>JAPZBW010000005.1:0-1308271 GCA_028827225.1 Penicillium sp. CMV-2018d | reverse complement strand
GATGTGGAGATGGGAGTTCCCCAAGAGACTGTCCTGTCAGTTTAATAAGGATATGCACACATCAATTCACAAAAGACAGCACGGGCAGATATATGAGATAAAGCTAGTCCTGGCTCCCGCCCTTCTGAAACGAGGCAAGTCTTCAGGAGATGACTTCCTTCACCAATATGTGCATGTCAAGATGGAGGTGGAAATCGGCATTCCTCGCCAGGATAGCAGTGACTCTCGGTCTTTCGGCAGGAAATTCGTCGACAAGTTCCTGCAAAAGTCCTAGGCGGCACCCGCACCTGATCTGCAGTTTGTGTTGCCTATAGCTCGGATTGATCCTGGAACCAGTGACCATCATTTTTCGCTCTCTTTATCCAGTCTAGTTGCCTCATCGACAGTATTTGTCACAATGATCATTTTACTATACTTCCGAGGGGTCTGAGATCCAAAGCCCTAATCGTTATCATAAACTCCGGAAGATCTAATGAGAATACGATACGGGTAGATATCAAATGGAGCACGTACTATATGTATTGATTGTTGTCGATGAAGGAGAAAGAGAGAGAGGGAGAGAGGTAGCAGGCAAACTATCTGCATGTGCTATTGTATGGTTGATGCTTAAGGCATCCAACATCCCCCTTATAGAATCCTGCGTGTCCCCTATCAAATTCTCCAATTCCGGCATATATAGTAAAACTCTGCAAATTCATATAGATTTAAAGTATAACAATTAGCTCGGTAAAGATCTCAAATTAATCTTTTGCTAGTACCTTAGTTAGACCTTGCCAACTCCTATAGGACTATAAATGATATAAATATATAGATACTCTTGGTACTTAAGGCCGCTACTTCCTAGATACCTTAGATAGTACTTCTTAGCACTCGGCTAAGTTATTAGTAGCGAGTACTTATTCTTACTAAGTAAGTACTTAAGGGGTTTTCCTTGGGCTAAACCCCTGCTTAGTGATGATATAATACATTCTGTATTTAGCTAGTAATTAGTACTACATAATGAAAACCATGCGATCCTTACAGAATCTCATCAACACTTCGACAGAATCTGTTCAAGCAGGACTTTGGGCTATGGGGCCTCTGCACTCTTTCCAGTAACTGTTGGTGTGATCAATCGCATTGTGATTGAAACAGATCCCCATCGCATTCACCATTTCCTCGGCTATCATTGTCAGCATCATAGTGTATCGCCATGAACATGGCGGACTTACCCGTCATCCTGGCACTAGAGGTATCGTTTTCATCTCGCCCATTCAATCGAGTGTAATGAAGGACAAACTCGACACGATCCCGGCGAGATGCCTCGTACATTTCGAGACGCGATGGAATGTTGTCAGGCGCAGTCCCCAATGGAAGCAAGGTCGCAATACTAGCAGCATCCTCGATTGCCATAGCCGCGCCTTGGCCCATGACTAGCAAGATAGTAACAGATTAGTAGGTGACAGACACACAACTCGGATCATCATTTACATGGTTGGAACGGATGTGCCGCATCTCCCAGAAGAGCGGCATGACCTTTCGTCCTGGTTGGTAGCGACTTCATGTCGTACAAATCCCACACCTTAGGATGATCTTCCGCGCTTTCAATAATTCTCTTTACGCCCGGGGAGAATTCCGAGAAAGCGTTGACAATTGTAGCCTTGGCTCCTGTTGCTTGGGAACCTATTGAATTCGTGAGCCAATGATCAGCTGCGAAAAGGGACTGAGACTAACCGCCAAGATGGGTGTCTGTCTTGGTTTGTGTCGAGCGCATGAAGGCGCACACATTGAACACCTGGTTATCAGAGCAAGGGTAGGCCACAAGCCGTCGATCGTCAGATGCCCATTCAACTAACACTCCTGGATCCTTTACAAAGTCGAGTGTATCTTCGTACTTTTTCAATTCCTCCGTTGGGAGAAGCTAGCGAAAGCAGGACTTTCCAACAGCGTACGGGGCTGGAGAACCAGGAGCGACGCTTTGGCGAAGCTGGGACTTAAAAAAGGTTAGTACATAACCACGAGTGTTATCAATGCACTAAGCTCATACATGAATACCATCTGCTCCGAGAAGCAGGTCGGCATTGAAAATGCGACCATCTTCGAGGATTACTGATGGATGTGCTCCCTCAAGATCTGCGTCGATGATCTTGCACTGAGTATGGAGCGTTGCGGTCTCCAGAGCGCGCTTTTTGAGATGATTATGTAGATCAACTCGATGCACGAGGTAGAACTCCTAAATTCAGATTAGCCTTGTAGGGGTAATGTAGAATACCTCCAATTTACTCACTGCTTGCCATAGATGGCGTATGTCCGCGAATTCTTTCTTATACTTCATGTTTCCCCCAAGTCCGTAACAATGCACCTAGAAAATAAAACAATCAGCGGCATTAAATCTCACGTTGAAGGCGATCACAAACCTCGCGCATCAATGTACCTCCAAAATCAAGAGGATCAATGCCCATCCAGCGGAGTACTGCCGTGCAATTTGGTGGCAGATGGATTGCAGCACCGGCCTCTCTCAAGAATGCCGACTTCTCCAAAATCTAAATTTGCAGTCAGTATGGAACGAGTTTGCTGAGATCTTTGACTTTACCACAATGCGATTACCTTGTTTTCCAAGAGCAATAGCTGCGGAGAGACCCGCAATCCCTGCTCCGATAACGAGAACATCGAGAGGCTTGTTTGTCGAAGTTATGGCTCAAATTCTAGTAAACTGAACTGCAGATATCGCTCAAAGCCACCAAACGTTCTTAAATTTATAGTAGTGTGTCTGATCAGTTTTCGGTGTCTAGTCATCTCCGAGCACTATCTCCGAGGGCCGACCAGAAAATAGCAAGAGGCAGAGGATTAGACGCCCAAATCAGGTGAAACGCCGAAGTGGACTCGTGTAGAACAAGACCTAACTCATACAAGCTTTCAGCCACTATATGGCATGGCTTGGTGTCTTCATGGCCCCTTGATGAATAAGCGGAAGTAACGTCCACGGGTCCACAGGTGCTTTCCCCCGAGGGGCCGGCCCAAGAGACTACCTACCTATCCACCAGGAATATTAGTAACAAAGAAAGGACTCTTTTTAGAGTGAAGGTTCGCTAAAGGGATACTATTAGTCTAGATGGATAACAACGAAAAGAAAAAAAGCAAAAAATTGGGTAGAACTTGAGAAACTCCTATAGAGAATAACGTCATACGATCAACAGCAACCTGATTCTTTGTGTCTTTCCGATTAGATGCATCCTAAGTAAAGATAATGACACATTCCGATACCCTCGATGCGCTGAACCGTCGACGGCTCCCATTGGAGTGGGTCCAGTTGGACTAGGCCTCCATAGAAATCCCATGGGAAATGTCCAAGGTCTATTACGGAGTACAGATCTACAACATAGGGCTTATTGCAGACATAAATCCCGGAACCTTGGCGGGAGCCGCTGAGTCAGCGGACCGGACCGACTTAAGTTTCGCATTGGATAACTAGGGGGGAGGTGGTTTCTTAATCAAGTATTGTATTGTATGTTGTATATTGTTCACTGAAATCTTGACTACTCGGCCGCAGCTGCAGCTGACCTCCAGAGCGGACTTGGCCAAAAAGATCCATGGATTAAATATATATCGGCGGCTACTCCGCTACCTACGTAAATGGCTCAATGTGTATTTGAACTTACCAAGGGGGATTCAAATCCCTGTAAGCAAGTCACACGAACATTACTGAATATCCTTGTTGGCACCATAGCAAGTTGGACGATCTTTTTCGGGGACCTTTACCATGCAACGTCAAGGTCGCCGTCAAGGTCGCCGTCAAGGTCGCCGTCAAGGTCGCCGTTCACTCAGCCTCACGGGCTACAGTGGAGCCCATGCCAAGCATCTTGACTCCGCCTATGGGAAGCATCTTGGGTATCCAATCTACTACAATCTAGACGCCTCCAAGTTATCTTTACCCCTCAAAATATTCAACGGACATGCTGCATATGTATGCATATGTATCCCCTGTTCATGAAAATTTGTGAGAAAAAAGCAAAGAAAGAAAGAACATTGAACGACGTGCTGTTTCGGTACTGAATACAGGTATTGTTTTATTACCTTAGGTACTTCGTCTTGACGGTAAATTACGGCCCTGTTTGCCTCTTCGGTTCGCTGTCTAACTGGCGCCTTCTACTACAGCGGAATTGGACCATTCGGAGTCTGATATTGTTGGATATACATTATCTTTCAAACCTTCGATAGATATCAATCCTCAATTTGATAATAGAAAATTGATTCCAGTAAGCTCATTAGTACAATGGGATATAACAAGAACAAAACAGAAAAGTATTGACATAACACCTCGCATGTGCCCTCGTATCCCTCCTGTGTCCAAGTTAAATGAGTAACTGCCTATTCATATTCGGCTTTGATGTTGTGAGAAGCCTGCTTGACACCGTCGATGTAGAAATTGAATTCCATCGAAGCCCCAGAAGGGACCATCTCTACATCATAGTATAATTTCTTGTTCTGCTTCTTCCCATCGGCGCTGGTAAAGTCTTCGAGCTTAGACATATTCACATCGATGGCAACCTTCAGTTCGCCCAAGGGCTTCACAGTTTCATCCTCGCGGTGAGGGGGATCACTGCTGTCGCATTGAACCAGTCTCTCGGTGAAGCTTCCTTGGAAAGTCTTTTTCAAGAGGCGCGCCCAGGGATTTCGCACGGGGTCGAGCTTGGATACGTTCTGTCCCTATATTGTGACAAGCGTGAGTTGATAATGCTTCAAGTGGCCGATGGAGTTCATCTGATACCTTGCGAATATACCATGTGACTTGGTTATACATTACAAAAGCACCTTCATCATCATGCCACTGGTAATCCGGATCGGACTTGCTATGTATCGAGGGATCGAATTTGGAATAGTGCGGCATCCCGAGGCTGTAGCGAGAGATGGTTGATGTCACGGTAATGGGAGCGACACGGAGAGGTCTAAAGTCGTCGTCATCATCCTCTGCACCCATGCTTTGGTCTTGAGCAAAACCTTTGTAGACTGCTCCACGGCAAATTGCTGTTCGTCTGTATCATGTTGTCAGGTCGAAGCCCTAGGAACCATAATCTAGGTTACGTAGACTTACGGCTTCATTCCCGTTGATTTGATGACGGTCAGTCGGGCCTTCGAGTACCTCTCTTTTAGATGCCGATGGAGATACGGGCTTGACCCTAGCCCACCAACGAGGATAATTCCCTAAAGGGAGTGAGTTGAATGGCCCCGTTTGCAGGAAATAGACATGCATTTGCCGACTCACCTGGAGAGTGAGACCTCTCTGTTTGGTCTTACTGATTTGCTCATCAACCAGTTCATCAATGCGGGAGAATGACTCTGCAAAGGCCTCCATAAGGTCCTGTTCTCGGAACTGGATCCTTCCGTTCTTGATATGAGGGAGTCGTGATAAATCATCTGACACATTGTCACCGCCCTTATAAGCCTCGGCGGGGATGGGAACGGGATATTCTTCTTTGCTTTGCTTTGGGACAAACTCGCGCTTGTAGTTCTTTTCCCATTTATCGCCCATGATCTCTTTGATGCCATTGGGACTGAGATGAGACCAGCGTCGGCCGAGGCGATTCTTGCACAACTGCTGGAAGCATTCGTCGATCAACACACCACCACATAGGGCCCCTAGAGTATGTCCGTGTCAATAGTCGTTATGAATGGTGTGTCAAGTCATCTGGATACATAGAAGGCAGCTCACCTGTTCCTTCAACGGCCTCATCCATTGTAATTGGATCCGTCGATGTAATTTTGTAGCTGATGAGATCCTGTGAGACTCATGTCAGCCGCCTGGAGGTCAACTATGATGTTATAAGCGTAAGTACTTACAACTGTTCCACCCCCTGCATCCAAGATAAGCCACGTCTTGCCGGGTTTGACCAAACTCTGGTGTTCCGGATCAGTGAGGGTCGCCATCGCAGCCGCCTCTGGTTCAAGGACAAAGCTGAGCCTGGTCTTGCCGATATCTCGAGGTGCCATTATTCCTGCCTTTTCGGCTGCCTCCTGCATGCTTTGTCTGGCGTATCCTTTCCAAATTGCGGGTACCGTAATCACAATGTGAAACCTCAAGGAAGGTAGGAACTGGTCCCCACGGGATTTTTCAATCACTTCCAGTGCATGCTTCCATTGGAACCGTAGGTAGTCAGCGACCAGATCGACCGGCTTCCGGTTCTCCCTCCGAACCTTTTCTTTTGCCGCAAGGTAGAATGCGGACGACTTGACACCTTCTTGGAGATCCTCATTGTTCAGGAGGAGAAGCTTAAACCAGCGGATTGGATCGCCCACGTCAGGGAGATCATACCCCCACCAGCTGCTTTCATGTTCATATAAGAGCTCAGTCGGGGCTTTACCCTCATCACGGCCGCAGCCAGGCCATTCGCTGATCACACTGATGTTCTTTGCGAGGAACTCACTCTCTGTTGCGTATGCGACTCCGGAAAAACTGAAGCCCACGAGCAAATATGGTCAGTCATACGTACGCAAGAGGAAAATTGGGGGCATACGTAGTTCCAAAGTCGATACCGATCACAAGAACATCGTCTTTCTCCGTGAGGTTCAGGCCATCGAGATCGGGCTCACTGCTGTCTGAATAGCTGCCGCCATCCTCGTCCCAGTCATGTTCTTCGAAATTCATCCTATTGACACTCATAGTGACCTTTTGTATGCTTCAGGTCGCTCCAAGAACCGACGGTGAACGAAAGGTTATGGGAAATATGGACGTAGCTCCGAGGTCTTTCGTGGGCAGAGTCTGTCTACATAGTTATAATCTCACAATCCTACAAGTCGACTTAGCTTCCTTTGGCATACTACTGTACCGTAAAAACCCCGTTTTGCTCAAGACATATCTTGAAATACTGAAATACCGAAATTTGCAAATTTGTGTATCTTTCCGGATTCCGGATTCCTGGCCTGCATATTCCGTTGTCAACTGGCAGGTCTCGGCCCCTGTGAGGATGTTTTCCCCTGGGTACTGAGTATTTATTGAAGGAAATGTTGTTGGCTTGTTTTCCTGCGTCTCCAGTAATCCTGTGAACGTTTCATACGATTTACACCTTAACTTCCACCTCTGATCTCAGTGCCCAGTCGAGAAAACCGAAGAAAAATAGAGAACCTTGGAAACTATTTTGCTCTTCAAGAACAAACTTCAACTGTAGCATTATGAATGACTGCGATTATTTTGACATTTCCGAACCAGCGCAAGGCCAGGATGTCTTGCAACCGACTACATCTACGGGCACAACGGAGCATGAACAACCACCCCAGCTAAAGACGGTTACCTCGGAGGATCAAGATCTTGAGTCTAAATACCGGCGAGTCTTAGACAAGCGAACTAAGCAGCGAGATGACTACAAGCATCGGTATCAGGCAGCAGCAACACAATTGACCAAATACAAACTTTCCGACGGAGGATTCCCACAGCTGTATGATAGCTATCTGATAGAGCGGGTGGAAAGCCTCCGGGGCAAAATCTGGAAGTTTAGTCTTGAGCATTATGAAGAGGAAAAAAGGGTCACCACTCGTGGACGAGAAACTCGGCCGGATCACGTCTTCGTTGAGTACACTAAGCGCAACTTGCGAAGCGACATAACCCCTCAAATGGCCCTTGAATCTGCCAACTGGTGCCCCATGATTATTGAAACTTTTCTGTGGAATTACTTTGTCTGTCGAGTCTTCAACCGGTTCCGTTGGGCAGGCAAGAATGGCATCCATATGGGCAAAGTTTATGCGATTATGAAAAGGGGTAAGAGGCTGACAGCGTTGTCTCGAGACCAAATGAGGCCCCCGCTGACTATTTAATAACATATAGACCACTCGACCCCGGCCGAACTTCAGAGTTTCCAAACGTGGTCTGCTACTACAACCAAGCTCATCCGTGAGTCCCAAAGGCGCGGGGAGCCTGAATGGAATGAAAATTACGGAAGAGTTTTGGATGATCTCGTAAACGAGATATATGTAGCGATTCAACCACATCGTTTAACCGATCCCGGTGATATGAAAAAAGACATTCGCGAGATCTTACAAACTGCAATCGAACTGGACGAAGAGCTCAGCCAGCTGCTGGCCCATTTTAAGTGGGAATTCCCCAGGCTAGGAGAAGAATTTGACGAGAAACGGATGAAACTTGCGGAAAGTGAGGAGCTTCATTCAACGAAGCAAATAAACATCATCATCTGTCCTGGAATCACGAAACGGGGACAGTCTGGAAACTTTGACAAGGTAGACTGGCTTGTACCCATCAAGGTGTCTTGTTCCACTCCAATCGGCGTGACCTCCTCGATCAGTCGTGGAATCCGAGCAATGCAGTCTAAAGTAATAGACTCCGTGAATAAGTACTTACCGAGGTAAAGTCTCCGAGTTTGTATTTTAGCAGTCAGTCGCCAGAGAAATATCGCAAATAGCGCTATCATACTTCTAGTATACTGCTACTTGACAACCCCCCTTATTTCTATGTCTTGAAGGTCACGGATCTGGAGAAATATGGTGGATTGAGGAAAGGAAGGAAACTATCTTCAGGATACCTACATAGATAACTAATAAGATCCTACCCTCCTGCTCTGCTGACTTTGTGACTTTGAGAGCTTTGAGAGCGAATTAGTAGCATAGTAGGCGGTTGAATTAATTAAGGGCTACTTCAAGGACGCGATTTGTTGGGGCTGGGCAGCTTGCTTGTGAATTGCGTCTTCACAACACTGTCCTGTAACCTCGATATTTCGCCATAATACAAGTTCAATTTGCAAATACTCACCTGCAGGGGTACTGGAACACGTAGCATAAGAGAATGTTTGCGTAGCGATTCAACATGCAGATGCCTCGTCTTTCGCCAAGTAAAAGGCTTGAGGAGGCTTGAGCGGGGAGGTCCCTGCCATAACGCGTGGTTTGTCTCGCCATCAAGAGATCCTTGGATAGTTATCAATTTCTCCGCGGGATGAACTATTTGCAGGACTGTCTGCCTGAGTAGTAGGTTGCCGCGGCGAGGCTGATTTTGTATGCAGGTGCGAAGGAGTGGAACGGGCTCTGTTCAGTTTGAATTAAAATATGCATTGCTGCCTGAAAATGCCTGAGTGCCTTTTTAAATTCAGCAGAAAATTAAGATACCCGAAATACTATTACAGAGCCCGGAACAGTACGTTCTGGAGAAGGCATACCCTCATCAGCTAGTATATGAATGATTTTATTTGTACTGAAATTTGTATAGCGTGAATAGATTCAATTTGATGATTTGTGCAGTTGGAGGGAGGTTCAACGCGTGAGACTTTACGAAAACGATGATTTGTTAGGTGGGAATAGCCTCAATTTGATGATTTGTACGGTCAGAGGGAGGTTCAACGCCAGGGATATGCTCAATTTGATGATTTGCGTGGTGGGAATAGCTTCAATTTACGATACACGGTATAGAGCGGTGGCGAAAGCGGTCTAAAAGCAGGCATAATTCAGGCATTCTAAGGCAGCAATGCAATTTTAATTCAAACTGAACAAGAGGCCGTTCCACCCCTGCGCAATGGAGGAGCACCTGCAGTCAGCTTCCGTCAAAGCTAGTACCGCAAACCCGGGTGAAATCTTGCATGGATTCTCCACTATTCGTTTTCTTGCCCTCTGCCAGCGTTTTCTTGGCCTGCAGAATGGTGGCTTTCACTTTCAGCCTAGTAGACCCCTTGGGTGCTGCCTACAACACCAACGTCCCTAAAGGCAACCGACCGATATTGCCAAAGCCATACGAACACGGACACTTAGTTCGATTACCTAGGGTTGCATGTAGAGCTGATTGCGATCCCTTGCCCTTTCCGGGTATTGTGCCCGCGCGAGTATAAACTGTAATTCCTATGCTTAACTTGGTATAACAGTAGACAATAACAGGTTATGGCTACTTGTGCTCCTGCCATCACTGTTCCGATGGCTACAACAGTCGCAACCCGCTGGCAGGATGCAATCGATCGGCTTGATCCCGATACCCGAGCTTCACTCGCCAGTGTTGCAACCCGCAAACTTGACATCCTCCATCTTGTCGTAAAGACAGCGGATGAAAAGCGAAAGGTCTGTATCTCCAAACAATGGAAGCTGAAGACGCCCAGCGGAAAGACCATTATTCTGCGAGACGTGCTAGAAAAGATTGCAGGATGGGTAAACCGCCTTATCGCTGTCGGAGACATGATCGTCCAGTACGATCCTTCTCATGCTGCACTTCCATGGGCCGCTTTTCGATTCCTTTTGAATGTCGCAGTCGGTGATGTTCAAGTTTGGGGAGGCATGCTCGTGAACCTGGAAACAATCGCCCGACTTCTTTACCGTTGTGATGTTGTTGAGAATATGTACCTCAAACGCTCTTTTAGCATGATGGCTCATCTGCAAGAAGCCGTGACCCAGCTCTATGTTGATATCATGAGCTCTTTGTCCAAACTAGTCAAATACTTCAAACAAGGCTTTCCAGGTATGACCTATGTTGAATACAAACCATTCGAGCACGGAACTGACTTAGCTAGAACGCACCCTTTGGAGTGCTACTCGATCCGACCCTAAACTCCCAGAAATAACAGCTGTCTACGCCCAAGAACAAGAAGTTTTGAAATGGACGGCGTTGTCTGACTCGGAGCTTTCCCAAGAGACAAACACCCAGGCCGCTTCTATAATCGACAAAATGGCAGCGATTTCTAGAAAGTTGGATGCTGATCTACCTCGCCTGATCGACACTAGCCTTGCCATGCGTCATTCTATAGACGAGGAAAAGATATCCAATATTCTTTCATGGTTGTGTACGGTACCCACTACTCTCCACCTTAGGGATATTGCTACAAGAAGAATGCCGGGGTCCAGATCATGGCTCTTGAACCACACAGACTTCCATACCTGGTACACTTCAAGCTCATCCGCGATATTGCTGCTACATGGTGTACGGGGCTGTGGAAAGTCGACGATCGCTTCATTTGTCGTCGACCAATTCCAACAGCCCTCGGTTGTGCCTGGAGCGACCCCGGTAACATGCGCATATTTCTTCTGTGATGACTCCAATTCGGAGCCGGAACGAGGAAGGGCAGATGTTATTCTCCGCGGTCTGATTAGGCAGTTAGCAGTGGACTCTGTTACTAGATCGATTGACCAAGCTGTACTCTCTTCGTACGAAAAACGGCTCGAAGCCGCCCAGCAAATCAAAGCGGACATGGCAAGATTGAGTGTTGAGGAGTGCCTCTCTATGCTTCTGGATCTCACTGCGACTAACCCGGCATATATCGTGATTGATGCAATTGATCAACTTGGACAGGATGAGCGAGCAGTCCTGATTGAAACCATGAAGAAGCTTGTAGATCAGTCTGCGAGCATCATTAAAGTGTTTTTTACCAGCTGCAATAACGCTCATGTCGAGGGACTGCTACTTGGTACTACCAAGCTTCGAGTCACTGCTGACAGTGTCCAAACGGACGTAAGAGAGTTTGCAAACCGGCAGGTAGAAGAAGCAAACGCAAGGAGACGCGTTTTGAACGGAACTGCGACGAGCCAGTTGATAGACAAAATGAAGGAGCATTTGATAAGCAGAGCCGGGGAGATGTGAGTATCGCTATGTCGCCTTTGACTTTGATATAAGAGACAATTTGGACAAAGAACCTAATCTCCATTGATAGGTTTTTGTGGGTCACTCTTCAGTTAGAATTTCTCTGTCGCAAATGAACAGAGCAGGATATCCTAACCGCACTCGGAACCAACTTAACTCCAGACCTCGACCAGCTCTATGGCCGCACCCTCCGTCGTTTCAATAAGCTAGATTCGATGCCACTCAGGCTATCGTGCACGTATTCTCGCTACTCCTCTATGCCCAGAGACCCTTGCATCCTACAGCCGTGGAACGTACTCTCGCACTCAATCCATCACTTACCAGAACTGGGGCAGTGGATCTGGAAGATCTTTGCTGCAGTCTGGTCATACTAGATGTGTCACAAGGTGTGGCTCGGTTCTGCCATCCTTCCGTGCGTGATTACATGCGCCAGCAGGAACTGTTCTCTGCACAAGTTGCTCATCAAATTCTTGCCGATATCTGCCTACTGGAATGCGCCTCAGGCCCAAGCAGCGACCCCTTCATTGGCGACGAGACCCCTGTGCAAGACTTTTATCATTATGCCGCTGTATGCTGGCCAGAGCATCTTCGGAAATGTGAAGCGTCGGGTGTAGATTATGATCTTGGCAAATATGCCGAATCATTTGTCGCAGGCCGAGATGATGGGTTCCTCAGTCCAGCCTTTCTCACCTGGATGGACTGGATAGCACAGGTCTGCCATGACTTGCCCCCATACCATCGTACACGAAATCTGTTCGAAAACACCCTCAACGACTCGTTCTCGCCTTTGTTTCTCACTTGCGTATTTGGGTTACGTGATCTCCTGTTGTACGTTCTGGAAGTGCTTCCAGATGTGGACATCAATCAGCATAGTGACACGGGACATACCGGAATTTATCTAGCAAGCTCTTACGGCCACCGGGATGTTGTGAGCATCTTACTAGACCGCAACGCTGATTATAAGCTAGAATGTGGTGCCTTCGGTACTATCACACGGGTCGCATGCTTCAGAGGCCATCTAAACGTCGTCCAAGACCTCCTGGGGCGCATAGATGAACTAGAATCCCCTGGGCTTTTCTCTCGCGCATATAAGGCTGCTTGCCTCGGTGGTCATGCGGAGGTCGCCTTACTCCTTGCGGAGAACTGCACAGCAGCCCGGTCTGCGGGCCAACACTCTATCATGCTCCAAGAGACCATCGAGGCAGGGTTTCCCAAAGTGTTGGAATGGCTTACCAGGCCGAGCACCCTGAAATCGTGGGGTCTGCCAAATTTGACTCTCAATACCCAGACAGGCCTGGTTACTGTGGCGATCAAGCAAGGCCAGGTCGCCGTCCTGAAATCACTCCTTGAAAAGCGAACACATCTCATGCAAGCACTCCCTAAGGATTGCATACCAATAGCCGCAACTTCTGGTCACCTGGCTATGGTCGAGTATCTGCACAGCATTGGGGCCAATCCAGATGAGCAAGGCCACTTTGGCTCTGCATTACGAAGTGCTAGCTTGGTAGGCTGTGAACCTATCGTCCGCATGCTTATCGGGAAGGGAATTGACGTTGGGCTTTGTGGCGCCGAGGGTGATGCGCTACAGGCTGCGTCGATGAACGGTCATGTCGGGGTGATGGAGCTTTTGATTCAGGCTGGGGCTAATGTTAACCAAGTGGGCAAGCCCTGGGGAACCTGTCTGCAGGCCGCAGCTTGGTACGGCCACAAGGACGCAGTAGAGCTGCTACTTTTCCACGGCGCAGACATTTATCAGAAGGGCCATTCCCTTGATGCGTTACACGCTTCCATTGAAAGCGGTCATGAGGAGATTGCAAAGTTGCTCCTGGCCAAGGGATATCAGCCACCAAAGGGCACATCCCTACCTCCGGCATCACGGGGAGATCACGGAAGCTCTCTATTCCTCAAGAGTAACCCATTGGCTACCCAGGATTTGACTGATAGGGAACAAGCACAGGTTGAAGATGACGCAGAGTCTGATACATGTTCAGATTCAGAGACCTCTGATGTCGAGAAGTCTTCCAACCGGACCAACACACGCGATGACAATGATGACAATGACGACAATGATGATTACGATGATGTGCGTGCAGATCACGATGACCTCGCCAAAGGGAGTCGAAATCTAGAACTGAGTGCCGTAGCTGGAGATGTACAGTCCCTACGCTACTACCTCCTTCGCGGAAGGTTCTATGATGGGGCAATTGCTGATGCAATTGAAGGTGCTGCAATCCACGGACAACTTGAGACATTGAGTTTCCTTGTTACCAAAGGCATTTCCCGAAGCTCGCTGTCCGATGCAGACTTCGAGGTAACCAAGGCAATGACCCCAGTTGCTGAAAATGGGCAATCCGAGGCCCTGCAAATCTTGGGTGATGCATCCAACTGGAAATATATGCAGTCATCTCAAGAGTGGGTGTTACCCTTTGAGGCCGCCATCGAGTCTGGAAACATCGCTTGTGTTTCAATGCTATTGCAGCATCACCCGTCACCGGGTGAGACCTTTATGTGGGAGCTTGCCAAAGCTCTTGATACTTCCATGAAAGCTCAAAGGCGCCACATAACAGAATTTGTCTTGTTGTGGCTGCAAAAGCATAGCGGGTTGGAAAGTCCAGCTGTCACTGCGAACGCATCAGATGTGACAATTCCCACGGCATCTGCAGCTATGGTCTCATATCTCGGAATGTATCTCAATCCGAAAGTTCGTGTCTCCAAAAAACTTGAAGACAGTCGCCGTGTGTTGCTATCATTAGTTGTTGCAGCAACTACTACATGCGATCTCAGTCTGTTGAAGCAGCTCCTGACCAAAGCAAAAACCAGAGGCTACATGGAGTACAATGAGCCGAGCAAATTTTTGGAGGATGTTTTCCTATCCGCCTGTTCACACTATATCCGTGGAATGGAGCTCTTATTTAGCTCTGGCATCAACGAGGATTGTTTCCCCCAACAGCTAATCTGCCAGGGCGTTCACGATGCAGCGCTTGCGGGCAAGGCCAGGATGGTCAGCTATCTTGCGAACAAAGTATTGGTGAACGCACTGTCTGAGGAAAGCCGGTCAAAGCTTTATGATGCCTTTTTAGCCGCCTCGTATGCAGGACATTCCCGCGTGGTGCAAATTATGCTGGATCTCACTAGCTTTTGGATTGGCATAGGGGAGACGAACAAGACGACGATTCTCACAAGAGCGCTTGTCGTGGCCGCTGAATACGGACGCAGGAAAACCTCAAATCTGCTTTTGAAAAACGGTGCGGAAATTCACGACTGCGTGCAGGAAGTGCCCAATCCGAGGGGATCCGACAAAGAAATGGCCTCATTCGCTGCATTCCTTGAAGATCGATTGCCGCCCGCCTGGGAGCATGCTTATCGATCTCAACAACAAGGAAATTCTCAAGTTTCCTCCCGGATAATCAGCCCGTTGCAGGCCGCCATACGAGGTTTTGAGCAGATTGCATCCCACGAGGATTCCGACCACGGGGATTTTCGTTCTCTTGTGAAGCTATCACGGGAGCTTGAGTCGATTCTTGGCACAATGATTGAGCTTGGTTGCGATCCAGATGACCAGGGTGGGCAGCCTATGTACCCAATTCAATATGCGGCACGTTGGGCCAATGAGCGCGTTATTCAGACTCTGCTGGATGCAGGTGCTGAGCCAAATCGGCTGGACGAGGAGGATGATGAGCATGGCGAGTCACGAGAACATTGGTCCCGAGGCGAGCAAAAGCCATCCAATTCTGCTTGCTGCCGAGAGACAATGTCGCTTCTCGTACTCCATCATTGCAAAATTACTCAAGGGAGGGGCGACTCTCCCCAGTACAAGGCAAGGTCAGATCCATCCCGCGGTGCGCATGTCCTTGTGTCGGCCTATTATGTGGCATAGACGGCATAAGTACAAAAGGGAAGCACTGTCTGAGTACAAAAGTGAAGCACTGTCGATCGAAGCAGCTCGGCAGTTGTTCAACGACGGAATGCGAGCGCTGTTAACTGAAATGTTCAAACAACTCCCGAAACAGAGGGCAGATAAACGCGAGTTTCACATGCTCCTGGCTGCAGCATCAACAGCAGGGGATCGCGTGTCTGTCAAGCTGCTGCTGAAACATGGGGCGTTGGTGAATCATTCCGGTCGAGACACGGTATTCGACACACCCCTCGGTTGCGCGGCACTTCATGGTCATATCCACATCATGAAAGAGCTTCTTAATGCTGGCGCCGATTCCGAATGTAAAGGGTTTGTCAGTTGTCCACAGGATGCCATGATCAAGGCTATTATGGGCGGCCACACTGCGGCAGTGCGGCTCCTTGTCCATAGTGGTGCACAACGCGTTCGCACCCAAGGCCGATCCTTCCTTCTCGTTGCTGCGCGGGCAAGAAATGCCCAGATGGTCGACTGCCTGCTTCAATTGGAATTCTCGACAGATGGAGGCTCCGACGCATTGTTAGTTGCGTGTGCTAAGGGTGACGCTGATACTGTGTCGAGTTTACTGTCCGCTGGCATTGATCCAAACGTGCCGGGCAAACTCGATCTAAACACGCTGAGCAAGGTTGAGTCAACCCCATTGTATCAAGCTTCTCATCGCGGCCATCTGGCTGTTGTCCAAGAATTGCTGAAACATGGCGCCGATCCAACTAAGAAAGTTGAGGAAGGTCTTGGTGTGCCACTCGTGATTGCTGCAAATAAGGGACATCTCGAAGTTGTAAGGACACTCCTTGAGCATGGCAATGCCAAAGTTGTCGAGGATCTCTCTTACAGCACAATTGTTCTAAATGCCATCGCAAGAACTTGTGCTGGTAGCTGGTCACCTGCCAAAGCTAACATCCTCGAGCTTCTTCTTGAAGTTGCCTCACAAAGAAGCGATTTTGAGGCAATTTGGACAACGGCTATGTCAGATGAATCACTGGCATACCGTATCCATCTAATCGAGCTTTTGCTAGACTATGTTCCACCTAGCCCCGACATACTGGTACTTGCGGCTTCCTGCGGCTCCACGGCGGCAGTTCAACGTTGCCTAGCTCGGGGTATTGATTCAAACAGTCCAGATCAACAGGGCTATCTGCCTTTAGCTTCTGCGGCTCGGAGCATGAACAAGGATTTGGTCCAATTACTTCTTTCTCGGGGTGCGAATGTCAATGAGCTGGATGTGCAAGGTCAGACACCTTTACTGGGCGCACTAGAAGGATTCAAGATGAGCTTGGCAGCACCAACACAGAAGGCATCTCACGGCCACCACGCCCTGGACGTCGAGGATACAGTCTACTGCCTTTTAGAAGCCGGTGCCAAGGTTAGGTGTGGCGACAGCCCAGAAGTTCTCGAATTTGCTTGCTCCCTTGGTCATGCGGGCGTTGTCACCATCCTCCTGACCCACCGAGATCCCGACTTCTCGAACACTGAGCTCCAAAATGGTCTGTTCGCCGCCCTCGACAAAGATTATCCCGACAACGTCTCTCTTTTGCTCAAAAACGGTGCCGACCCGAGTCGAGTTCGTTCACTCCAATCCAATGATCCACGGGCTCGGTATCTCTCACAAACAGGGGCAATGGTTGAACAGACACCATTGGAGGCAGCTTGCGGAAGTTCGAATGATTGCCTAATGCGTACGTTCCTGGCCTCTGCGACGGAGTTACGCATCCCTCCTCGGGTGTTGACCACAGCTGCGAGATCTTCAATGGACCAGGAGGTCTGGGCGGGCTGTACCGACCTAGCGCTAATTCTGGAGCATGATGCCTCTTTGATCGTGCCCGATTCAGTCTTGAAGATATTAGCTGCTGGGAATCAGGGAAAACTGCTAAAACGCGTGCTTCCGCGCAGCAGATGCAGCGATCCGTCGCGCTTTGAGTCCAGGCCCAGACCATTGGTTCCGCGTGCTCCACCAATTTTGAGCCAGATTCCTGCCGATGTGCTCCGTGAACGTTATACGTGAGGCCAAAGCCTGATATGTGCGATTAGCTTCGGTCATGAGTCCCTTACGGCAGGTTTTAGAGTCCATAGCGCCAACCCCATATATATTGCCTATTTCACCGAGTTTGTTTGGAATTATTTGTACGTATTTTCTCTCTCTATATATACCTACTCCATGCATTATATCTAAAAAGTCTAGAAACAGCTAGTAACGTATTTCACGAGCGAGCGGGCCACCGCAACCTAACATATTAATTTAAATACATTTATGTCAACCAAGACTCCATTAAATTAAATCTAGTAAAATATATTATCTATCTAGACATCTATTGATTTTATGTCCTAGATTCCTACACCCACTACAGCGTTGTGGGCCCCATATAGATGAATATAAACCCAGTAATACAGCCCTTTCCGTCTATATTTGAAATATACTCTAGAAATCACCAGATCATCAGAGCAATAGTCATACTAAGCCACCTAGTACGTCCTATATAAGACTATTTGCTTCCTTTTAGAGCTACTTACAGCTGAAAATGCTCCAACCTCGAGATTCGGACCGCGGGAAAAGAATCAAGGCTATACACGAAACATTTCCAATTCCATCTCTCTACATAGGCCCCCTCAATTCACTATCCTCCCCCAATTGACCACTCTCCTTAATTGCACACCCGTTAATTGACAATTCTGTGTCATATTAGAATGCTTCGATCATAACCGTTGTAATAAATGATATGCGGGATTCATATAGGGTATCTAGGTTCCTTTGAAAGCGAGGAAGCTGCCTTTCCTTTGCTTCCTTACGCTAGGTCTTATACATATCTAGAGTCATCTATGCTTGTTCTTATTCAATATCTATTATTAATCTCGAGGCACTAATGTATAAACGAGACCCTCAAGAATGTAGTTGGTAAAAAGAAATTTAAAGGAAACCTTTTCATCGCTTCAAATGACGCACTTTCTCCGCTCCTTGCTGTCTCACTGACTTTGGATATTTCCTTTCCAGATGGGGCGGATGTGATTTAAACAACGAATATTGGAGGAGAAGCCGAACAGAAACTCTCGGAAGCTATCCAGATGTCCCCATTCTCATCGGAATACTCGTGCTTTCACCGAAAAGTCCGTTCTTGTGCGGGACACGTATCGAGAGTGTAGGGGCTTAAAATCCACAACAGGAGAATATGAGGATTGCAATTCATTTGCCATATTTACTCGGTAAAAGGCGGCTACAAAGCGGAAAACCTGGGTTAGCATTCTATCCACTTGTATCAATTAATAACGAAGTTATACATGAATTTGTCGGTTATTTCCAGTCTCCTGGTTAGAACACCACAGAAGCAATAAGGACAATAATAAGGGTATCGAAATAGCTCGAAATACACACAATGAACGGGGAAAGGATGAAGAAATAGTGAAGATATAGTGAACAGAAATCACGCAAACATATATCAGTGGTAGGAAGCAGGAAACAGGGAGCACAGTCAATCAATCCATCGTATTGCAAGCTAACAGAGAACTGGAGGAGGAGAGAGAACAAAGAGAGAGGGAGGAAGGAGAAGCCTTCATTCACCCCACAAACAAACAAGCAGGACCCAACTTGAAGAAACGGGCTCCAACACATTTGACTCCAAAGACGCTGATGGCGGCACCCCGCTATCCTGGGCACACTGCACACGTGGTAAAGCCTGTGACCTATGCCACTCTCTCAGCCACTTTGTAGATCCCGACCCGGTTATAGACGTCCTTATACTTCTGCCTCACATAATCATCCACAGAGATCGGAGCATATTTCTCATCCTCCGGCTTATTACGGCACGAGTCAATGCAGCGGATGATGAAATCCGGGTTCCCATTATAGTTAAAGGGGATGGAGTACCGATCCGTGCCGGAGTGGTTGATCACGCGATGAACGTTCGAAATGTAGACGTCGTTCGACCAGCGCTCAAACAAATTGCCGAGATTAACGACATACGCACCCTCGACAGGCGGAGCCGGATAATACGCCTGCGCTTCCTCATCCCACACCTCCAGACCCGGGACATCACCCTGAAGCAGCAAGGTGATGACGCCAAAGTCTCGATGCGCTCCGATTCCGCGCTGCAGCGGGTGCGAGTCCTCGGCCTGCGGCGGGTAGTGCAATAGCTTATAGAATGCCATAGGATCGGTACAGAACTCGTCAAAATAGTTCTGTTCGTAGCCCAGGGACAAGGCAATGGCTTGCATCACCTGCTCTGTCAGGGCCGTGATGTTATTCAGATAGTCCATACAAGTGTCGCGGAAATGCGGACCCAAGGACTCGGGCCAGAGGTTAGGGCCATGGGCGAACTTCTGGGATAGGACCTGCGGATGATCCGGGGCGAGATCCTGAGCCACATAAAAGCCTTCCTTAAGATCTGGCTTTGTGCAGTTCTCGATCATCTGGCCATACATGACCTCGTAGCCTCGGTTGTGCTGGTTCTGGGCTGCGGGGTGATTTTAGCCAGAGTGAAGATGCAAACGGAAATAGAGCAGCCTGCTTACCCTTATCGAGCTTCATCTTCTCCTCAAGTGGAAGGGCGAAGAAATCTTTTGAAAGCCTCATCATCTCCTTCTGAAGGCTGGCGGGGATGGGGTGGTTAACGATTTGGAAGAACCCCTGTGTGCGACATGCATCTCCGATAGCCTGGGCACATTTCTGCATCCGATCTGGTTCGCCAGACAAGAAATCGCCAAAGTCAACAACCGGGGGAGACTTGGAGGACATGGTGATTGGGAAAAGCAAACTATTTGTATCCTTGTGTACTTGAGATGCACACAAACAGTTCAAGCAGAGATGGCCGGTGGATGACTTACCGGCCAGGTTTTTATACTTGATTGTGCCACTTAGACTCCCCGCACTGAGATTCGTGATGGAGAGCATATCGTACTCTTGAATATTGCTTCAATATGCGGCATTTTCGTTCATTTCCCTTGATGCACACTCAGCCACCGTCTCGCATGATGACACACTAGTCCGATTGCTTAGAATATAAGTGTCCCGCACGTACAGGGATGTTCAGACATTGTTGACTTCGATTATGCATAGGCTTCCATTTTGGGTCGAAAGTCTCGACCCAGAACCCAACCCAGTCTAGGTCTAGGTCCAAAGCTCATAACCCAGGCCTAACCCAGACCCAGTGACTAGGGCCCCAGAAAATCTAGTATAGGCCTAGTTCGACCTAGTTTCTGTATAATTTATACTTAATTTATATATTAATCTATATCTTTATGATATCTAATATATCTAATACCACTTACTATATATTAAAGTTAATAGAAAGATAATATTATAAGCTTATATATACCTATTATATCTATATATTACTTAAATATTAGAGTATAATTCAAAAAGTAGGGTAAGTTTTCTTATTATCTTAAAGATATATATATCCTATGGAAAGATATACCACTTTCTATATATACCACGTAATTTATTTTCAACTTCAAACTAGGACTAGTATCTATTAATTAATATATATAATATATATATTAATTATAATTAATAGATACTAATATTATAAAGGTTAAGAGTATAATTACAATATTAGAATATAGTGTACTCTTTTATATTTTTTGTAAAAGTGTGTTTGAATAGTTGTAATCTAGTTTAGGGCCCCAGACCTAGACCTGTTACTAGGTCGAAGGGCTCGACCCAAAACCCGGGTTCCAGTTCGGGGAGACTCGAAAAAAGTTCCGGAAGACTTGAGAATAATAAATTAATAGGCGATTTTGACGAGTCTCCCGGAACTTTTTTCGAGTCTCCCCGAACTGCCAAAACCCAACCCAGAAACCCAGACTAGGTTAGGTCTGGGTTGGGTCTGGGTTTTACTAGGTCGTGCAGAAGACTAATCTAATTATGCAAGCCATTGTCCAATATCGTTTAAATCACGCAAATTGTCTAAGAGATCTGGTGCGGCATTTTCATTCATTTCCCCTGATGTACGCTCAGCCGCCATCTTGCATAATGACACCCTAGTTCGAATGCTTAGAATATAACTGTCCTGCACGTACAGGGTTGTGCGGATATTATTGACTCTGATTATGCAAGCTATTGTCTAATGTCATTTGTAATGGAAGAGAGAATCACGCAGATTGTCCAAGAGATCTGGTGCATTACGTGCTCGCACATCAGATCTATGGAGGAAATGCATTTCTCAGCCTACTCACGCCAGGTAATTTCCCAAACTGCTCATCACTGGCCTGGTCTAGCGATGATCGTAAAGCTTGATCTGAAACCCTATGCCCCATCACCAATCATCATTCTATGATACTTGCTCTTCATTCGAATCCAGGGCCCAAAACGATAAAACACCCACGGGAGGGGAGCAAAGGCTAGTGCAAAGAAACCTAACAGGCTAGATCCCCATGGCACGCCAAGTCCGTCGTACAGATACGTTCCAAAGAGAGGAAATACCGCTCCGAAGACTGAGCGGAAGACTGCATTGGCCGCAAGCGCACTCGCGGCATACGGACCATAGCAGTCCGTGAGGTAAGATGTGATGCCAAGGAAAAGTAATATTAGGCTGAACCCAAACGGAACACCCGAAATGATTCCTACAATCCAATGCTTCGGAGGCAGGGCAGTCCAGCCGAACCAGAACAGGCTGACCGGGATCAGCCAAGACAAGATCATAAGGTGGGGTAGTCTGGCTTCTGGGACGGGGCCAAGTTTGGATACGTATTTCCCGTGAATCGTGTTTACATAGGGAGAGGCAATCGTGGCAACGGCCATGCCTGTACCCATTCCGAGAAAGGATAGGCCTGAAATACCAGGAGACCAGCCGCGGGACTGTTCATATACAATCGGATACGCCGTGAAGTCGAGGTAGAGAATGCCGTAAATGAAGGCCATGTAGAGAGAGAGGAGAAATAAGATCGGCTCCGCGAAAAGCATCAGCCAGGGACGGGTGAGGCAGGTCTGGAGCTGCTCTTGGAGGGAGGGCCCGGACTGGACGCCTCCCAGACGCCGGGCCTTATCCCGCAAAAGCTTGGCTGCGTACGTCTCTGGAAGGAAGAGCACGGATATGACGTAGATAACCCCGCTCAGAATAAGCACCAACCAGAAGTTCCATCTCCAGGAAAGGTATTCCGAGACAAACCCGCCAGCTACCGGGGCAAAAACAGGCCCAAGGAAGCTACCGGCGGAGAACAGAGCCAACGGTACTGATCGTTCGCTTTGCGGCCAGAGGTCCGTGATAGACGCGCCAGAGTTTGTGACCGTCGGAGAACCGAAAAAGCCGGACAAGAATCGAAAGATGATCAGCGCGGCTATGTTTGGGGCTAATGCACAACCAATTTGGAAGAGGACAAACAATCCCAGCGTCAGCCGGAAGATAGGGTTGCGACCGCTAGATTAATCCTCGTACATAAGCAAGCAGCTGAAGGTAGGAGGGTCTCAACATAGACTTACTATAATTCCGACAGGGGAGCAAAGATGAGAGGCCCCGATGCAAACCCTAGTAGAAAGGCGGTCACTCCTAGAGTAGCCACTGTCTGCGAACATCCGTAAGTAGCAGCAATAAGGTTGGTTCCCGCTGTATAGATACTCGAACAGAAAGCAATTACTCCAGTCATCAGCGCCACAATCACCGTATAGAGCCCTAATAATGTAGCCATGATCGTCTGTTAGCCCATATATTACTTCGGTGGAGATTTAAAATCAAAGAGGTCTCTCACATTTTCTGCTTTTCGGCCATCTCTTAGGATCTTCCCTCTCATCGAGGGCAATTGAAAGGCTGTCTGGAGGGGCATCACGAGCGTATAGACCACGTTCCTCGACCGCGTTCGGGCGACCCATTTAGTCCACTCGGGGCTGAGAAGTTGGTGTTGGGGCAAGGGTGCTAAACACTAGAGGAAAGAGACCACGGAATTCTGGGCAATCACAGGTTACCAAGGCTGTGGCATCTCTTTTAAGTAATTTGTATAATAAAAGGGGGGGGGGGGGGGGGGGCCTTGGTACCGCAAGCGGGAATCGGTGTGGCCACTACTGGTGTTTGCCCTGAGTCTAGTTCAACCGATAACACCATCGCCGATCCACCCCGACCTAGCAAGCGGGAAACCTATCTAGTTAGTTTAAAAATAGATACTCACCGCCGTCCTGGTTAGGGGGAAACAACGACCGTCGAATTGATCTACCTAGCAGACACACACGCATCGGAAAAAAGTACTAGTTATGTTTACGTTATCGCTTCGATGAAGAAATTATGGTGTATTTTATGGTAATGTTATATATAAATCCTATATTAAATTGCACCCAACTTCTAATTTAAACTAAAGTTATAGTAAAGAAATAGTATCGAAAATTTGATACGGTTTATATGCGTTGTTCCTAGGATATAAACTCGCATTTATTTTGTGTTTCGGAGCGGCCCGGCCGACCGGGCGGCCCACTTGCTTGTGAATTGCGTTATTTCCGGCTCCATTGAACCGTATGGCTGATTATCTCCCCGAACAGAAAATACTTTGCCAGTACTTTCTGACATTGTCAGTTAGATGGGATGACTGTGTTCCAAACATAGTTAGTTTGTCTTTGGCCTTTTTTTGTTATTTCCTTTCCCATTCGCCTTTTTTTTTGGTCATTTCCTTTCCCATTCGTTACGGGCAGCTCAATTGTCATAATGAATATTGGTATTGTTGGCTCCGGCATCGCTGGACTGTATTTGGCCCTCTATCTCCAACGCCACGGCCACCAGGTCACTGTCTTCGAGGCCGAAAACCGCATTGGAGGCAGAATATTTACCTACTGGTTCGATGAAAATGTGTATTTTGAAGCAGGGGCCATGAGAATTCCTCGATCAAAATTGCACTCCCGTGTCTATCACTTCATACGTTATCTCAACGTCCACGGTAGACAGGATGACAAAATAGAGCTCATCCCTTACATACAAGAGCACCGCAACAACATGGCATTCATTCACAATTCCATGTCCAATCCCGACAGTCCCGAGCTTTCCTCCCGGCTCAAAATATCGTTGCCACCCAGATATCAGGGTAAGCCCGCGAGGGAGCTTTTGGGGGAAGTGATCAGCCCGTGGCTGGATTTGTTGCAAAAGGATTTTGATCTTGGGTTCGCGCAGATAGCACAGTACGACGTTATCTCTTTTCGGGCTTATCTCCATCTAATCGCTGGATGGCCACATGAGTTGATCGATTTCGTGGAGTTGATGACCAGTCAGACGAATCAGTTTGACCTCAGCTTCATCGAAATCATCATGCAGAATCTAGATTTCAATACGGAAAACTGGGCTACTATTCAAGGAGGCATGTCGCGTCTTGTTCAGAGTGCAGTCCGGCTTGTCGGTCCCGAGAATATACTCATCAATGCAAGGGTACACCAAGTCATTGAGCGTCAAGATGGCAAGGTCACCTTGCAAACTACGGGGCTACATGGCGGCACCTTTGACAAAGTGATTCTCGCCATCCCACCGGCGTCACTTCACCGAATCCAGGAGCGTCCAACTTGGTCCTTCATGAAAGAGCAAGCAATTCGCAGTATGCATTTCGAACCACTGTACAAATTAGGGATACACTTCCGCACCCGATTTTGGGAAAAGACCTCGTCACCTTGCTTTGGTGGTCAGAGTACGACTGATCTCCGGTTTCGATGGATTGTCTATCCGTCTAATGACCTTGGAAGTCCCTCAGCTGGCGTACTCCTTCTTTACTGTTGGATGAATGATGCGTATCGCATGCAGTCCATTTCCCGTGACCAACGCATCAATCTCGCTCTTCATGACCTCCAGCGGTTTTATGATACTGTAGATGTCCACAGTCAGTACATCGATGCTTTCGATGTTTGCTGGAGCCAGGAATATGCCACTGGCGATGCCATGTTCCTCCCAGGCCAGTTCACACGGTTTCACCAGGTCGCCAAGCAACCGGAGGGCAACATCCATTTTGCCGGAGAGCATCTGAGTCGGCACCATACTTGGATTGCGGGCGCGATCGATTCTGCAATTCAAGTGGTTATGCAAATACAGGGCGAGAAAGATGTGCGAGGCCTTGGAGAGGAGTACATCAGACAGACTCCTAAAACGGTCGATGAGCCGTGGCAGGCATATGCGATTCCGCATCACAACAACCTCGAGTATGTTGCGGAATGCTGACATGTGCTTTATAAAAGAAGGATTCTCTAGTCATGAAATCAAGTAGTGGTCAGACACATTCTGGGAAGCAAAACCTCAATCCATTATCGCATATCAGGCTCAGCTGGTCAAATTAATGGTGTCCATGAAGATCAGGGTCTGTGTCTCGTTTTTAGATTAAAAATGCAAGTCTATTGCCATATATTCCTACAACCCAGCATTCCCGCTGGTACCCACGTATGTTGTGATTGCTTCTCTCGCTGTTCCATGAGCAGATGGCTTCATGCCCCCCTTAATATGTAAAACGCAGCGTAGAAGGGATAACGTAGAGCGTCCATGAAAGCATGGAAAAGTAATAACAAAAAAGAAAGATTCGTGATTCGTGTCATTCGTATATGATAGGGCCAAAAAAAACGGGGGGTGCAAAAGGACCAGAAACAAGACTAGAATTGTTCCTTCCAGAATTTGAACCGGACGTCCTTGGTTGATGAAGATTTGGCCGCATCGCTAATCTGTATGGCAGCAGTATTAGGACCACAGAAATACACTCCGATATCGGTGGTAGCAGCACTCTGCAGACTATCACGTAACTACATTGAGCACTGGAGCTCACTGAGCTTGAGCCCGGACTGAGATTTACTCACTGAGTCTGACTCTGAGCGCCCTCATAAAAGCGGCGGCAGCCAAGATAGGAAAGCCCACCCGGCAGGGGAAAACACTACGTAGAGGTACCTATGTAGGTATATATGTAGCGGTACTATCGAGACTTGTACTAAAGATTGTCGGCCACTGGCATGGTTGTGATATTGAAACCCAGAAAATCCTCGGGCCGCCATAATGGCGCAAACCTCAACCATCCATAGAAAGTGTATATTATGGTTAGTAAGTCTTTGCGCACAGATAGGTTAGAAAAGTAGTAGATTTTTTTGGTTATTTTAGTTACTTTGAGTCATATATATCGTTTATACATACCATATATTGTCAAATGATGAATGAAGTCGAAGTTTAGGAAAAGACACGCTAAAAAATGCGAGTTCGGCCAATTCCTGGCCTAATTCGGACTCCTTACTCCTTAAGAATCAGAAACTGAAAATAAACCCCACCTAATCCATGTTCCTTAAGAGTCAGAATCTGAAAATAAAAATTTTTGGCCGAGCGGCCCAAGGCGCCAGACTCAAGAGAATTAATTACTCTTTCACAGTTTCAGTGAAGTATTCTGGTCTCGCAAGAGGCATACCTACCTAGGTAGGTTCGAATCCCATAGATTGCATATCAATTTCTCTTTTAATTCTTTATCGTGTAATTTGATTGGCTATTATATTTTTATTTATGGGGCGGAGGGGCAACAACCATGGAACGGAAACGAATAATCTTGCATATGTGGGGCAACCTGAACCTTAACTTTTCTTGCGGTTGGCCAGGTGTGAGGTGGTGTTTGGAATAAGGCATAAGGCTTGTGCGGTTCCAGGGTTGTTAGGTGGAAAACGATAACGCTACCAGACGTCTCCAAATTGATACTCAGCGAAGGGTGCGGATATGATCTCCGTGTCTAAAGATGCAAGATCCGTAATGAGGACAAGGACAATTCCAGTTGACCGGCGAATATCCTATCATTTCAGGATTATTGAGCACTCCGATATGGAATTGGTGTATGGAAGGAATACCTAAGAGCCCCTATAACATTCGAATCTGTCTTCTCCCGGCTTTGACAGTATGAAATTGGGTCAATAGGGCCGGGTTTGTGAATGATTCTATCACTCTTCCCATTATCCACACCAGACAGCCTTGGAGTGAGGTTGTAGAGAATGCTGGGTTTTCACGTAGGCATAGGATGTAAGCGGGCTTTTAAGCCTGTCTGTTGTACTTGCAAGTGACAGGGAGGAATTAATTCTCACCATGTCCGGGATTGTTCTGAATTGGAGTTTGTGAATAATGTAACAGAGTAAATTGTATCTTCAGACTCCCACATATTATGTAGAGACTATGTAGACTTGACAAACTCGTAATAAAGTAGCGCGATTTCTTCTCTTTCTGGGAACTATGCAACATCCTCATACAACATAGTCCTGAGTGATAAGGAAAAGGCCGGCTAAGCAAGAAGAGAAAACATCTAGAAACGACTGATCCAAGTGGTGTGAGACTCGAGCCATAGAGGAATAGCAAAATTCCCGAGACCCCAGCAAATCAACAATAGATCCGGAACATGCTTAGTCCTTATAGGTACTTGAAGCACGAGCGTGCGCAAGTAGCGAAGTCATCACCGTCCTCAGCTTGCTTGTTGGAGGTAGCAGCCCCGGCTCCACCGTTGCTAATAGCCACCTTAGGAGAAGCTGAGCTGGAGCCCGACTCCCCAGTCCAGACTTCCGGACCAGGCATAGGGTACTCCTTGTAGCCACCCCAGATGCTGAAGTTGAACGAAGGGTCGTCTTTCTTGTAACCACCGGGGAATTTGATAGTAGGTCCGGGGGTTCCATTGCCACCACCGACAACCTTGACTTGAGCACAGCTAAAAATTCTGTCAGTATTTGCTGGGGAAAAAAATAGAAAAACAAGGAGAGGCGTGAGAAAAACTTCACTTACGAGTAGTAAAATTCGGCTTCACCACCCGCGGCACCGTGAATACCTGTTGTGGGAATTAGTATCTTTTGCTTATACCAATGCTATAATAGACATACCAATGTGCTCCGGGCGAATCAGATACTCTCCATCAGGCAGACTCGCAGGAATGGTAAACTCAATGCGATCCTTGCCCCAAGTACACCAGGCCTCTTTGGTGAAGTCCTTGTTCTTGTCGCAGACACCCTCTTGGTGGATCTTGAACCACTCGCCATCACCCTGGTATTTGTTGGCAGCGGAAGGGGCCTTAGACATGTACACTTGGGCAGGACCAGGGTGCTGCATCTTGGCACCAACGCCAAGCTTCATGGCAACCTTGGATCCGGCCTTCACCTCAGCAGTCTGGGTTTGACCAGCAAAGGTGAAGGCGCCCTTGTTGCAGCGGAAGTCAGGCAAGTCGGGGGTCATGTCGTCGCGGGTGTTGATCCATTTGGTTGGGTTGTACTTCTGGGGACGGGTGTTGGACCGGACATACTCGGTAGCTTCCTTGCCGTCAATGATGAGGGAGTCGAAGAAATAATGGGCCGAGACCATGGGCGCAATGGCTGCCAGAGCCACAAGGGAGAACTTCATTATGAAAAGAATGAAAGAATTGTTTGGGTTTTGTAAAGAATGAATGGAGGAACCAGCCCAACGAAAGCAAATAAACTGAGATAGGAACGAATGGATGAAGCTGCTCGAGAGGAGTGTGATGGAGCTATCAGTGAGGGAGTTATGTCGTCCTTATATACTTTCTACTCCAAGTATTTGACAGCACACATGCATCCTGGCCCCTGGCCATTGCATGATGCCGAGCTGTTCTTTATTATTTTGAAACAAGACGATGGAGCTGGGCCGCTTGGTCTCATGGCATGTACTCTATAGTCAGGCATATGATGGATCAGGCTAGGGATATCTGAAACGCGGCTTAAAGTTGGTTTGGTGAAAGCCATCTGCGAAGCCCTGGCATCTGGCATGGCTTTTTCTACGACAAAATCTGCATTCGTGAAGGCTTACCAGATGGTCTTGCTAGGACAGAGAGGCCTTGCAGCAATGCCTAGTTAAAGTCTGAATAGGATCTAGTATGGATGTAAACCACTAGACTTACCTCATTACTCGGAGAGAGCCCGAGGTCCCATTTGCCGACAGAGGCTTGGCATGTCCGTCTATAACTCTCCAAGGCTGTTTAGCGAGACAGGAAGCGATATTATTGGTGGGTGGAATATAGAAGGTCTTGGCGTGGTCATCTAGATCTTTAGTAAATCTTTAGTCACCAAGTCTGTTACAAAATGTTCCAAAATCTAGCCTAATCAGGACCATCGATTCTCTGATACAAACAAGGGGTATGGGGAGGGCTGACCTAGGGCTATTTATCCCAAACGCTTAGCGCGATGCTTGGTCGCTCTGCTCCAATTAAATATGCCCTACACATCAAGCGGGGCCAATGCCCTCGGGATTTGGACCCTGAATACTACCTGCATCCCCTTTTGGTAACTCTTCTTCGGCTGAAAAAAAGAGGATGAAAGGATGAACAAATCCCGCGTCTTGGCATCCCCTTCACTCCATAGAATGTCAATATGTGATGATCATTCCCGGTTTCTACGTAGTATTCATCCGGATGGGTCGAAACAGGGCTGTCGCCGTGTCAAACTAGATACGGGCCGTGTGAGAGCTCGAGTTTCTACGATCCTGAAGTCGTGTTGGCAATTTCCACGGCCTCTCTTGGCCGACCGTCGAGTGGAAGGAAACGAGGTATTATGGGCACCCCTGCCCCTGGTTGGTCCGAACTTTTCCTGTTATATCCATGTTAATTATATGTTGTACATAGCCTTAAGGCACCACCACTCTGATAGAGAGGTAGAGATAAACACATAAGTAGGGTATAGTAGAGCATAGTATTCTACAGCCAACAGTCTCTGGACTTAGATATCGAGGTTATTATTTAAGAGTACAGCTCGAATCTCGCGCCCACGCGCCTCACGAGCGGCCTATTTGCTTTTTATTGGTGTCATACTCTCTATCTTGGTATATGATAAAGATTACCGATTCTTCTTCCACAGCCTGTGCGTCTCGGCGCTTCCGCTTCTATATATAGTTTCTAGCGTTATTAGGGCTGATTTACCCGTGTTCTCGCTGTATCCTCGGAGAATGTAACTGTTTGCATCGACCACCGTTCAAACGAGAGAAGAAGGGAATTAAGCAGGATATGAGAAAACCAACCTCAGAGACTTTATCGATCTTCAGGAAATGACAGATCTCATTAGCCATATTCCAGCCAATGGTCTATGAAGGATGGAGGAAGGAGAGGTTGAAAAAAGGCTTGCACTGGAATCCCAGGTGTGGCTGAAACGGCAGGAAAAGATGAAATCCAAAGACTCGGGCCGAGGTCTCGCAGCTTACTAAATGTCCCGGAGCACCTACCTAGGTAGGCAGCTCACCCGGCCTCTCTCACACGAACCCTAGTGGTGAAGGAGTCAGGAACGAGAAGAGAGAATGCTTCGAGGGTGTACCTGAAATGAGACCTATACGAAGTACACACCGTTTGCCATGGCAAAGTTGGGTCTTTGGCTTCCTCTCCCATAAAACCTTAGAATGGGTAAGATAACGTTGATACCTATAAGGACTTAGCAACAAATCTCTCGAAGATACCGAAAATGTTTGGCTATTAAAAAAGGTAAACGCTAGTAACATAGCCAATGGACCCTGATTGTTGATTTCCCTATGTCTTTCCGTTTCAACCAGACCGAGGTATACCAGCTATACCAGCTATACCAGCTATACCAGGTCGATATAGCTGCCTGGTGGTTTCCAAGATTAACCCCTTCCCTATTTGTCAGGACCTGCTTACTACTTACTTGGTCACCTATCAGACATACTTTCTCCCATGAGCTTCGCCATCAACAGGTTTTAGTGCAAGCTTTTTCAACCTCGCTTCCTTCTCGAGCCTTCGTCAAATCCACCAGAGCGAGATCCGGAACCTACAACAACAGTAACAGCTTCAGGTTCACTTCTTCTCCCCGATCTCCCGTTCTTCCTCCCATCATTTGTCAGAACCGCCAAAATCCTCCCTTCCAGATTCAGAGATTCACTGGCATCGCTTTCGCGCAAAGCTCGCTATCGACGGACCAGCCATCAGAGATTCTACAGCTCGGTTTTACTCCATCTACCTCGACCTCTCTCTCAAGCCAAGTTCAAGCAATGGTTCTTCCACGACTCGCTACTGCACGGGATTCCGGTGTTCATGATTTCCCTCAAGCCACTATTTCGGAGGGGTCGCCCCGCTGATGGCACAGACTACTGGCTGGGATATGGCCCCAGAGAGGGGCAAGGAGATCTGTCATTTCTTGAAATTGAGAAAGACTCTGAGGTTGGTTTTCTCATATCCTACTTAATGCCCTTCTTCTAACGTTTGAACGGTGGTCGATGCAAATAGTTAGCGACATTATCCGAGGCTACCTGGCGAGAATACAGACAAATTGGCCCTAACAACGCTGCTTTCTACGGGGCCGCCCCCATTATTCTCAACACCGCCCGCTGGTGGGGATTTACCCCCAGCTGGCCAGGATGCTGGCCGCGCCGGTCCCCGGGCGCCCCCAAATGGGGCTGCTCGTGGTGAGCGAGGCCCTGAGACTCGTGTTGTCGAGGACGAGGAAGGTATGTCTAGTCAATCTTTCTTATATCTTCCCTCCAACCCATCCTCCCACATATCTATCGATTAAGTGGATATAACTAATGATCCTATGGAGGTACACCGCTAGTTCAGGAACGCTAAGTCTGCCTCGTTTGTTTCCTTTCCTTTTTTTTCTTCTTCTACCTTTTTCCAATAATGGCAGAGCGTCAGGCTGCGGCCGGAGCTGGAGGGGGGACCGCCCCCCACTGGGACCTGGCCAAGTCGGTCCGAATCATGCCCGTAATACGGCATTGAAAAGGTGGCGCCGGGAGCGCCAACCCGCGGTAAGCTCTATCATATACCAAGATAGAACATGGTATTGCTCAAAAGTACACAGGAGGTCATGGAAGCCCGGCGGAGGAGAATTGAGGCGGAGATTCTCCGCGATCATGTCGACCTCCAAGCCGAGCGCCAGATGACCGTGGGATACTATCATCTTCTTTGCTCTATTTATATTATTACCTCTCTCTATTAAAGTGATAGTATTTGAGAAAGACAATTCACATATGGATAACAGGCTGAGTTGTATTCCCGTATTGTAAACTCTTCGGCACGAAAGAAGTACGAAGCTTTTCGACCCAGCAAAACAAGAGTCTGTTTAGAATGTCTTTATAGATGTCTTTTTAGGGACTTTTTAGATGTATATGAGGGCAGTAAAAAGCATAGACTACATAGAGGGCTTTTCTAAGTATAAGGTGTGACAGATGTTGAAAAGCATCACTATTCAGGCCAAAAGAACCCTAAGCGCTATACACCTAGGTATATTCCTTCCATAACCCCGATATGGCCTTTTTGAAAAAGAGAGAAAAAAGAATCTTAGATGGTTGGTCAATGGACATGCTTGGTTAGTTATAGATATGTAAAATTCGTTTAGACTGGAAAACACTTGAATATCTCCCTGTCTATATCGTGGGCAAGGGAAAGCCCACCGGTGTATACATGTATGAAGAAGATCAATGGCCACCTGTCCGAGCAGGAAACAAGGTGTCAGGGTCAAAAGGATGAGACTAAAAAGATTATAAGAAAGAAAAGAAAAATCGAAACGTTCCCTCTCGCCTCTATGCCACTGTCCTCGGACAGCTCGGGTAATCAAAACACGAAATTTATCCCCGCCATAGACACACCGAAAAGAAGATGAAAACACAAAACGCCTATGTACGGCCCGATGCAGGTAGAGGGTATCTAGGAGACACGAGGGGCCTGGTGGGAATAAGGTGGTGGTGGTGTACAAAGGATCACAAGAATTTTTAAAAGGGTGTAGAGGTATTAGGCAAAATAGCAACGAAGAGAAAAATAACAGGGGATATAGTGCAGGGAAGATGAAGCGATCATTTCCGGAATGTCAACTTCCGGCCGATGCTGCGAATTGTTTTGATGTGACTATACGAGTCAGTCGGTTTCTTTGCCTTGGCAATAAAGGAGTCGGAGACGGGATCCATACCTGTCATCCTGATCATTCTTGCCGGATCGAACCGTAGTCACGGGGTTACCAGAAGTCATCGGCCTTTGGGGTGGAGGGGCATTGACAAATCGACGCGATGCCTAACCATTCTGTGTTAGCATTCTGGGATATTCACGGTGACACGATGAGACGAAAGAACACGAACCTCCCAGCGAGAATCTACATCCACCTCACTGGCGGACCGTGCGTCATGGATGGTGGGATCTGAATAATTTACGCCGTGGACGTCTGAGCTCAACGAGGTGGTCCTAACCAATGGCGAGGCATTCGACTGCATCGATTTGCGTGAGCGTGACTCCGAGTAATCGCTATTAGAGTCATAGCTGGCCAGGCTCTGGGCTTGGCTACTGCTCGGGTTGACCATGTTGGATGTATTTGGCAGAAGTTGAGACGAGCTTGCAAGCTCACGGAAACGCTTCTGTTGCTGCTTGGAGGGTCGGTGATGGGAGAACTTGTTGCCAAGAATGGCAGGGGCGTGCGAGATAAGGGCTTTGATCACGTCTTTCTTGAGGCGCAGGGCAAGATCCAGGTTCGACCATGTCTTGTTGCTGTACTCAAGAACTGGAAGGCGGAAGACGAAATCATGGAGATCCTCCAAGTTGTGCTCTCCTTTGCCCTTGTAGCTCATGCAAAGAACCACGTCATTTACCTTCACACGTGCGAGGGTCATGAAGTTAGAGGCCCGGGAGATCATTTGGGACAGGTCGTCGGTTGGCTCTTTGGATTTGCCGTTCTTGTTCGATCCTTTACCCATTCCGAACTTCTTCCGGTTGTCTTCGCCAGCACTGTGGCTGGACAGGGATCTTTCAGTGGGCTGTTTGGTCAACATGCGCAGACTATCAGCGGACTTCTTTTTGCTGAGACCACCAGTTGTAGAAGGACGGCCCGTTTTGCGCGCGGTATCTGATACACCTAGTCGACTACTATCCTGGTGGATAGGTGTCATCACAAGACCCTTCAGATGGCCTGGGCGATTACGCGACTTAGTCTCATCTGAAAGCGATAGTGTAGGCTGGAGTCGCAGTTCGATGGAGCCCGGTCCTTTAGAGATGGCGAGATTGTCCATGGACGAGCTATCACCATCGATACTCGTTGAGCGTCTCAGTGGCGCGCCGTTCAAGCCTTCGTCATCGTCTTCCCCATCCGAGCCCTCGAGCGGCTTCATGTTCTTGATCATGAAAGGCGAGAAGCCACCAGCCTCAAAGGCGCTGGAGCCCACGTTGGGGAAGATGTATTCGAAGACTTTCTGGCCTAGCTCGCGTTCGAGCTGAATCTTGAGCGGGAACATTGAAACTTCGAAATTGTCAAGCACGGGGATACCGGCAACGGCCTCCAGCATGTGCCATTTGACGCGCAACATGAAGTCATCCAGGGTGCGCGCGCCGTCGAGGTAAGGTGCGATAATTTGAGGGTAGATAGCGTCTGGAAGCAAGTTCAACCCAAATAGTCGCTCGATCGATACCAGGTTGTGGTTCGAGCCATCAGTATTGTCGGTTCGTTCGTATGAAGCATTACGCAGCTGGAACTCAATCAAGGGCTCAGAAGCCTCCTTCATCAGGTGCCACACGACTTCACTCGCAGATATGCTCCAACGTAGTAAGCCGTGGACACCAGCTGCCCTGGACGAACTTGGTTCCATTCGCCGTTGGGAAGTTGTGATTGCTTTCATCATGAAGAAAAGTTCATCCTCGCATTGAGACAAGTCGCGTTCGAGAGCCAACCGATCCTCCCAGCCCTGTTTGTCCAGGAACTTGGCGTTAATCTGGAAGTACTCTTTGATTTCCTCCAACTGGCGAATGCGTGCTTGAAGCTTGAACACCATTTCCGGGGCGCCACGAAGGTCACTGAAGTCGGAAGTGAGCATGATCCTCTCCAGGCGCTCATTCCGGACCTTTTCGAGGGGTTCGCTGTAGAGCATAAGATCCAGGACAATGATGTACATAGAATAGTACTCTGCAGAATCACAAATCGCGCGGAAATGAGGGAAGTCCACACTGATCGAGTCTATGCGGTCTTCTTGGTCCTCAGGATCAGGTCCTTGCTGACCCTTTACCACCTCTTCGTTATACTTCAGGCGGAGATTGTTGAACTTGTCGTAACGCAGGGTGGCTGAAGTCTTTTGCACAATACGAGAGAATCCAAATGGATTCAGCTCAAAATCGAACATGGCTTCCAAGGTCAACCACGGTGGCCACGCTGATCCGGGCGCGTTTCCGTACTTATTGCCAGCATAGAATTGCAAGTTCGCCATCAATTTCTTCTGTGTTGCAACGAAGAACTGGGCGCCGTCCATTTCGAGGGAGAAACGGCGCTGTATCAAGCCGCTGACATCGTCAGAGACACGCGCTTTGTCCATGATTGACACGACCTTGAGTTCCATGCCTTTGGCGGCAACAAGCAAGACCGACTTCTGGTTCTTTTCACTGAGAAGCTGGATTTGAGGCGCAATGAGACGCAAGTGATAACTGTTCTGCGGTGTGAATTCCGGCACGATATTCTCACTCGCATTGTCCGAATCAGAAGATGATTGGGGGTTCGAATCAGAATGGGTGTTTGAATCAGATTGAGTGTTTGAATCAGATTGGGTGTTCGAATCAGATTGGGTGTTCGAATCAAATTGAGTGTTCGAGTCCGGAGGCTCGTTATCGTCGACATTCACGTAACGGTTAGCATCATTCAGCAACTGTTCGATACGTTCATGAACCTCCTTCTTCTCCTCCTCATCGTGGTGCGAGGTTCGGGTTTGCGTCTTAGACATTTTAGGCTGCTTGCGTTTGTTCTTGTCCTGCTCCTCCACGATATCAAGGATGAATTTGACAGCGCGGCGAGACATGTAGTAAATAAATCCACGTCGCTGGCTCACTTGGTGACTGTACCGCAAGACGATGTTGCGCAGGGAGTTGTTCCATTTGAGCTGCAAATTGTGGATCATGAAACGATTGTTGAAATCACTCGCGAACTCATCGTTGGCCGACGAGTAAATTCCATCCAGACCTGAAGAACGGCCATCGGTTGTGGAGTCAGCATCCCGACCTGTTCGTCCTGTTCGGAAAGAAGCAGTGCTGGGCGCCACGTTTTTGCCAAGTGTGTCGCCATATGGCGTCCGCTCGTCGCGTGTGACGCTCCTCTCAAGACGATTGAGAGTTGTGGTCAAGAACTTGCGTCGTCTCGCCAGAGACTGGGACTGGCGAAGGAATAACTCATGCTCAGCTCTCAGGTCTTCATTATTTTCCACGTCCCTCATGAGCTTGAGTTCCATTTCCCCAATTGTGCGTTCATAATTGCGAATTTGTGCCTCGACTATTGCAAGGCGGTCTTTTACTAACTCAATCTGAACACGGCGAGGATCGTTCGTTTCAGACATGACACACTCGTGAGTCGGTTCGTTTCCAAACGTGCTGTAGCCCGTTTCATCGGGTCCAACATCGCAATGATCTGTGTTGCGGAAGTAGGTGAAGCGCGGGGTAAAAGCCAAAGGTAAGATCTGGGTACGAGGATTCGACTCCTGTGGAAGGATCCAGTCCGGCTCCACGAAATCATCCATGTCGACCCAGTCCAGGTTGTGATCAGGGATTGTGAACCGAGACAAGTCAACTGATGGAACAGGCTGCTGGAAGGAAGAGAGGATATCGTCTTTGTTGCGCTCGACATCTTCCGGAGTTGTGCCTGCGATGCTGGCAGACACGGCGCGGAAGTCTGCAGATTGCATATCAATTTGGGCTTGATTAATACGCATCGCGCTTGTCCTGGTCTGTTTTGAACGACCCACGGCATGTGTTTTGATCTGCTCGCGACGTTGGTGAATATCAAGTTTCAAGCAATCAAGGCGAACCTTCAGGCCTGTGGCCGTAACAACTCTCTCTGCGTAATCTTCGCGGTCCTTGTGTTTGTATATGTGGGCCACAAACAGAGGTGCGAGAAGAATCTTGTATTTGACAGTTGCCAGATGACGATTGAATTTCTTGCTCGTCTTGGTCACTCCTGGCCAGAGCGGTCCTTGGCGGACAGGAAGCGACATCACGCCCGAGAAAAGAGACCACCAGTTGAAGAAGTGGGTGAAGAATCGCGGTGTGAGATGGATAGTGTTGTAGCTCGAAGATGGTTGAACATTGTCGACAGCCCAGTCTCTGTTTTGCGGTGCAATAATCGATACAGAAAGGTGGATGTGGTCACTCCGGAAGCCACGATAAGCATCGTAATTAACACGCTCGGATGGTTTGACGAATTTAGGGTTCTTGAGAATGACCTCATAATGGGGTCTGAAGGAGAAGGACCTCGCATCATTGTCAGCATCCCGCTCGAAGACGAGACCTGCTGCCCATTTCACATCGCCAGAGAGCTTCATGACAACCTTCTTGAAGTGGGCAGCGTTCTTCTGCTCGCTGGATGCAGAACTGTTGTCCAGCTCCTCTGTAGTTGCCTCGTTTGCCCAACGTGCTTCAGCGCTGTAATCAGGGATAGCAAGCACGTATTCGCCACTCGTGACAGTCATGAATTCCATAGGATTGTCACTGGTGTTAACATCCAATTGGACATCTCTGCGCCAGCACATGACAAAACCACTTCCAAACCCGGTCACCACATATGGATCACGAGAGCCCTTAAGTCGCAGATGTACATCACCATCTTCCTTCCAGAGAACCTTGATCCGGGAATGAAAGCTGAGTCGGATCTTATCCCAGAAGCCCACTCGCTCCGAGGGATCAATCTCAGGCTTGGTGAAACCCTCAATGATCTTCATCATATCTTGAATGACAGGCTGGTAGGAGACACCCCATGAAATGCTAGTCGGCAAACTTGTGTTTATCTGGACGACAGGGTCTGAGTAGGTCTTGACTGGTGTAACAGAACGCCACACGGGAATCTTAAACGCATCACGGAGAGACCCGTCAGACCCTTCGGATGCAGGAACGAGTTCCACTTCGACCTGTCTTGCAGATTCATGGTCACGCCATTCTTCTGCAATGACAAAGTTTGTTCGCAAAGACCAGCTGGGAAGTCTTGGGGACTGTCCTGGGCGCAGTGCTGGAATGTGCAACAGATCTAGAGGATAATCTCGCAAGTTGACGCGTGCTTCACCCATTTCCAGGTTGAAGCTCATTGGGATGAGCAGGCCGTATTGCATATTCATGGGCATTCCCTTTCCGATTCGGTTCAAGTAACTGGGGAACTCATCGATAGCGAATGAGGGCTTATCAATAACAAGATTGACATCGCTGATCAGAGCTGACATCAGACCTGGTCTGTTCGGAATAGCAAGAATGGTTTCGGTCTCCTTCACATCCGGAGGAGGTTCATCTGCACCACTGAAGAGGTTTCGAACTTCTTTGATGGAAGTGCCCTGGAACATGAGAGCTGCATCGATCCGCTCTTTCCATACTTGAGCATTGTACTGTTGAAGTCGGCCCCAAGCGGCATCCACAGAGATATTTTGCTCTGATGAGAGACAGGTCGCGCCCTCGGTATCATAGCGGTATTTGCGACTTCTCCCACGTTCCTGGGTGCTTGATCTCGGCCGTTCGTCAGCACTCCTGCTTCGCCTTGTATCTTGGCTAGTTCGCTCGCTACGCAATGTCCGATGGCTCGATTTGGCTCGTAATCGGGATGTGGCGCGGCGCTGGTCAGATTCCCTGACTTTATGAGATTTCAAGAGGAAGGCGTCTTCCCGGGCCAGCCGCTGAATCTGTTCAATCAGGCCAACTCGATAGATGCAGCCCAGTTTCCACTCAAAGCCATCGTCCTCCATTTCGAAGAGCAACGCTTTGCTGCGAAGAGATATCCTGGGCACCTTCTTCGGGCCCTCTGGTTCTCTCTTGGAGCCAAATTCTTTGCAGCCATTCTTGAAGCGATGATGCAGTTGTTTGAAAGCCTTTGAAGTGTTGATAAGGTTATCAAAAATGCGATGCATCACCATATGATGAGGTATGCCAATTCGGATGAAGTCTGTCCATATATCAATCGATTTTTCTTCAACTAAGGTGTTGCCATGTTTCATTTTCATTTTTCGGAAGTCCAGCCTAACATTGTTCATGCTGCCGATTCTTGCCCAAATACCCTTGAGCTTTGGTGCCTCTGCATGGAAGCGGACAAGACTGGCTTTAACATAAGGGGTAGAAAGACGTTGAGAAGCACCGGCAAGTCCGTAGATCTGAATCATTATTTGAGGATCGTTCGGCAAGTTCGCCTTAAGCTGCACAGCCGTTGCCTTCATGTCATAGGTGACCAGCTCCTTCTTCGGAGACCATTTGTATGCTGGAGGCGGCGGTAGCGATATGCTTGCATGCGCACTGGATTTGCTTTCAGCAGACTCCGAGTGTTTTTGCGGCAAAGGTGTGAGCACGTCTTGGATCACAGAAATCGCAACACCAAGGCAGTAGAACCGGTACAGTGAGTATTGAAGGTATATGCCCTTGAACACGGAGGTGACATGCAGGACCGGTCCGAGGCGATCACTGTGGGTGCTTAGGGCAATCTCGAATCGAGGCAAAGAGAAGAATGGCTCGGGTTCCAGATAATCCTCTGACTCAATGACAAAGCCGTCAAAACCACGTGCGTGGAAAGCCAGTCGCCGACCATCTGAAGCGCCGCGTTGGGTGTGAGTGACCTTGGGAGGCGAGGTTGGAGGGAATCGAAAGGGCGATTCATCGCCGATGGTGGAATGGCTAGGAGTACGTCGCCTGGCAATGCTTCCGACATTTTTCTCCGTTTTCTGAGCTTTGTATTCCGCTGTCCACGATTGTAGTTGCAGAGAGACACCACGAGATATATCAGAGACGGTGCTGTCCACACCAGCGATTTCCACGCTGGACCCTGTAGCTTCAAACTGAAACTGGACTAACCATGGGGGCACTCGTCTCAACAAACTTGCCTTTTGGTCATTTGCCGGTATTGGTACCCGCTTCTGCGATTGCATCTGAGTGATGAATTGCTGCAAAACTTCGCGGATTCCACGGTTTACCTCCCCATCGATCATGTGGACTGACCACTCGTTAAGGCTTCCTGAGGCGATTACACAGACCTCTGGGGTGGCATTCAGATGGGCTTTCAGCTCCAAATTCTCGTTTGTGAGCAAATTGTGTTTGTTGCCTGTCGGAGTCTGGTAATAGAATTTGTGGGAGGCGACCCGGTAAATGGACGATAGGGAATAGTGGGCACCGCCTTCAGACGAATGAGAGGATTCGATATCGAGTGAAATGGAGGAAATGGAGGAGATAAGGAGGTTGTAATCATCGGAAGTACCAGACTCTTTTTCGATTGGGAGAACAAACCGAATCACAGGTTCGTGAACGGAAAGCTTGATGCTTGCCTTGGGGAGTAATCGAGAAATCAATCGATGATTATCTCGCTTCTTCGCTCGAGGAGAAGAGGCTCGACTTTGTGCCAGTTTCAGCAGTCTCGAAACATGTTGCGGTTGGAGATCAACGGAAGGTGATGTGACGACCAAATTTGCGAACAGGACATTTGTGTTCCGCTCTTCGGCGTTCTCATCGTCAGAGGTGCTCACGGTCTTTGAAGGCAGTGTGGTTTTGATGGTTGTCGTAGCCATGGGGATGTATAGAATGTTATCACTTTCACCCGATTCGTCATCTAAGCTGACTGAAAGCGAGATAGCAGCAAGAAGAGCCTGGTGGGCAACATCATTCCGCTGGAAATACATGCGATGCTCTGGGCTCTTTGGGTCCATCCTATGAAGATCAATTCCAAGCTCATGCGATACCACGTTCAGGTATACGGGTTTTTGCCCTGCAGACAGAGACTGGATACCCTTTGAGACACGGAAGAAGCTCAGAGCAATCTGTATCTCCTGTATACCACGAAGTAATGAGCTCGCAAACTCCTTTGAGTCCGCCACAGTCTGTACAATGGAATCGTCTCGGCTTCCAGGCTTGTCGAGTTCGTCCACGAAATCGGCAAATGATATCTCGTCATCGGTCTCGGTATTCGCTGGCCCTTGTGCGGATTTCTTGACCGGCTTGATGCGTTGCAATATCGTGCGGACATCGTCGTACGGAATATGCATACGTCCAATCTTCAGGGCCACCGATGCGTCTCTAAGTCCGTCCAGATCTTTGTGCAGAAGTCCATGAAGGTTCACGCCCACATTATCCAATATCTCGGTTGGCTCCCGGCCGTCGACATTGAGTAAAACATTTTGAGCATTCATAATCCATTCAGCTGGGCGTTGGTCTCGCGACATATCCTTCTTGCGACGAAATAGCCTGCCCCGTTCCACCATCTTCCTCCGCGTGTCGACTGATAGGGAAAGCGATCCAACCTGGACCTGGCCGGCGTTGACGAAGTGGACGGTTGTGTCGATAGCAGTCAGGTCCACGAGAGCCAGCCAATTTATCTGCCGGTGTAGTCGCTTGACACGTTCCTTGATTCGTGTTAACGTCCTCCATGTTTTGCTTCTTCCGCCAGGTCCGGGCGCAGCACGGTCTTCGGATGGTTTAGGTGTCTCCAATATGCCGCGGGGCGCTTCGCGTTTTCCTTGCCCCAGAGTCGTCGAGTCCACGGTAACCTTCAGCTCTGTCAACCGAATGCTGATCCATGTTGGCTGGGCAAATGACGAGGGGTGTAACGATAATCCAAGGCCGCGGATTTCAATGTGTATTCCTTCCTTCGGGGTGTATGCGATTCGGCGCAGCGAAAAGTAGCCGATCCGTTGAATGGAGATTCCCGTCGCGATCCGGACGATAGCGAAGATGAAAAAAGACGAGAGGTAGAGAAGGAGGAATCCCACGAGAATCGAGGTCGGGTTAAAGAGGGTCATCGCGGTTTGCGATCAGCAGGGGGCTGATCTCAGACAGGCAGTGTCGACTCGCACATCGAGGTTGTGCCGGGGTTCAATTGTACCTGTTTAATTAGATCCCCCGAGTCTCTACTGTCCGTCTGGTTGGAATCGGGGATTCCAGGCTCCAGAACAGCAGCGACTTTATCCATCAAAGTCTCAGTAGGATAAGCACTGCAGGCTGATTCGAACAAAATGAGTGTAGGCGAATCATGCCGGGGGAGAAGTAAAGGGTAAGGGAGGATGAGAGAGGTGGTGGGCTAACGGACAGGTCGGAGGAACTGGCCAAAAAAAGCGGAACGCTAGTTATTTTCCAAAACCGGCTTCTTTTTTCTTTTACATCGCTTTGACCTTTGGGTCTTAATTTTGATATATTATACTGTAAAGCTTCTTTATGTTCCAAATCTATTCTCGTAATGATCCTATATAGTTGTTTATATGTATGTTCTGGTTGATCGACACGCGACCCAAGACATTCCCAAGGTTCAGGGGAGATCATTTTGTCAGCCCTGGGGTTCTCCAGGCCCGGGCTCTTTATATTCATTATTCTTGATCTATGTCTCTTTGTTTCACACTCTCTCCTCCTCATATTGTACAATAGTTTACATTTCCTTTAGTGTCACGTATCCCGCTTTTCAAAAATTACTTCGAGCTTGAAGGGACCGGTCGAGACTTCTCCAGTTCCTCGATCTTATCGTCAAGAAGAGCAATCTCAGCTTCAATGCTAAGCAGCTTTTCACTCAACATCTCCCTGTATTCTTGGTCAGAGAGTGAACGGAGTGGGATCCATTTAGATTCAGCCATTCTCTGCATCAGAGGTTTTGATGTCTTGTGTGCATTTTCCATTTGCCACGCATCCACCCGGTTGAAGATGCTCTGGCCACAGTAGCCGAGTAATGAGAAAATGATAGCCCCCGGAACCAGCCGGCCTCCTATTTGATTTGGTTAGAAGTGATGCCACAGGATGTTCTTTCGGTGCGGGATACGGTACCCATCAACTTCGTTACACTTCCGCCGGCAATGCCACCGCATAAAGCACTCGCGTACGTGCGCTCCTTCAGCGAGGCTTTATCTTGGTAGTGATGTTTAATGATGTTACTCCGCAGCCCTGTCTCAATATTAAGGTTAGACATCAGCAATATAAAACATAAGGTGTCTCCACATACACCAAAACGCTGAGCCGCATGCAAACCAGTGGATGCCACATGACAATGAATGAATCATGGGATTGGGGGATCTGATGACTCCGGCCGCTCCTCCATAGATCAGGCCAGCAGTTCCTGGTTGAAAAATTAGCACTTCATCTTCAGGGGACTCATTGTGTCTGTATCCCAATCTTATGAAGAGCAAATACTAACCGCTGAGGGCTCCAACTTTGGCTGCAGACAGGAGGGCGCTGGACTGAAAGTCCTGCACGTCTTTGATTTGGTCACCCATATTTTCTTCAAACTCAGAGATGCATAAGTTCAAGAGTCATGGAGGGGTAATTACAGTAATCGAATGCACTCATCGAAGCAGCAATCCAAATCAGAAAGGTTCAGGTCACGTGTCCGATCAATATTCCTGGATTATGTAATGTTATCATCCAGCCCTGGAGATGGACGAATTAGGGCATAAACAATAATGTTCAAATGAGATAAAAGAGAACTGAGGAATTTGGGTATAGTTTCTATTCTTGTTATATAGCGACTGACTCTTTTTTAAATATAGAGAGAAATGGTGGATGAGGAGAGTGAAGATCCATAGATATATATCCCCACATTGCACATGTCCAGATGATCGCCTGCAAGACTGTTAGCCCCACGATCTTTATTTTCCCCCTCAAATTGTTGCTATTTATGTACTTCAACTGGTTCAAAAGCCAAACCTCCACTTTAACGTGAGGCGCAATCTCCAAGAACCGCCTATTATTCCGCCAAAAGGCTTGCCCAGGTGACTGTTGAAGTCAAAGCTCGGATCTCCGAGCTAGCTTTGCAATGTTATTGCATCTTGTTATACAAAGATTTGGAAATCAGACTAACGAAGCATAGGAATGACGTTCACGCTTCTAGTCGTACAATCTTCAGGGTTACTATATCTCTGGGTGTCTTCTTAGTAGTTTGCGTATTAGGGTAGCTGTTAATCAGCGCTTTATCAATGTTATTAGTAAAAACTATAGTGCTACTAAAATTCACTATACTTAACCTAATATGACTAGATGAGAGTGGCATTCTATTCGTAGATCAATCTGTGGAAACCATGGCTAGGTTACCAAAAGAGGTAGATAATCTCTACGATGGGGGTTGGGCATGGGTAGGGTAGAGGGTCTTAGGTATTACATAGTGGCTGGAAAAAAAAGCCCCCCCGCCGAAAAAAGGCCACACCAGGCCTATATAATATGTTGTACTAGAGGCTCCGGTAAAGTATATCATATTGAACTAAGAACTGATGCGGAACGATCTACAAACACTTGTGATACCGCTGGTTCTTACAACTCTGAAGTAATTGAGGCCACTGCAAACCGACTACTTCTGGAGTGACAAAAATTTAGCTAATCAAGTTGCGATAGGGATGAAGTTGTATAGTCCGGACTGTTTTTGGGGTATATTTTATGATATATTTTTAGCCGAGTATGAAGAAGTCCACTATTGTAGACAGATCAGGTACGAACTCGGATTTTTCTCTCCCTCTTTTTTTTTGGCCCATTCGAAGCAAACAAAAGCACGAGTAACTTATTACGTTCACATCCCTTATTCTAGGAATACAAATGGATTCGAAGATAATTGCAGTTCCAGTATAGACCGATCTCGCGGCTCTGATTGGGCTAGCGTCATCACTAAAAATTTAGTAACCCGTCCACTTCCATGCCGCAGCCGACTTCCCCTCTACCAACTTTTCCACTGTGGGTTTGCAGATATTGAATCTAACACACTTGACTCAAATTTTGATTCTTGGGCTTTCTCACCAGGTGTCTCTGATCTTTTGACTTTTTCTTCTATCCAACCCTATTCTCCGAGAAGCGCGCACAAATCCCGGCGCGTTTCCCACTTCAAACCGCAATCATGGGTTCGTTCCAGACCTTCCATTTCCCCAGGGCATCGCCCCCCCGCGAAAATATTCATGGGCGATTGGCTAACAGGATGAAATATCAGCTCCTAAAAATAAAGCCCAGAAGATGTCTATGAGCACCTTCTTGGCTGATGAAAGTGAGTGACCGGAAAAAAATTGGATGATTGGAATGTGATTACTGACGACTATAGGCCTTGGCTCTTGGGCTGATGAGATGGAGGATATGCCCCTTCCTTGTAAGTTGCAGATCTTCCCCCGCTATGGAAATTGCGAAATTGTACTAACAAAATTTATAGCCAGTATGTAGTGTGCCCGATACCCTAACATTCTCTAACATGCTTATCGTTGATCGGAACCCTTGCTTACAATATCGACAGCCCAGCCTTTGGCATCCACCTTCAGCCGTCGCCCCGCAGGTGATTTGGCATTCGGCTCCGGCTCTACTGGCGGTTTCGGTATGATACCCCCCCGCGCTAGGTATACAGAGAACGGGTTCTGACAGATTGAATGATTAGAGCGCGAGCGTGGTGGATATGCCGTCCGGGAGCCTCTTGATCTCCCCACCCAGCCCCCCTACACTTGCCACATTGGCAACCTTTCCTTCGAATCAACTGACGCCGATATCTCCGAGTTCTTCGCTGGATGCGGTGTGACGAGCGTCCGTCTCGTGGAAGACAAGTTGACAAAGGCCCCCAAGGGTTTCGGATATGTCGAATTCGAGACCGTCGAGGGTCTGCAGAAGGCTCTGGATCTCTCTGGCTCATCTTTCCAGGGACGTTCCATCCGTACCAGTGTTGCGGAGCCTCGTAAGTACCGAAGGTTAGTGTTTGGTAAAGACCTCAACTGACAGGTTAATTTAGCCAAGGAATCTCGCCTGGAAGGCAAGGATCTTGACTGGTCCCGACGTGGCCCTCTCCCCGAACTTCCCCAACGCCGTGCGCCTGAGCGCTCCAGCTTCGGACGTGGCATGGATGCCGGCTCCGATGCGGGCAGTGACCGCGGTGGCCGCCGCAGCAACTTCGAGTCCGACGGAAAGCCCCGTGACTTCAACAACTGGGAGCGCAAGGGACCCCTTTCGCCCTCTGCCGGTGGCCCGCCTCGCGAGGGTGGCCGAGAGCACAGCAACGACGGACCCGGTTCCAGCTTCCGCAGAACCGAGGCCGCATGGGGTGAGGGACGTTCCCAGGACGAGGGCTCGCGCCCTCCTCGCCCCGAGCACGTTCGCCCGGAGCCTACACCTACTGCTGCCGATATGGACAACCAGTGGCGCGCCAGAATGCGCCCCGACGAAACTCCTAAGGAGCCCATCAGCCCCGCCTCCCCCTCTGCCACTCCTGCCGTTCCTGCTGCCCCTGCTAGCCGCCCCAAACTGAACCTGACGAAGCGCACTGTCTCAGAGAACCCCACCCCCACCTCAGCCAGCAGCGACTCCAAGGCCAGCCCCTTCGGTGCCGCTCGCCCCATTGACACTGCTACCCGCGAGCGTCAGGTCGAGGAGCGACGCCAGCTTGCCATTCGCCAAAAGCAGGAAGCTGCCGATAAGGCCAAGGCCGAGAAGGCCGAAAAGTTCGCCGAGAAGCAAAAGCAGCTCAAGGAGTCAGCTCCTGCCGTGGACCACAACGGCAAGGATGCCCTGGAGACCCCCAAGGGTGGTGGCAACTTTGAGATCCTCCAACGGGCCGGTGAGGATGGCGAGTTGACCGCTGACCAGGAGACCGAGGAGACAACAGCTGCCGCTCCTGTCGAAGCCAAGAAGGCGTCTGCTAACGGCTGGAGAGCCCCGGCCCCTGAGGCTGGTGCTGCTGCTGCTGGTGGTGACGATGAGGGATGGAGCACGGTCAGTGTGAACAAGCGCAACAACCGCCGTGGACAGACTGGTCGTGGATTCGCATAAACGTATCGATACCCCGAAGCAAACGGCCGTTTTTTGCCTTGAGCCTTGGATTTTACCGGGTACGCAGGTGGGTTAATTCTGGACGAGGTTCATTCTGGTCTTGGGTGCACCTGCTCGGTCGAGTTACCTTGAGCGGTTGCACCGGGATAGGTTTGTCACTCATAATTACCACCTGCTCCCCGCCATTTCTCAGTGCCGGACGTAGATTTGCTTTTTCTGATTGAGCTTTATTCTCCTTTCCACTCCTACTCTTTTGCCCTTTGGTTTCATGATCTCTTTTCCTTTTTTCGTGGGCTAGATTTTTCGATATACATCTAGTCCTCGCTTCGATGATCTGGCAGTCCGAAAAGTTTCATTTTATGTCTTGTTCGCTATCTAGCTATTATTCCCATGCGTGACTCAAAGTGATCTGCCCATGACCATTACAGCCGATGCGAAATGAATACTACATGTTCCATTTTATTTTTCCTTTCCTTTTTTTTCTTGTTCCCTTTTCTCCTCTCTTCCGTTCGATTGACCACGGGTGGTCCTGTTTCTTTCTCGTTTCTGTCTGCCGTGGATCTAGGGGGTTGGGGGTCTTTTGACACTCTTCTTTCCTCGTTCTCGGCCATGCGAACAAGACGACTCTGCGAGAATAGTCATTACGAGCACCCCTCTCATGAGCACAATGTTGACGAAATCAATTCTTGTTCTTTGCTCTTCTTTCTGTCGCTGCTTCTAATTCAATTCCTTGGGGTCTTTGCATGGCAGAGTTATCTCGATGGTCCTTGCCCCATTTCTGCGTACTAACCTTGAGTTGAATTTCCGCTTAGCATAGAATGAAATGCAGTCTTCCACTGACAGTTGTTCTTTTGTAGAATGATTAGGGTATGTATATAGTGAGATGCTACCTAGGTATACAACATAGACATGTTGCCAGCATATCTCCGTACAACATACCTACTTCATGAGTGCCCGGAAGTGCCCGGCCTTTATATATCTCTGCCAAGGCCAAGTTCCAAAACACTAGTGTATCAGAACGTGATCGATCAGTTTGAAGAAATGGGGAGGTTGGAATTTTTCGTGAAGAACAGTGCTTACAACATTGTATAGGGAGTAATTATGGATGTGACATCTAATTTTAGTAGTAATAGCATCTAGATCCAAGACATAAAGCAATAGTCCAGATTTCATGGTACTCCGTACTCCGTACATGGTCGACTATTGGATCAAGCAAGGGTATAAATAGGATCCACTAGTCTCAAACGGTTCGAACGTGGCAGATTTATGTACCGAGGATATGAGGTGTGAGATATATGGAGTTTAGTATCTACACCAACTGTGCTCGTTTTCAATTAAATAGTTGTTTCGAGCATGTTTTGAACATGTTTTGAACATAGTTCAATATCTCCATCCAAATCCATTCATAACATGTTATGAGAGATCATCCAGGAACCAAGGAGATACAATTGGCCAAGAAATGGAGTGGCCGGTATGGAATTAAATGTAACCCCTTCAAAGGGTCAACAATTATGATTTTCAGCCTTTGAAATTTCTTTTTTTTCTTCTTCTTCTTTTATTAGTACTTGGGGACTTCTTAAACCCCGTCAAATCACCGTTACATCCTGACGACTAGTGAAACCAATTAAACCCTGACAATCCCGGGGTAAGGCCCCATGTTGTTATGTCGACTACAACATCCCTCACCACCACGCTTGTCGCACCTGCCATGAAGGGTGTCGCTATATCAGAAAAACAATGTCCTATGTGTTGGGGCGAAGGATTTCCCCAAGGTGGTTCTGGCGCCCACGATAGAATCCAGGAGCTGGAGGGGCAGGTGCATGCGTTGACAGCGCGCGCTTCCGCTACAGGTAAGCCTTTGCAGGACCCGTGGACTCGACTGTGTTTTTGTTTTGGCAGACTACATACACAAGCATAGCATGAATGTGATCGCATGTCTACAGGAAATACAGCAGTCTTTTTTTATTTTTATTTTTTTGAACGCTTTCCTTTCTTCCAACCCAACCATAAAACCAAGAAACCCCCCAGCTAACCCGAATCAACAGCCTCCAAACTCACCGAGTACGAAGACGAAATTCGCCGTCTACGCTCCTCTCAATCCCAAGGATCCTACCACACCCCACGAAGCAGCTCTTCACTGGGGAGACCCCCCTCTCAACCCGACCACTCCTCACCACAACGCCCAACATCCTCCGAATCCCAACCCCAACCACAAACATATCACAGCCGCCTCACAAACCTAGCCTCCCTCCTCCCATATCGACGCGGCAGCGCAACCCCAGCAAGCGCACCCTCAACATCCAGCGGCGCCGTTCTCCCAAGTACCCCGACCGCGCTGACAACACCGCACACACATATGTCCCCCGCGAACAGCGAGCACACCGCCGAGTTGCAGGATGCGCTTACGCGCGAACAGAGACTGCGCGAGGCGGCGGAGTCACAGCTTTCGCAGGCGAGTACTGAGTTAGAGGAGTTGACTGTGCAGCTTTTCAGTCAGGCGAATGAGATGGTTGCGGAGGAGCGGAAGGCTCGCGCCAAGCTTGAGGAGAGGGTTGCTGTGTTGGAACGGAGGGATGTTGAGAAGCGTAGTCGGCTGGAGAGGTTGGAGAAGGCTATGGCGCGTGTGGAACGGTTGAGGGCTTTGGTTAATCATCAATGATGGTTGGAAGGCTTTTGGCTGATATGGGGTTCTTTTTTTGGCTTTTACGACTGGTACGATTGGATTATTTGATGATGGGAATGATTGGGCGTGTATTTGGTAGGATTTGGGTTTGGGATTCCCTTTTGGTATTTGCATTTGGATGGGGTGTTATGGAGACTTTTGTGGTTATGGTTGTATTTGCCGACATAATACGAGGAGTTCTTGAATCGTAAACCCGATCTATCACGGAGTTTCCGTCTGGTATAGAGAGAGTACAATCAAACTAGTCCTAAAGTATGAATATCCGCCAGAGAAGTAACCGAATAGGTAATGCATCCGAACAAATGACGTGCGTCGAGGTTGGACCTTCCCGCAGTTTGAAGTGGCTTGGGGGACATTCAAACCTACTCCACTGCTAAACTTCCTTTAATAGTACCGGAAGGACTAGAGAAGTAACAACATTTGATATCTCATCTATCTCTCTCTATATAACAATTATGTCTATCGGCGTGGCTATCATCGGCAGTGGTACATACTTCTACAATATACTCTACGCTGTATGCACTGGCTAACATTTCAACAGGTCTCTTTGCGAAAGAGCAGCATCTTGTATGAAAAACTCCCTAATAGTACCATCTTCTATATAATCTCCTTGACTAACTAATCACACAGCCCGCCGTTCAAGCTGCCTCAAACTTCCAACTCAAGGCCATATATTCTCGATCCTTGAAGTCAGCCCAGGACCTCGCCAGTGGCACGTCTGAAGTCGATCTCTACTCTGAAGACTCAGGCTCTGGCAAGTCCTATGCCGATCTACTGGCTCGTTCAGATATCGGCGCTGTGATTATTGCGTACGGGATCCCGCTTCTCTAGATTCAACTAGAAGAGCGAAACACTAACCCTCGACTCTGATAGCCTTCCCATTCTGGTCCAGCCAGAGTTTATTCAGAAAGCACTGCTCGCTGGCAAGCACGTCTTGTCCGAGAAGCCCATCGCCAAGGATGTCGCCACTGCCCAGGAACTTTTGAAATGGTACAAGAGTACTATCGATACCAGCAAGGTCTTCTGGGCCGTCGCCGAGAACTTCCGCTATATCACGAAGTTCCTCTTCGCCGCAGAGCAAGTCCAAAAACTGGGCAAGGTCCAAAACTTCCGGGTGAACGTTCACAGCCTGATGGATCAGAACAACAAGTACTTCCGTATGTTCAGTCCTGGTTCTCTACATGGAAGATCTTAACGGAGACTGACTATCTGAACTAGACACCGCCTGGCGCAAGACTCCTGAGTACCAGGGCGGATTCCTTTTGGACGGTGGTGTTCACATGACTGCTGCGCTGCGCCTGGTTCTAGGCCCTGCGGAACGTCTGAGCATTCTGTCGGCGCAGTCGCAGTTGCAGAAATCATTCCTGCCGCCGGTTGATACGGTGGATGCTGTTGCGAAGACTGAATCTGGTGCTACTGGCGTTATCTCTTTGTCGTGGGGATCCTCATTTAATGATCAGATTTTCGAGGTTGCTTGCGAGAAAGGTGTCGTCACCTTGAACTTCGATGATGTGACTGTTAATGGCGAGAAGCACCATGTTGAGTTTGATGGCAAGGGTGTTGTGCCAGAGGTGGCGGAGTTTGCAAAGTCCATCGTGAGTGGAAAACCTGACATTAGACAGTCTCCCGAGGAAGCATTGGCGGATCTTGAGATCTTGGAGCAGATGTTGCGGAGTGGCGAGAGAGATGGCGAGAAGATTCAGTTGCATTTGCAGTGATATTTAGATGTTATGTAGAAATCATTCTAGGATCAATGCATAAAGATTAAAATATATTTAAATGCTAGTATAATGTAATATTAGTATAATGTGCAGCGTAATAAAGGAGAGACCATCATCTACAGTTGTATACATCTCCAGATATTACCCAAAGAGGAATAGTAGGGCTAGGGCTAGACCAGCCCTAGGCTGACATAAGTGGTCTGCTTTCGCTTAGTTCGCCCAAAGCGCACTAGTGTGGGTCTCCCACTCTGCTGCGGGAGAACCTGAGAGAGAAGTTTTCGAGATTGAACTCCGACCCGACAACTCTCGAACGCCCGGCGAGACCCAGCAATACCGACAAGGTCAGTCACCAAATGCGCATGATATTCGATTCAGTCACTAATTTTGATTCCAGATGGCCGCCGCTAAGCAGCACATCCCTATCGTGAAGAAGCGTATGTTCCCGATTACCTGTTCCATTCCTTTTCGTGCCCGTGCCCTGGATACTCTCGCCTTTCGATCGTCGACCAAATGAAACAAAGCCAGCTCAGCAAGATGCAACAAACGAAGAGAAGAAAATACCATTGGAGGATTGCAGTGGAAAAAAAAATCAACACCTGTCTTGGATCGAAGGGCGACATTATCCGCAGGGCTGTGGAGGCTGAAAAGGAGCACGGAATTTTCACATTCACGAAATGGAGGACTGACATCGACAATTAGGCACGAACCGCTTCAACCGTCACCAGTCTGACCGGTTCATGCGCGTTGGCGCCTCGTGGCGCAAGCCCAAGGGTATTGATAACTGCGTTCGTCGCCGTTTCAAGGGCCAGATGGCCATGCCCTCCATCGGTTTCGGTTCCAACAAGAAGACCCGCCACATGATGCCCTCCGGCCACAAGGCTTTCCTCGTCCACAACACCAAGGACGTTGAGCTCCTCCTCATGCACAACCGCACCTTCGCTGCTGAGTACGTTCTGCCTCCTGCGCCAGTCCCAGCTGTGTCTATCAGCGATCAAGTCGCTATATATATTTCTTTGTCTAACACATTTACAGGATCGGCCACGCCGTTTCTTCCCGCAAGCGTGTTGAGATTATCGAGAAGGCCAAGGCTCTCGGTGTTAAGGTCACTAACCCCAAGGGCCGTGTCACCACCGAGGCATAAATGGAATAAACCCAGTTTGTTTCCTTTTAGTTGGGATGGGTGCACGAGGTCGGGGTTTTTGTATGGCGATACTATCTCTTCGGCGATAACGAAATTTAAGGATTGTGCATGGCATGTCCGGCTCGGGCCTTGTCATAGTGCCGGGCGCTGTGAAGCGAGAGAACTGTTCTCTGAAATGACAACAAAAATTGCAAAAATCCCTTTGGTTCACTCCAAGTCATTTCAATCATTTCAATTGAGGCACAGATTTTAATCTGGCCTCGTCATTGTAGTGGTACAGTTGTACATCCAATGTAGTTCATGGGTGTACCCAAACAAAATCGTAACCCTAAAAACATGAACTTCCGACTACAACATACATCCGTTATACTCTCACCCCCTACAATATATTAACATACGCAACCTGAAACCCCTTTACATGTAGTCGATCCCTATCACATCACACGTTTCAGATCATCGGACCCACCTTTAAGTGGTGACGTACGCAACATAAGCAAAAAAATAAACCCTGGAGTTCCGAGACCAACACGACATAGGAGCACAGGATCAGGATAGAGAGGACACATATCATCCGTCGCATCCATTGCATCTATTATCCAGGTCAATGTCTCACGTTTGTTTAATCCTCGAGAATAACGGTGCCACAACCCTGGTTTGAATGTCACCTATGATGTACATAGGCAGCCTTGAAGTTGTATCAGCCCCCACACGCCCATCACTTTAAGAACTTGGAGACCCCCTCCTGAAGATCCTCTCAGCTTTTATGTCTTATATTAGGTCTCTATCTGGATATGGAGACCGATAGATCCTTCCATATCCATTAAACCCCCTTTCTTGGACTCTCTTCCTCTCTACCTCTAGAATTCACCAACCCGAATCTCCGAAAATGCCCTCTCTCCCACACCGATATGGTCGCTGGAGCCTCATTCTAGGCCCAGTGATCGTAATCTTCTTGATAGTCCAATTCATACACGCCGATTTCGGCTCAAATATCACGCAGGACGTGATCGAACCCGCCATTGGGATAACGATTGATACACACAACGAGACCGACCCAATAACCAAAACCGACCATGTCCCCTCGTCCTGTCCAACAGACACAGGAATGGATTCTGTGTTGGTAGTAGTCAAAACCGGCATCACAGAAGCCCAAGACAAAGTCCCCGTCCATCTAAGAACAACCCTCCGCTGCATCCCGCACAAAATAATCGTCTCCGACTTTGAAGAAGACATAGCCGGAATACGCACACAAGACGTCTTCCTCAATGTCTCGGACACTCTCAAACAAAACAACGAAGACTTCGCCTTATACAACCGCGCCCGAGCAGGCGGCCACACAGCTCTAACCTCGCAAGACCACATGAAAGTCGCCAACGGCCCGTCAGGTATGACTGACAACCCAGGCTGGAAACTAGACAAGTGGAAATTCCTACCTATGATTCATTCCGCGCGACGCGCGAAGCCAGACGCAAAGTGGTTCGTGTTCCTGGAAGCAGACACATATCCGATCTGGCCGAATCTGCTCTCGTGGCTGGCGCATTTCAATCACGAGGAGAGACTATATCTGGGGAATCAGATGCAGATTGGGCCTACATTGTTCGCGCATGGTGGGTCAGGATTTGTACTTTCTCATGCGGCTATTCATGCCGTTGCGGATTTTCATAAATTGCATATTGATGAGTGGGATGATATCACTGATCAGGAATGGGCGGGGGATTGTGTGCTTGGGAGGGCGCTTGCTGCGGCTGGAATTGGACTTACTTGGTCTTGGCCGCATGTTACTACGCAGTCGGTTTGGGAACAGGATATGTTGCATGAGGCGTTCGACAAGACGCCTTGGTGTTTTGCGCCTTTTACGTTCCACCATATGACGCCGGCGGATGTGGATCGGTTTTGGGAATTTGAGCAGCAGTGGTTTGCGGATGTAAGTGGTTTCCATGTTGGGATATCCGATATCAATCTCCCTCGAATGAATGCGTCACTAACACACACCAGACAAACTCAAACGTCCTCACATATAGTGATATCTTCCGCAACCTCATCCGTCCAACACTCGCAGACCACCTAGATAACTGGGACAACTTCGCGAGCGCAGGCGATGACAAAGAAGATTACAAGGGTCCGAAGACGCCTACTTCTTTCGCTGCCTGCGCGGACTACTGTGCCGCAGACCCAGAGTGCATCCAGTACCGCCTGACAGCCGACTTGCGTTGCACAACGTCCAATGCGGTGCTGCGCGGAAAACCCCAGCCAGGAATTAAGTCAGGGACGATGTTGTGGCGAGTTGATGCTGCGTTGCAGCGGATGGAGCAGTGTGAGAAGGTGATGTGGGTGACTAGCTAGATCTTGGAATTTTGGGTTACGTTTCTTTTAGCGTTGGGATACATTACTAGGCGTTTAGCGTTTAGCGTTATGTTTTGGTCTGTTTTGCATCACGGTTAAAAGATAGCGGCATTTATAGCGTTGGTTGGATAGTGAAATTGGTAAAGAATTATACATGGGCTGGCTCTTTATTGGGAATGGATGGTGTTCTTCTGTATGGGATCTTGAGGTTTATCATGTCGAGCTCTAGGCTGTGTAGGGGACAGGAACACCCAGGCGAATAACAAGTGAGCGTCTCTTTCCTTGGAGAATCTGGCTCTCTTAGAGGAATGGTGCTGGGGTTAGTATGGCCTTGTTTCTTTGTTCGTGGCAGTTTGAGGCAAGGGTGAGATCTCGCTGGGAAGGGAGAACGAGTGGTCTGTTTTGGTGCCAAGGTGCTGGAGCTTGATATATATAAAAGGGAATGGCAAGCGAGTCCCACATTGTCGTCCCTACATGGTCTTTAGCAGAGTATCAAGCTCAAAGTTCGAGCGGACGGGGATTTGGACTACATACGTCTCAGGCCTCTGATACAAAGTATATACATAGACTCTGGGTCTACAAGTGGTATGCTATATGAATGAATTTTGATAAATTGCACATATCTCTATAAGACTTCTAACAGCAGCAAATCTATATGCTAGAAATGAAGACCAAAAAAATCAATGTATCGACATGTCATGGAAGACCAAGACCAAGACGCTATGCTCGTGAACTTTTCATGACAAGTCAGCAAAGTGGTATCAAGACAAAGACAAAGACATTTTGAGAAATATGATATAAATAGAAGGTATTTTCAAGAAAGGAACCCCTAAAACACAACATCATTAGTTCGTAGCAGGCGCCCCTGTAGCTTCACGGGCAGACTCGTTCATCTTCGCAGCCTCGGAGATATTAACAAGACCAACGCCTTCCAGAAGCACAGAGCCAGTATTTGCGTCTACAGCATGGTCATCATCACCCAGGCCAGCCGGAATAGTCCCATGGCCAATGATAATTTCCTCGCCTTCAGCCGCAGGAACCCAGTCCGGACACCCGCGGGGACCCTCCATGCCAGCAGGAGGCAAGCCCCAGCGAGGCATAGGGCTGCGGTAACCCCAATCACCATCTTTGTCGGCATATGCAACAGCATGCAAGAAGATACCCAGCTCATGGGGACCCGGGTCCGAGTACAGCTCTGTGCCGCAGACTTCACAGAGGTCGCCGGACAGACGCTCGCCCTTGCGCTTCGCGTAGTCCTCAGCTGCGGCCATCTGTTCACGATGCATGATCTCATTGACAAGCACCGGGTCGGTGTTTGGTGGGACATTCGGCGCCGCGGTCAGGTGTGTGCGGTACGAGACTGTATCGGGAATCTCAGTCTTACCCATGAGAGACAACCGCGCGACGATCTCTTCATCGCGCTCTGCGGTCACCTCAGCCTTGCCAAGATCGGGCCCGAACACACGGCGGTTGGAGTAAATGGGGTCGTTAGAAATCGGGTGGCCCAAGAACTGGAGGTGGACACGGATTTGGTGGGTACGGCCTGTCAGCGGGAAACAGTGCACAATACTGTAGCCCTCCGACTCATTGGCCAATTCCGCAGCCGGGGTAGCGGGACGCTCGTCGTCGCTGGAGGACTCGGTATCCTTTGCGGCCTCGGGAGGGTAGTAAGCCAAGCGACGGAACTTGGTTGTCGCTTCTTTTCCGGTGGCACGGACACGGTTCAGACCCAGTTTCGGGCTAACTTGCATGATTGGCTGATCGCAGACAATCACGCCGTCCGGGAACTTGCCCTTCACGCGCGCGACATACTCCTTCTGTACGGAGCGGGCCTTGAGCGCGGCGGCCATTTTGTCCGCGGCCTTGGGGTGCTTTCCAATGAACATAATTCCAGAAGTCAATCGGTCAAGTCGGTTGCACGGACGAGGTAACCATTCGGAGCTACGCTCGGAGCGCAGGATTTCGACGACTGTGTTGAAGTGGTATCGACCCGCGGCGTGCACCGGTACGCCAGCAGGCTTATCAATTACCAGGAGGTCATCGTCTTCGAAAATGATTCCAACGGGAAGGCTTGTAACGGGCGGTTCGTGGCGGTGGAGGGTGTGTGAGATGACCTGGCCGTTTTTAAGTGTCGTTTCGGGGCGGGCTGTCACACCGTTAACCTGTACAAGGCCATTCTCCAGGGCTTTCCTCTAGTAATTGTCAGTTTGCGGTTCTCCTACATCTCGAGATCTCCACACATTCACGTACATAGTATTCTGGCTTGCGATCACGAAACTCGGAAGTGAAGATCTCGACCAGCTGGCGACCCCTCCATCGCTCCTTGCAGTTGGTGTTATAGGTGTAATGGTATGGCGTCACACGACGGAAACCACCATCCAAATAGTAAGGCGCAGGCCATGGATCGCAAGGGGTCACGAGTACATCGGCAGTCTTTTCGGGAGTCTTTTCAACCGGTTTGGAGGGGGTAACTTGATCGACGTTCATAAGGGCCATGGTGGGCAGCTTGAGCTTGCCTTGCCGTAGCAAATAGGCCGTGAGACGAGGTGAGGGAGCCAGATAGACGACAAAGGTGACACAGACTTGAAGAGACGAGAGACTTGAAGAATTCAAAAAAGAAAATTAATAAGAAAACTTTAGAAAAGTTAAGATTCAAGTTGCCCCACCTGGGCACATAGGAACAAATATTTTATTATTCCAGGCACAATTTATTTATTTCCATTCCATGGTTATTGCCCCTCCGCCCCATAAATTAAAAATGTAAAAGCGAATCGTAATAATCAAAGGGGAAAAAAAAAGAATTTGGTAAGAACGGGATTCGAACCCGCGCCTCTTTCGAGACCAGAATACTTCACTGAAACAGTGAAAGAGGTAGTTCTCTTGAGTCTATGATATTGTTAGTGGAATTCAGATGAAGAATGTGCAAGATAGAAAACTAACCTGGCGCCTTAGACCAACTCGGCCATCTTACCGAAAACGGATGAAAGTGATTAACAAGTTGGTTATAAATACTGCACAGCTTAATTCTCATTCACACGTGGATGAATAGACGTGCACGAGTTTCTTAAAGGATGGGGTTTGTTTTCAGATTCTGGTTCTTAAGGAATGCGAATTAGGCTTGGAATTGACCGAACTCGCATGGGATGGGGTTCATTTTCAGATTCAGATTCTCAAGGGACATGAATTAGGCTAGGAATTGACCGAACTCGTATAGGATGAGTACGGACCGTACGGCAGGTTTTAGATGGAGAAGCCGAGGAATCATATAGGTCCCTAGGGTTGAGTATATAGGTGAGAGCAAGACGGTAAAATAGGCGGTAAACAAATTATATGGGTTGGGCACGATGGTGTCTAAAAATATATAACTAGTCACTATATGTTGCTGTTAAACGAACCAAAAGGCAGCTTTGGTTCAAGGAGGCCTAAGAGAATAGCGTTCATCCCATTCTTCAAACGCTCTTATAGAGCAACATCTTGGGGACCACATGGCTTGGATCGTATACCGAGCGGACAATGGCAGTCTTCTATTAATTCTGACCCTATACAATATCTGTCTAACACCGTATCTCAGCCCCCTCTCACGGAGCATCAGGATCAGGGTTATTACCCCAGCTACGCGAGGTGACTCCACGAACAAAGCTATCTGTCCCCGTAGGCTCAAGAGCAAGAACAGTGATTTTGTTGTCACTTTCACGAAGATAACACCAAGGAAGGTAAAGTGACTGCTGCGGTCCCACAACCCAATAACGGCCCAAATTGACTCCATTGACCCAAACCACGCCCTTCGTCCAACCAGGCAGCTCGAGGAACGTATCACCAACCTTACATAAGTCAAACGAGCCGGTGAAGAAGATAGGACTAGACGTAGCAGAGGGATTCGGGGGCATTTTGTCATCGGTAGAGTCGGGCGGCGACGCCAAGGGCAAAGAGTATATCGCCCACTTGGAAAGCACACTTGCACCAACGGTGACATTGCCCACAATCCCCTTGCGCTGGTCCACGATCTCAGGTCCGTAGTTGATGCGTCCCAGGTTCTCGATTAAGATGTCGAGCACATCGCCTTCTTTCAGATCCACGTCGACGGTGCTCGGTGAAGCATACGTGCCGTCGATCACGCCGACTCGACTCTTGTTCACGTACACGAGGACCCGATCCCGGGGTTTATCGCCGGTTTTGATCGTGCCGCTGATGGGGGTTGTGATAACGTGCCGGTAGAGAATTAGTCCAGTCGCCTGGCCAACTGCTTCCATATTGACTGGGAATTCTTTCTCGGTGGGTTCGGGGAGGGAATCAAACATGCCCACAGACGGGGTAAGTTTAACAGATGGGATTTCAATCAATGGCTGTTCTGCTGGAAGAGCGGGGAGCTTGTCTTCCCCGATGATGGCGCCGATAGTCTCTCGGATCGCATGGTAGATCTCGTTCGTCCGACCTGTTTCGTCGAGGGGCGCACCGTAGTCGTAACTTGTGGTGATGGGCTGCAGGGCGTCGGCCCAGTCAGCTCCATTTTGGAATCCCCAATTTGTACCACCGTGGAACATGAAGAGATTAAATGATCCGTTGTTATTTAGTAGCCATTTGATATCCTTCGTTATTTTATCCGTCGCTTCCTTGTCTCCGACATTGCTTTTGTGGGTGTAATTGCTCGCCCACTGATCGAGCCATGTGATATAGTACTCGCCATCGAGCTGGGGGCCGAGACTAGTTGGATCGGTAACGTATTTGTCGCGAGCAGCGAATCCATCGTAAACGTCACCGTCCGTCTCAGCCAAGACACCTGAGATCTGCCCGCCTTTGAGCATTGCCTGGGTGCCACCGTCATTCGTGTAAAAGGGTACATCGAAAGCAGCAGTGAATATATTCTTCAAGGCACCCAGGTACTCATGATCGCTTCCGTAGGATCCATACTCATTCTCAATCTGGACCATCAAGATGGGTCCTCCGTTGGTGACCTGAAGATCACCCACCTCCTCTGCAAGGCGGTCGATGAAAGCTTTCGAGGCTTCCAGGAAAGGCTTGTTGTTGTCGCGGACAACCACCCCAGGAATCTCGCTGAGCCACGCTGGGAAACCGCCCCATTCATGCTCGGCGCAAACGTATGGGCCCGGCCGTAGAATTATATTCAATCCCTTTTCCTGCGCAAGACGGAAGTACTTTGCGATGTCGTTGTTGCCGGTGTTATCCCACGACCCTTGAGTGGGCTCTAGCTGATCCCAAAACACATAAGAAAAAATCGTGTTCAGGCCCATGCCGCGTGCCTTTTCTAGGCGATCGGGCCATAGTTCGTGGGGGATGGGTTGTGGATCCATCTGGCCGCCACGGAGGAGGTAGGGCTCGCCATGGAGAATGAAAGTGTCATTGTCGTAGGTGAATGGATCAATGGCTCGTACTACAGACAGAAGGCTGAAGGCCAAAAGAAGAAACCTTGAGATAGATCCCTCCATGGTTTTGAGGAAAGAATGGGTTGCTATTTTCTAGCGAATCCGAGCCGAGTAAGTTCATTTTATAGCTTCTGACTCGCATTTTGTAATTAATGATAATCAAGAATAACGCATGAAGATTGTATCCTGTATCCGACGAGGTTTATGGAGTGTTATCCGAGCCGATTACTACATCGATGCACACACCTGCACGGTGATCTTCAACCCCGCACGCTGGAGTGGGGGAGGTAGCGCCTTGGAGTTACAGTAGGAAATTATATTATGATGTTGTAATGCAGAATAGAAGATCTATATCTCCGATAGTATTGTGAAATGATCTTCTCTATCATTGCCTGTGACTATGTAGCTAAGGTTCTAGGGTTACATATGTCACATGTGTACTTTGTAGCTATTTATCATTGGGCTGGTTCAACCAGGTACCCGTGGACTGTACTATTCACTCGGGTTTAATTTAAATATAGTTCATATATTTGGTTACATTCTCGTCGGATGAACTAAAATGTGTTAATATTTCAGCAGGGGATCAAGACAGACTCTGCGTGATATTGAGAATTCATAGAATAGATGCTGATTGGAGCGGGGTGGGTAGACATGGTCGATGTATTGGAAGTGTCTCTGGGAAATTTCTTGATATTTCGTGTGGGTATTGGTCCTGAGCTTGTGTTTGGTTGAGGTTTTCGAGAGACTTGACGGGATCTTTATACTTTCTCGGACACTGTCAACCCAGTGTCGGACGGAGCAATCTTTTACACCCTCCATTCTCGTTACACCTTTAGGATATGGAGATGGGAGGTGTGAGTATAGCAAGGCTGTTGGCGTGGGATTGACTAGGCACGGTGATTTGGCGGCTTTTCGGGGACTTTTCGCAGAGTGTACTCTTTCTCTAGAGGAAGGAAAATAGACTGACGTTGCAGTTAGACACAATCAAAAGAATGAGTGAAGGGAGAAGCCGGGAGCAGAAAAGGGATGATCAGAAATCCATGATACAAGGCAAAAGGGTCTTGTCTGAACTTGGAGGTATTAGGTCTCGAACTTGAGATTTGTGGTTAAAGCCCCTTGTTTCACTACATCTGTTATGCCGGACAAACAGACTCGAGTCATTTCTCAAGTTTACATCAGGGTCGGTGGAACATGAGACCTAGGTGGGCAGTCTAGATAAAACAATAACATAATCTCAGTGCTCCCCAGACAATAAACATAGGGTATATATACAACGACACTAGTGTGTGCAGAATAAAACAAAAAAATGTCAAAATCTATAAAAGCCCCCTCCCAAAATGCATTTTCATGTGCAACCAAAAAGAGCAAATAGGGACAAATTCATCAGTCATACATATTACACGGATAATTTCTCCGTAGATGGTTCGACGTTGGGACTGCCAAGAGTTGCTCCATCATAAGTTGCATCGGTAACGTGAGAAGCCTCATGAGGGGCACTGCTGGAGGCATCGTTAGAGACATCATGAGCTCCATTAGAGACTTCGCTGGGGACATCGGGTACTTTCTCAGCGCCGACAGATGGCGTCGAGGGGGGACTCTGATTATCACGATTCCAAGGCCAAACATTAGCCTGAACGGACGCAAAGCGGGTACGTGCAGTGGGCGCGCTGATATCGTCAACCCAAGGGATGCCGCCTTGTCCACGGTTTTCTGCCCACGCCTTCTTCTCACGACGTAGGTCACTCTGAACCCAGGGGATTGTGATCAAGGTCCAAATAATAGCCCAGACAAACGGAAGGGTCCAGCCCAACTGTATGTAAGGTTAGTCTTACTGCTATTTTGATATTGAATGGATTCTCGCTTACCGTGAATGCAACGTTTTCCTGAACGGTGAAAATAACCGCAGTAATGGCGGCGGCACAGATGATAGATCCTCCACTCCAGAAACAGTTCATTTCGAAGAGCATACGGCGGAAATAAGGACTCGATAGGTATCGAGTTCGGAGAGCATACCGATATATCTGTCCACCACCACCGTCGACTGCCACCACATCCTCAATAAGCGCGTACAACGCAGTTGGCATAACGGAGCCTTTGGGCGTGGAGGAGATTCGGAATGGGGCCTTGAAGCCCATCATACGGAAAATGTCAAGGGAGAGGTAGACGAAGCCGAAGTAGAACATGACGGTCGGTAGGACCATGGCGATGAGGCGCACTGTTTAAACGGTCAGTATGAGCCAATTGCATAAGATATTGTGGGTTGGTCTAACCATATGGGTGTTCAGGTACCGATCCACTACGAACTTGTTAGCTTATTGTTTATCCCGCTTCTGTGGTATATGCTAGACTCACACGACCAGTTCGACGGCCAAAATCAACCACACGATGGTGAAATTGATTTGAAAAAAATCCAGCTACCGAGAGATATTAGCTAATGATCCAGATCAATCCTAGGTCGAAACCCACCCATGATACGCGGGAGTTCAGGGGCCGGGCGCTCGATTTTTTGCGGAATAGATTATGAAGGCGGTAAAAGTATTCAAAGACCGAAACTCCTCCAAGTGATGCGGTGACGATCGAGAATACTGCACATCCTAATCAGCAACCTGAACAAGTGTATCTGTTCCACCGCGCAAGACATACCCAAGTTGGGTGATAGATCGGTGAGATACCAAAGACACCAATACAGAATCAACGGCTGAGCCAAGGTATCAATCACAAAGATAGTCCAGAAGAAGGCGATCGACTTCTTCCTTGTGTGCAACGAGTATGGGAGCGGGGGAGGCTCCGAGGGTGTTCGCTCCGAGGGTGTTGGGACGGTTCCTTCTTCCATCGGGGTGGCGATAGTGGCGGATCACCGTTGTTGATAGGTTCAAGGGGACACACAGTAAGGGTTTGACAAAGGAATAAGGGGTTATTAGGACATGGCGTGAAGATAATGATAAATCCGAATGGATTTCCAGAGAGAAAGAATCCAAGAAAATGAAGTGAAGAAGAGGCGAATATGTAAATTGAAAGCCCAGGAAATTTTGACCGGAAACAACGGAGCCAGGTACTTCCGTTGCCATACTAACTTGGCTGGGATACGAGGTACCTGACGTAAGGCCCTATGATGTCACTCAAAACAAGTTCTTTGATCAAGCCATCTGACACCGGCCAATTTTATGTTTATGTCTTCTATTATATACTTCGTATTGCCCGTATTCCCTTGGATTGATTTTGGCCTCATTTGTCTTTTGTACAAAACAGGGTTATCCGATTTAATACATAGTATCTACATGTTGAATATAACATCTTATACAAAAGAAATATGGATTGATGTCAGTATGCGGTAAACATACATTCATCTTGTATCGGTGAATAGTAAATATGCAATACAAAGTTATGCAGAAAACAGGAATCGAGAGTCGAGACCTAAACCCGGGTCACATCGGTCTACCCGAACGCCGATCCCGACACAACCGGGCCCGCTGACATCGGGAGTTTATGCTTGTTCATAAATGCTATATATAGTACGTAGTACAATAGACGTAACTAACTTAAGGTACACCGTATGTGGTACAACATACTACAGACAACATTAAACGAACATTCAAAAAGACTGGCCTTTCTTTAAAACAACGCATATCGATCTAAAAATATGTACATTGGCGTCGGCAGAAGTAGGGTGGCGAGAACAACTTGCACTATGGACATCTGCTTTTACAATGTATTTTGGATTCAAAACCAAAGAGGATAAAGTGAAAATATCTCTAACTAATAGTTACTCACTACCTAGTTAGTTAATGGAATTGTTATAATTGAAGAGTGTATTGTTGCCTTACAAACAAGGCAACAATAGCTATTGATAAGATAAGGTCATGTGATGTGACAATAGCATTGCAAAAATTGGAAGTTCGGCGTTCGAATCCCCCCCTTCAAAAAATTTCTATCCTTCATTAATTACCCCACATCCATCACCTTTCTTTTACCATTTTTACTCTCCTCTTCTTGTCTAGAAAAAAGCTATGTAGCCATGCCTGGCGTACAACATCTTATCGACTTCGTGCTGAACGAAGTCGCACTCTGCGGCAATCAAGGTGTGTATAGTCTCTTCACTAAGACCCACTTTTTTCCTCACCCCGGAGACGCATGTCATATCGCATGTGGATTTTGAATGTCACCGAAACTATGTCGAGAGCCCCCCTAGTCCGAGGAATATGTGGAATATGTTGAATTCCGATTATACTTCCCCTCTCAGAACTTTCTCATGACGGATTTGAGTCTGCGTTCTTGTGGTGTGGACCCAACGTCGATCTATATCCTCTATCTCAAGCCCTGATTGGGCGCTTTGATTCATATACAAATCTCGTTGAATAGAATGCTAACAGATATCAAGGCGCAACGTTATCCGATCTACTCCAAGCCATTGATGATTTCCATGCTCAAACTCCCGAAATAAACCAAAATATTGACCATCGTTTCAAATCCAAAATCTGGTCCTGGCTCACGACTAACCCAGAGGTGTCTATTGGCCAGCACACTCAATGGAACCATCTCACCTTGAGTGAAGCCGAGCAGCTTGACTCACGAAAAACGGAGCGCGATGATCCCGAGGCCAACCAAACCGCGGATGAAACCCCTGATTTACCGCCGCTTCGAATCTTTGTCTCAGAAGAGAGAACCTGGGTTGCCATCACTGGCCACCCACCAGATGAGTCCAAGGTACTACCTCTTGAATTCGCCCTACTGTCGGTGATTGCTTCACGCCGGTCAAATGGTATTGTGCAGCCGGAGCTGGTGAGGCTCAGTGGCCAGGACAAACGGTCTGTTCCGAAGCGTACCGATGCTTTGCAGAGAAAGGGCTACATTGACAAGCGACCGGTTCAAACAAAAACGGCCCGAACCAGCCTCTGCACGCTGCAGCGATTTTATCGCCACACCACCAGTGTCCAAACGAAGGAAGAACCGCAATCGAAGAACATGATTGATTTCGACAGCTTCAACACCAGGTTGTTCGACATTCTCCGAGAGCACCAACTGATTGCTCGAAATGATTTGAAACAACTCCTGGGCTTTGATGACCATTGGCGTTGGAAAGTCTTGTCCCGTGCCCTCCGCAAGTGGGAGCGGATAGGTGTGGTCCAACGTGTGAGAGCCGAATCACAATACGAAAGAATGCATCCTTGTGTGAAGCTTTTACGAGATCCCTCGGAGCAAGATCTGGCCCTTTTCCATGAATTTAATTTCGAAGTCTTGAACAAGCATGGGGTGCGATCCAAAGGAACCAGACTTACCCCGGACCGGGACCACGGCATGGTGGAGGGCCCAAGCAAAAGATCGCCTAGCCCGGAGGATGGTAGGATGGAACTGATCAAAGAGCATGCTGGAGAGTCTGCACGCATCGTACCATCTTGGACGCCGGATCGTAATCTCAACAACCAAATCTTTGACATCATTCAAAGCACAGGTACAACAGGCATCACGAACCAGGTAAGTGCCTTCCTCAAGAAAGTGAAGATTTTCTTAGCTAACAAAATAATAAAGACCCTCAATTGGACCTGCTTTGGGTCCTTTTACAAGAGACCTGCTGAAAGTATGGTACATAAATTGGTCGACTTGTGGCAAGTGGCCCAGCCACTTCATCTCCGCCATTTCGCCATCGTTCGAGATATGGCAATGAAAAAGACCATTATGTATTATGTCCACTATTCGGCAAACAATTTTGCAAAGCTTGTTGAAGCTGGCCAGGCATCATGGGAGGCCGTTGAGCTTCCACCGAAGAAAGCCAAATCGCTAAAGATAGTGGCACCGCCATTTGGTGTTCTTCCTCAGCTTGATGAGTATGGATTCCTCAAAAAGGAATTCCCAAAGAATATGTTGAAGGACCCAAATTCAACTCTACTCGACGGGATCCTGGCTGTCAAACCGCCCAACTATCTTCTTTCTTCGAGCGATCCGTTTGTTGTTGAACTTCCAAACGGTCAACATGGTATGCTTGCTTCCTCCTCTCCTTGGTTTCCACAAGAGAAATTGTCTTGGGTCTAACATTAAGCCGCAGTGATCCGTACACGTACCGATAAACTCCCGCCTGGCTCCAAGCAGCAGCATGAGCCCCGCTTCAAACCCAAGGGACGACCGAAAGGCACATTGAACCGCGCGACTCTGGAAAAGCGAGCCAGAGAATCCAAAGCCAAAGAACTCGCAGCCACAAAATCTGGAGCCAGAGAACCAGAAGCTAGCGAATCCGAACCTAGAGAAACTCAAGCGATGGAATCCCAAATTGAGCCCAAGGCGGAGGCAATCCAAGGTTATGGCTGGGAATATGTCGAGGAATCCCCGCGAGCCAAAAGAGCCAAGATTAAGCATGACAGCCTTAGGGGATTATCAAAGCAAGAGAAGTTTGAATCACTTGGCATGGACGAGAGCTGGACTGAATACAAAGCTCTTGTCATGGATAAGCCTGGTCCTGGTGTGTACGTGACTCCTCACGGCCGAAGAAGACCAGTCGGCAAGGCCCGAGGTCGCCCGAGACAGAGTCGAATTGCGATCTTCAAATCGCCAAAATTAACATCAATGCCTTGGTTTGTCAAGGATAAAGATGACTCAAGTGATGATGACAAGGTATTGGATGCTGCTAGCACCACTCGAGCATCCGAGAGCGTTGCCCCTGAAACTGCACCTTCAGTTGTCAACTCCGAGGGGCCCGCCATGACCCCCACCCCGACAGTTTCGAGGCGAGCCAAGAGAGCTCTACCTGACCAGTCAGTGGACTCACGCACACCATCATTGGACTTCAAGGCCAATGAGCAGAAAATCGGGAGACCTGCCAAACGATCTCGACTTCAAAAGCCCCAAGATGATCTCTTGATGGATGCCAACGAGATATTGCCCGAGGCTATAGTTCCAGCACCACAAGAGGGCTCAATCGCAGCGAGTACCCCACGCCATCGCGACAAGAGTGCTAGCGTTCATCTACTCGGGGAAGAACAAGCTGGGACCCCATCAAAGCGACGCCGCGTAGCATCCTCCGACCGCAGCACTCTACAATCCCCGACACCCCGTCCATCTGATGTTCCGACACCACGATCGGGCCCACTGGTCCCCCAGAAATTCAATTTCGGCACTAAGCCTGTGAAAAAACCGCGTGTTCGGAACAGAATCAATATCAGAACCTTGCAGATTCCAGATGAGGTAGAACCAGGATCCAATAAACCTGTGATTGGGAGAGGCGGATCTATCAGCGTTCTTCGGAGAAAACTCATCATGGATATCATGGAAAAGGCTGGTGGTGTATATCCCGCGGGCACTGCAATGTGGTATCCTTTTGTCACTGCGTGGATGAAGTTCCATCCCAAGGAAAAGCCAGACATGCGAACCATCAATACTGCATGCAAGCAATTGATTGATGCCGGCCAGCTTCGGCAGCTGACTTTCAGCGGCCGAGACACGAGAAAAGTGATGGTGACAAGGACGTTGTTGTTGAAGCCTGATATGTCACCAGACGATCCTTTGGTGAAAGAGATGCAGAGCAAGATTCTGGCTGTTGATTTCCACGACTCGAAGCCCTTCTTTTCGGCCAATGTCGAGCTGGACCCAAGTTTGACAAGAAATAGTGGTCGACCACACGGTGCACCTTCCCGCGCACAGAGATTCTCCTTCCCGGTCGAAGAAGGTACCCATGTTCATCTGCAACAAAAGCCTATTTCCATTGTGAACTTGGAGGCAAGAAGACGGAGACAGGCCCAGGCGAATTTCATCAAACGCCTGGAAGCCCAAGCCAAGGCTGCTAAGGCTGCTGAACAAGAGGATGAACTGCCTGACCTGCCTGGAGTTCAGCGACTCATGACACTTGCCCGCCCTCCTGAATTGGACGTTAATGCTCATCCGCACACATCAATTATTCGGCCATATGTTCGAACAGGTACACGTGGTCCTGGCAAGCACCAAAAGTCTATCATTCCCAAACGGATGATGAAACCAATTTCTGCCATCGGAGCGTATGCCATGTTGATGAGTCCGATACAACAATTTGATCCAACTACTGGGACATTCTCCACAGGGTCGTGTTCCAAACGCAAAAGGGGAAGACCAATGGGGCCAAGACCGCCGGTTTCGAACATTGATGAAACTGTCGATGAATTGTCTAGACTGGCCCGTGACGAGCCGGACTTGCCAGAAATGCCCAGTGCTGTCAAAATCCAGGTTTTACTCTCAAGATTCAATCAAAAGACCAAAAAGATCCTCAAATGGGAGCTTCTTCATCCAATTATCTTTGAAGCAAACCTCAAAGGCCAGCAGTTTATCAACCAAACAATTCAGGATGGTTTCACCCCAGCGCGGATCACGGGCGATATTCAATTTGATATTGACATGCCCCCTCCAAAACCGCCTCAACTGGAACCAGAGTTACCAGCACGGCGTAGCGAGGTCCGTCGCCAGCGTCAGTCTCTAGCTCAGCCTCCCCCTCCACCACCTCCAAAAATCGAGACACCGAAACCAACACCTAAACCGAGAAGGACGCGGGCTCCTCGGGCCCCGCGCGCTCCTGTCACAGACCGCCGCCTGGCGAAACTTGATGATACTGCAACAGCCGACAAAGAAGCACAGTCAGCGACCCCCAAGCGCATTCGCCGACAGCGATTCGTGCGGCCTATCTCTGAGGATCTCAAACAAAAGCTGGTGATTGCTCTTGTCGTCGTTCGTGTGCTTGCCGGCGGAGCAGAATCAAGAGTGATCGATTGGGCTCTGGTGAAGAAAGCTTTCCCAGACCATGACTCGGCTTTTATCGAAGGGCGAGCTCGTCAGATACTCAACAAGAATCGCTTGCAGATTACGAAGATGCATCGAGATTTCCAAGAGTGCTTCCTTGAGGCCTATGAAAAGGACGAAGTCCCGCGCATTGACTATTCTGATTTGGACGGCTATGACTGGCCTGCCCTGGTTGAGTGGGCAAGCACTAGGCTCGATGTTTCTCCGTCCGAACGGGCTCCGGACCTTCCAGCAACACGGGAGCAATTCGACAGTGTTTTCGAACTACGCGAAGATGATCTTACGGCAGGCGACGAATTGTACCAGGCTGTGCATGGTGTCACGATCAACCACAAACGCAACTTGATGGCGCGCAATCCATTTGCTGTGCCCGTGCATGATGAAACACGCACCAAATCGGCTTCACGAAAGGCTGCCGAGGCACAACTTGAGGCCGCAAAGACATGGGTTCGGGCAAATATCGTCACTGCAGAAGAGACCTATCGACCCAATGAGTCGAGCGATATCCTGCAGCGCTTTGGGGATAGACTCATCACCACTGCGACACAGGCACTTATCAACGAACGTGTCCTCAGCTCAACAACCCGTGGCCGCGTCACCCCGGGTCGCAACTACGATATCTCGGAATATTTCCTGCAGACACTGAGCCGCAAACGTGCCGTCGAAAGCACCCAGCTGCGTCGTGCCGCTCGTTTCAAGACCAAAACGCTAGATCTCCAATTCCGGACTACCGGTTCATTCGATGTCGAGTACACCGCGGAAGACGGCGATATCCTCGCATTGATCAATCTCTACGCTTCGGGTGCTGTTCAAATGCGACCTCGCGATCCTCCCCGCGCAAAGTTTGGTCTCACCGATGGCGGATATGAAACTCGGCAGATGGACAAGAAACGCTTCCGTTTCCCTGTCGAGGTTACTCCCACCGCATCATACCGCTACGGTAATTCCGTCCACGGCAAAGCTGCAGCCACGGTCCTTCCACCGGCGCCTTCATCCTCAGACGCGGAATTGCCGGCTAGGAACCCCCTTTGGTACGACATCAATGGAGAGTTCGTACATCGTCTCTGGGATCTGGTGGTTGGCCCTGTCCTCGGGTGCTTGGTGATGCGACCCGGTATCAAGGCCCGTAACATTTCTAACATGATGAAGCCCACCATGGGCATATGGGAGACTGTCTTGATGCTGCAATGGCTGGAGGAAGTTGGCATTGTTAAGTCAGATGGTGAGGGAGAGATGGCGTGCTGGAGATTACAGGAGTCTTGGTGGATGATTCTATCTTGATTACCTATCCACAACTGGGATACTCGTTTCCGACTAAAGTTCGAATGTACATTATGGATGAAGATACTTGCTAAGCATATCTCAACAAAAGTTAAGGAAAATAAAAAGATAGGGGAAGGCTTACTTCAATGATTCTTTCTGTGTATTTGATTTCAAAAACTATCTAGAGGTATATCATGGCCCAACTCCTGTAATGTAATCACAAATGCCCGCACAGCCGCCGAAAGAAAGAAAATGCTCAACATAAACCCCAAAGTCCTTTACAGATCGTCAACGTTCGCCACTCGGCGCAATATCAACAGGACAAGAGCAACGATCACACCAATGATAGCCCGGTCCAGCCAGACACCTTCAGATGGAGACTCCGTCGAAGCAAATTGAGAGGAGCTTGTCCGCGCAGGCATAACAGCCGCAGCCGGAGCTTGTATAGTAGATAGCGGTGCCTGTGCCTGTGCCTGTTCCTGTGCCACCGACACCGATGCAGTCGCCGGAACAGATTCCGCAGCCGGAGTACTCTCTACAGCATCAAGCCCCGGAGTCTGGTCCTCAGTACCAATAGGAAGATCATTCGCACTGGAAGCCGGAGCCAGAGCATCAGGCCCCGCCTCAACCGCCTCCCGCTGGCCCTCGACACCAGCACCCCCATCAACAGCAGCAACCTCACCCTCAACCTCAACCCCACGCTCCCGACAAACCTCCCACAACTCCCTCATCGCCTCAAGATTCCCAACCCCACACTCCCGACAAGACCACCCAAGCGATAACCGCGCATACTCCCTCCGCAGCTCCTCACTCCCCTCCATGCCCCCAACCTGACCCTGACTCTCCGAACCGAAGATCTCAGAACGGATACCCAGTAGCGCAGTGCGCACTCCCCAAGCCGGCTGCCATGTCTCCTCGTGGTGGCCGGAGATGCTGAGACAGATTTCGCGGTTGACTTCGAAGCGGCCGGAAGGTGTGAGAAAGCGGAAGGAGGGAGGTCGGAGTGGGTATGTGGCTGGGAAGGTGATGCGGCCGTGGTAGAGGCCTTGAGCGTAGGGGGATGGGGAGGGGGGTCCGGCGAGAGTGAAGTGCCAGTCGTGGAGATTGGTGTCGCTTATTGGAGCGGCTGTGAAGTATGGGCTTGGGTTTTTATGGAGGTCGGTGCTTTCTTTTAGGAGGCGGCGGGTTGAGGGGGAGGACATTTTGGTTCTTTGTGTCTTTGTCAGGGATTGGGATTGGAGTTGGAGTTGGGGTTGGGGATGTTTGAATTGGAGGAGGGCGATAAGAGATAAAAGATGACAGTTGTCCCGGTTTTGCGGGGATGATGTTATTGGGCAGTGGCAACGTATACAACCTTGGAATAGCATACTACTATATAGTTATCTTAAGAGGTAGACAGTATAATAGGGATCAAGTCCTAATGGTCATAAAAAGCCATATGGTATATCCATACCAAGGCTGCGCATACGCTTCATAGATGCCATAAAAGACTTTCACAAATGATACACATACAACGCCTTCAACATGCTACATAGAAATGCTACACACTTATCACTTAGTTTTTAATCCCAGTCCCGCCATTCATCAGTGTTATGACGTGTGGCCTGCTGGCGGCCAGCGCCCGGATCCAACAACCCGTTCCCTTCCACGTCATCTCCATAGTCACTATCACCAGGCCTCGGCCGTGGCGACCGGGGTGCAAGAGTCTGCATCGACACGGAGGTAGGAGGCCGATCAGGCGTGCTACCACGATTTGGCACGCGTTGCGGCTGTGCAGCGCCTTCCCTCCAACTATTACTGTTGTCTAGATTGCGCTGGTACAGCTCGCGGTAGTACTGCTGCTCCTCGGTGGATTCCTGTTCTCGACGCTGTCGCATGCGGTCACGCGCTTCTAGGAATTTAGCGCTCGGCTCCCAGCGCCAACCGTCGCCGGTGGTATTGCAAACGGGCACAGCCCACAGGAGCGGTCGTTCCCCGAAGAGGTGGAGCAGGTTACGCCGCCAGCCGTGGTCAAACGCGCTGGGCATTTTTTCGTTGTCTTCGTCGTTTTGGTACTCCTCGTACCGGGAGTGCTCACGCTGCCGCTCCATTTCGGCGTATGACCGGGTCAATGCTTGCTGCGCTGGCGTGAGGCCGTTGCCGGAACCATCCGGAGGCCCTGATGGGCGCGGCACAGAATACGTGTGCTCTTCGCCCTCTTCGGCCCGGGTGACTCCCGGGATTGCATTGGCGTGGGCATCGATGATCTGATTCCCATATCCTTGCAGTCGCGTGGATATGCTTTCCTCGCCCGGCTCACCCCAATAGTTATTGTTGGGCGCCTGCTCATTCCGCTGTCTGTCTAGCGCTTTGCGCAGAGGCGACACATACCGTGTCTTTTCCAAACATTCAATGGTAGTGGTACCCCGTATAGCCAGACTGATATGCCAGGCTGTGAATCCGCTCAGAACCAGTCCGATGATGCCACCCAAAATAGCCAGCAGAACTACATTGACTGGGAGTATGGTATCCATGTACTGGGTATCGTTCAAAATCTCGGTCCAGGTCCAGACGGCCGCAATGCCAAAAACAACCCAACAGAATATCGAGGTGTAGATCAAAAACAGCAGGAATGCCTTGTAATTATGCAGCCCAACACAGGTTGCCAGCCAGGGACAATGGTGGTCCATCTTCAGGACACATCGTTTGCACGTTGAGCAGTGGTGCGCGCGGTCCGGCTTCGGACACTGACATTTTTTGCAGTATCGTGATTCACCAGTCGAGGTGACGGTATATGATGTGAACTCCGGGTGCTCGGACGGAGGGAGGGCGCTGTACTCATGATGGTCTGCTCCGCGAGAGGTAGAGAGCGGCGACCCGGGATCGGTGAAAACGGCAACGGTATATGAAAAGTTGAGGATGGCGTAGAGGGAAAATGCGAGGATGGAGCTTGGGATACCTGCCGACACGTTAGTACACCCGGATACATAGGCCCGTTCGAGTTCGAGTCCAGGCGCTATCCTGCATACCAATCCAGTCACTCCGTGAGGGCCTAATGCCGATACTGACAGCGACGTATACCGCCCATGTGGTGATGCCGTAGACGAAGGCGAGTGGGAAGCAGCTTGCTGCTGCGCAGCAGTATCGTTCGCAGCGGAGGGCCCAGGCTCGAGGGCGTCGTTTGGGCCAGGAGGGCGAGGTCGGGGGTGACGAGGCCAAGGTGGCCATGACTGAGAGTTTATGACACAGGGGAAAGAAGGTTGTGCATGAAGGAGTTTGACGGGATCGCTCCCATTATACACAAAGCATTGGAAATTATAAGACAAGTTTCAGGATTGAATTGAGGGTTACCTATATGGCTATCAGGTGAGATGTACAGTACGGTAAACCGAGGACGGTATTAGTAATTTTGACATGCTCCGCCACAACCCCAGCCACGATAAGTGCGTACCTAAATGGCTGGGGACACGAAGTATATCGTCATGACAAGTATTCTATTTCCGGCGAACATTTTCAGGAACAGGGGATAACCAAATTGTAGGATACTACATAGTTCTCTATATACATATTGGTATAGATGTGAATATAAATTCTATTTACAGTCATAAAGCTAATAGATTCATCGAAGCTCCGCCTTGAAATGCGGACTGTTCTTGAATGTCGGTGAACAAAAGAAACAAAAAGATAAAAGCTGAATCAAGGCAGGTTGTTCTGATCACACCAGCCATTGACGGGCATGCAACTCAACCGGTAGCACCAGGAGCAGTTCGAGGAGGGGTATTTATAGTAATTGACGATCAACATAATGAAACCGACTAGGACCGCAACCAGGGCACCGGCACGAACCACCCACCACAGCCACCAAAGAGGCTTGCGGCCCCTGAAGAAGCCGAGCAGGCCATTTGTAGAACCGGGGGTTTCTGCCGGGCTGGAGGTGAGGCCGCGTTTGCCCTTGAAGAAATCCATGAGGGAGGTGGTCTTTTGCTCGGGGCCAGCTTGGCCAGCTCCGCCGCTCATGGCAACATATGGCTGTCGTGCCAGACCGATCCGCTCGCGGAGAGCATTAGGTGACCGCATGATAGTCATGCCAATGGCGAGACCCATGATGAAGCCACCAATGTGGGAGAAGTTGTCCAATCCTGGGAGAAGACCAAGAACGAAGGAGACACCCACTCCGAGGATCATGATGATAAGTTCAACCAATGGAGATTCGCGCTGGGGCCAGTCGTACAGGAGGTCAAGAAGGTAAAGTGCAAGGATACCGAATAGGGCGCCTGAACAGCCATCACTGGGATCGAGCTGCGCCGCATAGTTTCCACCCAAAACGAACCCGAAGATACCACTGGCGAAGTAGGTCAAGGTGTAGCGCCACATGCCAACCATGCGCTCCATGTCCGCGCCCATGGTCAGCTGAACCAACAGGTTGAATCCGATGTGGATGAATCCTCCGTGCATGAAAATGGGGATGATGAATCTGTACCACTGGTTGGGAGACGGCTGATCATCTGTCGATCCTCCAATATGAGGGTTGGGGACACCGCTAAAGCCGCACACTTCAGACAGTGAACACCCCGTTCCAGTCACCGTCGTCGATGTGGCATTTGGACAGAGCCACGGAAGGGTACGATTGGCATTCTGGACTCCCTCAACGTTCTTCATGCACGGATTGTAGCGTGCGCCCATGTAGATTTGGACGTACGGGGAAGGCCCGATCATTGGGTTGAAGGTGGGCTTCGTCTCGATAACTGACCCTGTCAACTGGGCTGGAGCGAAAAAGACTTCGTTAGTTGATCCGAAATGTTGGAATAGTACCGAGGCAGGGACAGAACTCACCATTCTTGACCAGTTCGATAATAAATACGATAATCTGGGCTAATGTCAAGATGTATGTCACCCAAGCAATCTTCTTGCTGAAAAATCCCTTCTTCTTTCGGATATCACGTTGTCGGCTATCCTCAAGACCCCCTGGCGATGGAGGGTACTGCGTTTGTTGGCGCATCCAATCTGGATTATTTCCATACTGGGTGTTGGTCTTCAAAGGGATGTTTTCTGCGTAGTTGTCGCCTTCCGTTGCCCGTCCGGCGGTCTGGTAATGTGCATTGTCCGAGGCAAATGACTGTTGACTTTCTCGGTTGTGATAAGGGGCTGAGGGATCGTCGTGGTTGTAACTGTGGCTCGCGTAGCCAACTCCAGGAACTGTGTTTAGAGTCTGATCTGTCTTCCCGGGGACAGCTTGGTCGTAGCTGGGGGGTTGGGGGATATTCGTGTGATAGTATTCGTTGGAGGCCATGGTGCCTGGGGGGTTGAGTCTTTGTTTTAGTTTCGGGAGCTGAAGGGCGGATCCATGAACTTGTCAAAAGTATTGTAGGGAACCTCAACGGTGAAGAGTATATATAACAAAGAACAACGAAGAGATGAAAGAAAGGTGAAGTAGTCAGGCAGTCACATTATTCGCGAAGTTATTTTTGGGCCGATCTACGCAATCCCAGCAATGCCAGCCGCGCGGCTGGGGCTTTTCCACTCCGCCCTAGCTGTGGAACCCCACCTGGGCAAGTACCGACGGCTCTGCCACTTTTATAGTGGCTGAGGAAGGCTAAGAAGTACAATTAATTACTACTCCCCTAGAATTTCAATGAAGTTTCAAGGTCGTGCCTGATTTTTGCTTAGATAATACATAGTAAACAACGAGCCTACCCAATTCGGCCTAGTGCCCCTTCATTTGTCAAACTTTCTTTTCCAAAGTCGGGGTTTGACAAACCACCCACGTGACTACTATGGTTCTATTGGCTTCATCCTGGACTCCGCCTTTTTAGTCAAAATTATGCTGGTTTTAACTAAATCATAGGATGTGTACCGTGATGACCTCCAGGGCTCCAGGGCTTTGGTGCCGTTGCATAACCCAAAATGCCGAGGTCGGAGCGCATCCTCTAACAGAGCTTCTTTTTGAGAGCTGCTCGCTCTTCCGGCGTTATTTCCACGATAGAAGGAAACTCAACTGCATCAATGGCTACATGTTGATCGTAACTGGACCAAATCACCAGGTCCGTAAGATGAGCCTTCTTATCCATGCTATCGAGAAACCCGGTGATTAGTATGGTGACAAGCTGGTAATTGTACCCATTGCAGTGAAAAGGAGAGGTCGGACGACCGCGCTGAGTTATTGCATTGGTAGAGAGGTCGCATGAGGGCTGCACTAGATCTTATATGTTTTAGATCTCCTAAGCCCGCCTGACTATCGTTCTCCGGATGTTACTAAATATGACACCGGGCTGCCACAATCGCCACTTGGCTGAGATAAGAAACCTGACCGTTGCCAAGTTTCAGTTCAGGGAGACTCGGAAATAATACATTATATAAGCGATTTTGACAAGTCTCCCGGAACTTTTTATGAGTCTCCTCGAGCTGGAACCCGGGGTGCTCCGGAGAACGTTGCCGTAGTCCTTATCTGGGTCACTAGTGCACTAGTTACTCCGTAGTTAACCAGGTAACTACCTAACTGGGTTAGTTAAACATCGATTGTATAACGTAACGTATTCGATAAGCCATCTCCAAAACACATACTCCGTCGTAAATCCTATGTATGACACCGTCGTATATTAACAACCACATTCATTTTCTATGTTATTCTTTGCAGATAGCTATTGATAAGGCTTCTAAATACTGTATATCAATTTCAAGGAAATCTAACGCCTAGATTGTTGTCGGACCGCAAATTGCGTTGCTATCTAGGACCCAGAAATATAAATCTCAATTATTAAGTAAAATAAAATTGTAATTTATCGCATTTATTATTTGTTTTGGAGATTGCGGCTCACTTACAACGGCGACACGCTTACCGAATACGTTGTTTCTTTGTAGTGACGCCCAAATCTGTGGGCTCAAACACGAGATACCAGGCTACGACAAGCGGGAAAGCAGCTAGCAACTTCCCAATTTTAAACAAGAGGATCTGCCTCCATGTTAGCCTGTAAAGCCCCCTGCATCTGGAGAAGTAACCATGTCTGAAACAACATTATCGCGCATAGCCGGCTCTTCGTATGGCCCTGAAGCGTATCTGTGGGGCCTCGAGTAATGAATTAGGATAAGCATAAGCAGCAGAATCTCCGACCAGAACTGGTTCTGTTGCTTATCGCAAAGTCAAAATCGCCAACCACTTGCCAAGCATTGGCTATAAATGAATATGCAGTTGAGTGAACTATAAGAAGGGTACGGTGAATCCCGCAAAATCCCCTGGGAGAGCAGCCCTCACCATACATTTTATTTCATACATATCTCCCAAGATGCGTACTTATTTAAGCACCTGGACTCTTTTCCTGTCCTACTTAGGATGTAGTGCAGCTGCTCCAACAGTACCTATTCTTCCTCATCACCTGCTTGCGCGCGACACCCCTTTCAACAGCAGCCTTCCAAACATCACCATTTTCGCTACTGGAGGCACCATTGCCGGATCTGCTGCCTCAAACACCGCGACCACGGGATACACAGCCGGTGCACTTGGTGTCGACATCCTTATCGAAGCCGTACCCGAGCTCTGGAACATCTCAAATGTCAAGGGTGTCCAGGTCGCTAATGTTGATTCGGGCTCCATCACCCCGGAAATTCTCCTGAACTTGACATCGATGGTCCAAGAGGCTCTGGACGACCCATATTGCCAGGGAGCCGTTGTCACTCATGGAACAGATACCTTGGAGGAATCGGCGTTCTTCCTTGACCTGACCATCAAGACGGACAAGCCTGTCGTCGTGGTGGGTGCTATGCGGCCAGCAACAGCTATCAGCGCTGATGGACCCATGAACCTGCTGGAAGCTGTCACCCTTGCGGGAAGCCCCGAGGCACGTGGGCGTGGTACCATGGTTGTGCTGAACGACCGTATCGGGAGCGCCTTCTACATGACGAAAACGCATTCAAATGCCCTAGACACCTTCAAAGCATCCGAACAAGGCTACCTGGGTTTCTTCCTGGATACAAAGCCGCTGTTCTACTATCATCCCGTCTTGCCTATTGGCCGTGAGTACTTCAACGTCTCGGGGGCAACTGAATTGCCTGAAGTGGACATCCTATTCGGACATCAAGTACTGAACCCCAAGCTGGCTCGCTCTGCAGTAGAGAGTGGAGCAAAGGGTCTAGTCTTGGCTGGTATGGGTGCTGGAGGCTGGACATCGGCGGGAACAAGTGAGATTGAGGACTTGGTTGAGGAATACGGTACCCAAGTCGTGGTTTCCAGCAGAACGATGGGGGGCTTTGTCCAGACAGACGGCTCTGGAAATATGTACGGTGGACAGGACTTGAACCCCCAGAAGGCTCGTATCATGCTGCAGCTTGCTCTTTATGCTGGATACAGCTCTAAGCAGCTCGCAACATTGTTCGGGTTTGCACCTTGAGAGCAAGTTCAGATATCGGCAATAGTCGGAGGCTATATAGCAATTCCTAGTCATTAGCGCTTAGAGATACAGTATGATAGATGATTTCATGTATATTAACCTGACCTCTCACCACAGTTGAAGCCCCGAATTGAGATATAAGTGTAATGATCATTTCTATTCTACGGAAGAGCCATATATCCGTAGTCGTAGTGGCTCACCTCCCTCACAATGGCACTGTCAAGAATGACTTGCCTAAGAGCTAAGCTGTGACACGAACTTTTGTTCGTGCTCTGCTCAGTGAGTGGGATTTGGCCGACAACAGGGAATCCGAACGTCCTGCCGGTGTAACCGTGCCAAGCGCCCAACACCACCATAGCTGGTGTTGGGCGCTTGGCATGGTTAACGAACGGCAAAAGATTCCAAGATTGGAAGGTGGTGTAGGCCCCCAACCCCAAAAGCTAGTACAAATGATTGGTGCGGATCATCTCCAACTGAGGCTTATCAAGAACAGCATTTTCGAAGATTGTCTTATCTATAAGCGCGTTCGCTTTTTCCAATTTATTCGCGTTATCAACAAGAGCTAGACTAGACAAGCAGATAGAAAATTGGACTCGGCGCAGTTGGCGGCTATAATTAGTAATTTTTTTGATCCTTCTATGGTTAACTATGCCTCCCGATGTCGACATCAGGCCGGAGATGGCCGACTAAGGAAACAATACACGATCACATCATGAACCCTTGTATGCATCATGCAAAGGCCAATCTTCCCGCCATGAAGACACTGAGATCACATAGTCACACTAGCCTCCAAGAAAGCCCCGAAAGGGGTTAGGGTATCCATAGTAACGCGGGGTTCTAGATAGATAGCGCTCTAGTAATGATAGAAAACCATGCACGGCCGCAAGCTTGTTAAATTGGATGAATCAACAACTACAGATCCGCGTACTGAACTTAACGGTGCAAAAAAAAGACTTACGTGTTCATATTAATAGGTCAATTATCCCTGAAGGTGTATACTTCGGAGATGTGATCGGCCCGTGTTTCTTCGGGATTCTGCCACTGACGTCATCGCCATGTTCATCTTCCCCGCGCCTGCGACATCAAATAGTCAACAAACCACACCATGGAGGACCCTCTCATTCAAGCATTGCCTCCGGCCACCGACTACCTAACCTATCTTACTTTGTTAGAATATCAGTTAACTCCTGAACGTCTGCCACTTTTGCACACTCTCCTGCAAGATGAGAAGCTTACGACGAACATCGGCTGGGACTTGGTCAAGCTGCTCCTGCCCATGCTACCAGCGTCCACGGAATGCCTACAGGATGTGGCTCGGCTAGGCAATCCACGAGAAGTGATCTTGCGCGTCTCTGAGTCACTCATGCAACTGCAGCCGGAGGATGAGGACGAGGACGAGAGGGCCGATCAGGGGCTGCCCCTGCACATCCTGCAATTCAATTGCCTTCTCGGAATGCTCTCGGTACTTCACACACGGATCCAGACGAAAGCCCCGAGTCGTTTCATCGCAACCTCCCTCCAAGCAGCTCTAGAAGCATATACAACAATGACGACCAACGAGACCACCCTAGCCTTCCTTGAGTTCTTCCGCGAAGTGTCTCCCTCTAAGCGGCCTGCACCACCTCCCAGAGCTGCTAGCGAGTCAAGCGTGCTGAGGGTTGCCGCTGCCTCAGCCCCAGACCCGGAAGCTGAGGTATCTTCGCCCTCTCCGTCTGCCGATAATGAGACCCTCCTTGTTCGGAAATTCATACAGTTCGGCTTGCTTGAACTGCTGAAGTCATATCTCCTGAGTTTCTCTAGTCCAATGGACCCGGGAATGTCATGGACCATTCGGATGCAAGAACACCTGCATCCGGATTTGCGGCTACCGGGCGCTCAATCGCAGACTGAAGCATATGGATCGACCAAGGAGCTCAAGGAACGCGATATGATCATGGGAAAGCTTATGGTAAGTGACACCAAATTATGGACGGCACTATGTCAGTATCTGAGAAAGTTTGAACTAATTCTTTTTTTCTAAGGCTTTATCACGAGACGTTGGAATTGATAACGAGGAACTCCTGTCAATCATATCCGGATCCCCGACAGATCAGACTGCCCAACTTGATTTCGATGACCCACCAACAAACCCCGGTCAGATTCCGCTAGAACGCCATGGTTCACTCCTACTACTAGCGGCTCGGGCTGCAGGCACAACCCTCTTTGCCACTGGGCAACCGCCCCGTCGGGTATCCGTTTTCCCTGAGCTAGCTCAGATATTTAACAACTTTGTCGGCGGCCAAACCAATCTCGACGAAGTGGCTTTTGGTCAACCACACGCGCTTCTCGACTCCCTGTTGGGGTTGACAGTCTATTCCCTGCAACATCCCATCGAAACCCCGTCGAGCGATACCGAGTTCAAGGATTTCGTTGTCATCTTGACTGCATGCACAGCACGCCAAAGCCACGGCATCGTTCGCCAGATTCCAGCCGCCATTGTTAAGAGCCATCCATCACCTGAGACGCGGTTTAAACTCATACACAAGATCTTGGAAGATGACAATCTTGCCTCGGCGCGGGATAGCGCCATCGCATGGCTGAAGGATGAACTACTCCCCAGCCCCACCCAATCTTCCGACAATATATTCCAAGATCCGCTCTACTTCTGGGCTCTTTTCCCGGCTCTTTTCAAACCGGCTACTGTCGCCAGCTCAGCATCCGATCTCGTTGCTAGCTGGTCTCGTCTGACCCAGACTCAAGGTCCACCGCTTCATTCCGCATTGAACTTGTACTACTTGCTGCTTTCCTCGCCATCGCTACGCGAACGGCTTCATCTTGAAAAGACCGTTAAATTCTTCCGCGGCCATGTCTTGGACCCTCTCAGGCAGGTATTCCGGAGCTTCGAGGGCGATCTCATCGCTAAAGGAGGCGAGGGTGTCATCGAAGCTGCGGTTGGAGAGGAAATGTGCCAGATTGGCAATGCACGATCTGTGGGGCTTATCGGTCTTACACTAGACCAAATTGAGGAGGCTGCTAGTGATGCATTTGGTTCCGATGAAGCGGATCTGGGCGAATACTCTGAGACTGAAGAGGCCAAGGTATCTGAGATTCGGAAGAAGAGTGATATCTGGAAATAAGTACAGATCCAATTTACTTGTACAGAATTCCAGTAAATATGTTTCTACGAATGAACGTTTGCATCTCTTGTGTATATTTGCACTGAAAGTGCCTAGTTTAGGGCATGTAGGCATACTACGTACGTATATCTCGGCCAACATAAGGAAACACTTCTAGGTAAGAAGGTGGCTCACAAAAGACTTTTCCCTTTTGATACAATTGAGCTACAATAAATATACAAGGAGAAAAGATTCTTTAAGGCAATGATCCATTCCTGTCAACTACCATGACCGATTAACTAAGAAATAAAGCCCTATCCACCCAAACCACCCACCAAACAAGAAACCAGAGGAACCCGCACCACATTGGAAAGAAAAGAAACACAATCAACCGATTTTGAAGTATGTAATGAAAATCCCCCGAATGTAGCTGAAGGAACAGAAAACAAGTCCCTTTCTAAGAAACCGTTGTCACCCGGATCGTCCACGAAGGGTTCGAAAGAGCAGAAACAAATCACAGTCAACAGCCGAGAAGATGATGCAAGACCGTCGAAAGAAATGAGCTGCCCTCGTCGAAGAAAGAATGAACTGGACAGACAGACTCATAAAGAGTCTCCACAAAAGCAAAAGCAAAGTTGAGAGGTCATGTTTCGAGGGATTGATATTTTTGGTTGAAAAGTTGAAAGTGTTCTCAAGAGTCCGCGGTGAAGATCGTCAAATCAATGCGTTTCAATGTCAACCACGGCGACCAACGAGACAGGTCAAGCCATGGTGGCTGATGGAATGGTGGAATTGGGTGGGCTCATGGAGGGCATTTAGAAGTCAGCGGCTATGCACGAAGACATGTTAGTATGTCAGTTGGTTATTTGGAAAACAGTCAGTACTCACGGTTCATGACGACGCAGCCGCCACCGGGAGACTTCATGACGACACAGCCACCGCCGGGAGACCGCTTCATGATGTCGCAGCCGGCTCCGGGGGTACGGGTGACGACGCAGCCGTTGGGAATGGGGGACTTCATGACGACACAGCCACCACCGGGGGACTTCATGACGACGCAGCCACCGCCGGGAGCTATTAGAGATGACGTGTTAGTATGTTGATGTATAAGAGATATGATGAAGCAGTGTATATGCTTTGGAGACAAGGTACTCACATTGCTTCTGGACCTGACCGCGAGACATTTCGAAGATTGAGAAGAGCTTAGAAAGCGGAAGCTTGAAAAGATTAAAAGATTGTTTTGAATGATCGAAGTGTGAGCTGGTGGTGGAGAAAATAATCGAGACTGGAGGTGCAAGCTGATATTTATATTCGACGAGGGACTATTCTTCGGACTATCAATATGATTGATATCACACGATTCACACCTAGGGAATGGAAGTCAATGCAAATGTCACATTGACTTGCTGGCTTGAATGCATTGGACATTCACGGAGGCGTAGAATCAATCCAGAATGCATGGGATTGGGATTGCGGTGGATGTCCATTGCGGAGCCGTTTGATATTGTTCTCGGGTTCATGAATGCAGGAGTGGTTGCCTCGGGCATTTTCTCTTTGTTTTGATATACAGTCATTGCACTAATCGAGGGACGTTGATATTGACCGCATCACATATGCTCCGAGAGGTATTTGTGGCTAGGCCCGGGTTGTCTTTCATCAAGGAAAGCCACAGAGATGGCCGAGGGGCCACTCTTCCAGGCACGTGTAGTTAGCACATTCATCAGTCTTTCATGAGGGTAAGAACAATATTAAGGTGGGGTCTTGAAGTATTAAAAAAACGTTTCGGAGTATGTGTTGGATTTCGCCCAATGGGGATGGCGTCGCGAACAAAGGGACACTGAGATTGACCAATCCTACAATCACATTCCGGTTAGTATTGTTCTTCAAGAACAATATCATCACGGGCTTGGCATCGGACAATTTTCAGATCATAGGTTTAATTGCACACTGTCGAGTATCGGTGTCATTCTCCCTCGGGGACATGAAAGAGAGAAGTGCTCCCCGAATAGCATCGCTACCAAAACAAAGAAGTTAGACTTCGCATAGGTACAACAATTTAGCTAATAGAAATGCTGGAATTCAAAAATATACGAGATGATCAATGATAACAGTCCCAACTTGGCAAATGCAATCTCCCCCTTAGGTGTAGAGTGGCTCGGTCAAGTCATTCAGAGTCAAACCTTCCTTGGCGATATCTTCCTCAATCAAGAACATCAAAGGCATCTCAACCAGAGTACCCTTAACTTGGCTAAGAAGCTCTTTGACCTGTTTCGCCCCCTCTGCGCCAGGCGCAAAGTCATCGCTCACAACGTGGCCCCATTGGAATCGCGCCGGACGTGCCGATCCTTCCATGCCTTCACCGGCCCTCCCCTCGGTCTTGTGGAAATAGTACTCATAGAACTCCTTGTACTCAGCCCAATTGCGAACTGAGTCGTCCGGAACGGCGTGGAATACCTTCCGGAAGACCTCGCTGTTTGTGTGCGCCCGCGAGTTCCAAAGACTCTGGGCAGTGTCGGAAAGCGGATCAGCAACGACCTTGCTCTCGGGGCAGTCAAAGTCGAATTGGTTGGGAACCCCCACGGGCTCGAAGTTCGCATCCGGTCGTTGATAGTCTTGCGGTGGCAAAAGACCCAGGTGCTTCCGGAACAGCTGGCGACGGAGAGATGAAGCAAAACGACTAGCAGTCCATGGCTTGCCGTTCATGCTAGATGCGACAGGTGTGAAATCCTCGATGATGACTGCGATCTCAGAGTCATGGTCACCCAGTTGAGAACGGTCGTTCAGGTTTGCGGATCCGCAAACAACTACACGATCGTCGGCGATCATCACCTAATGCTTTTGTTAGAGGGCTGGATCATCATTGAACTTGGGGGGAGACGAACCTTGGAGTGAACATAAAGCTCTTCGCTCACAAACGCATTAATTTCAGCATCGGGATGTCCATCCCATGGCACTTTGCGAATATCCTCTCCGCCGAGCATATAACACTCGCTGACACTGTCCCACCGGTTCGAGGAAGCATGACCGCCCTGTACCTGGTGTGCAGCTTGCTGGTACTTCTCGAACGGTGCCGATGTATCAAAAGCACTACGAGTAGTGCTCGGAGCGTAACCACCAGGGCCTGCAGTGTTCAAATCGTACTGTCTGCGGGCATCCTCGTAGTTGACACCACTCTGCTGTTCAGCTGTAGCCATCATACTACCGTTGTTAATCCGATCATAATTCCGAAGGTTGTAGAAACGGATGTACTCCATGGGATTGAAGCCTTCCTTGGCAATCATCTCCATGATACTGTGACCTCCGCGGTTGATGGAGTTGTACTGGAATTCCATAATGGCGCGCGTTCCCAGAGTCTCATCATCTCGCAGATCCCCGGCAAAGCAGGGAACGGATGGAATGACCACGATGATCTTATATTTCTGACCAGCACGGGCAGCACGTAAAATCCTCTCCACAATTGCGGCACCAATCTGATTTTTCACTGGAAGCTGCGAATCACCGGTCGCAGTGATAAAGAACTGGTTTTCGATGTAGACAAAGTGCTCACTGTTCCGGATGATGGCGCAATATGCATCGGCAATCGAATGCTCAAGCGGGCTGCCGTTGCTCCATTTCGCACAGCTGCGTACAATCTGGCATGACATATTCCCTCGGCCTTGCGAGGAGGAAGGGCGGCCATACGTGGTCAGTCGATCCTGGTATTGGTGAATTTGTCCGGCGAGCTGACCACGAAGGGTGCTGCCATATTGCGTCAGGTCCTCTCGGAAGCGACGGGGCGCCAAAGAACCTCGCTCGCGATCACCTTCATGCTGGTAGTCATCAACCCCACGGGTATTGGAGTGGGAAGTTTCCTGGCCTGGTGGGGGTGGGAAGTAAGGTTTCTGCTCCTGTTGCTGGGCCTGTTGATATGGCTGATACGACGTGTTGGCAGTGGACTGCGCTGGAGGGGGTCCAGGCGGAGGAGGAGGGAATGAGCTTCCAGTGTAGCTATACTGGCTTGTATCATGACTCGGGGGCTGGGCTGACTGAGATTGAGAGCCTAGAGGGCTTTGGCTTGGCGGTGGGGTATAGGCTGAAGCATTCCCAGGTTGGTACGAGGTAGGCGTGTTTTGCTGTTGATATTGTTGCTGGTTCGAGGAGGTCTGAGCCGGCGGTGGCGGATAATTTGAAGCGCTAACACTGTTGTAAGGCTGATATGCTTCGGCAGATTGTTGATGTTGAGGCTGGGACTGCGACTGCGGCTGCGACGGACTCGATGCCTGACCTGGTGGCGGCGGGTAGGTAGGCGATGTGACTCCACTAGGCTTCTGCTGCCAGGATGGCGCAGGTGGCTGACCCTGCGGGCTTGCCTGTCCCGACGGGTACAGGTTGGGCTGTGGAGAACCAGCCTGCTGTTGGCCAGTCGAGGGGCCAGTGAAGGAAGCGGGCCTTCCATGGAGTGCCAGTCTCGCGTATCTAGAATCACTCCGAACCTTGTATTTCAAATCATAGATGAAGTTCCATCGCTCCACAAAGTGACGCCGTAAATCTTCCACGGCTGCACCGTGCAGGCTCACGGATATATCAGACCATCCCATTCGGGACATGGTCTTTCTATCCAGCTGGTTATTCTCCCAGTGAACGACATCTTGGAAATCAAGGACGCGAGAATTGTTGTAGTCCTGGCCAGGGAACACGGTTTGGCTCACGTCCGAGGGATGTAGATCCGAGAGCTCGTGCTGGTTTGTGTCCCAGCGACCGAAGCACATGTCCAAACCACCCATGAATGCAACCCGACCATCGATCAAACAAAGCTTCTCGTGATGAGCCCAATACAGAATGACATCATCGTTCATTCCATACAGTCCCTTCAGTGTATCCTTTGACATCTTACTCAAACTTGCCGAGTCAAGTGACATATTCTGGAAGGTCGATGTGATGGAAGCTGCTAGCTCTTGGCGATCAGGGAGGTGGTCAGGGTGACGGAAGACAGCGATATTGGGGTGCAAATTTTCTAGGGCATGTTTGGTGTGAGAAGAAGACACTGTAGGGACTGTTAATTGAGTTCCTTTCAATGTTCGAGGATCATGGACATACGAGTGAGCGCCTGCGTAACCTCCTTATAAACGATAACATTGACGCGCACGCCCCGCTGGGCTGCAGCTTGCAGCATGCGATCCAATCGGTACTGTTCATTCTTCGCCGGTGGCCTTCTCAAATAAAGTTCGGGAGATAACCACCCTACGTCAAGTTAGCCGCATGCAATGAAAATCCGGGGAAGGTTGAAACTTACAGTCTAGAATCCAAACCGACTCTCGGGCATTTTCCAGAGCTCGCGAGACAGCCCAGAAATAGCTGCATCCATCCACATACCACTTAACATCGTTATGTTCCCGGGGAGGAGCGAAGCTACCAAATCGATGCTCTGTGTTGGGCTTGCTGGGGCCATACTCGGCATACGCCTGTGGATCGATTGTGGTACCGATCTTCTGGGCAAATTCGGAACCAAACTCGGTCACAGTACCTTGTAGTTTTCCCAAGAAACCGGACAGTTTGTCTTCCTTTTGAGGCTTTCCGTGATAGTTCGGGTTTTGCTGTTGCCCGCTTGTGTTTTGGCTGTATTGTGGTTCAGTCTGGGTCGGGTAACTCTGCTGTAGCGAACCGGTTAGTGAATGTGGAGGCTGATGAGATGGTAAAGCCTACGCCTTGATAACCACTTGGGTTGTATGTCTGGTTCGCCTGGCCCTGTGATGATCCATGGGTCTTGTAGGTATCGCGGAGCTTCTTGAAGGTATCACCTAGACCGCGGGATCCGTCTCCGGACCCACGTTCCGCGCCCTGGTAGTAACCACCATAGGCCAGATCATCCTGCTTGGACATTCTGAAGGTAAGTAGTTTGCAGATAAAACACAGTGAAGAACGTTGAATAAAACGAAAGAAAGTCAGAAAAGGTCAGAAATAGGGGTGCCTGCAGTGCGGGGTGTGACTTGTTTTAAATCCGATGAAGGGCCCCGCTACCCCCCCCCCCCCCCCCCCAGCCACGATGGGAACGTGGTGAATGTGGCGGTGTACTTGTACTCCGTAAGCTGACACGATTATCTTCCAAGGTTCCCAAGTTGGGATATTCCGGGGATATTCTTAGGTTTAGGCAATAGAATAGCTGAGACAGTGGTGAATGTATACTTTACTATGTGGCACTGGCCTGAGTATAACAGAGGATATGTAGATAACTATATATCAACACATGCTTTTACTTCTAACCCATGTTTCAGTTGATAATAAAAAGTAAACGAAATAGACTAGGGAGGTATATATATATAAAATCATCAAGAATCCCTAAAATAAGAATGAAATTCGAACAGGTCAAGTACATTTGCTCTCGGAAATGCGGATGCGGGCTTGGCGTTCAAACATGTGGAAACCAGGAATCTGACATCTCCCGAGATCGACTGGTGAACCTCCATATTCTCTAATTGGACTACAATGCCTACAGTCCAAGTAAAAAAAAGCTCTCTTGGGCGACCCAGAAAACCAGCTGAAGATGCCAAATCTGTGAGGCCCCTTTTTGCAACCAAAGATAATAACTCGGTCTCACCCTGGCACAGACGCGACGCGCCCAGGTCCGCGAAGCGCAACAGGCATACCGATCTCGCCAACAGTCACAGCTCTCTTCACTCAAAGCTCGCGTAGAGCACTTGGAAGATGCATTTAATCGTTTGAGTCAGACAATGCACACATTCGATAACCAGGTGATCCGGAATGGGTCGCAGTTGTCCCAACCTGAACTTTTCCAGACAGTCCAGTTGCTGCGGGATGATATAGTGTCCCATTTAAAGCAGGCCGATATTCGCTTTCAAGAGTCCCCAAATAACCAACCTTCACAACCATCCCAGGCTGTCGTTGAGAAACCTCACGCGCAAGTTGCGTTTGAGGTGCCAATGGGCAGATTAAAAGACCACACTTTGGAGTCTGACTTCTGGAAATTGTTTTTGGGCTCGTCGGCTGGCATGATTCCATCGACTAATACCCAGGCGCTGGACAACCAATCGAATGGCTTGATTCCCATTCCTGTGACACCATCCATTGCTGAAACACACACTATACAATATGCAACCACACCCTTCACCCAACGGCTTTATCACGCTTGCGCGCAAAGTGGCTATCGGTTTCTGTCAAATCCCTCATATAAAGACGAAGACATGTGGGAGTTTGGATTACTGCTACAAAGAATGCCACGAGCAGAGATCCGAGATTATTTCGCACGTGTCGTCAACATGGAACCTTGCCATCCTATCATCGATGCGCGATTCCCATATATCAGCCTCGGTGGTGCAGGGACACACTTTCTACAATTTTCCAGTGACGAATTTTCAGATAGCTTCGCCCTATTCCGAACAACAAATGGCGTGACTCATATTCCTGCAGACGAAGACTGGTTTGATGTGCATGATGTCGAGAGATACCTGCTCAACCGAGGCATCGGTGTAGGCGAGTTTCCTCCGTCCACCCTCACGATCTCTTATCCCTCTAGTCCAGTCGCTGGAAATTCGAACTTAGAGGTCTCCCATGGCGAATTACCCGACGGTATGATGATGGTTATCGACGAGTATAAATTGATCAACAGTACGCTTACACTATCATTTGCTACTATTCTCGATGCGAAAATATAATGATGAGAGCTAACCTAGCCAGGACTGAGCCAGCTTCCAGTCGCTCTGGGCTGTGTGGCTGGCTTTCGCCGGTCTGATGTCGAGAGGGTAATATCCCACAATGTCAGGTGGATCTCAGTTGGAGCTACTGGCTCTCTAGGATAGCTTTGCGTGCATTTAACTATGTCCTTCAACCTGCGGAACATCACAATACCCCATTTACTTTATATACACACACACAAAAGCCCGACGAATCAGACACAATCTCACTCAGAACTATCTACCTCGCCCTGTTTTACCCAAGTCTTAGGTGTTTGCTGTGGCCTCTCTTCGTTGATCATACAGCCCTTCAACGCCAAGATTATGGCACCAAGTACTCTCCATTGAGCTAAAGACCCGGACCATGACGGCGGAAAGCTGTCCGACTCATAACCCCCTCTCGCCAATACCACACAGCTGCCACAGTCGCACCTGGTCCGATTGCCACAGAACCCAGAATCAAACTAGCCAGTGCCACCTGCCAGGAGACATTAGAAACCCCAAGACGGTACAGATCCCACACGCTAGCTAAGCACCACAGGAGAGTTGCTGCTACAGCAAGCAGGAAGTCGTTCTGGAAAAATATGAAGACACCGTCTGCAATCGTTGCCACCTGTGCGAAGGCGGCCGATGGGATGAATGCCCTAGTGACAAAGTTTGTCCCCAAAGCAGCCCAGCTCAGCAGCAAGGCCACATGGAAACAAGCAGATACACCGCCGACCACAGTGTAGAGGGTTTGCAAGTGTGGGATGTCGCGGTTAGATTTGCTCTCCACTGCGGCACTATCGGTCTTGGCCGGTGTGCTCGAACCGATCGATCTGATGACATAGGAGAATATCTGAGTCAAGATAACCACATAAACCGGAGCGGGCTGCCAGAGCGCAATGAAGATTTGTCGCGTGTTCAGGGCATCAGCCAATGGGAAGAACAGCATGATTGTGGGCACGGCGAATCCCAATATCATTGCAGGCAGTAAGGCTCGAGCGGTGGACTCAGGAAGCGTGCGGGTCCTTGGGGAGAAATATAGCATCTCAGAGGAAATATAGGTACTCGATGCGTAATAGAGGGGTGCAATCAGCCCAATTCCGCGCATCTGATACAGAACCGCCCACAAACTTGGAGTTGCAAGAAGGGTCCATTTGTTCCTTGGTCTGAACCCTTCAACCGTCCAGATAGCGATAATCGGCATCATTGAAGCTAGGAAATACAGAACTTGCAATGGCTGCTCCGGTGTAGAGTAGTTGGCAACCGCAGGCAGGAATATCGTTACGATGACTTTCAAAATAAGGTCAACAGCTCCGACCCCTGTGTACACCTGGCGAAGGGGAGCTTCAACTCCTCCGGGGAGTAGAACCGACTGGCTCTTGATTGCCTGACGGACCAAACCCATTGTTCCATTCGCTCCGAGTGCTGTCGACAATTGGCGATATCCTAACCAGGCTAAGAGGAAGTATGCAGCGTACAACAAGATGCTCACCACACCCCGAGATGACGGTGTTCTGAAGCGCTCATCGAAGTATGCAATTTCCCGAGGCTTGTGTGGTAGCGGAAGCATGTCCAAGGACACTCCGGGAGAATACGAGTTGATCCATTTGCCGAGAAGAACGGATTCCGGAAGGCGTGGCACCACATACCTTCCTATGAACTTCAACAAGGGCGTTTCCTGGCACTCGAGACGTTGCCGGGCATGGGCTGCTTTGACCAATTCCCACGCACGTTTTTCACGCTGCTGTTGAACGCTCTCGAAGACTTTGGAAATGTCTGCCGACGACAGCGTGCCTGTCGGGCAGTTTTTGAGGGCCGCAACGAGATGATTTGTCAGGGATGCGGCGGTTTCCATTGCATTATTGCCTCCCTGGCCTGTCAAAGGCTCAAACTATTGGACGGAATATTGGTCAGTCTTCGCACGATCTTGTTCTCGGGTTGATAGGTGGTCTCACCTTGTGACAGGCATCGCCAATAGTAATAATTCTCTGGAAATGCCATCTTTTAAAGACGTATTCTGCCAAGCTGGAGTATGCTGAGGCAATTTTACTCTTGTACAGAGCGGAAAATTTCAGTGTAGGAGTGATCTGGTCGTCGAAATGTTCTGTTGCGAATGCTTCCTCTTCCTCCTTGGTGAATCGAGGAATATCTGCACCATAGTACGTCTTTCCCATATTCCGCACGAGAAACCAGTAAGTGAGGTCTCCGGGTCCGCTGGGAACAAGATACGAGTAATGCTCATTGTATACCGAAGTCAACGTACCTTTCTCGATTCCCTTCACGCCTTTGGAAATGCCGAAGATACATGCGTAAGTTGCAGGCAGTGCTTCCACAAGAGTTAGCTGATAATTTTCCAAGTCCTTAGGTTTAAGTTTCATACCAGATTCCTCTGTGGGATCAATCCACGTGGGATCTATCTTTTCAGCCGCTTTCCACATTTCTTGACGCACTTTGGAATGGATTCCGTCTGCTCCGACCACGATATGTCCGGTGTAGGTTTCACCAGTCGTCGTGGTAACTGTGACACTCGAAGTGCCATTTTCAATACTCTGCACTCGCTGAGAGGTGATCACTTTGGATTTATCCTGGATTTTTTCATAGAGGACTTCTACCAACATCCGGCGATCGAGGAATAAGACAGGATAACCATGACTGGAGGTATTGTCAGTTGACTGTGCTGTTCCAATATTGGTATATAAAATTGAATGGCGACGAACCTCCCGATTGACCTCTCGTTGACGTTATCGAATGTCCAGAGTGGTTGTGCTTGCGAATCACGGAAGAGAAATTTGTCAACAGGGTGTTCCGCCATCTTTAGAACTGACTCATAACAACCCAGTTGGTCGAGAATGCGTGAGCCGCTGGGCAAAACGCCATAGCTAGCCCCGACCTGGGGTGCAATGCTGCCGTACGCTTCGAGGATGACGAAATCGATGCCATTTCTTTCCAGCATTAAGGCTAGCGAAAGCCCAGCAATGCTGCCTCCCACAATGATGACTTTAAATGATTTTTCGTCCATGATCTTGTTGTTGGTATGGATTGACTGACCATGAGAGATTTAAAAAATGAAAGACGCATTGATTGACATGCTGGACTGCAATTTATATGTACATGCGGGCCTACTTCTTGCTGCACCCCTAAAATACTCTGAATAACCAATAATAGATCGTTGAGCCCTCTCAAACATCTACTGAACTGGCTAAATCGGAGGAAAAACTCACCGTGATCATTGATCAACCCGTGAGCCGGATGAATTCATCGAATGATCAATAATCGGACCAATAGGCGTCGTCGGAATCAATTCGGACCGTGGACGGGTGGACGGGTAGATCCACCATTTGAAATATCCGATGATTCTATTGGACACAGATATTGACGATCTATATTTCTACCCGTGGATAACAATACAGTCAGAAAGAACGGAGAGAGTGTCCGATGTTGTATCACTGAGGGGGCTGGGCCAAACGGCTGTCTTACTTTTCATACGTCATTTGGTGTGGTTGGCAGTAAGCGTACTTTATGCATACATTGTAGTGTACATGATCGGACCCACTTGAAATGGGTAGATGGCTTTGACAACTCAAGACACATTGCGAACAGATCTCATAGTCTCTGATGCCAGGCTGCATATGTAGGTATAGCTGCATAACTAACTATGCACACGTTTCCATGCATTACGCATTATGCATTAGTTAGTTATTGTGTTTATTAATGCTAATACCAACCACGGGTCGTCGTCCTTCAAACGCGAAGCAATTAGTGCAAGTTGACCCTGGTACTAGTCCCCAGGAGGTTTAACTTGTTTACTTGTTTAATAGAGGAACATAGCCCAGGAAAACATTCAACCGTTTTCAGTTTTCAAGATTGCTTTAAACATGAAAGAAAGATATTTTATTGCTCACTATCTGAATCCGACAAAGTAAAAAGAATTTGCTGCATTATCCTCATTACCAGACGATTTCCTTTGGTCCCCTCACTCGATACTGTTCATGGAAAGGACAGCTTTCCAAGAAACTCTCAGTCGCCCAACAGTACTTTCTCGGGGGAGCTTTCAGTATACCGCGCTCAATAGCCTGATGCAGGTAAATAGGCTTCTTCAACATCCATACCTGGCGAAGGTTGTAGCTGTATGTGGGTTGCTTGTTGCTTGTGTTGGATTCAGCCTCATTGTATGATATACACACCACATACTCAATATACTGTAGCGGAGAGGTGGTGTAGAACCAAATGCGGCGAACGGTGGCTGGGAGGGGATAGCTACGAGATACAGTGGTTTTCCTACTGCGTCCAATCTCCAGTGCATCTTCAGGTAAGATGCTCATGAAAACATCTGTGGTTGATTTTTTTTCCATGGCGAGAACATTTACTGAGTTTCGTAGTGGTGGATTGATCCTATTATGGGATCAGTCCTCTTTTATATACAAGCGACAAGCGGTGATTAAGATTCAGATGTTCTTCTTTCATGTGCTCTTTGTTCTACACCAAATAATATAAAGGCTTTGTGTATTCAATAAATCTTAATCCAACCAAACACATTTACCGGGAGGCCTTTGACACTGAAAGCCTGACACACAGTTTTAGTGACAACTACTATAACCAGTGAAGACTGAAAGGTCCTATGGACCAGGTTTACATCAGACTGGGTTTTGGGTACTTGAAGATTCGTAGAACGGAATTGATGGATGTGTTCCTCGATGCCGCCAACAAAGCAGGAATACCCATCCATCTCAACAAGTGCCTCCCCAAAGACGAATTAGGTAGAAGTCAAAGTAACATCGCTATACCATTGCCACCTATTCGCCAGTTGTCCGAAGTCGGCACTAATCTTTTGAACTACCATGATCACCACTTTACCCACAGAGTCTCATTATAAATCTGTATATGATAATGGGAGTATCTCATAAGCTATACTTGAAAAGAGGGCTCTTCTCCTCCATCTCACGAAGCTGATCTTCAGTATAATTATCCTCAATTTCAGACGCAGTCATCAGAGCTTTCTTCTTGTTTGCACTCCACAGACAGAATTCCAAGGACAAACAAGCCACGATTCCAGCAGCAGCGAACGCAAGTGAAGTGCCATAGCCAGTGGGATATCTCGGCTTCTCGTCAGATTTGTAAATGTAGCTCCCAATAATCCCACCGACGTTACCTACGCAAATTAGATATCCAATGGCCACAGCACGCTTGTGAGGATTTGGAATGTTGCAGACATTCCAAGCGTTGACACCGGGCAGAATGGGATACATTCCAAAACAAGCGAGACAAATGCCGAAGTAGCACAGTGCTATGTTATTCTCGATGTCGGCAGCCTTGGAAAATAATATTCCGAATGCGACTATAAGTGAGCACTGCGGTGCCACGATGAAGGGCATTCTCCATGAGAACCGATCGGCGACTACGGAAAAACCGTAAGCTGATGCAGCGCCCACGGCATATGGAGGTATGGTCAGGAGCTGGGCGTTGGCTGATTCGTAGCCCATGGATTTGATGATCTCCGGCATGCTGAATTTGAGTGCGTAGTTGGGAACAGCATTGGACCAGGTAGCAAATATGAGAAGATAAATCTTCCAATCTAAAAGAACGCTGAAGATTATTTGCTTATCGAAGCCTTTGTGGTGACCGCTGTGGTTATTGGAGGCTATTTGGCGCACTTCAAGATATCGGATCTCGTCTGAAGTGAGCCAGCCTGGAGACAATGATGGCGAGTCTAGAAGGAGAAAATAACAAGCGACGGCCATGGCAATGGTTGCAAGACCCTCTATTATAAATATCTGGCATGGATATTAGAAGCTAGGAACCAAGCGGATGAGATAAGAAGGAACAAACCCAACGCCAGCCTTCATAGCCAGCAATACCATTCATTTTAGCGAGGCCAAATGCCAGCAAACCCGAGAAAGCACCACCAGAAGCGGCAGATGTGTACAGAATAGCGATGCGGGTCTGTGTCTCATTTGGGAGGTACCATTTTGAAATCACAAGCACGGCACCTGGAAGAAAGCCAGCTCTGGAGAATTGTCAGTATAAGGGAAACACCTCTAATCGGATTGGGGCGCATTACTCGAAAAGCCCCAACAGAAAGCGGATCACCACTAGACCGGCAAAGTTGTGAACAAACCCCGTGCAAAGCATGATCACACCCCAGCAGAAGATCAAGAATCCCAAATATTGCGACGGCCTCTTGAGCCGGTTCAAGATTACATTACTCGGCACCTCTTCAACTATGTCAGTGGATATCCATAGGTTCCACATAGGGCTTGCGTACCGGCAAGGACATATGGTATGAAGAATATAGACAAGGCGATGTTGTATTGCACACCGTCCATGTGTAGGCTTGGAAGAAGGCCCTCAATCTTGGCATTTCCTGCTGAGAGTGAGAAGATGCACCGCATAGGGTTTCTGAGTTGACATACCAATGTTTGTCTTATCGATGTATGCCACCAAGTACAAGAGAGCAAGCATAGGAACAAGCCTAATCTAGAATTGAGACTCAGTCATCGTTTTCGGGGTCAATAGAGGGAGATCGGATGAACACATACGTCAACCTGCAGCAGTCAGTAAACTTCTTTGTACCGCTTATAATTGCACTCACCTTTCTAAGGACTTTCTTTTTCGCTTCATCCGAAAAGTTCGACAAGAATTCCGCATCATCGGCAGAGATTCCCTGGCCTATTTGATGCTCCAGGTGCATCACTGCAGCGTCTTTTTCCGTCATGATGGAAGTACTTGGTAGCTGGTATAAAAGGAATATCGACGGCGTGATTTGATATCATCTTATAGAGTACATAGTGAGACCCTTGGCAGCCCCACGGGGTAAATATAGGAAAGGTACTCCAAGAGCAAAGCAAGCTGGGGGGGGGCGTTAGCAGTCTTGGAAACCCCGGACTACCCCGGACTCTTGCAGTCCGGAGTCTCCTTTTCCGTGAAGTCCGATCTATTGAGTTTTGGAAAAAGTGGAGCATCGTCTCACGGAACTGCGGGGAAACATGTGGGAGAAACGGAATTTGGATCAGGAAATGGGAAGATGGCCTTTGGACATGGTTAAGGTTAGCTAATACCACGAGGGCACTACCAAATGCTACACGTACCGATGAGTCAAGTGTCTGCCAGTCGCTGAACAGAAAACTATCCAATATATTAGGCATGATCTCTTCCTGAACGCTCGCAGACCCGAACATGTCCAAATCCTGCAAGAATGGAAAGCTAGTATCAGTGTTGGCGTTGTTTTCGCCATTGGGATGACCACCTTGGTGTGGATGTGGCGGATTTCCCATTCGACATCTCTGGGCCTCGGATCTCAGTTCGTCTAGTATGATGCTGTATCGTTTGTTTTGCGATAGACCAGTAGATGCTCGCTTGAGATGGCCATGGCATTTCTCTGCGAGATCGAACATCTTACCTACAGACTGATTATCAATCTCGTCCGTGGGTCTTGTGGTTCGCTGAATTTCCCAAACATAGACTACTGCTAGTGCGCAGAAGATGACATAGTGTGTCCACCAGAAAGAATGAAGAAGAGTATTATCTCCAGCCATTCTGTTGACTAGCTCTAAACTAGCCTGGGTGGCAGAGATGCATTCGATGACATTCTCAGACCCTCCTCCAGTCAAAAGGAAGGGCCGATTGGTGTGAATGAGGGCATGGGAATACGCGAGCTGCAAGGCGATAGCCTGACGCCGGAAACTGGGGACCAATGTTGATGGTTTCACAGTACCCAAGTGTGGTGGCAGGCTCGCATGCCACTCATGTAATTCGCGGCTAGATCGATGGGCAGCTGCTAAGCGATCTTGGTTGGACAGGTCGCTGACTGAGTAGACTTCCCGTGACACCTTCCCAATTATTCGTGCAATTCTACAAATCTGTTAGTAGAGTAATATCGTCGTAGTGGGCAGATGATATGTACTTTGCATGAAAGATGAGAGCATCAATATAACAATCAGCTGGGTCATCTGAGATGGAAAGTCCCTGTGGCGTCATGTCCTCATCGTTGATATTATCTGGAAAGTTCTGATCAATATCCCCATCTTGATAAAGCCGAGGCCGGCCAAATACAACACTAAGATATTTGTCGACGATGTACGCCACCCAGAAGGTGCGCTTATAGCACTCTGAAGTAATGTAATTTTGTCGCTTGCTCGTGAATGGAAAGTCTCGCTTTTGATCGCGCCTCCTGTGCATACCCAAGGAGAGAGTGATATGGAATGCATTCCCGAATGTATACCAACCTTTATTCATACGAGCTGTTTGAAGAAGATAGAGGACTTGGATGAGACGTGCCTGCGCTGACTCAAGACGAGGGAACCCCACCTCCATTTCGGTCAATCTCATACCAGCACAAAACAATTCGTCGCTGCGTTGCAGAACAAGTGATTCATCTTCCGTAGACATTTCCCCATGCACTTTCTCAAGGCGCAGGGTCGCGATGGCCATGATGGTAAGAAGAATGGCAGCCCTGGAATTACCAATGGACTGAGCAATCGGCTTTCCTAACTGTCGATCTTTCAGGAACTTCTCCATCCAGCCTTCAACCGTTTGTCGGTGGAAAATACGGTAGGTCACAACACACGTTTCGAAATAGAACTCCTGTAGCTTTCTCGCGGTCGCGGCATCTGGAATGAAGCCATCTGATGCGCTATTGTCGACGTGAAACGGGCGGTCTCCGGCCGAAGTGAGAAGTTGATTTCGCTCCATGTCGTTCGGGTCGTATGATGCAGACTCATCCTTTTGGATCAACAACCTTTTCCACGCTCGGTGTAGAAAGTTCAATCCCGAGGTAGGGTCAACATATTGACCCTCGATTTCGACTTCAGGCGAGTGGCGAGAAAGCACTTGTGAAGCTGAGGCATCATTAATTACAGGTGTGGGCTGCTGCCAGATAGCAAGGTCGTTTAAATTATCACTTCGCAGTCTCTGTTGGCGTGCATTGATTGTGGTTGAAGGCGGAGGAGTTGGAGGCCGCCCTCGGCCATATTTTGCATCATAAGCGCAATGGAGCCTTCTCTTGGCACAATTGCTGCATGGAAGTATGCCATCGCACCGTATCTTCTTTCTCTTACAGGTGTCACAAGCCCTACTAATCTTCGGATCTTTCCGACGGTTCTCCTCGTCCCCGTCTACACTGGTCGTAGACAAAGGACGCTTGCCTAAACGAGCTCTGAAAGACTCAGACGCCGAGGGAGACTTCCGTGGAGGGGATTCAGAGACCATGACTGCTCGCAGGGGCGTAATATGCAAGGTGAACGGAAATGTCGGGTCCAGATACTAGGAAGGATGCGGGGATACGAATGCGAGACCGTGGGGAGGATAGCCGAGAATCCGAGAATCCGAGACCACCTACTGTCACAGCTCAACTTTTTATGCCCAGCCTTCATAGGCATCTAGAATATACTCAGTTTTTACAGCATGAGTTCCGTTAACTACTACTGGTTTATCCATCCTTGATCACGTAATAGGATTGGATTTCCACTTCTACTAATACCTAATGTATGTAAACATATCTTTAACAAGGAGCTGTGATTTGTCTCTATATATACCCAAATCAAAATATCCCACGCGCAAAATTAGATCTGGAGTTGTATTACAAAATCACTTTACTGAGCGATGCGGCATTGATAGCAGCATGAATCTCCTGCTCTGCGCCAGTCTCAAGAGGCAAAAGAGGTGGTCGAACGGTAGCGTGAGTCAGGATTCCCCGAGCAACAAGAGCATGCTTCAGTGCCACGGTACCCTCCATGTGAGATCCACGGTGATAAACACTCTTAGTAACAGGTAACAGCTGATCATGGATTGCTCGCGCCTTCTTGTAGTCCTTGGCCTTGCCAGCCTTAATGAGTTCGATGAGGGGCTCGGGGGCAATGTTCCCGTATCCAACCAAAAATCCGTCAACATCAAATGAAGTGTGCAGGAGGTATTCATCATGACAAGAGAGGATCTGCAGGTCAGGTCGTTGAGCACGAATGACAGGAATTTCTGTGTCCCATCGGCGCATGTTGCGCACGCCGTTCTTCATGGCAAAACAGCCGGGCTGAGCAGCGATATCCAGCATCGTCTGCAAGTTGTAGGTGGCTTTTGTGTTGTCGGGATATTGAAAGAGGATTAAGGGAAGGCCGGACACTTCATACACGCGGCGGTACCGGTCTTGAGGAGCACCGGGCTGGTATCCGAACCGCAGCCAGCCGTGGGAAGGGTAGAGCAAGCCAGCAGCTGCGCCGGCATCTTTGGCTCGCTTGGCCTCCAGAGCGGCAACCTCCGTGCCCTCACCGGTGATGCCGGCGATGATGGGCACTTTGTTTCCAACAGACTTGACGAAAGCCTTGATGACTGAAACTTGTTCGTCGACGGTGAGGAAGGTGCCTTCACCAGCGTGGCCGAGAACCACAAGGCCCTTCACTCCATCGATGCTACCGAGCCAGGAGCCAAGACGTTGAATGGCTTCATAGTCCACTGCGCCGTCTTCGGTGAAGGGGGTGATTGGGGCTGGGGTCAAACCACACATATCAAAGCCGACCATTTTGATGATTAAAGTGAAGATCAAGTGAATACTGAGAAAGATGTTTGGTTGTGATGTAGACTTGCATTTTCGTGATAATGGTCTCTTTTATCTCTTTCAGGAGCTGTTTGGTATTCACTTGACCTTGCTGAAGGGTTGAGGATAGTCCGTTCGGATTCCCGGATTCCCGGAAACGCGGGGGCTTCAAATATCACGGGTTCTGTGGTCCATTGACCTTTCAAGATTCCGTCCGGACTCCTTGCCCTCGTATCCGCTCGAGTGGACTTTCTTTGTCCTGAAATGTTGATGGTAAGAGCTCTCAAGAGCCTCATTGCGTAGGTACCGGTTCTTACTAGACTCCGCATCTGATTCCCCAATTTGCATTGGTTACCCTTTCACTAGTTGCCCGACTCCGGCACCAATTTCCAAACCAGTGTATCACCACTTTACATATAGACCTTCACTACTTGCTGAGGCACACTGGCCGATGTTGTATGAAGACTTACGTTTATGACCATTAACATATCCCATAGCAAGAATGAGACTGGATAGACCAAGAAGTGTTAGATGTAGAGCAAAAGACAATCAAAAGAGCTGCAAGGCCATATTCTAATTTCATTTCACGTCCATCGAATTAAAAGGGTCTTTCCGCAGAGGAAAAAGTAAACAATACCTGCAATGATATATCACAAAATCGGCATGCTAACAGGATTATCATAATCAATATTTGTCTCCACACTCTCGATACGGGGACTGCACGTTCCAAAGACCCGATCCCACACCCGCGTCTGCTTGCCATAGTTATGGCTCTTCTTCCATCCACGACGATGATGCAAATCATGATCTTCAATCACCAACTCAGCATCAAACATCCGCATCAACCATGTCACAGGATTGGGCGGCGATGCATGAAGACGAAGACCGCTATGTCCAGCCAGCTCTGCAAATATAACATACATCTGACAAACGTGCCATTCGTAGAATCCCATCGGCATACCCATGAGTTTCATAGTGAACCATGTGATCAATGGAATACCGGCAATGTCGAAGAATTCTTGCTCCGAGTCTGCGTAGATTGTGAGCAGCGGGTTCGGGTGTTTTGTCAGATGGTGGGTGCGGTGGAACTTCCAGAGACCGTTCACATCATGCATGACACGGTGGTACCAATAGAACCAGAAATCAAGGATGATGCCGTAAAGACTAATCTCAACGGGCAGCCAAGCCCAGCTGAGTGAGTCTGGTGCTTTATTTGCATCGTAGGTGAGCCATACTGTCATCAGTGGACGTACGAGTCCAGCCAGCATAACCGAGATCAGGGCTTTTGAGACGCCAACATCGGGCACACCGTCTCGCTCGTGTTTGTCGCCGTCTAGAAACCCGTGGCTATGACCGAGCTCTCGGAGTGTCCGCAGCTCGCGTGTAGTGAACAATCTTGAGGCTTGGTAGTAGTAGAAGAAGGCGATGATCGGGTGGAAGTTATATCCAGTGAAATAGGTAAAGAGCTGATGGACCAGAAGTGGAACTCCCGAGGTGACAAGAACCCAGCGGTTTAAAGACCAGTCGGATACATATGGTATTTTATCTTCCTTGAAATGGATTGGGACATCTCTGTTAAGCTCGATGTGGTATACGTTGATACGCTCGAAGATTTTGTGTGGTAGTTTCCACTGTTCACTGTCCCATGTCCGCCATGTGGATTTCATATTATCCATCGGATTTCGAGATGAGGCCATAATGAACAGTGGTAGGTCTTCCGGAGTTGTTCAAGAACAGACCAATTCTGAGGATATAGAGCATTTTTATCATTTTGCCGATCATCCCAATGTTATATATATGGCAGAGACCGAGGTAGGCGTTTGCGAAGTGCATGTGGTAAAGTGTAAGTTGAAAGTGTGTTCTTTACTTCAGTCTACAACGTACCTACTACATTGGTAATGGCCGGATAGCGTTAATAAGCTAGGTGGGGCTATACTCGACTCCGATTGGCTACTCGCAGAGGTTTCCCAAAGGAGTTTAGATTGATGGGGCGATCGTCTCTGTAATTGTGATTCCGAGGTCGTTCGAGGTGCGACGGAGTAGAGTTGACCATAATGCCTAAATATTTGAACATTATACAATATACACCATCTCTTCTAGGTTCTGATGTTGAAATTGATCTTTAAATTGCAATTGCATTTATTAGCGCTTCTTTAGCCATAGCCTAAAACAGGCCATGTGATTCCCATACCAAGTCACGGAATAGCCTGAGGCCTAAATTTAAGCATAAATTTAGTTCCTATGCTTAAAACATCCAAAGATGTAGGTAAATGGTGTCTAGTACACATGGTAGAAGATGAACGGAATGATATTTATTGCGGGAAATCCATGAATGAATCATAGATATTGCATCAGAACCTATTTCCCCGCAGTACATTTGTCCCAAAGTACCTTACATCCATCTTCCACAGCCAAACAACAAGCAACAATCAAAGGCCGCAATATATAAATCATTCAGCAACTGAAGACCAGTTACCAATTCAGTTCATCATGTCTCTCGCAACCCTGGACGTGAGAATGCCCTTTGTCAACCCGCAACCCCGCTAACCTTATTTCAGACCACAGAGCACCCCAACCTCCCCGCCGTATCCACAACGCTCTTCAAAGCCAAGGCAGCTCGCAAGCTAACCTTTGAGAAAATTGGCGAGCACCTCGGTCGCAATGAAGTAGCTGCAGCTGCTATATTCTACGGCCAGGCCAAGGCGTCACCCGAAGATATCGAAAAGCTGGCCGATTTGCTTCTCATCCCCCAACAGCCTTTGGAGGAACAACTCAACGGCTTCCCCGATCGTGGTCGCTCCGTCGAAATGCCGCCCAAGGAACCACTCATCTACCGACTGTATGAGATTGTGCAGAACTATGGCTATGCGTACAAGGCGGTTCTCAATGAGAAGTTTGGGGATGGGATTATGAGTGCTATCTCGTTTTCGACCAAGGTTGAGAAGGAGACTGATGAGGATGGTAATAACTGGGCTGTTATCACTCTTCGTGGAAAATGGTAAGTCTTCGAAGGTCCTCTTTGTCTCCTAAACAATCACTAACGAGTGAATAGGTTGCCCTTCTCTCGATTCTAAGCTTAGGGATATTACTAGGAGGTAGCAGTTTCAAAAGCAAGAAAAATCCCTCCCAGAGTGACCTTCCAAGGTTAGTTTCACCATCAGTAATAGAAGTGCAGAATGATAGAGAAGGTAGTCGCTAGCGTCTGACCAAAACTGGACTTTATATATGTGTCCAAGGGAATAAGCAAAGCGATCCAACATCACTAAAGCATACATAGAAGCTTATGTGCATAGTTACTTTGGAAAGTCTGACTCTCAGATGGCAGTTGTAGTATATCAGACTCCCATGTTCGGAAGGAACGACGACGGTGCGAATCGATTGGAATCTCAAAGGCCATATCAAATTATTTGATGCTTTGTTTTTTCTGGTTTTCTAGATTTCTCTAATATAGTACCCAATATCAAACCTCATGGCCCCTTCCTCCCATGCTGGCATGCTTTGTCAAAGAGAAATCCTTTTGTTTGCTTCCAACACTTTCCCTCTCCAATAGTGATATTCTCGTTCTCTTCATTCCTTTCCTCCTCCAACTTTCTTAATCTTATCCACCCTTTGACGCGCGTCAGTTCATCGTTTGACAGCCCATCGAAGCTCTTCGCGATGGCAGAAGAAGTGGAGGGGGTACTTTGCACCTTCAAGGGCTGCAGACTTAGCTTTGACTCCGTCAGCGAGATGCAACATCATAAGGCCAATGCGGACAAGCATTCATACTGCATGAAATGTGACCTCGACTTCCAGTCTCAGCAGACCCTCCATCTGCACAAGATTATGAGCGACCGTCACTTTGCCTGCCCCGAATGTTGTCTTGAGCTCCGCAGCGAGGCTGGTCTGGAAGTTCACATGAGAAACGTGAGTCTCCATCCTCCTTTAAGATACCACCTGTAGAAAAGAAACTGTACTGACGAACTATCCATTTGTTAGAACCACCATGAAGGTCGTGCAATCGCTTGCATGGGCTGTGGTTGCAAGTACAAGTCCGCTTCTGCCGTCATCAAACATATCGAAGACAAGGAATGCCCTGTCCTTACCCTGCCGGAAAAGTCCCTCGAGGGTACTAACTATGACCTGCACGGCGCAACAAGCGTTCTGACCATGGGCAGAGACTCTCCTGGACCGCAGTCCCCGCCCTCTGATAGCTCCAGCGAGGACCCGGATACGGATGGTGGCGTTCTACTGGATCTCTCCAGCCCCCACATGGAAGGAAAGCGCCCTGCTCGCGATACCGATGATGCAATTTATCCTCATGATAACTGGCCCGATCTAGGTGCTCCGGTGACCCCAGGCAAGGGACAAGGAGGAAGTACCTCCACTGAATCTCCCGGGGGTGTTCTCCTTGATGACATTGTCGGTACCTCAATGCTCCAGGATAATCCTTTCCTGTCTTCTCACGGGGCTACTGAGCAGTCCAGCGAGGCAGGATCCTCTGGGTCTACCCTCGCTATCCAAGGAGCAGGCCCTTCTAACTATGTTAAACCAACTCGTTGCCGAGCCACGGCTCACCGCAAGATCCAAGGCGTGGACCCCGAAAGCTTCTGGAATCATGAGAAAAGTCGCTACTACTGCAACTGCGGTTCGTCTTTCTTGTACCTCACCACGTTTGAGTATCATCTCACGATGGAGGATGAAACAATCAACGAGTAAGTATCTCCTTTTTCTGTTCGTTTGTCTTACAAAGAGATTACCACTAACAATACTTCATATAGCTGCCCTCGATGCTTCAAACGATTCAGGACCCTCGCCGCACTCGTCGCGCACATGGAAGCTCGATGGTCTAAGTGTGCTTTCCGTGTGACCACTGGCCAAATTGAACAGGAACTCAGTGAAGTGACTCGTGGCTTTGCCGATATCCCGCAGATGAGTTGTGATGAAATGGAGCCCGGGGAGATCGCTTTCGATGCGAGTAGCCAGCCTGAGCACAACACCCCCGGTTCTTCTGATGCAGGCGTCGCATCTGTGAGTGCAGGTGATGTCTCTTCGAACCCTGAGGCCGTCTCTTCGAATGGAGATGACGTCTATTCCAACGCAGATGCTGTCTCAAACGCAGATGATGTTTCTTCGAATGCAGAGGCTGTATCTTCCAACGCCGGGCCCGTGTCTTCCGATGGAGGAGCCGTGTCTTCCAATGCAGAGGCCTTTTCCTCAAACGTGGACTCTCTAGTTGATGATCTGGAGGGACTTGTCTTTTCCGATACGCACGATGAAGATGAGGAGGAAGAGCTTTAAGGGTGAGGTTTGAGATTGAGATCAGGAGGCGAGTCTTCGGGGATGAACTTCGAGAATAGTATCTGGGGGTGAGCTTGGAGGGTGAGCTTCAAGATTATCTACTACGGTTCTATGGATATTAATTCAAATCAAGGAAGAATGGTAGGGAAATCTCTCCACTTTTACATAGTTCCATAGCACAAATGGCCTTGATCAATATCCATTGTCCAGAATACAGCCAGTATGCATATTCCAATCAAACCGTGAAGCGTCTAAGACGCAACTTTGATAATAAACAATGGATTAAAAACGAGACTGAATTTCAATTTGCTCAGCTAGAAAAGCAAATCTAGCATGCGAGAGCTATTTCCGGACTCAATTTTCACGCAAAGGTTGCGGCAAACGCTAAAGAGACACATTAAGGATAGAAAATAGAATAGAAAATAGAGCAACAATGCCCCCCGAGCCCGGCTAATCCCCACCTCCCGATATCCCCCATCCCAGTCTCCCAAAAGGTGAATCACCGGATGAGACAAACACGCAAGCTCGTCAAACGTAGAGCAAGGTATCGAGGATATCGAAAGGGACGGCGCGATCGAACGACTGCGCAACTAGCAGCAAGCCTCACAGCACTCACAGCACTCGAAGCAGAGAAGACCGGCACAACTAGATAAATGTCAGTTTCGTTCGGCGGTTTGTTATTCAGACATGTTTGACTTACAGGCCGCAGCAGATATCGCCGGCACCGCCACCACGCAGCTTCAGCATGTTCTCCTGAGAGTTCTGAGACGATATTAGTTGGGTTCGTTAAGGATATTTGGATAATTGGGTATTGTATGGCGTACAGGTTGCTCGGTCACCATGCGGTCGGTGGAGGGTGCTTTTGGGCTAGTGGGCTGGTGGCTCTCGATGCTGATAGTATCCGAGGTAGTGTTGATAGTTGACTCCTTGGAGGAGAACCAGGAGATGAGAGCGTTGGCAAACATCTTGATTGTTTGGAGATTGGAGATGCAGTCAGATGGGGGAGTGGAAGTGGTGAAGTAGAAAAGTTGAAGGCGGAAGTAAGCCCTGGGGTTTATAGTGTTGGGTTTGGTAAGACGCACGTCTTTTGTATAACCTCGACCTGAACACTAATAAGGTGAGATTGTTTACTCTGCCAATCATATATGGAGCTGAATTATGACCCTTGTTACTATGTAGGATATTTAATATTTAAAGGTCCCCTGATATGAGCCTTGAGGTATTTTTATAAGTGGCTATACATATTTCATATACATCTTTGTGAATTCCAGACGTATACATATAGTGGAGATCATTTTGATATTGTGTTTTTTCTCTTGTATTTTAGCCGGACAGGAGTAATTCTGTGCATTTAATAGAGTAGAATTATATTGACCATGCAAAATTTAAAATAGAGATCTAAAAAAAGAGAAAGTAAGTATATCGAAGAATCCAAGATGATCAATGAAGATCAACCCGAGCCTGCCAAGTATCCCGCCAAGCCCAACCTTCCAACCATAAATTTTCCTTCAACGCAACCTCCGCAATATCAACATCAAAATGGCAACCCCCACAACCCCAGACCTAAACGCAACCCGCGAAGCAGACTACAAACGCTTCAAAAACTACGCCGCCTACACATTCCTAATTGGCGCCCCGATCCTAATTGCCCTCCCACCACGCAAACTCGACCCACTCACCGTCCTCGTCCTCTGCTCGTTCGGCGCATCCGCAAACCACATCGTGCACGACCGCACAGGCCGCAGCATAATTGACCGGATTGACGCACGGATCTCAAGCGCGCAGAGGTCATTCTCATCTCTGCCTAGCGAGCGCGCGCAGGAGATCCAAGAACGACTCCGGGCGGCGCGCGATGCGCAGCTCCGCCATGCTGAGCATGAGCAGTTGAAGACGCAGATTTTGTCACTTTCGGATAAGCAGCGCAGGGCTCCCGATCCGGCTTTGAAGGAGGAGATTGAGAAGCTTAAGGCGAGACAGGCGCAGGAGGAGAGCGTTGTGCAGCGGGTTTGGATGGGTGGGGAGTCGGAGGGGTGGAAAGAGAGGAGACTGAGAGAAGAGCAGAAGGCACTTAGTGAGGGCAAGGGATATGGGGATTTGATTCAGGAGCATATTTGGGATGTTTGGACTTGGGGTGGGAAGGATGGGAAGGCTGGGGAGGGGGTTAAGGATGAGACTGTGGTTGAGAAGGAGGAGTGATTTCTCGATCCTTGTCCTGTCTGTCTGTTTTGTGTGTCTTGTACTGTACAGCGTCTCTGCCTCTCTCCCCACCCACCTGGATGTATTATATTTTGCTCTGCTTGCATTGGGATTAGGTGTTTGGTTGTATTTTTGATTCCACCTGCCAGGAATTTATTAGGTTCGTGTTGGAAAGGCTGTTATTACTAAGTCGATGTACAATACATCCATTCTAACAAGTTGCAATTTATCTAAATATCGAAAGGTTTCAATGTATAGGTAGCTACCGACGTGAACATATAAAAGGCCTCCCACCCCCCTCCCACCTCTTCTCTCCTTCTTCTCTCCTTCTTCTCTCCTTCCTCTCCCCAACCCTCTCGACCGCCATCTCACCGTAGCCCCCACGAGACAGCGCAGGCGGAGGGCCCCGTAGCACATGGTTCGTGCACACCTATGGAGAGACATCAGCATTACCCAGTTGCTGAAAGTCATACCATATACTCGATGCCCACCAAGATCGAATACTAGTTCTCGTGCGAGTCCTTTGATAAAGTCATGGTTGAGCATTTGGGCTCTATAGCCATTGGCGGTCCCACGGAATACACCCCTCTACCTAGATAGTTAGTCAATACATTCCAAGTTTCAGACGCGTAACTTTAAGACTGGTGTCTACACTAGAGTCATTACTAGTCGAGGAAGCTGGAATGTAGACCTCTGTAGTCCCACGGTCCCATATGCAAGGTATCTGTCTGTGCTGATGATACATCTTGTCTGTAAACCGAGACGAAGAGCGATGAGAGACAACCCAAAAAGTACTGGTCACTTGACATCGTAAGGACGTCATATATCGTGAAAGACCGCCTTTTGGCTTCATGATTTCTGTTTACAGTAAGTCTACGGGGGTCTACAAGCTTACGAAAACAAATCCAAGTGTAGAATAATATTTCTTTGTTTCAAATTATATACAAATGGTTCCAAAGAGACTCTCCACGACCATGGCATCGCGAGAGCTCTTTGATACATGACAAATCTCCCCAAGTATATCACATCTGGAAAGCTGTGAGACCTCAACGACCATGGCATCGCGAGGGACTCACAAGCAAACCAAATTCAGTACATGAAAGTTATCTCATATCCAATATCACTCCCAAGTATATCACTCTCGTCAATAGATAAAACAAATCCAATATATCCGAAAACGCCCAAAACAGATGGTATCAAATGGCAAAACCCCCCATTCGAGCCGTGGGATGAAGATGAGTGGATGGCATTTTTGATGCTGGCTGATGTTTGATGTTTGATGCCGATGCCGATGGTGTGTTCACCCCGACGGGGCCATGGGAAAACCCGGCAAACTCCAATTGGGTGCTCGGTAAAAACCATGACCAGGTCTGCATTAAGTACAGGTTCCTTTGTTTCAATTCCTCCTTCAGTTCCCCCCTTGCAGAAGTACGAGCATGGTCTCGGCCTGTGATATTGTTAGAGAAAGTAGTTACATTCAGCATTTCCTTGTAACTTTGGAGAAGCAATAATCTTGGGATGGACAGCTGGAGGGTGGAAAGTTGGGGGACGGAATGAGGGGCGACGGAAGGCAGGGTGATTGAAAGCAGATGTACCAAACGCAGGGTGAGTGGGAGCAGGGTGAGTGGGAGCAGGATGATGGAAAGCAGAGGGACGAAAGGCAAGAGGGGCCATAGCAGGTTCTGGGAAAGCAAGGGGATTAAATTGGAAATGGGAAACTGGGGGACTAACAATTTCTTTCACTGCAAGAGCACCCAGTGTGAATGCTTCGATCCTCTGTAGAGAAGTTAGGGCATGTTGCAACCCACTGGCTGCTTGCCAGAGATCACTCACTGGATCTGGAAGAGGTGGCGCGTCGGGCATCTCGATGTCATTCTATATTCAATGTTAGAAACTGATCTTTTACAAAATGGACGTGGAGGTATCAACTTACTGGCTCATCTGATGGTGCCTCAGCCATCTGAACGTCGATGTTGTACTGCTGGCTCTGGAGACCCCGATGGTTGTTGTTGGATTGACGTCTCCGATTGCCATTTCGAGCCTGAGCCTACAGTATATTGTTAGTATCAAATCATCAATGCGTAAAGGGATAATGCGGGGGATGGGAGTACTTACAATGTCTGCCGGAACGGGACGAGTGAAGTTCTGATTGTAATTCTTCCCCTTGTAGTTAGGGTTGAATTTCTTGCCCTTGTAATTGGCATTGCCGTTGTTGTAATTGGGATTGCCGTTGTTGTAATTGGGATTTCCGTTGTTGTAATTGGGATTGCCGTTGTTGGCATTGCCAGTGCCGTTGTTGGCCGGAACGGGACGAGTGAAGTTCGGCTTGTAATTCTTCCCCTTGTAGTTAGGGTTGAAGTTCTTGCCCTTGTAATTGGGATTGCCGTTGTTGGCATTGCCAGTGCCATTGTTGGCACCTCCATTGCCCCGGTAGGATCTGGGCCCAGAGGGCGCGGAAGATTGGTGGTTGAAATTCATCTTCTCGGGGTTCCGTATACCAAAGCTATGATGAGCGTTTGGACTACCGCAGCCTTTTTTTTGGAGAAGCTTCGTGCAAGCGGGGTCATTCGATTGAACTTCCAAAGGCCGGATTTCAACTTCGAAGAGGCCAAGCGGATGCTCTGTTTTTGGCTTGTTTCTTTCCCTTGGCTGGGCTTGTTTCTTCTCAACCCGGAATCTTTTTTTTTTTTTTTTTGGGATTTCCTTTTTTTGGGGAGGGATGTCTATAGGTGCCTTCAGCTGGGATACTTCACCTCAAGAGGCCGGGGACTCTCGAAGTCCGACAATTAAAGACAACTCCCTGACCCTGGCAACTTGCGACAAAGTTGGCTGGGCGATTTGATGAAGTGGAATATAGATCTTCTTCTTCTTTGGAGGTAGGAGGGCCGAGTATGTGTTGAGTAGAGACGGCAAGGGTTGTAGAAAGATTGTTGTCGAATGATTGTTTGTTGATGACCTCGGTGGTCAAGTTGATATGTCGGATGGAGGAATGTATACCCAAAGGGGAAGGGTATAGACCTCAAAGAGGGGATGAGAGGCACTTGCAAGGCAAATGCCGGATGTTGTGATATGACTTTTGATGATTGTGATATTTGGATGACCTCGGGGTGAGGTGAAGAAGGAAAGAAAAAAGAGGTGCCAAAGGTGAGCAGAGGGGGGTTTATAATACCAAGCTGTGCTACTAAACCAATATAGTAAAGGGGCTGGATTCGTCACCGGAGAGAATATATTGGATTTCCTTGGATTCGTAGAAGTTAATGTCTAAATAAGGGCAAGTTGATATTTCATCGTACTAGGTCTCATGATGGGGGGAGAGACCGTTAAATGTCGTTATATGTCGAGCTTAAACGGGAGTCGGACTGAGAGATAAAGGCAAACAATGGCCCATTGTCAATAGGCCATTGTTAGCGATAAAGAGGGGCGAACAAAGGAATTCAACTTGGTTCGACCATTCTGACAGAGGTCTTTGGTCATTTTCATCAGAGGTCCGGAGCTCAAGATGGCATCGGACTTGTTGTCGGACTTGGTGCAGAGGGCACATGGACGTAGAAATATGCCTAGTCCATGGAACACAGGCAAAGCAAAAGCTTCGAAGTGTCTTGTGATTTTTGCTAGATTCAAGTCATTCCGATACCAAAGAATAGCGGAAGAATAGTTGTGTCGGAGCACTTCAATCGAGGTGCTGACAGCATTCTATGAGGACATCACGGACACGCGCCAAGTCAAAGACGAAGACAGACTGTTATTTCACCGGAACAATAAACTTAAAACCCCTTTTTCGTCTTTGTTGAGTATTGCAGATAATGGCTTTCTTCCGACACACAAGGCCTTTGATATATACTTTGTCAACACTATGCCTAATGCGGAACATAATGTCATCGTGACCATACATCTCGAGGATACCATCAAAAGCACGTCAAATACTTATGTTGCTATAAGAAAATACTGAAGATAAAGTAAAACGTCGGACCAGTAACCGAATTGAGAGGGAGAACTGGCCAAGCAAGTTGTAATATAATTCGTACCTCGGACTGGCTGCATGTCTTGGATAGGTGGTGATCTCATATCTGTAACACCGTCCTCGAAACTCATATTCCGCCTTCTACTTGTCTAGAATCTATTTTCGACTTGTCTCTACTGCTTGATCATGTCTTTTGCTCTTATACATTCCAACCTTGGAAGGTTGTAAGGAAGTATGACCAAGCCAATAGGAGCGCAGAACTATATGCGCTAAACCTTAATTAGTAATGAGCTATACCCGATCTGGAATCGGCCTTACGTCTCCTCGACGCCAGTATAGTTAGCTACTCTCTTCGCAAAGGGTTGGCAACTTGTTCAAGCAAACGTCAATTTGTTAGGATCTCCCCGAAGCCGTTTATTGTGACGGACCAAAATATCGTCGTAGAACTCTACTCCTTATGTTGGCATGTGACATTCTATTTGCCCTCGCTCTCATTTTGCTCAACGATTTTTGGCATTCCTCTCGTTTATACTTCCAGTCTACCCTAGGTCCACCTACATCAACCCCATACTTTACCTTTTTGACAAATGTTAGGAGAGACTACGTAGATGGTCGTAACTTCTTGATTGATAAAATCCTTTTGTGGTCTAGATGCACAGATGCGAGAGATTCAGGGAACTAGGAGCTTGCTACAAATGATATTAAGGGGTAGAATCGAGTGCAAATCAGGTTGTCAACACAATTACGGAATTAATGTTGAGATTTGGCCAGTCTATTAGGTCTAGACCTGGTAACCATCAAACCACTAGAGGTCTTGGCTTTGGCCATTTCGCCAAAGCCAAGACACTAAGAATAGATAGTCGAGACCAAAAGTACAGCCCCGCAAACTGTATTCTGTACAACCTTGCCCTTTCTTTTGCCCACCCATTTTCTTTCTTCAACATCTATCGCAACATGTCACCAGGAAAGCGATCAGTAGGACAGATAATAGGAATTATAACCGAGTAGTTGGGATATCTAAGAATAGTTTCAGTAAAAACAGTCCACAGTATCAGTCAATGCAAACATCATTGTCTCTTGCTCGAACTTTTAGAATCCGCCAGTACACGAACATCAAGCTCGACAGGAGCGAACCCGTAACGGTCCAGCATCACTCATGGTCTCCTTCAATCATTCCTTTTCAAGGCGATCTGCGTCGTTTCTTCTTTGGGGCGTCCGCGTCATTATCCATCAATTCAACGTGTCTCTTATGCTCATTCTCCAGCCTAAGGCGTTTCTTCCGAGGCTTGGATGCAATAGGCGATTCACCTTCATTCGACACGAGACTGTCGCGCTTGCGTTTATCCGCCTTGGGGTTTTCTTTCTTCAACCGCTGCTCCTCCTTGATTTTCAGCCGTCGCTGGACTTCTGCTGAAATATCCTCTGTTCCAAGTGACGCTGACGTGAACTCTCCATCTTGCTCAGGTGTTGGCTGGGAGGAAGAATCACGGTATCGTTTGGGTGCTCGTATTTCGTCTGCGCGCTCAGGACGGGCTGTGTTGTTGTCCCGAGAGATTCTGCGTCGTTTCTTGCGGGTATTGGCCTCTGTGTCAGTGGACAGTGTGGGGTTGGAGGAGCTGGAGGAGCTGGGTGTAGCGTTTTCTGGGGCTGTCATGTCAATTCCTGTCTCGGTTGCTTGGTAAAGGGTGGGATAGGAGTTTGGTGAGACTTACTGCTCATCTAAATAAGTAACAGTCAGTGATATGGTCAATGAAAAGGAAATTGAGCGGACTACTCACCATATGCTTCCTAGCTATCTTCAGTTGATTCATCGCTAGTACTGTTTTGTTCACCATTGAGGAGACGGCCTGGAACCCGTTGACCTCCGGGGCAATCTGCTCCTTCACCATGCTTAGCATTTCAAGGTGGGAGCAGAGAACGGCCTCATGACGGGAGAAGATCTGGTTGCAAAGACAAAGCCGGTTAGTTACAGCTCGCCAGATATTTTTGGTTCGCGCCCTGCGTAACAAAAGCATACCTCCGACCAAGGGACTGGCGTGTCATTTGCAGGAGTGGAATTTGGATTGGGAACATTATCGACGACTTCGTCCTCCACTGTAGGATTCATGGCGGGCTGAGATTTGGGAGTCATGTTGAAATTGAAGATCGGCAGTTACTCCGCGCCAAGACTTCGGCTTCGCAAATGACGCGCTTCCGAACTACACGACAGAAAGTAGGAAATAGAAAATAAATATTTACTCGGATGTTTAGCTATATGTTATTCAATCTGAGTATTCCAGTATTCCAGTCTGAAAGTCTATCGTCCCTATTGTTCGTTTTCTATTGTATTGTGCAGTGTCTCTATTGTCTATCGTATTTGGACTCAAGTCTATACCTAGTCACTAGATCTCGCCCAAGGACCGATCCGAGAAACCGAAGGTAGTGTGATAAAGACCTTGGAAAAGATGCAAAAAGAAGCGAACCGCCTCTTGCTATTATTTCAATCTCATTGTACATTATTTTCAAGCTCCAACGCCATTCATCCATGCTCAAGACCTAACCGTACCACCAAAAAAAGCCAGCTATTCAAGAAAAATAAGTCATACAGTGGAGAATGCTCTCTCCTTACCAAGCACCAGCGTCAAAGTCGAATCGGGACAGGTCTTTCTGTGAATCTTCCACATCCTTCTTCGCTTTCATGCGCATGTAGAAAATCGGACAATCACGGGATGAGCAGATGACCTCACAGTGAAGACTGCCTTGGCATCGCTGGCACTGAGTCCACAGGCGCCCGAATCGAACCTCTAGATCAGAGACCTTGGTGAGAGTCTTTGTGTAAAGTTCACCAAGGCGAGGGCGGCAGTTCGAGCAGACTGCACCCTCCATCTCGTCCTTGCTGGAAAGGGGCTTCTTGCAGCCCATGCAGGTCTGTGTTTTCTTGGCGAACTTCATCAGTCCGCCCAGGCTCGACGCCGCTTTGGTGATAGACCGTGTGTGCTCGCCAGTGAGCAGCTGGCCTGCCTTCTTCTCACCCAAGATGGGTTCGAAGATACGGTTGAGTGGGTTTGTAAGCTGGTTGTCGAGGTAGTACTTAGTGTCGATGGGAATGTTGTTTTCCAGAACGAAGATGGGATCTTCTGCTCGTTCATAGCCTTTAGAATCACTAGAACCCTTGATCATGACATAGGCCACACGATCACCGAGTGTTGGCGCAGAACCTGCGTCACGCTTGTGCATGCGCTCCGCAAGTTCGACGTGTGCCTGCTTGCCTGCGTAGTCCTCTTTGCGTTTCGACAGTGCTTTTGTGATGACTAGTTTCGACATATCGATCTTATTTTGGAGGAGATCTGAAATGGTGGCTTTGACGTAGCTAGATATTATGTTAGTTTTTTTTTTCATAGCTGGGTTTGAGGGATGTGCCAACTTACTCTTGCGCCCCATCAAGATCTCGGTCAATCAGAATTTTGTTCAGCACGGTTTCAATGACATTTTGAACCATCAGGCAGTTATCACGTCGGACAGTCTCAATACCCTTTGTGTCCATCTTGTCATGTTTGTCGGGGTTCGTCCAGTACAGTCCAGCGTATCGCTTCTTGTTGATCAAAAGATAAGGGAAGTATACTTTCTCGAATTCAAGCTTGATGGGCGTGATGAACTTGGAAGAAACAAAGTCTGCTGCTTCTTGGCCAAGCTTCATTGCATCTGCCAGTTCGGTGACGCCGAATTTGACCATGACGGAATCAGTGTCACCGTAGATGACTTCAGCATCATGCGAGTAACCGTTCGCGATGGTGTAGCGTGCTTCTACCTCTTGCTTTGTCTTCTCAATCATCTGGCGACCGTAACTCGTCGTACTACTGGCGATGGGAAGACAAGGCAGTTTACCCACTGTGGCACCAGTCAGACCGTAGACACTGTTTGCGCTGACCTTCAAAGCGAGTTGACGACCGTTCAGCACTGCCTTTTTGAAAGAATCGGTCTCGGTAGCCAACTCCTTCTTCGCGCGCTTTCTTGCCGACAACAGCTCTTCAAGAATTTGGGACAAAAGGCCTTTGCGAACTTTGGTTGTGCAAAACATGTCTCCATTTGGAGTCACGATGTAATCGTCATCCTTCTTCAGGTTCAATTTCTCAACGCTGCTCTTGTTGAGCAAGGTCGTGTAGCAGAGGTTGTGTGCTTGAATGATTGAAGGGTATAGTGATGCGAAATCGAGGGTTGCAACGGGCACTCCATAGTATCCTCGCTTCGGCTCGATAACAGTTGCACCTTCGTAATCCTGCTCGTCCTGGGGCTTGGAATTGGGAATAACGAGTTGCTGCTCTCGGGCTTTCCGGAACAGTTGACTGATGAACTTGACTTGCTGTCCTCGAGACAAGAGGAAGTTGAAAGGTACACCCGTGACTCTTGCCATCTCTGTGTAGTTGACAAGGCACATCAATTTGTCCATTAATCGCTGTGGCAGATATGCATCTTTCAAACAGTATACTGCGAGTCGTCGTCTTGAATCCGGGGTACCGTTGAACAGCTCAGTAATCATGGTGTGGTGAACGTCTTCCTTTTGCTCCTTCAAAAACTCGTAGGACACGGAATTAAGGGTGTAACTTCTCAACTGGTGATCTCTCTGAACCAATTGGAGAAGATCAAGTTGGATTCTGCCGTTTGTATTCGTCGCTTTCGTGTCTCGATTGCCCATTTGCTTGCTCGAAAAATTTGCATCCTTAGCCTCTGTCTTGAAACCCTTCAATCTGGTCCAATAGGGGAACCCTGTGCATTTCAAGTGCTTGGCACGATCGAGTAGGTATGGGAAATCGAAGTTGGCAATGTTGTATCCGATAATAACGTCAGGGTCCACCTTTTCCACAAAGTCGCGCCAGGCGTCAAGCATCTTCTCTTCCTTTTCAAATTCCAGGATTTGGGTATTGACGATCAAACTGCATGTATCGAGGACAAAGACGTTTCTGATGAATGGCTTTGTCTCTCCGTATCGAGTAACGACGTTGGCGATTTGGATGACCGGGTCCATGTTGGGCTCCGGGAAGATACCTTTCCGTCCGGCACACTCAATATCAAAGGAGAGGACGCGAAGAGGTGCCATTTTAGCCCATTCCCCGTTCGGCGGATGAGCTACCATGTTCTGATAGTCGACACAGGCTTCGAGTTGGCAGTTGGACAATCGTTGACTCTGACCAAGAAGACGATATTTTCCAGCCATTGCCTCGACCCAAGCCATTCCAGCCAGCCCAGTATCAATCATAAAGCGCAAAAGGTATTGAATATTGTCAAATGTGAGGATTCCATCTGCGCCACTCCACATACCCTTGTAGTTCATGCTTCCACTGCCAGTCTCTAACGCACTTCGCAGTCGGGCGGCCAATTTTGGCTCAGTAACCGTAATCTTAATATAATAACTCTTTTGGTTTCCTTGAAATCCGTAGATGTTCTCGCGCATTGTGAGTTGCACAGACGAGATTGCAGTGAAGCTCTGGCCTAGCTTTTGCTCTAGGAAATGTTTGTAAGGGTCGCAATCCGCTTTGGTGAAGCTGACAGGAGCGGCAATGTAGAGGTAATGTTCGAAGCCAGTGACGTGAAGGCAAACCGATTGTCCAGCCTATTAATGTTGTTAAATACGAAACCCCAGCGAATGGCAAACATATTTACCTCGGTGACACCGAAAAGCCGAATAGCAGGCTTTCCCATCAGCATTGCTTCTTCCGCGTCAATCTGTTGGAAACAGATGTTTTCCTTGGCTTCATCGAAGTCACCAAGCGGGGGGCGTTCCCATTGCTGGTCCTTCTCTGAGTTGTTCTCTTTCAAGTCGCCGATGTCCTGCGTCAACTTTTCGAGCACCTCCTCCTCGAATTGACTTTTCTGCGGTTGTGTCGAGCCAATCTTTCGCCGGTCAATCTGCGAGGATGGCGTGAACCTCACAGACGGTTCATTGTCGAGTTTCCGCTTTTTGAGGGTGCTGGCAGATTTCAAGATACCGTTGGAATTATTGGCCGCATCGCCCAGCACCCGCTTCTGGGGAGGCATGATAGCTTCAGGCATGACGACAACTCCTAGACTGAAGTTCACGGAGTCACAATCAGGCTGGTGGTGGAAATGATGTGGGAAGAAAACGGGCTCGTAAACTTGAGAATGTGTTGAGCGGGCAACTCCTTGTGCAAGTCGCGCTGTCGCGCCTTCGACGTGACGTTTACGCGTGAGAGTCACGTGTGATAAGATAAGCTAAATTGAAGCAAAGATTTGCTGTGATCTGATTGGTCAAAAGGTCGAGGTCATACTTAACCTTGTACCTATGTAGCTATGTAGCTCTATTCTTGGCTTCTCAAGTCAGATACGAGAGGTACAATTTTATGTAAAATATCAGTATACATAAATAGCTATATCTAGTAGATAGGTATGGCCTTTCATCATATATCCACCTGAGAAGGCGCCAAGTCCACGGGTTGGGAAACGGATGACTCGCCTCCCTGGGCTTGGCATCGAATGACTCGATCTTAAGGCCAAGTGTTTGTCTACTTCTTCGGTGCTTCTATTTACGAATTTCCCTGAATGTACAATCTCAGACTCTACCCAAGTCACCTTCGATATTCTGCCAAGAGCCGCATGCCCCACGCCCTGCTACAGACATTCTAGTAGAACCCGATGGAAGCTTGACACAATCCCCCGCTAGGCTTCTGTGATATGTTTATATCCTTTTGATCTCAATCCCAACGTGGCATCTCCGTCCAAGGAATATTTGACACCTCTCCCTTTCTGTGTCTTCTTTCAGTTTTACGTCATTGGCCTTGGTCAAAGAGCTCCCGTCTTTTCTTTTTACTGCGGGGCAACAATCAGCCCAAGTTTCCGAAAGGCTGCACGGTTTATACCAACTTATGTGCCTGACTTTCTTTTCCTTCCTCTTCTTCTTTTCTTGAAATTTTCTGTGTACTTCGCCCCTCATCGCCAATGGCGCCGGCACAGCGCTAATTCAAGTCTTCATTGCGTCTGCTATTTGAATGAAAAGTGTATCAATATGTCGATGTTCCGATCAGCAGCAGAAATACCATCGGACTCGGATTCCGACTCAAGTTCAGAAGCAAGCCAAATCCAGGAATCTGGGTCCTCAACTCCTCGACATGCGGCAGAGAATCAATCCCGCAGCCCGAAGAAAGACAAGACCAACCAAGTTCCGAAAGGCTCGAGTTCTACAGATGCAGACTCTTCGATCTCCTTTGGCGATAGATCAACATTACCACAAGATTTGGCTGGTGTAAATGCCGATCAACATGCCAATATTATGACAGCCGCCCTCTTGGAATTTTATTGCCAGAGTCGAGCAGCAGACATTCTTAATGCTCAACGTGGCTCAAATAAACCGTTCAGTCGACACAGCCCCGAGGCTCAGTATCTTGGCAAGAAACTCTACAAATTCAAATCACAGTTCCTGTCGTCTCACGGTATCTTAGCCGACGGCATTGACAGGGAGGAAATGGGGCAGAGTAGGCAGAGTTATCGGGATAACCTCGACTTACTTAGTATAACTGCCCTAGAGGAGATGAATTTCCATGAACCCGATGCACGGTCTCCCACAATTGGCTCCGGCGAGGACCTCGCTTTAATCGCAAAACCTTCGATAAAGAGATCTAGCGTTGAAGATGTGGAGAATCCCACTCTGTTCCGGCGGAACACCGAACCAATTTCATCGTTTAGGAAACAGCTTCCTCCTGCTAATAAGGTGGATTTCCTTCCAGCTGTTCCCCATGGGCCAATGAACTTTCCCAACCCATCGATATCCCTGTTTGGCAGTTCACCCGTAGGGGTTCCCCTTTTCAGATCTCCAACAGCCCCGCCATACAATCAACTGTCAAGATATTCCGTCGAATTCCATGAACTCAAGATCTTGGGCCGAGGGTCCTTCGGCGAAGTGTACCACGTCAAGAACCACATCGACGGACAAGACTACGCCGTCAAGAAGATTCCACTCAGCCAAAGGCGACTTGAGCAGCTGCAATTTGGAGGTCAAAATCAGCTCGAGGTTATCATGAAGGAAATTCGAACACTTGCCCGCCTTGAGCATACAAATATTGTTCGATACTATGGTGCATGGGTCGAGCAGGCCCATCACTCGCACCCACCTCCAGCCGAATACCACCCTTCTAGCGCAGCAAATGACCAGTCGCAAAACAACTTGCCTTCTCCGGATACCCCAAACGACTCGAGTATGGGGATTGTCTTTGGATATTCTGAAAATTCAAATGCCGAGTCCCAGTCAAGCTCTCTACCTGAAGATCATAGCTTCAACGAGAGCGTTCGTCGCTGGGACAGCCACGGGACTACCTCATCTCATCAGTCAAAGAAAAATTCACGAAGGGGATTGGATGAGGAAGATGATGACGTTGAATCCATTCCCCGTACCTTCAATGGGAACACTTCTGTTGGCCAAACATCCACTTTCGGGGATACTGATGACATCTTCACTGATGGTTTGAGCCAAGATCAGTCTAAGCTTCAAGTTCAACCCCGTTACCGGCCTGGTCAGCAACCCCCCGCGGTCATTCTTCACATCCAAATGTCACTCCACCCTATTTCGCTCGGCGCGTATCTGAACCCTCAAGCCACTCCGAAGTTTGATCAATGTTCACTCGCCAGGCGTCATTGCTTCCACCTACTACCCTCACTAAAGCTCGTGATGGACATTGTTTCGGGTGTTGAGTATCTCCACTCGAAGGGAATTGTACATCGCGACCTGAAGCCTGCAAACATCTTCCTTTGTGCACCAGAGAGCAGCACAGCAAACATATGCGTCTCGTGCAGCTCCGGCGAAGCTTCCCCCACCCAGTTCTGTCGTCCTCGCATTGGGGACTTTGGTCTCGTGGCAGACATCTCCCACATCAACGAGCCCGCACAGGGCACTATGACACCATACCGAGAGGGGCCAAATATACAGCGGGTAGTTGGAACGGAGTTCTATCGTCCTCCGGTCAACCTATCTGCGCCTCAAAATGACCCGAGCTCACCGGTGGATTACTTTGACGAATATAAGATCGACGAAAAGCTCGATGTTTACGCGCTTGGCGTCATTCTCTTCGAGACTGTTTATCGTTTGAACACAAAGATGGAGAGACAATTCGTCTTGAATGATCTGACTCGCGGGTCAGGCCAGGATCCGTCCGAGCGCACCATTTTCCCTGCGGATTTCGCCGCCAAGGTTGACTATGGCTCGACCGTGCTGGACAATGGAATCTCAGTCGCGGATTCTCTCATGACATGCATCAAAAGAATGTTGGAACCCAGATCGGAGCAGCGATGGAACTGCCAGAATGTCAAGGAGCATTTGCGCGCGATGAAAAAAGCCGTTCGCCGATTTGAGGAAGCACAGGAAGCGCAGGAATGAATGTCTAAAACAAAGACAGGGATCAATGAGCTCGGACTCTAATACCATATACCCAAATAATAACGATACAAATGCATAGCTCCCCTCTATGAAGCACAAGATGAAGATCAGCATTTGGGCCTCGGCCAAGTAGCTCCACATTCTTCACAGGCGACCGAGCTTGGTCTTCCCCGCATTAAACCACCTTGTACTTGCAAATCATCAAAGAGTCAAATACAACCATATTATTACCTATTTGCCTATTTACCTATTTACCTATCCATCTTCCCATAGCACTAAATACAACTTCATAATGGCCGACACTCTCCGCCCCGCAACAGCTCCATACAGCGAGCCCCTTCTCCAACAACTAGACATCCGCAACCCGTACTACACAGACCTACACCACAACCTGCGCGCCACCGTGCGTGAATACATCGACACATACATCTCCCCCTACGCCGCAGAGTGGGAAGAAGCAGGCCAAGTCCCCGAAGCCGTACGTCGGCGCCATAGCAAGCTGGGCTACAGCATCGTCCATCCTCTCACGAACGAGGAGGACTCAGCCGGCCTCTCTCTTCCTGGGAATGTGCCGCGCGAGAAGTGGGATACGTGGTGCTCGCTGATTGTAACTGACGAGCTGACACGTGTTGGATATGTCGGTGTGATTTGGGGGCTTGGTGGCGGTAATGCGATTGGATGTCCGCCTGTTGCACGGTTTGGAAATGATGCGCAGAGGAAGAGGTGGCTTCCTGGTGTTGCGAGGGGGGATATTAGGTTTTGTTTGGGGATTACCGAGCCGGATGGTATGTGAATGTTTACTTTGTGGTGGAAGTATATCTTCGTAAAGACATGAGTTGCTAACTTTGTTTACTTTTCAGCTGGTTCTGATGTTGCCAATATCGGCACTACGGCTCAGCGGGATGGGAAGCACTACATTGTGAATGGGGCGAAGAAATGGATTACCAATGGTATCTGGGCTGACTATTGTACTGCTGCTGTTAGGACTGGTGGTCCTGGCAGGTCCGGTATCAGCTTGCTTGTTATTCCCTTGGCTACTGCTGGTGTGACGCGAAGGCGTATGCATAACTCGGGTGTGAATGCCAGTGGTGCGTTTTTCTTTTTGATATAAACCCTGTGAAATTGTCAACTAACACAACTCTAGGTTCAACTTTCATCGAGTTTGAAGATGTGCGTGTCCCGGTAGAAAACCTCATCGGTCAAGAGAACAAGGGATTCCCGCTTATCATGTCGAGTGAGTCGCCTTGGACCAAGGATTTGAATTGTTTGCTAATCTTTCATTCAGACTTCAACCCAGAACGCCTTTCCCTTGCCTGTGCATCCTTGCGACTCGCCCGAGTCTGTGCCGAAGATGCCTACAACTACGCCATCCAACGTGAGACATTTGGTTCTCCACTGATTGAAAAGCAGGCAATTCAGTCCAAGATCTTCAAATTTGGTCTTATCATCGAGCCAGCCTATGCATTCATGGAACAGCTTGTAAATATCCTTGAACTTACCAAAGACCGTCCTTCCGACGACGTCAACATCGGTGGCATGACTGCCTTGCTTAAAGTCATGTCGACGAGAGCTCTTGAGAAGAGTGTTAGAGAGGCACAGCAGATTATGGGAGGTGCGGGCTACAACAAGGCTGGCAAAGGTGCTAGAATTGAGCAAATTAGTCGTGATGCTCGGGTTCATGTAGTGGGCGGTGGAAGTGAGGAGATTATGGCGGGATTGGCGCTGAGGGAGGAGACAAAGGCGATTCGTACTCGACGGAAGGCGCTTGAGAAGAGACAGTCTAAAGTATAAAAGAATATCGAGTTCCTCATGGGGAATGTACATAGGGTGTCAGAATTCTCCCAACACTCCATATTTCTCGAGATATATATATACTACCTACCCTACATACTAAAGACTGCCTTTCTATAATGACTAAGTCTGAACGCAAGTTAAATTACAACTAGAGTATGAGGACCCTTGAAAAGGACGTCGAAAATGACCACTTTCGGCGCCAGAAACGGCCGTCTTTCCACCCGTAACAAAAGTCCGCCAGGGCGCGAGGGAAAAGGCCTAAACCAAATACAAAAAATTTCAAAAGAAACGCCTCTCGGCGTCTAAAAAGGTTGAAAGTCTAGCGAGGGGACTTTTTGAGTAGCCCAGGGGACATCGAAAGTCGGACATCGAAAGTCGACGGTGAAATGATTGGCTTCTCACGCTCTTTCTTTTCCGCTATATCGGTGATCATCCAAGGATCTGGCTTTTCGAAGACGACGTAGTGGTTCTCGATACTCGTCGACAACGTCCGCGGCCAGTCAGTAATATGACCCAGGAGATCATACTGAGTTCGAGACCGTTCAGCGAAATCACTGTACCACTCTTCTCAGTATACTAAGTAAGCTATTACGGTATATCCTTTAGTGTTTCGCCCCTCATAGCGGAGAGAATTAATACTATCTCTATCGTTCTAAATTTTAGGGATAATTTAGGGGTAATAGCTTCAAAATTTCTACTTCGGGTAGATTTAGAAGAAGTACAATGAATGGTAAATTTACTATATATAACCCGGGCTTATAACTATCGAATGAAGTGGTATCGTAAAATAGGGGTTACCAGCAATGGTGTTAAAGTCTCTATATTTCTGTATCCACTCTCCTACCAATTTATAACTACGTTAAGGCACATCTTCGCATGCAGAAGGTGACGATCGTCCTTAGCACCCAGCGAAACTACTACGCAAAAGATACCGGACCTAACATGAACACCGATTGACCTTGGGCTTGCAACTTCCTCGCGGACTTGAGCATGTACTTTTCCTTCTTGTTGGGCCATATCATTGTCCTGCATATCTAGTTTTCGTCTGGGTGTGGGGGATCACTCTTACAGATCTCAGTGTCGAAGAATTCACTCTTCTATATTTTCTAGAATTTCCTGCAAAGACCTCATAAACAAAAGCCGACGAAGCGAGCTGCGAAGGCGGCACGTTGCGAACCAGTTGATGCGGTAAAAGAAATCATCGATCCTTTTTCATCTCCGGACATACTTGATCTTGCCTAACCAGTCTATAACGCACAATCATCCATGTAAGCAAGTCCAGCTCCGATTCTCCGCGGCCTACCAGAAAGAAAGCTGTTCGAGGTGTCCAAAGAAAGTGACAGATTCGCCTTCCCAAACACCCTGTCCTTGAGCGTATGCTTCGCTGATATTATATCCATCGGTGCCGGAAAGTGGGCGGAGCTCACTTTCTCGTATCAGCTGGTGGATATCAAATCTCGCTTGGCGACTAGGTATATCCAGTTCAACTTGCTTAAAATAGTCCAGTCCACTATATTCACTTTTCCAAACATCGAATGCTGTCGTGTTTTTGCCCACTTCCACAACCTCGTGAACACCATTGGGATGCCAGACCGTTGCCCAAGCGGGGACACCGAAGGGCTGCTCCATAGTAGGACCTACTACCCATCCGTGGATCATTAACCCATTTGAGAGGTAGAGCCAATATCCATAATGGCCACCGGAAATCCCAAATTCTCCCCACTGGCGCTCAAAGTACCCTCGGGAGTGATTGTGATCAATTGCAATTTCTTCGCCGTGGATAGTTATCGTGCCATTTAGACGTAGGGTAGGGTTTCCCTGTAGTGACGGGACTGTCAGCGAGGATTTGTATCTCCATGTCTCGATGCTTAACATACCCAGTACCAGGAGTAACCAGGTATGATTCTGCGGAAATCATTGTCATCACTCGACAACGTAATACCACCGCCTCCACCAATGTACAGGTTTTTGCCGGTTGGGGTAATGTGTACATTAAGCTGCACCCCAGCATAGTTTGTGGAGACATTCAAGTCTGTATAATTATCGGACCCACGAGGGCTGGTCAAGTTCTGAATTTCGGAACGGAGATCAAGAAATTCATTGCTTCCGGTACCGGGTGCAAAGACAGTAGCCCCGGTCGATGAGAGATCTTGGAGGTCTTCTACCCTGAAGATACCAGTGGTGCGGCCACGGAAGAAATTCGGTGCTAAGGTTACATGATACTTGCGGCCATCCATTGTCGTCAACCAAAAGAGGAAGAAGTAACTTTCACTGTCAGTATAGTAAATTTACGATTATGCAGAAGACATACCTATTCAAGTTGTTGTGATTTTCCTCATCAAGCCAGACCATAGTTTTGCGGACATCGTAACGACCAGCGTGAGTCTTTGATTGTAGTCAGAGTGGTGGGCACTCAGAGATCGGGGTACAACTCACCCCATCGTTGTCGATCGTGCTAACAGGAAATTTGGGTGGCGCGAATGAAGGCACCCTCAGCCCGCTGACAACACTCCAAAAGGCCAGGGCAATGGCGAGGTATCGCATTTTTATTGCTTTTCTCTTCCTTGTCAAGACTCAGTCTGTTGGGAAACAGATTTATTTCGGCAGAGCAGAGACTGAGCCCGTTATATATAATCTCACGAAAAGGACTGAGCAGATTCGTTAACACTTGCGACAATCAGGCACCTGAATTTAAGCAACGGTGCTGCTCATCATTCGTGGACGCTGCTCGCATTCGTATCCCTCTACCACTATTGGTTTAGTACGTATCCCTTTAAATTAGACTAAGGGAAGCAAGCATTCCGAGATTACGAATACGATAGACCCCAAGTTATAGTGGTTCAACGTCCAAACACTATTTAAAAGCTCACTGGTCGATCACCTCAATCTGTCTAAGTAATGAAATCGTAACAACTTGCGGCTTGCATAGTAAAGGACGTCAAATCAGTCTAAGTCTACGATGAACTATACACACTACGTCTCGCCGCTTTATCGGTGTTCTGCTAAGAGAGAGCGGCTAATCCCATCCTACAAACTATTCACCGTGGGTAATCCTTATTCAATAACTAGGTTAAGCTAGTGTAACGTTCGAATTCTACCATTTGTTTGCACATGGCAGCATCTTACATGTGCAGATCTTTCCTTATAGTGTTGCATCTCCATCTGTTAATTGATTGAAATCTGTCCACGCAACAAGCAGGTGGGTCCCCAAGGTGGTCTGGTGGTCGTACTCGCTTTGATGCCCAAATGAAGCAGGAGGAACAGATCCTCCTCCGCATGGTAGGCGGTCCCCTCCGTCCGTCCTCGGCGTTGCACAAAGACGTTCTACGGGTACGCCACCACCGAGTAGCGGTCTCGTAATAACTTCGGTACACTGATCTGGTTCATCCCGACGCGTGGCGCGAAGTACACATTCTTTAACACCAGGGGTTGGTTGAACTTCCCCCAGAGCGTAAGCTTCACCGTACCAATCCCTTCGGCTTCCACTGGATCGCCCGCCGTGTCCAGCATCTCCCGGTGGGGCCGTAGACTGTTGAAGCAGCCCCGGTCCCAGCAGATATGGCTGGTGGCGGCCGAGTCCAGGATCCACCGGGGTTGCGGTGCGTGGGTATAAAGGGTTGTTACCCTCGATATTGATCCTCGGTCTCTTGGAAGTCGGCGGGCCCTGCCGATCTTCTCTCTGGCTTAACGGTATATTTTGCATGTTGTTTCTTGGTGAGCCGGAATCACTCCGTTCAGCCTTCAGGGCATGGTCCCTAGGCGGGTGTTTTTCGCGCTGTTTCTTCCAGCACTCCGCGATCATATGGCCGCGCTTCTTGTAGTAGATACATTTCTTGGGGTTTCTCTGCACTGTATTGATGGACGGTCCTGGGACTCCCTGCGGTTGCGCGGGAGACTCCTTCCGTCGGACCGTCTGCTCGGCAATGTCGGCATTAGACAACCGATTTCTGATCGTGGTCGGGTTGACTGGATCCTTGTTATTCTGGATGGCATCCACAACCAAGATGTAGGTCCGATCTGCGTGGGCAAGATCGCAATGTGTGCCTTGTTGCTGATTGATCCTGGAGCGATAGCATTCAGTCGATGTACGAGCAGCCGTACGCGATCAACAAAATCACGCGCACTTCCGTAGCGCTCGCCAGTGGTTTCGCGAAGCTGGGCGAACAGCTCGCAAAACGTAGCGAGTTCTATTCGCCGGTACCGTTCTTCAAGTTCATTCCAGAGGTCACGGGACGTCTCCAGTCAATATGAATGCTGATGTGGGGGAACAGGTACCGGAAGAGAGTGTGGTAGGCCTCGGCTTCGCGGCGCGACCATTCACGGTGGCGCTCGAACGCCTGGACCTCCACTTGGACGCTTGAGAACACTAGCAGAATCGGGGCACATAGTCCCATAGGGCTCAGGCGTCAAACCCCAGTTTATAGGGGGGTTGGTGCCTTAACGCCGGATACCTGAATTACTATTACGATGCCTTAATAATCAAGGTACCCCGATTCTGCGTTCTCTTTATAGTTAAGACTACGTATCTGATCGTCTTCGATCCCCTAACTTTCGTTCCCTGATTAATGAAAACATCCTTGGCGACTGCTTTCGCAGTAGGGGCTGGATTGTTCCAAGGTTAACAAGTGGAGCCAGGTTCTGAGAAGAATATCTTCTGGTTTGGGGACTAGACTCCGGGGCAGTTGTTAAGATTGCTGTTGATGAGGATGGAAAGGGTGATCTTTCTGGTATGATTGTAAGGGGTTTGATTCGTGATGTAATCGTCACTGATGTTTTACAGAAAGTATCTCAAACTCGACTGACCCGTTCCCCGGGTGGAAGTAGAAAGCTTTTTATGTGTCGCCCGACATTTGGGGATATTCCCTTCTACTTCATAGAGTAGACCACCGAATGCACCGCAGCGGCAACCCCAAACAAGCATAAACACATCTTTCCATGCAGTTCCAGACACCAGAGCAACCGTGCCACCCCAACCATCTGCACCGCCTCCTGTGCTCGTAGCGGTCCTCCGTTAACCGCAAAGATCTCCCCCACCCGTCTGCCCCGCTGCTGCTCTCTCGGCATAAAGACCAGCGTCTCGCAGGGTGGCGGCAGAAGACTCGCCTGGACCAGGATTAACACTATGTAAGAGGGAAAGAGGAGAAACAGCTGGGCAAAAAGCATGAATCCGGCTATCAGGATGTCAGATCCCACAATGTACGACAGTCCGATGATCGCGACTTCCTCTTCCGGTGCGGTCAGATCGCTGTCGAATAGAGCCGGCACATGCGTCATCACCGTTTCGGCTACGGCATAGACCAAGGTGGGAAGCACTAGGGCTTTCCATCGTCGCCGGTCACGGGGTTCGGGCACGAGGTGTAGCTGGTCGCGTGGAAGGATGGTGTGCGCAGTCCAGAAGAAATGCTTCTCAGCGAGAAGGACTGATGCAATGATATACGCGACCGGACTGGGAAGTAGGATGCTTGATAGTTTTGCTACCGAGGAGTGCATTACCCAGTAGGTACAGGCGGAACCGATACCGTTCAGAAGAAGACGGAGGCCACCTTTACGGTATAGGACGGCAATAGTTCGGAGTAGTTGGCGGCTGGAGGGAGCTGGCTTCTTGTCGCCGTGCTCAGAAGCATTGATTTGCTTCTCCATAGTTTCAATGATCAAGATAGACATTAAGACATGGCCAATAATATATCGGATCTGAGGCCCATTAGCCTCTGTGGGGGAAGACAAAGATTTCTTAGTGGCTTACTAGAATGTCAAGGATAACCAATAAAGCAATCGGTACTAATAGTAAAAGATTATTGGATTGAGCGGGTTCTTTCTGTATGAGTCCATGAACTCGCGCAAGTAGTCGACCATCTCCTGTTGAATGGATGAAGATATTGAAGAGTTGATGGAAGAGGGTTAACAGAAAGTGAGATGCCATTGTAGATAGTGTGAAAAGTTGAAGTTCGCTTTCTTTGGGAAGGTTAGGCGTATTATATTCTCTCTGGATGAGAAGGTCAAAAGGATCAAGCTACTGCCAAGCTAATGCCTACGGTGGCACTAAGCCCCTTAGCCCCGGGTCATTGCTGTAAGAGCTATGGCTGTAACGGGCGATCAAAAGACCCTGAGTGGGTAGATTGATGGATTATGTAGGCAAAAGCGAAAAGCGTCAGTTTGATACGATACAGCAAATGATCTAGTGGTACATATGTAGTTGGTAGAAGGAGTTTCACGACGAGACCCTCTTTGGTGGGATGTTCGGATCTCATCGGATCCTCAACTGGACCCTGTTCCGAGACATGCTTAAGCCACATCTCACATGGGCACCAACATGCCAAGTGGTCTCCTGCGTACATCACAAAAACATATATACCTCATCGGACACTAAGACTGGTCATTAAATCTACTCTTGACAAGACTATTGAAAAATGCGTCGAACTTGAAATGCTAAGGAATCAAAAAAAGGACTGCCACATTCCAGAATTCATGCAATGAATAGTGATAAAGTAAGGATATAATGATAGGATTAAGGTCCACAGGTATTTTCAAGAAAAGCCAAAGAAGCCCAAGCCACAAACAGGCACTCTATCAACCCTATTGGACAGTATAAGGCTTCGCATTGGCACCGAAGATCAAATGAGGCCTCTCAGCCGCAATTTTAAGAACAGTCTGCGCGAAGACCGAATTCGCCCACGAGAACCAAGGACGGGTGTAGTCTTTGATATTGGTAACATTGATAGATTCATGGACAAGCCCAAGCAAGCTAGAGTTACGAACAAGGTTGAGGTTTCCAATGATCTCAGCGTCGTCATCGGATGTCATAGCTTGGACAAGTAGAGACATGGGCCAGGCGTTCTCAAGACCGATATGTGGACCACCGATGCCGTGGAACTGTGGTCCTACCAGGTAATACGGGTTAGAGGCTTTGTCGGTGATCATTTTGCGTGTATTCTGGTAGACGGGGTCTGTTTTGTCCACAAAGCCGAGGTAAGGCAATGAGAGCAGCGAGGGGATATTGGCATCGTCCATGAGAATACGGGACCCGTACCCGTCGACTTCGAAGGCATAGACATCTCCATATTTGGGGTGTTGGACGATGCCGTGATCCCGAACTGCCTTAGCTAACTTGGTGCCACGTTCCTGTAGGTCTGCAACGAGAGCTGCAGGTCCACCGGCTGCCTTGATGACTTTCGCCGTCTTTTGGAGCTGTACGGACATCATAGCGTTGGGCGGAATGAAGAAGCCTAGGATTGTAGCATCATCACTAGGCCGGAACGCACTGCGAATTAGGCCGGTCTCGCTATTTAGCGGGTTGCCCACACCAGCTAGGTTGAGGGTCTCAGTGCCAATGGTAGTCTCTCGCTGGAATGTGTACTGATTTCGGACGAACTGGCCCTGAGTGTTGAAGGTAGACTCAGACTCCGCGTCAATGGTGTTCAACACAGTTTGCAACGCTTTATACCATCGATCGGTCAAGAACTCCGTCGAACCAGTGTTCTCGTGGAATTCAGTGCCTAGCTGCAGGAAATGGGCCAGAGAATCAAGTTCATATTTGCACTCAAATACAAAAGACTCATCATAGGCAGGATGCACAGTATCCTTTTGGGTGCTGGCTTCTGGCTTGATGCCGCTGAGAGCCGGTGGCTGGAAAGCATTGCAATAGGGCGACTGAATGACGAACTCGGACTGGGTGTTAATAGCACCCAGGATCAGCGAGTAAAGACTTTTGTCCTTAGCAGCCAGTTTCTGATAATTTGTGAGCTGATTTGTTGAGTCACGCAGCCACTCGGCGTTGATATCGCCTGTCACAACGAAGGTCTGCACGCCGGTCCATTGCGCGCCGTCCCGCCTAGCATTGGTGGCGGATGATGCCGATCCATTCGTATGCCACCGAATTGTAGTGTCTAGGGTGTTCGGAAATGCATTTCGGAATAGCTGAGCCAAATCTTTATCGACTAGACGCGAGGTGATATCTTCAATAACCTTCTCCACGGCGGGGGATAAGAATGTCCGACATGGTTCCGCGGGGCGCTGGAAGGGAAGATTCAAGGGACCACCGCTATAGGGAGCGCTGTGATATTAAATCATCATTTAGCCGGTATTCAGTACATCTCTATGGGATTGTAGACACTCACTGTGGTGTTGATGCATAGGAGGTGTAGTCTGGGCAGGCGCGTCGTAAGATGGCTGGGTCGTCTCTATCTGGGAGGGCGCCGGCCTGAAGACCCAACAGAGCGACTGCAAGCACAGCAGGAAAAGTCATGGCGCAGGTGTCACGTAGGAAGAAAGTGAGGGACAGACTTGTACTGTTACAGGGAAGAAGGCCGGGGTAAATAAGAGGGGATGTATGTCGATCCCAACCGGACAGGGATACATTCCACGCAGCTTTTCACGAGTATATTTTGAGCTACACAGCCTTGTATAGAAACCTTAAGACAGTTCCCTCGGAGGAATACAAAGTACACGGTGAAATCGGTGAAATCGAGGTGACATCGGTCCAGACACGATGACACTCTTCCCCACACAAAGTGCGGAGAAGATCGACATGGCGGAATTTCCTTTTTTGGGTTGATATTCTTGATATACTTGACATATGGCTTTGGTATTAGATATCTATGCTTTTAGAAATTCATTGGACACCTCAATAATGCTACATCACTTCTTCCCAAAGAAAGACATGATATTACCCTGTCCTGCAGCTTTGCCAGCCTTCGCCTTGGGAACATTAACTGCGGGCTTCTTCTTGGGCACCGGCTCATCCTCGGAGAAAGATTCCCACGTCGCCTCTTCCCGGGTAACTGTAAGAAATTAGTATACCTCGTCAAACGAAGGGGTCTCAGCGGGATGCACAGACCTAAGTATCCTTCTTCGTCCTTGACCGTCTTCTTCTTCATGACTTGCCGCTTGCCTCGCCGCCGCCCGCCTTGCACAGTCACTTCTTCTTTAAGTTCGGCTGGCTTGGGTGGTGGCGGTTGCTCAACAGGCGTGGGCTCCCGTGGCTCCTCGTCGGCATCGGGCATTTCTTCGTCTGGATATATGTCAGTTGGTTCTTTTCAGGTTGGTGTTTGAGGGCCAGGGCATACCGTCAGCCTCGTCATCATCATCATCCATCATCTTCTTGAGCCTTGCCTCGCGCTCTTTCCTGTTTTCACGGTTTTCTGCTGCTGCTTTAGCGGTGCTATCAGGGAACAATTCTTCTGCCTCTTCTTCAGATGCATCATCAAGCACGACTAAAACACGTTAGCTAATGTATCAAAGCCCACTGGAGTTAACTAACCATCTTCTGCACTCGGTGCGGCCTGTAGTCAAGGTTAGTGAAACAAGATCAATAATAAATGCTGCCCGAGTAAGTGCACGAACCGGTTCTACTGGAGCGGATGCCTTTGTCTTCGGCTTCGCCTTGGCAAAAGAGCTGAAAAGATTGCCTTTTTGCTTGGGTGCCGCTGCTTTACCTGAAGGCTTCGAGGACGCCTGGGAGTTGGCAGCAGAGGATGGTTCAGACTTCGGTTCATCGGGCTTAGTAGCTTCCGTCTTCACTGAGGATGATTCTTTTTGCAGCGGCCGTTTAGCGGGCACCGTCGACTCAGTCGAAGACTTCGATGCCTTGGCAGCCGGCGCCTTGACAGCTGGAGCTGCAGGTGGGGGTGGGCGCGCGCCAGTTCTCCGCTGGTAGGGGTAAACATTAGATCACGATAGACCTATCGAGTAATAAATGACCTACCTTGACGTTCCGATTCTGGATCATACCCCATTGTTTCCCACACTCCAATGGATCCTCCTGTCCGTGTGTACTCGCAATCTCCCGGTTGGCATCAACCAACACATTCAAATCAGGTAGAACTGTAGGCTGTAGACTGTAGACATGGATTGTAGATATCGACTGGAATGTTGATTTCGCATCTGCTCGAGGCCTTCAGTAATCAGTCCATCGCCGAGATCCACGAATCTGCGTACCTTCCAGGTCTTCCTCGCGTGCTAACACGATGGAGGAAGTGCGAATCGAGTCCGAGGTTGTATCCTGGTTCGGCAATGAGCTGGGCAAGTAGGGGCTACTCTGCATCATCTCATCTTCATCGTCCGCGTGGCCGTTCGTAGGGGCCGGCTCAGGCGCTTTCTGGATACCGGAGATGACGTAGGTTGCGTGGACGGTCTGTGGCTTCTTCGCGTTCTCGTTGCGGTGAAATTCAAAGAGGATCCTATCCAATGGCGTGTCAGTGTGAATTCCACATCCGATTTCTGCTGCTGCGAGCGCAGAACATACTGTTTGGCCCGGTTGGCGTGCACTTTGAGCGCCCGGCTCAATAAGCGGTATGTGACCTAATTATGGTAAGCTCCTGCTTGTAATGAGGGCATGATAAAGTCATACAGGGCGCCGCTCATTGAGAACATTCTCAGCCAGATACAACTTCGAGTCCATGGTTGCTGTTGAAGTGCAAGTTGCTCCGACGCGTGCTCAACCACTTAACGCGTATCAGTCAGCGGGTCTTGGCATTTGCGGTCTCTTGCTCAGCCGGCTCTCCACTCACATTCTCCTCTTTCGTTAGCTATCGCCGGGCGAGTCCGGTTGGAATTTCTATGGAAAAGAGCTCTCGAGCTCAGGGGTTAAGTATCGATTAAATGGATCAGTCGTTCGAGCTCGCCGACTCCACCGATTGGTTGGAAACGCCACTTTCACTACTCGCGCCGTTCGAATCCTCATTACGATGTCAAGTTTGCAAAGACTTCTTCGATAACCCCGTCATTACTTCCTGCAGTCATACATTCTGCTCGCTATGTATTCGCCGTTGCCTTAGTGCAGAAGGCAAGTGTCCAGCGTGTCGAAGCTCTGATCAGGAGCTTAAACTACGTCGCAATTGGGCAGTGCAGGAACTCGTCGACGCGTTTAAATTGGCACGACCTGGTGTACTCGATCTTGCGAGGAGGGAAAATGTGCGCCTTGCTAGGGGAGAGGACGAAATAGAGAAGCCGACCCGCAAGAAGCGCAAGGTCAATCAGGCGGAGGAGGAGCCACAGGTCCCAGAAACAAGTTCGCAAGGCCGACGGACTCGCTCTCAAAGATCCACAAATAGCTCGACAGACGACCGAACTGTTCCCCACATTGTGCCCGAAGCCATCGAGGATAGCCAGGACGATGAAGAATATATGCCCGGTATGACACTTTTCTCACGCGGATACCAGACCCGTCTAATCGCCTCACAGAAGATGGGTTAGTCTCTTGCCCAATATGCTTTCGCAAAATGAAGGAAGAGGCAGTGTTTCCACACCTCAACGTGCACCAACAGGAAGAAGAAGCGCCTAAGAAAACCCCTACAAAGCCAACATCTTTCGGGTATGTTAATTCTATTCCATGGGTCTAGAACACGGTGCTAACTGGGCGATAATTACAGGTCATTAAAAGCCATATCCCAAAGAGGCCTCACACTCCCCACCAAACAGCCCGAGCGGCTTCCGGCTATAAACTACTCCATATTAAAGGATAATGCATTGCGAAAGAAGCTCCGAGATCTCGGAATCCCGGACTGGGGACAAAAACAGCTGTTGCAGAGACGTCACACGGAGTGGATGAACTTGTGGAATGCAAATTGCGACTCCAAATATCCCAAGTCTAAGCGGATATTGCTCCAGGAACTGGACGTTTGGGAACGTACACAGGGTGGGCATGCCACAGCCCCGTCACCATTCACCACTTCCAATAATGTGATGCGCAAGGACTTCGATGCCAATGAGTGGTCAAACAACCATGATGACGATTTCAAGCGTTTAATCGCGAATGCGCGTAAAAAGAGTCTGGCCCAATCACAATCCATTATCCCTGGGGAATCTTCGTCTTCATCTGGGCAGAGGGAACCAGAGCCCCAGCAGGGTGCTGGATTACTGGTGAATGGTGCAGGCGTTGAGTCCAGCCCAGATACCGATGCCAATCATGTCATTGATCTATCTGGGTGATCTCAAAACAAGTCATATTGAACTCGAATTGGGGAGCACCCAGAAGAGCAAATTGTTCTTTCACATAAAACAAACATCTCTCCCACAGTTTGGGGAATCTCAGTTTGCTTGCATCGGGCGGTCCTCGACAGACATGTTAGAGAGCCTGTCAATAATGTTATCTGCCAGAGCCGAGTCCGCATCTTCGGCCGCACGTGCACGGCGGGAGGCCTCATCAGAGGCTTGCTTGACACTGTCCAGTTCGGCGAGCCTGTTCTTGGTGGCTGTTGCCTCCTCCTTCTCTCTCGCCTCTCTGTCGCTCTTCTCCATCGCCGCAAGCTCATCATCGATCTCTCCCTCGTCAATGACCGGGCCGGCCTCGTTCATGATGCTTCCGACCTCATCCACCTTGGTCATCTCCTCCCGCAATTCTTCCACGATGTCCTCAACCCTCTCGGCACCGCCGATCTGAGAATGCAGACCGCGAAGCACACCAGTGCTTGCCTGCATAACCTGCACCATGTCCACCTGGCCAGCAGCTTGTTCGATCTTTGAATAAACCTCCTCGAGCTGCATGAGGGTGTTAAACCTCTGCTGGAGGTTGTGTTCAGCCATCTTCTTGGAACGCACAGCGGACAGCGCTGAGATGCGGTTCTTGTTCGCCAAGGCCGTCTTTGCAGACACAGTCAGCTCGGCGATCTTTGTTTCCAGGCTTGTGACCTGTTTCGACATAGTCGACACCAACGTCTTGATGGATGCAATGGTTGTGTCCTGTTGGGTGATCTCCGCCGATTCATCCGCTGATTTGAACTTGATTGTCTAGCCATCAATCAGTCAATATCTGGGTAGTCTGGCTATATTTATAGTCCAACTCACCTTGCCGTCGTATGCAATAGCACCGCGATCGCGGGATAAATAAAGCAACAAGACATCAAAATCTGCATCTGATAATTCCGTAGCATCGTTCAGTATGGCCGCGAACTCTTCAACGAAGCTTTCCCTAGAGTAGATAAGGTCAAGCTTGGATGAGTTTCTGCCTGTAGCTTTCTTAACAGCTAGGTCTGCCGCTTCCTGTAGGTTCTCTACCAAGACCAACTCCTGCACCTGCAGCTTCGGTGCCGAATCGCTCTCAGAACCTACAACGAAGCCTTTGAGCTGCCGAGCTCCCCAGCTCATGACATTCCAAGGACTGAGAACCCCAGGATCAATTAGCTTCCACTGACTTTTCTTTTGCAGAAGCCCAGCAGTGGTCTTGTAAACAGGCAATGGAATCATCGAATTATTTCGCACTGCCTCGTCCTATAACACCCATTGGTTAGCCCAACAACCCTTCCACCAAAAGAAAGATAATAGACCCACAAATACAGTACCCAGAGCTACGGGTCTCCCCCACTCCGGACTCTCTAAATCCCGGAGGAGCGACTCATCCGTTCGCAGAATCAAGTGGTCTGTCTTCTTTCGTTTTACGGGTGTTGTTCCGCCCTTGGCTGATATGGTCGAGCCGGAACGTACCCGTACACCGCGTGAGGAGGTATAGCCGCGCTTTGCGGCCCGGTTGAGTGCTTGTTCCCATGCTGCGACGTTAACAGCGTAGCCGTCGGGGTTTGTTTTCTTCTGAGGTGTGAAATCGGAGTAGAGGGAGGGTAAACGGTTTCTAAAGACATGAAACCGAGGGTAAGCATGATATTCTTCCTTTGTTTTGGTAGGCTTTATGGCTTCTCTTTTGAGACTCGGTTCTTTACCTTCGGAATGCTTCCTCGTGAGTGAGGATATATTTCAGTAGTTCGCTCATCATGCAAGGGTATGCTGATGAGAAATGGTGTGCCTCCCTCTAAGCAAATAATAGGTCAAGTTGTGTTTTTGAGTGTGGACCTTGCAGACAAAGCAGATGGGGTCATCTGCGCATCCACTGCGGCCTCCCGAGGTCGTCTACAGCTTTATCGATAAGCCCCACGTGACGCGTTCGAATGTTTTGATGCTTAAATGTACTGCGATGTTGATCACTTCGTGCCATACTGAGTACATATGCTCTCTAATTTCACTTGAATACGTTAGGAAGTGACAATAAGTGGCAGATTTTTCTATTCCTAGAGTTCCTCGTGCACCAGGTCTATACGCACACATTGCTCACATCGGATTGTCTTGTCATGATCTAGTGTGTAGCTAGCAGCGACACCGTTCGGGAAGCTCACGGCCAATATCACCACTGCCATGAAACTACACGTTCACCCTTTTTATACTTTCTCTGTTAGACCCACACCCACAAGGTCATGCTCCCGCATATGCTCTCCACCCGAATTGCTCGGTGTACCGGCATTGCCCTTGTTGCTATTGACCCCTTCAAGATACTGCACCAGGTTTGTGGTGACTTACCAGATCCATCGATGGTTAGTTGATGTAGTGAGTGCTGAGTTACAGACTTGGAATGTCTGGTACGTTATTAGAAGACTTCGGACCCTTGCATCCGAAAGTCACTGATATGTTGGTTACTGGTCAGCTAACTAGCATTTGGGCCCTTGCGTATCTTATAATTGAGCAGAGGAGTAGTCGGACGCATATGCGGCCTGTATTGTTAACATAGGACTTTGGTAATCTAATTAATCTAGCTTAAGGTGGTACGAGGGACGTTATATGTAAGATACCACTCCAAATGTCTTCTTATGTCTTTTTTGGAATATATTTTGCTTCCCGGTGGTATATCACCCTAAAAGGGTAATGAATAATAGCAAAATTAGAATAATGTGTACAATATACGAAAGTATCAGAAAGGAGAAACCATAAACAGGACTTTTCTATGTATAACCAGTCACTATGTCCAGAGTGTGACCTACGTTCCGAAAACAATTCCTATGTCAAGGACACAAAAGCATCACCCAGGTTGTACCCCACTACAAGCAAGTTACAGCTCAGATCCGAGGTGACTGTACTGTCCCTGCTGGGTAATACTAGTTTCCTTTGTCAGAAACCCGGATATCGCGGGCTCATAGATCCATACATGGCTCTTTCCTCGCGAAATCCATGTAGGTAAACAGTGGTATAAATACAGATATCTTGCCCTTTTGGTCTGCTTTCTCCTCTCTTCACGTTTTCTTGCTGTTTCAAAAGTGACAAAATGTTTCTTATTGAGCTTTCCGCCAGCTTTTTTGTTGCGCTGTAGGCGTCTTGCTTGATTATTCTTTTGATGGTGTGAAGGACTTTATCCAGCGCCATCTGTATGACTATGCACTGTACCTAGGTGAGGAGAATTGGCAGTAACACGAATTGTCCTATAGGGCTTCTTACTCCCCCCCCCCCCCGGAGAATCGTACAGTCGATGTGCCCCGTATCATCTGGGAGCGACGTCAGGCCCGTCCTAGTAAGTCCTGTTTTGGTGCTTTCTTTTCCTAAACTATATTGTTGTTGCTAGCCTAGCATCGCCACCCTTTTCCCGAACCTCTCGTCATATTCCGCCAATACGACCTTGAACAGGAAGACGACTATTGGGAGGCTATTGCGAGGGTCGAGGCCGCTGAGATAGCACTCGCCGATACTCCTAGCAGTCGCCCTCTCCTCAAACGGCTGCTTGCCTTTGTAATGGTAACCCTCTAGTCGATTGCGTCTTTGATATTGACTTAGTCTGATCCTGCCGCTGTTGAGACGCAGCTAGACGCCCCTACTTTGGGTGACCCTACGATCTGGAATGACGCTGTTGAGGTTGACCTTACGATGCCTCTAGTGTCCCGCCTATATACCCCGATTCCTTGGGCGCGTGTTGAATACACAACCGCATCTGACTATCGGGGCTTATACCCCCTCTATGTGATTCACATACCACCAGGAGTATATGTCCTGAACTAGGTATAGATTCAATCTATGGAGAATGTAGCACTCGCCCTTAAGGCTCCTGTATCAATCTTGAGTTCAAGCAGCGGTGTGGGAGGGGAGAAGGAGAAGGTTTAAGGACGTTGACAATGAGTGGTGGGGGAAGGGGGGAGGGACGAGCGAATGTCTGTCTATCTGTCTGTCTCTCTGTCTATCTGTTTGTTCTTTTTTTCAGTCTGTCTGTGTGCTTTTGTGGTGCGGTACGGAGACTATTGAAAGAAATATCAATAATTCTCATCATTGTAACGCTCAAAGGATTTGGTTGAAGACAAACCCCCTTGAGCAGAATGCTAAAATAATCCAACTCTTTTGCTTCTTAGCGGTTTTTTTTCGTCCAACGAGGAGGCTGTCCCAACACCTTACAGCCGTACCGAAAATTGAACAATAGTCCACTGGCCTGTCGACTGGAACTAGTTAGTACCTCTACATGGGTGTCTCATGGAATCAAGGGAAGAATAACGGATTGATACCCTCCTTTAGAGGGAAAAGCAAGAGAAAGGAACCTGATATTCGGTAAATTGAGACATATACACATGTGTAGCCAATTCAGCCAGCAATTCAGCCAGCTGAGGTCTGAAACACAATCAAACTCCAGAGTGTCCAACAAAGGTATACCTTAGCCAATTACAATATCCATTCTAATATCCTCTCCAGTTATCACCATGTCCATCTGGGTGCTTGGTCCCTCTCCGGCTGAATACCGATAAAGAAAGCCCGCATATATCGAGCATAATAGGTCTTATTGTCAGTATTGCCTAATTCAGCCACGAGCCCTTTGGTAACTTCTAGCCAAGCTCCGTCAGTTGTCGATGGCTTTATCTCAAATCCCCGGGCGATGGCGCAGCAACCGCATTCTATAGTGCAGTGACCAACTCCCCGGCGTCTTCGGGGAGTTGGTTCACGTTTTTCACAGCAACCACACTGACGGCCGCAGCATCCACCTCTTCCTGCGCAGTCATTCCTGAGATCAGGATGGAGATACCATTTAGGATTAGACCGATAGGTATCATAAGCCCTACGAAATGGACCGGCTGGAAGCAAGGATTCCAATTTGTAAAGTCTTTGCTCGTCACGCCAATAGCCCATCGAACAGACTTTTCGAAGGGAGATATATTGTTGGAGTTGTTTTTCCTCTCCTTTGGTTTTTTCCTTTAACTGTAATTTTTCGCATTTCTGCTTCAAATACTCGTCCCGTTGGACAGAGTATCGTAGCATTAGGTCGAATGCGAAAATCCCCTGCAGAAGTTCTCCAAGGTTGAAGTCCTTAAGTCTTGGATCATGTTTGATATAATAATTGACAACCGCAAGGCGGAATTTTTGCAAGGAATTGAAATCGCCATACTTTTCTAGGCTGACATCGATTCTCTCAAAGAGGGGGATGAGCATCCAGGCGAACATTTTGGAGAGTGGTTACTTGCGCAAATGTATGAAATAAGTCAGACATGGGCATTGCAATTCGAAGGCTAATGAGATCCATATATACACTGTGTACGTATGCCAAGTCGTTGATCTTGCCGCGCCCAAAATAGGAGGCGGCTCAGTGAAACACTGAAGTATTGTGTAGTAATGATCAAAGTACTCTGCCCAGGTGATTCTCCTGGCGTTCTCAAGTCTAAAAAAAGAAGCTTTTGACTACATATGCCATAACCAGGTATACCCGTTTTTGTATTTTGGGTGTGCGTTGAAGGAGAGAAAGCACCGATCGCATAAAGAAGCGGATTGGAGAGGTGAGGTGTATCAAAGCAGAGGCACCGATCACTGACCACTGTGAGATTCGCGATCAAAGGAGAGAGGCACGTAGTTGTTGTAGCGCGTGACGAGTGTGAAGACTCTACGCAGGTGACACCGTGTGTAGGTGGGCCGCCGACGGGAGAACTCGAAGCTTGAAGATAATCGCGTTGAGAGATGCGGCCCGCAGGCCGCGCTCGGCACGGAACTGCCCCGGCCCCGGCGCCCCCCACCACCCAAATCTTCGACCCCCTTCACCCCGACAGCACGGCCTTAATACCATTGACAACCCCCCTCGAAACTCGCTCAAATCGCGTGCTATCTGTGGGAGCTTGGTTGGCGGGTGCCACAGATTCCGTGCTTCCTCCCGCGAGCGTTTCGCCGGGGAGGAGATTGAGGACACGGTACACAGGTGAGTCCTCTCTGGCGGGGATGTGATATTCCCTGGCACCCAGCAAGGTATTCGACCCTCAGGCCTCCTAATGTCAGCCCTCGGGTTGCTCCAGACCAAAGCGGCTTTGGGACCGGGGCCATCGACCTGTAGGTCGATGGACTGAGAGTCAGACGGAGTCAGCGTCGGATCGGCAGCTGGCCGGTTGATGATTTGGCTGGCGTAGCTTTGAATTGATTGGCCCAACCAAATGGACCCAGTCACCAGTGCAGTCAAACCCCTGGACAACATACCGTCAGTCTCAGAGGCGGCCTGCTCCTCAACCGCCGCACGGGCAGCATCGAGGTTGACGCAGTCGGTGAAATGGCTATTGTGACCGTGCTGGATGAACAGGGGCATTGAATGCCGCGCCGGCGGAATCGACACCATAAGACAATATCTATTAATCTTGTTAGTATCACTTCAGCACACAGAAAATGTCTCTGCAGGGAAGGGAACTTACAGGGTCGGGTGGTGTTCCAAACCCAAACATTTAACGCCGCCTGGACGGGACCAACGCCCCGGTAGGTCTCAGGCGGGGCCCGGCTATAAGCAATGGTTAGTATCAACCCCGAGAAGGATCGATCATCAGACATTTGGTGCTTGAAGACATGGTGAACTGATGTTGACCATAGCAGACGCACAAATTTGAGGGTTGTGAGAGTGAAATGAGAGTGAAATGAGAGTGAAATGAGAGTGAAATGAGATGGAAATGAGATGGAAATGAGATGAAAGACAAGCAAAAGGTCTTTCAACTTCTTACTTACCAAAGGCCTAGCAGAAAAACAATGATCAATACACAAATCGGGACAAGAATCCCGACAAGAAGTTTCTCATCCATTGTAAAAAAAGAGAGAAAGAAAAGTGGTCTCTGATGGTTTCAAAATTTGTTTCCTTTAACTGTGCCAAGCGCCCCCCAGATGCCACTCGGTGTGTTGGGCGCTTGGCACGGTTACTTAGGGAGAAGAGGGAAGAAGAGTTACGAGAGCAGTTTTGTTTCCATCTCTACGAATATGGCAACTGCAACAATAAACAACTTTATGGGGGAAAGAGCCAACTCATACCTGCCGAAGGCAGACTCAAAGCAAGAGCCTCAACAGAATGAGTCGAACTAGGGTTAACACAATTGACAACATACAATAGGGGGGGGGGGAGGGTAAGGCCTTTATGTTACATTATCTTCATCATCTGAACGTGGTATTTAGGAGCCCTAGATAGTATTAAAAAATAGGGGCAAGAGGACGGGAAACTGGATTTCTGTTGTTGCATCGTACATACGTAAATTTATGTTTGACCAGGCTTGTATTCTATGGTTATATGTATGCTATCACGAGGGTATTAAGGCCGTGATGAGTTCAAGCTTGTTCAAAGTCATCATTGGGTGGACTCTTAGGGTCCAGAGGCCCCTGCGTTGTGTCGAGACCTCCGGCATCCAGCTGCACAGGAGGCCCAACCAAAGACCGGCGATGATGACGCATGTCGAGCTTCTCACTAGTCTCTTCAGTGCCCAAGGGATCCTCGCTAGCCGGTTCATCTCGGGCGTCGAATCCCCTCGCTTCAAGATATTCAACCTTGACAGCATGACGCAGATTGTCAACAAAGCTCTGCATCTCAGCCATGGGGAACACCCCGTTAGCCTGCAACACATCAGCATAGAGACGCTCCGCTTCTTCCAGACAGGCTGAAGCTAGGGTTGGTTGGCCCGCTTTGAGCCATTGATCGGCAGCAAGGGTGCTCCACATGCCGGCTTTTCGGCGACGACCACCCCATTTCGCGGCGCCAACTGGAGTCTTTGAAGCATAGCAAGCTGCTACCCTTTCAGTATACAGGATCTGACCCACAGAGCCCACAAGACCAAAGTCCATGACCCGCATGGCCCATTTGGCTGCGCTCTCGGTGGCTGATCCGCCGCGAGACTTGAGAAGTTCAACCGCTAGGGATAAACATCGTAGTGCGTGTGTCGCATCTGAACAGCGTGTGAGATAGGAGTAGCAAGCAGTCTCGAACATTTGGTCGACGCTCTCAAGCTTGATTTTGGCTGAGGTGGCCAATGGATTTAGAAGCATGCTAACAGCGCACATTTCGTGGGCACCGGCATGATATTTCCAGGCTTTGTCATTGCCATAGTCCGAGCGAATCATGTCATATGTGGACGCAGCTAGCTTCCAATCGCGGAGCATAAACGCATAGTCGGCCATCTTCCGCAAGACAGCCTCCGGGGAGTCTGGACTATAAGAATGTTGTGTTGGATCGTAGTTCCCGCTGTTGCCACCCGAAGAGCCTCCGATACTTGAACGCGAACTAGAACCAAAACCAGCCCATCGCCGAGACATCGACATAAATCTGCCGCTTATACCACGCCTCCGAGATGCAACTTGGTCGTTCCAGACCGCTACTTTATTTTCCATGAATGGAATGACGGATTGCACCACGAGTTCTCGAATGAATGCCCTAATTGCAGTAGCATCGGACCCAAAGAGATATGGTGTACCATCAGTACCGAGGTCAACCAAGGCTTCTAGCGGAAAGTTAGCTTATGTCTAAGTATGTAACGACGAAAACTTGCCTGCTTCACCTGCTCCCGACAGATGCTCCGATGGCGAAAGCCATTCGCACTGGGGAACTTGCATGCTATCGTCGTCTGTCACCACACACTGGCTGCTCCGAAGTCTCAAAAGATGACAGTGTAGCCCAAAGTGCCGCTTCATCTGATCATAAAGCTTGATAGATTCCGTGATATCATCTCGTTCTTCGTCATGAACTAAAACATAATACCGAAGATACTCCTGGTTGACCCAGTCGGGTAGCTGTTTGTCCCCAGTGGTACCGTCGGCGTATAGCTGCCTGAGTGTCTCCAGCGGAGCTGCGTTGCGCGAGCTGATGGCTATTACATTGGCTACTGGGTGGCCAAATGTCTCGTGGGGCGCTGTAGGTGCCGAACACAGCAGTTGTTGCAAAAATGACTTGCATAATGGAGTTGTTGCAGGGAATCCCAAAACATCCTTTGTGCGCACCGATGCACCAAGCATGCCGTTTGAAGAGTCTAACTGCTTGGTCAACACCTCTTCCATCTGCGCTAGGGGCCCAGAGTCTCGACTAGCCGGAGCCCTGCCGATCCCTTTGAAATCAGCAAGGCGCACTCCATAGTCCTCCCAGGCACGACTCGAGCCTATACTGTCCCGGATCACTACCTTTCCGGAAACTGTTTCTCCAAAGGGCCGGATCAACTCCCAGAATCCCCCCTTGAACCCCTTGTTCCTCACCAAATCGTCGGTATCCTCGGAGGCATGGACTGCGATCGTAGGTGAGAATGACCGGATAATTGATGATCTTATATCCTCCGAGCCATCAGACCTTCCATCAAAGGGCGAACCGATTGATGACCTTGCTAACTGTGGAGTTGAAGACCTCCCAGAACGCGAGTGCGACGAGCCAGGCCGTAATGGTAGGTCGGCGATCGTGCCTGAAAGAGGCGTCGGCGATGAGACAGACTGGGATTCTGCCAGTTCGGCATCTAAAGATTGCGTTGTTTCATGCTCCCCGGGGTATCGTGATGGTGATGTGGATGCGACTCGCGCAACGCCGGGGGAGAAGGACGGCGGAGGTTTGACCGGAGCAGCATCTCCGGGCGATGTCATGGGCGGACACCTGCTGCTTTGTGCAGATTTAAAGCGAGTGTAGTTGATCGATAGGCCCCATCGACTGGTAGATGAGGTCGCACGAGGTGTAATAGAGCGAGTGGGATGCGGCTTCACGGAGGTGTTGTTGGGGAGAAAGCCAAGTCGACGGATTCGGGCCGATAAGCACTGACACGGGCAACAACAAAATAGAGTGACGGAACCCGTGGGCAGGTAAGGCACTAAAACCTTTTAAGGAAGTTGAAGATCGTCTTGTCAATTGTAAATGCAACACAGAGTACTTAGTAGGAGCTGATTATCGATCTCCAAGTGGTGATGCAAACCACGTGAGGGTCATGCTTATCGACAATCAAACTGACTCACTTTCTCAGAGCATCTGATCTGGTTATGTTCAATGCAGTCGCGCCCTTTCGTATGTCTATTTAAGGCTTCTGGTCTCCCTTCAGTTCAAGCTCCACTTACCCGCACTCTAGCGAGAAGAGCTGGTCAAATACACCCGTTTCAACAACAACTACCCCTCCGAACTTACTCTGCATCTGTACCTTGTCGCACTTCCATGCGCAGCCCCGAATCGGACCCGGACTTCTCAGAACGAGTCAACAAGAGGCGACGCATTTCTTCCCCGACGCGGGAAGGCTCATATGCAACCATGAGCCCCGCCATGCCTACCATCGAGCTCACTCCGCTTGAGAGCACCCTACGAACCTTACTCCTCGATGTCGCACAATACATCACCGAACAGAAAATGGCAGAGGGAGGCCGGGCAGCGAAAGATCACACCGAGACTGTCTTGCGCTTCACAGGCGGGTGGGTCAGGGACAAGCTGCTCGGAGTCGAGAGCCATGACATCGATGTGGGTATCAGCAACATGACGGGATACCAGTTTGGTATGGCTCTGAAAGACTACCTGGATATTCCAGAGAACCTTGAAAAATACAAGGCAGGCCCGAATGGGGAAATGCACGACGCCATTGTGAGCCTTCATAAAATCGAGGCCAACCCAGAAAAATCAAAGCACCTCGAGACCGTCACAACCAAGATCTTCGGCTTGGATATTGATTTGGTCAATCTGCGCAAGGAAACATACACGGATGACAGTCGAAATCCTCAGATGGAGTTCGGCACCGCTGTCGAAGACGCTCTGCGACGCGATGCAACTATCAATGCGCTTTTCTACAACCTTAATGAGTCACGGCTAGAGGATCTCACTGAGAGAGGACTGGACGACATGAAGAAGAATATTATTCGATGCCCAATGGAACCATACCAAACCTTCAAAGATGACCCACTGCGTGTGCTTCGATTGATCCGCTTTGCGAGCAGACTGGGGTATCAAATTGAGCCCGAAACCGAAGCCGCTATGCAGATTGAAGATATCCGCGAAGCATTGAAGCTCAAAATCAGCAAAGAGCGAGTGGGAGCAGAGCTGGAAAAGATGTTGCGTGGTGAGTGATTGCGCTTGCTCTTGCCCGGTACTTTACATTTCTAATCAGTCGTATCCCATATCTTAGGCCCCGACCCTCGCGGTGCATTGCAGTTCATCGATCGACTCCAACTATTCCCCACTATCTTCGCTAATCATCAGGACGAGGTCAAGGCCGATACATCGACATGGCCCCTTGCCTACAATACTTTGGCACGATTGCTGCATCCAGAAGCCGGTGACAGCGAAGAACTTCAGGCGGTTACTAAGCGCATTCGTGAGATCCTGTTCCGCGACGAAACTACCATATACTACGCCTGGATGATTGCAACCTTTGCTCCCTGGACTTCGATCCCCGGCCGTACCGGAAAAGGATCCAAGCCCTTGCCCCCGCGAGCGGTTGAGGTTGGCAGGGACAGCCTTCGCAGTGACAACAAGACACTCAATGCGCTCCGCGCTGCTGCTCTGCATTACAAGGAAACAATTGCGACCAAAACTGCTCTTCTCGCGAACCAGATGAGTGGGACACCGGCAGAAATCCGACAGCGCATTGGTTTGCAAATGCGGTCGTGGAATAAGGACTGGAAGCTTTGCATTCTCTTGGCTATCCTGCAAGAAAACGTGGTGCTTCGTGATTTTGCAGAAGGTAAGATCCACTACCCCTCGAAGATAACGTCAAAATACTCACGATGTGCAGTGGCCCATGAATACGATCAGTTCCTTGCGTACATTGTAGAAAAAGATCTGGAGGGTGTTTGTGAGCTCAAGCCCATTGTAAACGGTGACGAAATTATGAAAAGCTTGGGGGGTAAAAAGGGACCCTGGATGTCCAAAGCAGTTAACATGGCCCTGGAATGGCAACTTCTTCATCCTGATAGCACCGACAAGGAAAAGGCGCTGGAGGAGATCGCGGGTCGACGAGCAGAATTGAAGTGACGTCCAGATGAAGATCCCCGATGACAAATGAAAACCCCAACTTAAACTACTTGAACTCCGAATGGTTACAACTTTTTTCTCTTCCATTTTAATTGTAAATATTTTCAATGGATAAACTGCGCAAAGAAGCCCGTGAGGCTCTCGTGCAGAGTCCTGGCAAAATGCCAATCGGTTTCTTCCCCGCCGTTGCAGCGGCGTCCAAAAGTGATTTGCATCAATTATGGCAAAACGTTGCTGCTTACGATCACTCGACGCATTTGAATGTATGTTTCTATCAATTTGAATTAAGACAAGTGGACTAATCTTCTAGATCTGCGAGAGCCTCGTTACGGTGACCAGTTATATCGACTACTGGGATGGGACGCTGCCAAATGACCAAGGCCCGCGACCCTTGAAACCAGCCGAGGCCAAAGCCGTGAATAACTTATTCGACTGGGCCAGTGCTGCTGCTTTGCCTTCATCGGATTTTGCAGTTAATTTTGATGAGACTGCCGAGATTTCGGATGGTAAGGGTTTTTTTACCAACATATGAAGCTTTGACTAATTGTGTCACAGATATTATCAAAGCCCAGAACGAGAGTCGGTTCAGATCTGAGCTGGCTCTGGAGCTGATTCTAGTTTTAAACAAGCCCTTGGCAGGACTGCCAAATGGCAAACCAGAAAATGCAGCGGACATCCTTCTCGCGGGGGCATGTTTTGCCAACAAGCAAAACCCATGGGCCACATCAGATAGCTACAATGCAGCGTCGATGCTCATGAACGTGTGGGTTCAGGACACTCGTCGCGGTAATACATTCTGGCCTGCCATCGACTTCATCCTCAGAGAGAGAATTAGACCTCTTTTTGCAAAGACAAAGAATCCCGCCATCACCAGTGCCGGCCGCAAAAACTTCCATCCTCAAACTCTACCTCGCTTCGGTGCAAGCGATCTAGACGCATCGGCCAAGCCATGGAAGACAACTGATGTCTACGTCGGAGCTGTACTGTCATGGATCCTCTCACAATACCAACCCGAAGACAAGACCCAATTCGAAACGCACTTCCAGCTTTTCGTGCCCACTATCCTAGCAATGATCGACGACAACAACCTCCCATTCAAAACAAAAGGTTGTACTCTACTCACTCAGCTGCTTCAACCGATCCAAGAAAGCGGCTCGGATATCCTCCGACGAACAAACCTCACCTCCGTCTTCGAAGACGCCGTCACGCCGTGTCTTCTATCCCTACCATCCATCACACCCGAGGATAGATCCTTAGACATACTAGGAGCAGCATACCCAGCCCTCCTCTCCACCCTCAAAACCGCCTACCAAGGCCCCAGCCAATCCGAAAAGGATAAAGAAGCCTACACAACCAGCCTCGCCAAAATCCTCCGATCAAACCTCATCTCCTCATTCCACCATGTCAGCTCCAGTACTCCAGCCTCTGGCTCAACCGCATCATTCCCTCACCCCTGTCTCTCAACCTTCCTCCTAGAAAAGATAACAATCGTCACCAACGAGCTGGGAATTCATACTACAAAGTATCTGCAAGAACTCATCCCAGTCCTCTACACAACACTATCAAACCCATTCGGAACAGCGCACCCTCCACTCCCGCTAGCTGCAGCTGCAGCTACGCAGGCGGTGATCAAGAACGCACACCCACGCATCTGGCGCTGGCGCGGGGAGATCCTGAGTGGGCTCAGTTCATGCTGGCTTCATATTGCCGAGGATAGCGGAGGCTCTGTGGCTGAGCTGGCTAAGCTGAAGCGCGAGTTGCAGCAGACGCTTCAGGTCTTGAAGCTTGTTTTGCTGAATCCTGTTGCTATTGCGGCTGATGGGCCAGAGCCGGAACAGGTGCATGCGAAGGAAAATGTGGAGAAGGAGTTCCAGGAGCTTGTTGAGGCGGATGCAGAGCTTAAGGGTCTGTTTGTTTGAGCGTTACTGGCAAATGTATGTCTGGGAGGTTATTTAGGAGAAGGATTATAAAACAACAATTATGACAATCTCAATCCAAGATATCTGGTTGGTAGTAAATAGAAACGATTCATAGAACCTTCGATAAAGTAATATAACATGCAATAAGGGTATCAATTTGCTGTACTGAGCGCCAAAACAGAAAGAAAAAGCAGGTACTCAAGTTCGTAGCATCATGGATCAACTCGCTGCTTGAAAAGACTCTTTCCCCGCAACCATTGGCGGTACCGTTTATACCTCTTCTTCTCGTAGTCCTCACCCACGACAGTAAGACCGTCCTCGGAGACATCCAGAAACTCAGCATAAGCAAGCATGTTTATCCCAGCCCTTGCCTCCAGTGCAGATTCCTCGACATTGCATTTATTCGCGTACTCCAGGAGATCGAGATTGTAGCCGTGGTCTTGCAGTGACGAAGCAGTCATTTCATCTTCGGATGTGACGACAAGCGGGACCTTGAGGGGGTGATTGATGTACCGCTCGTATTCCTCTGCCTCAGCACCGGTGACAGAGGGACTCAGCGAGTCGCTGACTAGCTGGCCAAGGGTCCACTGGGCGATTTCCGCTTTGCTGGGGGCGGACGGGTTAGGGGGGTCGATGGGTGGAATGCGGGATACATGGGGGATTTTGAAAGCGGGCTCTTTGATGATGCCCGTAAGAGGGGGTTGTTTCTCGGATGATGGTGGTTGGTGGGCCCATGTTTGTGCAGATTCGGGTATCGGCGTCGTGCTTGATGAGGCGCGACTGCGGCTGGCGGATGGTTCTTGGATCTTGACGCTGCGCTGTGGTAGGCGCTCGCGCTGGATTTGCTCTGGGGGGATGCGGGGCACGAAAGGACTGAGATCTGGGACGGGGTGCCCTGGGCGGACAGGGGGTAGATAGCGGGATGTGGAGTTCATTTTCAAGGAGAAAACTTTAGAGAGGGAAGACAGAGCAAGTGGTCGGTAGTATTCCAGCCAGAAGTCATCGAAATGCGAGAGGGGTTCTTTGGGATGGAATGGGAGGGGTGGGAATTCCCTGGCCTTTAGATATTCTGGTGTGTACCAGGAGATGTAGCTGGGTTTCTTTCTGTCAAGGTGGGATTTAGGATCGGTATGGTGGAGATAATAATCCGTAGGAAGATCCCAAAGCATCGGAATGCCCTGCGCGAAGGTGTAGTTTCCAAGAAAGAGATTATATGCCTCTTGGCGCTGAGCATCAAGGAAGGAGTTGTTGTAATACCGCTTGAAGCTTTCCACCATATCTCGAGAGTGGCTACTCCATTGATTGATCTTGCGGTAGGTAGCCATGGTGTTCACTAGATGTGATCCGCCGTACTGAATAGCGATAGTGTCTCCATGGTCATGCCACATGTTCGTGAAGAGATTGACAGCGTCAGTATCATACTCTACAGTTGTATCGTCTATGACACCAAGAGCGTGGAGCTGATAGCCAAGTGCCCTCTTGCCAATGACAAACTGTGCAGCATTTGTTCGGTCAAGACAATCAATGCAGTTGGTCCTTGCGACACCGTTCTGAAGCTGCAAGCCGGATTCTGCGTCATCCCCATTCTTGAAGAAGCCAATTTTGGGAATGATATCGCCTGCAATATCTTCTAAAGTCTCAATGACATCCTGATCCCGGCTTTTTGCGGCACGACTCATATCCCACGCCTCGTAGATGAGCTTTTTGTCCTCGGGAAGAAACTGGTTCAAATAAGTCACAGCGTTTGTGAACTCTTTGAGAAGTATTGACTCTCTCGGAGTTCGTTCGCGAGATTTGACCAAGTTCAGGACATAGACTGGAGCGCCATATCTTCGAAATAGATCGTCGAAATGCAACGCCGCAGCCGAGTAAAATGGATCCACGAGATTAAGCTCAATATCCGGTTTTGGTGATACTCCCGTGTTTTCTTGAGTCCAATGGAGAGGAATGCTCCCACGGTGTTGAACATATGAAGTATAGTGGGGGTTTGCATGAAGTCTTGGGCCAGCAGAATGGAATGATGTTGTTGTCTGTTCACATACAATCTGTTCAGTCTCCACATCATTGGCCACGTATCCCAAGTCGTTTGCGCCTCGCTTGAGGAAGCGGGCCCCAGCAAAGAATCGGGATCGACGCGCGATTATTGTGATGTAGACCACTCGTCCATAGACACTCATCTTTGACTGATCCACGTATCCATGAATGATAGGTAGGCACCACTCGTAGGGGTTCTTAAGGGCCTCAGCAGCCGGGGAAAGTAGATGATGGTTCCAAATAAACATGGAATGGTAGTCATGTGAAGACGGTTGTGGATGGCCATCCCGGTGGGCCTCGCGATCCCGGCAGATATTATGCTGGAGTGTGCGAGTGATGTCGTAAGAATAGCTGAAATAAAAAGAGCGCGACAAGTCCAGATTATTCAAGATCGCAATATAGCGTGCCTCCTCCGACTGCTTCTCGGCCTTAAGATGTGAAGGTTCCGAGGTGGTCAACGGGATCAGTTCAGTTTCATCGATCTGATAGACATTGTGACCACCCACCATGGCAACCTGGCTCCTCTTGGTAACGAGTAGCATATAGTATGCGCCCGTGAATCGGATGAATCCAAGCAATGCCCATGCGCTGCACTTCTGGTTCAACCCGCCAGAACTCTTGTTGCCGTCATCGATTGCATCCAGCAACTGAACCATCTCTCTTTTGTTGTACACCATGTCATCCTCGGTAATACTCAATTCACCGGAATCCGAGGTCCGATCAATTTTCAGAATCCGAAAACGAGTCTCCGCCAGGTTGATTCCGACCATATAGAATCGGGTTGCGGTTTCGTATAGCGTAAATTTGTGCATACGGTTGATCCCTTCGTCCTCCGAGTCTGAAGCTGATCGGTGTTTCTGCGCAAAAGTCGGCGAAGCCTCTCGCTCAAAGGAAGTTGCCACCTGCGGCTCCTCGTCTTCCCCTTCCCCTTCCTCTTCCTCCTCAATCCGAGCTCCAGGCGGCGGGTTGTACGGCAACGGGAAATCCGACACGACGGAGGCGTCATCGATTATTCCAACATCGTCGGTGCGATCTATCTGCGAAGACGATCTGATGCTCGTCGTTTGGGTCGAAGCTGGTCCTGTGGTTTCTTTCGCCAAACTCGGGTCTGAAGGGCATGGAGTCGGGAGATGGTCGTGGAAAGGTGTGTCCTGGGACACTAGTCCGATGAGAGAAACATCATCAAAGCTCTCCATATCTGAAGAGGTTCAAAATCGACTCAAAATGCAGGAAAGGCTGCATATTCAGATGATTTCAGGTCAAAGGCGATGTTTTGGAGTTCAAAGAGGTCCCCACACATGACGTCGCGGTAAATAGCGGCCAACTGGGCTACAACTATAACTGTTGATCATCCTTACTGTAGAATCTCGGTTTCAACCAAATCTAAAACAATATTGTACATTTCATATGGTCTGCCTACATAGTACTTTGGATGATCCCTGTAAGGGCTGGCTAGTCCATTATGGGTACCTCTCTCCGTCGCCTTTCGTCTCACAATACTCGCGTATGGTCATGAAATCATGCAAATCTGATGGGCCGATGGAATCTTCTGACAGAATTAGTACAAAAATTTGCGGACTTTTTAGATACTGAAAAGGAAGTTTTGGCGTCAATTTTTCGGTATCTTAATCGACTACCTTTACACTCGCAATGCAAAGAGATCCAAGGCGTCAACCATAATATAGGCAGCAGACAAAGGTTATGAGTCAACCGCCTGACAAACCCTCGTTGGGGCTAACCTTTTAGCAACGAACGGTAAGGGCGACACTTCTCTCTACCTAGCTACAAACGCAGGAAATATAAGCATGGCTCGGTTCCTACTAAATGCTGGAGTGGATATCAATCAGCAGAACAAATATTTAGAAATACCGCTTAGTATACTGGCTAGAGCTAGTAACGAATACCTAGTGAAATTATTTCTTGATTAATTAGGAATCGGCCCTGATATATCGGGCTGTTCCCGAATTTGTATCCTAAGGCTCCGGGGATAGACACTATTATTATATACTGCTATAAATAGTTATATAACTTATATTAACGTTCTGAAGATTCTTCTTACTATAAACCGAGTAAATATTGAGTCGAAGGGTATATATGGCTAGACGCTGTTGGTATACGCGGTAGTGTATAGATAGGCTGAAGTGATAGAGGTTTTGATCAACGTGCTAGAAATTTAGCTCGAATATAGAGTATAATAGGGTATAACACTATTAATGCTGGCTGCAATTCATGGCTACAAGGCTGTGGCTAGGATTCTTATCGAATAGGAATCCGTCAAAGGCGATGCTAAATGCTACGGCGAATCTATAGTTGGTTTGCGGTTATATATGGTCACTCAAATATTGCCAAGCTGCTCTTGGACAAAGTATGCAACCCTCATTGCCCCTGCCACATGGGCAATACACCGTTTTTGCTAGCTACCAATCATAGACAGGAGGGGATTGTGAAATAGATGCAGCAGTCAGACCACCAGCCGAGGGTTCCGCTTGATCCCATGGAACGGAGGAGACAGGTGATAGCGAATTTGAAAGCTTTGCAGGAATTGCCAATCGGAAGTCGACGGTGTCCTGAGTCGACCCGAACGACCATTGGCATGGTTCTCAGCAGTGCGAAGAAACCTTCGTCATACCGCTGCGGACGCTCATAAAGCCATCTTAGGGCTAAATCTGATTTGAGATATTCAAACTATTATAATTACCCATATAAAACAGCCTAGATGGTGAATTCAAATATATATTAGTAGTAAATATCAAGTTACCTTTTTCTAGTCTGTCTTTTCATTTCAGTTCCCTGGTCTTTAGTATTAATTAGTTTCCGGGTCTGCTGAAGCTCGATATGTATATCAAATGTATATAATTTCTACAACCATATTGTCCACATTCTCCTAGCAGTACCATACAAGTCCTACCAAACAAGTAAGTTAGCTTGACAAAATGTGAATCGTTTGTTTCACTTCACACTTCACGTACGGGTGCTGCACCAGACCTTCCCCTGCTCCACCTAGAGCCCTTGTGTATCGTTTGCTATTTGCCATATTTCATTTAGACATATTAGAAGTCTCTGTTAAATTCAGTTTGACCTACATATAAATATCCTCTTGCTCTCACTTATATCCATATCCTCTCGCTTTCCTCGCACGTTTCAGTTACTCCTACTATCTCAGTACTGAAGTACACCCTGACCTCTTACTCCGGTATCTCTCACTTTTACAATATTTCTAAAGCTAGACTACTGTCTAACCTGGCAAGTCAGCGTCTCTCTTCTCTTCTTATTATACTTTGATATCACACCAACTGGATTCGCTATCTGCACATTGCCTGGTGAGCTTTCAAAAGTAACACCCTTCATATGTTCTATGCTCACAAGAAACAGTCATGCCAGGGAAAAGGCGACACCGGGAAGAAGAAGAACCATCGGTCGAGGATGCTAGTGCAAGGAAACGTCAACGGCAAGACCCCGATCAAGTCTGGAAACAATTCGAGATTTTCAAAGATTCCAATTACAAAGACGACCGAGGAAGATGTCTTGTGTGTAAAATGGTATGCTCTGCACGTACAATACAACCGCTGAAAATCCACCTCGCCAAATGTCCTGGGCCTGGCCTCCGCCAGCCGACAACTGAAGAGACACGGTCTCATTTTATCATCGAAGACAAAGATGGATTCTCAAAGAAACGGGCCACATGCAATCATTGTGACTCTGAAGTGCAAGCCAGATACCTCATTCAACACCTCATGAAGTGCACAGGCCCAGACCTACAAGATACATGGTACAAGGTTGGGACCACTTCCTGCCACGGGTGCGGAACAGACGTCTTAAATCAAGAGATGCCCGCACACAAGCTCACTTGCTCCGGGGTGAAGACTTATTGTCCTCGTTGCAACAAATACTTGGCCCGAGGCTTGTTGCCGAAGCATTTGGAGACTTGTCAGTTAGAGAACTGGCATTGTTGGCATTGCAACACGTCTAGGATCCCTTTAGCTGAAAGAGAAGAGCACAAGCGGACTTGCTCCAAGTTCAAATGCAAGCATTGCTTCAGGGTTTTTCCTATCGGGGAGAAGTCAGAACATCAAAGCAATTGTCAAGCTCGGACCTGCCAATTTTGCCGTGTCAAAATGACCAAAGATGAGAAGGAAGAGCATCGTCGAATTTGTGAACATCGCCCGTGCCGCCACTGCGGCAAGAGAATCCCAGTCAACGAACGGGAGTCTCACGAAGAACACTGTGAAAAGTGGAAATGTACCCGCCGTTGCGGCACAACAACACAACGAAGCGAGAGGCATGCTCATTCTGCTGTATGTACGCGGTGGATTTGCTGCCACTGCAGGGAGAACCTCCCGAGGTCGGAACGCGAAGATCACCGGCAACATTGCTCCTCTCGAAAGTGTCTGGGCTGCGGACAATATATGTCAAAGGAAGCTTTCGAGTTGCATAATTGCGGTCTTTGGAAGTGTTCCAGATGTAAAAAGAATCATCTGCCACTGGCAGAAAAGGCCCAACACCTTGAGACATGCCATTTCCACACTTGTCCCGCCTGCCATACGAGCAAAATTCCTGACGATGAGTTTGAAGACCACAAAAGAACATGCCAGTACCGCTGGTGCTCCCGTTGCAACAAGGGTTTGATTCCGGTGAATATGGTAGAGGAGCACCGGATTTCGTGTAGTGCATGTCACAACTGTGACGACCCTAATGGCTCACGAGAAGAGGGGCATAGATGTCTACTCGCCAGATGCCCAAACTGCCAATCGCGAATCAAGTGCGACGAGCTTCCTCAACATCTTCTTACGTGCAAAATTGCGATTTGTGATATTTGCAAGCGTCGATTTGCTACTGCAGCCGCTCTTCGAGAACATCAAACTGCCGGTTGTCTTGCACAGCCCCAACAGCCCTCATCGGATAGCCATGGCTTGAGTTTGGGCATCTGGAAATCAAATAGGCCCCGTGGCTTTAGTTTGAGTATCTGGAAGTCAAAGGCACCTAATAATCTGTCTGAAGGCCACAGCTTGGACTGGTTGAGCGCGAACTTCCCACTAACGCCTGGAGTCCATCGAGTGCTGAAGACTTGGGTGGACAGCCCTAATACGGTGGCCATTGGGGATTTCGAGTATTCTGTACATTTCGCAAAAATTCTCAAACATCAGGCAGTTGTAGAATTCTCATTGGCAAATGCCAAAGGGGAATGGATTGTTCCCCGAACCACGATCAACCATGGGATGGCCAAGGGCCGATACGCCGCCCTTATGCGCTTTACTTATGACGAACGCCGAGAGTCTAACCCAGCATTGTATGGTGCAGAATTTGGCAGGGCGATGATGATGATCCGAAAATTCTACGGCCAGGGGGATTGGACCGAGGAGACTCCGGGTCTCACTTGGGCGCAGATTGCTCAAATAATCGAGGAATATATTAAAGTACTACCTATCAACGCCAATCCCTAATCTTGCGCATGCAACATATCTGACTAATTACAGAAACATGGGCCACTAGATCTCTTCCTCGAATGGGGAACAAACAATGGCGATTACCAATGTCTCCGCGATGGGTTGGAGTCCGTGGGCAAGGCCCACCTGCTTCCCCCGAAGCCCAAATGGGCCGAACGGCCATATGCATGGTGGTCGGCCTTGAGACGACGCCTTGGTTACAGCGCTGCAGATGCTCCGCTGGGGCTAGGCATTCTTTACCGCGCCATTTTCCCCGAGGATGCTGAACTTGCCAACGGATGGCATAACTCTGACGTTGATACGATGATGACTATCAAACTCATCGAAACATACTTCATTCGAGCATTGGATCAGCCAATCCCTGGCAAAATTGATTCATACTTTAGGCCAATCTTGCCTGAGGATGTGGAGTCTCGACTGGAGGATTTGAATATCAACGAGTGCGACGATGATGAAGAGAGGTGCAACGAGATGTTTTACCAGGAGATGCGTGACTTGGACGATGAGTTATGCAAGGAGGAGGGCGAGGAAGGCGAGCAGAGTGAGGCAGACGAGGAGGCAGATGAGGAGATGACGGAGGATGAGGGGACTGACATAGAGGAGGAGATGTCTGACAGGGAGGAGACATCTTAGAGGTAATGCTAGGACCGGTCTGGCACTATTAGTATGAAATACAGCTGTTCTATTTACATATTCACGTTATCCAAACAACCAATTTGATGCCGATGGTATGAAGTCCAAAATTTACGCAGTCACATACATTTATTCCTCCTTTTATTTAGCCGAACTATCTAATTTGTTGGTCAGACTCTCGAGAATTGTACCTAGGTATAAGCTGGTTCCAACCTTCCAAATCGGGTAATTACGTCCCTAAGGGCTACATAGGTACATGCGTATATATGTACCTAGGTATAGTTACATATTGATACATCTGTGAACTAAACAGGTTTTCATGGAACTGTATGAAGAGCCGGTCGAACGTCATTGCTCAAAATGGTGTCGGACTATGGAAATAGCTTGTATTGTCTCGAAGGATCTAGCCCTAGGTTAAGCTAGTCATTACTGCATAAATAAATAGCCCTCATTTCTAAGACTATATCCCCCATATTTGCGGGTTGAAAACCTCAGTTCCACGCTAATTACTTCAACATCCCTTCTACGATGAACCGTAAATCCATGAGAAACTACCAGCCCACTAAAAGGCGACTGATCCAATTCATCGGCTCTCCCCTCGAGGATGTTGTCACCAAAAACGGCACCAATGGCGAGCGATGGCGAGATACGATAGAAGCAGTTTGCAATTCAATAAAGAAAGCTGTTAGTTGACCGATCAACCTTCGAGGAATATGCATCTTCTTATACTAACCCCTTTCAGGATCGAAATATCGTCTTTGCAAACATCCTGTATGTTGGGACTTGAAACATCTAATCCTAATATTTCTCTTCTAATAGTCTCGTCTAGGGGTGCTAACGCCCATCTATCCTCGACGGATAAGGACGACATGCAGGAGGTTATATCAGTGTCTCTGCTAATTAAGTCTGGTACTTCTGTGGGCGCAATTCATCTACATCTCGATGGCACCTGGAAGTTATTTACACGAGGTCACGGAATAAAGGCTCAACACGCTGCCAAAATTGACAGGGCCAATCTGCCGGGGTATATTTCGACTAAAGACACTCCCTAGGGCTGTTTAGATGAGGATTGAAATCTCGGAAAGGTACGAAAGTTTGGGCTCATCGAGCTGTGAGAATACAACCATATAGCGTGGCTATATGATACGGAAGCTGGGACTATGAATTGTATCGTTTGATTCCAAGAAGAATACTGTATTAAGAATCAGATATGAGACCTTGGTGAGGAGAAAGACGGTACAATAAGGCACCTAGCAGAAATCGAGTACGCAGAGTAAGAGGACGGGAGATAGGATATGTTGTTGCATTGTATATACAGTTCGAGCAATGATTTACCTTCAGACTCGAACCCAAGGAAATCGGGCCTACGCGACCGCGGATCAAACCAATACCCTCCTCAATCCCTCAGTGCCTCCAAGCACTCTCCTTCCTGTGACAGGACATCTCCCCTTGCCACTCTCCCATTTACCAGATCGTTTGCGGGGTCCTGATTCAGCGTCATCTCCACTTGGAGTTTTCTTCGTCTCTTCGTCATCGCCTATGATCTCCTCTTCCCACGGTGCACCAGCGCCCTCGCCGGTCATGAAATCCAGTTGGCGTTGGTGCTCACCGTTCAGCCAGTGGAAGATACACACATAACAGAACACGTACCCTGTCTGGCAAGCAGTCGGGTTAACGAGCGCACCCATGCAGACAGGGCAAGTATTGGCGCTCGAGGGATCAGCCGGAGGCAAAGACACAGTGTAGATGGGGAGGTAAGATGTCGCGGAGATGGGGGGTTGATGGCGACGAGGAGGCTTGAGTGCCGGTTTAAGATCACCCGCAGCGCTTTTTTTCTCCTGCTCGGCCTGCTTCTTGGCCTTTTCTTTCTCGTCTTGGAGTGACGATTTCCGTCGCTCCGCGGGAGAAGTTAAGCCTGCCACAACAGGGGCTGGCAGATCTAGGACCTCAGTTGCTTTACGGGCGAGCTGGCGAGAGAAGTCACTTGCATGCCACCATTCTAGGAACTTGAGGGCGAAGATCGACGCAGGAAGGAAGTAGCGCAGCGAAGTCAGGAGCTGAGTATGAAGATTCTGGGGACTAAGGAGACCCAGCAGGCCTCCGCCGGGTCGCTGAGATCGCCCGGTACTGGGGCCGGGCTTGGGATCTAACACTGCGGCGATGGCGCGGTGGTCTGCGGCGCCCAGGCGGCGAATGCGCGTGCCGATAAGCCACAGGAACGGAGAGGAGTATTTCGTGTTGTCGAAGAGGTAGGCGAGATTAAACGCCAGGACGGAGAAATAGTATGCCGCATTCACGGATGGGTAGACATTGCGCAGGAACCACTTGTAGTAGAAGAAGATGCGCTGGCGCAGCGACGGATTGGCCGGCAGGTCGTCGCTGGGGTTATATCGTGGGCCGCCGCTGGTGACCAGGGATGCATGTGGCGCAGCATGGATGTCATACCCTTCGTCTAACTTGCGTTTTAGGTAAGGGATGCCAACCATAACGAACAAATTCTTCCAGATGTCCGTCGAGTGTAGCTTCAGGGCGTCGCGCACAGGGCCTGCGGCGCCGACCTGGGCGCGCGGGATCTCGCCATTCTTGGTGCGGAGAACGCGCTCACGTTTCAGGGAATAGAAGTTTTCTGTGAAGGAGCCGCCGAATGTTCGCAGGTAGTAACGTTCGACTATTAATGAAAGGAGGGCGTAGACTTCGTCGTATGAGTTGAGGATCCGGAGGAGGTAGCGCGGGTGGCGGTGTGTTGCGACTGCGAGAAGATAACGCAAAGATGGAGGAAGAAGATCCGAGAGTTGTTGCTCGGCTAGGAGTTCTGTTGTCGAGCACGATCTCCGCGTTAGCGATTCCAGTCATGTCATGTATGGGGGGTTCCCCATGTCTGGGGTCTCCATCTACGCGGGGAAGCATCAATCGACTTACCGAAGAGCGATGGCTTGTGCTCATCGAACTCCTGTTGAAGACTAGGAAGGTACTCCATCGTCGGGAGTGCCAGTCATCCTTATCAGGGTGGTGTTTGAAGGTGTTTGAAGAGAGGTGGAGAGGAAGAGTCGCCGGAACCAGTGATCATATGCCGAGGCTCAACTTATCCGAGCTGACTACGTCGCTCCGGGCAGGAGATCCATCCATGTCATACATTCAGCGGATATTTAATTATACAACTAGAATATAAGGAGCTGTGAAAACGACGCCGAAAATAAAAGCCTCTGGCGCCAGAAACGGCCTCCTTTCCACCCGTAATTTTGGACAGCACTACACTTATAGAACACCACTGTACAGAGCATATTATACCTCAACGCTAAGTGATGGTAAATCGGGCGCCGGAAATGGCTACCTTCGCCATTATTTCGAGCTTCCTTTTTACCAAGGCCTTGGTCATCACAGTCCCTCTTCAATTCCGCTCGACCTACGGTAGATGCTAAATTATTTTCAAGAGGCTATATGTTATGGAATCTGCTGGGAGGAATCAAGATGATGATATTACTCTGTCGGACTTTTTCGATCAAGATTCCCGTTTCTGCGTTGTAAAAGAATCGACTGTACTTGTTCGCGACCGATCATCACTCAGTCTGGAAGATTGCGCCGGGGGGACAGACGTGAAGACGAGGTACTGATCCCGAGTTTGGTCTTGCTGAAGCGCTCGTTGACGGCGTTCTAAGGAATTTCGTAAGCTCTCGTTGGTGGTGAATGGCTGCTGCTTCACTTCCTTCGCTAGTTGCGCAAGAGGATCCTCAGATTTAGATTCAATTGACGAGAACTTAGAATATGAGAGCTCAGAAGATGAAGACTGGGACGCGGCGTCCGAGGTGGATCGAAGGAAGTCTATGGTGGGTGGGAAGGTAGGGTGAGAAGTGAGAAGGAAGTGAGAAGGAGGTGAGAAGGAGGTGAGGAGGCAGGTAAAATAGGCAAGCACTTACGACTGGTAAAAAGAGAAAGGCGGTCACATTTTTGCCTGTGATTGTTTTGATCACGGTGTATTAATGACGTGACGGCCAATATTACAACTTCGATATTTCACATTAGATACGGATGTAATATTGTACACTGGATAATATATGCTAGATTATTTTACAAATTGATCCCTCGTCATTCAATTTCCCCGGGCAAGTGCCTCCTGGCACTTAGTCCAGAGTGGCATGTAGAAGCTCGGAGACGCTGCTTCATCTCGGTTCTGGAGTGTCGGGTCGGCCACCAAAATACAATGCATGATGGCTGTCACGATCGGACCCTGTAGCACAATGGCAGGGGACTCTCGATTCATCAATGCTACCCCCGTCGACAGACACTCGCGCGCTCGTACTTCCTCGCCTAACTCGGCATGCAATTTGAATAGCTGCACGTAATCCTCTTGTGTGCGGTTAGCACCTTTCAAGGGAAACTGGCGCCACAAGCGCCAGAAACCGTCGTAATCCCCGCATTGAAATAATGTCACCATAAGCTGACGCGCCTCTACTGCGTCAAATGGAACGTTGGCAGCCGCGAGTATCTTCGACAGCCGAGACAAGATTTGTTTTCGAGACTCGGTCTGTTGAACCACAGACGAACTTGAGGAACTCTCTTCCGGATGCAATTCATTCGGGCTCGAAGGTGCTGGATTGGGTGCACAGATTGCTTGATAGAGTATATTGAAAATCTTCATGTTCAAAATCGGCACACCACGGAGGCTCAAGCGATCCAGCACTAACAAAGCAAGCTCCATGCCAGTGTCTGGTGAATGAGTCTTAGACTGCTCGGTGATAACACCCGCTGTTTTCGGCGTTAGAAGCGCAGAAACAACATCGAATCCAAGGTCATCCGGAAGGTCATACCCGTCGCGTAGAAAATCGGAGAATGTGCTAAAAAGTGCATCCTTGGTGTAAGCTGGGTGTTGCCGAGATACAGCAATAGAAAACAATTTCAATCGAAAGGTGGCTTTTTCCTGTGCAGAAAACCGCGCGGCGTGGTTGGTATAGAAGAGCCGTAGAAAAAGAGTGGACTGGCGATCATTTGGGCTGCTTCCAAGCTCATTCCGTGCACTATCAGCCGGAAGTTCAGCGAGAAACTGAAGCAAAGATGTCGGTGTCAATTGGGATGCAACTGCTGCTGCGCCGCCTGGAAGGGTGGAAGACGAAGTTCCCATGCCAGGAAAACCAGCTTCTAAACCAGACTCGGTAGAGTTCGTGGCCGATAGTGCGAGTCTGCGCACAGTATGAAAGCCTCTCCTCTGCCCAGGAATGGAGCCAAATCCATCTGACATAGACCTGGGGGGCGCAGCACCAGTCTTGGATATATCCCCTGTGCTCTCCCGGGTGTTCTTGCGCCCTTCACGGGCTAAAGTAGCCTCCCAGAGGCCATCAAGGTCAACATCAGCCCGCTTCTCCTCGGTGAAGATCTGGACAACCACAATAGTCCCAAGGTCAAGATTACCAAATCCTTCAATTCCAACATCGCTCAACTGGGTCGTAGTAGCGCCTTTATCCACCATACCCGCATTTACACAAATCCATCCTGTGGTGATCCCATCATCCTTTTCGTCAACCATTGCGCCTGCTGCACTGGCAGCGCGCGCTCGCTTGGCCTTGCGACGGAGTTTGATTTTCAACTCGTTACGTCCAAGTAAGCCGTCGGCGTAGGGGGTCAATTTGTATTGACTTCTCAGCCAGCGACAGAGACGATCCGCAGACACGTTCAAATGCTTCACACTGCGAGCAGTTCCAATGATCATGATGACATTAGCACCGAGAGCTGCAGGGATTTCGAGGCCGCGTAGGTCAAAAAGCTTGAGACCGTCTAAGCCTAAATCCTTATATGTATACTCCAATAGAGTCGAGAGCATCTCTGGCGAATCCTCTGGGATCTGGGGAAGATGGGCTTCGGTCAACGGGCGCTCCTTAATAATCGGCGCCTCTTCCTGGAGATACCAGGGGACATGCTGTGATGAGGCTGGTTTATTGGTTTCCGAGGGCGCTGATGGCTCTTCTGGTTCAGACAGATGAATGTCAAGCTGGTTCGAAGTTGGAGGGCGATCAGACCGCAGCAAAGTTACAGCGGAGAAAGCTCTAGCGTTGGAGATCGAACGGGAGGAAAGAGGAGAGGATCGTGGCATTGGAATGCCGGAGACAGAAACAAAGGACCGTAGCACCTCATGCCGGCAAGTCTGGCACGCAGCCCCTCGCAAAAGAGCCCTGCTCATGGTGATGGTTATATTGGAAAAAGAAATGAGGATCTTGAGTTCTTCCAACAATTCGGTTCCCAAGGTTGATTTGGTGATATCAAGATAACGAGTGCAAACACTACAAACAGCTGAGTCATCAGAAAAAAGATCCATTCGGGTGGGGGGCAAATATCACAAATCCACGGCGCTGTAAACTCTTTGAATCCTCAATACCCTGGTGATTTTTTCAGTCTTGGGTTTAATATCAGATTCTACTCATCAATATGTCGATGGATCTGGATGCCCCCGTCTATTTCACGCAGCAGGAGAAAGTCGCAGCCACGTGAGTCCTTATCGCAACTTTTTTCCCTACATATTCCAACCCCGCTGGGCCAATCCTCCAAACTCTTTATACTGCAACTCTAGGTTCTAACTACTTTACTTTCTCAGAATTCTCTGCTGCAACTGTGGCGCTGCAATTGATGGAACACTCTCAGCCGGAGCCCTATGTTCGGATTGTATTCGTCTTACTGTCGATGTTGCCGGAGGTGTATGTGTAACTCCATTTTGGGCTTAGAAGAAGCCTTCCTACACGCCTATGTTTTGTCCCAGCTGACATGGACTCTCTTTGATTTATAGGTGCAACGAGAAGCGGTGATTCACTGTTGCAGGGATTGCGAACGGTGGCTACAGCCCCCCAACAGCTGGGTTGTCGCAGCTCTCGAGTCGAAGGAACTACTCGCCATTTGCCTACGCAAGCTCCGTGGTCTAAACAAAGTCCGAATCATTGACGCCAGCTTCATTTGGACGGAACCTCACTCGAAGAGATTGAGGCTGAAGATCACCATACAAAGTTAGTTCTACCCACCTGATAAAGGTCACCACGAGCATCCATCAATTCCGCTTTAGCACATCTAGCCCTGGGATCAAAGCTAACACCCCATTAGCGGAGGCTTTCCAAGGCACTATCGTGCAACAGCAATTTGAGGTTGAATATGTTGTTGCCAATCAGCAATGTGCTGGGTAAGCTCCCCCCCCCCCCCCCGAAAACACCCAAAACACCCACCACAGCACCAACACCCATAATACTAAACTTTTTTTCTTTTTTTTTCAGATGCGCAAAATCTTATACGCATCATTCTTGGCAAGCATCTGTACAGGTCCGACAGAAGGTGCCTCACAAGCGGACATTTATGTACCTGGAACAGCTTATCCTCAAGCATAATGCCCACAAGGATACTGTCAACATCAAGGAATCGAACGAAGGTCTTGATTTCTTCTTCGCAAAGAGGAATGAAGCCGAGCGTATGCTTTCATTCTTAGAATGTCAGTATTTGCCCCTTTGCCTAATATATGCAAGTTTACTGACAACTACCAGCGGTGGTTCCCATGCGTTCCAAGAAGAGCCATGAACTAATTTCAATGGATATTCATACGTCAACTTCTTCATATAAGTTCACGTATTCGTGCGAAATTATCCCTATCTGCAAGGATGATCTGGTTGCTCTGCCGATTAAGCTGGCCCGCTCATTGTCTGATATAAGCCCGCTCGCTATCTGTTATCGGGTCGGCACGTCTATCAATCTTATGGACCCTTGCACCCTACGGACAACCGATCTTCCTACTAGCACTTACTGGCGCCAGCCATTCCCGAACCTTGCAGATACCACCGAGCTTAGGGAATTCATTGTCTTGGATATTGAATCCACCGGCCACTCTAATGGTCGGTACCTCCTTTCTGAGGCCACAGTTGCTCGTGCTTCAGATCTAGGATCTAACGATACCACCTATTTCACCCGGACTCATCTCGGTGGTGTTCTACACGTGGGTGATTCTGTTCTCGGATACCACTTGTCGGGAACCCAGTTCAACAACGATCAACTCGAGGCAATTGAGAATAGCCACCAGTACAGCTCAACAATTCCAGATGTGGTCCTTATCAAGAAGCACTACGTCCGCAGCAAGAAGTCCAAGGCCCGCAGCTGGCGTTTGAAGCGTATGGCTCGCGAGCATGAAGAGGAGGCGACTGCTACTACAGTCAATGTCCCCACCAACAAGCGCCAGGAGCAGGAGCAGGCTAGGATGGAACAAGATTACGAAATGTTCTTACGTGACGTGGAGGAGGATCAGGAACTGCGTCAAACACTCGATCTGTACAAGAACCGCCAGTACCAGGTCAGAGCCGACCAGATGGATGAAGATGGCGATGATGACATGGACGAGGATGGACAAGCTGTGCCCAAGATCAACATGGATGAGCTGCTTGATGACTTTGATGAGTTGAACATGGAGGACAATGAGTAGGAATCTGAATGTTATCATTGATGATCATGGCACTGGTTGGCGTTTGTGTTTCTGGGTTTTCAATCAAAAAGTTCATGATTTCAAATTGATACGTGCAATGTCAGCATGTAGATGTTAAATTCTTATTCTAGATCTTATTCTAGCACAAAATGGATCAATTGATTCAGATGAAAATGAATCAAAATCAGAGCACAAAACTAGTTAGGGTTTGTAAAGGTGAGTTGAGAGGTGTTGTATATGTAGTAGAATGTAAGTTTCTAGGGTTATACTGAAGCGGTGATTGTGTATTTGAATCACCATTAGAGTGGATTTACATAGTATCATAGTATCAAATAGAGTCAACAAGGAAAGAGGATGCCGAAGTTTAACCAGATATACTCAATCAACCTCGGGATGTTACATCTCGGTGATCTAATATTAGAAGGCCGGGCTGTAATAGATCAAGTAAACAGACCAGAGGCCATAAAAGCCTTATTGAATAAAAACAAGAAGAAACATTCCCCATAGAATCCTAACTCAGAAGATCTTCCCAAGTACCCGCTTGGCATCATCAGCCATAGCACCATCCTTCGACCCCTTAACAACCTCATTCTGCTGGAAATGGAATCGCCTTCTCGTAGACTTCGCCTCCTTAGGCTGCGGCAGTTCCTTATCCCCATCACCAGCCGCCTCCAACCGCCTCTTCATCTTCTCCTCATTCTTCTTCGCCATACCATCGGCAATACGACCACTCTCAACACCCGCAATGAACATCTTAGCTTCCTTAGCTTCACGAGCATCGGCAATCTTCCTCTTGCTTTCCCTCTCAGATCTCTCCCGTTGTACAGATTGCATAAGATCCTCCCAGGAGTACCGTGAGAGATATTTGATGTTCCACACGTCATCATGATACCCTATATATCGTAGCACTAGTCAGTATGTGTTCATCGCAAAATAGCAGGTCGTAGATAATGGCGAAAATGCCGGTAGACTCACAGCTCGACTTCAATCCACCAACAATAGTCGCATTCAAGGTCTCCGCGCAGATCTTCGCCGTCTTTTTGGACTCAAATTCGATCCACCCTTCCGTGTAGAGCTTTCTCTTATTCGAGCGGCTGCGATGGCCGGCTGCGGAGGGGAGAAGAGGCGCTAGGAAGATCTTCGTGATACCTCCGAACCCTCTCTTCTCTAGCATTGCTTTCAAGGCGAAGGGTTTGAGGTATGGCGGGAGAGATGAGAAGTATATGACACCCGAACGGGTTTTCTTGGGTGCTTTGCCGTTGGCCAGTTTAGACAACTTAGCAAGCTTGCCCTTTGCTTTGAGCGACTTCGCTGATTTGGTGCTGGGTTTTGTCGAGTCTTCTAGACTTGCGCCGCCGTCTTCGTCCTCGTTATCTTCGTCTTCTTTTTCGAGATCTTTGCCATCCTCGTCTTCATCTTCGTCAGACTCCTGCGAGAAGTTTTGCGTGGTTGTCGTCCGTCGCCGCTTCACGGCCCGTCCTTTGCTCTCCGCGGCATTGGCTTCGGAGTCGTAGCCGCGGTCGCTGCCGCTGGCCTCATCGTCACTGGCCGCGATATCCAGGAAATCGTTGTGTTTGCGGGTCGTCATTTTGTGGAATGCGAGTAGGGTTGATTGACTTGGTCGTGGGTGGCGGAGGTCTTCAACTTTTTTCTATGCGGGTGGTCTGTGCCCTCGGAGTCAAGCCGTTCCAATTAGATCTACGAATCAGCCACACATCAGCCACATATCAAAGTCGAGAGACATTTATGAGACTGTCCAGCTTAGAATGATTTAGAATGAATTTTAATGACAGATGAAAGATAAATGAAAATATTTGAATTTTGTACTGGTAGATATCTGAGCCATTCGGGCTCTGTATGCTAAAAACAACCCTCCCAAGGTATCCACGAACGCCAGAGAGAACCAGTATCAAGAGTCCTCATGGTATATGCAAGAAAAAGATGACTATGTCACAAGTCTAAATGATTCCCAGAGATCCCTTGGCTCGTTCATAAACGTAGAAGCTCACTGCAACCATAGGAACGACCTTGACGTATCCAATGGTCAGTCCGACCCAGAAGCCTCTAAACCCTCTCTCAAGCCAGATTGTGCGGGTCGTTTCAGCGATTCCGAGTCGGCGTCCATCACCGACTGCACCACCGACCTGCATCCGCCGACGGATGACCTCAACTGGGTATGACGAAGTCTGCGAGACTAGACCGGCCACAGCACCGGACAGAAGCTCGGACGTAGTATTGAGCTGTGGTCGTTTGGGTCGATCCGCGGGGTTTTCTGGCTCTGTTGCTCGTCTCACGGTGTAACGTGCGACACTTGGGTGACGGAACAAGTCTCCCACTGTGTCGTGGGTGAGGAAAGACATTCCGGCGTACGGGAGCATGCCGAGGATAGTCGGGGCGAAGCCGCGGTAGAAATTGGCAATTCCGGTGCGCGGGACAACTTTCGAAACGGCAGATGAAGTGCTTTCGGCAACAGCAACGGAAGAAGACTCGGCTGCCGCAGCAGAACGGGTTGATGGGGGCTGGACACGCTCGTAGTAGATTTGCCGCCAGATGTCCACCAAGCCTGAGCGTTGCGACTGGCGGGTTTCAAACGCCATTCGCACACGCATCAGCTCTAATGGGTATGTGAAACACACAGAGGTAACACCGGCTAAGCTGCCGGAGACTAAGCGGCGGAACGGGGTCTCGTATTCGCTGGAAGGAATGATAAATGCACGGATCTGCTCGTATGCAAGGAACTTTATGGCGGCGTATGGGAAAATTCGAAGGAGGGTCACGGAGTGACCTTTGTACAAGCCCTGGAAACCCTCAGTGCGCTTGATATCTCCAATCGCTGCTGCCAGGCCAGTCCAGCTGCCAGTGTATTTGGCGAACTGAGGACTTGAAGCCTGGAAGAGAATCTTCACCCGGTCAAGGGGCGCTACCACGGTCTTGGCCTATAACGTCCGGCGCATTAATCAGTATGAATCTCGCAAGGACCTGTAACCCGTGGAGACTTACGGCACACCCCGCCAGCCCTCCTGCAATTCCACTCCTCATCACATAATTCCAGCTACGCTTGTTGATCTTGTTGTCGCCGCTCTCTGTTTTGTCCATGGCGGCGGCGTGATTTGACACAATTGGCTTCGTAGCGGCGCCGACAGGCGACGATCCCGGCTGTGCGGTCTCGCTCATCGGAGCGGACTGTGGAGTAGAGTCTGGGGATTTGTTGGGGTCATAGGCATGACCAGTCGACATGGAATAGGGAGATAGGGAGAGGAAAAGAAAGACGAGATTGCGAGAGGGCAACCGAGGCTCGAGGAGGGGTGAGAATGTCCGGAGTCGCCCTCGTGATCAATCGGCGATATCCAGCTAGGTTTCTCGGGGTACCGGACGATCCTCGGGACGCTTCAGCTGTGCATGCAGATGATTAATAGTTAAGTGGATAACACCACGGTCTTTAAGAACGATCGAAAGAGCGATCGAAAGAAGGGTATGACAGTGCAATAGCGAAAAGTGAAAGAAGAATAACGTCCTGTGTATCTTTCCACTGACGTATTTGCGACCTCTGGAAGTTCAGATTGCCGTTACAAACATTCTGACATGCCGATACCAATCGCTCCCCGCGAATAACCGACGGATTACGGTACTAATACGGCCCGCAGAATCAGCGAGTCCCGAGAAGCCGGTTTGTCATCGTACTCCTTCTCCAGGGCTAACACTAGGCCTAATCGGGACTTGTAGCCGATATTCTGTAGCCCTTCATCGTAGCCTACCTTGTAGTCTGGATTTGTTTAATTTAAGGAGACTTGTTCTATGTTGTTGCATTGCTTCTAAGCTATTTAACTTCTTCCCCCAAAAAAAATGCCAGTGAAAAGAAATGAACTCCCCGTCTCCATGCAGCTCGAAATGTATACGAAGTACAAAGAATATCGTGGTCGCGTGAGATTGTAGGACTAATGCCTTCTGGGGGTATCAACCCTTGCGCTGAGCGCGTGTTCGGGTCATAGGCTTAGCCTGCTTGGCCTGTTTGGCTACCTTGGTCACTCTGGTGTCATCCGAAACCCGCTTGCGCTTGGCTGGCCGGCCAGGGTCAACATGAAGATGTCCATGCTCAGACAATGCGGTCGTGTTTTTCCAACGCAGGCAGCGAGGGCCACTCTCGTTCACGTCCAGATAGGTCTTGGTCCGGGTGGTCACGCGTTTGGCTGGGATGTCCTCCGATTCGGCTCTATCAGGCGTCTCGGCTAGGTACGCCTTGCGATTCTTCATGTACTTAGCGATGTACTCTTGCTGGAGGAGCAGCTCCTTAAGCAACTTGGACTCCCGGTTGCCGCGCGAGTCCAGCCACTCCACAAGCTGTTCAATTGCCTCGGGGTCTTCGTAGTAGCCCCATTCACGAGCATTCGACACATGGGTTGGCCCTTCTTCGTGCTTCTTGCGCTCTGCAGGGGTGGTTTGGAAATGTTTCTGGTACTGCTTCCGCTGTTCGTCGGTCACGTCGATGAAGCCGGCGTGCTCCATTTCATCCGGGCCTTGCACCCACAGACGGCCATTGGCGTAGTGTGCCTCGGCCGTTGAGCTTTCTGGCATACCCTCGTAGGGCATCGCATTACGCTCAAACCACCAGTAGCGATTGCAGAAGCGATCCAGTCCAAGGCATCGGGTCCTGGGGCAGTCGGTTTCACGAAGGCTGTTCTCCACAGTTTCGATCTGCTCCTGGAGCTTCTCGATATTGGCCTTCTGCTCGTCGATCTTCTTCAGGACTCGCTGATATTGCTTGGACCCCTTAGGCTGCTTTGCCAATATCTCCTTTCGCTCCTTTTCCAATTCTTGCTTCCGTTTACGCTCGAGGGCCCGATCGATCCCTCCACGTAACGAGCGTGGTCGAGGGATATCCTCGTCTTCAGTGTCCCCGACCATTTCAGAGTCTCCTTCCAGCAATCGAGAATCATCCAAGCCGTCCAGCTCGGGTACCGGTGTAGGTGACTTCCCAGCCTTTTCAGGTTCAGGCTGAACGGCCTTACGCTCTTGGTGCAGCTGACGAAGCTCGATGAGTCTGAAAGATGATGTTAGCAGCTGAGATGACAATGGTTAAGGATTGACTTACCCTGCTTTGCGCGCCTTCTGATACTCAATCTTCTCCTTGCGCAACTCTGTCATCTGATTGCTGCACTCTTCTAGATAGTTTCGGATGGCCTTGGTCTCCAAACTCAACATGCAAATCATCTGGAGCACCTTGGTACGCAAATTGATGTCGAGTGTTTGATACTGCTCCTGCACGGTATACTGCGTAGGTTCACGATCGAGAGGTGCCAGATGCTTGAGAATGGTGTTGCAGATTTGCTCCGAGCGAGGACGGATAGATAGCTGGTGCAAAAGTCCAACTATCACCAACTGCCATCCACCGTTGCGGAAATCGCGTTTGCGGAGACGATCAATCCACCCATACTTCTCAAACATCTCGCCGGCGCGATGAATCTGTGTCTCCTCGGGTTCATCTTCATTAATCTGTGCTTTGATGATGACTGCCTCTTCCTTGGCCAAGCTTCCTCTCGTGGTCATTCTCCCGGGCTTCACCTGCGGCTCTGGCGACTCTTCCTCAGCTTCTTCTTCCTCTTCCTCGCCCTCTTCTTCAGATTCATCAGAATCATCAGCAGGGAAGTCTGGAAGTGAGATCTGAACGGCACCATCATCGTTCGATGAGTTAACGAGTTTTTTGAGAACGGCGCAATGCACTTCAACGAAAAGCTCGCAGTCCACTTCATCTGATGAGAACCGCATAGCTTGGATAAAATCGTCAAAGGTGAAGGAATCCAGTTCGAATACTTCACAATAGACATTGAGGGTGTCCCAAGTCTCCAGGAGCAACCCCACCGTTTCCGGCTCTAGGTCATCAGGCAGAAGGTTCTCTGCACCGTCATCTTCAGACTCACCTACCATCATAAACTTGAGGGTCGGTCGGTGTTGCTTTTCGGAATTAGGAGCAAGGTCCAGATCTTCGATAGGATACTTGATCGGTGGCGGGGATGGTGCTCTTGGCTCGTTCTTGATGACCACTGCCGGGAGTCCAGCATGCTTCCTATCGCCAACCAGTGGCGGTTTGGAGGGGCGCAAGGGGTTGGAAGGCAGAAGGAATGATGGGTTACCATTCAGTGACCGCTGATACTCTTGGTACTGCGCCTCCCTCGATTTTGCCATTTCCTGTGCAGACAGTTTCGACTTCTGTCCCTTCACTGCAGGTTTCAGCTCGGGCAGCTGCTGAGAAGAAAAGAAACCAAAGAAGCCATCTTGGTCCGCTTTCTTCATCGCCTTCTTCTCTGCCACCTTCGCACCATACTGCAGATGCTTAGGTACCTCAATCGGGATCTTGTATGTCTCTGCGACAGATGGCTTGACCAACCAGGGCGCGCCTGTCCACGATTCTCTGGTGACGTTGTTTTTGATGAATCCGCGCAGCATCAATTTAGTGAATGCCTTTCGGTCGCGCGTGATGTGGTCCTGGTCCAGCAGGGCCTCTTCATTTTGTCGATCTAGGATCTTGACCAGATACCTGGCAAAAGCAGGTGTTTTAATGGTGCCATCGGCATATAGCTGTTCTGCAAAGTTTGCCTTATCTCTGATGGTACCATGAAGCCGACTACTATCCTCAAGCAAAATGAGAACAGCTTCGCCTGGGTAAAAGTCTGATTTGAATTCCTAGGTTTGTTAGATCAGTTGTTAATAAATGATGGGATTATCTCACTTCATAGATTTCATCCACTGAGAAATAGATTCGTTAGCTTGATTCAGATTAGAAAAGAGGGGAATAGCATACCCAGGCTGTCCACCCTCGAAACTGTCGAGAATTGAATTCTGCGCAGAATAGGTTCTCTCAGCGCATCGGGGAAACTGTTGTTGACTTCACGCGATTCCTCCGTCTAGTCAAGGCTTAGCATATGTCCATCACTCCGTGTCCATGTTATAATATACCTCACTGCGGAGCGCCTCGAAGAAGGTCAAACCCGAATGGCCGGTGATCTCACAAATGAATCGGCGTTGTTTGTAGAAGTCCATTCGCTGAAGGTAAGGCTCGTAGCTTGTGAAGACCTCATTGGTCTCCGGGATAACCCAGACCTGGAAAGAAGAAAGAGGGTCAGCGGGAAAGTCTGCAGTATGGGTAATAGAGGTACATACCTCGGAACTATCATCTTCAATGACAGTTTGCGGGAGGTATTGGACTGGTTTGCGTTTGAATAACACCTGTACATGCAATTGTGTAAGCCTCTTTGTCTCCATACCATCCACCATTTTCTTCTTGGCACTTCCACAGCCATTCCATCGGATAAGGTCTTGCATACCATGATGCTTTAAATATTAAGTGAGGACGCGCCAGTCGGCCGGGAGCTACCGTGTACAGAATCGAGAATCGAGCATGAACGGGACTAAACAAAACGCGATCTTGGTTAGCGAGTGAAGCTTGTCGATTGAGTGCGGGAAGGTAGAGGCCGCGTCAGACAACGCAATCGGCGGAGGTAGCGGGAGTTGCGATATAGATTGAAGATGCTCCAGTTGCTCTGGTGCACCGTTGTGTAAAGAATGGGCGGTTGTGGGTGGGAGTGAATTGTCGTGATCAGGCCTGGTCGCAGACGAAGAACACGCGAACAGTGGAATAGCGATGCCTCGGGAATTCATGCGGACTTACCGGAGTAGAACGCGTCCTGTAATGAAGTTGAGAACCAAGCGGTTCTGAGATGATGAACTATAATGTCAGGGGGGTGGGAGGGAATCTGTGAATATTTGAAGGTGTAAGAAGCAAGAAAGAAGAAAGGTAGACAAAAAGGACGGAGCGGTAGATCATTGCAGGACCGCGAATCAGCGGTGGAAGCTGATTGGTGGAGAGGAGGAGCAAGCGGGAGCCAAAGCCCAGCAGAAAAAAGCACCTGGGCTTTCCTCGGGACCCTCGACTCTCCCTCCTCCCCCTCGTCATCTCCGACTATCAATTCTTTCTTCCTTTCTTTCCCAACACTATCCGTATTTACCCTCATTCGACTCGTCTGATCGAGGAGATTTTATCTATATTATGTTCATTTCAATTTTCAATGATATTTCGATTATTTAGCGCGGTTATCAATTCTCAGTTTCTATTCTCGGTCACCTCCCCGGGCTAAGATCGGAACATCAATTCGAACTACCGGGACCATGTCAACCACCAGCTTTGTTTGTATTTTTAGCATGAAACACCAACCTTTCAACAACATTCTCTTTGGCTTTAAATGCACAAGTGTTATTTGTTCTTCACACTACAGTCATCCGCCTAGGTAATCATATTTCATAATTGAAATATGGCATGACCTATTTTGAGAATAACTGTATTCCACTAAAGTACAAGTGGTGATTATCAAAGAGCTTTGTATACACATCCTATCTCCTACCCCAATTTGCAACTATATATTACCCTTGTGACTTTAAAGCAAGCAGGTATGATTGGCATGTAGATTTGATACACCTTCAGCCACGGTGTCACAAGCGCATTGGCCACCCAGATGTCTATTGTTGGATAGGGGGTACTCTACATCTGCATTTGCTGAAGTTGATGAGCCTCTCCTTTACATGTCATGATATCATTTTGCTGTGATTGTTTGATTATCGCGCAGCTAGAGGTGAATAACAAACATGCTATATGTGATGTGTGAAGTCACCGCTCATATTGCTTTTATACCAGATTGCTTGTGCTTTTGCTCTATAAATTACCTTCAAATAACTTATCAATCACCAATAAGTGGAAGCATCTGCACAAACTGCATAACCGGAAGAGAACTTGCATCACTCGTAGAAATATATATATGCCGCGAACATGCATTTTTATAGCGAGACAATCACCCAGGCTAACCTTTAAATCAAAGAAATAAGAAAACACCTACATGTTTACACAGACATTTCCAATCCAGTCCTAGAATGGAGGAGTGGAAAACAGATTCTTCCTCCATGTTTCTATCTGACCTGCATTTGGCTGCAGGCCAACCATGGACGAAGGGGAACTAACCAGATTGGGACTAGTGTGAGAATAGACTCCATGATCCGTGGGTCTTACCCACGTGGAAACAAACAAAGCAAACATTCTACACCTACATCGTGAATCCCGAAGTCAGCTCAAATGACTTCGAGGAGTTTGTAGTTCATCATTGATAGTTAAAACAAGAGAATATTTTAATCTGAGCTAGTTTGATAAATCTAAGCTGTAAAATAAACCACCATAAACCCAACCCAACTTCCGACAACTCCAAGGGCACAATAACTGCTCATGAACATCAATGGCAGGAACTCGAGCCGGTCCCATCCGAAGATCAATTGGTGGCCCAGGGAACAGTAGATAATCAAAGGAATAGAAATGGTCAAGTAAAGTAGCGAAAGCCGGTCGAATATGAAAATTCGGGGCCGCTCGGGGACAGGTGCGACTCGGTCGAACACGAAGAGGAACAGCACCAACCAAAGGACTGTATAAATAGTCTTGAGGGGGAATTCGGCGGCTGTAAACAGAAGCGGGAAGAGTGAGACATGGCCCGCAACCGCCAGAGGTCGGAAGGCGCTGAAGTAGCGACGGTCCTTGAGGGCGATGAGACTGAATGGAATGATGATGAGGAGAATGGCCTTCTCATGCACATGCCAACCGAAGAGGAATGATGCATAGCCGCAGAGGGTGATAGCACCGACAAACGTATCCCAACAGCCTGGGTTGAACCAGACCTTGACGAGAGGAATCTAGACAATTGTTAGAGAAGGCTAGAGGCACTGGACGAGGGACACATACTAGTTGGAACAAGAAGGTCAATATAAAGGTGTGTTCCTTTGTAATCTCCGGTAGGACGGCGAAAGAGGTGTCTCCCACCAGTCCTCGTGTGACGCTGTTCAGAGCATCAGCGTTCACGGGAAGCCCTAGCCGTGGAGCAACTGTAGAGATCATTAGATAAGCTCATATGTCGTATGCGCCGGGAGAGGTAGAGACTACTTACGGGAAATCAATGCTCGATCAGCGAAGGAGTACATTGCCCAGATGTTTGGCGCCCAGTACGCGTGACACAGCCCTCTCGAAAACGGAAACAGCCTGTCCTTGAGCTGCAGCAATTGTCCCCATTGCGCAAATGGCCCAAAGGCAATTGCAAAAACGCCCACCACGCAGAATCCAAGTTTGAAGATATTACCGAATCGGGGCCGGAAGACCGATTTGAGACTAAGGCAATAGGTGCGCAGCAGATAGACGAAGTAGGCGAGAGCGAGGTAGAGATATATGTGCTTCATGCATAGCAGTACCGCGAAGAGGATACCGCTATAGAGAAGAGTCGATTGCTTGCGAGCGAGGACAATTGATAGGATCAGGATTCCATACATGAAGCCATTGTATTGGAAATGGATGTGATCGATGATGAGGAGACCGGGGGATAGTAGGATGGAAAGACTGGCCACATGGGCAGCCTGCTTGTTCGGGAAAGGAACGGACTTGACGAATCTATCGAATAGCTGTCAGAATTCCATGGCATCAGCCAAAAAAAAAAAAAAAAAAGATCCAGTGCCATACCGACTAAGCGCATAGACAAGAACCAGCTCCGTCAAGATCACAGTTGCTCGTTGGAAGTAGATAGTCTGCCAGGAATCATAGCCAAGGTTCTTTACGATTAACATCGCAGGGTCTGCGTATGCAGCAGCCTGCGACATCAGCCACTCGAAGGCTGCAAAGAACGGTGGGTAATCGAGCGTCCATTCCGAGGTTTTCTAAACCAGCCCAAGTCAATACCCAAAATAATTGCTTAAGAATCATGCGGCCGACCCGAACATACCTCATAGTACCATTCTTGGATGGGAAGAGAATGGGTGATGGCGAGCCAATTGCGATGGACCTCAAAATCGGTAGATTTGCTGCAACACAAAGAAAAGCATGTTAGCAAAACTCATTTGGTAACCGTCAATGTCCTGTTCCCGGGTCCTTTGGAATTCCTCTTGCGGTTTTTTGCAGCAGTTTTGCAGTGATTGATGCTTTCCGATCTTTTTTTTTTGCTGCGGCGAAACGAGCCGGACTTACTATGCGGGGAAGAGCAGTACCTTAAAGGCAGCTGCAACGATGGCGCACTGCGCCAATGAAGGGTATAGGTCAGCCATTGGAGCTCCTGCGCATGATGGTGTAGCGATGTTGAAAGCCGAGAAGACACAAGGCGCGAGAATGTGCAAATCGGCGGAGCGAGTAGCTTCCTCCGCATGTTATTTTAAAGGACACGTGACCAGATGCGGAGATCGGAGGTCAAATCAGGAGCGAAACACCTGGGCAGAAGGACAGATAGTCAATACAACACATACGTCAAAGGGAACTCTCTCTCCGTATGGACTTCACAGACGTCGGAATCCGCCACACGATTCTCAACAGTGTACAGCTCCATCACTTTATCGATTTCTCGCCATCGGCCGCTGTTATTGCAAAGGAGGTCCGTCTCTGCGTTATTGCTATTGTTGTCGGTTGGGTCACCACTAGTGTTGTCTCTAGCATTTGCAATCGGAAGTTTGAGCGTGACTCAGTCCATAGCAAACCCTGATAGCTGGTGCGCAAAACTTCCGTGAAAGTTGCGTGAATTCTACATCAAAACATCAAGCTCCACCAAACATCAAGCCACACAACATGATGAGAACATTAGCTTCACTGGCATTGCTTGCTGTAGGGGCTACAGCCCAGCTTATTGATAGCTCAAGCTTTGGTGCTGGTCAAACGTCAGTACAGTATCCGTGTACAGTCTTTGGGTTACAGCTATCTGACTTCAGACCAGGATATCACCAACCCGAGACTCTATCCCCGGATGGATAATTGGAGCAGAGGGCCATGTACCGCAAGTTGTGAGTCGGTCTGCCGGAATTATGACCGAACTGAGCTAACAGCCATTTAGCTATCAGACAAGCTCATCTTAACACCACCGTACCCTGGAAACACACGGGGATCAGCTTGGGCACAAAGTCCGTAAGTGAAGGGTTTCAGACCGTGATATTGGACCCCGGATAATAACATGGGTATAGAGTCTCTCAGTCGGAATGGTCAGCAGAGTTCCAATTCCGAGCAAGCGGACCTGAACGAGCGGGTGGAATCCTGCAGTTATGGTATACCAAGGATGGCCAGTCCCGTATTGGTACCTCGAGCATCTATACTGTCGGCCAGTTCGACGGCTTTGCTCTGGTAATCGATACGCATGGCGGAAGAGTGCGTATTGACCCTGTCGCGTATTGTTGCGGCGTATTGATCATTACTGTTACTAACCTCTTTCATAGGGTGGAAGTGTCCGTGGATTCCTGAATGACGGTACCATCGATTACAAAAGCCACAACAGCCCAGACACCTTAGCCTTTGGCCACTGTGACTACTCCTACCGTAACTTGGGCCGTCCATCAATTGTCAAGCTCAAGCACACCAGCTCCATCTTTGAAGTCACCATTGACGACAAGCTTTGCTTTTCGACCAACAAGGTATGTATACACTATATCCTGCCGACATCGTGCCAGCCATCTCAAACATACTAACCTGAGCAGGTCGCTCTGCCCGCTGGAAACACCTTCGGCATCACAGCAGCCACTCCCGAAAACCCAGACTCATTCGAGGTCTTCAAGTTCATCCTCGAGTCCGTCACAGGCCAAGGCTCGACAATCCCCTCCAACCAAGGCAACACCGCCCAGCAGCCAATCCGCAATCAAATTCCTAACCAGCCCGCTCAACCCGTAACCAACACCGGCACAGAACCCGCGATGAACGGCTTGGCCGCCCAGCTCGTCGACATCAGCGGTCGCATCCAGCTGGCCGGCAAGGCCACCAACACCATCCTCCAGGAATTGAAGAACCAGGCCCAGAAGGCCGACCAGCGCCACGCAGAGCTTATCCAGAAGTCCCTCGCCCAGGACCGCCAGCTCGCCCAGTTCGACAGCCGACTCTCGCGCGTTGAGCAGCTGCTCCAAGCCCTCCAGACTGATCTGCAGAGCAAGGATTACAGTGGACGCTTCAACCAGCTCCACGAGACGCTGCGCTCCTCCCACCTCAGCCTAAGCGAGAACCTGCAGGGTCACCTGCTTAGTGGTAAGTCCCCTTGCTTTTGTCCATATGACTCATCCATTCAATTTGCTAATTGCTTTTCTCCCATCTTACAGTCATTACCGCCTCCAGCCCGCGCATGGGCTTCTTCATCTTCTTGTTGATCGCGTTCCAGGTGGTCCTCGTGATCTCCTACGTCATCTACAAGCGTCGCCGGGCCAACATGCCCAAGAAGTTCCTTTGAGCGTCCCCGTTCTGTCCCTCCCTTTCCCCTCCCACCCCCCTGTCCTACCTGAATCTGTGTCGCTGTCGTCTTGAGTTATTGTGTGATGGGGTTTAGGGGGGTCACTCATAATATTCACCAGTGTGCTCTGCCCGGAGTCGAGCCACCGGGATCTATTCTTCCGGAGGAAGTTATGTAGAATACGAATATATTATCACGTTGATGAAAACTCTCTGAGAGTAATTAGATTTACAAGTAAGAGAAAAGTGAAATGAGAAATATTCATTTGGCCTTGGGCCCATGCTATCGTACACATTCTCCGAGCCACCCGACCACGCCCGCTTCTTTTTTTGTTTTTCAAAAAAAAAAAAGCGAAGCAAGATAAAAACAACATTGAAAAAACAAAGGCGTGGCCGGGCAGCCCGGAGAAACAGATTGAAGAAAATTTGGCGATCGCCATCCCGGCGATCGCGAAAATCGAAAATAAAAAAATTAAAAAACAAAAAAAAATTCAAATCCTCACTTCAAAACGCCGGGTCCATGCGCGCTTTGAATTGAGGGGAGCCTGCTGGCTCCCCTCACTTGGACTTGGTGTATTGGCGCTTCTGCGCCGGTTCTCCCGCGGACCCCTGGTCATCGGTGCGGGATCGCTTGTTCCGATTGAACACAGGGATCCGCGGGAGAAGGTTGGAGCCCGCGTGGCGGGACTCCTCATCATCGGCATCGGAGGATGCCTTGGGAGCGGGAGGGGAGGTGGCAGCGTGAGATGAGCCCAAGGTGGACTCCTCATCGATGCGGGACAAGGTCTTCTGAGCAACGGGCGAGGTAGGCCCGGCAGCTTCGGCGATGTGACCTTCGCCGACAGCAAGGGGAGGCTGGCTGGTAGCCATGCTGAGGAGGGCAGCGGCAGCGTCAAATTCGTGAGTGGAAACAGGGGCGCCGGAAATCATGCTGTTAACAGCGGAAGAAACATTCTGAGTGAACTCCGCGGGAAGACCGTTCTGTGTGATGTTGTTGGTGATCCCGGCGGTTTCAGCACGGTTGAGGTATTCATTGGTGAGTTGCTTGGTCAAATTCAAGCACTTTCGCTCGACATCTCGGGCATACTCATTTTCACGTTCGTGATGATCCTCTTTGACAGCAGTGATAAAGTTCAGAACGACATCGCCTCCGAGGAAACGGGCTCTCTTCTCTCGCCAGTCCTCGTCAAACAGAGTTTGATTTGGGTCGTCAGGAACCATGATGTCACAATCAATGTACGCCATGTTTTTGGTTCGGCGAACACGGCGAGTACGCTCGTTGCTGCCATTAATCTCCTTGGTGGCAATCATATCGTCAGGAGTGACATGGTTAGGACACATCCACCCGATCTTGGGGTTAGGGGGATGTGCGCGGGGAGGATCAAGACAATCCAGATGGAAGCGGCAGGGACAGTAGTCACAAGTAATAATGGGACGTGTACCTTGGGATGTAAAACCACACTTGGAGCAACGGATGCAGTCTCCCTTGTTGTCGTATTCTCGGAGATGCATGGGATTCGCGTAAACGGTAGCGGCGTCCTGCTTGGGTGCTTTAGTCAGCCGCGGCAGGTGGGGCGCGGCCTTGTAGTAGCGTTGATGCTTCAAATTCCGGGCATAGTCCTCATCAAACACAACTCCTTCATCAACTCCATCGAAATGTTCCTTGATCTCCCGAGGAACTTGGAACTCTGTCTTCTTGTAGTGTTTGGAGTGTGCGATCAAGGTAGAGAAACTGTTGCGAATGGAGCACTTTGGGCAATGCCACTCTCCCTGCGGAGGATTCTTGGGATCCAAGGGAGGATTCAAGCATTCGAAGTGGTATGAATTGATGCATGTGTCACAGCAGAGTAGATCGCCACCTTTTCCACATTGGTGGCAATCATCGCTGTTGTCGGGGGGTTCACTGTGAGGTGTCATGTTAGCACGTAGAACTGGCCAAGTCAGGCCAAGAAATCACATACATAGAATTCGGCATTTGGCGTGGTTCATGGTCGCCAGACCAGTCATTAAATCGGACCGAGTAAGCAGAATTTGAGAGTGAAGAAAGACTTGAGACCGTGGTGTCAACAGAGAGCGACCGTGCGCGCTGTGGGATCTCAGGGGCCTTGGCCTTGTCTTTCTGGCGTCGTGAGACGGGCTTGCCAGTCTTGCGACCGATAAGGGAAGCAGATGGTGAATAAACAGATGGAGCCTCGGGCTCCGGTCCCTTGACAAGAGGTAGATCGAGGATAGAACGTGGAAGAGGGGGGGGGACTTGGGGGAACGATAGGACCTGGGGGAGGGAGGGAACGCGTACGATGGATCGCTTCATTGATCGCTGCAATATCCCCTTCGATTCCCGTGTCAATGTTGTTCTTGTTGTAGGGATGTTGAATGGCGTCTGGTGGGCCAATTGGAGTACGAATGTTGCTGTACAGGACGGGGACTTCCACGTAAGATCCTGCTTCAAGACGAGCACGCACGGCTCGCATCTTTTCATCGTGATCAGGGTCCATATCCCACTTGCGCTTGCGTTTGTAAGCATTCTCGTTGACCGGGCATGGCTTCTTGGGTCTCTTGAGCGGAGCGGTGTTCGATTTACCGCTCAGGAAGTTTTCCTCAACACGAGGACCACTTGTGTCGCGATAAATATCGGAGATCTTGAAGCTGGGCTCTGCATCAACAGAATTGGCAGGTGGCAGGCTTGATTCGCTGCGGGGGGGAAGATCAACTGCATTGGATGTAGCGCGAAGGTATTTCTGATACCACTTCTGGGCATCTTTAATAGAATTGTTGATGATGGATTGGAGTGCAAGTCGCAGTTGGTGGTCTGCTGCATCGCATTTGGCGACGTTGGCGACCAAAGAGAGTTGGAATTCATCATCCACAGCATTGGACCAGAAGTAAAGAATGGCCACGGCACCCGGCTCGTTGCCGTTCTCGGTTGCGTGGAGTATGGCATGCTTCATGACGTCCCGGAGTTTGGCAACATCATATTTGTCGGAAGGGTGCAAAGGAAGAGACATCAGCGCTGTGACGTACTTGTTGGTATCGTCCGCGCTCGGGAGGGTAGGAGTAGCCGCATCGGCCGGTGTGGTAATGGTGCGAATGGCCTCATCGGCCAGGCTTTGGCCTGCGCTGGAGATTGAGGCAAATGCCTCCGACTCAAAGGCCTCAACATGACTCTTATCGGCCGTCAGGTTCTCAGCCCCGCTAAGGGGGGAAATGCGCTCAGTTTCGTCGCGCGGGATGTTGGTCGGCACGGTCGCGACGCGGTGGGCCCGTTCAGAAGGAGGAGTCACGCCAGCAGCTCGGTACTCCGCGGTCGATGGGTATTCCCCGATCTCTCTCATTGTCCGATACTGGGGGGTGGGCTTCGAAGGGCCCGGGGGCTTCTTCTGAAGCTTCCGTCGTGGCGCGGGTTTGGAAGAGCCCTGACGGCGTTCGGACTGAGTGGACCCCGTAGGGGCAGGCGGAAGGGGCCTGGTAGGGTTAGTGCCACGCGCTCCATGCCCTAACTTCTTGGGGTCAACGTACTCGGCAGCAGCTGCAGCTGCATCTTGCTTCTCCTTGGAAGCTTTCTCGGCTTCGGCTATTTGAAAAAGTCAGTGTTTGTTCTCATCTTGGAAGTGAGTGAAAAAAAAGTGTGGGGTAAATCTCCCAGTTTCACCTGAAGGATGCAACATCTCCTTCCCATCTCAGAAGTGATCAATGACCAGATCAGTGAGATAGACAGAGAAAGAATCATTCACATGAAAGTGAGAGAAAAAGGGAATGGTGGGTTCAATAATATAGGTGAGTGAATCTGGGGGGAGGGGAGTATGTTGTCTCATCCACTCAGGGCTCAGTGAACCAAACGACAGAGCACATCCCATCTCAGAAGTGACTGGACCAATGACAAGGCAATTCATGGCATGAGAGAAGTGGCATGAAAAGGCCAACTCATCTTTGCCTGAGAAATGTGCAAGGTCAAGAGGCAGATGAGGTGATGCACCTCAGTCACAACAGGAGCAGGGACATGGGGACATGAGACTGGGGGACATGAGACTGGGGGACATGAGACTTGGGAATGGGACAGGGGAAGCATGATACAGAGGAGCATGACATGGAGTAATCTTCCAGCCTGAACCGAGAGACCGCGACATCCGCGTCACAGATGTGACTGGATACCAGGGGAGGGGACTGGGATAGACAGAGGGTGATCACTTACTCTTCTTATTGAGAAGACGCTTTGAGACGCGCCGCACAGCAGCACGCACGGTATCCATTTTTAACACTGGGGTAACGAAATGGATTGAACGTGGGGAAGAAGAGAGAAGAAGAGAAGAAGAGAGGAAGAGGGGGGGAGGGACATAAATACTCTGCGAGACTGGGGGGGCCTTCCCTTTTAGGTCAAGTCTGTTTTTCTTTAAGAGTGCAAACGCGCACAATAGAACAGGCAGTAGTCCAGGTGACATGTCACGTATTGATCTCGACACCCCGTGCTACCAGGGTGTCTCCTTTGAGTATGCCTACAGAGAACAATAGCTTTTATATTGATCTATTCATCTATTGATCCTTTGAGAATACGAGGCTGCCTGTGTATAACACTTCAATGGCTGCTTAGCCTTAGCTCTATTAGACCCAATCTAGCTGTGTAGACAATCCATCAGGCACACATACAAGTGGACAGACTCTGGATTGACCATAGGAGACGGATATAAACTGGCTATTGTATGCAGGTCTCACAGGGAAGTGGGTGTAGGATAGGATATGCTCTCCAGATATCCCGAAAGCCGTGGTTCCATTGTGTATCTGGAGATTCAGCAGTCAACAAGGATAAGACAGAGACCCTGATTATATTGCTGCACCGAGACTCTACACAGATTAGCAAGTTGCGACAGCCTGGTTCCCTGTGATTGCCAACCACTAGACAAACATCACCTAGATAGCTCAGGACAGGATCTTACTATTACATACTCTGAAAGAAGGCCACGGATGACTTGCCTACAGACATTTGAACATCGCCCTTTTATCGAGTAGTCGACGATAAACTGCATATGAATCTAGTTTTGATCTTTCCCTCGCGCAGCAATCTGTCTCGAACAATTTACAGATTGAGATTCGACACGGACAAGCATATACGAAAGTGATAGAGGACTACAATGGCTACTGTCTCAATAGAACGTCTCCATGTAGATTACAATACACCTGAGTACAGACTGGCAACGTCTTGATTTGGTCCGTGGAGTCTGCTCCAATTGCTACATACAAGACAGACAGGCCTCCAGGGAAAAGCACAAGAAGATCTCCCAGCTCCCAGCTTGTCGATAAAGTATATACCGAGGTTTCCAAAAAATGGGTTGGCATTGCCAGCCCTGTCGCATGTCATGGGAAAAATCAAGTGTTTCTCTTTTGTTTTTGGATAGATTTCGTATGACCTGCAGTGAGGCTCGTCATTGGATATCTGTTTTGCATTCAGATTGGACAAATAGTCCTACACTATATCAAAGTGTATTGCATGAAAATGATGACCAGGGGAAGTTTGTTGAGAGCATTGACTCATATTTACTCTTCACCGGCGGTGGTCTTGGTCTTCTTCTTGCTCTTGTTCTTCTTGTTACCGGTAGAGCGGGCAAGGGGCTGCTCGAGAATCTTGAGGATCTCCTCATCCTCAAGCTTCTTGTCAGACTTGATCTGCTCGATATCGACGGGCTTGGCAGCAGCGAGCTTGGTGAGACCGTTCTTGGTGATGGCTGTGGGTGGGGTTAGCTTATGGGTCCAAATCATCTCCATGCAAAGTTAAGGTACGTACCAACGGTGGTCAGCAGACGAGAGACGGCGGAACCGTCAGTCTCACCGGCGGGCTCGTACTGGCGCAGGACACCGCCACGAACACACTCAACAACACCGACCTTGGCGGCCTTCTCGTCATCAAGCTGGCGCAAGCTGAAGGGGAAAGTACCGAACTTCTTGACAACCTCAGACAGAGTCTGGCGGGAGCTGGGGCGCTTCAGGCCGTAAGTGGTGGTGGTACGGCGGTGCAGGGTAGCACGGTGGTCGAGGTTCTTGACCTTGCCGGATCCGAGACTGAGGCCAACCTCAACACCCCAAACTTCGCCGACCTCGGGGACACCGTCACCGCGGACACCGTTACCGGGGGAGAGAATGATCTTCTTCTCGCCCTCAATCTCGTTGCGGCCGAACATCCAGCTGGTGGTGTTCTCGACGACAGTGCAGTCGTAGGTCTTGGCGATCTTCTCGAGCAGAGAAGACATGTAGGCCTGAGTAGGGGCCTTCTGGGCCGCGGCCTTCTTCTTCTCCTCATCGGTACCCTGAGCCAACAGACCCTGGGGAACCATAAGGCGCAGGAGGACCTCGTTGGCGTAGTGGGTAGCGATAATGAGGTCAGCCTCACGGCCGGTAACAACCTCCTTGGGGGCGTCCTTCTTGGGAACGACCACCATGTCGCAAACGATGGTTCCGAATCCATCGATCTGAGCACCGAGCTGGATCTTGACGAGCTCGCCGGCCTTCAGGGTGATCTCGGCCTCGGCGGCGTCGGACACCAGAGGAGTGTAGGGAGTCACATAGGAGCTGGGGGAGACAGTAGTGGGGTGAGAGATACCTTAATTTACAAGTTACGATCAGTTCATGTGGTTCTTCTGCCACTAACGGGCTAGCGAGGGGAGGTGGACCAACCCTTGACAATCTTCTTGCCCTTGTAGACCTTGGTGATCTCCTCGTCGAGGAGCTTGTCACCCTTCTGACAGATCTCGACGATCTTCTCTCCCTCCACGCAAAGAGCTACATAGATGTTAGATCACAAAGTGAGACAGTGCGAAGTTCTTGCGCAACGAACCGGCAACAGCGTCAAGGACGTTGTGAGAAATTTGCGCAGCGGTCTTGTACTTGGTCAAGGTATCGGGGTTGTTGAGGGTGTAATCTAAAAAGAATCGCATAATTAGTCATGGTCTATGAACCGAACATATTTTCTTTGTTGTGGTGAGTGCCAGCGAGCTCACGGCCCATATTGGACTTGGTGCCCACAAACGTCAGAGCTTTCCATGAAGTTTACATACCAACCTCGGGTGCTTTGTCTTCCGCCATTGTGAAGTGAATTGAGCTCGTGGAGCTGTAAGAAACAAGTAAATGCAAGTGGTTTCGAGAAAAGTGTTCGGATTGTAAATCCGTGTGAAGCTAGAGGGGAGGAATGGATCGAGATCGAGTCGTGTGCAAAGCGTCGAGCGTTTAGCGTTGGTGGGGTTGGGTGGTGGTCGCCTGATGTTTCAGGCCTGACACCTAGGGCTTTGCCGAAGACGTCATGGCACTCTCTCCCTTGACTTCATACTGAGCTACGCCATTTGATTTAAGTCAAGAGAACATGTATTCTATATTATACTTAGCTAGCTTTGTTGATTTTGCTATATAGACCGTAACTGTCTCCTCTTGATACCCCGGATTCCGCCACCAACCCAGGATCGCTCAGACCTCCAGTCTACTCCGTAACTTCTCCTCACCTGACCGGTGTTTCCCCTCTTATACATATGGGAAGTACGTCGATGTAACCGGGCTTTTTATCCTTCGAAATTAACGATCCTTGCTATGTATCCGAGGGGAGAAAATGAGGGGAGAAAATCGAAAAATTTAGAATAAAGCCCCATATAGACCTTGATTCAGTGCAATCGAAGAAACAATATATTCGACATATTCAAACCACGTATTCCAAACAAGTCCATATATATTTCAACCACGAACGACTCAAGGATACGAACCTAGCCCCTATATCAATAGGATGGCAGAGGATTATCTTAGATACTAAAAGCAAAGTGGATACATAGTTGACTCAAGATGAAACAAAAAGAAAGACTTTGTTTTCGATGTCTTCTTTTCATCCTATAGCGTTGTGGCCAGAAGAGTGCCTACATACAGAACAACTTTAATTAGGTAAAAATATTCTGTAATATACACCCTAGGCATACCTATGTAGGTAACCTGAGGCATTGCAACATTCCCCTCACTCCTTGTAAGATATCGATGGATGTACTTATACCATTACTGGTAGTTTGATCCTTATTTTCTATCCCACGCTATGAGTCCTACAAAACTTCCCATCCGGGTTTTGACACACAATATCCGTTATGCAACCTCATCTCCCTTCAAAGGCGAACAACCCTGGGCGGATCGCAAACAATTGCTGTTGAATGAATTTGAATATGAGACTCGTCATTGCAGAGAAACCTTCGTCTGCCTACAAGAAGTTCTCCACAATCAGCTTGGTGATATTCTGGCTGGATTGAATCAGGACGGAAAGCCCGAAACACCAGAATGGGAGTCTATCGGCGTTGGTAGAGATGATGGCCACGAGGCTGGGGAATACTCCCCTATCATCTACAGACCATCAGTCTGGGAGCTGTTACACTGGGAGACAGTGTGGCTATCCAGGACACCCGAAACGCCATCCAAGAGTTGGGACGCAGCCTCCATCCGCATTGTTACCATTGGTGTCTTCACTCATCGAGCTAGTCCGAACACGGTCCTTGCCATGAACACCCACCTTGATGATCAGGGATCTCAGTCTCGTTTCGAGGCTGCACGTATCATTATCGGGAAGATTTCCGAATACAGCCAGAACAAATTCGCAAAGCTCATCTCGGGCACTTTCTTGGCCGGCGATTTCAACAGCGAAGAGAATCAGGAAGCTTACCAAGAGTTGACGAAAAGCTTGCGTGATGCTTATAAGGAAGTTGACAGCTCGAGGCGATATGGTAACCACATTACTTGGACTGGATTTGGGTACGAGGATGAGCCAGCCTCGCGTATTGACTATGTTCTGGTGAGACCTGCCGGGACTCACGGCCAGAGGTTGGCAGTCATTGGCTATGCAGTGCTAGGAAATCGGTTCGACGATGGTGTTTTGTGCTCGGATCACCGTGCTGTTATTGTGGACTTGACACTCTAAGACCGAATAGGTACTTACATAGTGCAATGTGTTAACTAGACCATATGAATACAATGAATATGCCAAGAGACCTCGGAGTACCCGTGGGTTACATTATGTAACACACACGTGGGTCACATGACAGTATGTAAAATTGGTAAACGGGGTCATAGGTTGGCCTGGAGCCCATAGATGAGCATTGGGAATAGCCTCAAAATATCTTAAAAGTAGTATTATACTTTAATCTAGAATTCCTTTATGGTTGTTGCGCATATAGAGTGAATGGCGCGTTTCTTTGCCTTATTTTGAGACGGGTGCGGACACTTGTAACGGGTACTCTCCCTCCTTCTCCTTTGCCTCTTTCACCATCACCGCGACTTTTAAAAAAACACAACTGCAACAACTCCCCCCGTTCAAAATAATCTTCCAGGGAAGAATCACGTCCATTGGGATCATCGCAATCGATTGACGAAGAAGGTCAGCTGACTTAGCCCCAACCGACCCGGAGCGGATTCTGCGCTGGAACTCCCGACTGGTCCATTCAAGGAACATCGGCAAGAGCTCTCTCCCCCCTTCGGCCCTGGTATGTTCGATATTCCTTCCCATTTGCTTTTCCTGTCCATAATTTCAATATGCTGTCCCCATTCAATCCGTTGCACACCCTTTGCTGGTGACCTGTGGCGTGTTCGGGACATGCGCCCGTTGCGACACGTCCATCCATCAACCTCATCCCCCCAGGTGACATTGGATGCACGGTCGCGACGGTGATGGATAGTGTACTCTACTTCTGAAAACACCTGCTAATCATGATTTGATCGGATGAACAGGTTCCATCCCATAATGCTACGGTAACCGACCCGAACCTATCCCTGTCGCGTTGAGAGCCACTCCGAGCTTCGAAGATCATACGAGTGGCATCAGACGTTCGTTTCGCATTCAATAGACCACCCACAATGCCATCCCCTGAAGTGACGGGTGGCTCGCTGCCCTCAGAGCAATCATTCGGGGACCTTCAGTCAGGTGCCCAGAACAGCTCTGGCGCGTCGGACACAGGGGACCAAGGCCTCGACAGCATGGACCTTGGAACAAGCCGATCAACAAATGGTCATACGCCAGATACAATTGCAGAGGGAAAGCAAAGCGCAAAGGCTATGCTAGCTGCTTCTGGGGTGTCAGCCTCGTCAGACCCCGGCAGTGAGGGTTCCAATGGCACGTCCCGTTCAAATGGGACGCATGGTTCCGCAAGAAAGAGATCTCGTGATGGATCTGCTGCTCAAGCCACAGAGGTTTCTGGGACCATGGCCGTACGCGCCCGCGAAACGCCATTGGATAAGATTCTCCTGGAGCAGTACGTTGATCGCGAATTCCAGCACTCGGCCGCAGCTGCCTGGCAAAACCCCAGTCAGGAATTACAAAAGAATAAGCGAGCGGAACGCGACTTTTATTTGACAGTACGACGCGAAAATCAGTTAAACCCAGCTGCATTGTATGGTGTGGGCTATGAGGGATTTGGAAACCCCCGTACCGACATGCGCAATCAACACCCTCAGCTTCTCTACCCAACCCATCGACGCCGCCCCGGAAACAGAAAGACGCGAGAACTACGCATTTCACGACGTGACGCAAAGACGCAGAACGAACAGATGGAGGATCTGGTCCCGATTCGCTTGGACATTGATTGGGAAAAGGTCAAGATCCGCGATACTTTCACGTGGAACCTTCATGATCGTGTTGTGTCCCCGGATTTGTTCGCGGAGAAGCTGGTTGAAGACATGGGTCTCGCGGTAGAGAGCTCCGTCCCTTTGACTAGAATGATCTCCCAGAGCATCCAGGAGCAGGTGATAGACTATTACCCGCATCTTAACATACACGAAGACCCTCTTGATCCCCAATTACCCTACACCGCATACAAAAACGACGAGATGCGCATTTCGGTCAAGCTCAACATCACCATTGGTCAGCACACCCTCATCGACCAGTTCGAGTGGGATATCAATGATCCCAATAATTCTCCCGAAGAATTCGCATTATGCATGACGGATGATTTATCCCTCTCTGGTGAATTCACTACCGCCATCGCCCATTCGATCCGCGAACAGTCCCAACTCTTCACCAAATCCTTGTACATTGTCGCTCACCCATTCGATGGCCGTCCAATCGAGGACCCAGACCTCCACACCTCATTCCTCCCCACCCCTGTGGCTTCTGCCTTCCGACCATACCAATCCGCCAAGGAGCATACGCCCTATCTTTATGAGTTGAATGAGGCAGATCTTGAACGTACCGAAATTTCAATATCCCGAGAGCAACGTCGCCAGAAACGGTCAATTAACCGTCGTGGTGGACCTGCTTTGCCAGATCTCAAGGACCGTCAACGCACGATTCGCACCATGATTGTTTCATCCGTGATACCAAACTCGGTGGGCTCTATGGATGAAAGCAATGTGATTAAACGTACCGGTTCCAGTCGTCGTCGTGGAATGACTGGACACCGGGGTGATGATGATTCCGACGAGTTTGATAGTGACGACTCCTCTGTTGGCTCTCCTGCAATTGGGCCCAACCTCGCACAGGGCACTGCTCGTACTAGAGGCATGAGAGGCGCGGCATCTGCAGCCCACGCGGCGCTTCGCGCCAGCCTCGGACAATCTGCAACCCCTGAACCAGTGTATCATGAGCCCCGAGTCTCGGCCCGAAGACAACAGTACCGAGAAGAGAGTGTGGATGACTCTGATAAGTTGATAGTGAGATTTAAGATTTCGCGTGACAAGCTAGTCGACCTAAGGAACGGAAGGCGCATTGTCTCCGCCCATTCCAGCGCAGGGCAAGCATCTCGCACGATGGCACCTCCGTCCGATAAACAGTCCCGACTTCATCCTCCCCCGCGACCCCAACAAACCGGTGCTGTTGATGCACCGAACCCTCCGCAGCCTGGTGTTTCTGGCGTGAGTAGATTTTAACCCCAGTTTTTGGCCTATGGCTGACCCTGTGTCTATGCAGCCCCCACCACCCAACTGGCTGGCAGCCGGTCTCAGCAAGTTGAAACAATCTCACCCCAACGATTCCTTCGAAGGTGTGATGCGTTATTCCGCCGTCGATACTGAAACCCTGGCCCCCGTGGCGAATCCCAACAACCTCCAGGCTGGCCAAAATATCAAATACCAATATCTCCCCCGTATTCGCTGCCACGACTGCCCCGGAAAGCTGTACACCCCCGGCCCGGGCATGACGGTGGACAACTTTGAAGTTCATCTCCGCAACCGACAGCACAAGGAGCGGGTCGAGGAGCGCCTCACAAAGACTGGTGGCGATGGCGGAAGCGCGAGTGCCAGTCCCAGGATGCCCGCGAGCGCCAGTCCAGCTCTCGGGACTGCCACAGTCCCTGGAGCACATGCCTCTCCCTCTCCAGCCAGTGGATCTCAGCCATAAGTCAATTTCGTTCATGAATGATGACAACGGCGTCTTGTGTGATTACTTCCCACTTTCTCTTTCAGATCGCTTATATTCTTTTACACATTTGATCAATTCAATCAATCTACTTCTTCATACTCAAGAATTCTCTCCCATTCCACTCCCACTCCTGTCGGTCTTGCATAGGGTTTGGTTTCTTAGTGCCGGAAGCGATCTATCTTTATCCTTTCTGTTGGCGCTCAATGTTACTCTGGGGGGTGTTTGTGTTTTTCTTGCTTCGCTGAACCATGTGTAATAGCAGTTTGAGAGACGGTTTGAGCTTCAGTAAATATCTCTATCTTTTTCTATTGAATGACCTAGTAGGAGCAATATCCAACCCGAAACTGTCAGTCTATTTGTATCTCTTAAGAAATCTACGGCTTCTTCCCATCTATAGCTGCCTGAAGTCTGCTTGCTTCAGGACTTAGCTGATATATCCATCTCTTATTGCTCATCACTCTTTTTTCCTCTCTTATATTTCTTTTTCCGTTCTTCTCCCTGTCTTCCTCTTTCGATTCTCAATTCATACCCTTTCCTTCTAACGAGTATATATTTTCTCATCCTACCCTCGCTCATCGATGTCCCCGATGTTCCACTCCCGCTCCCGCCCTCCATCTCCCCGTTGCCGGCCTAGGTCTTGGCTATTCTCGAATATACTTCATATAGCATTCATATTAACATACAAACGGTCAAGTCGGTCTATTTCCCCGCATAATTTCCCCAATTTGCCAGTCACTAAACCCTAATAAGTAGTGACCCACTTCCCCATAGATTCTTAGATTCGCTGCCGCTTATGCTCCAGCACCGGCACCAGATAACGATGGGAAATGGGGTCACTATGTGTTTCGGTATATGAAGAGAGAGCCATCGCAGGAATGATCGTACCTTGACTATACCGGGAGGCAAAATTTGAACATGATGTTTGCAACACGCAAATAAGTTCGAGTCAAGACCTCTCTTATCAGAGAATCTCGGCGAGGACGATTTAGTATAGAGCACGAATAGACCCGTACGTTATGTCTTTTGTCATGGGCCATGATTATAATAAATCCGATCTATAAAAGAATAGACAACAAATCTTTACCCTGCCGAACCTGTTACAACGTAAAGAGTACTTTTGAAACAAAGTTCAATTCATTTACAGATAGAAAGCATATATCTGACGGGAATACGCAAAGAGACAGACATTCGTGAAAACTCGAGCACAAGCCCGATGCAAACTTCAAGAAAAAAAAAAGACAGATGGGGTATACATCTCGGACCATCACTGACTGCAAAGAAACAGAGCAAATGAGAACGAAATAGTGAAACCTTAATGAAAATAACATGGGAATCAGGATATGAATATGAATACGAATATCGACGGGAAGGAGGACAATCCGCGCAGTAATCGCACAACTTATTTGGATCTGAGAGCAGCAATAAGATCGATACCAGACGTCTATGTCCCGAAGATTTTGACTGAGGAGCTCATAAATAAATGACCATTGGAAGCGTGTGTCTGGGACGAAATGAGAGACATGGCCCGTATGTGAACACACAGCTAGACGGGGCCATGTTATGTCCCATGTAGCCCATCGGATGTTTCTATCCACGACGGGAAGAGCGTCGCGAAGGCAAGCTGGTTGCTTCAGGCTTCTTGACTTCAGGCTTCTTGGCATCGCCCTTCGCAGCAGTGGCCTTTCCACCTCGCTTCTTTGCAGGAGGAGGCGGCGGCGTGGGTTCCTTTTCACTGGCCTCAGGCTCATCTTCCTCAGAGAGTTCTTGGTCGTCGTCCGGTTCTTGAGTTTCTTCGTTCTCACTTTCCTCCTCCGCTTCATCTTCGCCGTCGTCTTTTTCTTCGGGTTTATCCCACTCTGCCATCTCCATATCGGCATCATCGCTGTCATTGTCGATATAGCTAACTTCCGGCTTCGCGGTGCCTCGGACGCTGCGTCTGCGAGAGGAAGCAGGCGTGGTGCCTCCAGCACCTCCGTCGGAAGACCAGCCATCATCGTTCTTTGATTTCCGCTTCGACTTGGTTGCACTGATCGATGATGTGGACTTGCGGGCTGGACGAGAAGACTTTTCCTTGCGTGCCTTTTTGGACACAGAGGTTTTGCCGTTCGTATCAAGAGACTCGGGTTTTCGCTTCTTGCTTGATCCGCCCTGTGAAGCGCTGGTAGAGTGACTCCTTGGCTTCATTGCAATTCGAACGACGCGATCGAGCAAATCATCCAACTCATCTGGAAGGAAGTTCTTGTCGGCGACGTCTTGGGCCTCGCGGTGACTGCTCATGGAGGTGAAGAGGGAGCTGGGGACTCCCATTTTTCCAGGGTACGTTTGCAAGATGTTGGTTGCGCCGGCGGCACCGCCAAACTTGTGCTGTTGGGAGTAGACATCTGCGAAACGGCGAATAGTTGCTTGCGCAAGATCAGAGAGTGTGTGGAGGCGGGTGGAGATCTCGTCTGATTTGGTGATTCCATCGCGGAATTGCTTGACGCGCTGTCCGACGTGGAAAATCAATGACATATTGTGTTCATTAGCAACTGCGGAGAGGTAGAAAAGGATATATTGAGAGAAGTCGGTCAGGTCGCCGAGTTTTGTTGCCTCATCCAGATCTTCAGACGGGTAATCGGGGTGGTAGGCAAGCAAAGACAGGAGACGCGAGAAGATCAATTCCATGACCATGGTCTGTTCCGTCCGTTTCCCGCTGGCTTGCGCCTGTTGGGCGAAGTATACCGCACGGGACCGCAGCCATGTAAGCGTGCTCTCTTTTAGACTATGAACAGGTTCGAAAGCAAGCAAACAGGGCACAATGTACCATCGGTGGCTCAGATGTGACTTTTGGACGAGTTTCTTCTTTAGGTGGTTGATGAATCCACTTCGCACCTGCAAGAGTGGATCCTGAGCAACCAAAGCGACTGCATTGAAATCGGACGGCGTCAGTAGACCGTCGCAGACAGTGCTGGAAGCACACAGCTTGAGCAAGGACTTGGCAGCTAGGAGGCGAAGGCGCGATTTTTGGGTTGCAGGGGTATCTTTCTTCTTAGAGATCTCGCCTTCGCCGACCACCAATTTATTCAATGTTTCGTAGACAGGCTTTGCGTGGGCACGGAAGTCAGCTTCATCGTCTGCTCCGTCCTTAGCCCGAAGGCGGTTGACAATGATTTTCAATGCCCATTCTTTAGCCTTTGTCTCATCATCAACTGTCTCTGACCAGTTGTATTCAGAGTCTGGTTCGGGTGTGCGATTGGTGAGCAGGATTTGGTTGATGGCAATCGAAATGATAGCATCACTTTCTTCATCTGCTTCTCTCGGCGCAAGGAGGTTCAACTGCGACAGAGCAGCCAGGCGAGTGAGGAATCGATCAGATCCGTACGTCCACTTCGCAACGCACTTATGTACCAAATCCTTCGCATACATCTCTTTTCGGTCAGCCGTGGCCATGAGAATTGACACGGCATGTTTTGCAGAATGCGGTGATGAACTATAAAGGGCGTAGTTGGCCAGAGCCTGGAAGAACTTGCGCTCTTTGGGGAGTTTAGCAGGAAGCTTTTTAGCGAAACCAGCACAAGCCTTCAAAATGTCTTCAGCACTACCATCACCAGCGGAGGAAGCCTTGGGGGCTTGAGCCTCGAGGTCTTTGCACATCTCTTGGACCTGTGCCTCTAGGACTTCCGGATTTTGAGAAGAAATTTGCTTCAACATCTCCTGTGCAGCATTGGCCAATCCGTTCTCATCTGTTCGGGACAAACTCATGATCGCCGGGATGTGGCTCCGGTTGAAGATCAAAGACCCACAGCGATACACAAGAGGAGTTAACGTTTCCAGCAGGGGAGAGTTGTTTGCACTCTGGACCCGCCGCTGAAGTTCTTTTGTGGCCTTGACCACAGTGCGATAATCACTCACAGCAGCCATGGTGAAGCGAACCAGCTGATAGCTTCGTCGATCATGGACCTTGGCGAACTTCCACAAGTCTGCTGATGCGCGTGAGGCATCTGGGAAGGTTTTGGATAATGATTCAATGATCTTGGACAATTGTGTCTTAATCTGTTCCTCGTCCTTGTCGACAACACCACCATTGTACTTCTCACAGGCCTCTAGGTAAAGCGTCACTGCCGATCTCATCGACAATTGACGGGCCAACGTAACGAAAAAGACTCGCCTCGCCTTTTCATCCAGCCCTCGGAGCAGGGTAAGAATTCGGCGAACGCGAATCTTGTCAACATCTGTCTCTTGCTCGGGTTCGGACGCCTGACTATCCTTCTGCTTCTGTGATTGATTCGAGCTGCCTCGAGAAAGTTTCGCTTTGATAGGGGGATAAGGAAGTGGCAGAAGTGTTTCAAACAAGACGCGGTCGATCAGAATATGGATTTCTTGATCATTGGTGTAAAACGCATCAAATATCTTGGATGGTGCATCTTTGAGAAGGGACACAACGGGCTCTGTATTTTGCTCGATGTCACCAGCAGCCACTGCCCACATGCGAGCCAAAATCTTCATGGCGTGTTCACGCACATGCGGCTTGCGATCCTTCACTCGCTCGGCAAGAATAGCAAGAACCGAGTCTGGTGACGAACAGCCACCATCCACACTTAGCTTGTGGACGATTTGAGAAAGCCCAAATTGCCCGACGGTATCAACTGCAGCCACACGAACCTTCTCATCAACGTCGCGGAGCATCGAGGCCAGGTTTCTGACAAGACTGTGTTCTTCGCTTTCGTGTAGGCCAGAGCCTCCAGCTGAGGTTAGCAGGATTCGCCCCACAACTGTGACCCAGGCAGCACGGACTGATGGTGTCTTGTCAAGACGACGGCTCAAGAAGGCTTCATAGGCCGAATTGTGGACTTGAGAGAAAGGCTTGGGGGATACGGGAGTCAACAAAACGTTGGGCTGGGGAATGGTCTTGTCATAATCCACTAGTGACACTGGCGGGTAGGTTGTAGGGTCCATGGGGGGAGGGGGAGGGGGACCTGCAACACCGATTCCAGCCGCGAGGTCTCCGATCGTCTGAGTGGCCAATAAACGTAGGGCCACCGATTCTGCAGAGAGTTCTGCTTCAATCTGCGGGATGACATTCTGCAGGACCTCTGGACAAGCACGCCAAAGCTCCCGAATCAGACGGTGTGCCTTGCTCAATTCCTTAATATCCTCTCCCTCCTCATCAGAGTCATCGAGATTGGGTTTCCGAGCATGCTTAGAGCCATTCGTTTGGCCAGCTGGCACAGACGCATCGATGATGACATTGTTAAAGTACTGGCTGATGTGACTAGTCATTCGTTCCGGGCAGGCCTGGCAGATAGCCTTGGCCATGTTATAGGCAGCGGGGTAGTCCTTCAGTAGAAGGGTGTCCTGCTTGGCGTCAAGCGGCGCATCTGGTCGCTTTCCCTTCTTGTTAGAGTTGTCCAACACTCGCGGGTCGACTCGGAGGAATTGGGCGACGATAATGTCCACCACCTCAGGGGCCAACACGAGGGATTCATCGATCACGGTGACGAGTACTCGGGTCATGTCAAACTCGACATTCTTAGCCACCTCCTCGCCGGTGGATGCTTTCGAAGAACCCGAAACGATGTCGAAGCAGCCCGTGAACAACGGGACAATAAGCGAGTCCGGGTGATCAAGATCGACCATCAAAACCACACTCTTCACCTCAGCGAGAGATCCCAGGACGTAGATATGCTGGGCATTGTAGGCGTTGGATGGATCGGCCAAAGCGGGGATAATCGAGGACACGATACATGTGAATATATCCTAAATTGGCCTCAGTCAGTACATTCTATGGTCGCATAGACAAAACACATATTTTATGTCTCTTCAATTGCCGCACCTTCAGTTGATTGCGCGTAAAAGGCGCGTCTGGTGCGCATAGTCGCAATACATCAACGATACAGCACGTAGCCCACGCCCTGACACCCTTATCCTTGTGGGCAAGTAAGTTCCCACTGGCGAGTTCCTGGGACACTTTTCGTAACGATTCCTTATCAATTTCCTCCTGGTCGAGTTTGCGGAGTTCCTGCGCGAGAGTCTGGAGACGTTCGAGGAGATCCGCGATGGGGATGGCGGAGCGCCCCACGCGCCATGAGAGCGGCTGGTTGAAGGACAGACTGCGGAGCCCCGAGTCTTCCTCCACCTCGGGAGGACCTGGGCGAGAGCGCGAAGGCATCGTGGATGGTCGCAGTTCTCACATGGACTGGGGAGGTGGAGAGTTTCAACTCGGGAGTTTGGGTGGAGGCTGACCGCCCAGGACGCGTCGCACGGGACCGCGTCCTGCCCTACAAAGTTGGTGCTACAGATGTCATACGGTACATCATGATATCATTTTTTATTTACTATTTACTTTAATGAATGTATTGGGTCTGCAACTCATATCATATCCATTGTTCATACCAATCCCATATGGGGCTTAGCTTGCACTTATTGGTCTCAGAAGCCTTCTTTCAGGGAAGTCAAGTCCCTCCAGAGCTTTGTTAAGAAACAAAAGTACACCGCACAACAACAGACTTTAAACGGTTTCTATGCATAACTATGAACAGTCTAGAGAAAACACTGCTAGTCGAAGAATATATCAAAGATAGCACAAACAATACCCAAGATTCTATTGTCAGTAGGTATCATGTCTACGTCCTTTCGGCTCATGATAGAGCAGCCTTTGGGTGGTAGGAGTTGAACCACTTCGTCTGGATAATTTGCTACGTTAGGTAGTTATATAGAGGCCCAATGTTAGAGTGGAGGTATTAATAATATTGATTGAAATATGCAAGCTCTCGTGATAAAACAACCGAGTAGGTGACCCGACTTCCCAATCTTCCGTCATAACAATGCATGTAAAAAGCAAAACCCTAAAGTTATGTATATGTAATACTTTTGTGTCTGAAAATGAGAGACAAGTAGATCAATCGCCTAGAACTTAGGACTGAACTTGCTCATAGCCCGGATCCTAGAGCCATAGATAAAGAACAAAATAGGAATGGGAATCATAGCCAGAGTAATGAAACCCAGAACACTAGATGCCCAGGCCACACCTAGATCCCGGTACATTTGCGTCGCAAAGAGGGGGAACGCGCCACCCATGGTTGAACGGATGAGGGTATTTGCCGCGATAGCGGAGTTGGCAAACATCATGTACACATCAATGAGGTAGTTGAGACCCTGCATGAAGATGACCAGGATACCCAAACCGATAGGCACGCCGGCAATGACCTGCGGGACCCAGGAGATGTGTGGGCTGGAAGTCCAGCCGAACCAGAACAGACCGATTGGCAGCAACACAGAGGCGATCATCATTGGTACGAGACGTTCTTCGGGAACGACCTTGCCGTGCTTTTCAAGTTTGCGGGCGAAACGGGTCTTCGTGGTGTATATGATGAGAGAGGCACCGAGGAAAACGCCAATAAGAATGCCGATGAATGGGAGGGCGGCTACGCCTGTGTGGGTCCAACCGCGAATTTCGCCAAAAGAATATGGGTAGGCCTCGAAGAAGAGGTAGAGGATTCCGTAAACTAGGGCGAGGTAGATGGTCATGGCGAGTAGGATCGGCTCTTGCACGAGCATCTGGAAGGGTCGGAAAAGGTACTTGGTAACGATATCTGACATTGTGGGTTTGTGCAGATCCAAGAAGGCATGGAGGTCCGGGTTGTTGGTTTCAGTGCGCAGACGGGCAGCTCTCTTTTGCAAGAGGACAGGACCGTAGGTCTCGGGAACGACAAAGAAAGCAACCATACCGAAGAAGCCGGATGCAATTAAGGTGATCCATGCGGTCCAGCGCCAGCCAAGGTGTGAATCTGTGATGAAACCACCGCTGAAGAATGTTAGTTTCTGGATAATGCCTTGGGGGGATGAGCTCTAAGGATATTCCGAAGAAGCGATTTGAGTACTCACACAATTGGGCCAAGAACAGGTCCCATGAAAGTAGCAGAGCTGAAGAGAGCGATAGCCACAGCGCGGTCCACGGGGTTCCAAATATCAGCCAGGGCACCGCCAACGACGGCCAAAGGCGAGCAGCCAAAGACACCCATGAGGAATCGGCAGACCAGAATGGTTTCGAGGTTCGTAGCGACAGCCACGGGGATCTGGAAGATAGCGAAGATGGCGTAGCCTGAGAACAGCGGGATGCGACGACCGTATAGCTCACTCAGAGGTGCCCAGCACAGCGGACCTAGAGCGAAACCAAAAACAACCAAACTGGTACCGAGAATCATTACTTCGGTCGACACATTGAACTCCTTCGCAGTCACCAAGGTGGCAGTCGAAAAGACGCTGGATGCGAAGGTGATCCATACAGTCATGGTGGACATGGTCAGTGTGATGACCCATTTTCGCAGATTCGTATAGTTCTGGGGGTGCTCGGGGTCATCTTTGCCATCCCAGTCGACAAGGTTGGGATCTGCGCTGGGGGCTTCGGGCTTTTGTGGTGTTTCGACTGCGTTCTCGAGATCGACATCTGTTTCGCTCTTATCGTGAACATTGTTGGTGATACCTCCCTCGATGGAACCATGTTGTTCCATGCTAAGGCGAGGCGTAGTTGTAGTTGAGTCAAATGGTTGGGGACTCATGATTGCTCCAAATACCTAGGTGTATAGGTAGGTGGATGTGCAAGACTGTGGGTGTGAGATGAGAGAAAACAATGGGAAAGAACCTGTCGAGACAGGGGCCATATAAATCCCTGGGCCCATAATATAACCAACATCGCATATTTTCCAGAAGGGAACGGACTCGGAGATAACCCATCAAAGCTTTGTAAAAAAAAAAAAAAAAAAGAGGTCATGGAGACTAGCTTATTCGCTAGATGTATAATATCGGCCGTTCGCTCTCCACTATATCCGTAGTGCACTCCCCGAGACACCTGCCCTGGGGGCCAAACTACATTCATGCTCTGAGTCAGCCCGATAATAGTGGCATATCCTGACCAATTCATATGTATGTCCATCGCGAATGATCAAATCATCTTTAACACCCGAGGTACATATGCATTGTATACCCATGTCATGTGGATGTCCATGTATGGGAACGCTAGATTACAAAGAATAGAAGCTTGAGCCCATGGACTCCAATGAAAAATCAGCCCATGAACCAGTCAAATCACGCAAAAGCACGAAATGTGCAGTTCCAATCTCACGTTCGCTCTCGGCTTCTGCCAAGCCCCGATAAAAAGTGGAGATCCCGGCTCAGGGCCGAGAACGAAGTGCCGAGATCGAAGTATATCTCCGATTATCCGAGTCCGATATATTATTGTTTGTAGTAATCATTCTTTTATACCTAAGGAGCAAGAACAACAGGAGTACATAACTATGTAGTGTTACATGTAGTTCGAGTTCTTACTCCTAGGTACAACCGGTTATTGTTTTTGCCATCAACAGAGCGAATACGAGAAATGGGTACCTTATAAATCTAGGTAATACGCGTGATTTGCAATATTGGGCAGTCAAGAAAAGGACGTGCCATTCATTGTACATCAAAAGCAAACTCACGATACGATAAAACTCTACAAGAACACCGATGAACGTAAGAGATTTCTCCACCTGTATTGGCTATTATGGCACATTGTATGTGGGCAAAAACAGGAAGAAACGAATCGAAAAAGGAAACCCCCATGAAAGCCCAGCAATCAGGCCCGCATTTCCACCCACGCGAAACGATCTATTCATAAGCGAATTCGGGCGCAGAAACCCGGGCATGGCTGAACCAAGGAAAAACAAGTCATATCACCTCGAAGCAAAAAGATGCGTTTAATCGTAGAGGCTGTCGTCATTGCCGGCTTCGCCGAAGGTATCGTTCTCCTGGACTTCACCCGCAGATGGGAAGCGGAAGAAGCTGCCACCTCCGGTGTTCTTCAGGCTCTGGGCGAAGGCCTCGTAGCGGCGGATCTCGACATCGCTGACGGAGCGACGAGCGGACTTCATGGCCTCCTCGAAGTGAGCGCGAGTGAGCTCGGGCACGGGGTCTTCCACATCCTCATCCTCCTCGGCCATTGTGATGTCCTCACCGGCGGCCTCGCGCTCCTTTTGGCGGTCGATGTCGGCAGAAATGGCCTGCTTGATGGCGAGCTTGACGGCACGCTGTGTCACGAAGCCGAGATCGGCACCGGAGAAGCCGTGGGTCTTGCTGGCAATGAAAGCAATGTCGACGTCACCGGCGACAGGAGTCTTGCGAAGCTGGGCCTTCAGGATACCCTCACGGGACTCCTGGTCAGGCAGGGGAACGTAAACCAGGGTGTCGAGACGACCAGGACGGACCAGAGCGGCATCGAGCTGTTCGGGACGGTTGGTAGCACCAATGACGAAGACGTTCTTCTTGGAAGTCATACCATCCATCTCTGTTGGGGAATTAGTGACTATTCAGGTTAAAAAAAAGAGTAACAGCGGACACTTACCAGTAAGAAGTTGGTTGACAACACGGTCGGAGGCACCACCAGCATCACCGACGGAACCACCACGAGACTTGGCGATGGAGTCCAGTTCGTCAAGGAAGACGACACAAGGAGCAGCAGCACGAGCCTTATCGAAGATGTCACGGATGTTGCTCTCGGACTCACCGAACCACATGCTCAGAAGCTCAGGGCCCTTGACGGAGATAAAGTTGGCAGCACACTCGTTGGCAACAGCCTTGGCCAACATGGTCTTACCAGTACCAGGAGGACCATAGAACAGCACACCGCGAGAAGGTGAGAGACCGAACTTCTGGAACATCTCGGGGTGGTCCACGGGGTATTGGACACTTTCGACAAGCTCGCGCTTGACCTCCTCGAGACCACCAATGTCGTCCCAGCGAACGTTGGGAACTTCGACCACAGCAACCTCGCGGAGAGCGGAGGGGTTGGAGACACCCAGGGCAAAGCGGAAGTTCTCCATGGTGACACCGAGAGCCTCAAGAACCTCGGCATCGATGGTGTCCTCATCAAGATCGATGAGATCCATCTTCTCACGGATCTGCTGCATAGCAGCCTCAGAGCAGAGGGAAGCAAGATCAGAACCGACGTAACCGTGGGTCTCGGCGGCAATGGTCTCCAGATCGACATCCTCGCCAAGCTTCATGTTCTTGGTGTGGATCTGCATGATCTCCAGACGGCCAGTTGGGTCGGGAATACCAATGTCGACCTCACGATCGAAACGGCCGAAACGACGAAGAGCAGGATCAATGGAGTTAGGACGGTTGGTAGCGGCCATAACCACAACGTTGGAACGGGCCTTCATACCGTCCATGAGGGTGAGCAGCTGGGAAACGACACGGCGCTCGACCTCGCCGTTGGTCTTCTCACGCTTGGGGGCAATGGAGTCGATCTCATCAATGAAGATAATAGCGGGGGAGTTCTTCTCGGCCTCCTCGAAGGCCTTGCGCAGGTTGGACTCGGATTCACCAGCCATCTTTGACATGATCTCGGGACCGTTGATCAGGAAGAAGAAAGCACCAGTCTCGTTGGCAACAGCACGAGCCATCAGGGTCTTACCGGTACCGGGAGGACCGTACATGAGGATACCACGAGGCGGCTTAATACCAATGGACTTGAAGAGCTGAGGATGACGGAGAGGCAACTCGACCAATTCACGGATCTGAGCCATCTGCTTGCGGCATCCACCAATATCGTCGTAGCCAACCTCGTTGAGGTTACCCTCCTCATCCTCTCGTTGGATGGGCTCACCCTCGCAGTGAATAATTGTGTCCTGGGCAACAATGCCATATTCGGGAGGGTCGACCTCCACAACCTTAAATTCGATTTGTCTCATACCACCTCGTACTGTGAACAAGTCACCCTGTCGGACTGGTCGGTAGGCCTCACGGAAGTAGGGAGCAAGGTAGACATCGAAGAGAGAACCAGTCAGGCCCTCGATGGTATCGGCGATAGGAAGGACAGCAATGCGCTTGGCCTAGATCACGGAGATAGAATTAGCCAGTGGATCATGGTAAAAATGACGTGGAAATGCCCAACTTACATATTTGATATCGGGGCAAGGGTGCACAGTGATCATGTCGCCGTGCTTGACACGAAGGTTGTGACGCACAACACGGTTGATGCGGGCGCTTCCATCATCGAGATCGTCATCGGCGAGGACGATCAGCACGGTATCCTTGCGCTTCTTGCCCTTCACGAGAACTGTATCACCACGGAAGAGCTGGAGAGTCTCCATGGTGTTGTTCGAGAGAGCAATCACCGAGTTATCATCGTTAACGGCATCGGTCACACTGCACGAAAACTGTTAGCTCCTTGCTCTCAACAGATATCTCTTATCAGGTACTCACATCAAGGAGTTGGGCTTCTTCTTCTTCTTCAAGATAGCGGTGGAGGTATCGAGCTCCTGCATTTTTCGTCAGTTCCGAGGCTTTTGTGAGCTGTCCTGTAGCCTGTGCTTACCTCCTTCTTCTCAGCGCCCGAGGCGTCCCTGGAGTCCGGTTAGCATACTCAATAATCAGCAGTGTTCAAATGAAACGTACTGCAGGTGGACCCTCTTCTTGTCGTGCGTGTGATCCGGCTCGGCAGACATGATGGCCGTAAATGAGGTCGTAACGTTGATGGAAGCAAGCTTGAGTGAACAAAGGTGTCCAGTGCCCAGAAACAGGTGGAGCGAGACACGGATTTAGAATGGAACGAGAAATGAGTACTGCAAATGAAAAATGAACCGATAGATCAGAATCAGAGAGCGAATCCGACGGCGGCAAAGTGGAGATAAAGGTAGGTAACAGGAATGATGATGTTGAGCTTCCTACCTCTGCTCTTAGAACTGATGATGATGACTTAAGCCCACCGCTTATGTCATCGCGTTGTCCGCCACAACGAAGCGTATGGAACTCAGTCGATTGGGAGCCTTGATGCCTGGGGCAACAGCTGATAACTGCTACAGTAAATATGGTTACCAAGGTCCTTACAATAATCCTTGACAAGATTTAATTACAACTATAGCAACTCTAAAGGGTAATCATACAGCAAGGCCACGGTGCACTTCCATCAAATTAAAGAAACTCCAACTCTATGTGGTTAGACTAAGACAAGGAACCCACATACTTAGCACCACAGAAGCAATGCTAGACAACGTCGAATCTGCCAAGTCCTCATTTAGCCGTACAAGTGCTTATGGAATGGAGAAATGCCATACACTCAAAAGGAAATGATATCTTTAGCAAAGGTTTAGATCGAAAGAAACGCCAACCCTGCTATAGTTAGTCATCGGAGCGAATGTGTCAACGCAGTTCTATATTCTGAAAAATTGGTGTAGACCTAGCTATAAAATCCAATAGCCAATAACAAACCATGCGCGCTATCAACACCAGGTATATGTGCAAGTAGAAGGGGATTTGTACAAATAAGAAACGAAGGGGGAAAACCGAGGACCACCACAGGCAGTCCAATATCTATGCTTTAACACTTGCGGTTCCAGCCCATAAGTCATGAAGACTCCAAGCCCCAGCACAGAAGCTGATAAGTCCGGTCAAGCTATCGGGAATACCAATGCCTTTCTCGACACACCAGTGCAGACACAATGGTGCCCAGATGACATTATTCACCATGCTCTTTCGCCAAGCCCGGATCTCCAAACGTAGCGCTTCGCTATCTTCAGCCTTGGTCTCTTTAGTCTCGACTGTGCCGGCAGCCGTTCGCTGAGCAGCTAACCGCTGTCTGCGCAGCACACTCTGGCGCCAGAGCACGAAGAACTGGAAGAAGATGTGCCCGAACCATCCACGAGTACTCCAAATATCCCATTTGGCAATGCCTCCGTATTTGTCCACGAAGCGCTTCGAGACAACACCCTTGGACGCAAGGTAGCCCACGTTCTCGAGAAGCTGGTAGATCACATTCGAGATGACCTGTAGGACGGTCAGGGCGTGGAGAATGGGATCGGCTGGCGGTGACTTGAGGGTTTCAGCTCCCCAGATCCACAAAGGGAGCAGCCCAAACAGGCGCAAGTTGTATCTTGTCTCCGATGCGAGGGAACAAAGGGCCGCGAATTTCGATTTTGATGACGCGGGAGTGACGTTCTTGGTGGGTACGCGACCTTTCAATCGTGCAAGGATACCCAGTCTTGTTTGTAATGCTATCCAGGGCGCTGACGCAGTGAGGTGGTGCAGCATTGAGGCGACATAGTTGACAGTCGCTAGTACTCGCTCTTGTCCGTTTGCCTCCGAGAGTAATCTGCAGGAGCGGTCAGCGAAGTTCTTGATCCGTGTCGAGCGCTGAAATCTCGCCCTGGCAAATCAGGATCGCAAGGGGCCTTACAGATCCAGCCGGCGGATTGTCACATCGGTTGTTGTCAAGGCGGCCAGCAGTTGTCGCTTCGCGCATGAGCTCACGGCGGGGGCTTTCCCCGCCTGGACATCAGTTCCCTCGCCTGGGGGGTGTTCAGGGTCGGACATGGTGTATGATAAACATGAGGAGGAGAGAAGTGAAATGAAATGAAGTACTTGAGGTCGGAAGCGCACAAGCGGAACCGAGGCTCGGAACTTGAGGAATTTCGATCTAATCTCCGAGGGTTATCCACCAGCATTTTAGTCATCGCCTAACTAGCCGCTAGTTAGGTAGTTAACTATACTTCGACTTGATTCATATAATAATATTCATATTTATCTTGCTAGTTTATAGTATACTACATATGTACACAGGCGTGTCATGCAAACGAATTACTGCCCCGGAAATGTTGTATCTTTTTCCATATCTTAATCTGATTTATGTACTTGGGTTTGCTACATATGAGTTTTCAGAACACCTAATTTAATATCATTTACATTTACTCCATACATTTATAAATCTACATATCAGTGATTTTTATTTTTACTTGGAATCATCCTTGGAAATTCTTCATTTTGGGGGGAAATCCACTCTCACATGTGGAATCCGCTCTCACATGTATCGTACACATGCCGCTCACCCCTCACCTCCGCCTGACTGCGGCCTCACCTCACCTCCACCTCTTCCTCTTCCTCACTCTGACTTCATCATCCCTTGAATGTAGTAAGGTAAGTATATATATACCCGATGGGTCTGGGGGAGTGATGATGATACGGGGCACAAGGGTTGAGAATTCCTCATCAGACTCCGTTTGAGGGCTGGGGGTTTTGGTGAGACAGGCAACGAAATGTAGACGACACCTCTTGCTGCCCACCTCAACCCCTGGATAGCACCTCCACCGCGTATCATCATCATCATCATCGCCGCCCGTATTCCCTCGGGGGACGTTGAACCATCCTCATCTCTCCGGTCTGGCATGACGGCCAGCATCCCTGACAATGCTTGAGGCTCGTAGAAGTCTTCTGCCTCGTCGTTCTTCGGAATGCTCCCTCGATGGGTGGTTGCTAGCCCCACCTCGGAAAACACATCGCTGAAATTGCTGCTATCGTCGAAGGGATCTGCCGCGTCCTACATGAGAACTCCGGTCGCTTTGTAGGTCATCATCAGAATTATCGGTGACCGATCCATGCGCATGCTGAGAATTATCCGGCAACGGCATCTGCAACAGGTCGATCGTGGCCGATCTATATGCATGCTGAGAATTGTGGTATTCGATATCCTGTCGGCTTCTCCTAACCTGGCGGGCGGCGAGCAGGTTTTCAATTCGTCTGAGCGTCGAATCATGATCTTCGACATTGTGTTCGTTGTTTCTAGCTTGGTGGCTGGCGAGGGCATTGCCATGTCGTCTGAGCATCCGTCAGTGACGGTATCTGTCGACTAGGCGACTGGCGAATTCACGAATCCGCTGACGGAACCCAAGTCCAGCGTGGCGACCGGCGAATCCGACATTCTGGCGAGCAAGGCCGAGGCCACCATGGCGACTCGCCAATTCATGATTTCTGCGATGGCGCAATTGGAAGTACTGTCGAATGTTGCCCACAAAGCCTGTGCCCTCATCGGGGCATACGTTAACTGCATCATGTTCGTCGCTCTCGGTGGTGATGAGCGACAGAGCTAGGGTGGGACTATCTCTGAACTCGTCGCTCTCGGTGGTGATGAGCGACAGCGCTAGGGTGGGACTACCTCTGAACTCGTCGTATTCCTCGATGATGTCTCGGGGCCTTTGTGACTCGGCCCGGAGACCAGGAGACTCCAGCGCCTCCATGTTGGAGTGGCGCAAAGGCATGAGTGGTGTCGCGTCGGGGTGTCTCGTCCCCGACAGAGAAGGAATTGTTGCGAATGAGAAAGAAAATATGAAAGGTAAGGTCTCGCGGGTGTTTGCCAGAAGGACTACACGCAAGAGAAAAGGAATTCTTGGTACCTCCGCCGGTGACTGGCGCCGGCGAAATACGTTGTTATGCTTGGACGTGAACAGACGGTGTCACGCCGGTGTGCTGCCAAAAGGCGCACACTAGAGAAGTGATTGATACTTGGGCCGGTGGCCGGAGATACACAGATGTGATGAAAACTGCTGAAGCAGATAGAATCAAATTGATCAAGGACGAGATGGGACGAAATGATGGAGAACAAATGAAAATCAGGTGTGAGGGGCGGTGCAAGGTTTGGTCCATCCATGACATCGTCGCCGAGACCTTCGCTGAGTCGTTGGATTCGCTGAGTCGTTCACCGGTTGATAGATGACCTGATGACATCGTGGTGCCCGACGACAACTCCGGCAACAACTCGCTGGTATATTCCTCATATCCCAGATGGGCATGTTCCCCCACGGCTATATGCGAGCTTCCCATGGACCCATTGCTCTCGCTGGGAATACTATTTGAACGGCAGAGAGCGCAACTGTGGTGATGGTCATTTTAACGGTCCGTATTATATGTCTGATATCGGAATCACCAATCCGTGCATGTATATTCGCTCCGGCACGGTTACTACTCACTGGCCTATCTATACATTTGGCTGAAATGTGGGACGAGACACGATCTATAACAAGGTTGAGTGGCATAAAGGATTGCTCTATGTCTGTAAACTATGTGGGAATATGGTGATTCTCTTTGATTTCTTTAGCCCCGGAACACTTTTTACAAGAAGAACACGGACTAGTAGGCTGAATGTTGGATTCTCAGACTACTACAGATCTATATACATTGAAGATAAAGACGCCAAGAGGTAGTTGGGGGCAAATTTGATGCAAATTCTACACAAATATAACATGCAAGTATAGAATGTAGTACATTTACATGTTGTACTGCATAACTAGTTAACTAAAGGATAACTATGTACCCTACAAACTAAGCTGACAAGGCCCACTCTACATATGTATTCATTTAGTCTTGAGTAACCGGTTTAAATCAAACACAAAATCTTTGAAAGGAGACAATTCTTAAGTCTGCGTAGAGATGAGAAGCGTCCCGTGACGATTAAAGCCCTGGACATTGTACCAAAAATAACGAATGGTGAAGCTTCCAATATGGATCATTAGAATTTATATGAAAATCATAGATCCATATACAATATTCTCTACAAAATTGTAAATAATAGGGGGTAAAAGCCGTCGACGCCCCCGGATTCAACCAAAAGCCGTCGGGGGTTTCCGATGTGCTCCGCCAATGGATCTCGCCGGGGATCCATCTGCCGATGGTTCGTATAGCCGTCTCTATTTCCTGGATATAATCTTCCGACTGAATTTATTTAAGACATATATTCAGAGTTAAGATATTTTGTGTGAGTTCTATATTGGAAGGCCTCGGCTGTCGTATCCTATCCCAGCCACCCTCGGGCCAACATAAACAAACAAGACACCCCCCCAGTCTCCCCATCGTCTTCTCAATTTCTCCACTTGGGCACCTTATCATCCATTACATATTAATCCTATTCAATTATTAACTTATTTTAGGAGCGTGTCTAATCTGAAGAACCCTCCTGATCCCTGCGGAAACCTGTCCTCCCCCCAACCCCCCTCCGATCACCACAATGTCCGTCAAGTTTCAAGAGGAGACCGTCCGCACCGTCACGGGCGGCGGCAAGCCCGAGGACCTCGTGCACCGCGTCGGTGAACGATTGACTGGTGGAAAGACAGCGGCTGGCTATCTCCAGGTATGCAGTGTCCCCCTCCTCCAATAATACCGAACCGACACTGATCCGGGGAATGGATCGTCAATAGGCCTACCTCCTCCAGCTCCAGAAGAACCCGTTGCGCACGAAGATGCTCACCTCCGGTGTGCTCTCCGGTCTGCAGGAACTGCTGGCTTCGTGGATTGCCCACGATGTCGGCAAGCACGGCCACTACTTCAGCTCGCGCATCCCCAAGATGTCGCTGTACGGAATGTTCATCAGCGCCCCCCTCGGCCACTTCCTCATTGGCATCTTGCAGAAGATCTTCGCCGGCCGCACAAGTCTCAAGGCCAAGATTCTTCAGATCCTCGTTAGCAATCTGATTGTATGTTGTCGTCGCTGACATCACCTGACCCGCATGAGCTTCACTAACGTCACCCTTTCCCCCAGATCTCCCCCATCCAGAACAGCGTCTACCTGACCTCCATGGCTATTATCGCCGGTGCGCGCACCATCCACCAGGTTCGCGCGACCGTTAAGGCTGGATTCATGCCCGTCATGAAGGTCAGCTGGATCACCTCGCCCCTGTGCTTGGCCTTCGCTCAGAAGTTCCTCCCCGAGCACACCTGGGTGCCCTTCTTCAACATTGTCGGATTCTTCATTGGAACCTACGTCAACACCCACACCAAGAAGAAGCGTCTGGAAGCTCTCCGGAAGGTATGATACAAATCGTTGGAATTGCGACAATTGCGACTCAATTGCTAATGGCTCGACAGCGTTACGACCAGCGTCGCGACCCCGGCTACGAGAAGCGCGACTTCCCTTAAATGGACCGAGTCCGCAATTGACTGCAAACACACCTGGACGCGTCGGAGACCTATGTGTGTCTTCTCTTTTGGCTCGTTTGCTGTCACCGATTTATCTTTTTTTCCTTTGTTTATTATTCTCCGGTGTTGATCTAAATCCATGTACACACCCCCTGTGCATCTTGATATGCCGCAGATATTTCCCCCTGATGTTATCACTCAATCTCATGACGAATGGCTTTATATCTTTCTCTTATTTCAATTCCACCCCTTGAAGATCGGTATTATATATATATATTTTTTTCCCCGTTCGAGTTGGTCGCACCATTGCTTCTGCCTCTGCCAATCTATACTTCAATATACACATGCAAATCTGGATAGATAAAACCGAAAGAAATGCAACTACCCTTGACATGAAGCGGGTACACGTGGCCATCGTTGATTCAATCATATAAAAGATCTAAGACACAAGAAGGATGTTAGTGGATAATAGAAGTGGATAAGGTACAAGGAGACATGGATTCCAAAGAGTAAATAATCTGTCATGCCACACACACCATGGCCTAAACCATCCGGAAACGAGAAGAAACAAATCCCTCATATCCAGCATCCACGAATAAACCAGATGCCACCTTATTCAACCTCCATCTCCGATCCCTTCCCCCGCTTAGCCTGCACCCAAGCAACAAAGTCATCCAGCGCACCAGGCCAAGCCCCATCAGGACTCCACCAGCCCATCTCCTCGTCCTCGAGACTCTTGCGCATAAACACCTCAACCTGCTCCCACAGATCCTTATTAACGGGCTTTTTCCCGCGCTCTTCAAGGAACTCAATCCACCAATCCAGCCACGGCGTCGTCGCCGTGTTCCACGCCACACCGCCATGATCAGTCGTGAAGAAGAGACGCCACTGCTCGGCGGCGATCTCGAATTGCAGGTTGCGCTGTCCTTGCATTCGTGAGAGCGGGAATGCGTACCTGTAGACTCGTCGGAAGAGGGATGGATCTTGTGGGATTCGCTCCCGGAGGAGCTTGGCGTGCGCTTGCATTTTTGGTATGGTGTCGCAGCTTGTGAATTGTTAGATTGGATGGATATCATATTGAAGATGGTGGAGTCTGGGTTTGAAGGGGGGTCTTCGTTAACGAAGGTGCACTTACCCAACTGCTAGCCATCCTTCCCTCCATCCTTCGCGGGTGAACTCGCCCATCGATGGCGATTTGAGGAGCTCGGCGATGGCTAGACAGGTCACTTCGTCTAGCTCGACTTTCAGATCGCCGAGGAAATCTATTGCTCGTGTGATACCGATGGTATCAGGGCTGTTGACTGGGTCATCTGCGGTGATGTGAGTATTACCAATATCAAAAGCACCAGTTCAGGGTGGGGTAGGTACCTCGGTAGTGGTCGAAGGTCTTTGTAAGTTCTGAGATTATAATTGCGGAGGTGCCAGACGCAGCGGCGAAGAAACTATTTCATTGACAACATTAGCTTTGGGGCGTTTCAAGTTTGGATCATATATGATTTCGCTGGAACAAGATGGTTGGGTATATTGTCATGGGGCTAGGGAATGGCAAGCACTTCTTCTTCGTCTTCTTCACTCGAGGCATTTGGGATGATGGCTGATGTGGTGAGAGATCAAGAATTTCTCCAAGTGGGACTTAGGCAAACCCTGAGAAGAGAAGAACCGATGTTAAAGCTTTGATGCTCTAGTTATCTGTTGACATCTTGGACCCAACACCACATGCCCAGGTAAGGGTTGGAGACAAATGAAACAAACAGGCATGAAAGTTTGACACAAGTGTGATGACAAGCACTTACGCGTCAAGCGCTGGAGGTAAACTCCAACCACATGCTTTAAGGAACTATATCAGAAAGTTAGTCTGTTGATCCACGTGACCGGACAGAAGCGTCTTAAGATGTTCAAACAGATCATATAGGGAAGAACATGTCAGGAAAGCATGCAACCTACTTACTTTAACAGCAACCGAGTCTTTTGTCTGTGTACAGCTGACAAACTCAGCGATTTGGTGTTTCTGGCTGGTTGTGTAGGGTGGCATGGTGGGGGTTGGCAATATTTGTGCCCACTACGCGCAGGAGAAACGCAATAAGTGGGTGGAAACACGTTAGGGGATTGAAAATGTATGGTGTGTAATGCTGGGGCAAGAGAATTTCTGTTTGGCCCGGAAGATACGAGAAACACCAGGGCTACGAGGTCTGTAGTGAGTTTATCGTCCCGCGCCTTTCCAAGGTTGGATGGATCTGATGGCATCGTGCTGACTCATCATATCTCCCAAAAAAGTCCTATATCAACTACAACCGGGGCTATACATCCATGGATAAAGTGGAATAAAGTGGTCATGACTATTGATTTTCATTATACATATTAGACATGGATTTGTGTGTATTCAGAGTATGTATTTTCATATAGTAACCATTACAGAGAAGTTGTTGGTCAACATTTGCCATCAATTCATCACATTAGAAGCAATGAGCACAGGATTCGATGGTACAAAGTACAGTCAACTTTTGTAAGATCAATAGATCAGAGTAAACTCCCAAACGCCTTTTGCGAGGTGCAAACATGTAAGATTCGGTGTCGTGTCGAATTTGCTTAGGTTGTGAACAAGGTATCCTCCTAACATAGATATTAGCAATTTGGTCGTCGAGAATTTGAAGATAGACTCGACTCACCTCTCTAAGGTACTCTCCTGCGTCGGCCTGTTGATCTGGGTTAGCTAATGTAAGTAAGAGCATAGGGCTAAGTTCCACCTACCTGGCGATGGACCGCAATACTGGTAGGGTCCAATTTTGCGATCTGCGCGGATGACCGTGCTGTAACTCCGAATCCCAGGGGAGTATCATTCTGGTCATAGATAACAACTCCGGCGTTTTCACCGCAGTCTTCCGAGAAACGAGCGACGTGAGCTTTTAGAACCGAACCGCCGTAGAGCAGAGGCTAAGATTTGTTAGCAAGGTACAGCAGACCCTATCAAAGTTGGAATATCAAGCCTACCATCACTCCGTTTGGTTTGATCCAGACCTGTGCCAGAGACATAGAGTTAGCATGATGTCTTGTTTCAATGTTTAAATTGTTATACGTACCTTGTACCGGGCGTGTTGCGCCAGGAGATCCAGAGCTGTCAGGTTGATACGAAACTTGCCGGTCTTGGTAAACTTGCCGACCATAGTGCCCGCCGAGAGCAAATCTGTAAATTAGTTAGCATTATACACCACGAAGAAGCCGAACAAAAGCTTACTTTCGCGAGGAAATGAAACGCTCAGGTTGGCAATTTCCTTGTTGACGTAGTAAACCCGGGATCCTTGCAAGCGGAAAACACTCATGGATCCATCTTCGGCCGGGATAATAAGAGAATTGAGACTACGGCCGGTATAGGAAGCTAGCTTCGTGAAGAGCGTCCGTGTTTCTTCCTAAAAGGGGCATGGGTTAGTCAAAGCAATCAATGGTCATTGTACCAGTACGCACTTCTGTGAGAGATCTCATATTGTCGGATATGAAGCTGAAGATATGGCAAAAGGTTGAGTAGCAACGAGCTTGTATTGACGGGAAGTGAGGAACAAGAAAAAAACCAAAGTCGGGCAATATCTCACCGCCAAGAAACGGACCTGAAATTTATAGCGACGGAACGGACATGAAGAGCCAATCAGAGCAATGATTGTCCTTCCGCCTAGAATTTTCGGGACCGCCTTTTCACTCTAAAGATCTTTTTTACTATTCTCCGCAAATTCCACCGTCAATCCCCCAAATATCCAATTACAAAATGGCGCGTGGTCCAGAAGTGAAGCGGAGACGATTGAGTCCTCCAGCCGATGTTGAGGACTCCTCATCGCGCTCCAAAGCCGAAGAGTGGGATGTTGAGCAAGACTACGAACGCCGCCCGCGCAAAAACACCAAGAAAGCCGGTGAGAACGCACGATTGCCAATCAAGACCTCTGAAGGCTTCGTCCAGGCCGAAGCCCAGCCTGAAGACCAGGGCGACGAAACCGACAGCTTCCTGGGTACCGATGATGATGAGGAGGAGGATGGCTCCGAGGGTGAGGAGGACGGAGAAGAACCCGAGGAAGAAGCACCCAAGATTCCGGTGAAGGTACAAATCTTGCAGGCAAAGGAGGAGCTAGCGAAGATGGCAACCCTGATCAATGAGGATCCCGAGGAGCATATCTCTCTGTTCAAGACAATGGCCGAGATGGTGTCGAAGAAATCCACACCTATCACGGTTAAGAAACTGGCTCTGGCCTCACAAGCGGCTATCTACAAGGATATCATCCCAGGATACCGTATTCGTCCGCTAAGCGAAGAGGACCAGACTGGCAGAGTATCAAAAGAAGTGCGGAAGCTCCGAGACTTCGAACAGTCCCTTGTGACAGGATATCGAGCCTATGTTCAGAAGCTCGCTACGCTCGTCAAGCCGGCTAAAGGAGATGACCCCACAGATGCTGGACTGAGGAGCTTCGCGATCTCAATGGCATGCACTATGCTCTTGGCCGTGCCACACTTCAACTTCCGCAGCGAGCTTCTGAAAATTTTGGTGAACCGCCTTGCACGGAGACAGCTTGATGCCGACTATGTCAAGTGTCGCGAAACCATGGAGGAAGTTTTCGCCAAAGATGACGATGGAACCGTTTCCCTCGAAGCTGTTCGTCTGCTCGCAAAGATGTTGAAGGCCAGAGACTTCCACATTCACCCCAGTGTCTTGGACACATTCCTCCATCTTCGTTTGCTCGGCGAGTTCCACTTGAAGGCGTCCCGAGACCGCGTTGACCGGGAAGAAGAAGCAGCCCCACAAGGAAAGAAGCCAAAGCAAAAGCGCGAATTCCGCACGAAGCGAGAGCGCAAGATTCAGAAGGAGCGGAAGGAAGTCGAGAAGGATATGCGACAAGCAGATGCAGTGGTATCGCACGAACAAAGAGACAAGAACCAGGCCGAAACACTAAAGCTTGTGTTCGGACTCTATTTCCGCATTCTCAAGCTCCGCATTCCCGCATTGATGGGTCCTGTGCTTGAGGGTTTGGCCAAATATGCCCACCTTATTAACCAGGACTTCTTCGGTGATTTGCTCGAGGCCCTGAAAGACCTAATCAACCACGCAGAGCGCGAGGAAATGGGCGTGGAAGGCGACCAGGAAGTCGTCAATGAGGAGGATGACGAAGACGAAGACAATGTCACAATTGCCGAAAGCGCAGCCCGCGATGCTCGCCGAAGGACGCTACTCTGCACTGTGACTGCTTTCGCCCTTCTAGAAGGCCAAGAAGCCAGCAAAGCAGCCGCAGGTCTTCACCTCGACCTGAACTTCTTTATCAAGCACCTTTACCGATCCCTCTACTCTCTCTCCATGAACCCAGACGTCGAGTTCAACCCCGACACAGCCCTCCGTCTCCCCGACCCCAACTCCTCCGCAGAAGGCAAACAACTCTCCGAGTCCCGCTCCAAGAACAAGGTCAACTTCCAGACCCCGATGGTCCTCCTCCTCCGCTGCTTGCAGCCAACCCTGCTATCCCGCGCACACGGCAACCCGCCCCCAAGCCGACTTGCCAGTTTCTCCAAGCGTCTCATGACGACTTCCCTCCAGCTGCCGGAGAAGTCCGCCCTTGCGACTCTTGCGCTCATGAACCAGGTCTCGAAATATCATGGTCGTCGTATCTCTTCGCTGTGGCATACGGAGGAGCGCAAGGGTGATGGTGTGTTCAATGCTTTTGCTGCTGATATTGAGGCTACCAATGTCTTTGCTGGTTCGATGTGGGAGGGTGAGCTGTTGCGTCTGCATTACTGTCCACAGGTGCGAGAGTCGGCGGTCGAGATTGAAAAGATGATGATGTCCTCTTCTAAGTAAATACTGTTTTGAATAATTTTACATGCACATTCAGCTACAATCTGCTACAATCTACTCTTCTTTGGAATTGTAATCAAACATCTTCATTGACACAAAATCTAACACAGCTGACCCCATGTCCTCCAAATCTAACAAACATGAGAACTTGTACATTGTTTTTTTTTTTTTTTTTTTTTTTTCTGGGGTACTTTTTTTTGTGAGGGTTTTCGTTTTTAATTTTTTTTTTGTTTTTTTGTTTTTCTTTGTAGTTGCATCTTTTTTTTTTAAGGACCGGGCCCTAAGGCTCCTCGGTCCGGGGGGTGGTAGGAGCAGCCGCGGGCATGTCCTCCGCGCTCACCCCACTGAACTGTGGGCGGTACAGTGGGTGAATGTGGGCGAGCGGGATGGGAGGGTCGTCACGGACAGCGTCGAGGGGGAGGATAATGCCGTGAGGCACGGCGGGGACAGTTGGAGGAGCCTCTTCCTCGGTGGTAGCGGTCTGGTTGGCAACAGTGGAGCCCGAGGACACGCTGGAAGACTTCTTCGAGCTCTTCTTCTTCTTTGAACGCCGTGGAATGGAACTCGGCTTCACGGTGGACGATCCTGGCGGAGTGATGGTTGCTGACCCGCTAGCTGTTGCTGATCCGGTGGCTGATGCTGGCGGAGTAGGTGATGGAGCAGTGACCTTGACTTGCGGAATGGTATTTGCTGCTGGAGTGGCCTTTGCTTGCGGGGCGCTCTTTGCTGCAGGAGTGTCCTTTGCTGGAGCAGCGGCTTCTGCTGGTGGAATTGCTGCAGACTCGGAAGAGGCAAGAGTTCTGAGGGTACCAGTGGATGGAACGGTGCCGCGTTCAGGCAAAGGGGTGGGTGGAAGAATCTTTTCCACATCTTCAGAAATCTCAAGACCGTGCTCGTGTTGCAAGAGTCTGAGAGAAATTTGAGAGCGAATGATCATTTGTCTCAAGTATTTGATCTGCTCTGCATTGTCGACGGTTCGATCTCCGATGTCTTGCATATCTTCGTCGATCTCCTTGTTCCTCCGCCGCTGGTAGACCACGAATGTCTCGTCGGTATTCTCATAGATCCCAGCGAGACACATGTCGACGTTGGCGCGCAAGTCATTGATAGCCGCGGTGTGTCCGTTGATTTCAAGTCGCATTTCGTGAATCTGCTCCTTGATCTCACCGACCTGTTCCTTGGCTTCAGTCGCGTCACGCTTCGCGTCCCTAATGTCGGAAGCTATCTCAGAGTGGCGGTCACACTGGGCATCCATTTGGTCCTGGACGTAGTCTCGAGTCAAGGTAACAAAGTCATCAACTTTCTGTCCGATCACGGTAACAAAGTCATCAACTTTCTGTCCGAGCTTGTCGATATCCTCGATCTTCTTTGCGAGTCGCTTGAAGTCTGTCTCATATTTGTACTGGAGAGACCGAACAGCCTCAGGAAGATCCTTGAGGGTCAAGCTGGAACGATGAGCGGTAGGACTGCTAGCGGTGGAACTGGCACCGGTAGCACGCTCCATCGGACTGAGGCTCGGACGGCGCATGCCATCCTTTCTGAAGATGGGAGTACGAGGACTGGGTGTGTGCGGGTCGTGTCTGTTGGATGGAGACACGGGGAGTGGCTTGTTGTTGCCCTCCGGAACATTGGAGCTGTCAGCCATCTTGGGTGGAGATGGCGGAGCAGAAGAGGAGCGAGGTTTGATTTGAGGGATAGCGAGGTTGCCAGGTCGATTTTTCAGGATCGAGGCAGGGATAGGAGGAACAGGAGGGATGGAAGAAGAACGGAGAGAAGAGCGAAGAGGGTGGGAGGGAGAGGGGACAGAGGAGACAGGAGAGACAGAGGAGACAGGGGAGACAGAGGGGGCAGGAGAGACAGAGGTGGCAGAGTTTTTTGCTTTGCGTTGGGCGAACGCGTTACGCTTGTCATGTGAAGGTGCAGGCAACTGGTCCAGGGACTGCACACTACTGGCTGCAACACTCGCACTCGCCGAAGGCAAACCAACCGTGGGGTTGGTCGATCTAGCAGGCACAGGTACCGGGACTGGAGTAACAGTCACGTCAGAGCGAGCAGATGCCAGTGGGTTGCACATGTCGGGCTCGTCGAAGTGTACACGCTGGGAGAGGGTGCTGCGACGAGAACGAGAGGAGTTCGCAGAGGAGGGCGTCTCAGGCCGGCCAGTACGGCCGCGCGGACCTTCCGAATCGGAATCTGTAAGATCATGCAGTCAGTGACCCATTCCAACCCTTAATGCTTTGAACTGAACTGGAAGTGAAAGCCATCAATTGACCATGTGAAACCAAAGTGATAGATATCTCTCATGTTTTTGGGTATATCTCTTTCTCTTCTTTCTTTTGAGGCATATCCTATGGGCAAAAGCATAGTTCCCTTGCCCGCAGGGCCTGCTTCCATAGAAAGCTGCCATAGAAAGGGCTGCCAGCAGCCATAGCAAGGGGACTTCTTGCACAGATCCCAGCAGATCTGGTCACAAGAAAGCAATCCCAATGCCAGAGAAAGAGATCTGATTCCAAGAACCAAACCCATTGCCAAAGAAAGACCTGATTCAAAAGAATCATGTCCAATTCTATAGCAAGAGGAACAAGGGACCCGATTCCCAAGAGCCAAGCCCAAGCTCACAGAATGAGACCCGACTCTGAAGACAGAATGGCTCAATCTCACAGCAAAGGACCTGATTCCCAAGAGCCAGGCCCAAGCTCACAGAATGAGACCGATTCTGCAGACAGAATGGCTCAATCTCACAGCAAAGGACCTGATTCCCAAGAGCCAGGCTCAATTCCACGGATGAGAGACCCGGTCGCTAGGAGCCAGGCTCAATCTCGTAGGAAGAGACTTGAGTCTTGAAAGAAAAGCCAGTTCCATGGTGTACTCGGTCGGACAAGGCCCAAGTCCACCGAAAGAGACAACACTCCATGAGGCTGAAAGGGGATGAATGCTTGACAAATGGAAGAATGATACTAACCTTGACTTTTTCTCGCCATGTCTTCTGATGTTCTTCGAAGAAAGAGATGAAAGTTGTGATGGTTGGGAGAAAAGAAGAAGAAGAAGAGGGACGCGTGTGGCAATAACAAGACGAAGAGACCGTGTCGAAGAGAACGGTTTAACAACAATGAGCACGTGCTTCATGGTTCATGGTGACCACCCCAAGGGGAAATTACGACTGCCTGCTCAGCATATGGCTCAGCATATGGCTCATATTCCCAATATCGAAAGAACGATCCACCTGGGCAACCCATGGCTAAGACCCTCTGCGTTTGCAGACTCTCTACACACATTGTATTGAGTATACAAGCACCCATCCCACCAGGAAAGCAAGGAAAACCCAGAAAGAAAAGGCAAGAAGAATCATATCTCTTGATGAAGAAATTGGCAAAGTTATATACAAATTTTTGCCATAGTTACACTGGCACAAAGTACGGCAGGATACAGCGGCGCAAGAACAAAGAAAGTCCTGCAGATTGAATAAAACACACATGCGAAGAAGCCAAAGGATTACTGGCAAACAAGCGTAAAGAAAAAAGTACAAAGAATATTATAAGTATAAGGTATTCATTAAATTCATGTCATTAAGTATACTGGATACATAGCAGGTCAGACAGATCCATCAAGAGCGGCCGGCCATGCCAACACCAACATAGCATTGGAGACAACAAAAGGAAATCATTAACCATAAGAAAGCAAAAGCAAAAGCAAGACGCAATGGAATTCGTAAAATATGAAGCAGAAACAGATAATACAGGGGAATAAAGTCGGCGGGTGGGAAAGAAATGGCCTGGAGTTTTTATACTTCATCGTGCCACGCACTTTTGTAATGCGCACGGATATAGTTGCTCGAGTTTCCAAGGGCTCGTGTACGCACGTGATCGATGCACGTGACTGCACGTGACCGTCGCTGGGCAGGCACCGCCAAATCGGCGTCTCACTTGTCTGAGAAACGCCAGAAAATTGCAACGATTGGCATGACAAAAATTGCAATCCAAAACAAACTGCTGATCGAACAGTCAGTTAATTAGTTTGAACGCACATTATGAGTGATGACCACAATTCTCTTCGATGTAGCACCCAGGAAATAAAGACAACTGGCTAGAAGACAAAGCACAGGAAAACACAAGATTCAATCTAATTGGAGGAGGACTTTCCACGACGGAAAGGTGAAAAGATGGCTCCAAAGAAATTCACAAAGACAGTGCGCAAGATTGCTTTGAGCCAGCTGTCAGGTGCACCATTTAGAGAAACAGCAGTCACTGACCGGTTCTGGCTCGCTGGACGAGCATCTTCATCATTATCCTTGGGAGCAAGAGTGCTGTCGGCAGCAGGCTTGGCGTCGGAAGCATTGGCAGCGGGTTCGGTGGTTCCCTTGCTGGCCTCGGCGGCAGGCTGGGATTCGGCGGCACTCTCGACTGTTGGCTGCTGGGTAGCCGTGGACAGTTGGTCTGTAGACGGTTGGTTGAGCTTGCTGAGGAGGGCTTCGCGGTCGCCAGCGAGTGCTGCAAGAGCGGGATCAGTTTCGAACGATATGGCAGATTGCTGGTGAGAAAGATAGAACGGTGTTGGCTTACCGTCTGCGGGCTGGGCATCTGCGGAAACCTGGGGCTGGGTCTCAGCCTTAGTAACGGGTTCCTTGTCTGCATCGGTAGGTTGGAGATCCTTCTGGTCTTTCGAGGTTTCAGCTGTAGTCTCGGAGTCCTTGTGAGCAAGAGCGGCCACGCCGGCACCAGCAAGGGCGGCAGCGGCAACGCCAGCAGCACCAGCACCAAGAATTTCGGCACTGATGCCAGTATCCTTGGTAGAAGTTTCGTCAGAGGCGGAAGCAGCGGTCTCTTCCTGCTTAGCTTCAACATCAGTGGTGGAGGGCTGAATTGCCTCCTTCACATCGGATGTCTCAGCCACCACCTCGCGCTCCTCTGCGCTGGCAATGGGCTCAGGAATGGCGGCAACTTCGGTCTCGACGGTTTCGACCTTCGAGGGTTCCTCAGTTGCAACAACGGTCTCCTCGACCTTAGCATCCTCCTGGGTGGGCTCTTCGACAACCTCAGCAACAACTGGTGCTTCGGCAACAGCCTCTTCAGCAACGACGGCGGGCTGCTCGATGGCAACTTCTTCAACCACGGTTGTCTCGGGCTCGAGCTCCTTGGTAGAGGATTCCTCCACTGGAGCTGCCTCGGGGATTTGCTCCGCGGGGGCAGCAGCTTCAACGGGCTCTTCAACCTTGACGGGCTCTGCGGCAATCTGCTCCTCAACAACTGGTGCCTCAACAACCTCAGTAGCTTGGATGGTGGGCTCGACAGTGGCGGGCTCCTTCACATCCTCAGCCTTCTCGGTAGCTGGTGCCTCAGTGGCAGTTTCTTCTGCCACCTCGGGAGTCTGTTCAGGAATAGGCTCGGGAGTGGACTCGGCCGCAGTTTCGATAACGGCAGCAGGTTCATCGATGGTCTTTTCCTCGACAGCGGGAGTTTCAGCAACAACGGGCTCGGCGATAACAGCCTCGACATCAGCTGCAGGGCCAGGAGCGGCAGCAACTTCAACAGTCTCAGCAACAGTAACTGGCTCCTCAATGGTCTTTTCTTCGACAACGGGAGTTTCAGCAACAGCGGGCTCAGCAATGACAGCCTCAACCTCAGGAGTGGCAGCAGCTTCAACAGTCTCTGTGACTGTGACTGGCTCATCCACGACCTTCTCTTCAGCAACAGCAGGCTCAGCGGCTTGAGAAACAGGCTCTTCAACAGCGACAGCAGTCTCAGTCTGTTCAGCGACAACTGGCTCAGCAACAGCTTCGGCCTCGGTTTGCTTCTCCTCGACCTTCTCGACCTCGTCCGCAGTAACATCAGCAACAACGGGAGCCTCAGTCTTGATAGGCTCCTCGACGGCAAGTTCCTTAGCAGGCTCTTCAACGGGAGTCTCTTCAACAACAGGAGCAGCTTCAACAACTGGCTCTGGGGCAGAGGTCTCAGCAACGGGCTCCTCAACAGCCTTGTCAGCGATGGGCTCTGCGGCGGTCTGCTCAGTTACTTCCTCAGCCTTAGTAGCTTCGGGCTGCTCAACGGCGACTTCCTTAGTAGTCTCGGCGGGGATAGCCTCCTCCACTGGTTCTTGCACAGACTCAGTAGCAGCAGCGTTTTCCTCAACGATAGCGGCGGCGGCCTCAGGGACAGCGGGAGCCTCCTCAGTGACATGAGCAGCGGCAGCAGCAGCAGGAATGGCGGCAACTTCAGCGGCCTCAGAAACAACGGCGGACTCCTCAGGAGTCACGTCCTTGGCGGTTTCGGCCTCCTCCACGACTGGTTCCTCTGCCACAGCCTTTTCGGTAATCTCTTGGACGGGCTCGACCTCAATAGGCTCCTGGGCCTTCTCGGTAGTAGCCTCCTCAGCGACAACGGCGGCAGGCTCTTCAATTGTCTCAGCAGCAGGCTCGGTGGTGGTAGCCTCCACCTCGGCAGCCTTAGTAGGCTCCTCGACAGCAGATTCCTTAGCAGCATCGACAGTCTGCTCGGGAACAGACTCGATAACCTCAGCCTCCTTAACTGGCTCAGCAGCCAATTCCTCAGTGGCAGTCTCCTCGGCCACCTCCTTGGTAGGCTCAGAGACGACTTCCTCCTTGGGCTCGGAAACCTCGACAGTCGGCTCCTCAGCAGGTGCCTCTGTAGCAATCTCTGGAACGGCCGCGGTGATGTCAGCGCTGTTCTCAGCCTCTGCCTCCACAATCGGTTCCTCGACAGCCTTCTCGGTCACTGGCTCCTCAGCAGGCTTGGACTCTTCCACAGCTGCTTCGGTGGCGGGGGTCTCCTGGGCGGTTTCAGGAACAGCCTCGACGGTCTTAGATTCCTCCACAACGGGAGTTTCTTCGACAACAGGCTCTGCGGTGGTCTCAGGAGTAGCCTCGACAGTCTTGGATTCTTCCACAGCAGCTTCAGCGGCGGGAGTCTCCTCGACAACTGGTTCAGCGACGGTTTCGGCAATGGCCTCGGCGGGCTTCGACTCTTCCGTGGCGGATTCGGTGACGGGCTCTTCCTTGGAAATAGGCTCAGCAGCCTCCTCAACCTTGGATTCGTCGACTGCGGGTGTCTCCTGGACGATTTCAGGAGCAGCCTCGACAGGCTTGGACTCTTCCACGGCAGCTTCAACGACAGGAGTCTCCTCGACGATAGGCTCTGCGGCGGTTTCAGGAGCGGCCTCGACGGCCTTTTCCTCAGTAGCAGGCTTCTCCTCGGTGGTAGGTTCAGCAACCTCGGTGGCCTTGGATTCTTCCGCAGCGGGAGTTTCAGAAACGGCCTCGACAGCCTTTTCTTCAGCGGCAGGCTTAGCAACCTCCTCGGCCTTAGATTCGTCCACAGCCGGAGTCTCTTCGACAGCCTCTGCGACAGCCTGAGGAGCGGCCTCGACCGCCTTTTCCTCGGTGATAGGCTCAGCAACCTCCTCAGTCTTGGATTCCTCGACTGCGGGTGTCTCCTGAGCGATTTCAGGAACAGCCTCCTCAGTCTTAGATTCCTCCACAGCGGGAGTTTCAGAAACGGCCTCGGCAACCTTTTCTTCGGTAGCAGGCTTAGCAACCTCCTCGGCCTTGGATTCTTCCACGGCAGGAGTCTCTGCGACAGGCTCAGGAGCAGCCTCGACGGGCTTGGATTCTTCCACAACAGCTTTAGCGGCGGGAGACTCCTCGGCGACAGTCTCGGGGACGACCTCGGTGGCCTTCTCTTCTGTGGCAGCTTCTGTAGCAGGCTTCGATTCCTCAACGGCGGGTGTCTCCTGGGCGATTTCAGGAACAGCCTCCTCGGTCTTCGATTCCTCCACAGCGGGAGTTTCGGAAGCGGCCTCAACCTTTTCTTCGGTGGCAGGCTTAGCAACCTCCTCAGTCTTAAAGTCTTCCACGACAGAGGTTTCTTCGACGGGCTCTGCGACAGCCTCAGGGGCGGCCTCGACAACCTTTTCTTCGGTAGCGGGCTTCTCCTCGGTGACTGGCTCAGCAACCTCAGCCTTAGCTTCTTCGACGGCGGGAGTCTCTTGGGCGATTTCAGGAACAGCCTCAACAGGCTTTGATTCTTCCACAGCAGCTTCAGCGACAGGAGTCTCGTCGGCCACAGTCTCGGGGACAGCCTCGGTGGTCTTTTCTTCTGTGGCGGCCTCAGTGGTGGGCTCAGCAACCTCCTCAACAGCCTTAGATTCTTCCACGGCAGTTTCAGCAGCAGGAGCCTCTTCCTTGGCGGCTTCGGTGGTTTCAGGAACGACCTCGGTGGTCTTCTCCTCCACAGCAGCTTCAGGGGTGGGCTCAGCAACCTCAGTCTTAGATTCTTCGACAGCGGGCGCCTCCTGGGCGGTTTCAGGAACAGCTTCCACAACCTTTGATTCCTCCACAGCAGTTTCAGCAGCGGGAGTCTCTTCTTTAGCGGCTTCGGTGGTTTCAGGAACGACCTCGGTGGTCTTTTCTTCCACAGCAGCTTCAGGAACAGCGTCGGCGGTCTTTGACTCCTCCTTAGCAGGCTCAACGATCTCCTCCACAGCCTTGGATTCTTCCACGGCGGTTTCGGCAGCGGGCTGCTCGGCGGCAGGCTCGGCGGCAGTTTCAGGAACAGCCTCGGTAGCCTGTTCTTCAACCGGCTTCTCCTCGGCGATAGGCTCAGCAACTTCCTCGGCGGTCTTGATTTCTTCCGCGGCGGGAGTCTCTTCGACAATTGGCTCGGCGGCGACTTCAGGAACGGCTTCAGCGGTCTTTGGCTCTTCCGTAGTAGGCTTAGCAACCTCTTCCACGGCCTTGGATTCTTCGACGGCAGGTTCTGCGACAGTTTCTGCGACAGCCTCAGTCTTCGATTCTTCTGTGATGGGCTCGGCCACCTTCTCAGCAGCCTCGGGTTCTGCAGTGGTTGATTCAGCTGCAGGCTTCTCCTCGGCCACTTCGACAACTGGCTCTTCAATAGCTTCGGCGGCAGGCTTTTCCTCAAGCACTGGTGCCTCGGTGGCATCGACAGCCTTCTCGGCCGGCTTGGATTCTTCCGTTGATTCAATTGCGGTCTTTTCCTCAACCACTGGTTCAGCAGCGGGTTCGGCCTCCTTGGAAGCTTCGACTGGTGCTGATTCCTCCACTGCAGGCTCTGCAGTTTGGGTCTCGGGAACGGCTGGAATGTCGGGAGTTTGTTCGGCAGCAATGGAGCTAATACTCTCCTGTTTCTTTTGCTGCTTCTTCTTTGCCTTCTTGGCCTTCTTCTTTTCCGCGGCAGTCATTGGGACCTCGGGTTGGGTTGAATCTTTGGATTGTTGTGTGGAGTCTGCCTCAACCAGAGTAGCGGTTGATTCGCTCAGATCGGCCTCAGTTGCGCTTGCAGTGGACTTTTCATCTATGGATGAAATGGGCTCAACTGGAGCATCTGTGGGCAGCGCATGGCTTTCCGGGATAAGGGGCTCTTGCACGCTGGCCATGGTTTATTTTCGTTTCAAGTTCGTAATGTCGTAAAAGGATGATCGGCAGGGTATTAAGATGATGGTTTTTTCACAATTTGACCAGCAAAGATTTAACGCTAGATTTTTTATCGTGTACAGAAAACACAAGCTCACAGAGCAATAGGATGTGAATATGGAGGAGGGGAAAAAGGCAGAAAAAAAAATCTCTCCCAAAAAGTACCAAGTGTCTGACGGCACAGCTCAGAGAGTGGGGAAAACAGTTGGCATAGTGACCATCTACATTACACCTTTCCTTTTTAGTCTTTTCGTCTTTCACTTGGAGCATCTTTCAAGCTTGACGCCCAATCGTCGTTCGTGCTTTTTGGGCTCTTTCATCCGATCTCCACTTCCAATATGCGGTGAAGCTGTATCGCCGAGGTTTATTGTTTGGCTTTTTTTCTTTTTTGGGGCTTTTGTTCTTTTGAACATGTGCAACCGTACAACATACGATGTACATGATTCTATTGTCGATGTATTTTCCTCTGGTTGTACAAGATTCCAAACGGCAACCCTGTCAGCTTAACAGAAAATAAATTGGGCGCCAAAAAATAAAACACCCAATTGATAAACAGGCGCCAATGGGCCACAAGGTTCTTATCCACCTGTCATATGGTTCTGAGTCATTATTGCAGTGATCTCCAAAAATTAAAAAAAAAAGAGGGTGTGGAGGTTCAATTTTCAATAGTCTCTCCATCCGTGGATTGGCTGATGTTTTCGGCCCTTTTTTTTTTCTTTGGGCCCATATATGCGGAACATCACGGATCTCCATATTATTATGTTATCTCTTCAATTTCGACGGAGTAAACAGTACGACATACTCCGTACTCCGTATACAGAATACTATTTGGGAATTGCTCATGAAAGCTCGTGCCTCACACTAGTAGCTCTTGTGCATTGCGTGCTGCGTGCAACCTCCTTAAGCTTGGACCCTCCCACAGAAGCCGCATTTCCCGGCTCAAAGTCCCATAGCTGCAGTAATCTGCATCTGAGATCGTCAGTTCCTACTTATGTTGTAGGAATACTCATGGACTTCCGTAGCTCCGTTCCACCGACTTTCATCTAGTTATGTACATGCGTATGAAGCATATCTGAGATATACACCCTGGGCGGTGTGGCCGGCTTCCCGGTCTCGGGAGCGGAATCCGCGGGATAGCCGTGGGCAATTAATTTAAAAAGCTACGGAGTATGTGGTCATCTTATGGCCTCTCCTAACGATTATACGAGTCAGGAGTAGGCCAGATATAGGAATTCTCGGATCATCTAGCTCAATATAGCTAAAAGGAACCTACTTGCTGTTGATATTGATTTACCAATCTGGCCTTCTAGAGCCGGAGACAGATAGTTAAGGATTGCGATAATGTAGGTACATGGACCAGGTAGTGGCTTAGCAAACCATGCTAGTGCAATTGACTTTTCTTTTGGCGCTTAATCCCCAATGGCTGCATTCTGCAACAAAGTTGGATGGACGGATTGAATTGAGTGTTAGTCTTTCTCCCTCACTCAATTCAGGTCACAAAAGTACAGGCGGGGCAAAGAGCTTATAGATGAGGTTTGCATTGATTCAAAGAGCTCTACACTTACTACACTTATAGTAGGTGTCTTCATGTTCGCCAATAACAACCTGTTGAGCAAATGTTTTATTTGCCAGTGTCCATATGTATACCTAGGTACCAAACCAACAGAAATTAGGGCTTCCTGGTGATGTTACATGTTTATTAGGTAAGTGGTAACTTCCCATTTTGGCAGGTGTCCATGTGCTCATCAGGGCAGGTGTGATACAGCCAGAAAAATCAACTTTAATATTCGCCTTGGCGACATGATGCTTCTTATATAGTGCAGACAATAACAGATCATACTACTGTGCATCAAATACAGTTGTTTTTCCATGGCCGCAGTGTGCTTTTGGGGCCTCTACAAAGTAAACTATAACACCAGCCCTTCTGAGAGTAAATCATAGCCTTTCTCTATATGCCTACGAAAGTCCCCCATAATACCGTTGACACCCCCCAACATATCTATCAAAAACGCAATCAGACCCATAAAGGCTTGAAGCATGACCTGAGAGTCAATGGATTCTGGGAAGTGCAGCTTCGGAGCTTGCTGGGTTGCAGGGGTAACTTACCATTGAGGAAAGGAATGAAAATAAAAAAAATAAAAAAGTCATCGCCCGTAGGCGATCCGGCAACTTGAGATCAAACGGCACTCAAGCTGAGGCGGACGGACGGGGATCCATATGGCATTGCGCCAACTTCGACAACAAACCAACCGCTAGGCCAGATGCCCGCCCGTCCAGTCATTCCTACTGGGCGGTGCCATTTATCAGAGAAATCCCTACATGGTTATACATAGAAAAGTCCTCTCTATAGTTTATAGCTTTTGCCACCTTCACATACATCCAAAAAGACCATCCAAAAAGACATGGTAAGGCCGTATTAGTGGCCGCCTGTTCTTGTATGAAGTAAAAATCGAAAAACAGGCATATGACTTGCCCTCCAATACTAGGTACGTTCTACTCCAGCTGTTCAGGAAACCTACAAAAGCGATGTGCCTTTAACTCGTTTACATCTAAGCTCACGTTCTACTCGCACATTCGTACCATGGAATAGGCGCAGGCAGCAGACAGGATCAAGCCGTGTTTTTGAAAGTAGCGGCAAGATGTCTTCAAATCGCTTATATGTACGCTTGACAGAGACTCCAGGGTATGATCGAGCTCCCAATTGTGAGACTCCGCCATTCCACCGATCATAAGGACTACTGTTCTGAGGGGCGATGGAAACACTCTCATTCATAGTATATAGTGTTTCAGTTTTAATCATTTTTCCTATGAGCCCATTCTGTACGACTTGCTCGCAGTGATTGTTGATAAACCTTCATTTTTCACAGAACCAGGTTGCTTTTCGTCGTCCTTCATGATCTGCAAGACGAGATAGAGGCATCGGACATCAACCCCGTAGATGTTAAACGCTGTGCAGTTATTCCTGGAGTTAGCAAGACAGCTTGACATGTATAAGGGACTTACCTACGAGCCTAAAAAGGTTCTGACCGGCGAAGAGCATTAGTCCTTGGTGGGGATATCTATTGCAACGGGGATATGGGCAACAAGTGGTCCAGTATCTCCGAGAGACTGAGGGTTAAATGGTTGCTTAATCCCCATCAATCGTATTGCGCGAGCTGCGCATCTTTCCTATACTACCAGCGGTAAGGTCCTCAATTCATGTTTTGCTCCTGTACAACTGCAACGATGAAATTGGTGGTATTGTGCACCGCAAAGTCAAAGTCAATTCTCTTTTGGGTTGGCCCTGGTCAAAACTTTAATTCATCCTGCGTCTAGAAACTTCATCAATCAACACACTGCTTAAAAGAGTGCCCTCATACTCCCATGGATAGTCAAGATAGAGATCAAAAAGTACCAGAATCAGACTATTAGACTGCAGGCTTGCCATTTAGCTGGAGTTGTATCCTCAAAGGGTGGAGACCGACCGTGAAGTGGAATTTCCCCTTTACTCGGAGAAAAATCTACCAGCTCCTTTACCCCCTAACCACGCTACTTTCACAACAAGCGCTATGTATTTAGGACGCTAAACCCAAATAGGCAAGGCTAACCAGAAATGGAAGTCCACTTCAAGAATGTCTGTGGGGTAGTTCAGGCACCAGGTACCCGTCCCTCATCCCCACTCTTACGGAGTAACTATGTATAGGTACAAGGGTACCTATATAGGGGTACCTATATAGGGGTAATTAATATTCTCCGAAAGTGAAAGTTAAGGAGTTTATAAGTGAAAAGGGATAGGGAGTACGGAGTACAAAGGGGTTAATGAGATGTTCCACAAGTCAAAGGTCCCCCAACAGAAATAAAAACAGAGGGGAAATGAATGTCCAGGCAGCAGAGTTAATAAGAAAACTGCATAACTATATCACTGCCTAGTTAACTATATGCGCATACAAGCTTACATCCAGTAGGTCAGCCCTATCCGGGGGTGGGTCCGTTCAGCCCTACGAGAGTTTGCTTTACTTTCCCTCACCTTTCCCTCAGATCTCCCCAATCTTTTATTCTCATGTCCTACATACACACATTAATTCTTTCAAAGGAGACTGTATAATCCTCTAACTCTGACCATCTGACGTGAGAATGACCTACTGTCCAGACCTACCCTGATTGGTCAGAGTCAATTATTTTTGGTCAATCAACACTAAAATCACGACATCGCCCGTACCAAAGTATAGAGGTATACGGGCCATCAGCCCTATGGTCCGGGCCTCATGGACGCAATATGGCTTTCATTACTAGCCATCCCCTGTTTCTTCTTCCTTCTTCAGCTCCTCTTCTCTCTAGCAATCTGGAGAGCCGATGGTGACCCTCCAGACTACGAAGAGCCGAAAAAGACCCGACGCAACAATGGCCAAGACTATCTCGACTCGAGTCGGCCACGCTTTCGCAAAGCTTTTACAAATTGATTTAGGTCCAACTCCTTCCCCGGTGAGAGATGAGACCAGAACGTATGGATATTACGAACATGAGCCCACTGTGGGCGACTGGTTTCGAGGTCATACGCTCACCGCTCCTCAAATTCGTCGTTACATCTGGAGCCTCTTCCCTTTCCTCCATTGGATCGGGTATTACAATGTGCAATGGTTGATTGGGGATCTCGTGGCAGGTGAGACTCCCCAGCGAACACCATGATATACAGAGGCTAACCCCTCTGGGCAGGAATCACTGTTGGTGCCGTGGTCATTCCGCAGGGTATGGCATACGCTGAACTAGCCAAGCTGCCTCCGGAATACGGTCTATACTCTTCATTCATGGGAGTCTTAATCTATTGGTTCTTTGCAACGTCCAAGGACATCACTATAGGCGTATGAACGATTTCTCCCTTTCTTCTGGTAGAAAGGCTAACCATCTCAGCCGGTGGCGGTGATGTCTACGCTCATGGGCTCAATCATCATCAATGTTCAAGCCGTTCACCCCGAAATACCTCCACCAGTCCTTGCTTCTGCTCTGGCAATCATTTGCGGTGCGATCGTACTGTTCCTCGGATTACTTCGTCTTGGCTTCATCGTCGACTTCATCCCTCTTCCTGCTATCTCTGCTTTCATGACCGGGTCCGCGATCAATGTTTGTGCTGGCCAAGTGAAGACGGTTCTCGGGGAGAAGGCGCATTTCTCTACACGTGGGGCAACCTACAAGATCATCATTGATACGCTGAAGCATCTTCCGTCCGCTCGGATGGACGCTGCCATGGGCCTTACAGCTTTGGCAATGTTATATGGCATACGGTCTGCTTGCAACTATGGAACGAGGAAGAAGCCCCACCAGGCCAAACTGTTCTTCTTTTTGTGCACATTACGAACTGTCTTCGTCGTTCTTTTCTACACCATGATCAGCGCTGCGGTCAACCTTCATCGCCGGAATCACCCTGCCTTCAAGCTACTCGGTAATGTTCCCCGGGGGTTCAAGGCCGCGGGAGTTCCCAAAATAGATGTTCCAATTATCAAGGCATTTCTTGGTGAACTCCCTGCCGCTGTGATTGTTCTGTTGATTGAGCACATTGCTATCTCAAAATCATTCGGCCGTGTCAACAATTATACGATCGACCCATCGCAGGAGTTTATTGCAATTGGCATATCAAACCTACTGGGTCCGTTCTTGGGTGCATACCCAGCTACAGGCTCATTCTCTCGAACTGCTATCAAGGCAAAGTGCGGCGTACGTACTCCCCTCGCAGGTGTGATCACTGCCGTTGTCGTCCTTCTTGCTATATATGCACTGCCAGCGTTATTCTTCTTCATTCCCAAATCGTCCTTGTCGGCCGTGATCATCCACGCCGTGGGTGACCTCGTTACACCGCCCCGTATCGCCTATCAATTCTGGTGTGTATCTCCAATTGACGCACTCATCTTCTTCATGGGCGTTATCGTGATCATATTCTCAACTATCGAGACCGGGATTTACTGCACAATCGGCGTATCGCTGGCAGTACTCCTCTTCCGGCTCGCCAAAGCCCGAGGCCAATTCCTCGGCTACGTCCAGATCCATTCAGTCGTGGGTGACCATATCCTCAACGCACCCCAGGAAGACCCAACCACAGGATTCGAAGATGATATCGAGATGTCCAGAAGAATCTACCTCCCAACCGAACACGAAGGTGGCACAAACCCCCGAGTCAAGATCCACCAGCCAGCCCCAGGAATCTTCATCTACAGAGTCTCCGATGGGTTCAACTACCCCAATGCAAACCACTACACAGACCACCTAGTCAGCCACATCTTCAAAGAAACCCGACGCACAAACCCACAAGCATGGGAAACAACAGGCGACAGACCCTGGAACGACCCAGGCCCAACCCGCGCCGAACGCAAAATCCTCATGGCGGAGGAAGCACCCACTTCCCCACTCCCAACTCTCCGTGCCATAATCCTCGATTTCGCCGCCGTCAACAACGTAGACGTCACATCCGTGCAGAACCTCATCGACGTCCGCAACCAGCTAAACCGCTGGGCATCCCCAGACATTGTGCAGTGGCACTTCGCGCACGTCCACAACAGATGGACGAAACGTGCTCTCGCAGCCGCTGGATTCGGGTTCCCTGCCGTCTCAGACGGGTCGGCTCCTCGATGGCAGAGGTCGATCTTTAACGTTGCGGAGATCTTAGATGGTAGTCTACCCGGTTCAATGTCTCACTCCCATGTCGGAGAGTCGGAGGACTGGTCGAAGGATGTGGAGGATGGACTGAAAGTGCAGGAGAGTAGTGCCTCCTCATCGGTTATGGGTGTTTCTGGGGATGAAATTCAGGTTGTACAAACTAGTGAGAGGGATGCGAAGGTTAATACTCATCGGCGCCGCGGTCGATCTGGTGTCGGTACTGGTATGGCTGTCGTCGATGGAATTAATCGGCCTTTCTTCCATGTGGATCTGACTAGTGCGCTGAAAAGTGCTATGGCTGATACTTAAGGGGTACATATGTTGGCTTTGGCCAGGTATATCACTGGGTGGTTTGTTTGCTTTCTTACTTTAACTAATACTTGCTCGCTGCCGAGGTCTTCTTAACTAGCTTTAAATTCTGATTTGGGATAATCTCATCTCAGAGACCTCTGAATCAAATAAATGAGACTAAGTAGGTCTTGCATTTTTATCAATTCACGACAAGAATATATGTCCTTCTCCACCATAGCTTCTTTAGCTTTTTATTCACCGCAACTCTGCTAGGAAGTTTGCCTGGAGCTCAAGACTGGCGGTGTCCGATCTCGATTGCCTAGATCGAAGACTAGTCCTAATTGCGTCTAGCTGGTGGATGCTGACGATCTTATCTGTGTTGGTGGCTGAAGACCTCGTCATGTGCAAAGCCCTCTCCGAGACACCAATTACCGACAATCACAAGAATAACGTAGATTGTATATGAGATATGGTCAAGAGGATCATTTTGTTGCAAGGAATTATGCATACTCTCAGTGCTATGGCAGTTGTGGATTAACAAGGCCAAGGGTAAATAAACAATCCAGTTAATGTCACACCTCAAGAACTGAGCAAATGAGTAACTTGCGATCAATAACTAATCAATGTCGTAAGAAGTACACCCTTCAGCTTCCTACTGGGTATCCGATGTGTCCACTAAGAAACAGCTCACGCATCCCTCAACGCGATACCAGGATACCAGTACCCATTACTCTACAGAGCAAGACGGCGAATGTACTACGCCCTTCCTACATAACCATCTCACTCCGCACCTGAATCCTCGCTACCTGACCTCTCGTCCAACTCGATCTACCGGTTTAGTGCACGGCATATCTGCAGTCTCGAGATGCGGGCGTGGATCTCTGATATCGGAAAACGTCGAGGTCTACAATATACGCAAGGACCGGTGCACACAGTGCGGACCTACCTCTAGCTCCGTCTTTGCAGGGGGGACGGTGAATCATGATGGCTATGTGTTGCAGACGGCGTGGCGTGTATCTATGATGCGGCAAGCGTGGGGGTGGCTGCTTTTGCAGACAGGATCGAGGCTGAAACAGGTCTGCTGTTCAGTGCCGCCCTGCTCGCTTATGGCGCGGTGCAGAGCTGAGATCAGACTGCGCTGATCGAGGGACGTGTGTAGGCAGTGCGAGGGTTGGCGCTTTCGGGCAGATCCGGGAGGGTGTAGAAGGGGCGTGTGTGCTTTGTTGCTGTAGATATTGTTCCCGGCGGAGTATATGCCGGGGTTCACGGCGTTTGTCGTTCTAGGGGGACGCGTTCGGCTATGGAGAGCATGTTCGATGGGGTGATTTGAGCACTGCGCGGGTTTTGGAATCCGTAGAGGCGGATATATAGCGGGAGAATGGCTGTGAGATTGGACGTGCGCTGTCCAGCGCATTAGCTGTGACTGGAAGCGCTAACGCTAGGCTCGTGATTGCATGTGTTTGTGCCGAGGGCGTGAGTACGGTTCAAGGGAAGAAGTTACAAGTTCTAATAAGCCGGGGGGGCACACTTGGTCTTATGTTTGAATTGAGAGAGTGGATATAAGTTTAAGAAAAGAAATTAAGCTATGGATACTGTGTGTGTCTGCCATTACGGCAATACTGCGTACACGATTATACAGTGAAGCTATACGGGGTTATATGCCAACTGGCCTCATGACCTCACAGCAGGTCAATGATGAGTTGATGAGTCGCCGAGTCTGTCAAATTACCATACTGTATTTTTGGTAATTTACCCGATTACACCCGGCACCGGAGCCCCTTATCCTCACATTTCTGTACCATCTCTCTCTCTCACAGAGCTTCGTTCTTTTGGACTCAATCGCTGTTCTGGATTGCAATTCCTACTTCTGGCATAACAATTATCCTCAATGCCCATATCAATGGCCTAGACAGCTCCAGGCAAGGAAAAACGCGTAACGGCTGCACCCTGAATCGAGCTTGTGTGGGTCCCGCCAAGCTGCAATCAGCCGAAATTGCCAAAAGTCGAATTTCCGGGAGAAATGCGAAGAGCCTCTGGTTAGCCCGTTTGGGATGGTTTAATTTGACTGTGGAAAATTTGTGCTGGAGACAGGTCTGCCTATATAAGGGTCTCCAGCCCCGTTCAAATGGGAGGGAAGGTTGAATGATAGTTTTTACCATATTACGCTGAATGTTGTGTAATCTTCTTTAGGGCAATCCGGAAAGACCAGTTTTCATTGCGATAATCGGGTTATGGCGGGTCAGAAATCCAATCTAAGTGGATCGGTAAAAGCAAGGACACGACAACCCGGAATTTTTGCTTCTTTTTTTACTCTTTTTTTCCCCTGTCTTTTTTTTGGGTATCCCCTGAGTTTGCCCCTGCTATGAATTTATATAAGAATCGTACATCACCTGCAGGTCCTATGCATGGATTTTTGTTTCCCTCGGCAAGCTATAGGTAGGAGACCGAAGCTATTCGGAGTACCGGATCTGTCCAGAATTACGTATTTTCCAAATGTGACCACTCGGTGAGGTGGATTCCCGAGGGACGAAGGGGGAGACAATATCCACTACACCCACATTATTTGGCTCCTTTCAACCGATGGTTGCCCAGTGACTCCGTAGTTGGTGGACCTGGAATCCGAGTCGGGCCGGTTTGGGCGACGCCGGGAACGAATCCAAGAAACTTAGCGGACCCGAAAGGATTATGATTGGTTGAGAGAAGCTTGTAAGTGGATCGATCCACTGAATTGGAACATGCTTAAGATCCACTGCAAGGGCGGTATTGGGATTTTTATTTTATTATTTATTATTTATTATTTTGTGTATTATCCTCACCTCGTAATTTTATTTTATCCCTTCGTTCGGGCTACAACTTCAACTAGCATACGTATGTCCAAACTGGATTCAAGTCCAATATGTAAAATTTCCCCCTGCAAAAAAAAAAGTGAAGGGTCATCTTTTTCCCCATGCAGGGGATATATTCTGATAGATAGTCCCCAAGACCCATAAACACCTCGACGAATAAAAACCAGTGGACCCAGTTGGAACAATACCCGATTGAACCCGACAGGTAGCAATACGCGGTAAGAATGAGAGAAATACAAGACCCAAACCGATTAAAACAGACTAAAACCGACTAAAACAGAGCAATACCAACCCCCAGCATTCCTAAATAGTGTGATTTGCGGTGATTTGCGTATGAAATACTCCGGAGTCGACGCACAACCTAGGGCTTTTTTTTTACCTTACACATACACTAAGACCGACTAGGAGGCGGACGGGCGAAAATTTGGCCGTAGAGTATTTATGTCCTAGTGAGTGCCGTCTCCCGTAGTTTCCCAGCTTTTTCTCCCTGAAAAGTCCATCTCTCTCCTCTTTCCTTCTTTCTCCTCTCTTCCACCCACCCTATAATTCTATCCATCCATCACAATGGCCGCCACTCGTGTCTTCACCTCCCGCATGGCCTCCGTCATGGCCCAGACCTCCAAGGTCGCCCGCCCTGCTGCTCGCTTCCAGCTCAACGCTGCCACCAAGCGCACCTTCACCCAGAAGGCCCCCGCCTTCGGTGCCCCCAAGCGCATCCAGTCGCCCACTCTCCTCCAGGCCAAGGCCTTCCAGACTGCCGCCCGCCGCCAGTACTCCTCCGAGGTCGCCTCCGCCATGGTTGAGGTCTCCAAGAACATCGGTATGGGTTCCGCCGCCATCGGTCTCGGTGGTGCCGGTATCGGTATCGGTCTCGTCTTCGCCGCTCTCCTCATGAGTGTCTCCCGCAACCCTGCCCTCCGTGGCCAGCTCTTCTCCTACGCCATTCTTGGCTTTGCCTTCGTCGAGGCCATGGGTCTCTTCGATCTCATGGTTGCCATGATGTGCAAGTACGTCTAAATTATCTACAACTCGGGTTTTCGGATTCTTGGAAAAATGTCATCAAAACAAGGATTTTGGGTTTTTTGAGAGAATCTCTTTTTCCGCCGGGGAGGGTATTTGGTCGTGATGTATTACCATGTACTACTTTCAGCGTCATCTACAACACTTTTCTTTCTGTACATATAGAGTCCTATATGGCCCATCGACCATCCAACCTATCAAAGAGCCAAACGAAAAACTCTGTGTGTTGCGTCTGACGGCCGTATAATATCCTCTTTTCCCTTCTTCCTAGAATTTTTCACCTTCCCCACGGGGGCCGAACGGTTGAAAAATAGGCACACGTATGGGGGCTTTCGCCAGCTATCTCTTGCTCGAAAGCTCCAAGAACTCCACGTAGACTAGCTAGAAAGCTATAACCCGGGGGAAATCCTAGTCCGATCTTCAAAACAAACAGCTCCCTGCTTTGTTTTTAGGCTTGTTTTCTCTCCCATTCTAACGGATGTTGCTACGGGGTCCTGCAGGATTTGACCCGCTCTTCAACCAACAACTACGCCACCACTACCACCCATTGGCCTACAATATACGGTGAGAGTAAACTAGAGATGGTTCATAATACTATCGAGCTATTTTATAGCAAATCATCAGTGCTGGCGGGCCTCAATTGAGCTGGAGAACCCTCGACGCAAAATTCTTAGCTCCCGGGCCTCGGGAACGGCTTTCCCGTAGTCAGCTGACTCAGCTTGTGACATCAGCCTCGGGATTTCAGGGCTGCCACGGAGGTCGAGTTTCTGCATGCAGTATGCAGGACTTGATGAGCGAAGCAAGTCATATTGCATTGCAAACCGGGTGTCTTGTGAATTAACTCTGGTTTGGGGTTGATGAATTGGATGCTCTGATGTTCGGCAATTTCCCCGTTATATCCCACAAATCCGGTCTAGTCCGCTTTCAGTTAGTGACAATATCAAATTGTAGTATAGCTTGGTGACATTGAATATGTAATGGATCTTTCTTTTTGTGTGAATTTATGCAGATATCTATAGAGTGGGGGTGTTTTCGAGGTCTGACGTTCTAGGAATTGTCATTATCCAAACCCAAAATATATATAATGTCTATAGAGTTGGTCCTTATGGGTTCATCCAATATATACATCCGCAACTACGAGATCATACATATTGACCAAGGAATATTTTCTCTCCATTTCTTTTCCAGTTTAATTTAATATAGCAAATTCAACAATAGAACGCACAGTAACCACCAAAAGGGACTCACTGAAGCCAGAAGAGCAATGCACGTGCCAAGCAGACACGCGACTCATCGCGTCAATACACCTAGGCAACATACTCACTCTAGTTGGAAGAAACAAAAGCTCAATTGCATCAAGAAATATGCTCCATATTGAATGGTATAAAAACGAAACTCGTTAACAGAAAGATTCGCAAAGAAATCACCAAAAATCGACTCCAGACATGCCATAATCGCTCGATGAAACTGATGAAACGCTGATGGGGAATATGTATCACCAGGACTCGACAAAACAAAACAAAAAATGAACAAAGAAGAGAACAGAACACACCAGCTAGAAGATTTCCAGATCCTCAAACTCAACCACCAACCCATCCGCCGAACCCGTCGGCAAAGAGGCATCCAGCGTCATCCCATGCATAGCATCCCACATAGTACCCCCACGCGACAACCCCATCGGCCGACTCGCATAAACCCCAACATGAACAAACTTATCCTCAACCCCATAAAAGAACCAAGTGACCTCACGCAACTTCTTCCAGGAATTCCCCACCGCACCAGGCGACAAAGCGAACGGCGACGCGGACGGAACCTGGTACCAAATCCACAGCGCATGACCGACACGCTCGAGCTTGATGCGCAGCGAGTGAATCCCCAATCCAGTCTGAGCCGACTGCGCCAACGGCGACAAACACCAGTCCGCGCCATCCGCCGTCGCGCTCACCGACGACGCGTTCACGGTCCCCGACGAAAACTCCATTCCGGCTTTCACCCATTTGCAGGGGGAGGAGCGGGGCGAGGTGCGGAAGGGTGGTCCGTCGACTTCCGAGGAGAAGGATTGTGGTGCTGCGCCGGCAAATATCACTAGGCCGCCTTGGTCCCATTCCATTTCCCAGTCTGCGCTCACGGTTACTTCCGCTACGACGAATGGGTGGCGGAGGGATGTGAAGACGATCGGCGCTGTGGAGGTTTCGCCGTTAGGCGGTTTGCGCCAGAGATCTGTGTTCGGACCCGCTCGAAGTGTGAAGTATTCCATGCATTGGGGTAGTTCGAATGTCGGTGGGAGGTTTAGAGCCGTGAAGGTTGATCCATCTGGAGGCATCTTTTGATTTTTTGATTTTTTTTTGAATTGGGGTTCCCACGCGCTCTTAATAGATGAAAAGAGAAAGGAAATAATTGTAGAGTCACACTGGGTGGTTTCTTGAAAATAGGAACACCCCGGATGAGACGCAGCAGTTGATAACTCTTAAATCCTTCGGCAATGACGGGGTCACAACATTTGCTTGTAAAGTTTAAGTAAATGCACTAATCCGAGTAAAAAGTAGATCCATGCACGATGAGTAGGCCAACAAAAAAGAAAACCAAAAACCAATTGTTGGGATATGATGCAGTCGAGAATTGGGATACGCCGAATGCGGGTTGCGCCAGACCTGGAAATGGGGAACACCGAAAAAAAAGCAAAAGGAAAGAAAAGAAAAAGAGAAAAGATGAGCCAATAAATTATTATGGTATGAAGTACGGAGTACGGAGTACTTATATAGTGAAGGACAAGTGTGTTGGGCTTCCCCCTAATGGACTTCAGGGGACGATCTTCCCAGGTCCCACAGGGAATGACCCTATCGCAAGAAACAGAACCAGAGTGCTGGAGACTTGAACCGAGCTGTTGGGCTCACTGGTGGCGCTAGGGTTATGTTCTTTATGGACGGTTTCTTTGAGGCCCTCGAGAAGCGTGCTTGCATCGCTTCGGCGACAGATGGGCGGGCTAGTTCACAAGTGGCGGGTCACCATGCATCTATGGAGGATCCATCACGATGTGACGGAGCTTCTAAGAGGAGAATCAAAGGTCCCTTTCGGGCCCAAAGGACCCGAGGGGCACACAGAATAAGGAATGGGGCGAATGTGTGCAGTTGGCACTTGTCAGAGCTGAAAGAACATGTTGAGAATTTTCATATCCACGGTGGCAAGATGAGAGAGATTATACTTCAACTCATCGATCGATCGGAATAATGCAGGACGCATGAACTATGAACTGGGTGGAACTCAGATTCGGGGAGCTGAGAATTTGTCTGGGATGTCCCTTGGTCGGTGGTTTGACAAGCTTACAGGAAATGTTGTAGGGCAAATTTTTATCTCTGCAGACTCAGCCACGCGGTTTCACTCTCCACTGTGTTCTGCACGAGGCTGAAGAGGGTAATCGTGGATGTTTCAGGGATCCTGGAAGATGTAAGATGTAAGATATAAGATATAAGATATACTCCGACATATAAGAACCCGTGAAATACCCACATCCCAATCTTATCCCTTCTACATCTACTCCGTATATATCTTCATTCTTCACCTACTTCCATCCTACAAGTAAAATGTACAGATCAGCTGACATGTTTCTTTTTATAGACCGCCAAGTCTCTAGTCGATCAAAAATGATCGACTTTTCTTTCTCTGCCTTTGCCCGGTCATTTAACGGTGATGTGTTGGCATCGGGCGCAACTTAACTTCTTTCTCTGCCTAACCTCAATTTCCATATCATTTCTTACTGAATTATAAATCTCAAAATTTACAGTGTGCCCCACGCTAGCATGCGATGCTACTCTGTAGTCGAATATGCACGGGGCGAAGTGCAGGTCCCCCTAAAAGGGGGCCAAAACGCGAGGGCCCCAAATCAACAGGGCGAAGTTCAACCCGTATTTTGTTCTGAAGCTCTCTGCCTTCCAAGGCTAAATAAGAGCTTGGGCCAATCAAATCCGCCACATTGACATCTTGGCTTCGTATTCTGAAGACCCTTAAGCCTCAATCCAAGCTAGTGTACCCCGTATGGAGGATTTGCTTGAGCCCCCTGATCCGTTTACTTAAATGTCGTCAAGTTCGTAAAAACTGGTGAATTTGTTAGATCTTTTAGAACTAAGCAGACCAAATTGCAAAAAAAAAAAATGGCCCCTCGACGCGGCAGCTATTCCTCGAGCTCCTATAGCGACTACAATCCATGGAGCGCTACGGTTTTGTTGTCACTGGAACACCACCGGAGCAAGGCTTTCTTTATCACCCAATTTGTCTTTGATATTCTCTCTCTTCTCGCCTTCATCGTCTTCCTTATCTGGGCATGCAAAATCAGGAATCGCAGTATCCCGCTAAAGACACTTATTTGCGCCCTGGCTTCCTTTACATGGTATGTGGAAAGATCTAGACTAAAATCAACAATTCACTGACTAGTGTGGGTCACTCTTTAGCTGCCAAATAAATATCGTTGTCTGGGAAGCCCTAAATGTCGCCGAGGCAGAGGTGACAATGTACTATTTGATCAACCTGATGCTCTGGGACTTCTTCAGAGTCGTGGCGATCTGTCTCACCTTCTATGTCTTCTGGAATCTTATCCATAACTTCCTAGGTCATATCAGAGGTTCTGGCAAGCCCCCTGTGGCAGTGACCATCATACATTATATCTTCCTTGCTATTATCTTCGTGGTCTCGCTTGCCGAATGGGGCTTGTGTGTCGCTTCTTACGTCCGAAGCGTGACTTCCGTCTATGACGGGACTCTGCAGTTGACCTGGTCACATGTGAGTGGTGCGGCTGATATCATCTATTGGGCGTTTTCCATGGAGATCCTCGCATGGATGATCTTCGTGGTTACCAAGGCTGGCAATGATATTTTTGTGTCGAAGGTGAGTCCCACTCCAATACTTCCTATACAAGCACACATTAACTAATCGGCAATCTTCAGATGCCCGCTATGGCAATCGTCACCGCCGCCGTCTCCTGGTTCGCAGTGTGTTCCCTCTCGGCCATCATCTACATTCGCTATAGCCTGGTGTACGTCAGTCGTTGGCCGCTATACCTAGAGGCTGTCAGACCGATTTTGGAGTTCGTCTTCTGGGTCGGCACTTACACTGGCATTCTTCTGTGCTGTTCGAAATGGCACATGCTCGGCGATGAGCAGAAGTATATCTCGCACCAGTACCAGTCTCAGTACCCTCCAGCTCAGACACAACCCCAGTATCTTGCTCAGTTCTCTGGTGGACAGTACCCTCCGATTCAACAGCAGCCATATGGTGTTGCTCCTTACCAGGATCATTCGGCACAGAATCAGTCTCACGGGCACCCCGTCTCGCCCCAGTAAGGTTGAAACTCCAGGTTGGATTCTGTTGAGATGTATTGGCTGATTTACTCCTGTCTTTGATATTGTGAGAGTTTTCATTTACAGTGATACTCTCTTTAATGTATATACCGACGCTCTAATGTTGATACCCAAGGAATGATACGAATGATAGCAATGCGATCCATTTTGTATAAATCATTGTATGAAGCATATTTCCAGTATGTCTCAAATAATATACCAGGAAGTAAAAAAAAGAAACATAATAAACAAAAAAGCGACTCATAAAACACGAAGAAGTAAATAGACAAACCGTTTTGGCAAGTCACCAGGCGGTGGCGCAAACCCGCGATAACATCGAACATCATCTCCATTTTCGCCGTCAAGCTTCTCTCTCGATCAACAACTCCCCCTCTTCACCTCTCACGCAAGAAAAATGGTCTGCTCAAAGTGCCAAAAGAAACTCAAAGCCACCGAGCTCGCCACGCCCGGCGTCAAGCGCAAGAACGACATGTACTACGGCTCGCCGTCTAGTACACTCGGTGGCGGCGCAGACAAGGGAAAGGCGAAGGCGACACTAGGCGCCACGGGAATCGGAAAGGTATGTTATAAAATTTGCCCATTCGATGCTATGGATCAAAATGAATTACTATTTTGGATGAGTTTTATACTGACGTCCCCTCCTAGAGCAAACTCCTCAGCGCGAAAGCGAAGAATCCTTATGCGGCTTATGCTTCGTCTTGTGATAACTGCAAGGTGAAGACGGAGCAGGGGAAGAAGTTCTGTCAGCGGTGCGCTTATCAGAGGAATGGTATGTTCTATTCTTCTTTTTTTTCTTGGCTTTGTTGCGAATGGAATGCTAATATTGATACTAGCTTGTGCCATGTGTGGCAAGAATCTGGCGGGGAAGTCAACCAAGGACCAGCCTATTGTTCAGGGACAGAAGTTCAACATGGCATAAGATGCCTGTGTTAGATTTGGGCTGTGCCTTTTTTTTTTTTATTTTGATTCACTCTGTACATGGCGTGGCGTTTCTGGGGCGTTTATGATACCGCGGAATTGAATATTGATATCAACATTGAAATGGAATGAATTTGATTTGACAGGATAGGAAAAAAATTCTAGTTATACATGGCATGCGCAATAAGAGTATATGCAATGCGCCACCAATAGTGCGCTATAGTATCGGAACAAGTATGCCTTTTCATCTCTGAAGAACCTTGAACCTCGCGTTCTCCTTCTCACCCAGCTCTAGCCCCTCCAGCTGCTTCCCGGTATCCACCCCTTTACCGGTCGGCCAGCATGTTCTTGATGTTGCTGTAGTATTGCGTGTTCAGGTATTGCGCGAGCTCCTCCTTGGCGAGCCACTTGAAGTCCTTCAGGTTCTGGGTGTTGACGGACAGATCGGCCTGGCCGGCCATCATACGGGACTTCAAGAAGAAGATCTTGCTACCGGGGACCTCGATCTCGGTTGCGTTGTCTGCCTTCTTGGAGCGGCGCGGGTTGAAAGAGTGCCATCCGACTGGGTGGAAGCCGACCATCCAGGTGTTCATGTTGATACCGGCGGACTGCTCGAGGGTGCGTTCAGCAGCCTAGAAGGGAAATAGTATGTCAGTATAATTTACAGACCCAATGTGGTTAGAACAACAAGTATAGTACTCACCAAGCGAAGGGTCTCGCCCGACTCCACCGGCGAGCTGGGGAACTTCCAGTGTCCCTCCTTAGACTGAACAAGGAGATAGAGAGTGCGGGAAAGCAAACGATCGAGACTCTTTTGGTCGTTCTTCTTGTCTGCCTCCGTGATCCGAGGGTACGGCCGAGGGATTTCCTCCTTTTTGCTAGTATCTTGGGAAGTCGCATTGGCGGTGGATTCAGCATCCTGGACAAGAGCCTCAACCTGGTGTTCAGGCTCAGACTCCTTTGCTCCTAGCAGGAGCTCATCGTTCCATGCATCGCTGTCGTACGCGTTGTAGGTTCCGATATCACGCGCGGCAGTCCGGCGTTCCTGGATCTTCTTCTTCCAGTCTTCGTCGGCTGGTGTTCCGCGCTTGAAGTAGAAATATTTCGTAAAGGGAAGGGCCAGACGCTCGTTCAGACGTTTCTGGTAGAAAAAGAACGCTTTCTCGAACGGTTCGAGTTCACGGGTGATTTGGGGAGGGCGGGAGAGGACTACACCCGCGTTGATGATGTAGGCTGGCTTCACGGCTGGGTCGGCCGCTGTTGATGCGGAGGTCGATTCGATCGCCGGTGCCGCGGAGGAATAGCTACGGCGGCTAATGGTCTCTTGACAGCTTCTGCAAACGCCGGAGTCGATTATTGATGGCCCTGCGCGCGGAGTCAGTTATTTTGGATCTAAAGAATCCGGGGCAAAATATTCAATTGAACATACGCAGTAGCGAGGCTATGCGCCGTGCACCATTAGATCCTGACGACATTTTCAAGGGTGAAATGGCCAATGTGTTTGGGGCTGATCGATGTCTTGTCTCCCCGAGAAAAAGATCCAACCAGGTCACGTTGTCGCCAGGCCCGATTGGGCTTAGTCACCGCCCGGAGGGTTTAAATTTCAAAAATCGACTTCCTCTTTTCTTCTCTTCTCCAAGCATCTCTTATCATCACTGCGTCCAGTTCTCTACGGCCGGTTGATCATTTAAAGGTGCTCAGAGTGAGCTCCTCCTGAGGTCGCGGCCAATTTTCGCTAGCGGTACCTTCTTTATAAATCAAGGCGTACTGTTAGATAGCTGCCGCGAACATCCCATTTAGTCTGATTATGTACTTCCATAGGAATTCATTTTTACCTTTTTTCCATCTGCACTTTTCTCTCTTCTCTCTATTCCGCTCTGCCCAGCAAGTATTCTCCCCCAGAACCATAAATCACCTGCCCTCAAATCTCCACCAGCAGATCTTCCTGCTTTGGAACCTCCCTTCCTAGTTGCACCATCCTCTCCTGTGTACCGAACACCCGCAGTATGTTCCCGTAGGTATCCCAGAAGACATCTCCGAGACGCGGCAGCAATTTACCCTGGTTGACCAGGCGACCGATACGCCCAGAACCAGTGTCGGCTAGAGATGTGCCAGGTGGAGCAATCTGGGCTGGTTGAATCATCGGAATAGTTTCAGTGTCAACGTCGAAGAAGTTGCTGAATTCATTTTTGGAAACAGGCTGATTGCTAGGCTGTGCCATGATACCGGCAACCAAACTAGGTGTCGTGGTCGTCTGTGGCCGGGGCTGAACAGTCGGCTGTGAAGGGCTGCGCTGTATATCGCCTGCCAGTTTGATGAAAGCCATGGCGGCAAGCATGCTATCGTATCCTGCCTCGTGGTTACGGTTACGGAACTTGTACTTCGTAAAGCGAGGGTCGATCTCTGCGAAATGGTTAGTTTGTGCTCTCGCTTGCTGTCATGGATATAACCCATGTCCTACCTATCTTGGGGCTTTCTATTCCAGCTAAAGTCGTGTTGAGCTCTTCGAGCGAAGACATCGGGTTTAGAGAGCCGCAGTCATGAGTGGCCATGTACTTGGTATCTGCTAGCAAAGGGAATAGGTCGTGGATGACGGTCTGGAACTCCGCGAGGGTATCCGGCAGCGGGCCCAGGAAGCATCTGTGGAAGAAGAGCAGATCGCAGAACATGTTGTGGCCGACTAGCACCGGTCTGTTTTCCTTAAGCCGGCTCTTCACTTTGTCTGACAACTGCTGGATCCCGAAAGTGGGCTGTTCGATTATCTTCATCAGAGGCTGGAAGGCTTCTGGTTCGAGTTCTTCCAGGCTTCCACCCACAAGTGCTTCTGCGATCCAGCGGAACCCGATATGCTTCCGGACTCGCTCCTTTTTGACTTTCAGCTTCGTTTCGAAGGTAAATTGCTCATTGCACGGGTCCCGCAATTCGATCTGAACGAACGTCGACGCACCTCGCGATGTTAAGTTGGGGTATTCGTCGCTGATAAGGTGGTGTACCAGCCATTTCTGCATGTTGGTCAAGCCGGTAGGTATGGGGCCTGGAATAAGCTGCACACTGCTGGGTGGCGGGATGTTGAGCCACTCACGGCGGTTCTATACATGTCAATTGATTTGCTCAATTGATTTGCTCAATTGATTTGCTCAGATCGATGTTCAATATGACGTCTTACCTCGCCCTGCGCCAGCCACTCATTGACAGTGACCCGAACGGCTTCAAGGAACTCCAGAGATTCATGATCGTCCTTTTTGATATCCGCAACTTGGACGGGATTCCGCGCCTGACATTTCTGCGCAGCTCTTTTGATTGCTAGTTTTTCCTCCTCTCGAGACAGGTATCGAACACCGAAGGTGCACATATGGTCAATGCTGAAGTGGTTCGCGAGCAAGAATTCCATTGCTGCCCAGGAAGATATTAGTGGTATGCTCAACATTTGTCGTAGATATTAGACATACAGCGGCTTCCGAATGTCCAGTCCCGATTCACGTCCATCTCATGCTGGGTGATTGGACTCAGATTTATGTTGTATGGTTTCAGGGTGTAGGTGGCTGTCGATAATTAGCGAGTTACGTCTTAAATTGGGGTCGATTGCGTACCATTTTCCTTGTCTTCATGACAAGTTGTCAGCCCAACTTGGAGAATCTGGTACCGCTCTGCGGCCGCCTTGACTTCCACATATCGTTCCTGCACAGTCTGGGGTCGGGATTGTGGTGCATTTGGTTTAAAAACTACCCCAGACAACTCGAAGTCCACGGACACGAAGCAGCTGGTGGAGATGTCGTTGAGGATGGAGGGGAGACAATCGGGGAAGGTGACAGCCGTGACATCCATCTTGGTTCGTTGAGAACGGCATCAAAGTATGAGCTTAGTGGCTGAAGACAAGAGGCGAAAGGGACTTTGTTGGAGTCTGGGTTGCTGGAAGCTGAAAGGAGAGAGTATCCTTTGGGAAGGCAGGTATCCGAGTTCTATTGATCAGAAAGAGCCCTGTTCTCGCAAATTGTTGAAAGGGCGATCTGATGGAAAACCGAGAGCTTGAGAAGTTTGCTGGTCTTATGGGTCGGAGTTGTGATAGGAAGAAAGTAAGAAGGGAGGGAGAGAGAGTTGAGGAAATAGTTATACCAGAGGAGATCTCGAAGCATTTAAAGACATCCCTGGAGGATTAACACCAGCTTCACTCCTCTATGAATAATGTAGTGAATACATATGTACTTTTTATCAATTCTTTCTTAGCAAAATCTATATTAGCCCTGAGAGTTGTCTCAGTTGGGAGTATATAAATGGCCGAGGTTAGACCCCGATGATGTTGTTTATTGCCCCAAGGTTCAATTGGAATAGCATCAGAGGCTGCTACTCTCGTGGATCCAGCCTGTGATGCCTGTGATACATCAACTGAAACATTTGGGGGAGTACCCGCTTAGGGACCAATGTGAAATCCAAGGTTATATAAAGCAAAGTCTCTTGAACAAAGTAATGCTTTTTAACCCCTTCGTATACACCTAAAAAGGCTTGTAAAAGGACAACCCGAAAAGACATCTAAAAAGAACATCACAAGACATAAGTGACTATTCTTGTAATAATATAAATTAGGAAATGATAGAATGATAGAATCTGAAGCCGATATAAACATGAGATGCCGGATAGATCTCACAGGCCAGTCCCGTGACCGACCCCGGACTTGGACGAGCCGAGGGAAAACGAAGAGAGCCGATCACCAACCCCGAAACGCTTCACTTGAATGGTTTCCCTTTTATAATTACTCCTTTTACTCTGTGTACCTGATTTTTGAAGATAAACATTGTTTTTTCATACCTCGGCCTTCACAATGGCCAACGCATCCCCAATGTCGTCTCTCTCTCACGCCGCATCCTCAGCTTCCCCCACAAAGCTGTGCTCCAAGACATACAAGAAAGCCTCCCAACTTTACCTCACACGACGCTTACCAGAAGCCCTCACAAACCTCCAACCGATCATTACGCCTTCAACACCAGAGGACCAGCACACAAATGGCGAGAACTCAACACCGGTTGCGCCGATCGCCACAGCTGCCGGCACGTGGAGGATCAAGGTGTGGAACCTCTACATCACCCTCCTCAGCGCAATAGTCGATCTCGGCGCAGAGGAGGGAAAGAAGCAGTTTGGTCAGAAGGAGTGGAAAGCAATTGCCTCTCAAGTCAGGGAAGGTGCGATTTGGGAAACTGTGGTCGAGGTCGGGTACCAAGGCCATGAGGGTTCGGTAGATGCCGAAGTGGTCTACAACCTGTTAGTATTCAACTCCACCCCCGCTGGCCCAAATTAAGGCACTAACAATGCGATGATAGTGCTACCCTTCTTCTGACCCACTCCTCTTCGCAATCCCTGAACCAACAGCGCCTTGAGACCTACCTTTCCTCCTATGGACAACCCAACCTCGACCTTACGGATCGTCTACACGATGCATCCGATGATTACGAACAGCGCCCTATGCGTACGACCAGCGGAGCCGATACCCCGAAAGATCTAACTGCCAGAGTAAAGATCATCGAGCTCTTTACTTTGCACGTCCTCCCCCGCAATGATGAGTGGGAATACTCGACCGAATTCATCAATTTGAGCGAAGTTCTCGACGAAGAACGCAAAGATCTCTTCCTACAGACCCTCGAAGGTTTGAAGGAAGAGAAGGAGCGGGGTGAGATGCGCGCAGTCGAATTACAGCGAGCCAAAGATGCAGAGCTTGAACGACAACGAGAGGATGAACGTCGTGAAGCCGAAGAAGCAGCGGCATCCGCTGCGCGACTACAGTCCAATGGGCATAAGCGTAATACCAGCGAGGTCGACTACGGAATTGAGAAAAACCGCTCAAATGGTTCTCCTAAAGGCAAAGGAGCCAGGCAATCGACAGACAAGCCACCAAATGGCAAGTCACGAACTTCTCTCTCATCCGGCTCCAAAAATGTCAAGAAGCAGGACAAAGCTGAACCCCGGGGTCGCTCAACTCGGGCGGTGGCCACCGGACTGCGTAACATCTTCCGTCATATTATCCGGACTGTGTCTGGGAATCCCATGTCAATAGTGCGCACCCTACTTTTTGTGATCGGCATTTTGATGGCGATCAGCCGGCAGGGTGTGCGTGATCGCATCCGACGGGTTACGGACGGCGCTTGGCAGAAGGTCAAAGCTACGGCTGGAATGGGTGTTAAAGTGAGCTATATTTGAGATATAGGCCGCTTTGATGTCTGCGCACATTGCATGGTTTATCATGTACATTTTTTCTTGATCAAGTTGGCTCCCCCATGATTCTCGGGGGTTATTTTGCATACACGTTTCTTTTGTGATTCCCTTTGTGATGCTCTATGTTCATGTATTCTATGCATACATACCAGATTGCCACCAGGTGTGGTTGAATTTACTTTTTATCCATGTCCGATTTTTCGTTTGTTTCAGCCAGCAAGTTCAAAAAACAACCTTCACAGAGTGTGCCTTGGCTCATTCCCCATTACGTTCATTCCATTGCCGATCAAAGACAGTCAGAGATCGTTGAGCTGCGAAATATTAGCATGCAACCAAGCTGTCTAATGTATCTCTAGATAGAAGACTTAAACACTCACCGGAAGGAACAACATCCAAAGCCTTAATAGAGACATTGAGAGGCTGATTGAGCATATAAACAGCAGCCTCGGCAACATCACCCGCAATGAGCGGCCTATTAACATCATAATCAGCAAATCTCCTCGACAGGATAGAGTAAACAGCAAAATTAAAAACTCACGTATATCCCTCCAAAAACTCATCATATTGCGCCTGATCATGCCCAATGCGTTGAGCGTGGAAATGTCCCGCAACAACGCCGGGCCTCAACGCCAACACCCGGATATTAGTCCCACTCAACTCATTCCGCAACGAATTAGTGAACGCCTCTTGCGCCGCCTTGTTGGAATGGTAGACTGCCTCGCCTGTAAAAGGAGGCACTTCTAGACCTGTGACCGAGGTGACGTTTATGATCGTCCCTGCTTTGCGCGAGAGCATACTGCGGTTTAGAACAGAGTGCGCCACGTACATTGGGCCGTTGACGTTTGTTGAGATCATTGTTTGGATTTCTGATATTTTGAGGTTGTGGAAGGCGTTTGGTGCGCCGATGGCGAGGCCGGCCTTGGGATTTGTTAGTAGGTGTCCGTATATAAAACCTTGGACAAGCTTGATAATGGGGGATTTAGGGTTTGAGCGTACGTTGTTGATGAGGATGTCGATGCCACCGAGTTCTTTGACTGATGAATCGACGGCTGCGTCGACTTCTTCGTAGTTTCCTACATCGGCTGTTCGGTAGATCACTTTGATCTGTGGGTGTTGCTTGCTTAACTCGTCTGTGAGTTTGGATAGTTTGTCCTGGGTATCATGTATGTTAGTTTCTAAGTTCGAGGGTTCTTGGTGGACGAGATATGATGCTTACCTCGGAACGGGACAGAAGAATCAAATTTGCACCGGCTTTGGCTAGGGCTCTTGCTGTTGCTTCACCGATGCCCATTGAGGCTCCGGTCTATATACGCAGTTCCCGAGGTCAATATGGGAATCTGTTTATGATCGTGGGTAGCCCACTTACAACGAGGGCAGTCTGTCCGCTTAGAGCCATTTTGGCAGATGTAGTTATATCAAGGCAAGGGTTTATACCAGAGAATAAAGGAAGAAATAGTGTTGATATGTAGAACTTGAATAGTGTTGGTCATCCCCTCGGATTATTAATCAATTCTATTTGCAGCCCTGGAGGTGGTGGAGTATACTGGACCCCACTTACCTCGATCCTCTTTAGGCATATATTGTCCGCAGTAGTACCACATCACTCTGGTCATCATGTTTTATGAGCCTAAGAAGGCTGTAACTCATGGAAATCTCGGTGAAAATAACAGCCGAAGATATGTTGGAAGCTGCTCTGAGTCTGGCTATTTAGGAAGTGGGTTGGTTGGACAGATTGTGAATCACTGCTGTCATAAGGTTGAACTTGTAGACCATGGCGGTCTAATATTCGACTTAATTTGCAGCTGAGACATTTTTTGAGCACAAGATGCGGTCCAGTCTGTGTCGATGTCGATATTATCTTCGCCTAAGAGAGGTAGATAGACTGTGTAGAGGCCGGAGAATGAATAATACACACTCTCTGTAGGAAGGAAGCCATGAGAAGTCTAACAAAGAAAAGTAGACAATGCACAATCTATTTGTTGCCATGGTTAGTCAAACTTCATGGGAAATTGTATCAACAGGCTCAGGTTTGGTTATAAATATGCCATGCACGCGCATATGAACACAACCTTGTAAACACCCCCCGTCCTGTTGGATTCCATCAATTGGAGATAAAGAAACTATCTCTTAGCTCCTAGAACTATCCTGACTGACAAATCTTTGCAAGATGGGGGCCAAGAAACAAGTCCTCGAGGATGAAATTGAAGAAGGGGATGGCAAGAAATACACCACCGAGGATGAAATTGAGGAAGATGATGGCAAGAAATACACTACCGAGGATGAAATTGAGGAAGATGATGACGAGATGCACGATATCAAGGATGAAACCAACGGGGAGGCGTTGGAACGTCATGGGCATCCCCAGGATAAGGCACTTCAACTCGATGACCAAATGGAAGAAGAGGAACTTGTGCCTCGTGGAATGTCTTTGAGTTCAGGGACTTCATCTCGTTCCACTGCTCCATCAGAAGAGCAGAGCGTGTTACCCTGCGCACGGTGCTTTGGACGTATGAAACAACATCCCGACCACATTTGTGTTCTTCCAACAGGCGCTACAAGATGTAACTTTTGTGCTCCAAAAGGCCGACCTTGCCTCAGGGTAAGTAACTGGACAGTGAATCTGCTGAATATGTTGACCTGACAATATCTCTGCAGCTGCCATCTGCGGTTCATGCCAATGCTATTAGAGCAGTCTCCGCACACCCTGCAACACAAAAAAGCGCCCTCATTAACAAAGTTCTGAGTCGGATACAACGTTATGTTATTCGACCTAAAAAATTGAGAAAATCGACTTATGCTCTTGGTGAAGTCCGTGCACCGCCATGCCCTCGCTCTTACCACACTCCCATGACAAATGCTCTGAGAAATCATGACATACAGTCCATCAAGAATGTTCGTGATGAAATCGCGGCTGTGTCGTGTCGTGTTGAATGGGAGGTCCAGAAGCTTACTGAGCGGTTGATGGAGCTACAGACCGAGGAAGAACAGGAGGATTTGTCTGCTTAGGTCTAGAAGCTTTTTCATGTTGTCACTTGTGTGCGGAACTTTCCTTGTGACTTCCATTTCTTGCCGGGAATCTACGCTAGTCCATGCGTGGTATTTGAAGTTTGATCGGTTTGTGTCTCGGACAGCTTAGAACAGAATGATAATGTCTTGACAAAACGCGCGTACAATCTTGACAATAGAATATAGTTGGCTGGCTGGCTCTACCCTTGCATCTCTAAGTTTAGACCTAGGTATTCATGGAATAAGTCTAACAGACATATATTTTGTAACCGAAAGAGAAAAAAAAAAGAAAAACAATCGAGGACCCGGTCTAAAGAGCAGTTATCGCCACAGAAACCAAACCAAATAATCTATTCTGAACGGGTATCAAACAGTCGTATGCTCATGAACACGTCCAGCGTGATCCCCACGTGTATCCTCAGCCATAGCAATCTCCACATCTTCACGCGTACTGTCATCCAAATCCTCTTTCTCGACAATTCTAGCATGCCACCACCGGAATAACTGAACGAAGAAATGCGCCACGCATATCTGCTCCGTGGTATAGAGCAACACCGGCACCGATGTCTTCGCTTTCAGGAATAGATCAACGGGCTGCCACATTGCGTAGAGCAGCGGGATGCCGAGTGCGGTACTCTTCGCTGGTCCGCAAAAGCACACTGCAATAGTTTCCTCCGGAGACATGCGTTTGAAAATGGGCTTCGACCAGCGTCGAGAACTGAAAATTCGCGGTGGTCTGGAGCAGAAAAAGCATACTGCCGTTAAAGTGATATAGAGTATGATGTTGAATAGGATCACGAAGACTATGCTCTGCGCGGAAAGGGTTTGAAGGGCTCCAGTTGCGAAGCAGGAGGAAAATGTGGCCCTAATATTTAGGAATGCTGGGTTAGAAATAGCGAAAAGGGAAAGGGACGGCCAAGCGTTTCCGCATAGAAAGCTCGTTGTACTCACCAAATCAACAACAACAAGCAGAAAGTAGCCAATTTAGGCAGCTTGGTCTTCTGCAGGACCAAAGAAGTGCGATCAGGCCAACTCCACCTCACCAGCTGTCCAATAAACAGTGGCAATAATACACTGAGCCCCAGTTGTTGAAAAACCTCCTTATACATACTCCCCAAACTCCCACCCCCAAACCGCCAGGGATCAAACACCGCCATCTTGGGTATCAACGAAATAGTCCAAGCAGCCGTAACAAACGGGCCGAGGATATTAGCCAACAAGACCTCCACCAAAGCAGCGGCATCGTCGCCGCCCGCCGACCTCGTCATAACAACATTGGACGCAATCGTCGTTGGAATACAAGCAGTAAAGATATACCCAGCCAGCACGGCGCGATCAATCTTCTCCCCAGGATCCGCAACGAGGATAGTATGCACGATGGCCAGCACCACGGCAGGAATGAACAGAAACGAAATGACCTGCACGATCAAGTGAAGGCGCCAATTCAAGGCATGCGAGATCAGCTTTTGGCGGGGGATGCTCAGGCCCGAGATTAGGAAGATTATCGCGATCACGCCGTACATGATGCTGTACTCGGAGCGGATGATGCCGCCGTTCTTGGCAACGTTCGGGAAGCAGTATGCCAGGGCACAGACGACGCCCATCCCGATTAGGAGCCATTGGTGGAGGATTAGACTTGCGATGCGTTTCAGGACTCGCTGCCACCGCGGCCGGGCGGTGTCTGGAGCTGCTTTCATTTTGTTTTGGTTCGCTTAGTCTAGGAGCGAGGACATGGCTATTGTACTCTCGTGGATAGTTTGGCTTCTATAAGGCGGGTAGATCCTGTAGGGGTATGTAGGGGATATGTAGGGGTATTTGAAAATTGCGTAATCGGCGTTAGTCCGACCCCTCGGAGTGATAGCGCGCACAGGAATCACATTAATCTGTTTGAAGCTGTACTTTGTATCTTGTACTATCACAATGTACATTGCAGTATAATCCATAGTTATGGATATGTCATAAATTATTGTGCATCTTTGTATATCAAATCTGCAAGTCTAGAATGGGGGTTACCGAAATCGGGAAGCCGAATCTTATCATTCGGGTCGAATGATATTGGATGTGATAGGCGGTGCATGTGATTTGAGTCGATCTTGAAACATGTCGCATGCCGACCCTGTTGATCTCATATCTTGAGCAATAAATACTTTTACAACATACAGCGAGGTAGATCTTTTGTATATAGAATGCAAGGTTTCCATAGATCAACCAGGAATTCGGTAAAACGTTCATCCGACAGAATGACGGGTCTATCAACGTCACCACCTGTAACACCTGCAACACCTGCCCATATGTTGCATTTCTATAAGAATCTACAAACCCCGGACTATAAAGACCAGGTTTAGGCTTACAGCAAGCCCCACGTTCTACCTTCGAATACTTTAATTGTTCATCTGACTCAGAACGTCCCATGACCCTCTTTGAACATGGACCTCGGCTGAGAGGAGCTCTAGCGTTCGCCCGAGATCACCCGCAAATAGCCAGCGGATTTCGCTACTTTCCTCCGAAGTTCAAGTCCCGAACTGTTCAGAATCTGCGGAGTAATTCTTTAGCTCCCTGGAAATATTAGGGGGTTTCTAGAACGTTGTTGTCTTCGGACATATGGTTGCGTGTAAGGATAATGTAGATATAGTTGGACAAGGCACGGGCATTACAAGACGTTTTCTTTTACATTGTACAATCTAATCTCTAAATAAAGTATACAATCACAAGCCTGCCAAAACCATGACGACAATTTGAAAAAGACATGTGAAATCAGATCATTGGAGATCTGGGGTGATTCATTCCAAGGTTCCGCGCTGGATAGAGAACCCTTGTTACCGAAGGCCTCGGGATTGTGAACGCCCTACACGTTGTGGTCGGTACCGATAGGATAATTATTATATAGAGATCTCCCTCGGCAAGTTATTTAGTCTGCTATCTCTTTTTCTTTTCTCTTCTCCGTTATTCTCATTTGTGCGAGGTCATATATACTTCCGCTCGTCCAGCTTCCTCCGCTTCCCCGTCATAGCTCCCCACAAAGTCTGGCACTGCCGCCACTTCGCCTCGTGAATCATATACCCGTGGAACTTCGGTCTTCTTTTTTTTTAAAAAAAGATTAAAGGTCTTTGCAATTGATCTCTTGATCTTCCTCAGACTCTCCAGATATATACCCTCTTTTCCAATTGCAGGTTGTTTCTGCTTATTCTCCGGGATTGTATACTTCCGCTTCTCCGCAATTTCGGCTCTCCCCTGCGACAATCGGAAGATCTTCGTAACTTGATTTCCGAGACGGTCAATTGAAGAATTTCGGTGAAATCCTCGATCTTCGTGAACAAAAGTGCAATTGCTCTGCATATATACCCACATATTGAAACAATGTCCGCCAAAACTGCCAACCAGAAGCGCACATCGCCCGCGGTCAACTTGATCGGTAGAGTAGACTCCCCCCTTTTGGGATGTACAGCTATTGACTTTTGCCTGATTAGCTGGTGGTGGTGCCGGTATGATGGAGGCCGTCGTGTGCCATCCGCTAGACACAATCAAGGTCCGCATGCAGCTGTCAAGGAGAGCCACAGCACCTGGGGTAAGTTGGAGAGAATTCCATTTGGTAGTTGAAGCCATTGCTAACCATGTTCGCTGGATCAGGCTAAGCCGCGCGGGTTCGTGGCCACCGGTGCTCAAATCGTGCAAAAGGAGACCGCTCTGGGTCTGTACAAGGGTCTTGGTGCCGTGATGGGTGGTATCATCCCGAAGATGGCGATTCGATTCACCTCATACGAGTCATATAAGGGCATGTTGGCCGATAAGGAGACAGGCACTGTGACTAGCAAAGCCACCTTCCTGGGTATGTGAAGCGTTGAACAAGCCGAAAAGATGCACAACGGAAAGCTAACAATCCCCACAGCTGGTCTCGCCGCCGGTGTCACGGAAGCCGTAGCCGTCGTCAACCCCATGGAAGTCATCAAAATTCGTCTACAGGCTCAGCACCACAGTCTGGCTGACCCACTGGACACCCCGAAGTACCGCAGCGCTCCGCACGCACTCTTCACCGTGATCAAGGAAGAAGGTTTCAGCGTCCTGTACCGCGGTGTCTCCCTGACAGCTCTCCGACAAGGAACCAACCAGGCCGCCAACTTCACCGCATACACGGAACTGAAGGCTGCCCTGCAGCACTGGCAACCCGAGTACAGCAACAGCCAGCTGCCCGCTTACCAGACCACTATGATTGGTTTGATCTCTGGTGCCGTCGGCCCCTTCTCTAACGCTCCCATCGACACCATCAAAACCCGCCTCCAGAAGACCCGTGCGGAGCCCGGTCAGTCTGCTGTCTCCCGTATCATGGTCATTGCCAAGGATATGTTCAAGACGGAGGGTACTCGCGCTTTCTACAAGGGTATCACCCCTCGTGTGATGCGTGTTGCTCCCGGTCAGGCTGTCACTTTCACCGTGTATGAATTCCTCAAGGGTAAGCTCGAGAATTCTAACTGGGCTTTCGTTGGTGGTCAGTTTGAGGAGTAAATGTGCCAAAATTTCTTGTTCTTTTTGGAAAGCATTGTGATACCTGACCCGGCATGGTCTGTTTTGCGCGTTGGACTGTCTCGGACAGAGCTGTTCAACTGCAAGCCGGTTGAAACGGCTCTTTTTTCTGTAAATATTTTTTTGCTTTGCATTAGTTCTTTCCTATACCACTTTGCCTGGTGTGCCTTGTCTGGTGCATCTTGAGCTGAAATAGAGAATCTTCAAAAACCGTCGAAGAGTCGTTCGCTAGTGTAGTTAGGTGTTGAGGGGTCTGTCCATGAATGATCCGATGGTTGTAGATATACTACCTACGTAGTCAGCGATGCTTGTGTAACGACCACACAAGAACATATTTCTGTCGAGTTAGGATAATGAAGAATTGTTTCTTTTTCTGTGATATACACTTGTTAGATGTAGAAAGGTCAAAATAAAGCCAGCCCTGACGGCTGACATGTCGGCCCCTCATTCACCGCTCCCCCTCTCCCCTCATAAACAACAACCAACCCACCTGCATCCTAAAGTGCAGCATCATGCAGTCAGGAATTACAGGTAAGACACTCGAATACAGTGGATCTTGAGCTCTGAACAAAACCCCCATTGAACTCAACACTAACAAACCATCCAGTCTCCTCGGAGCTGCAAGATGCATTCGCCCGCTTCAACTCCGATTCCTCAACCTTCTGTCTGCCGGTAACCATCACAGCAGAGACTCTAACACCGCTGGCCCCAATCTCCTTCCAGGGCAGCCCCTCGGAAAATGCCTTCTTTTCAGCCCTCCCCCAGCTGTCCTCCGTGCTCCAGCCTAAAACCCCCATCTACCTCCTCCTCCGGCGCCCATCGACCGCCTCGACCGCACTCATCGCTCTGACCTACATCCCGTCTAATGCGCCCGTGCGAGCAAAGACGCTCTTTGCCTCGACTCGCTCAACCCTGAGCCGCGAGCTGGGCACGGAGAAGTTCGCTTCTACCGTCTTTGCTACCGAGGAAGACGAGATCCTGGGCCAGGATGCGTGGCGTGAGCGTGACGGTGAGGGCCCCAATGCCATCTCTCGTGAAGATATGATGGGCGAGAAGGAGAGGGAGCTGGAGGCTGTTCGCAAGGCTGAGGCCGAGGCACGGAATGGCACCCCCGGGAGGGATATTGGTATTGGTGGCACTTTTGGACCCGGCACTGGCTCTGGCATGAGGGTTTCTATGCCGGTTGACGAGGGCGCTAAGTCTGCGCTCAGGGATCTGCGGGACGGTGGGTTGGTTCAGCTTGTAAGTCATTACCCTGGCTTGTGGCCATTCTTTGAGAGAGCTGGTCCAGTTCTAGACGTATATGTCATTTGAAGAGATGGGCAGTGTGGATGGGTTCTGTGGGATCTGAGGCTAATTGAAGGCAGACTGTTGATATCCCCACGGAGAAGATCGTCTTGGCCGACTCCCAGTCTGGAGTCGAGGCGAACTCTGTCGCAACACACATTTCCTCCTCTTCGCCTCGCTATTCTTTCTATCATTACCCCGGATCTGATGTCGTGATCTTCGTGTACACATGTCCCACTGGATCTTCGATCAAGGAGCGTATGCTGCACGCTAGCTCGCGGAGAAACGCCATCACAGTTGCTGAGCAGGAAGGACTCAAGATCGAGAAAAAGGTATGCGTGCCCAAGTTGTGGATGGTTGTAGTTGTTTGTTCGTTTGGAGTGCTCACAAATAGCAGATTGAGGCCTCTGGCCCCGACGAGATCACCGGCGATCGTTTGCAAGAGGAAGTCACCCCGGCACGAGACCAGGGTCCTACGCGAGGATTCGCCAGACCTCGTCGCCCCGGCCGGTAAATCGCTATTGTATAGATAGGCTATGTTCTTGATGAGGCCAGAAGACTCTAGGCCTCAGCGGGCATCGATCCGATAGCTGTAGTAAATATAGCAGCACTGTGCTAGACTTGCCAGGTTATTGTCTAAAACTTGGTAATTGCTTGCCCCGGCGAGCCAACAAAGGTAGACTTGGATCTGGGTCAGAGCATTGATCACATCCTCAGATACCTCCTTTGAAGCGCTGGATGACCGTGGTCACGGCCAGGCTGAGGGACCTGGACCAGTTTTCCAACGTGTGCAATGTAACCGTCTTAATTATTGCTTGATGTAGGTTCTATGGGCAACAACAAGAATGATTCGCCGAGGTCACCAGTGTTGGACACAAAACTGGTGATGTCCTTGACTTTTTGAAGTAACTTGGGATAAATCATTGGATATTTCAAATGATCATGTTTGTTATACGAATATGCATACATATTGCTCTTAGACAATGCCTAATGAGCTCCAAGACGAATCCCACATACACATCCAAAGCAACAAAGAAGACTCCCGGGTATTTGTCAGTGTCGGCCTAAAGAACTAAAGCTATCTCACCACGTAATTTGACAATGAAAAGTCGACTACAGTCGACTACAAGCTAATAAATCACAGTGTCCTCGTTATCCTCAACAACCTCGCCTCCGTCATCATCTCGGTGGGCATCATGCTGATCTTGAACGGCACTTTCCTCCACGTTAGCAGTGGTTTTATCCGTTTTAGCTAGATCGGGGGTTTGGTCATTAATGTCTACACCCACCGTTTCCGAAGCACCATGGGCCGTCTCCTCAGATTTTGAAACTGTCGGATCTGCCTCGTGCTCTGGAGCCGATGGCTGGTCCCGAGGACCACCTGTTTGCTGTTGCTCTTCTGACACTTGCGGTTGTTTTTCGCCTGCCTGTTGTTTTGTTTCGGCCTGAGTGGGCTGTGTTTCAACCTGGGTTGGTTGTTCGGGCGCAAATGCCTCCGGTGGACATCGGGCTTCGAACTCGGCGACTTCTCGGGCAACAGCCGCCTCTGCTTCTTCGATCTGTTGTTTTATCGCTGCATCGTCGCCAGGTCGGGGTTGCCATGGTTTGTAATACTATCATTGGTTAGCTGATGGCCACTATATATGAACGGGAAAGCACAACTCACCAGAGCCGGCTCGGCCTGTGTCTTGTGGAAATGTGCCAGGGCAAGCATATTCGAATGCCGTGTTTGCATCTGAGAATGGAAAAAGTCAGTAAACTATTTCATCGCCATATACCCCAGTGGTATGTAAGTGAATAGAACATGAACATACCGCTTCTCGCTCATACAACGGCATTTCCCGTCTCCGAATCTCATCACGCTGTTCCTTCCGCCGTTTCTTCAATTCACCGTACTCGGCATCTTGCGACTTCAATTTCTCTTGCTGCTTCTTTTCAATATCAGCGCGCCGTCTCTGTGCCGCAGAACTTGAGCTCTGCGAAAGAGTGCCAAGCAGCCCCCCGAATAACCGCTGGCCCCGCTTGCGATCCTCGTCTCGACCCCCACGCGGTCGTGTAGGCTTCGTCTCCACAGACTCATCTGTCGTAGGCGGAGGGGATGACGGCCGACGCCGCTGAGAATGCGGGGAAGTATTGTCTGTAGAGCTGAGTCGTCGGCGCTTAGTGTCGTATTCTGCAGTTGAAGACTTTCGTCGCTTAGCTGTCAACTCCGGAGACCGCTGGATCGTCTCCTGGCTAGGTACGGCCACTGCTGATGCGAGTGTCTCAGGGCTGTCAAAGTAACATGCACGTTAGCTAGAGTGCTCCAATTACAACGCTTGCGCGTGGGTTGCACAGTATGAAGGGAACCATACCCTTCAGACATCTTGGTCGGCAAAAGCGCTGTTTTATAAGAAAGAAATAAATTGGGGGGAGAAACTGAGCGACGTTATAGGTTCTGATCCGGACCAAATATTGGAGTTGAGGTCAAGAGGCGCAAAATAATAAGGCGACACGCTGCTTAGAATCACACTGCTTAGGATCACGTGCACAGACCACTTTAGTCTTGGTTCACCGTCGGCTTCTCTTCTCTTACCTTCTCTCACACTTATTCTCTTCTCACTTCCCCCGCGATCGCTAAATCGCACCTCATTCCACTTTCTACAGCTACTGTTTTCATTCTTTTGCTACCTCACCCAAATCACAATGTCTCGTCACCACCCTGACCTCGTCATGTGCCGCAAGCAACCCGGCATTTCTATCGGCCGCCTGTGTGACAAATGCGACGGAAAATGTCCTGTCTGCGATTCCTACGTGCGCCCAACAACCCTGGTCCGCATCTGCGACGAGTGCTCCTTCGGAAACTACCAGAACAAGTGTGTCGTCTGCGGCGGCGAGGGTATCAGTGATGCGTTCTACTGCTTTGAATGCACACGCCTTGAGAAGGATCGCGATGGATGTCCCAAGATCATCAACCTGGGAAGTTCGAGGACCGATCTGTTCTACCAGAAGAAAAGTTTCAGGAATCAATGATCTTGGCTTGTGGTTTGGTGTCCAAGTGGAGGGGAGCCAAGCATGAGTCTGGCGGGTTTCACAATTTTCAGCATATTTCAGCCTAGCGACGACAAAAAAGACTTTACAACGTTCACAAATCTGAGACCATGCAATAAATTCTGTCGGTGGGCTATCTAAACCTGCTCCAACTGGGTTTATTTGGTATCGCCTGCTTGCAGCGAGTCGGCGAGTGGAGGAGATCAACGAGCACGTGGACCCGGACATAACCCAACGAGATGCCCCTGTCACCTGGCCTGCCTTTGTAGCATTGTGCAATGCTATCTGGAAAATAACTGGCAGACATGGTGGCAGTGTGCCTTGGAATATCAGACCCCGGGGATCCGCGAACACTGTGCAGATGGTTCAACGAACTCAGGACCAGCGGGGGCTCTAGGTAGAGCAGCTGGACTGGAAACAACCCTGCAGGGTTCATGACTGATACGTCTCGGGTCTCGGTCATGTTTTGTCGATTGCCTAGACAAGTATGGCATGACCAAGTCCCAAATTTGCGGATTCAACGCCCATGCGCAGATCTGCTCTTTCAAAAAATTTCTTTCTTTTGATTTTATTCCCCAAGGAGCGTCTGTCTTCAATCTCAATTCTCATTCTGCACAAAATCATCATTGTTTCTGTGCATACAAGTGGTCAGCGGCCGCAATGGCTTCCATTTACAAAGTAAATTCTTGTATTCATTTCTCCAATAATACCAAGGCAAATCCATGCATAGTTTGCCTCAAAAGCTCTTAGGCCCGCTTCGTTTTAACACACTTTGTATACCTATTATATCCTGACCCCGAGAGCGGTTTCCATTTACTTCCCCTCTTGCCCTACCCAATATCATATTCTATTCTTCGGCCGATTCGAAACATTATATCTTTCAATAAACAAGGCTATGAGCATTCACAAATAGGTCAGGGAGAGTGCGTGCTCGATGTTACAATCTCCCAAGCCTCAAAGGGGAAACACCTCTGGGGCTCATCTCAGAGGCCATAAGCCAACACCTTGTATAGGATCTGGTACCTAGCGGCCCTTCTGCTCTTCAGCACCGAAAATGCCGCTGTCATTCATAGGCCTTCTCGAGATCTCCAGCAATCATGGTCCTTGATGCATCAAGCACCATCATCAACCAGAAGTTGGATATTGTTATCTTTATATCAACAATTCGGGTTACACTATCGAGTGAGCTATTTATAGGAGAAATCAGGCATGTAAAATATCGCGATATCATGCCTTGGAACCATAATCACGTTGTTAGTATGTTTGGAGCAGATACAAATCATGTAGCGAAAAGCACGTTCTCTGCACAAACCTATGCAGAGCTTGAGACTGCTTTGAATTCCGAAGAGATTTAGTAAGGACACTGCTCTAGCTTCCTTGCTTCTCATTCCGCTATTAAATTTAGACAACAGAATCCACTATATGATTCTGGTTAGAGAATACTACTATGTATATCCAATTGTAAGGTTTATAGGGCTAGTGTCTTGGCGCTCCACTGTGGTTTCCAACGTGCCGAGGCACATCTGGGAGGGGCTCGGTATGGCATCTCTCCGACATCTTCTCCAGGGCTAGCTTCATGCATGATTATATATCATTGATTGTTGTGAAAATTGTTTCCTCTTGACTTGTATAAGTCTCAAGTTATATATTGGTCGATTTCACCTGATAGCCTGTGGGGTTGTACAGCTAAATCTAAGTACTTCAAAGCTTGGACCCTGAAAAGGTGTCCACGAATTTTCACACGACATAAACCATTTCCTTTGGTGACCGAACTTGAAAACCTAACCATCGCCGCTTGAATCAACTCGTCATGCCAGCCGACAAGATCCGAGCTTCGGGTGACTCCCGCATTGAGTATAAGACCGCTACACTCAACGGCCATAACTACTGTGAGCATACCACACCTCAAGAGCTTACACTCAATGTCTTCTATATGGAATTAATATGGACTGACTATTTGTAGCCTACATTCTCAGCCAGCCTAAGTCAGGACAATACAAAGCTACCGTCTTCCTGGTAAGCGACCAGCTTAAAAAAAAAAAAAAAAAAACTACACACGTTGACATATTCTCCATAGATCCATGGCTTCCCCGATCTCTCCATGGGATGGCGATACCAGATTCCCATGCTCGTAGACATGGGCTTGCGGGTGGTAGCTCCCGACTGCCTCGGATACGGACGAACAGTGAGTCTTTCCACCTTCTACCCTATTAGGAAATATCACCTAACAACAATACAAGGACGCCCCGGACGATTTTACTCCGTATGCCCACAAAAGTTGTGCAGCGGACATCAAAGCCCTAGCAACCCATCTAGGCGAAACCCGAATCATCCTAGGTGGACATGACTGGCAAGCACTTCCCCCCGAGCAACCTTTCTTTCTCAGAATCGCACGACTAATACACAGAACAGGGGCGCAGGACTTGCCTATCGCATCGCCCTCTGGCATCCAGAGCTAGTCAGCCACCTATTCACAGTCTGCGTGCCTTATGCACGACCCATGGCGAAGAACATCTCCATCGAAGACCTCGTCCGTAACGTGACACCGCACTTCGCATACCAGCTGCAGTTCAAGAGCGGGGAGGTGGAGAAGGCTACTCGGTCCAAAGATGAGATTCGTCAGTTTTTGCTTGCGCTTTATGGAGGTCGCACCGAGGCGGGTGAGTTTGGGTTTGATGCCCATAAGGGTGTTTTGCTTGATAAGATTGGCCAGTTGAAGCCTTCGAGGTTGTTGAGTGAGGAGGTAAGTTGGATTTGTTTTGATTTGGGCTTCGGTTTGGGAGTTATTATGCTAACTTTGTACAGGAGTTGGAGTTTTATACGAATGAGTTTGCTCGGCATGGGATTCATGGACCGCGTATGATATTCTCTGGATTCATTGATAAGTTTTTTGCTAATTATTTCTATAGTTAACTGGTACCGCACTCGCGACGTGAACTATGGGGATGAGCTCGCTATTCTCGATAGGGAGATTCAGATCCCTACACTGTTTATCCAGGCGCTAAGGGATCAGGCTCTGCCGCCTCAGTTGGGCAAGTCTATGGCGAAGCAGTTCCCACGGCTGACCCTGAAGCAGGTTAATACCTCGCACTGGGCTCTGTGGGAGAAGCCTGAGGAAGTTAATGAGATTATTGGGACTTGGTTGAAGGACCAGTCCGTTGCCGATGGAAGGGCTGGCAAGCTCTGATCAGAGAAACGATAAGTATAGTAGCGCAATGAAAATGAAAGATTGATTGATTATCGCGAGAGTCCGTATCTCATACCGTCAAATTATTAAGAATATGTGCTTCAACACAAGTCGCGAGCAGTTGCTTGAACCAGCATGATTGTACAGGGCTGGGACTCACCCCGTAAACGACGAAGCTATTTAGTACTGGAACACCTTAGTCTCAATTTTACAGCCGACCTTCTCCAAGCGATCGACATAGTCCTGACCCAGCGTAGCGGGAGTGACAATTCCACCACGCGAGACCTTCTTGATCTTCTCCTCCTCATTAAGAATAACCATAGCAGCTTCAGCCAGCAACAGTCCAGTGAATGGGTACATACCGCCGTGGTAAATGAGCTTACCGAAGACGCGCTGTGGCGAAGCACTATCCGCAGTGGCGATGGCATGGTACTCAAGAAGGTCATTTGCCGAGTCCTCTCTGCGCGGGCCAGTGCCAGGGGCAAAGACGAACTTCTTTACCAGCCAGCGCACCGGCGGCAGCGCAAGCAGCGAAACTACAACCAAGAAGCCGACGTGGATAGCGACGCCAATCAGGGCGTTACGGACCGACAGGAATTGACGGAAGAAGAAATTCTGCCCGTATAGCTCTGGCATTAGGCTGCTGCTGCGGTGCACGATGCTCATGTCGCAGACACCGGATGGGGAGGTCGTCACAGTACCCAGGTCGCGAATTGAGCGTACGCCGAAGACCTTTTCCAGAATTGATTCACCGGGGATGTTCTTTGGTGGCGGTGATGCTGTCAACGAGAAGGGTGTCATTGCCTTGGATAGCTCGGACGTTGAAAAGCCATCGAAGATGGTTAGAACGGTATTCATGGTGCCGCCGCTAGGACCGGAGGATCTGTTGTGATCGGATTAGAGACGTGGTTGTCTGTGGACATGGAGTTGCATACTTCATTTCCTTGATGGTGCTGTTGATCTGGCGGGTTGAAGACGAAAGGTCCTCTCGGACTCGCTTAACCAGAGACCATGCCAGCAGATCAGCAGGCGCACTCTCAACACCAGTGGAAGGGATCATCTGTCTGCAATTAGCATGAATATATTTGACAGCAATTGGGTGTGGAACGAACAATAGCGCCATTGGCCTTGGCGGTCTCGTGGTACTTGTCAATGATCGACTTGACCCAGGGTGTTTCTCCAGTACTGTAACGATCAGCAAGTGTTCGAATGACTCGGACAATTTCAAAGAAAAGACTTACACATCCACATAGTGAGTTCCATTGATAGCGCATGCCTCCACGACAGGGGTTGAGTACAAGTGGTAGGGACCCACACAATTGATAACCAGCCGCGTTTTCTGGGCAAGCTCGTTGAGCTCACTGGAGTTCAGTTGAACGACCAGGACATCTATGATCACATCAGAGTGAGCATTGAGATACAAAAGTCGTAAACAAATGGTGACCGTGAGGTTATGTACCTGGGTCTACGCGATCTGGGTTCAGCGCCTTCAGTTCCTGAGCGATAGGCTCCATTTTCTGCGCGGATCGACCGGCGATAGCCCATGTTAGATCGGTAGGAAGGTTCTGCACAATGTGCTCTGCGCAAAATCGACCAGTATAGCCGGTTGGGCCCAGCAAGACCAGGTCATACTGTCGGTTGGAAGTCATGGTGGTTGAGTCGATGTGTTTGATGTAGTTTTGTAGAACAAGGGAGCTTTCGGCAAATCACTAGCTCCTCGGCACGCTTCAAGATGCAGTGTGTGGTGGGAATGGGAGTAGGCGGAATAGCCACAAAATAGTTCCTGAAGCTTTACGTAGGACTAGAAGCAACACATGTTACACAATCGAGATTCTACCTTGATCTGGGAACTGCCGATGTTTGTATTTCATGGCCGAGAGATATCACGTGACCGGATAGATCGATTAGCCCGAGAAAAGGGGACTGGGGGAAGCGGCTGGTCTCGAACACAATCCGACCGAATTAAAATAGACATCAATGTACAGAGATAAATATACAATATTGCACGAGGTCATTTTGTATTATGTAGAGGGGAAATTGGACATGACATTTAGACACCTCAAATAGAAGGCATCAAATAAAAAATTCTTAACTAAACTAAAAAAAACCCCCAATATCCAACATCAAATCAAACGAATTCTTGGAAATTCCAAAATTCCCCAATCATCTCCACCAACACCGTCATCATCTCAATCTGGTGGACCTTGTGGACCTTCGAAACACAAAGTAAGCATTGGAAACCTGAGGCCATGCACTTTCCTGACGTAAGCCCACTAACTCAAAATGGTCAGGTGATCGCACGAAGCCAAGAGCCCTAAGCGAGAATCCACAGCACAACCCGCCCTCATTCAAAGCGTCTTTTTTGGTCTCCTGTTGAATACCCATCTTCATCCTCTACACCAGCCAAGATGACGAAGCGCACCAAGAGTATGTGCCTCTTTCTCAAATTCAACACACTGCATACCGAATTGCTCAATGCTAACTAATTTCCACAGAGGTCGGCATCACCGGTAAATATGGTACCAGGTATGACATTCGCCCATTTCGCGCCTACACGACTGTGATTTCGATCGAGACACACAACCGATAGCGAATACTCCTACACGACGACACGGATTCTAACAATTTACCAACAGATACGGTGCCTCCCTGCGTAAGCAGGTGAAGAAGATGGAAGTCACCCAGCACGCCCGCTACGTCTGCACTTTCTGCGGAAAGAACACCGTCAAGCGCAAGGCTGTCGGTATCTGGGAGTGCAAGGGCTGCGACAAGACTGTTGCCGGCGGTGCTTACGTCGTCTCGTAAGTCGCCCACCACCGCAAGGAAACGACGCTGTGATCCGACTCTGGGATCGACCTGGGCTTGGCGCACACAGTCGCGATCCACAACGCACAAGACGAGGAAAGATTACTGACCGTTCTATTTTTTACAGCACCCCCGCTGCCGCTGCCACCCGCTCCACCATCCGTCGTCTGCGTGAGATCGCCGAGGTCTAAATGGGAGGATTGTGTGGTTTCATTTCTCTTTACGGTTACGTCTGAATACCAAAAATGAATGAAAAAATTCGGGATTACGAATTCTTGTTGCAATCCGCTTCGCACCCGAGTATGCCGTATATCGATGTGACTGGTTTTTCGGTCGCTGTCCCACCTGATAGACAAATTCACCGGTCCATCCAAGATCCTCCACCTGATTACTTCGACGTTCTGCGACCGTGTGCATCATCCACATGGGCGGACTGCAGATCTGCGGTCTCTTGTGGTTTCTCATGCGCTGAACAGTCACGTAGACTTGACGGGGCATGAGTGGATCTTGGTTTGGAGGTCACCTGGTCTCAACGTATTGTTTCGAGTGTCTGGACCGCCTGGGCGCTCCGGACCATATCTTCGTACTTTCTATGTGCACCTGGACATTTGCACCAGGTGCCTGGGCATACTCCCACCCACATGATACGTATGAACGATACTGGCGCCTAGTGATTTGCCCGGAGATCTTACACGATGACTAAGGTGGAAACTGTCCACCTGGGCAAGGGCCTGGGTATGATTCAGGTTTCAACTAAATCATGGGCGCCTAATGTAGTCATTTCTCAATTTGTAGATCGGCCACCTTGCCTTCCAGGGACTTTGTGTAGTTTGTGTTGTACAAGGACCTTGTTGGATGGCAGGATGTCCACCATATCCGATACTTAAAGGTAATAGCCATCAGTTTCTTTTTTTTTTAAAAAAAAAAACCACTATAATTCTTTAAATTTCGATACTATCGTGGTAATACCAATATCGAGGTTCAAACCAATCCAGGGCATGCATCATTCGCCTCCGTCACGTTCCTGCTTTGCGTTAGTCCGGTAATCCGGCCCACCTTCAAAAGGCGCTCCCCACACCTTTCTCGCTTCTACACTTCTCGAGCGCTTCTTCATGGACTTCGCCTTCTCTTATAACTCTGTCGCTCATGTCCGATACCTGTATTGTTTGTTTAGGAGACCTTGGTGAAGGAGCGGGTGATCCTCTTGAGCCTGTGAGCCTTGATTTGAAGGATGGCGACTTCAATGGGCTCGACTCTCAGATCGCTCAGCTACTTCCCTGTGGTCATGTCCTACATAATAATTGTTTAAAGCCATGGGTTGAACGGGCAAACAGTTGTCCGATATGTCGGCGCAGTTTCAATATGGTGGAGTTGAGTGATAATGTTGGAGGTATGACGCCCTCACCCTTCCTTTGACTTATGACATGGTCCCCTTTAGATTACAAGTACTGATTATATTGATTTGTTATAGGAACTGTTACTTCATCCTACGCTGTCCAGGACCGAACCCAGGTGGCCGAAGTTGACCCTTCTATGATTATAGAATATGTGGAGGATGACTTGACCGATTTTCAACCATGTACAATTTGCGGACAAGCCGATAACGAGGATGTTCTCCTTCTATGCGATGGATGTGATGGGCCTTCTCATCTATACTGCCTAGGTTTAGACGAGATCCCCTCGGGGTCATGGTACTGCCAACAATGCGAGGAACTACGTGCTCTGGGACCGGCTCCCGAGGTATCAGCACGGCCGTCTCGGGCGATCGAGCAGCGGAGTCGACGAACTAGAGCTCAGCAGAGACGACTGCAGAATCGAACCCAGACGAATTCTCTACATTGGGCACGAGTCTGGCAATCTGTCTGGGATCATTTGAATCTCGACCTTGATTTCCCATTCGATGACGATCGATCTGCCGAACGTGCGATGCAACAACGCCGTCGCGAGGAGGCCAACCAGCGCGAATTTCAAGCTTGGCAACGCCGCTTTGAGGTCGCTGAGCGACAAGGTGGTGGCAGCCGGTTTCGCGACACAGCATCCCTGTTCGATCTTGACCATGCCCGACCATCGCGGCCTCGCGTGCCTAGAGTTCCGACACCGGAGCCCGAGTCCCTGGAGGAGATGCGGGCTTGGAACGCTTTCGAGAGAGCACGAGAGATCGAAAACAACCCGAGCGCAGCCAGGAAGCGCAAAGAGCCGACCATGTCGCCGTCCCCGGAACCCACAGAACCAGAGCGCAAGTTGAAGCGTCCTCGAACGAGGCGGCCACAGGAGCTCGCAGCTCGCGCACAGCAAACTCAAAATGGTGAATCATCTAGAGCTGCGAGCTCTAATGTACGGCCAAATGGCGACAACCCCACTGGACCAAGCTTCCTGTCATCACTATTGAAGGAAGTCGAAGACGCACCGAGTCATTCATATGGACCTTCAGCTTCGACATCCGTTGCTCCTGCCGACCATCCATCTCCTGGTCCCTCTTCTCCCTCCATCTCTCCCGCCTCATCTCGCTACTCTTCCCCTCTCCTCTCGGCGGCCACGCCGCCACCTTTCCCGCGAAGCCGCCCCATATCCCCTCTTCAACTATCATCCCCGGCCCCACCCGCATCTCCTCCGTTCTCCCCCGAAGTGTCATCGGGTAATCCATCATCAAATGGCGCCAAAGAAGACAAACCACAACGCCAGCCCGGTCGTCCTCGCTCCCGCATCCCCCACCGAGCACTGTGTTTCGGGCCCTCCCACTCACCTGACTCATCCCCCACTCGAGCTGGTCCATCCCTCGCCCTCAAAGCCGATATACAGAAAATGGTGGGCACTGGACTAAAACCCCACTATAAGAAAAAGACGATCTCGAAAGAGCAATATACAAACATCAACCGGTCCATCTCTCGCATGCTCTACGAGCGAGTTGGGGATAAGAAAACGCTTGAGCCGGATGAACGCACCAGCCTCGAAACAGAGGCCAAGCATGAAGTGCAGAATACAATTGATGCACTGAAGATGAAGAGCAAAGATAAGCAGAAACAGCGCATGGTGGCGACCGACACAGACGGTGATCTATAATGACTATACCACGAACTCTCCCCCGCATTTAATGGCGTTTCTTCTCATCTCAGCGAATCCTACTCTTTGGCGGAATGGATTGGAATGTACAACTGGCGTTTGATACTTGCACGCTGTCTTCTCTTCCCCTTCTTCTTCCTCTTCTCCTTCCGCGAGGCATCTGTGTGTGAACATTTTTGTTCGTAACACTGCTTCGATGGGGGTGATTATTGTGTTTTTCTTCCGTGGACTTAGTCTATTCGCGTTCTCTTTGCTCCATATTGTGTCTAAATATCATTTATCTTCTGACCGTAGGAGGAGGTACGGCCACTCCTAGGTAGCCTCGCCATCTTTGGTTTATTGGGTCTTTCCGTTTTCTAGTTGGGGCTTTCAAGTTTATATACTCTAAAAGACAATTCCTCGGATAATCTCTGACAGACAATTTATAGGACAGCGATAACTCCTGATTCAATCGGGGGTCCGTTTGGCTGCACATTTATGGATAAGTCTAAATAGAGTACAAAGTACATATAGTAAGTAAAAAGATGCTGTCACATGGGACAAAGCTGATTGTGAACAGTGTGATACCACCGGAGTCCGATGTACAAGATTCTGATCAGAATTGACAGTTGACAAGGAACAAATTAACAAATTCGTTCTCGCACTCGCCGTTCTGTCTGTCAAATCATCCAGGTACGCATTTTCATATCCCTCCACCGTCCCACACTGATCTCGCTTGCGATTTTCAAATCGCACACAAGCCGATAGGTAAGCACAGTGACGCCGACAGGAATGAATCCCAGCACATAGGGAGGTGCATCATTATCCTTGGAGATCAGCGTACCGGTGAAGATTCCTAATCAGAAATCAGCCCCAGCACAACCAAACCGCAAGCAGACCATCAGACGATCAGACTTGCCCAGACAATACCCAATATAAAACCCCGACGAAGCAATAGATGGGCATCAGTCTCCAGTCGATTCTGCGGAGAATCTTTCTCTCTTCTTCTTCTTCTTCTGTTTGTGTACCATTGCCGCTGTAGTTGGCGAGGGCCTTGAGTTCCTCACCATTGTGTAGTGTGTCGATGGCAGAGAGCTGTTTTATGCCCGGGAGATCGGAGCTAGAGCTAGAACCCTTGGGTCTTAGGAAAGCCGTCACTCTTTGACTTGTCAGAGCCTGCTAGTTTGAAACAGTTCTAATGCCATAAACCAATTTTGACTACAGGCAAACCGAGGGCTATCTGCCTCATTCTCTGGGGCAGCTATTTTGGGCAACAAAAGAAACCGAACAATTTAGTGGGAGGATATGGATGTTGTACCGAGTAATCAACCTATATCGGGTAAAAAGCTTGAACTTCAGGCTTAGATCAAGAATCTTACATACACGTATGTATATGGGCCTCATCTCGGCTTCATACAAGCGCATACCGGCTGTATAGATGTGGGTCTCTTCCCCGCAATTCCGTGTCACACGTGGATACTTCCGGCTTTATCGGTCGAACGCCGGTGATGGGAAGGTAACCTATAGCCGATAAGAATAATCATATATTGATGGCTAGGTCGTAATGCCCCAAGTAAATACTTCATCTATTTTGACAACTGTAATAACACAAATAGCAAAACGTCCTTGAATCATGGGCAGCATCGAAGAACCAAACTTCTGCCAGAAGAACAAAGACCTTGACTACGATGTTCTTATCATTGGCGCCGGACTTTCCGGCATTTACTCGCTATATCAAATGCGACAATTAGGCCTGCGGACGAAAGTGTTGGAGGCCGGCGGGGGTGTAGGCGGAACGTGGTACTGGAACCGATACCCAGGCGCACGATTCGACTCTGAAAGCTATTCATACAATTTCTCATTTTCCCAAGAAGTCCTCGATGAGTGGAACTGGTCAGAACATTTCGCCTCGCAGCCCGAAACACTACGGTACTGCGAGTTTGTGTGTGACAAGTTCGATCTCCGTCGAGACATGCAATTCGACACCCGTGTTACTGCAGCCCATTTTCAAGATGACACCAAGTCATGGCTTGTAACAGATGAGAACGGACAACAATACACCTCACGCTTTGTGGTCACCTGCATTGGGATTTTGAACAACTACACCCTGCCTAATATCCCCGGAGTCCTGGACTACAAAGGCGAAGCCTTCCACACTGCTCGCTGGCCTGCAGAGCAAGTTGACTTCACAAACAAACGCGTCGCAGTCATCGGCACTGGAGCAACCGCCATCCAAGTAATCCAAGAAGTCTCCAAGACAGTAGGTCATCTGACCGTCTTCCAACGGACCCCGAACTGGAGCCTGCCTCTCCGGAACGCACCGCTCACGCCAGAAGAAATGAACGAAATCAGATCCCGCTACCCAGAGATATTCCGCAAATGCGCCGAGTCCTGGCACTGTTTCATGCACGTACCAGACAAACGAAGCACCTTCGACCTGAGCCCGGAAGACCGCGAAGCATTCTGGGAAGAACTGTACGCGCAACGCGGGTTTGCAAAGTGGATGAGCAACTTCGGCGACATCAACACGAGCAAAGAGGCGAATGCGCTGTTTAGCGAGTTTATCGCGAACAAGATCCGCGAGCGCGTGCATGACCCCGTCACGGCAGAGATTCTTATTCCGAAATGTCATGGCTTCGGGACAAAACGGGTGCCCATGGAAACGCGCTATTTCGAGGCGTATAACCAGCCCAATGTGCGCTTGGTGGATGTCAAATCCAATCCCATTGAATGTGTTACCGAGTCTGGGATCAAGACGAAGGATGAAACCTTTGAGTTTGATATGATTGTATATGCCACTGGGTTCGACGCTGTGACTGGGTCTTTTACGGCAATTGATTTCCAGGGTGTGGATGGGGTTAAGTTGAAGGATAGGTGGAGTGAGGGTCCACGTACGTTTTTGGGTCTGTTTGTTGAAAGCTTTCCCAATATGATGATGGTCATGGGACCACATCAGATGTTTGGGAATATCCCTCGCAGTGTGGAGTACGCTGCGAGCTGGGTGGCGCGGTTTATTGAGTTCTGTCGAGATCGGGGGATTACATTTGCTGGGGCTACGCGGCAGAGTGTCTTGGATTGGACGGAGCATGTTCATACTTGCGCGGTTGGATTGCTTGCTAATGATGTCGATTCTTGGATGACTGGTGTCAATAAGAATTTGGCGCACAAGCAGAAGAGAATCATTGCGCGATATCAGGGTCCGGCGCCTGGATATCGAAAGCGTGCTGAGGAGGTGGTCACGAGAGAGTATCGGGATTTGGTGCTCGAATGAGTTTTGTATATGCATCGTTTGGAAATGCTTCTAGTTCTACAGAATATGATTGATGCCAAAATATCTCTAAGTGACTAACAAGAGTACTGGGCCGAGCATGTAGCCTCTGTCCTTAAACTAGTCTATCAACACGACGGCGACTCATCGGCGACCTCGACATAGAAAGACAAATATTTCCCTCCTTCATCTCAAACTCGATAAACTTATTTCCCATGAACCGGAACCGATTAGCACTATTGTACTCGATCTCAAAGTCTTCAGGCCGAATATCACCGATCAGCCTCTGGAACAAAATCGCACTACCACCAAAAGGTGCAGTAACCCGGCCATCCACCTTGTTGCGCTTGTATCAACTCTTACACCCGCAGGTTCAGACCACGGTTTTGTGAATCTCATCACCGCATTACCCAAACGCATCTTCAGTAGCATGCTTCGGTACGAAGTACGTGATATCTTCAGATGCCATCTTCTTTCTCCATTTCACGAAGTAATCACCCGTCCAGTTGAGAGATTCAACTAGAGAGCCATGCCCGCCCAGACAGTTGGGTCCCATCATGATGAAATAATTGGGGAAGTTGGCTGTGGCAACTGAAAGGTAGGAATACGGTTCATCTTCCCATTTCTGTGCTAAACTGGTCCCATCCTGCCCGACTATTGGGTATGAGATTGCAATTTTTCGCCATCTGCCGGTGCTGGCACAGAAGCAGTCATTTTAACCATTGATGTTGATAAACTTCATGTCATTTGAGCCTCGGTGTCTGACTTTCTATTGAAAGAAGAAAGAACACGCATGTCAAGAGGTATTGCGGGGAGGCGACTATCCGAACTTGGAAAGCCGTCACCCAGAAGATCTCCATCATAGACTATTATGAAGCCAGCAGCCAGTATGATTATCGCAGAATCATAGTATCATATAAATACTGGCAAAGAATGCCAAGTCAATGATAAATTACTGCCGGTAAGGAAGCCGAAGTGCCGAGGGTATCTCGGGAGGCTTGGGGAATTTTGAGGGGGGGGCAGCTTTCCCCGCCTTTGCAATGTGAAGGCAGTATGGTCGATGGTGTAATTTTGTACTCATGTATAATTTCAATCATGTCTGCGCCGCTTTGGTTACAATTCACTGGTACTCAAACCAAACGGAAGCGCGCAGAGCTTGCCTGTGTGGCATGTCACAGCAAGAAGGTAAGATACCTAATTCTCCATAGTCTCGGCAAAGAGGCTAACGGCTGCAGATTAGATGTGACCTGCAGGCGCGAGGGACTCAGGGGTATAGTAACTGCACCAAGTGCGAATCCGGCGGCAAAGAATGCCGGTGAGTGATTCTTCCAAGGCTGCTCGGATGTATATGGCCTGACCCGGTCACAGAACGAGGCCATCAAAACGAGGTCGGCCCGCTGCAAGTACGGCCCCATTGACACCTCCGGTAACCGAGACCAATTCCTGTGTTAAAATAAACCGACATGGCTCTATCCCGGATCATCTTGCTGTTAATCAACCATCCTCTGGACCGCGTGGGGCCGAGTTAGGGAACGATAGCCGGTCCTTGGACTTCCCTAGAGATTTGCTTCAGAGATCTTCCATCTCCCCGGCTCATGTCGAGCAGGCAAGAACTCAGAGCTTCCACAATATCGAATGGTCGCTGAGAGATGACCCATCCCCGGGTCAAGTGCCGCCTGACCCTCAGGGCAGGCCTATGCAAACCATGACCAATGATTCCCCCGCCACTCAACGAACAGAAGACCATTCGGAGCATAATGATAGCTACCCAATTGGTCATGTATTTTTACCAGAGCTACAAACAAATGCTCGAGCTCAGGAGCGGCTCATTGCCGAAAGAATGCCCGAGGTGCTCAATCTACCTGACCCAGACCTACAACAAACATTCGCAGAAACATACTGGGAGTACTGTTACACATGGTGTCCAGTCCTAGACCGAGAGACCCTCTCACAAGAGCTCGCTCGATCTCCGTTACTGGTCAATGCCCTGGCGGTGGTTGGTAGCAATATCAAACCGCCCATGATTCCACATGATGGACCTGCCGGCTATTACGAGCGAGCTCGCACCAGGTTCTACAATGATGAAGAGGCAGATGTCATGACCTCATTGAAAGCTATTTCTCTATTCTATTGGTGGAGTCCGCGGCCACCAACTATCCTCCATCGCCATTCTTCTTGGTGGTGGACTTCGGTGGTCATCCGACATTGCCAACAGCTAGGTGTACACCGGGAACCAGCGCAAAACCACCCACTGCGTCAACAGATTGATCTTAGCATGCGGCGTAGAATATGGTGGACGGCATTTGCGCGTGAGCGACTGACTGCTTTATGTCAAAGCAAACCATGTGTCATTGACCCCGAAGACTGTACCCTGTCCGAACCCACATTGGAAGATTTCTCCCAGGACGCAGATAAAACCAAGGCTGAAGTCTTCATCTACTGGGTCCGGCTTTGCGCTATCATTGGAAAAATCGCAAAATACCTCGCTCGTTCCAGCGACGCCGGATCTTCCGCATTCCCAGCATCTCTGGCCCGCGATCTCATCGGCTGGGTACAGTCGCTCCCTCCTCATCTTCAACTACCGATTGGATCAGATCGCACAACTCATTTCAATAGAGATGTGCATCAACTTCATCTTCCGTACCTGGCCGTCATTATCATCATCCACCTTCAGCGATCCTCCCTTTCCCAGCCTCTCCCACAGGCATATCCACCAGCAATACTCGCCGCGTCATGCATGGCTCGCATTATGCGGGACATTCTAGCACGCGGGGGAACCCGATTCCTCATGGCCATAACAGGATGGTATTGCGGTACGGCATTTATTGCGCTGCTACAAGCTCTTCGAATCGAAGGTCTGGCCAAAAGCGCCAATGAAGATCTAGATATCCTGACTCTAGCCGTGGACCAACTGCGCATAATGTGGCCCACTGCTGCAGTATTCCACTCGGGCTTTGGTCGTCTCCGACCTAGCGCTACCGCGCCGGACTTTGGCTCGCAACGAGCGCCTGGTCCGGATCTCGGTATGGGTGATGGAACGGTGTATATGGAAATGGCAGACGGCATTGATTGGACTGCCTACTTTCCGTTCGCAACTACTGAAACTAGTGGCATCGCTGGTAGACTGCTGGTTCCACATACTGAGGAGCTTTTCTTTGATGATGATGCCTTCGCTGATGCTATGCTTCAGTTTCAGGATTTGTTTGAGCCTTGCGATACCCTCACTGAGATGAATCTTTTTATGTAATATTGTCGAAGACCTCTACACAGCTCCCTAGGTGGTCTTGTATTCCCTTTTGTGTCATACTAGTTCCATTTTACTTAACCTAAACTCATGCAAGACTCACTGGTGGGCCGATCTTGTGCAAACACGTCATTCTCGTTCAACGGCTACCAATTGAGCTTGTGCTCTACCAAAGTGATTCTGATCGGCATACCCAGGAGATTGACATCCTGGTGAATATGCGGGGAAGCCAAGCCGGCTGCCGGCATCGGCTGTCCTTTCTGGGACGTAGCGAGCCGAAGCGTACTCTCCGTACGGCACCTTTGGATATTTCGACTGAAACATCATACATAAGTAGCTAGATGTATATGGATCTAGCTTATTGTTCTCTTCGGTCAATTATCTCTTCGCCAATTACAGTAATCAAGTCTGATCAGAAATTATGGGCAGCACGGCACTGCCATCCACAATGCATGCTTGGAGAAAGCATAAAGGAAACCCAAATCCAGTATGCTAGCAGTTGTATTTCACCGAATACATATGCATATCCCTGACTCTCATAGGTTTGGGAAGAGCTTCCTTTGCCCTCAACCCCTGCCACTGGATTTCTAGTTAAGCTACTGGCATCCGGAGGTACTATCCAGTTCACGTCAAGTTCCGAATTCAAGATCTTCTTTTCTAATATCTCCTATTCCTGATAGTGTGTCACAGCGATCAACCCCTTTTAGACATTGAAGACCGGCCGCAGTTCAATGAAAAGTATACACTTGTATGAACATCTCTTCACAGACGGAATACTAAGAGCAAAGTTGACATTTTCTCCCAGGGCCATGAAGGATGTGGGGAGATCATACAGATAGGTGAAGGAGTCACAGATAAGCGGTTTAAACTGGTAAGAGGATCCCATCACTCACTAACACCGAAATGTCACTAATTTAGAAACACAGGGAGACCGAGTGGCTCTCATTGCAGTCCCCGGATGTGGGCTTGACACCTGCTCTGAATGTTCAAGAGATCTTGCACAACTCTGCCCAGTTGGAATGCACCACGGGATTGGACAAGACGGCTTCTATGCTGAGTATGTTGCAGTCGATGTTCGCGCCGCGATCCCATTGCCCGATGGTAAGTTTAAGTTTCTCGTCATTGAACCACTAAGTATCTAACCTAACTCTGGTCATAGGTGTTGAGCCAGCTGTCGCTGCAGTCGCTACTGATGCTGTCACTACAGCATATCATGGTATTACCCGCCGCGCTGAGGTCAAGAAGGAAGAAACTACTTTCCTTTTTGGACTTGGTGGGCTTGGATTCAATGCGCTCCAGATTGTGCGCGCTATCGGTGCTAGAGTCATTGTTTCCGATCTGCGGCAAGAAAAGCTGGATGCTGCTCTGAATTTGGGTGTTCCGGCAGAGGATATCGTTCCGGTTGGGAAGTCGGTGCAAGAATTTGTTAAGGAAAATGGGTTGCAGGGGAAGATTGATACTGTACTTGAATTTGTGGGCAGCAACCAGACTAACCAGGATGCACAACAAATCGGTAAGTATCCTCGTTGGGTTCCTTTGGTCTTTTGCTAACACTATATCCTTCTTGAATAGTGCGTCCTGGGGGAAAGATCTTGTGTGTTGGCACCCTTGATCTGATCAATGGGTTGGACATGAAGATTGGAATTCGGAAGAGACTAAGTATTATCTTCACATACGGTGGACAGTATCGAGATTTGGTAGAGGTGCTTGACTTGATTGCCAAGGGGGTCATTCAGCCTCAGGTTGAATTGGGCAAGTTGCAGGATTTCCCGAGGGTTCTCAAAGAATTGGGAGAGGGTAAGATCAAGGATCGGATAGCATTAGTGTCAGATGTTGTATGAGTGCATCAGAAGATATTGAATGCATTCTTATATTTGAGATTATCGAAGGTTGAGGATTTAGATACCTCATGGCTATGTTAAGTTACAGCGGCCTTGTCATATGTTTTTAATGGTCCCTTTAGATGTCTTTTTTTTAGACAGTTCTTCTCCTTCTCATGCTTTACAGATAGGCGACAGTTATAATAACCTTTGAAACCTTTGATTAAGGGATGCGGGGAAAAAAGAAAGTGATATATGGATCTATAGGAGAGAATAGAGGGTACATTTGAGGGACACCGCTATCTGATCATAAATTTAGGCATTGACACTTGCGCTCTTCGTCATTCCAATTCCTACAGCAGCTGTTGTCCCTGCGTCAACAGGCAGAATAACACCAGTCATCCATCGAGCATGAGGTCCAGCAAGGAATACAACAGCTCCAGCACAGTCCCATCCATTTCCTTCTGTCCCCAATAAGCTTCGTTTCCGACGGGCCTCACGCGCTTCTTCACTCATACCCTTCCCATACATCATAGGTGTATACAGCATCTAATATCATCAGCTTCGGTTCCGTGCAACGAAAAAAGGTGAACATACCCCTGGACAGACACAATTCACACGAATTCCATCAGGGGAGTGATGGGCCGCCATAGCACGGGTCATATTGACTATGGCACCCTTGGCAGTCGGGTATAGCAGATGAGGTGTACCCCCCTTCAACCCAGCAACACTTCCCATATTCACAATGCTCCCTTTGATCTCGCCATCGTTTCGGCCCATCTCGGGAATGGCATATTTAGCCATTTGAACCATACTGGCAACATTGATGTCCATACTTTTCGCCCACTGCGTCATATCAACTTCCACCGCAGTGCCCGCCGCGCCTCCAATCCCGACATTGTTGATTAAAATATCAAGTCGACCAAACTGTTCAACTGCGAAGCGCACCGCCGCATGGCAGTCTTCTTCAGATGTGACGTCTGCGCGAATCGCAAGCGCTCGTCCACGACCGGGTTTCGAGTTCACGATTTCAACGGTCTTGTTGGCCCATTCCAGGTTAAGGTCGACGCAGAGTACGTCGCAGCCATCATCGGCAAGAAGAATTGAAATAGCGCGTCCGTTTCCGATTCCATCGCCCAGGCAGCCTGCGCCTGTTACGATGGCGACTTTTTTGACTAAAGAACGTGATGGGGGATCGGATGGAATGCCGGACTCCATGGTTATTGATCTGATGATTTGGTTTTCAATTGAGTTAACTTGTCAACTATAACTAAACAGATGCGCATACTATGTACCCTTATACCTACTGCATCTTTGCCCCCTTCACGGCATACCTAAATAGTCCATCTTCATGCGGGGTTACCGAATTGCTCAGATACGCTGTTACCGAGCCGAGCCGAGGTGATGCGGGGGGTAAAGCTGATGGTGACATGTCTCTCAATGAATGTACCTGGCTATGTTGTACACACACATTTGTATATGCTGCCCCTCCATGCCCCTCTGTGAGTGGGTTGCTCTCTGCCTTTTGCAGTGAGCGGGGTTTATTAAATCCGGGTAGAAATATAAAATTCTTATTTGTTTTGTTATTTCTTTCTCTACTCTCCCATCTTCTTTTAATAAGATTATATGTATATTTACCCACAATGGCCGACTTCACTGAATATGGTACGCCTAGCGCCGAATGGATCGCCCTCGCGTCGACGCTGCCTGAGCCCCCCAAGGACCTCTCGGTGGAACAATTAAAGGAACTGGTAAACAAGGACCGCGAGGCAAGAGCCGCCCAAGATATGATCGACGGGCTCGGTGCCGCAGTTCAACTACACGACTACACAATCACAGCTCGCGACGGCACACCCCTCGAAGCACGCACCTACCGCCCCGTCGGCGTTCCAATCTCCGAGCGTCTGCCCGTTTACCTCCATCTTCACGGCGGCGGTTTCCTTTTCGGGACACTTTCTTCTGAAGACGCCATTTGCTCGCGGATTGTCACCTCGCGTGTCCAGAAGGGTACCCCAGTCGTAGTCTTGAATATCAACTACCGACACAGCCCCGAATATACGTATCCCACTGCTTGGAATGACGCTGAAGATGCATTCGTCTGGCTACACGAAAACATTGACAAAATTGGCGGGATCAGCGAGCAGGTTGTCGTGGGCGGTATTTCAGCTGGTGCATGGTTGACTGCGTCGTTGGCGCTGGCTCAGCTGCGCGGCGAGGATAAGCGCTTAGCAGCCTGCCCAAAGATTGCGGGACAGGTCCTCATGATTCCTTGTGTTGTACAGTTGGATCACTATGCGCCGAGACTGGAGCAACTCAAGAGTCCTGAGTTGTCGAGCTATGTGCAATGTGCCGAGGCTCCTATCTTGCCGGTGGCTCGAATGAAGTTGTTCAGTGGGCTTCTTGGACTTAGCAACGCCAAGGATGCTGCTGGAGACCGTCGGATGAGCCCTGGAAATGCCACCGCGGAAGAGGTTAAGGATTTGCCTCCTACGACGTTTGGAATCGCGGGGAATGACCCATTGAGAGATGAGGGTCTGTTTTATGGACAGCATCTCGCTGCGAACGGGTGAGTTTGCCATATTATTCAAAATTTTGGGTGTTCAAATGCTAAATCTTCCATCAGCATTCCTACCAATGTTCATGTCTTCCCCGGGGTCCCGCATGGATTCAGGAGGTACAAGCAGCTTCCCGACAGCAAGAGATGGGACGAGGTTATGAGCGACGGCATTGCCTGGGCACTGTCAAGACCTGCGCCTGGTCCATTTGAGATCAAATTGAAATAGGGCGTTAAGTTGTAGGCTGAAGATGGATACATCATTTTGAGATCGGTTAGTGGATATCAGGATCGGATATCAACTAGAACATAGTCGTAGTTGCCCTAGCAAAGTTGAATGGGATATATTCTTTGTGCCGGATGAAGAGAATAGTATGAATTATGAGGAAATGAGATTAAATTCAATCGAATCTAGGATCAATAAAAGAAGACGGATATGGACAATAGACGATTCGCCGCTCGGACCCACAATGCCGATTGTCCGATCTGGGTGAGACTTCCTATTCATCTACTCTGCTTCTGCTGTGTTTCTTATTTTCTATTCACCTTCAATTGTCTGATCATTATGCATGTCTATTGTTCACTACATGCAATGTAATTCTAATCCGCTTTCAATCCCGCATTGAAATAAAGGGCGGGCCCCTCTCCGACAACCATCGCTTTTGCGCAAAGCGTTGCCCCATTTCTTGTGCGCGATTCAGAAGAGCTTTTATCCCTAAAGCCCATATCGTGCCCTTCTCTCGCGCTCGTTGTCCTGCGAACCCCGAAAACCTACACACCACAATGCCTCCCTCCGCCTCCACCAACGGAGCCTCCTCCACCCCCGACGCCCTCGAATCCGACCTCCTCGTCAAGCTGTCCGCCAGCAGCGCGCTCGAAGATCTGCAGGAAAACCTCCTCGGCTCCCTCCACCGTTTGGGCTGGACCGACAAGGTCACCACCCTCGCCACAGAACTCCTCCGCGCCGGCCGCTGTGAGACCTTCGACGATGTAATGGCGGCAGTGCTCGCTTCGGCAGAGGGTCGAACCCACCCCGCACTGGGGGCCAAGATCGCGAATGGTGAAACTACAAACGGAACAAAAGATGCCAACGGTGTCAAGAAAGGCAACAAAGTCAAAGATCACCCACATCCATACGACCCTCTGAAGTACATTGAAGAAATCGATATCCGCATTCCGGAGACTGTGGTCGACGAGGGTGTCCGCGGATTGAAAGATATTATACGAGAAGTTGCCGACTTGGAAGGCGAGAGTGCGCCCAACGGCGACAAGAAATAATGACAGACACCGGCTGGGAAAGCAGCATTTCAAATTGCGATCATGCATGGCGGGTTCTTTCCAAGGAGTACAGATTGTTTCGGCCTGCATCAACTTTCATGGGTTTACATATGAAGTCTACGGGCGCTCTTGCATTTGAATAGACTACCAATTTATAGGGTTCTGAATATCCCCTTTTCGAAACACTGCATTTTCCCGTATCTGAAGCTTTGGCTCTTCCATAGCTCTTGATGACGCAGTTGGTACTCCAGTCCTGTGCCCCACAATGTGTCTTTGATTATCTTTAATCTCCACAGATCGCATGCTCTTGTGAAACAGTATGGTCGGATTACTTTTTCCGGATAGCCGAATCAAGACAGCAGAATCACCTGCGCTTCATCAAGAAGTCGGGATGCATAGTCAACGATGCGTGTGTGGTATTCCACGCGCCGTGTGGCACGTACCCTTAGCTGGGTGAGGTAGTCAAGGTCTACCTCTCCTAGGGTAGGGATTGGCCGTTCGTCGGCCACTTATTCCGAGTCAGCTTTAGATTTGAGAAATAGTCGGCGACAGAATATTTAGTGGAGGGGTGTATCTCACTTTTGATATTGTTTTCAGTGTGTATGTTCTGTAAGTGGAGTGGGTATGGTTATGAAGCCCTAAAAAGCCACTATGTTAGTGCCTGATATTATATTTGATCTTGTTGTTGACCGGATCATACCTTTGGGGTTTGGTTGGGAGAATTTGAAATGTGGGATGTTTATGTTCGAAGGAAGAGAAAGGAGAAAGGAAGAGAGGACAAATAGGGAGCATGTGAAATAAATAGCAATTACCCTGGGAGTGGGAAAGAGGGCGTGTTTTCTATAGGAAGATACGACTGCGATCTGTACCTAGGTAGGCAAGACTATACCTGCGTAGGTAATGTACCCTTGCTAATGCCCCTACCTAAATAGTTATAATAAAATATATATAGAGTAACCTATCACTGGTAGGTAATTTATATTTGATAGAATAAGAGTGAAGGATAATGTCAACGAAAAGTAAGAACAAAATGATATTGAAGGTCTTGTAGTGAATACTACGGAGGGGGAAAAGCAGAGGAATCGTTGTTCATTAGAAACTAGAGATCCAGGGTTTATATCCCCTGTCAAACAAAGAAACATCCCAGCAAAGGCTCAGTCTGACAAACAAGCAAACATGCAGTACATGCATGAATGGGAGGCACTCCAACAGAAGGATGCCTAGATATACCGGTCTAGGAAATATTGAAAAATTGCACAAGTGGTCAAAATCTTTCAAATTTTTGTCAATTCTTAAGAAAGCTGACTCCCTTCGGTTGAAACGCGGGGGGTGTTGGGCAAACTCCACGGACCTTAGCCCGAGGCTGGGGATGAAGGCCTAAAATTGGCGATAGGTGTCAGAAATTAATATATGACGGCTCCAATTTTGCCCATCCAGCTAGAAAGCAGGTCTTTAGAGGTTAAATATCAATATCAATATGCCTCAAATACCTCGTTATGAGTACACCAGCCCCGTGGATTGGACCATTCCACCAAATCGGGGGCAGATTCAGTTTGTAAAATGCAATATCACTTCCCAGGGTGACCAAGTGCAAATGTATGACACGGCGATTACCAACTCTGCTCTCAAAAGTTGCGATATTGTCATAGCATCAGCTGTGTCTTGGTGACGCGAGGCCTTTAGATGGTGAGATATCAATTCTACGCCATGTCTCCAGGAGTAATAACTCGCTTCTCTCCTACCTTGATACCTATCAACAAGCCTGCTGTCCAGCCGGAGCTCAACGTAGTCAATATGAACTTGATTGGGTACAATGTATACATGGAAACCGGTCGTCCACTATTTCCGTAAGCAAGCCGATACCGAAGACTGGGATCGTTGTATAGTTTTATGGGTTGACTCGTCAGTGAGCTCTATCCTGGGCAAACATATATGGATCATAGAAGGCTATTACTTGCTAGCACCAGGTGAATTGGCAATACACCGGCAGTAACTATGGGCCGCCCGGCCGAACTACCACGGGCAAGGTGGTCGAATCAACTGTTTCTTCATGGTACGCCTTCATCCTTGAGTGATTATAGATCAATCACTAACCTTGGAACAGCACACAGCTATGTCAGCAGCGCCATTTGATCTACCGCTGCGTACCCGATCACAGGTCACTCAGTAATGATGACTCCCAAATCTGTTTCCAAGGAGGGCTTCAAAGGTGTTGGCGTGGCAGATCACACCAAAAACGGGTATCTCAAGCGCACCCAAAAAGTTCAGCTTGGCATTATCAAAAATCAAAGGGTGCCTAGAGTTGAAGTAAAGGCAGAGGGAGCCGCTAAGCTATAATTATTTGTGTCGGTGCTTGGCAGGTGGGGTTAGTAACAAATTCAAGTATAATTCCAAAGATATTGAGTTCAAATCTGTATAGAAATAGATCCGAATAGATGATTGGACAGAATGGCTCCAGGTCGACGGAGAACATATCCTATGTAAGTTATTTTGATGTCCCGAGGTCGTATACTTAAAGTCCCAAGGTTCCAAGGTTCGAGTGTTACCCCGTTAGAAAGAGTCCAGGCCCAGTCACGTGAACCCCATTCTCATCAGACGGGGGGCCTTCTTCGCCTAATCTCGGCCTTTTTCTCTAATGCCCCTAGACGTCCGTTTACTTTTGGCTTAAGGGAACAGAGACATATCACTCACTTTCATCGGTGGCCTTACTTTCCTCCAGCACCCCTATCCCGCCGTGGCCCTGAACCGCCAACCTTCCCCGCTTTGCTCAGCTTGTTGATTGCCGCGTACTCGCACCCGACCACACCCCTCCTCGGAAAGCAACATCTAGAACATACATCCAGAACATATTTCGACCGGAACACCCCCTGTCTGCTCGAATATCTTGCGAATCAGCCCATGTTCGCCTTACACCCTTCGAGTCTTGACGTCCCCTCGTTCCGCCCGCGCTCTCTATAAACTAGAGCATTCGGCGCATTACCGCCGACACCCATTTGTTTGTCTTTGCTGGCACTAGGACCTCCACTCTGGCGGCGGCGCCTGTGAACCTCTCATACCATTCATCTCTACTCTCGGTGAATATTGTCTTGCCACCAAAGATCCCCCGTCATGTCTCTCCACACCTCCTACCACGCCGACTCCGATGCGGACGATGAGTACGAACGCAGTGTCATAACTTCACCGCACCTTCACGTCGACTCGGAATCTTCTCCCACAGACTCCTCCATTCATTCATCAGAACACACCCCGACCAAATTTGGACATCCGATCGATAGTCCTCGCTCACCGCGAACACTCATTGTAGAGTGGGGAGTTGATGAATGCAAGGAATTTTTGACATCGCTTGGATTACTGCAATATCACGGTACATTTCGAGGTGAGCAGACTTCTTGGGGCATATTTAGTTCCCAGTATTTACTAACCATAATCTATGACGCAGAGAATGGGATTGTCGGTGAAGCGCTGATTGCCCTGAAACATGAAGAGTTGAAGGAAATGGGCATCAGCAGTGTGGGACATCGACTAACGATTTTGAAAAGCGTGTATGAGATCAAAGTCAAGCAAGGTGTTTCCCTCGATGCAGACCATTATATTCCACTTAGTATGTTCCCAGACGTCCCGGTTTAACCTCACTTCTAACCCATACTTGCAGCGGCGGACCAGAGTATGAATGAAACTGCAACACAAGAGGATCTCGCGCGCTTAATCAAATCGATTCAAGTTCGAGACGAAAAGCTCATGTTGGTTGAAACAGAGTTGCGCCGGATCACTGACGATTACCGGCGATTGCGCGAAGAAATCCTACCAGTGATCAAAATAGTAAAAGATCGGTCACACCCATTGCCTCCGCCCTCTTCGCATGGGCAATCTTCAGAGAATTGGCACGACAGCACGGCCACTCTCACGTCAACTCCCCAACCCACACTCACGCAGGAACTTTCTTCATCGTCGAAAATTGCGCGGGCTTTCTCCAAACGTATTCATCCTAACGGTGCCACATCCAAAAACAACTCGCCAACCCATCCTCCACCTTCGGGCTATGACGGACGCTCTCATCACGACAACCTCAATCCGTCAGCTTCTACCTTGGCCGCTTCATCCCATTTGACGTCCTCAATGAATGGAGGATCACAACTATCACCTGGAATTCCTTCACCGACGTCGCCTCACCACCACCACGCTCACCCTCAGACCCTCAATCCACGATCATACACTCAACCACTCTCCAGCGCGAACCGCAACACAGCCTATGATTATGCCGAACAGACCCCGACAATACATTCTAGAGACCGATCCACGCCGGGTCAGCTTTCAGCATCCCGTGCGGAGACACCATCCACTGCATCACGTCTTGACCCACGACTCGACAGGTCTGACTCACGAGGTGGTGGCGGCGGAGGTGGAGGCGGCGAGAATCCAAGTAGCGTGGAAATCTTCAAGTCATTCCGAGTCTCTTGGGAAGACCCTTGCTACAAGGTCCTACCGGCTGCTCTTAAGAAATACAACATCAACTCCGACTGGAAGAATTACGCCCTTTATATTGTTTATGGGGATCAAGAGCGGTGTCTGGAATTGCAGGAGAAACCCCTTCTCTTGTTCAAGCAGCTCGAAAAGGAAGGACGGAAACCAATGTTCATGTTGCGAAAGATCCACATGGACAACCCTTCAGGCACCCCAGGCCCTGCTGCATCAGCACCTAATAGTGCTGGCTTCAACGGTGGCCAACAAGGACAAATCAATCTTCCAGGCGGCGTGCTCTGATTTTCCTCGAGGCCAACCTTCCCTCTTTTGATGCACGCGTGTCTGTGGCTTGAGATACCCAGTGACTTTCGACTACCTGATGATTATTTCTTCCATTGCATTTGATTTTGTAGGCCGACCATGTCGCGTCGGTTTTGTCGGTGTTTGGTGTGCTATTGGAGAGCCGGTATACCGTATTCGGGGAATGGATTTATGGGCGACATTGGCGTTTCCTGCTTCTCTTGACGGCTTCGATTCCAGACTCGTCCATGTCCCTTGCAGCATTGTGCATCAATCAGCCTTTTCTCTTTTTTTTAAACTTCTTTCAAGATATCCTTGACCGGCATAGGACCTTCGGTCCGGTGTTTTTTTTATTTTTTTTTATTAAAGCATACATAGTACATACTGAGCTTGTACATGAGATTCCCATTGTTTATTCACACCTGCAGAATTCAGTTTTATGTCCGTATTTTCAGTGATACAACTGTACCACAAACTTGCACAAACATTTGAAGGGCTTCTCAGGCGCTAAACCACAGCAAACTATGACTGTGTTTATTGTTTGTAGCAGCATTCATCCACACTACAAGGTTATTCATACTTCCTTACAAATACAGCTAATAGATTGTGATGATCATGAATGTAAAGCAATTGTATTAAGTCTAGATTAAATCACATAAAGTGATTTTAAAAGAAAAAGGAATGTGACGTCCTCCCCACAGCCAACGCTAATAGGGTACCCCGAAAGATACCCTAGCACAGCTATAACGTGTTGTATAAAGAGGAACGCCTTTCTATACTCTCCAGGGCCGGGAACGGAAGAAAACCCATAAAGGCCGAAGCCATCGGATAAGCCTCAGCAAGCCACAAAGTGGAGCCCCGTGAAGTTGATAGAAAAGAAAAAAGAAAAAGAAGATAAAAAGAACGGGCGACGCGGTCGTATTTATTCTCTGTGGGTTTTCTACGCTAGAGCTCATTGGGCCTCGGTTAAACAGTTCTTCCGGGTGGATTTTATATCCAGTAAATATCAAAACTCCCCCACTCCCCCACCATCACCACCACAAAAATGCAAAAAAGAAGAGGTCGTGCCCGGGATCGAACCGGGATTGCTGGTATCAGAAACCAGAGTGATGACCATTACACTACACAACCGAAATTATTGATAGAGGATTTGAAAATTGACTATATAAGCCTAGAGTGACAGCTCTCGGCACGGACTCGGCACGGACTCGATCTCCTCGCTAGAGCGGGTGTTTTTCCCGAGATCCTGACTGGTTCAAACTGGATTTAGTACATGATCATGATCTGGGGTTCTAGGTTTCATTCTCATTCAAGGGTTCTAACAAAGTGCTTCATCTTCGGAATCTGTAGTGAGAACCCTTTACACTACATAGCCTGAGTTGCTACTCGTAGACTATATTGAAGTGAGCATTGATATATTTCAGTTCAAATGTAATACTACTCCACTATAATTGAGGTAGATATTTGTTTAGAAAAGCCATTGGTATATTTGCTTACACATTATAGCTTGATAGGGAGATTCAGTGCCATCTATCAAAGGCATTCTGCATTTCGGACATCGAGGCAGTGCTTGTGTCAAGGGCATGTTAATTGCAAATGCTATGCTTGACTAAACCAGAGGCCAAAGAAAATACCCACGGGTTTTCCTAGTATGAATGGCTTGCTGTTAAAAGTAAATGAAATGTTGCTTTCTTTGCCGCGAGAAATATACACTAGACATTAATAGTGGAAATATATCTGCGGAGGTTGAGGTGTGCTCGTTCCGAATCATTTAGGGCTTTCTTTACTTAGTTCCTAGTGGGTGGGCGGACCTCCTGGATCATGAATACATTAATGTAAGCTTACTTAGTCGGTAATTTCTTGAATATAGAACACAACAGAGCCCAAATGAAAGGCTGATAGATAAATAAGATAACCAACAACTGAAAACATCAGATCCCCATCACGCCGAGTATTCCACCTGCTCACTCTTCGCATCAGCCATTTCCATGACCTCCGCATCATCATCCGCAAACGCCTTATCACCGAATGCAACAGCAATCTCCTCTAGAGAATGGTGCGCTGTCTCAACATAGTAAAAGTGAACCAGGACAGCCGAACTGAGACAGAATCCTGCAATCACCAGGTAGAAATACCCATGAATTCCAGAGAAAGCGTCGGGGGAGACCATTCCAATAATGAAGTTGAAGACCCAATTGCTAGTCGTGGCCAGCGCCATGCCTTTACTCCGGCCACGGAGTGGGAAGATCTCTGCAGGTAGAAGCCATGGCATCGGGCCCCAGGTGAATCCGTAGAGGATATTGTACAGCATGACGAAGGCATATTGGCCGTTTGCTTTGGTTTGGATATCCACGTTAATTTCGGTGAAGACGCAGACAATGGCGAGTAGTACGGCCATGCCGAGACCTGTTTCGAATAGTTAGAATTCAGTGGTTCATCAACTCGGTTCCATACGGGAACTGACCTCCAAGAATGAGTAAAGGCTTTCGGCCCCATCGATCTGCTAACCACCATGTAACAACTGTTGCAGCGGTGTATGGAATAGAATTCGCAGCAGTATATAGCAGGGATTTGCGATTATCATAGCCAGCGGAGGAGAGGGTGCTTGGGAGGTAGAAGGAGATGATGTTGATTCCGTTAATCTGTGCGAACATCTGCACCGTGATTCCAACAATGGTTCGTTTGCGATAGCGGGTGAACATTTCCTATAAAGTGTTGATCCGGGGTTAGTGATCCACGCGAATTAACAAGTCACACACAAGCAGTAAGGGTAGCCTCACCTTCCAACTTGACTTCCCAAGATTGCTCTCATAGATAACCGCTTCTTGAATTTCGATGAAGGTGTGCTGAACATGCTCCGCATGCGTATTGCCATTAGAATGTAGGTCTGCAATTACTTGCAAGCTTTCATCCACGAAACCATTCAATGCCAACCATCGAGGAGTTTCTGGTAGGAAGAAAGACATGCTAAGCAAGACAAAAGAGAGTACAATCTGGATGATGAAGGGCCCCTGCCAGGAAATATGATCCGGCAGCAAGAAGTTAAACCCATAGTCCACCCAGCAAGAAAGCATATATCCAGCAATCAAACAACTGTACTCTATACCCACCATCAAACCTCGGCGATGCGGCGGAGCAATCTCAGTCTGAATGATAGGCACGGTCATGGAGAGGAAGCCCACGCCCACACCTTGGATAGTGCGACCTGCAATGAAAGTTGCGAAACCAGGCGCAAACATCTGAATAAACGAGCTGAAGAAGTAAATGAAAGCGCCGATGCGAACACACTTCTTTCGGCCAATCATGTCTCCAAGACGACCCGCGATGAGTGCTCCCACCGCCGCGGCGGCTTGCAAACACGAAACAGATATGCCTGTAATCGAAGGGTCGACTCCACTTGTCGTCCCGTCGGCTCCTCCGTAGTTTTTGAAGAAGCGAGCGATAAATATTTCGTTGACCAGCAGCCCGGACATGATACCTATCAAAATCAGCATCTATATATATATTCATCTTGCCAACATATTCGAGGGTGTCATACCAGAGTTATAACCGAAAAGAGCATCTCCCAAACTGCCAAAGGCACATGTTGCATACAGTAAGGCTGTGCCTTTGAAGGGATATCTGGCTGAGATCTTCTTGGGTTTGAGTTTCCTCTCCAGCCAGGTCTGCTGTTCCTCAACTTGCGCGGCGACAGCTAGGGAACGCTCTCTGAGGGTCCCATTGGGCGCCGGCTCAAAGGATTTCGTGATAGTCATGGTGCCGAAGAGGAATTGACCAACTTGGACAACGAGTGCAAAAGCCACTTGTTGATGTAACCAAGAGACGGGGGAAATGGTTTTATTTATACCCCAGGTGCCACCCGTGGGGAAGAGGAATTTTCTCCAGGTTGATGGGGAAATGGAGCCGGAGGTACACTATGGGGTCACCATTTTGATTTACCGAATCCATATATTTACATGTATCTCATGGAGCCCGGGATTGCTATTGGATAATACGGAAGTACCTAACGGCTTAGGTTTCTGGGCATCCTTCCCGGGCCTGGCTCTGTCGGGAAAAGTGAACCTATCATTGATCATTTAGAGCTGCAGTTGGCCAAACTTTCAAGTCTTATTTTCAATCGTCCATGATAATCCCGGGATTGACCATGCTTCTGTGGGGGAAGTGAACGGTTCCGGGAGTACAGTGGAGCCCTAATCTCGGTTCCGGTGGCGAATATCAAAGCGGTTCCGGGACGACTTGGTCGTTGCATGTTGACCCGACACGGTTCCTGAATGTCCGGGATTTGAATTCGGCATAGCTATGTGTTAAAGAGTATATGATAAAAATGAGTATATATTGAAATTTAATTGAGCTACGAATGACCATACATCATTTGAGCCAAGAATCCCTATGGTTCATATTAGTTCTACCTTCCCCATTAAAGTGAAGTATCGGTATCCCGTAGGCTACTTCGGCTCGGGACTTGGAGACACAGATGCAAGTATGGAGACGCTATATGTAGCTGGTCGACTATCCGCCGGAAATGTCCCAACATATGATCCGTTCGCCCACATCTAACTGAGTGGATAAAAATATTTAGGACCTCCGTAATATTTAAAGCTCAGTAGAATCCCACATGTACAGACCCTTTGCTCAATTAAACAAAAAACCGCGAATATGACCGTCACAAAGGCTACCCAGGTATGTCCCGATCCCAGGAGTGACCCAAACACATAGGTTTATATTACACCTGCTCACTCTAAAATTTTATCTAGACTACCAATGAGGCATTTGTACTGCACCCCGGAGGCACATTTGCTTTCGAAGAACGCAGCGTACCCACACTCCAGTCAGATCGAGATGTCATAGTCCGAGTAATGGCAACAGGTCTCTGTGGTTCAGATGTGAGTGGAATAGCTTCGATTTTCCCCATCCCCCCGCCTTCCCCGCTATTTCACAATTTCCATGTCCTCAATTTCAAAAAGAAGAAAAAAACTAACATAATCCTCGGCGCAACAGGTACACTACTGGCAACACGGCCGGATAGGCCCATACGTCGTCGAAAACCCCATAATCCTAGGCCACGAGTCAACAGGAATCGTGGTAGAGAGCGGAAGCAGTGTTCAAGGCCTCGCCGTCGGAGACCGAGTCGCTCTCGAGCCCGGCATCGCCTGCAACACCTGCAATCATTGTCGTAACGGCCGCTACAACCTCTGTCGGGGGATGCGCTTTGCCGCAACACCGCCGTACGACGGAACACTCGCTACCTACTACCGCGTGCCTGCAGAATGCTGTTTCAAGCTCCCTGCCCACATCTCCCTGCGCGACGGTACCCTGATTGAACCTCTTAGCGTGGCTGTGCACAGCTGTCAATTGGCGGGTTTCATGCAGGATAAAGCAGTGGTTATTTTTGGAGCTGGGCCTGTCGGGTTGCTTTGCTGCGCTGTTGCGCGCGCCTTCGGTGCGTCAACGGTTGTCGCTGTGGATGTCGTCCCCGCTCGACTTGCTTCCGCAGTCAAATATGGTGCCACACACACATACCAGATGAGCACCGAGACGCCGGAAAAGAATGCGGTGGATTTGTTGGCGGCTGTTGGTTTCCCTGATGGTGTTGATGTTGCTCTGGATGCAACTGGCGCTGAGCCCTGTCAGAATTGTGGTATTCATGCCCTCACGCAGGGCGGGACTTTTATTCAAGTCGGCTTGGGAAAACCAAATCCATCAATTCCGGTTGGTCAGATCTGCGACAAGGAGATTGTTTTCAAGGGAAGCTTCCGGTACGGGCCTGGAGACTTCAAGTTGGCTGTTGGATTGCTGAACTCGGGTCGAGTCAAGCTGGATGATCTCGTCACTCACGAGTATTCTTTCAGTCAGGCTGAGGATGCTTTCAAAAATGTCGCCGGTCGGGGTGGGATTAAGAGTGTGATTTATGGCCCGAATGTTGACGAGGAAGAGGCAAAAGCAACTTCAGTATAGGCCCAGGCCCTTTGTGACTGTTATTATTAGATAGATCGCCGATTACCCTCCAACTTCATTCCATGTCATGTCCCATAACCAATACAACCCGCCTTCAACACTATCCTGGTGATTGTTTTCGACAGGTTCCCGAGATAGACCAGGCATGTTCCAATCGTATTCTGCTGGCAGCTGCCATGCTTCGTGTGTCTGTATGCCTGGTTCAACAAATTCACCAAGTTGAATGTTATCTCCGCCAGTAGGGATGCCGGCAGAGCGATCCCCTGGACCCAAGGCTGGAAAATATATCTGCGTTAGTAACCTCATCATTTTAGCTACATCGTAGGGATGATAAGCCTCACCATATTGGACAGATGTTAAGCTGTTATTCAGACGATCAGCCCTGCTGAGGTCCGGCAGACGTTGGTCTCTAGCAAGAGGATTACGAGAATCCCATGTCGCATCGAGGGGCATCCGAAGAGTGTCTTCAACAGAAATTAATGACGGATCCGCCAGGGTCTGTAAATGCTGATGACCCATTACTTGGCTTGTCGCGGTAATGGGGGCAAGCATGGCAGTTGATTCACGACGGAGGAGCATTATGACAACATTCTTCAGCACAGCCGTGCTCTGTTTCGACAGTGCAGACCGTCTTCCGAGCAGGTCTTCCAGACGAAGAATGCGAGTAATTGTTCGCTTCACCTCCTGCGCGGTATCGGAAAGAGGCTCTGAGAGAGCCATCACAGCCAACACAATAGCGGCATTGAACAGGTTGATGGCGAGAAATGCGCAGAGATGGCTGTCGGTGGCGAGCTGAGCTAGAGCTGGTAGTTCTGTCACTCTCGATGTTCTTGTTGCGGCATTCATCCATAGATCTGGACTTGTGGTCTGGGTATTGGGAAATGCGGAGTCGGGAGATAAGTGCGACTGGGCCACGGAGGGAGCGGTGGTCGGATTATACATGATGTTATCTGTTCTGCTTTCCTCCGGTGATTGCTTATTCACGGTATAGAGATGATCAACCTGTCGTGCTAACAAAGGTCGATGCAGTACAATGAGAACATTGTCGTAAGTCAATTGCAGTGACAGAGACTGCAAAGCGTATGCCCTTAAGCTTGGCCTGTCATCGGGATTGAAGTCCCGATTAAGATCCAACCCCAAATGGCTCGGTAGACGGGCTCGCCATTTTTGGAGGTTCTCAGTGACGTGCCTGACTAGTGCAAAATATGTGTCACCATTTAGCTGTTCGGACGTCCTGAGAGTACGGGAGCCGAAAACGGTCTTAAGAGCAGGCGATGCAATCAAGTAGAGCTGGTTCAGCTCCCGCTGATAAGTTGAATAGCATATGGGGCTCGCCTCCCCGGAGGCTGGGGCAACAAAATTCGGGTTCTCAAACACATCCGCTGGCATGTCAAGATTGCAATCCTTGTCGTTGATACCCAATGGCCGGCCATAGGTAATTGACGCAAACCTGTCCCATGTGTAAATCGTCCACCACACTCTTTTTCTTTCCTCGATATTTTCGAAATCCCCCCGTTGAAGTCCCCGATGCATTCCCAAAGACTGAGCCATCTTTATAGTCGCTCCTAATAAAGAAAAGGAGAGATTTGGACGGCCGTGATAGACGTGATGCGATCCTAAGAGGATGCAGGTCTGGGCCGAGGTGACTGAAGGTTGATCCATTAATTCCACTAGGTTTGATTCAACCAGCCCCAACAAGTCTGCACTCAATTTCTTCATATCATCGCTGTTGTCGGCGGGATCGGTGCAACCCCTCTGAGATCGGTACCACGATGCCATTGCAAGCATCATGGCTAACAGCACGAGAAACGGTCGTTGCGAGGGGTGTGCAGAACCATCCGCGATAGAGAGGAGGCTCTTTCTAAATTTTGGCTCGTAGATGGCGAGAGAAAACCAGTGTACAGCATCAAAATAATCTTCCAACAGACTGTATACATGCTCCATAGGAGGGAAGGGCTGGCGGAAGATGGAAGATATCGGAATGCGCTGGCCCGTTGTCGGATTTGCCATGGAACCACCTGTGCTGGCCTGGTAGCCGGGTATGGCGGATGTGGTTTGTTCATCAATGTTATGGCTGCCAAGTTGACAGATTCTTCGAGCAATTCCTATGGCGGATTCGGCTTCACCGCAATTGAGAGATGAAGGCAGATCGATCCCTCCAGCGGCGAAATCAGCATCATCGCCCCTAGGATGCGCATCTATCACTCTACTCTGATCAGGAAGTATTTCACCATGACTAGAGCCATTTCCATCCGGTGACTTTTCGGTAGGAGTCACCGAAGACAGATTGGATCGATGTCGGTCAGTTCGTGAGTTTCTTTTGGAAGCCAAACGCCTAATTTCTCATGTAAATAAAAAGAGCAAGTTAAAAGCATCTCTCCAGCTTACTTCGGCAGAGTAGCCCTCCGTGGTCGGGTATTTGGAAGTGGTTGGCAATCGACATTGGCTCGGATACACACTGAGCAAGGCCGAACAGGATCACACTAGGTCCAAATTGAATTTAGTATATGTCATTAGATCCTGACCAGGATCAGGGTGGCTCTACCCGGGATTTATGGCGACGACATCTTTCGCAGGCACTCCGGACTCTAGTTGGCAGTGGCGACCGGACGTAACTGCTTCTATCGGGGTCAACATTAAACCCAGCCATGATTAGGTATTGGAAGGTTAAATGTCGACAGAAATAAGATTTTGGGACCAAGAACTCTCCATCCTTCTGACCCGAAACCGTATTAGCTAAGCCATGTGGATATATCCATGGATTTTCAACCCCGGAATCTCAGGTTCTACCCGACCTAAGGAGGTCCAAGGTTATGTTTTGTGAATTTTTGCCAATTTCTCGTTGAGAGGTTACACGGGGGCATACGAACATAGATTGAAGTTTGTATATGTTCCGAGGGAAAAAATAAAAAGGCAAAAAAGAAGAGGTCGTGCCCGGGATCGAACCGGGATTGCTGGTATCAGAAACCAGAGTGATAGCCATTACACTACACAACCAATTTTTCTTGATAGAGGGTTCCAGAATATGCATCATGAACCTACGAAGAAAAAAAGAAATTACATTGACCTCTATACTGGCCGTTATTACCAGTACTCTTCTGTTCTTTGATAGAGAACATATGATTCCGTACTTTTCTGTTTTTATGAGAAAGATCTCTACACCTTCCAATGTTGGAATGTCTATTCCCATTCACATGCATGTCTTACTTTGCTATGGGGTTATGTTGCCGGCCCAAGGTCAACACCGGTAGGCTTGACCATCCCGTTTGGGGTGCTGAGCTTTGTGTTCTGTGAGAGCAGTGTGTGTATGAGTCCATTAATCGTGGCATACACAATAATTGGGCTCATAGAGTTGTATATAGAATTGGCCTGGTTTATGAGTAGCCTGGCTTAGATTATATATATATCTTATGGGAATATACACAGAAAACATTTGACGTTACATAACTGGAATTATTAGATCCCCGTTAATAAATTAGAGCTTACCGTAGTGTATAATCCCTATAGCTACCAAAGAGATATATCATAGAATCCATTAACAAAGAATGCCTAAACCAAATTCCAGGGATATTATTCCAACCGAATACACCCGAGGGTCCCCCCATGGCATCTCCTCACAACGGCCTCATAAGCCATTCGTCTGGTATAATTTCGTTTGAAGTGGCTCTCACTTCCGGGTCCCAGGTCAAGATTTTCCGTATAGAACGCAAAAACTGGTCTTTCTCCTCTCCCGGTGGGATTGTTGTGACAAAGTCCTCGAGTGAGGTTTTTGGTATTGGTAGTTCGGAGACCCAATTTCTGTAATAGTTTGAGTGAGAATAGGCGTTGACCGGGGGGAGGGTGAGGCTTACCCTGTGTATCAAAGTAGGTTGAGAAAAGGGGGCTGTTCTGGATAATATTCAGGGGAGGGGGCCCAAGATATCCGATATATTGTGCTAAAGCCAATGGAAGTACATACTGGCCATGAATATGGTCAATCGGATCGAAGAGGCTTTTTCCCTCCAAAAGTTCGAGGGTCTGTATCGATGAAATCTAGTTAATAGTTTGCTTAGTTATAGCCGACGAGGAATGTGCTCAACTCAACTCACCATAACGCCAATTGACCATATACCAGCTGGAAATCCCCATGGTAGATGCAAGAGCACTTCGGGGGCGCGGTAGAGATCGGACATCCACCAGTCTTGATTCACGCATCCTTCGACCAGTCGCATTTGACCATAGTCTGTAAGGTTAAGGTTGCCGGAGAGTGCTAACATGGTAAGTCTAGATTTGTAGACAACTATCGGCATAGCCCCGTAAATGGTGGAGGCTATCGGCAAACTTGGATCCTGGGATTCCTGGTTCTCAATATCTTGCAGGCTAGTGTCGTCCTCAATTTTCATTAAGACATTCTGGGGTGAAATATCTATTTCTCCGTAAGTAGATAATTAAGATATATATAAGTGGACTTACCAGTATGGGCAACACCGCATGTCGCATGTAACCAGTTCACAGAGATGAATAGGTGGTGTATCAAGGATTTAACTAAAGTCTTAGGGATCATTGCATTAGGAAATGCCCCCTGTAATGTACGGACACTGTTGCCTTGAGGCTTATATGCAATGCAGTGATGTCGACCAGCTGGACTTTCTGTTTCAAATATATCACGCGCAAGCCTTGTAAAGTCAAGCCCAGGATGGTCCTTATCAGCGAGCTGTTTCAAACGCTGGAGCATGTTGATTCGTTGAGAACAGGAGAGGGCTCGGCATTATTGTTGTCAATCCGCACAGAAACCTTCAGCGAAGCATATTCATTCGCCCTATATTTCAAGTCAGTAACAGGCGCTGATATCAAAACAATTCTAGTGGGATAAGACCTTTCATCCCACGCAAGCCAAACAGTCGAGTAGGCACCATAGCCAAGCTTCGCAATTATCCGATATCGATCCTTAAAAACCTGGCCAATTTTGACAGGGTAATAATATTTCCTATGATGGAATGGGAGCGTTTGCTCTTCGATTGCTTGACTATGTGCTGCTATCGTGTGAGTCAGTCGATGGACGAGGGGAGGTGGTTGAAAACAACGTGGTCGGACAATGAAAGAGAGCGGGGACGATGAGGTTGTGAGGCGCATTCGTAGACCCGTCATCCTTTACCTGCTTCACTTTAAGACAGTGGCAGTCTTTGCTCATCACGGCTGAGGTTGCTAGGGTATGTAATTCTTGGGCTAACTTATGATATTTGACATAATCAATATAGAAATTCAAATATATGAGCTATTTTACTGAGCTATTTGCTTTCCGTCTATTATATTATAATTCGGATAGCCAAAAAAATGAACTTGACTCATAAAAAAAGGATACTGACCATGCTTGCGCATGTCCTGAACATGAAGTTAAATAATATTTTATCATCCATCCTTATCATCACGTGTTGTCGTGTCAGGGACGCGTTAGACAACTTTATTTTCGCCCAAAGATCCAAGCCACTAACTAGTTACTAGCTCTGATAACTGTGGCAACTAAATCCCAATGAGTTTGGATCGTGTCATTCAGGATTCCGACGAGGACGAACCCTTCGAAGGGGATGACCTCCCCACCTCTGTCAACCCCCCCCCACCCCTCGGAGATCGCATTACAGCAGGAATATCAACATGCCCCCGCCGAACAGACGACTCACAATGCACTGTATGAATGCGGCCCTGCTCCTGATGAAAGCATTTTCCCACAATTGAACGTCAATTTCGACGAGTTTATCCAATCGCAGGGAAAGGGCCATTCAATGCTATCGTCGTCGCAGCAGCGGCGGGAGGACAGATGGATCCCCTCAACCAGTGAGGGTGGAAGTGGATCGGTTGGTACGATGTGATAGCATAATTTGAAGCACAAAAATAAATACCTGATCTATATGCTGATACCGAAGATGATATAGGCGCTATGATGACGGAGATCGGACTCGCGCAGAGAAGACTTCTCCACGACGACCCTTCAAGTGCAAGCCTGCCGCTCCCTTCTACGGCCGCGCTGTACTCGACAGAATCATTTCAGTCCGCGCCGTTTCCTACCATACCAAGTTACCACTCGTATCAGATGGATCAACCGGAGAGTGACAGCTTCGCATATAATCCAGCACCAATTGGCGCCTACGTCGATGCAAATCAGACTTCATTGCCCCCCAAACAGGGTATCTATGATTTGACTCCTCCTGACACCACTAACTCAATGGCCTTGCCTCCGAAAACTGCCCCTCACCAAACTACCGAGCCCTTCATGGAACAAAAGAATCCACACCCAAACCCACCCCAGGAAGCTTCACAGCCCAAATCTCAGCAGACGAGTCCCAATTCTCCCCATGACACTGAGCCTCTCTCCTCTGTTGCATCCATGCGACTCAGCGAAGCAAAGACTACTACCGCTGGAACCAGTCTCATTTCCCCGCAGCAATCCCAGTCAAGCATGCACGACGAGCTTTCTCTGCCAGCTGTCATACCAACTGTGCCAGACGTCGAAACGCCCGGTGCAAAGAAAAAGCGAGGAAGGCCCAAGAAACAACCTGTGCCAGATAACGACGAAGATGACGAGCTAGCCAACTCTCGGGACCACGAGTTCAAACACCCTGGCGCAAATGGTGCGATTGACCCCTCCGATAGCGAAGAGATCACGGAAGATAACACCCCGGCCTCGAGTGGCGTCTCCGATGAGACTGACGAAGATAATCTAGAAGCAGCCCCCAAGCCTGCAAAATCAGGACCCAAGGAGCCGAAAAAGAAAAAAGCCAAAAAAAGCAAGACGACACCCGCCCCGGAGCCTGATGCCGATGACGACGTGATATGGGTGGATACGAAGCCTCTCAGCGTGGAGCCTTCAACCGGGAGTGCCACTCCGCAGACAGAAATTCCTGAGCCCCCAAGACAGGATCTAGACTCCAATGTTTTGGACTCAAACCCGCCTGTTGATGCACAGGCACAGATTCCCGCAGTCGAAGAGAAGGACCAAAACGCCCCAAACCCCGTAAAACCAGCACCCAAGAAACGCGGACGCAAGCGAAAGCAGACAATGGAGCAAGCGGAAACACCATCAGAGTCCGCAGATACACCCGAACAAAACAAGCCGGCCTCCGGGGCCCAGACTCCTGCGTCGAAGTTGTCCGTCGTTGTTGATAATAGTCCCAAATCCATACTGGAAGCTAACACCAGTAACAACGATACATCTGCTATTCAAAGCAAGGACCAGAACCCCCATCCACTTCCTGCTCCTGATCCTCTCCCTGAACCTACAATTGATACCCCTCAACTTCAGACTCCTTCGAAGCCTGGTGCTGCGTCTGTCAATACACCGCAGAACGCAGGAAAGGGCCCGGATAAGCATAGTCCCATCTCGGCGCGGAGTGGGGTGCCTTACCGCGTTGGGTTGAGTAAGAGGGCGAGGATTGCGCCGTTGCTTAAGATGGTGCGGAAATAGGGATGATTTTCTGTTTTCTTGTTCTTGATCGAGATCTTTGTTTTGTGTATTTTCATTGGGTTGGTCTGCTGCTGCTATTATTCTGCTATCATTATACCCCTCGAGAGAATGCTCTCGGCGTGCTGCTTTCCGTCTTGTTTTTTTTCTGTTTGTTTGTTTGCTTCTGTTGTATTGGTATCTGCATATCTCACATGGTTGCATGTCTATACTTGCTCATTTATATGAAGTGGAAAAAAGGTTGGGTTACTTTATAACATCCTGCCTAGGTGTGAGCTGCGACTATCTGTCTTGAGATCTCGGTTAGTCTCATCATCGAAATGATTATATTTATTTGAGGATCAGAGTGGAGCTTGCTCTGTTAAAGGATTTCACGAGAGCCTCCAATCATTAGTCGAATAGAAGACAAACTTTTGTATTGCTGCTTGTTGATGATTCCTATTCCACGAGCTAACTAACCCTGCCTCGTCTGCCAATAAGTTCAAATGAATGGAGTGGCTACAATAAAGCCACAACATGAAAGCATAACTATAATATCGACAATGTCAACTTGGCCAAACAATCATGGCAATCCAATCCAAAGATCAAGATGATGCATCACATCCACATCGCAACGATCAAAGCAAGGAACAACGACATAGCAGCCGCGGTGCCAATAGTTCGGAAATCAGAATCCGCTTCCGACTTGTGGCTCTTGGTTTCAACCTTCGGGTCCCAGGCATCCCCATTGTAAGGAGCCTCAACGGAACAATATCCGGCATCTTTTTGACAACCGCTTCCACAATGATTGGTGGTGTTGCCGCAAGAGTTAGTACTACCACAGCAAAAGCCATAGGTAGACCCAAGGCAAGTGTAATTGGAACCACAGGAGCCGTCCCAAGAGATCGGCTTGTTGGGATCTGCCGATGAAGAAGTCTTCTTGGGCTTCTTCTTGTGGGTGGGCATCCGGCTATCCTTGCGGTACCAGAGTGGCCTGGGATCTCGGAGACAGTCACCAACGGTAATGGCGCGATAGCCCTGCCTTTTGATGTTCTTGAGCATATGCTCCGTGAGGTTATGGACAGTCTGTTCATGGGCGTCATGGGCAATGACAAGCCAAGACTTGGTGCGTGGGTCGCTGTACAAGAGCTGGTGGTCAAAGATATCCTTAGACCGCTGAATCAGATCCGGACTGTCGTTCTTGTAGTCGTCCGTGTCAATGTCATACAAAATGATGTGGTACCCAAGCTTGCCCAGGTCATTTCCGCACTCTGTGTCAGGGTTGCAGCTGGAATATGGCGGCCGCATGTAAGTGGGGAATTGTCCAAGGATATTGCGCAGCGCAGCTTCATTCTTTTCAATCTGCTCATTGCGTTGTGTAGGAGTGATCTTGCTGAGGTCCTCATGCGACCACGTATGACTGGCGATCTGGTGGCCACTCGAGTGCATGCGTTCGATCAATGAAGCCCACGGCAAGGAGAGGTCATCAATAGGACCCTTTCCGTTATTGATGCCAGTGATGAAGAATGTCGCCTTTGCATCATATTTGTCAAGCAGATCGAGCAGATCGCCAGTGTAGCGTGTCGGGCCATCATCGAAGGTCAATGCAACAGTTCCGGGGATAGCGCATGAACGAATCTCCCGAGGGCCGTAAGGAACTTGACCGATGTGAGGACGGGCGATTTCTTTGGTTGGGGGTCCATCAGGCGATCGGTGAGCGTCACATTTACCGTAGTCAATCTTGCAGTCTGGGGAGCGACAGTGTGCCTTAGATGTGCCGCAGAAACCTATCACGGAAATGCCATCAGTAAGCTGCTCAACCTAACAGAGCTTTGACACATACCTGAGCCAGAGCAGCATGTGCCGACTGGACACTTGCCGATCTTGGGGCCACAGCGATAGTCCAAATTGTTGGGGGCATCACGGGTGTTCAAATGGGACTCGGTTTCTGGTTGAAATTGTTCAATCAAGACCGTATGCACAGGACCGGTGCCATGCACTTTAGCAAACGCACACGTCGCCAAAGTGGCGGCCAAGATGGGTTGAATACGCATCTTGACAATGGTATATAGGGTTAAGTTATGTTCAACTGGGTATGCAAGAGGTAATGGGTTGGGATGATAGCACGAGGTGATTGTGGGAGAAGAAGAGAGAGGAGACAAGTAGGTCCTCGGCGAAAGGTAATGAATGAGCTAATTTCTACAAACGGAAGGAGGACAGAAAAGGAAAGAGCGAGAAAGCCTCAAGGCATTTGTTTACTTTTTAAAACACAAAAGGCAGGAGCGAACCTCCCAGAAAGAGCTCTCAGCCTTTACATAAAGATGTAGAAGTGTATGTTGACGCGCTTGTATTCGATATGAACGTGGGTATCGTGAAGTCCATGGCCATCTTGCGCATCGGAGGGGTTGGCCTAAGAGCCCAGTACATTTTCCAAATCCAGCAAATCACAACCTAGTGGGTGCGATCAGTATGATCATGATGTGACCACATATAGCCAATTTAGATCAGATGCGCCACATCAAGCTTGTTCAGCAGCTCTCAGCATCACGTGGAAGGGTCTGGGCTACAGTGCAGTGTCGGCCAGACATCTATCAGTTGTAGACCAAGTGATTATGGCAACTCAGTTTGTTCGGGTAATGTTATCCTCGCCGACTGCTGAGAAGACAAAGGGAGCAAGGGTGTCCAGGTGTGGGCCGAATTTCGCAGGTGCAGTTCTCGTAATGACGCCAATTGCAGCAATCAAGTGCCGACGCTGCACCATGGAAATGTTGGAAGACAATGTTTTCGTCAGATTGGACACAAATCCGTTGAGCTGATTGTCGGAGAAGTGGAGCACAAGCGCCGAGATGGCTGTCAGAGCGCGCTTAGTGACAACAGTTCCAGCCGTGTCGTTTTGGATGATGGCCATGACGGATACTTGGAGGGCAGCGAGCTCTGACTCCTGGAGAAGAGGCCCAAAGCATGTCACGACCTTGATGAGCACATCGATGGCATCACTGCTGAAGCCCCGTGATGGATCTTTCTCCATCATGCTCTTCACCATTGAGCCCCGCCGCCCTTTGCCCGAGGGTGTTGGCCCGGTCAAACGGGGGACCAAGACCTTTGAAACTGCCGAGTATGCCGTAATCGCATTTTGAGATGCAGGCTGACCTGACTGGGGACGAGGGAGGGTATCGACGATGACGCGAAGAGCAGTGTTGGGGACAGATGTGTCTATCGTCTGGGAGGCAGTCAGATTGGCCAACTGCTCGAGGAGAGGTGTAAGAGATTCAAATGGCAAGCGAACAGCGAGAGGACCGAGACTGGTTCAGGTTAGACATTAGCAGGACTAGAGGGGAATCGCGCTCATGACGAACCATTTGAGGGCCTGGTTCTGCACGTCGCCGTGTTGATCGTCTAGGGCCTTGAGAAGACCTTCTGCGAGATTTGTTGATGTGCCACGATCGTGAGAGAGGAATGAAGAGTTCGGGTTGGTCAGGATCCCATATAGATCGTTCAAGGACATGTATCTCAAGTCGGCGTCGGGGTCATTAAGCTTCGATAGCAGAGTGAAGATTGTCTGCTGGGTAACCTGGCGGTCCGCCATATTGATGGTGATGGGGCTGTGAGTATTATCGGGAAATGAGGTTGGGTTGAGGGAAAGTCCTCTCAAGGTGACGAGTGAAGTTGTGTATATGTAGGCAACCGGGGAGAGCTTGCGGTGGTAGCTTTTGATTAACGCCGCAACGTGGGGTGTAGACACCTAAGGTATCAACTGTTTATGGCCTGAGGCACAACATTACAACTACTCGAAAACTTCTCAACATATCGAGGTTAATATATATTATTTATTTAGGACTAATGGTATTTGATTATGATACCTATGTAGTAATCTCAAGGTTATATAAATGAAGTTGATATTAAATACTTGTATGTTCTCCAATTATTTGATCTGATAATCAGATAGATGAGATCCACCCCGATATCGAACGGGTCCAACTTCCCAGCCAGTTCTATCGATACCATACCGAGGTATTAAAAGATGTACCCCATGTGTCTTTTACGAGTACAAGTTACATTACAATCCACCAAAACTAACTGTGTTCTTCAAGTACCGAATACCTGGCCCAGCCATGTCCATTACATCACTACGCACAGACCAGCTCGGAAACAACCAACGAGTGGTCTTACGACACCCCGAGGTTTACTTGCGAAAACCGGGAAGCTCTGGTTTTGTAGTTAACTTGACCCTGTACTCTACTCTGTACCTAACCAATTCACTCCCCTCAACCTATCACACTTGCCATATTCTCTATCCCTTCTACTCTATTCGTACCCGGCTTGCTACTACACAATGGTCTTTGCACGCCGTTCAATCTTCCGTGCTGCGACTGCAGCTCAGTCCTTCCGAGCCGCTCCCATTGTCCGCCAGTCTGCTCAGCTTCTCGGTCGCCGATTCAAGTCTACTGGCGGCAGCTATGAAAAAGGGCATGCATCCAGCGACTTACCTTGGTGAGTTTATGTTCTTGCTTCCGAGCAATTCGACTTGGTTTTCTAATTACGTCTGATTGTAGGTTCGCGGCCTCTGCTGCTGTGACCGTTCCAATGGTCTTTTATCTCTGGCCTTCCGGTTCAGAGGGACACCACGACGCTCACGGGGACGCTCACGGGGACGCTCACGGGGATGAGCACAAGGACGAACACGCGGAAAAGGACGGCGAGGTAGAGGAGGCCTCCGAGGAGAAGCCCGCTGAGCCTTCCTATGAGGCGGTGCCAGAAAAGGAGGAGAAGACGGATGTCGAGGACAAGGGCGAGGAACAGGCGGATAAGAAGGAAGAGCCCGAAGAGAAAAAGGAAGAGCCAGAGGAGAAGAAAGAGTCCAAGGAGGAAGACAAGGACGAGGAGCCCAAGGATGATGACACGAAGAAGGAAAGCAATGACGACAAGAAAGATAACTCCAAGGAGGAAGAGCCCAAGAAGGACGAATCCAAGGAGGATGCTGGAAAGAGTGAGAACAATGATGGCGAGCCCAAGAACTGAAGACGCCTTATTTTGCCTTGAGCGGCCGCAGAACCAAATCTGTGGATGATGTTTCAACATGTTAACTTTTGATGTCCTTGCTCCATACTTATGTACCTATACCTCTACTAGATGCGAGATCTGAGATACTAGTTATGTTAACGTGTCAAACAATTTTTTAACAATAGTTTATTGTCTAGTCTGGCGGCTTGGTGTAATGCTAATGATGCTTGGGCATTTATATGGAAGCACAATAGTTGGCTGCTTATACGAGCTCAGAATTTGATGATACAGGACTAGATAACAAGAAGATCAAATTGTTTTTATACATGTATAGAAGTTTATAATTAGGATTCTTTTAAGATGGCTTTCTGGTATTTTTTTGGAACATCTTTTGATACCTCATTTTACATGTCGTTTTGGGATAGTCAGTCACTAACTAGAAAATGTCATCCGCCGTACTCTTCTGGGTTCTTTGAAAATTGACCTGCACGTGCAACTTTGCTGTTTTTGATCATGTACCCGGTCCCGACCCAAGAGGACATCCTGCAGCTTTGTCACGGGAAAAAGTACATCATAGTAAATACCACCACAGGTATTTAATAGACGACAAAGACCAAGACAGAGGAAGAGGAGCAAACTATCTCAACTGAATGAAGTCCAACGGCATGTGACACATAAAGCCCTTTCTTCCGGCAGTGTTTGACAATCGACCTGGGTATCCAGTGTCAACATAGAACATTGAATGCCTGGGCATAGGTTGTATGTGTATCTAGGGAGGACATACAACATTGGAGGCTTAGACAAAACGGTGTGATGTTCTATCTGCAAGGTTCAAAGATATAGCTCACTAGTAGTTAGGTGAAAAGGGACATTGATACGAAAGAAAAGATGTTATTGTAGCTCAGATCTCAAAGTCAACTCTATATAGCATTCCCAAATAGAGACTGATATAACTCCCTATGCAGATAATTCATATACCACGTTTCCAAGCTCAAAAATACCCAAAGATACACATTCGATCGTTGATAGCACAAGATAAAGCTACCAATGTACTGACTCAAGCGTCAAACTTGTACTTCTCCTCCTGGTCCTAAACAAGAGAATAAGCACATACCCAAAACAACCAAGGACAAAACATACCCAATACTTATTGAACCCAACCCCCTCACAAACCTGGTCATAAGTCAAAATCATCGGCGGAGCTCCAAGAAGCATACTCTGCTTAAGACCATCCAAAGCAGACCGCACACTCTTAAGGTGCGCCGCAACCAACGTCCAAGGGTATGCAACAGCACTGTACCCAAGCCCAGCAAGGTCCTTGGCTGACAAGTTCTCCGTCTTTCCACCTTCAATGATATTACCGAAAACAGGAATATCGATTTCCTCCGCACATCGCTTCATCGCCTCCGCATCTGGCAGTGCCTCGACAAAGATAGCATCAACACCAATACGCTTGAACTCTTGTGCACGCGCCATGGCCTCTTCCCAACCATGTATCAACGCGTCAGTACGGGCAAGGACGAAAATATCCTTTCCTTCATTGCGAGCATCACAGGCAGCTTGGATTCGAGCGAATGCTTCACCACGAGAGACGACACTCTTCCCCTTTGTATGGCCACAGCCTGTTAGAATGCTCATTGTTAGCGAAGGGCCCTTCTACGAAACGGTTTAAGGACCTCAATAATCCGGAATACTCACGCTTCGGCCATTGCTGATCCTCAATCATAACACCAGCCGCACCGGCATTAGCAAAGCTCTCAACAGTTCTCTTAACATTCATCGGGCTCCCGTAACCGGTATCACCATCCGCCATAACGGGCACCGAGACCTGGCGGACCACATCGCGGATCTTATCGCACACCTCGGCCATGGCGATATATCCCGTATCAGGGAGACCATAGGAGCTGGCGACGGCATAACCCGCGAGGAAAACCATAGGAAAGCCTGCTTCTTCGACGAGACGGGAGGAGAGGCCGTCGTAGCTGCAGGCGTGTGCTAGGATCTTGGTTGGGTCATTGTGGGCCTCCAGCATCATAGTTCTCAGGCGGGATGCTTCGAGGGAGGGGATCTTTCCTCGGACATTTTTTAATGTCAGAGTTAAGTCTGCTGTCTTCCCGTCCGTGGACCCGGTTGTTGTTTCTGCGAGAGAATCGAAGTGGAAGGGGTAGGGGATTGTGGTGGAAGACATTGTGAAATTTGGTTTCTTGGATTGATAGAGGATTGGAATAATGATTGTGAATTCAATTGAGGTTCGTTGGCGGCTTTTAAGCGATTTAAATGCGACATCGGGGCCTTTTAGTTCATCGCTTTACATCAGAGCGGGAATTTGACGGATATTGGCAACTATCCGCTACCCGAATGATGATCCACCCAACCCTTTCCCCCTCAGCAAAGAAAGATTCAGATTGGCTGGAAAATAATCCTGGGAAAAGGCAATGGTTTCCCCAGCTTTACTCGGCCGTGTATGCAGAACACCCGTCATTTTGCGGGGAATCTAGCAGATCCAGCCTGTATCTGGATCTTCCCCACGGGGTATGGAAGACTTTGAGTGCCGGAATGCGATATACGCACTTTTATTGGGCCGGCTCTATACGAAGTGTTCATGAATTGCCGCGCATTCATAACCAAGAGATGGACATATTTCAACCAGCGCTTGTCCCCTGTCACTGCTGCTCCTAAGGTCAGCAATCACTCCGCCTTTTTATACACATTTTCAACATATTGAATGCAGTCAGATATGGCGGAAAAGAATCAATCCGAGCAGAGCCCGAGCTCTCAACATGTCGAGTCCAATGACCCGGAGAAGGACCAGCCTCAGGTGGTGATCCCTCAAGAGCGCCAGTCGGTCATCCGCAGAAAGGTTCATCATCACTTTGCTACAATATGTCTGAGGTTTTGCTTACTATTAACTAGTTTGATCGTCGGGTCTTGCCAATTGTATGTATTCTATACATTCTATCTTACTTGGATCGAGGTGAGCATACCCAACTGGCTCATCCAATCTTCTATCTCATCAATAATTAGGAAACATCGGCAACGCCAAGGCTGCCGGACTCGACAAGGATCTTAACCTCAGTGACTACCAGTGGTCTTGGGTTTTGTATGCCTTTTATATCTGCTACATCCTGTTCGATTGGACTACAGTCCTATGGAAGATCCTCCCAGCACATTCCTACATTGCCGTTCTCTGCATTTGGTAAGTTTCTCATTCCACTCAATACTATTTTTTCCCTGCTAATGCTGGTATTTTTAGCTGGGGCACAGCTGCAATGTGTAGTGGTGCCGTCAACAGTTTCGCTCAAATTCTCGCCACTCGGTCCTTGCTGGGTATCTTCGAATCCGTCTTTGGCTCTGGTGCACCATACTTCCTCTCTTTATTCTACCAAAGACAAGAACTAGGGCTCCGGGTATCAATACTCCTTGGGATGTCCCCAGTTGCCAATTGTTTTGCCTCTGCTCTTGCCTATGGTATTACCCACATCAGGGGATCTATAGAGCCATGGCGCTACCTATTTATCATTGGTGAGATACTAACCTCCCATTTACTTCCATCTGTCCTCAGCACTAATGTGAAGCCCCACTATGCAGGGCTTCAATTTAAATGATCAGAGTGACAGGGGTCATTTAATACTATACAATACTACTGCGAAGGCCAATGGCACTAGTACTGCATGTATTCAAACTGAACTCTGAGCCTTCCATCATGCTCCGAGTTCTACTAATATAGTACTGCGTAGTGCGGGCTAAGCGAGGTCACATGACTATCATCTATATATGTCTTTATAGATCCACTCTGAGTCCTGCGACCCCTACTGTGAGAGTGGGTTATGATATTACCTCTCTTCTTTATGTATGTCGCCCTCGACGTGCTCTTGGCTCTGTCTTCTCTTTGTTATACCTTTGTGTTATTATGCTTTTCGCTTTCTTTGATAGCTTTGACCGAGTCCTTTAATGCTCTCTAGCCGAGTCCTACGATATTGTCAGTTCTTTATTTGTCTATATAAGATTCTTGAGGTTTTAAAGGCTGTATATCTCTCTTCTTTTCGGAGTATATCCTTATGCTCTTTTCTCTATAATGTCCTTTAATAATAGTATTACTAACTAGGCTCCTATAGCTGTATCTACTATCTTTACTAAGATATAGTGTATATAGTATATTAATTTGATTGCTAATATCCTGACTAGTATCTACTATAACTCTATAATAGGTTATAAGTATTAGTATTGTTATGCTTAGTACTAGGCTTATATAATAGTAAGTCTCTTCTCTGTCTTTGCTAGTACTTTCTGATATTGTATAGGTTGATTCTTAGCTTAATAATGAGGTAAATGCTGTTATTCTTACTCTAACTATAGCTGCTTAGTATACTGCTTTGATAGTATTTAAGAATGTTTATAATACTCTTAGTTATAATATTAATATTAGTAATATCCTAAATATTATAATTTATATTTCTTCTCTATCTTCTCTATCTTCTCTGTCTTTACTATCTTTATTATTTATACTAGTTAGTAAATTATTAATATAGTTTTAAGGATTTATAACTAGAATAATAGGGCTTATATTAGGCCTTTAGAGGAGTATTTAGGCTAGGTTTTATATAGTTTTAAATATCTTTATACTAGATAGTTTTATACTTTTTGATATATTATATAACCTATATATTTAAGTCTTTATTAACTTTATAATCTTTATAATTCTTTAGGAGTTTCTTTATAATAAACTTTATACTTATTTCTCTTCCTTTCTATCTAAGGCTATTTATTTGTTATTAGTCTATCTAAGGATTTATACTTCTTATTAAACTTAGGGATAGTATTTATTTTATCTACTAAGATATTATAGCTCTAGCTTTTATAATATAATATTCTTAGATTAATAGATATATTATAATCTAGTTAGTATAAATTCTTCTAGCTAGAGATTTATACTCTTATATATCTATTTTCCTTAAGTACTAAGAGATAGATAGAAGATATTTATAGAATTTGTAGAGTATTATATTCTTTTTATAAACTATACTAAGATATCTACTATAGGGTTTTCTAAGTCTTTTTTATAGATAGTTATATATCTATCCTATTCTCTTTTTTAAATATATCTAATATAATTGTTTCTTTAAGGGTACTTTTTAGTTCCTAGATATTCTTACTATCTTTATAGTCTTACTAATAGACTAGATATTATAGATCTCTATCTCTCTTTCTAGTCTTTAAGATCCAGTTTATCTTAAATTTAAGCTCTTTATTAATCTCGAGTAGATCTAGGTATTTAGTATAAATTAGGTTATCTTTATAAGATTTAAGTATAGAGATATATTATATTATATAAATCTGTTAGTATAGAGATATTAGTAGTAGCTAGTATATTTGTTAGTCTATCTTCTATATGATTTAGAAGGATCCTTTATAATAATTTTCTAACTTCTTATAGGGTTATTCTGAGTTAATATAGGTATTTTGAAGTAGTATCTAGTTAGTTATATAAAAGGACTTTTTTATATAGTTCTTATCTATAGCTTTTTTTATAATCTTCTTAGTTTATTATAGCTTCTTTAAAAGCTTCTTATATCTTTCTATAAGCTTAATAACCCTTGATTTTATATCTAGGTAGAGGTCTTTATCTCTATCTTTGATATTTAAGTATAGCTCTAGTTTTATACCTATTAGTACTTTGTTTAGAGATATCTTTAATACTAAGTATATAGTTATATTATATATAAACTGTATAAAGGGAATCTATTTTGTCTAGTTATCTTAGTACTAATTAATATAGTTATATAGGTAGTACTTAATTAATTAGTTTTATCTCTCTATTTATTTATCTGTCTAAGGATAGTGTGATTCAGAAGGGATCACATGGTTTCTATTAGGTTGGGGTTCCAACATACTAAATACTATCCCCTAGGAGGACCTAGTGCATCCATAAGTATATAGAGGGGTCTATACAGCCTAGTATAGCCCTGTATAGAAACCAAAGGTACTAATTATATAGGAAAAGGGCTTCTAGGATCTTATCCTCTTTTACTAAATAGAAACCAGTCCTCTGTTTCTCCAAGTAAGTTATATAAGTAGGAGTCTAGATCTAGAAGCAGAGTTTTTGATATATATAGGGGTATAGCAAGTCTATAATTTAATATATAGTTATATATAAGTAGATAAAGAAAATTTCTTAGTAAGTTCTCTAAGAATAGTTTAATAAAGGTCTTTAAAGATTATTTTATCTCCTTTTAATTGTTATTTTAGATAATAAAGGACTATTATTAGCTAAGAAGGATAAAATAGACTATAAAAGAGGGTTAAAGAAGTAGATAAAAGAGATAATAATAGGATATAGATAAAAGAAGACTCTTTAAGATATAAAATCAACTAGTTTTAGTCTAAAGATTATTATTAGGACTCTTACTTATTACTTATATAATTAAATATATCTCTCTCTAGTAGTTATTTATTATTTCTTCTAGTCCTTACTTTGTCTTTCTCTCTTTTTCTTTATCTTTACTTTTTATTATCTTTTCTATCTCTTTTTATCTACTTTTATCTTATTTAAGTATATTCTTTATTAATAAGTTATTATTAGATACAATTAATAATATCTAAAAAGGTTTTAGGGATTATAAAGGCTTTCTTTATAACTATATATAAGAGTCTAATCCTATTATTAGTTCCTAGTTAGGTCTTATATATTATATAGGTCTTTTATAAAAATAAACTAGATCCCTAGGATACTAAGCTTATTATTATAGCTAAAATTAAGAAGTAGGTATTAAAGATACTTACTATTACTTATAATTTAGATCTAACTAATCCTATTAATATTAATAATATTAGTCTTATTCTTATTAATCTTTTTATAAAAGGATAATAAGACTAGGATTTCTATATAATAGTATATATAGTAATTTAAAAGTTATTAGATATTTACTAATCCTAGCCTCTTTCTCTAGATTCTTTTTTTACTATTCTTAAACCTTTTAATAGACTTAGTAAAGCTATTAGTATTAGTAAAGATAATATAAGTAATAGTAATACTAGTAAAGATATTATAATAGCTAATAGAGATAATAATAATAGTAATAAGGATATAGCTAAAGATAATAATAATAATAATAATAATATTAAGAAGGTTATAGACCTACTTATAACTAGTAGTAATAATAATAATAGGACTAAGATAGCTAAAGTTATTCTCTTAACTAGTTCTCTTATTCTAGATTCTAAAGTAGTTATTATATCTCTAGCTATACTTATCTATAGTAATATTAGTAGCTAGTCTTATATTTTACTTAATAATATAGTGACTAGTACCTATTTAGCTAGCTAAGTTATAGCTAGAAACACTAGTTTAGATATAAATAGACTCTTATTACTTACTTATTTATTATTAAGCCTAATAGATTAGTTATAATTTTATATAGACCTATAATATCTCTTACTTAATTAATATACTAATAGAACTCCCTATATCTCTATCCTAGTTAATATTTATACTACTCTTAGTTAGTTAATTAGCTATAAGACTCTAGTAGATTATATTTATAACCCTTATATCTATAGAAACAGCCCTTTTAATAGATACTATATTATTTTTTTACTTAGTTTAGATTTTTAGTAGTCTTTTACTTATATAAGTTACTAGTTTTCTAGTATAACTAGTAAATATTCCTTTTATAAGTCTTCTTTTAAATCTATATTATTATATCTATATTACTAATATATATAGATATTATTAGTAATATATCTAATCCTTTATATTAATTATATAATCTTATATACTAGTTTTAATCTAATAGTATCCTACTAAAGGACTCTAGTTTAGCCTATTATATAGCTATTATCTAGTCTATTAAGAAGATTAAAGCTAGAGTAATTAGTAAGACTTCTATTATAGATACTACTAAGATAGATACTCCTATTCTAGTCTCTACTATTAAGAAAGAGAAGGATAAGAAGACTAATAAGAATAAAGATAAGATAAAAGATTATAGTAAGAATAAGAATAAGACTATAATAGACCCCTTAACTCCTAATAAAAGCCTAAAGAAGTATATAACTAAGGATTTCCCTACTAAAAAGGATAATTCTAGAAAGAAGAAGTATAAGAAGTCTAAGAAGATCCCTAACTCTTCTATATAGATAAAAGTAATCTTTTATTTAGATTTAGCTTATAATATAGAGTTATATTAAATTCCTTTAGACTAGCTAAAGATATACTAAAATAAAGATAAGACTTATTTTATAGATATTTTTATATATCTTTATAAGATCTATATTTAGATTAAAGCTAATTACTATATAATATATATAGTTATTTTATTAAATAGGTAGGCTAAAGAGACTACTAATAAAAAGAAGAAGAAGGTAGAGGAGTCTAAAGAGGGTAATTTAGGCTTAATTAATATTCTAAATACTTAAGGCCTAGTCTAGTAATATCTTTTAGGATTTTATAGTTTCTTATAAGGGTTTTATATCCTTATTCTTTATTATTTATTAGATTCTAAGATATTTATACTAATTTTTCTTTATATTTAGTATTATTTAAGCTCTACTTCTTATAGATAGCTTTATTTACTATATTTTAATAAGAAATATAATTTAGTTATTCTAGTTTCTTACTTTTATAGCTATAAGTATTCTAGATCTCTCTTAATAGGAATAGAATAATAACTATAAATAGATATATTAGTTAGATTAAATCTTATTTAGATTCTTAATAAGTATCCTCTACTAATTTATATCCTAAGGATTTATATAAATCTAAATCCTTAGATTTATAGTTATTTACTTCTAAGTCCTATTTATTAGTATCTAGTAAGTCCTATTTAGATATCTTATTAATAGTTTCTATTCTCTATCTCTTATATATAGCTATTTATATCTTTATAATAATATATTTAGTTATAATTTCTTTTTCTAGAAATTTAGTATAGGCTCCTAATTATCTAAATTCCTATTATTCCTCTTTTATAAAGATAGATAGATCTATATATATAAGTAAAAAGGACTTAATCTTATTAAGGATCTTATAGAGCTTTTTAGGATAGTCAATTTTCTATCTAGCTTATTTTAAGACTAACTAGCTAGCTAGTAAGGCCTATAAGATTAGATCTCCTCTAATACTTATATTAGTAAACCTAGCTCTATTAATAAGATTTTTTAGAATATATCTATTTAGTTTTATAAATATATATATCCTAAGTAGATAGGCCTATATAATCTTATATAGTCTAAACTATATACTCTTAAATTTCTATTTTGTTTTATTTTATACTAGAATCTAGTTATCTAGTTTAAAGCTTATCTTTATAATAGTTATATTATAGATTTTCTATTTTTTAACTATATAGATAAGTAAAAGCTTATTTGCTTTTAAGTAAGTATCTATAAGCTATTATATTTATTTATTCTAGTTAATATTTATCTAGATATCTAGAGATTTATTACTATTAGTAGTAATATATAGATATATATTATAGACTAGGAAGTAAGGACTTTTTTTTATAATAGTATATTTCTATATATAAGTAGTAAATAATACTTTTATTAAGTATTTATTCTATAGTCTTATAAGTTTATCTATAAGATATTTTATAAGTATATAATTAATTAATCTATTAAAGTTTTCTATTTTACTATTTATCTAGGGATAGTATAGTATAATAGTTCTATAATAGACTCTAAGTAGTCTTATAAAGTACTATACTACTCTAGAGAGAAGATTTATACTATTATCTAAGATTAATTTATTAAATATATTATAATATATATAAATATTATAATATAAGAACTCTCTAAGGGTCTTCTTAGTAGTATCTAGAACTACTTATATAACTAGCTAGCTTATAATATAGTTAATTATAGTAATAATCTACTAATTCTTATTTAGTATAGTTAGAAGTATTCTAATAAAATTAATATCCTATTATTTAAATAGGTAGATATTAGCTATTATTATATATTAGACTATCTCTTATTCGAGGTCTTTATAGGACTTTTATAATACTTAATAGTTTATATAGTCCTTTATAGACTTCTTAATATCTACTTAGATTAATAGCTACTATTCTTAGAGATAGATAATACTATTAAGGCCTAGAAAGCTAAGATATCTAAACTCTTAATAGATATTCTATACTAGTTTAGTTTAGAATAGCTTTTCTAGGTATAAAGAGATAATATTATCTTTATAAATAAAGATTAGGATCTAGTTCTCTTCTAAGAAGGCTTATATAAATATATATATACTTTAGAGACTAAGTTATCTAGTATATTTTTTTATAGCCTTTTTTATAGTATTATTATCTAGCTTTATACTATTTTTTAGGAACTAAATTATAGCTACTAATTATTCTTTTTTAGGGATATTTTAGACTATTATTATTATAATAAGATATATATCTTATATAGATTATTTAAGACTTATATTTACTAGTATAGTCCTAGTTAGGTCTAGTTAGTAACTAATAGTATCTATTATAATATTTTCTAAACCTTTTTAGTAGTATATAGCTAACTAGTATTACTAAAACTTAGTAACTTATTATATAAAGTATTTACTATACTTTTTTATAATATTTAGATATTATAAGTATATATTATTAATAATAATAATAGTTTTAAAATAGTCTTTATTAATATACTTATCTTATATATAGATAGCTTTTTTAATAGCTAAGAGTTCTTTCTTATAAACTAGATAGTTAAGCTTTACTCTATAAAGTTTCTAGCTATTATAGATAACTAGGTATAACTTCCTATTATTATCTTTCTATATTAGGACTATTTTTAGGGCCTATTCTAAGATATCTATCTTAATAATATATAGTTTATTCTAGTCTAACTATTTTAAGACTAGTATAGATATAAATAGGTCTTTAATCTTCCTAAATATACTTTTATAGGCTTCTATCTAAATAATAAGATAGAAATATTATTTCTAGAGAATACTATTACTCTTCTTTAGGAGTTTATATAGTAGTATATAGACTTTTGAAAAGTTATAGATAAACCTCTAGTAATAAATAACTAATCCTATAAATTAGTAGATATTATAGACTATTTTTAGTTATAGCTAGTCTTATATAGCTTTAACCTTAGTAAAGAGTAGTTAGATAATCCTATTCCTAATAATATAATTATAGAATTCTAATTCTTAGATAGTAAAGATATATTTATATAAGAAGATATATAGTTTCTATTCTTTTAAAAATACTAGGACCTATTTAATATATCTCTTATACTCTTTAAAAGAGTTAAAGAAGATAAGGATATTATTAAGATAAACTACTATATTATATCCTAATAATAGGTATAAGATATTATTTACTATTAATTAAAATATTATAAGAGTATTATATAGTCTAAAAGATATTACTAGCTATTTATACTTTCTCTAGATAGTATTAAATATAGTCTTTTTAATAAAGCCCTTCTTTATATAGATCTACTAATATCTAGCTATAAGATTAATTTTCGAAAGGATCTAAATATTCCTAATAATATCTAGAAGCTCTTAGATCTATAGTAGGAGATATCTATTTTTCTTTATTATATAATTTAAGGCTTTATAGTTAATATATATTCTCTATTTTCTATATAACTTCTATATAAATACTACTAGAAAGCCCTATATACTACTAGACTATTAGATTAAATCCTTCTAAATAAGCTCTTTAATCTATTTAGCTTATTTATTAAGCTTTTTAACTAATAGTCTATATATATTAATATTAATAGGGTTATTTATACCTATATAGATCTTATATATTATATTCTATTCTAGTAATAAGATAGTTAGTAGTTTTATATAAAAAAGGTCTTTATATTTTATTAGGATTTATTAGATCTTAGGATTATTATATATAGATAAACTAGAAATAGTCCTTTTAGATCTACTATCTATTAGATAGACTATAAATAAAAATACTTTATATTTATTTATTTATAGAATCTAGTATATCTATTATACTAAGATTAAATTAATATATATACTATCTTTTATAATTATCTATAAATTATTAGTTAGATAGATAATATATATATAATAATTAATATCTATAAGGATTATAATTAAAGTTTACTAGTTAATATATAGGTTCTCCCTATAGAGAAAGTCTTATCTAAGAATAATATTATACTCTATTTAGAGTATCTAGGCTTTAATTTATCTTATCTATCTACTAATTCTAATAAGAAGAAGTATAAATCTATTTATTTCTAGCTATTTACTATTTATAATAGTAACTAATAGGCTTATCTAGGGTTTTTAAATCTAAAAGTATCTAACTAGTATCTTAAGAATATATAGTAAGATAAATATATTACTTACCCTACTATTAAGGAGTATATAAATATATATAGTATTAGTAACTCTTATATAAATCTTCTCTAGATAGAATATAAGTAAATTACTTAATATATTTAGAGAGATAAGGAGAGATAGTAATTCTCTCTCTTTTAATTACTATAATAAGAGCTTTAGAGTATATATATTGAGATCTACAGAGCTCATTCCAGCCATGGAACCTACGTCTCTGGTGGTCCTAAGGTACCATATAGAGCTTTCAGCTCCGCACAATGCCACTTTGGCATATATAGCATGCCGTATCGACCTATATATAGTACTACAATATATCCTATCTAATACAAACCATATGATCCTTTCTAAATCATATCTAGTAGTATATCAGTTTAATCCTCCCTCTATAAAGGACTAGAGAAGGGTATAATAGGACTTATAGGGGCCTTACAAAGAATATATTATAAAGGCATAGCTTTGAAAGACCCTATTATCCCTATACCTAAGCCTAATATATAATCTAGCAGACCTATATATAAGTAAAGCTGTAAAAAAAGATACAAACTAGAACGAACAATACAACCAGAATATATAGTATAATAGTTAGAAGAGCTATAGTAAACTAATAATACACTAAGGACTATCCTATCCCTAGAATAAGTAGTATATAAAAGTATATAGCCCCAAAAATATCTAGTAAGTTATAAATAGTCTATTAGGATATATATAGTCCTTATAAGATATTACTTACCTAAATAAATCAGAAAATAGATCTATATCTAGTAAGAACCAGCCTATATAAATAAGATACCTTACTACTATAGAAGAAAGAAAGTAATAACTAATATTATCTATCTAAAATACCTAAAATAAGATAAATATCCCTAAGCCCTAAATCTTAACTAGTAAGTAAGTCTTTACTAGACTAGTCACTAAAGTCTAAGTAGTCCTAGCTATTCTAATAGATAAGAAAAAAGAGCTCTATCTCTATTTATATAACACTTAGGACTATAAAGTAGTCTATCTAGTGATATATATAGCTATAGAATAAGCACAGAGCCTATTTATATACTAAGTAGAAATTACTTAACTAAGTAGACTTATAATAAATATCTAAATACCCCTATAGATAGCTCTAGTAATACTAACTAGACTAGAAATATCTAAAATAGCTATTACTATCCTAAACCGGGCTATTAGGCTATTAATAAATATATTTAATCTAAGTAATATAAATAAAGATATTAGATAGTCTATTATTAATGATATCTAGAAGATTAATAACTATAATAGGACTATCTAAGATAATATAGCCTATAAATAGATAGTTAATTATAATTATTACTTTACTAAATTAATAAATATTACTAGATATAATATATCTAGAACTATATATATTATCTATACTAGCAGAAAACTAGTAAAAATAGTATTATAGTATCTTAAAAACTTTAAGTAGGTTTATAAAAACTAATACTCTAGTATATTTACTATATAAGATAACTTTAAAAGCTAGATTAAGAGAGAATTCTTAGAATATCTAAGCTAGAAGAAGCTCTAGAAGAAATTTAATAGCCTAAGATAGGGCTAAATATCTATTAATACTTATACTAGTAATCTATACTAAGCTATAATAGACCTTAATACTAGAATTTTAGAATAGCTACTAATCTATTACTTTATTATAAATATAAAAACTAAATACTAAGCTAAGTAGATAGTAGAATAAGAATAACCTATTATACTACTAGAGGTTATTATACTCTTTATTAGTTATAAATAGGGCCTAATAATTATATACTATTACTAGAATAGGCTAAATATCTTAACTAGCCCTAATAAAATAGATCTATTAGTTATTTTTAGCTAATTACTAGTCTTATAGATAGTAAAGAAGACCTATTTATACTATAACTATAGTAAACTAGGCTATCTTATTTATATATACTATATCTTAAAGATAGAAGAGATAAAGTAATAATAGAAGACTATATCTTATTATAGAATAAAGCTAGTAGAAAACTAGTATAGTTATATAATATAGAAGCCCTTATTAGCTATCTCTAGTAGGCTTTTAAATAACTATAATTCAATACTAAGGATCTCCTCAACCCTTATCACTCTAAATCTATACCCTTATAGGCTTAGCTAGAAACCCAATCCTAATATAAGAAGCTATAATAGTATAAGTTATTATAAATAGACTAATATTAATAAAAGAAACTGCTATATCTATCTATATCTCTTAATATTATAAGTGATTTATTAATATTTTACTAGGAAAGGATTTATATAGACCTAAGATAATCCTTATAGGTCTAAATACTTCTTAATAGTAGGGTAAGTAATACTTTTATCTTACTCTATATCTAGTAAAGGATTAGTAGAACTATATAACTATAGAAACTAGGGATTTTCCTATTAGTAATAATTACTAATAGAGAATATCTTAAAATAGCTAGCTTTATAATACTTCCTATAAAACTAGGAGAGTAGATAGGCTATATTAAGATATAAGTACTAGAAATAAAGTATAATATTATCTTAGGATAGGACTTCCTTCACTTTAAAAACCTATAAATTGATTAGTAAATCTTTATTATAATATTTATAAACTATAAATATAAAACCTATAATATATATCCTATAAATAGATTATATATAATTATAAAGAGTAATATATATACTAATCTAATATCTACTAGGTATATTATAAAGGCTTTATAAAAAAAGAATATAGAGGTATGGCTTTTTATAGTATAGATAAAACCTAATAATACTATTATACCCTAATTCGAGCTATTAAAGTATAAAAACCCCTAAATATAAGTAATCCTAGAGAAATATAAGAATCTTTTCTACTTAGAGCTTCTAATAGTCCTATCTCCTAAATAAAATATTATATATAAGATTAAGACTAGTATAATATAGCCTATAAATATCAATACTTATATACTATCCACTAAAAAACTTAATAAATAAATAAAATAGATTAAAGAACTTATCTAGAAGGGCCTAATTCACTATTCTAATAGTATATAGAGGTTCCTAGTTATTTTTATTAAGAAATCTAATAGGAAGTAGTATATATATATTAACTATTATATATTTAACTAGATCATAAAGAAAAACAGATATCTATTATCATAAATCTAAGAGCTACTTAATATAATAGACAATACCTAGTTCCTATTAAAAGTTAACTTTATAGCTAGATACTAGTAAATCTAAATAGGAGAGGGTATAATTAAAAAAATAGCCTTTAATATAATATAGGATAAATATAAATAGCTTACTATACTATTTAGACTTTATAATACTCTTACTATATTCTAATTAATAATTAATAATATATTATAGTTAATATTAGGCTAAAATATAGTTATCTACCTAGATAATATCCTAATCTTCTTTATATCAATAGAAGAATACTATAAATATCTAGAATAAGCCCTTATACTATTAGTAGAATAGGAACTATATATCTTACTAATAAAATACTAATTTATCACTAATTAATTAGAATTTTGTAGTTATATTATTAGGAATAGGACTATTTAACCCCTAATAGCTAAAACTAAAGCACTAAATAACTAGCTATAACCTAAGAATATATATGATATATAATAGTTTATTAGACTTACTATATATTACTATAGATTTATTAAAGACTTTATAAAAATCTATATACTACTCTATAAACTACTAAAAGAAAGTAATAGTATCTTATATAAAAAGCATTTCTACCTTATTATATAGATAGAGGCTTATAAAAGTATATTTTATATAATTAAGAAGTTACTTATTTCTATATCTACCCTTAAATAATCTAATTAGAATAAGCTATATATAATTAAGATAGATATTTCTAAATAGATACTTAGTATAGTCCTTATATAAAAGGATAATAAAGAAGTACTCTATCTTATTATATATAATAAATAGAAGCTCTATAAGATAGAACTAAACTATCCTATATATAAAAAGAAGCTTCTAGCTATTAAGAAAGCAATCTATATATAAGATCAATATATTAATAGTGATTGTTTTAAAACTATAATTATTACTAATAATATAAGTCTATAATATCTTAATATTATAAAGGAATATAGTAAGTATCTTATATATTAGATTACTAAATTCTAAGAATATTATCTAGTAATTTATTACTAAAAGGACTCTAAAAATATTATAATAGATATAATCAGCTAATAACTAGATCTAGTCAAAAGTATATCTACTAATATTAGCTAGGAATAAACTATTTAGGATACTTATCTTACTATTATAAGTATAATATATAATATTCCTAAGGAAGAATAGCTAGTAGTAATAATTTAGTTCTTAGAAGATAGTATAAAACTAGATAATTATATAACTACTTAGGCTATAAAGAAGTATATTACAAACCTAAGTTTTTAGGATATATCTATTAATAAGAATATATTAGTAGAGATTAACTAATAGCTAGTCTATATCTATAATAATAAAGAGATATCTTTATATCTTAAAATACCCTTCTATACTAACTTAGTACTTAATTCCTATTAAGAATTTAGCTATCTAGGCTTTCTAGGGTTATATAGAATTATATAGCCTTATAGATAATAACTATCTATAAGGACAGATATCAAAGAAGCTATAAGAACCTATCTAAACTACTAAGTTATATAAGGGTCTAGAAAAAGCCTAGAATATAAAGAAGTATAATATATAATTACAAAAGAAGAGTATCTTTTCTAGTATTAAGATATTAATCTTATTAGTTATCTACCTATTACTTCTAATAGTAATAGATAGATTATTATAATAATTAACTATATTACTAGATAGCTAGTATTAAGAGTAGTTCTAGATATAATAGAAGAGATCTTTATAGAATTCCTATATTAAGATATCTATATATATTATAATATATTTTTAGAATTAATCTTAGATAATAGCTTAAATCTTCTTTTTAAAGTAATATATTACTTTATAGTACTAATCTAAGTATAATATTATATAATCATATCTTACTACCCTTATATTAATAGTAAGATAGAGAATTTTAATAGATTAGTTAGATAGATATTAATAAAATACCTAATAGGAAAACCTATAAGGCTATAGAATAAATATCTTATATAGATAGTATTCACTATCTATATATAAGAGTATATAATATTAAAAAGAAGTCTATACTACTTAATATATAGAGTATATCTATATATCTTATCTAATAAAAGCTATCTCTTAAATACTTTTATCTAAGAGGACTAGAAAGAATAGATCTAGTATCTCTTAAATACTTACTCTAAAGTAAATAAATTGCTACTTATCTATATAATTAAGAAATAATAGATCTAGGATATAGTAATTATAAAAATAAGCTTCTAGCTAGAAGACTAGGTCTTAATATAAAATAAAACAAAGAAAAAGTATAAGAATATATAGTTTAGGCTATATAAGATACTTAAGAATCACTTACTAGGAATATATACCTTAGCTAAACTATAAGGATATATTCTAAGGAATCTTATTAATAGAGTAAGACTATTAGATATAAATATAGATAATAATCCCTAGCTATAGGTATTATCTATAGGACAATCTATACTATAAAGGGCTAGTATAAAAATCAACTATTCTAAAGAGCTTTATAAGATTCTTAATAAGATTAAATCTTTACTACTAATATATATAGATCTATTAATCTTTATAAGGACTAAATAGCAGGAATTTAAGTATATAAAGATATACTAAGAATTTAAGAGAAAGGATATTATTACTAAGTATCTAATTACTAAAATATAGATATAAGGCTAGAAAAGAAATTAGTAGAAGGATAATAAGAATATACTTATACTAGGCCTACTAGATATAAATAAATAGAATTTAGAAGCTAATAACTACAAATCTAAGGATAATATTAACTTAGTAGTATCCTTAGAGTAAGAATTAATAAAGGATATTTATTAAGAACTTATACTAAATAATTTAGATTAATTTATATATCTCTTTATAGTTATTATTCTATTATTATTATCAAAAACTATAAAGAGAAATTAATATAATAGAGTTTATTATATCTAAAATAAAGTAAGAAAAGAGTAGCTAGATATATTACTTTATAAAAAGTTAAGTATATTATAAATAGGGGTAGAAGGATCCTAGTAAAGAAAGAAATACTTTATTTAGTTATACTAGACTATATACTAGTAAGAAAATCACTCTAGGATAGTAAAGATATCCTTAAATAAGTCTAAGCCTTCTTTCTCTTTATATTCTGAACTATTATCCTTCTTATTAGAATCTTTAAGATGATTAATATATACTAAAACCTACTTTATTATATATAAATCAAACTCTAAATACTTATATACCTTCTTAAGATCTATATATATTTAGATACTACTAGGTATATTGCTTATATATATAATACTAGGCTTACTTAATAGAGAATAGTACTATATACTATTATAAGTAGGGCTAGGAGTAAGAGCTTTCTCTTTATAAGTAGGGATATCTAGATACTTCTTACTTATAATAGTTATAGTAGCCTTAGCCTTCTTATAGCTAGTTATAGTAGTAAGATCTTTGCTAATAGTCTTATATTTAGCCTTAATAATACTAGTAGAAGTAGATAGACTAGTAATAATCTTACTATTATTACTAGATAGGTCTTTCTTATTAGTATAATCCTTATCTTTATCCTTTTTTGTCTTAGTAGGTATAATAAGAACCTTAGATACTATAATAAAGACTATAGTGATAGCCTAAGTAATAAGAGTAAGTATATTTAGATACTTTAGTAAGAGGTTTAATAGGTTATAGATCTATACTAGATTAATTAATTATATAAGAGATATTCTAGTAGCTAGATAGAATAAACACTTATTTCTACTAGAAGAATAGCTATAGCTAGTATATATCTAATCCTATTAAATAAGTAATTGAGAGATATCTAGAAGTAAAACTATATAATAGTATATAAAGAGACTATTTCCTTTTAAATAGTTATTATATTTATTACTAGTAGGGGTCTAATAGCTATATAACTAGCTAATAATAGTATAGAGAGGTATATCTATATAGATAGAATAGTTAGCAATAGAGTGATTAGAGTGCTAGTCTAGAGTAGTATAAACTAGCTATATTTAGGTAAACTAATTATCTATCTCTGATTTATTTAGATTTAATAAAAGAGATAAACTATTAATATCTATATTAGTATAGTTAGCTATATATAGATTAGCTTAAATAAAATAGTAATATAAAAAATCACTTATAATTAGTAACTTATAAAGACCTATCTATTACTAGGTTTATATAGATAGTTATAGTAGGACTAAGATTACTACTAGTAGATATAAAAGGAGGTATAGGAGGTATAATAGGGGATAGGGAAGATATAAAGATAGTCTTAATAGGGTTAGTAAGAGATATAGGGCCAGATATAGGATTAACTATAAATATAGGACTAGATATAGGACTAACTATAGATATAGGACTAGATACAAGACTAGATATAGGACTAGCTATAGATATAGGACTAGATATAAGACTAGATATAATAGGCCTAGTACTATTATTATCACTACTATCACTAATACTACTATTATTACTATTAAAGATACTAAGAGACTCTAAACTAGGACCGAGAAGATAGCCTAAAAGATACTTCTTAGATATAGTAGATAGAGAAAGAGATAATATAATAAGATTACTAATAAAAAGAGAGATATAGGGAAAACTTAGATAAGATATAGTTATATAGATCCTATAAAGATAGAAAATATATTAATAAAGCCTATAAAAGCTAAAATATTACTATATATAAAAAAAAGAGAGACTATATAACTAGAAATACTTATAATAGATATAGATAGTTAGGGTCTTCCCGAGTATAAAGAGGGAATATAATAATATAAGAACTAGTTACTATAAGATACTAGGAAAAGTTAGTATATTACCCTATATAGACTAAAAAAGCCTTATATAAATATAGAAATCTTAGTAAAAAATACTATATAACTCTAAGAAGTATTAGAAATAATAAAAAATAATAAAAAATAATAAAAATCGATAAAAAATGATATAGAAGGGCCTATCTAGAAGAGATATAAAGAGAGAAGAAGATAAGAAATAAGAGTAAGAAAGTAAACTAAGAGTTAGGAATATATTTGCTTTTTATATAGATATAACTAAGAGCCTAGGTAAGGACTTCCTAGATATAAATAAAGGATTTACTATAGGAAAATAGTCTTTCTTTATCTAAACTACCCTTATATCACCTTACTAGTATATAAGAAAGAGATTACCTCCTATTAAATTTTATTAACTTCTTTAATAATATACCTTTTACTATATTTTCTTTATAAAGAAGCTCTTTATATTGTTTTATATATCTTTATTACTTATAATAGTATATAGCTTTGATATAGACTATTTTTAGGCCTTATTGCCACTATATAACAATGTTTTTCCTTTGTTCTACTAACTTAGAGAAAAAAATTGCAGTATAGAGGATAGGTTTAGGCTAAACAGACCAAACATAGCCGAAAAATCAAGTTTGTACTTAGATATATAGAAACTTAGGACTAGTTTCGGATCAGTAAGAAAGGATAAGATCTGTAGAGCTTATTCCAGCTATAGAACCTATGTCTCTAGTGATCCTAAGGTACCATACAGAGCTTTCAGCTCCGCATAATGCCACTTTGACATATATAGCATGCTATATCGACCTATATATAGTACTATGATACATCCTATCTAATACAAACCATGCAATCCTTTCTGAATCACAATATCTATATTTATAAGATAATAGAAGTTAAGGATATCCTCTATATTAAATTATAATAGCTTAGGAGTCTCTTAAAGATAGCTAATAAAAGCTTCTATATTATATAGCTATACTAGTTTTTTAATAGTTAGTAAGACTATTTAGAAGTAGTCTTTTATTTCTACTTTATCTCTTCTATCTTAGATTTCTAATATATATAGACTAGATATCCCCTTTTCTTATAGTTATAGTACTTATAGGTCTTAGTTTTTATAGGTTATAACTTTATTATATTAATAATCTTATTATTAATATCTATAATATCTAGATATTAGATAATTAATCCTTTATACTTTTAGGTAATAGTCTATTCTTATTTATACTAAGCAAAACAGAAGATTACTTCTTTAATTATCTTTAATTAATCCTATTCTTCTATTTACTTAATATAGTATATAGCTTTAGTCCTAATAATAAAGTATTAGATAAGTATTAGATTAGGAATACTTTAATTAAGATTAGAGATAATCTATTAGAGATTAGTAGTATATTCTTAGATAGATTAGATATCTTATTTAAGTATTTTATAGTACTTATAAAGCTTCTTAGTAGATAGATATTCTATAAACTCCTATTTAATCTATTTCTTAAAGTTAGCCTATATAAAGAAGATTTTAGTACTAAGTAGGTTATAATACTTTTTATATTATTTAAGGTATTACTAAGTAGTCTTAATAAGCTTACTTAAGATATAGAGTATTTTAGCTTTATTAAGAGATTAGTAACTAGTAAGCTTAGCTAGCTCCGAGAAATACTAATTATAATTATATATCTACTTATAAATAGTATTATTAAAGATTATACTATTATAATTAGTAATTACTTAGAGATTGTTTAAGAACCTCTTATATATATCCTTATTAATAGCTTATAAGCTATTAGCTATCTCTATAAGAGATTATCCGGTATTATCTACTAGCACTTATACCTAGGAGGTATCTCTAGTAGCTATAAAGACTACTATAAGCTATATAATTTCTGCTATAAGTTATATAGACTCTACTATAAGTTATATAGACTCTACTTATTCTGTTTAAAGAGTTTAGGCCCTATTAGTAGCCTATTTAACTAGGAGATTAATATATTAGAGATCTATACTAGAGTATATATAGAGAAAGATATTTTATTCCTCTCTATCTAGTAGATTAAGAACTATATTAACTTTAGTTAGGAGGTTATTCTAGGATTAGACTTCTATTAGTCTTTAAGAGATCTATTTAGATATAGTTATTTTTCTAAGTAGTTCAATTTCTTTCTTAGAGGAAATAAAGATCTATCTTATTAATTCCTCTTATTAGATTAGGAAGCTATTACTTTATAATAATACCTAGATATAGATCTAACTAGGTTTTATCTAATATTAGCCCTATATATCTCTGATTAGACTTATATAAGAGTATATATAGCCTGATTTTCTATATTTATAGGTCTATCTCTTCTTTTAGTCCTTTATATCTTAGCCTTCTATACTCTAGTAGGTAATTATTCTTTTCTAGATTAGTTAGAATATTTTAAGAGAGATAAAGATTAGAAAGATAAGTAGAGGACTCCTATATCTAGTCTTTATAGGTCTACTAGATTGTTATTAGGATAGTATAAGATTGTTTGATATTATCCCTACCTCTATTTAGGCCTAGATATTGTTATCTTATACCTCCCTAGACTAATTGTAGGAGATAGCCTATACCAATATACTACTAGATATGATTTGGAAGGGATCGTATGGTTTCTATTAGGTTGGGGTTCTAATATACTAAATACTGTCCCCTAGGGGGACCTAGTGTATCTATAAGTGTATAGAGGGGTCTGTACAGCCCGGTACGGCCCTACATAGAAACCAAAGGTGCTAATTACATAGGAAAAGGGCTTCTGGGATCTCAATAGTATATAGTAGATAATTGTCTTCGAATTGTAAGATAGTAATAGAAGTTAGCCTAAAAGGCGCTAGTAAATAGGCTCTCTTAGTTACTAACTAGGTTCTCTAGTATTCCTAGCTATAGGATGACTTTTTTATATATTGTGGATATAAATCTCTCTATTATAATATCTTTTTTATATAGGATATAGATTAAGTACTTTGTAAATAGATCTACTATTACTAAGATTATATTATATATCTTACTCTTCTACTTTGATAGGAGTAAGCTAGTGATAAAGTCTATACTTATTTACTATAATAGCCTTTATAGTACTAGTAATAGTTCTAATAGTCTATATAGTTTATATCTATAAACTATATTCCTTTAGTAGATATTATATTCTTCTATATATATAATGATCTCTAGTATTATCTTATACTAGAAATATTTACTTTAAATCCTTTCTAAGGTTTATTTCTTTTAATAGTATCCTATCTATAGATTATTATAATAAGTTTATATAATCTTATATATTATTATAGGATCCTTTAATATATAGATCTTTCTATAATATCTTAGTAATCTATCTTTAATAGTTACTACTTATAATATACTATTAAGATATCTATTACTTCTAGCTTTGTCTATCTCTTAGTATTTGTCCTTTGAAAAGTAGTCCTAGCTCTAGATCTATTTAATAAGTTCTATTATAGACTCTATAGGAGTATCTTTTAGTATTATTTTTTTTATTAGGATAATTATTATCTCTACTTAGATAATATATTATTCTAGACTATTATTATTATTAATAACTTAGTACTTATTTACTAGTTTTTACTCTTTATAGGGATCTTTAAGAGCTATCTCTTATTTCTTTAAGATAGTTATAAGCTTTCTATATACCTATAGGTCCTTTTGTCCTAGGTCTTAGCTCTATTCTTTAGAGTCTAGTATCTTTATATCTATTATATCTTTAGTCTTAAGGTTTAATATAGCTTATATATATATAATAATATTTAATTTAATTGTCTTTATCTCTTCTATCTTCTTTATAAAGAGGTCTTTAAGTAGGCTTTATCTAATTTATAAGAATATCTTATCTTTTATAGGATCTACTAACTTTATCTTCTTTACTTCTTAAGTATAGTTAGTCCTTTAACTTAGCCTATTAGCTAGGTTTTTTAAATCTATCTTATATTATATTATAAAGTTAAATAATATAAGTCTTATTATCTATTATATCTATCTTCTATTAAGACTCTAAGATATAAGGGTTATAAAGCCCTTTAGATTTTTATAATCTAAAAGTATAAGGATATTTATTGTCTCTTTAAGATAATATCTCTATATTTTAAATACTTCTATAATAGCTAATAGCTTACTATTATAGGTCTTATAATAGGTTTTTAGTCTACTAAGCTTTCTTAAGTAGAAAGTAATTAGATACTATTATCTATTCTTTTCTAATTGTAAGATAATTACTACTAGTATAAATCCTAATATATCTATCTCTACTAGTAGTCTCTTATTTAGTTTAAAGTAAGTAAGAAGAGATATCTTTATAAAATACTGTTTTAGGATAGTAAATATCTCTCTTACTTCTTCTATAAGAATAAAGTTTTAAGTCTTCTTATTTATACTCTTCTTATAGATATCTAGTTCTTTTACTAATATATTAAGTAGTATATAGATTTTAGAGAATAATATAATAAACTTTTAGTAGAAGTTTATATATCTTATAAATATTTATATATTATAAATACTCTTTAGCTCTAGCTAATCTAAGATAGTCTTTATCTTCTTCTAATCTATCTCTATATCCTTTAGGATAATAATATAGCTAAGGAATTTTATCTATTAAGTATAGAATATATATTTTAATCTCTTTATATATAGTTTATATTAATATAGTCTCTCTAGGATCTTTCTAATATATCCTATATAGGTCTTATTATCTTCTAAGAAGATTAAGATATTATCTAAGTAGATAACTATAAAGATATTAATAAAGTCTATAAAAGTCCTATTAATATAGCTTTAGAATATTATTAGAGTATTAGAAAGACTAAATAGTATAACTTTATATTTATAAAGTCTATATCTTATATAGAATACTATCTTCTATTTATCTTCTTATTTAATATAAAGATAATAATATATATTTATAAGATCTAATTAGATAAATATCTCTACTTTTATAAGACAATCTAATAACTCTTTAACTAATAATAATAAGTATCTATTCTTAATAGTAATATTATTTAAATCTTAGTAGTCTATATATAAGTAAAGTCCTTTATTCTTTTTAGGTATAAATAGGACTAGTACTCCTACTAGACTTTATAAAGATTAGATCTATCCTTTCTTTAAAGCTATCTCTAGGTATTCCTTTAATACCTATAATTATTCTTATAATAATAGATATATAGATTTCTATAGAGGTTATATATCCTCTTTAAGATAAATAGTATAATTTATATTAGAGTATAATACTATAATACTTACTTCTATTAGATTAAATATATCTATAAAATCTATATATTCCTCTAGTAGATTATTCTCTTATATTACTTTTAGTCTTATTACTTCCTTTATATCTATCTAAAGATATATTAAGGTATATTATAAATCTTCTATAAGTTTTTATATATATATCTAGACTATAATTTTCTTAATATTAGTATTATTTTATATATTATAGTAGTACTATAATATTATCTTCTAATCTATAATAAGGTTCTTACTAGTTAACTAGTTAAATCCTAGGATAATATTATAGTCTTATATATCTACTACTTCTATTATTATAGTATAACTCTTTGTCTTTTCTATACTATTAGTAATACTAAACTTTACTTCTCTTATCTTATAAGATATAATCTTTTATCTATTAATAGCCTTAACTATTTATAGGAGGTATTATAAGTCCTTTAGATACTCCTTTACTTATTATTAGCTAATAAAGGACTATTCTATTTTATAATTTATAAGTATATATATAATAATATTCTCTAGTCTAATACTTATAAATACCTTACTTATAAGGGCTTTGTTAGTTTATAATTTAGATATAATAACTCTTAATATAACTATAGCTTAAAGTATTAAGATCTCTATTTTTTTAGTCTATCTTTAGTTCTATTTAAGTGACTCTATTTATCTAGCCTACTATAAAGACTATAATAGTCTTTTTTTATATAACCTAGCTTATAATAGTAGTTATATAAAGATAGATTCTTCCTATTTTTTTTATACTTTATATTTAGGTATTCCGGTTATTCTTATATCTTTAAGTATTAATATTTTGTTCTATAGATAGGCTTCTCTATCTTCTCTAGCTTAGAGTACTCTAGCTTTAAATCTAATTATACTTTCTTTAAAGATTAAATATCCGATTTAAGGGATTAGTAATATACTAAAAGATCACTATATATATAATCTAGATCTATCTCTACTTAGTAGTATTCTTTAATCTTTAGTTCTAGATATATCCTAGTAATTAATTAATCTTTATAGGCCTTCTCTATAGAAGTAATATATATATTCTTTATAATCTAGTCTAGATAGAGAGAGTAAGTTATTACTAATTCTTCTAGTCTCTATATATATCTATATTATTACTCTTTAGCTTCTCTATATATAATCTAGAGGTTATCTACTATACTTTATATAAAGTATAGGAACTCGGAATAGGTTTCTAGAACCCCTTATTTTGTGATATAGGATTCCTATACTATTATTATATCTCTTTAGAGTAATTTAAAGTCCTAACTAATCTTTATTATATTATTTATAAAGTAGTATAGATATTAATAGAAGTAATTATTTAATTAGGCTTACTATATTTTATACTCCTAGATCAACTTTCTTATATACTTATTAATAGTAGATAGATAAGTAGGATATCTTATATTTATAATATAATATTCTAATAGTACTTTGACTATTATATTATCTCTCTCTATCTCTATATTACTAGGAGTTAAATCTCTTTATAGTATTCTTATAAGAAATAAGTAAATTAACTTAGTTAATAATCTAGCTAATAATATAGTTAACTACTCTGCTATTATATTAAGCTTCGCAATATATTGTTCTGTCTTTATCTTTACTTCTATTATATTAGCTAGTTTGATAGCTCTTTATATCTTAGATCTTATCTTCTTAAGTTTATTATTAGTAATAGTAGTAGGTCTCTCTATAGTAGACTTAGTAAGGTTTATAAGTACTTCTCTAGCTCTTCCTATTATATCTCTTTACTCTCTTTTATATATCTCTCTATAGTTATCTATTCCTTCGATACCGAGATTGATATCGAAGTTATCTTCTATTGCTTTATTATCAAGTTCCTAGACTCGGCCAGTAGCTATTCGGGTTCGGTAGGCTGGCGTTATAATTACCCCTAATAGTCCGATTAAGAATAAAGAGAGTTCAGAATATAAAGCCCTACTATATAGGGCTTCAATTTAAATAATCAGAGTGATAGGGGTCATTTAATACTATACAATACTACTGCAAAGGCCAATAGCACTAGTACTGCATATATTCAAACTGAACTCTGAGCCTTCTATCATGCTCCGAGTTCCACTAATATAGTACTGCGTAGTGCGGGCTAAGCGAGGTCACATGACTATCATCTATGCATGTCTTCATAGATCCACTCCGAGTCCTGCGACCCCTACTGTGAGAGTGGGTCATGACAACTAACTAGCAACAGAAGGCGCGCCAACAGTCCTCTTCTCAGTGGTAGTATTCTTCCTCCTCCCGGACTCACCAGGCTCAGCATCCTTCCTAGACGAAAGAGAACAAACAGAAGCAGTAGAACGCCTCCAATCATTCGACACAACAGAGAAAAACAAAGTCCGCTGGTCTCAAATCCTAAGCGGGTTATCAGACTACAAAAACTACATCCACATGTTCATTCACTTCTGTTGCAACTACTCTTTCGCGGGACTCTCAAACTTTCTCCCAACAATCATCCAGCATATGGGCTACACTTCCATCAACGCTCAAGGCTTATCAGCACCACCCTACCTCGTCTCCTTCCTCTGCTGCATAGTAGCCGCCTTCCTCTCAGACAGATGGGGGAAACGCGGAATCCTAATTACATTTTTCGCAACGATAGCGACAATCGGGTATCTACTTCTCACATGCGTGCAAGACCAATCAAATACTGCGGCGCGGTATGCGGGTGTTTGGCTAGCGACTTGTGGGATCTTCCCTGCCCTCGCGCTGAATATAACTTGGTTGATGGATAACCAGGGTGGGGAAAGTAAAAGGGGCGCTGGGATGGCTATCCTGGCTGTTTTTGGACAGTGTTCAAGCTTGGTTAGTAGTTCTGTGTTTCCTAATTCTGATGCCCCGCTCTATACGCTAGGATGTGGGATAGGGTGTGCTTTTACCGGGTTGATTGCTGTCTTGGCTATGGGGTTGAGTGTCAAACTGACCTTGGAGAATCGGCGACGGGATCGGGTCTATGGGGTTGTTGGTGTGGATGAGAGGGTTGATGTTACTGATGCAGGTGATAATCATCCCAAGTTTCGGTATTTGACTTGAGGGGAGCTTGAATAGTTCGTTTTATGTGTGTGCCACCAGCCGTGATATTATTTGTTGACCTGCCATATGCTATTGGAAGCTTGAAATTTCATTCTTTGTTTTATATGATGTTATGGTTTCATGGAGGTAATTGCCATAAAAAGTCCAAATCCAAATCAACACCATCCAACCGAACCCCAAAATCCCCCTCTGAAGACCCAAAAGGTGCCATGGAAGGATCCAGAGGCAATGATAACCAGTCATTCATAGTAACATCCGAGAAATCCCCCAGTTCCATAGCCGACATGTCCCCATACGAGCGAGGAGAAGGAAGATCATTCCCGACCCCGGAATATGAGGATACCAAACTTTCTCGCAGACGCGAGACTTGGACTTGTAAAAGAGCCGCATAGCGAGATTTCAAATGCACATCATCATGATTGTTATCCTGTAATGTAACGATAGCCCGATCGAGGATCTGGAGCGCTTCCTGCAGCTTTGAATTGCGTACTCCCAGAGCGAGAGCTTTCATAAGAAATATTGACGCGCTTATTGTTCGGAAGAGTATTCTCATTGGTGAGAAGTGTAAAGTCCCACCCAAGAGGGTTACCTTGTCGAGGGTTTGGCAGCATCCGTCTATTACTTCTTCGATGAAGCCATATTCTCTTGCTGTAATGTTTAGCTGTCTTGCCCGTTCGATGAAAGAGAAGTCAATAATTGAATCTCTTCGTGACGGGGGCTGGGGTTGAATTTGAAGCACTCTTTGGACAATCCTTTGCATTCCGATGGAGTTGGTAAGGATGCGTAGATGTTGATACTCGATGAATAGGGTGTCAGTGTAGGGGAAACTCGAGTCTGTCTAAAGTTAGTGATAAAATGTAAATTCTGACCTTTCGATACCATACCTGAGATATCGAGATATCGTTGTTGCCAGCTTGCCAACAGAACTTGTCTCTTCTCCAATACAGGGATGAATGTATCCGGCGATCCAGCGGAGCTGGAAATATTCATGAGTGGAAAGAGAGTATCCGTGACCGAAGTGGTCAGCTTCATGAGTTCAATCCAAGCATTCATGAACAATAACCAGTCTCTATCAATAGACTGCAAAGATGTTCGCGTTTCAGGCATGGAGATCCCGATGTCAGATGGCACTGGCGAGGTACAACCTATCCGTGAAGATAAAGCATTGATGGACGTGAATAATAGACTCGGCAGTCGCTGTCGTCGCACCTCGAGGTATTCAAGATATCGCTCAGCATCAAGACCAACCAAGTCATCTTGCCTGGCGAGTCGAGCGCTCGAGTCGAACACACCGAGTTCATGCGCGAGAGCCAAAGCCGAGTTGAGGACCATCCAGGACATACGTTCAAACCGCTTCGTGGGCTCAACAACATCTTCCCGCCATCGGGAAGATACCGGGACGTCTTCAGTTAGAGAAGGCGGATCTCTAATGTCCGGGTTTGTCAAGAGGAAGTCTGAATCCCATCCATCCGCCTCTGGTGGAAATTGTAAGGCTCGTGGATGCCATTCGGACATCAGTAGTAATGCTTCGATACTTCCTATCGTGCGTGTTTTGGCTTTCGAGATTTTCTCCTGCCCGAGGGTAATCCGAAGAAGCAAGTGTTGGCAATGTTGCCACAGGCGGTGATGAATGAAGAATGAGCGAGAATATCCACCCACTCCCGGAAGAGTGTGGTATCGGGAGGAAATCATGAGTATTGTGTAGCAGAGCATTGGTTCCTGGGTTACTAGATAGTATTGGTTTTTATGCGAGGCGAAAAAGTCTGTGAGGACAGGCGACAGGGGTGCCATGTTTTCGAAGAAGCTAGTTGTTTTAATGTCAGTATAACAGTCCAATTATCTGATAGAGTGTATAACATACAGGTCCATTAAAATCACAGCTTCCTGGGCAGAGAACCACCCCATTCTCACGAATCGACATGCATTCCAAATGCGGAGGACATCGGCGTCGCTCAGTTCCGGAGCTATAAGTCGTGAATTATCCGTCGTTGACATATTCTGAGAGGGATTATTCGATTCCTGAAGTGCCGCCTCGAACAAAATATTCATTGAATCGTTGTTATTCGAAACTACTGTCTGCAGCACTGACGTGGAAAGACCATCTTGATTGACCGGTGTATCTAAATGAGAGCCTGCATGAGGAGTCTTAATTAGCCGCCATTTATTTCCTCCACAATTTGTATAGAATACTTGCCGATAATCTCGCTGTTTCCTTCAGTTCTTCGGGTAGTTCTCCGTGACCTATCCAAGTTAATTCCACTCATCTCTCAGACTCAAAGCAAATGCACTTATTAGACCTATTTCCCCCTGTATTTTCCCGTGTCGGTGTCTCAACAGAATGCCTTTCGCCTCTTGACCAGGGTTTCTTTGAAGTAAAGGTGCAATTGATGTTTTTGTTGGTGCATCTGCGACATCTCACATTGTCGCTAGCCTCGCACTTCACTTTGCGTTGCGCACATGGAATGCAAGCCTTGTATACCCGCTGATACTCATATTCAAGAGATCCTCTCCCTCTTCTCTTTGCATGGTCCATGAATGGCTATCTCGGGGTGATGTAAGAGAGGAGTGGAGAAGGCGGAAATTCGATTGAAATACCCGTCGGGTATTTCACTTTCCCCACCTTCTGAGCTGCTTATGTCGCCTTGTCATGCGTAGTCATGTCTTTTGAGATGTTCTTTTAGATGTATACGAAGTCAGTAAAAAAAACATATTCTATGTAAGAGACTTTTCTATGTATAAGTTTTGATGTAGTAAAAAAAAATAAGTTAAGAAGAACAAGAGTAAGATGGGATAACTAGGTGTTGAAATGTGAGCATGGCAGTCGCAAACTAGAATATGCCATCCGCCGAACTCTTGTCGCTCTGTTAAAATTTCCAATAGTACGAACACGTCTTAGAATATGAAGAAAGAGGAAAAGTTCAGGCAAAGGAGCAAACTGTCTAATCTGAAGTCCTCCACAAAGAAGTTCCAACGCCACGTGACACACAAAGCCCTCTGTCCGGGCAGTTTTTGACGGTCGCGGGTACTCATTCGAATGTTCCAAAACGATGTAATAATCGGTATTCTCTAGAAGTTGAATTTGTTAACTGCGCTTAGTCGTGAGCGATCTTGACATGAAATCCCTTGTACATATGTATGTCACCAACAGACCAGTGATGAAGACTCAATGTACGCCGTCATGTCACGAACTATACGAGATTCGGGGAACCACCGCGCGTTATAAATACAACACGAGACCCCCAAGTTTTCTTTTTTCTTTCTCTGTTCCTACATACCTCAAAGCTTTATCATTCATTGATTCCTACCCCACCCAAAGGGAGAGCGCCGGTGCCGGTTTTTTTCTCCATCGCTCTGGTCATTCCCTTCTTGGGACCATCACTGACCTTGATGTTGTTTCTCGTTTGATTCATCCCAAAATAGGGAACAAGCTGTAAGGATCTCCTCTCTGTCTTGGATGAAGTTCATTGCTAATAATACTCGAATATTAGGGAGCGGCGACCTCGAATACCGCACTGGTCATTCCCTTCTTGGGATCATGACTGACCTTGATGTTGTTTCTTGTTTGATTCATCCCAAAATAGGGAACAAACTGTAAGAATCTCCTCTCTGTCTTGGATGAAGTTCATTGCTAATAATACTCGAATATTAGGGAGCGGCGACCTCAAATACCGCACTGGCTTACAGGTGCCGGTCATGGTGGTGGGAATATTCAAGTCTCTCCTCAAATGCTTGAATTCCGTACCTCGCCATGATTAAGGCTCTGGTTCTGTCTACGGATATTGCCAGTGAAAAAGAAAGCCTACACCAGACTACGTCGAATGCCCTCTAATACACCCAGCGCCCTATACGAGTGGTTCGGCGACCTCAAATACCGCACTATCTTTCAGATATCAGTCATAGTGGTGGGAACAGTCAAGTCTCCCATCAAATGCTTGAAGTCCGTACCTCGCCGTGATTAAGGCTCTGGTTCTGTCTACGGATATTGCCAGTGAAAAAGAGAGCTACACCAGACTACGTCGAATGCCCTCTAACACATCCAACGCTCAACACGAGTGGCTCTTTAGGAACCAGGAAAATGGAGCTCGACTACCCCAATATTACGAGCATAGCTTGACATCGGTTCCGGCCAAGACCACTCCTTCTGGTAGAATTCACACGAAATGAGGAAATGGAGTTCGCCTACCTCCTACATCTCAGGCATAGCTTGACCTCGGTTCCAGCCAGGGCAAGACCACTCCTTCTGGTAGAATTTGCACGAAATGAGGAAATGGAGTTCGCCTACCTCCTACATCTCAAGCATAGCTTGACCTCGACTCCAGCCAGTGCAAGACCACTGGTCCCTGCGACACTCCTTAGGAATAAGGAAAATGGAGCTCGACTACTTCCAACATTACGAGCATAGCTTGACATCGGTCCTGGCCAGCCCAAGACCACTCCTTCTGGTAGGATTCCTCAGAAACCAGGAAATGGAGTTCGACTACTTCCAACATTACAAGCATAGCTTGGCTAAGTGCCAATCACCCCCAGACCATTCGTTCCGGTGGCCCGATGAACATTTTCGACACTGCTCTGTTTCTGCACTGACTCCACGATACCCCTCGTCCTCATTTGCTCTTGACATCCTCCGCGCGTGCAAGCTTGTGGCCAATTCATACCGACAGTGGCGTATCTGGATCATTTGGATGCTTTGATTCCTTGGATGAAAACATCAAAAGACCCCGTGACTGCTGCAAACATGGGGAGAAATCACCAAGAAATAAATGTGAACTAGGCAACTCGTCGAACGAAATACATCTGCCACCCCGGTCCGACATAACTATGACTGTGTCTGAATAAACAGATCTGGTATCGAGCGTCGGTGGTCGATATTTGTGCTGCGCTTCGGCCTTGACGTTATCGACAAAAGATGAACAGTGGTGGTTCATGATCGACTCGGAGCTTCACACACGTGGCGCATCTAGCCATGTGTGGTCATTGGCAAATGACTCTCACATGAGCTGTTTCTTTTCTTTTCCTTTTCTTTTTCATCCCAACAGGGCTTTCTGGGCTTGGGTCATCTCAAACATTGTCACAACATTTTCACTTCCTGTTGCAAAAAAGACTGTCGTTGCGTCCTTGCACATTAGCTATTTCAACCAAATGTGGCACGTTACACCTTATGTATATTTTCTTCGATCGTATTCAGAGTGATCTGAGTAATTCCAGTAGATCTATTTTAGTCCTCAATATTTATGTCTGAATGATAGGCAATGCAGATTAGTAGAAGTAAGGTGGATATTGCTTTTTGGCTTGAGGGTAGGAAGCTGATATACAGCATCTGCAGTATACGGGAATCGTCCACCCTTCAGATATCATGTGGGAGTAATCTTTCAAATGAAATTAAGCTTAATTTCTTACACTACGTTGATATATATATTTGAGAGGTTTCTTTGAGTTCATATTTGCTTGTTAAATAACAGACATGGATTCAAAGACCGTTGACATGAAAGCGACAATATGTTATAAAACACAGATGAAGCACATGAATGCCAATAGAACATTAAGAGACTGGCAATCCAGTAAAAATTACTTAATTCATATGCTCGTCAAAAACAAGCGCCGGCGCCCGCTCTTCTAAAGGGCTATCCAACAGGCACAGCCAATGCACCAAACTCAGACCCAGCTTCAACAAATACATTAACAGCATATCAACACATCCAGAGGATCATCTGGTAACCCACCCGATCCAAAAAATATAACTATAACACGGTGAAAATCCCCGGCTTGGATGCCTGGGTCATCGATTGAATGATAATCGATTAAATGGTAATCGATCGAATTCCAACAGAAGGCGCTCGGCTTACGCCTTTCTGCTGCGAGTCCGAGGACCACGCTGTTCAGCGACAGGCTCGCCGTTGATCAGAACCTGGGGTGCGTGGTTCTCCTTGCCGGTCTGGTCTGCGCCAGTGGCAATTGCCTTGGTCGCATTGACGGGCTCTAGCTCTTCCTCTTCCTCTTCATCCTCACTGCGCTCGTCTTTTGTGACATTGGTGAAGATGTAGTTCGCCAAGATGCGCAGGATCAGGAACAGCCAGAACAGGTTGACAGCCTGCAAACTGGCGAGCAGCGAAAAGGTGATGTATTGACTGATCCAGCACTTGTACTGCTGTGTCTCCCAGTTCAGCTCGAATGGTCCAACAGTGCGGAACTCGGTCAGAACAGCCCAGAGGATCTTCAGGTTCAGCACGTGACGCAGGTAAATCCACCATCCAACGAACATGGCGAAGTACGGCGCAGTGATATACGCATCCAGATAATTGAGCGTCTTGGATGTGGCCAAAAAGAAGTCGGAGATATCGTGCGTGATATACACCGCCAAGCCCATGTAGGTGAAGTGGAAGCGGTAGCTCAGAGCGATAAGAGCAAGCGTGATAATATGGTGACCAACAAGCTCCTTGAAGTCCTTACGAGGCTTCTCCAACTGCAGCATCAAGACAATCGCCTGCTGGGCCCAGTAACTCGCCTCGAGCAGGTAGTATGCCTTGAACAGACCCTCGTGCTCGCGGTGCGGGAAACCCTCGAACATCGCCGTCGTGTTGAAGTACCAGATAGTCGACCGCTTCATCACGTACAGACCAAACGGCCCGAACACACCGAAGTAAACCGCCGTATATGCCTGCTCCATGAACCGAGCGGTTTTTCCCTTCCCGCGGATACCGCACCACACAGCAAATGGCCGAATCATCTGCTGCATGATGAATTCGCGCGTGAACGATAAAACAATGGTGTAGAACGCCACGAACGCAATGTCCTTCTTTCCTTTGCCGTACATGATGGGTCCGCCGGGAGTCTTCGGGGGTTGCGGGTAGGACAGGAAGATGGCGCTGTGCATTGGGTTCGAGGTTGTGGGGTTGATGGCGTACAGCGCGATCAGGAAGAGCATGATGAGAAGCGGCAGGAGCCATGTGTATCGCAGACAGGTATCGGCGAACCGGTGGAGGAGGGAGCGGGCGCGACGCCGTTTGGTATGGGCCTTGCTGGCCTGTTTGTGTGCGCCATCAAATTGCTAGCGGGATCGCGGGTTAGTATGGGGATTGGAGTGCGCGGGCGACAATTTTCAATGCGTACCTTCTGATCTGGTGATGTTGGTTCGATCGGGCTCACTTCATTCATTGTGGACATGGCTGGTGCGCTGGTGTCACCTCGAATGTCCACGCCCAAGGCTGAGCTTCCCCGCGGGCGAACCATGACGATTGTAGGAAAGTCGAGCTTCGTACGCTTTTCGGACTCGGGGGGTTCGAGTTCACGTGCTCCAATGGAAAGAGATGGATAGAAGGAATGAGAAGAGGAAATCGATGTTCATAACCGGAACGATCGGATAGAGAGAGGATCGTGAAAGGCGATCATCCATTTTTTTTTTTTCCCAGGGGGTGAACTCCACCCCCCGTTGACCAGACAGCTTCGCAGCTCCGATCGGAAAGTCTTGGCAATTCTTTGTCTGATACGCCTTTCGGATTGGACAAGTCACTCTTCGCAAGACTATCCATATCCAGGTGGATATACATCCTGGGCTGGTTTTGAATCTATTTACGACTGCCAATCAGAAGGCCAACACTTGCGAGACTCCCGTGGACGAGATGTCCATTTTTACGATTCAGCCACGATTACGGTCACAGTTCCGAATACGAGCGAATTGAAGTGGATAAAAGATGTCAATCAGACTGAATTCGTGGATATACGCAATTTCTAAGGTTGTTGAATCGTATTACATGACATCATATCGACATTGACCATATTCAACCCTAGAGAGAAACGGAAAAGAACAAAAAAAAAAAGAAACATTATAACGGAGTCATTTAACCTCACGTTTTATACACGCTCAACACCTATGCGTCGACAACCTCAGTGTGGGCAGCAGAACGCTTCTCAGCACCCGCCAGCCTCTCACCAAGGATCTCAACATCACCCGACTCGGCAGCCATAGTGCGCTTGGTATCGTGAGTAGTCTTCCAGGCCGGGGTACCGATGTAAGGGATACCGTGGGGATCCTCGAAGATCTGCTCAATTTCCTCCAGAGACTTACCAGATGTCTCGGGGAACAAGAAGAAGACGTGAATGATCATGGCGACCAAGAAAACGCCGAAGATGATGTACGTCTGCCAGCGGATCGTAGCAAAAGCAGTGGGCACAAACAGACCAAGCGCCGTGTTGAACGCCCAGTTGAACGAGGTTGCCAAAGCAACGGCCTTACCACGCACGCGCAGAGGGTACAGCTCAGGAGGGTACACCCACGACACGGGTCCCCAGGTCGGGGCGTACGAAGCCACAAACAGGTATGTGCATGCAATCAATCCCTTGGCAGGGGCGCCGTGGAGAAGCATTGATGCCTCGGCCACACCGTCGATACCGTCGGGCACAACCACACCGTACTTGGCCATAATACCGGCGTTCGCGAACATCCAGATCATCATGAGGGTAGCGCCGATCAGAAGAGTAGGACGACGGCCCCAGCGGTCAACCCAGATCAGGGCGGGAACGGTCATGATCACGTTGATGATGTACTGGATGGAGGAAGCGAGGAGGGTGGCATCGCCCTTGTATCCGGCCATGGTGAAGACATAGGTGATGTAGTACATCATGACGTTCATACCGGTCAGTTGGGACCAGATTTGCGTCCAGACTCCGGTCATGGTGCGGTGGATCATCTTGGGCTCGAACAGCTCGAGGTAGCTGACGTCCTTATTCTCGCGCTCGAACTCGCAAATGTCGCGGATCTCTTGCATCTCGGCGATCACGAAGGGGCTGTTTATGTCACCCTTGCCGTGCACTAGGCCAAGCACCGACTGGCACTCTTCCCAGCGGTCCTTGCGGGCCAACCAACGGGGGGACTCGGGGAGGATCATCATTCCGAAGAAGAGGAGAACGGCCGGGACTGCTTGCACACCCCAGGGGATACGGAAGACAGACTCGCTGTAGTTGTGGGAGGTGGACTGGTTGCCATGTCCGATGTAGGAACAGCCGAAGGAGATACTGTGAAACGAAAAGAAAGTCAGCTACTAATTCACCTTTCGAATGTCAAGCCAGGTGTGTGCCACATACTAGTACATGATCAGAATACCCCAGGTGATGGCCCACTGCTGGGAGCCGACGAGACGACCACGCTTGGAGGGAGGAGAAAGCTCCGAGATATAGACAGGGACCTGAGCGGACTCAATTCCGACACTGAGACCGTTGATGATACGTCCGGCAATGAGCATACCCATATTCTGGGAAGCGCAGACAATAACGGAGCCGATAACCCTAACAGAATGTTAGCCACAACGGTCCAACATCAATTCTTCCCCAACCATGCCACTATGCAACCATGCAAGCACTTACCAAATAACACATCCAATCATAATAGCATACTTGCGACCAAGACGATCCGAAATGAAACCAGAGATGAGAGCACCGAGCCAAGAACCACCGGGCATGGCAGCGGTTACACCACCCTGAGCCAGGGAGCTGAGACCACTACAGATGTCATCGTCGTTGAATGGAGGGCCCCTAGGCCCATGATTGAAATAACACTTATAAGCCGGCGTGCCGATAATGGCCGACATAGACGAGATATCGAAACCGAACAGTGCACCGCCAATGACGGACACCGCCGTGATAACGTAGAGATTCCCCACGACAAACATGGTGACTGTTAAACCCAAGCCAAGGGAAAATGATGGGGTAAAGGAAAATGGAACTACAACCAAAACCGAAAATGGAACGAGGGAGAACCTTGTGCTTAAATAGATCGCATGCCGGGAAAACTCTTCTCTACAGTAAGAAATACACAACTAATAAAAACCACCCGCATATAGGTACTAGTGTTGTTCTGTTCTGTTTGCCTCGTGCATCCCCACCCCCTGTCCCGTGTTTGGGATGTCTGGGGAGAGAAATTAGCGTAAAATATGTGACCGTTTTGGTACAATAATAAATAAGGAGACCATTAATATTGTAGAGTTACAACAGAACTTATGCCAAGACTCCGCTTGCAGCCTCGGGTACCATTAGGGACTCTGATTGGTGGAAATAGGATTATGCTTACCCACCCGCTCGGTGGTGATTGGTGGACCACCCGGCAAAGACTGGGATCCGGGGAATGAATCGACCTCGAATTCGACGCCGAACAAAGGCCAAGCGGTAATTGAGAATCCCCGAACACGGAGGCCGTGTTCGGGTGAGAGAGAGTCGGACATCTATAATCGGCACGGCAGTGGCGTTTCTAGGCATTAGAAACAAAAATATCATGACACGCTTCTAGAGAATAAGAATGTGGTTCTTGTAAATAAAAATAAGGGTCAACGTGCATACTCCTTACTCCGTACAGTTTCCAGGCATCCCCAGACCTAACCCACAAAAACATTTCGTGGGCACTAATCATTTCCCTGTCCAGAACCAGCCCTCGGTATCTTACGGTGTATGGAGGGTATTGCATGTTTTATGGAATTAGCCGGAAGTTTCCACATCCCATAAGACAACGAATGAAAAGAATATCGCTCAACCGGTGACCCGAGCACATAATAGTCCGGGGCCCCGTCTACGGCCATTTTCCCAGAACGGGACGGTACACGGCTTCTCGTGAACTTCAGTGGCTGCCGTTCGCCGAAGTGGACTCGGCTTGAACTCGGGCTGCGGTGGTTTTTTCCTTTTCTGGACCAGTGTTGGCAATTATTGTGTCTTTTTTTTTTCCTTGGCTTTTTTGGTCGTTCGCTTGCTGCAAAGTATATTGTGTTTCAGACATTCAGTCTTGTCACTGGCCACATGGATGGAGGGTGGATTCAATAATCTAATTTTCCACGTTGTCGCGTTCATATTCATCGAGAGTTTCGAGTCTGTTCTCATCGTCTGATGTGGCATTCCCCGCGTGGGAAAGATGCGGAGGACTGGGGAAGTCCCTATTGCACTCACCGAGACAACATCTCCCCAACATTCCCCCAACATTCCCCGTAGTTTTTGTTCACTGGGGCCTGATTCTTAGCGCGAATGATCTCTCACATGTTTTTTGCACATGGCTTTTGCCTTCATCCTCAAGCCACTTACATCGATGGTGAACCTTCAAAGGCCCGTTCCTCCCCGCACCCCCCTGCCATTGCACGGTCCATGGTAATATAGTTAAAGTCCATTCCAAGAATGGCCAGAGGTTCTTACTGAACTCCGTCTTCCGCCCTCCGTACTCCCCATATAGACAGAGTCTAGTATACCGGGTGGGGGCCTTTCCTATCTGGGATGCTGGCGCTCCGCTCAGGCTCACCTGGCCTAGACAGAGTCACTAAATAGACGTCATCCCGAGCACAGACTCAGTGATCAGAGGCTCTTTCCAAGGAGGAATAGATTCCAATGTCGAGATCCAAGTCTTTTTTTTTTTTCTATTACTTTCTGGGAATATATGAGCAGACCAGTGATGTAGCATATGTACAATAGGCCCAACCTAGGGCGAGGCAACAGTCGAGAGTTTCGCTCTGTGGATAAAACAACACAGTAGTTCATCTGTTTTACTGAAGACAGGTTCAGCGGATTTTATATTAAGCTTGCGGCTTTGGATCTATCTCATTGGTGTGCCGATCGAATTCCACAAAATCCTCACCCTTCCTTTGACATAAAGCACCGGTATTGGATAGACTCAATTCCTTGGTGAAACCTCATTAGCTAGAGTTTGGAGTGTGTCAAGAACCTTTGCTTCACCCCAAGCTCTTTCGTTTCCTCCATCCCCACTCCCCTACGTGAACCTTCTTTTCTCCATCCCGACCACATATTCACCCATCGCAACTCGAGCTGTTTGTTTTCGGACCTAGCTATTGACTGCCATCACGACTCTTGACATTGCGTAGAATGACTTCTACTAAAGGTGAGTTGGTGATATCGCATGCTGATTCACCTGTGAAACCGAGGCCCCGATTGAGGTTCAGGTGTTTCAGCAACATCGCATTGGAGCGCCACGAAAGTATATTAAAAGTACATGGAGATGATTGCTTGTGGAAGATAATTTGGCAAGATCGAAAGTCGTTTCTGGAAAATACAGATAGTTCTGCCTCGGGCACTATTTACACCCCGACAATTAATATACAAAACACCCTTCCGGACCTCATTATGTACACGAACGCGACTCAATCAACATAACCAGCTTCTATACCAGTGAAGTACACGGCTTTCAACCTCAATCGACCTTGCTACCAGAGAGCACGGTGCCACTTCCGCCCGATAAGACTTCAATTGTTCTCCGGGTTCTTGGGATCATATTTCCAGCGGCGGTGGTTCTCCCCAACCCACCACTTAGCGACATGGGCCGCCTCGCTGAGCCATTTCACGGCCTCGGGGCCATGCTCCTTCCGCACAACGTCGACCAGGAACAAAAGTTGGAGATCTTCCTGAGGATTGAGCTCGAAGGGATCGGCCACGACATCTGTGAATCGCCACTTAGCGTCGGGCTTAAGAGGCACGACCAAGCGGTAGGGCTGTGCGGCCGCTCGCATAGTGAACCACGTTCCGCCAGGGTTCATCGTGGAGAAGTGCCATTCTTGCTTGCCGTTGTGCTCGGGGATGAGTGCGCGGATCATCGATTGGCCCTCGTACATTGGGAGCAGATCTTTGATGATCTTAGTCGAGTCCTCGTCAATTGAGGATGTTTCGACGAGAAGATCGAGGATCGTGGGGAGAATTTGGGTGGAGAGAACAGCATTATTAACTTCCAGCTGGGGCAGCTTAGGATGCGAGAAAAATAGCGGTACGTGGAAATTGCCAACGTGAGGGGAATGCCAGGCAGTTATTCCGCCGTCATTTGGAAGTGATAGACCGCTAGATGAAGTTAGAGGCTGGAGAGGCTGCGAGATATAGGCATAACTTACTGGTCACCAGTCATCACAAGAAGGGTCTCATCGGCAATACCGGCATCATCAAGAAGCTCCAGGATATCGGCTATCCACTCATCCTGGTAGGCCATAGTGTTTAGGTATCGGTTCAACTTCTCGTTCCGTTCATTCGACAAATCCCCCATCATTTCCTCATAATCACCAGGTTTATAATACGGAGTGTGTGTATTATGTGTTAGATGGCTAAGGAAGAGGCGAGTGTTGTTCTTCTTAGCGTCATCAATGACATCCCGGAGATAATTTTTCAGTAACTTATCCTCATGGCCATGTTCCTCTTCCTCTTCTGTCTCTTCTGGGATATATTTTTTACCATCTGCATCGATTGTTCTCTTTGCCATGATATCTTTGTAACCTAGAGCAGGATGAAGCATGTAATGCTTATCCCAGTCGTCGGGGTGTGACTGCATCCACATAGTGTGCCACGGCCAGGAAGTCCAGTCATCTGTCTGACTATTGGTGTCTGCCTGACTACTGATGTTTGGCTGCTGGTTCAATGCCTCGAGTATGTGCGGCAAGCAAGGCTGGTAAATATCGTGCAGGTATTCGAGGTTGGCCTCGACAGCCATAGGATTCACTCCGCACACAGTGCCAGTAATACTCTTGAGCGTATAAGTCCCGGACGTGTAAGCGTTCCTCGCACTGATACCACCATAGGGCTTGGGAGAATCATCCCCGTCCTTACGGAACCCGGTCTCAAATCCGGTTAAACGCTCGGCAGTAGGGGTGAGCTTAGTGAGCCTATCCTGGACCTCATCGGGGATACCGTCCGGGTAAGAGTCATTGATGTGCTTCATGATGTAAGAGTTTGAGCGGAAAGGCCACACGTCCTGTCGAGTGCTTTCAAGCTTAATGAGAATGACATGCTTAATCTTCACACTTCCGTCGTGGAGAAGTTCACGTATAGGCTCCAAAATATCGTTTTGGAGATTTGGCGTGTGCAGAGGATCTTTCAGCGGGTTGTAGTGTTCATACACATAGTCAGACTTGTCATGCTTATTGATACGGAAGGGAGACCAATCCGGGAAGCCATCTGACGAATTGTACGAAGGTAACCAGTCAAATGTGGGAAAGGAGTCCAGAGCGGTGTGGCCTTCGAGCCAGCTGAAATCAGCCGGTAACGAGGTAGAATTTCCGTTAGCGCCACGTTCTGGAGCACTGGATGGAGCACTTGATGGAACATTTGATGGAGCACTTGCTGGAGTACGTGATGGAGCGCTTGAAGGTGCACTTTCCGGGGCACTTTCAGGAGCAGCACTTCCACTCGCCGACGTGGGACGTTCTTGAGCGGGTGAATATTCGTGGCTGCCGAACGGCGCGAGAGACAAAGACTTGGAGAGATAACTGTAATCCGCACCGCGTGGACGAATGCAACTAAGGAGTACTATGATCACACCGCACGATATAGCGATAACGCGCTTCAGCAATGACCGGCTCTTCTTTTGCACGGGTTGCTTTTGAGGTACATCCAATTGCGACACGGAGTCGCTGTCATTGTGGCTCTCGTCGTAGTCATCGATTTCAATCTGCTGATAGGTCTCTGGGTCTGCCGAGGGTTTTCGTCGAAGGCATCGGCGGAAAGGGGAGAGCAAAAGCGAACCCCAAATCTCCAGGAAAGCTTCGGTGGCTCGGAATAGACATGGTGTAGCGAAGTACGCGCCGACCATAATCAATACGTCGACGAAGAAAGCGACAGTCAACATGGACAGAACAGTCTGGGTAGCGGTAGTGCGATCGTCCTCGTGAGAACTTTCCGGTTTCCGCCAGGGAATCTCCGCGCCTGTATGGACATAGAAGGAGATATTTGCGGAGGTCATCGACGAAATGTATAGACTAGGGTGCGGTTAGCGATTTACTATTTTTGTATTATAAATGCAAACGACAGCTCACCTGAATAAAAGAGTTACAACGGCGGTTACATTCTGAGCGATCCGCGATTCGAAGGAACGTGTCAGGTAGCACGCGACCAGAATAAGCAGGATATCCACCAGGAAAAAGGTAGGGCCCCACGGGAGGAGGGATGGGACCGCTAGCGACGTGAGATGGACGCAGAGATGGAAGGATTTGGATAGTATGAGAGAAATGAAAGTGATGGAGAAGAAATATGTGCGAGAAGCGTCCAGGTAGAGCTGAGGGGATCTGGCAACTTTGAGGGCGAAGAGGGCTGAATCTTCAAGCTGCCCACGGAGGGAGAGATCTCCCGGGCTATGCAATGAAGATTTCATGATGCCAACAACACCCTCTGAAGGGAAGGGGAAATTGAAGACAGAAGAGGCAGAAGCTGATAAGGAAGAAAAAGATTATAACATTGGGAGATTAAAAAAATAAGGGGTCCATAGGGCGGGGCAGACACCCGTGGGCAATCTTATGGGTTCATCCTCAACGGGCTGTTCGCTCTTTAAGGCAGGTGTCCACGTGCGGGATCACCCTGAAGAGGTAACCTTGGAAAGTAGTTGACTCCACCCATGGACAACCCCAACCAATCAGCAGAAGATTGCACACTAGACAAACAGATCAAATAAAACAAACAGAACAAATAAAACAAATATTTGCTTTACCTCATCTATCAATGACACCACCACTTTGACCCTACATACAAAATGCATACATAATGTAGTATTCTCGACTTCGAAAAACATATTGGGGGCCTAAGCAGGTGAAAATTGCTGACTGAACTGTAATTATTATTGGGTGGAGATTGTCAGTGAGCACTAGAACGGAAGGGGGAAGCCGAGATTGGTCAGACCTTAGGCCCCCCGTATACATGTTAAGGCATTTTTGTTCCATCTCACCTAAGAACAACTTTCCTCTTTGGTTGTAATAGTTATAGAGGCTACCTCCAAGGTTCGCTTCCAAGGGGGCTAGATCACAGTCACTTTTCAACAAAACTCTATAGGGTTAAACATTCATGGATGTTGCAATCTGAGTTATGCTATTTTCCAAAAAGCTAATTGGCATACCCCCTCTTTCAGCCTTGTCGCCAAATTGCAAATATATTGGGACTGTGCTTGGCACTTCTAAAATCCGGGGTACCTCCCATGTCAGCCCTACAACACAGATAGAAACACCGATACAATATATCTTTTATTGAGATGCCTCATATTGCGCTCGTTGTATATGCAGGGCTTTCGCTAGGCGGCATCAGGGGTTTGGACCTCGTGCTGATAAATGATGCTAAGCGGAAGGTCACGGATGAGGGCGTACTCGCCCGTACAACGTGGGTCGCCTTAGATCGAGAGACCGCCATAAAATCTGAAACGGGTCCACTCTGCCAGATCAAGTCCTCCAGCTTGAACAAGGAATGTTGAGAGACCATCGAAGACAGCTCCAGTGGACTATACACACTAAACGGCAAAGCTCCGAAGAGGAGTAAAATTGCACGCTCGTTCTGACCAAGCGATCTTGCGTCCAGCAGGAGAAAGTACAGCCTTTTTCTCGGTTGCTCTTTCACACAGATATATACCACTTCCATCAGAGCGAGAGGCGAGAGAGAGAGGTCAGTCATCTGATTGAAAAAGGCCATCTTCCGTCTGATGCAGACAGGTGTATGTAGTACTTACCGATATGGTCCATATATGATCCACTTTATCTTCTCTTTCACACACATAGCTAATGGGTTATCAAATGATAGTAGGTATGGCTGTTACTGAGCTCTTCTGGTACAGGCAAGGTCGCTCCTTCCTCCCTTTATCGACCAACTGGTGATGTTATGTTGCCGACATTAGAGACTACATACGTAGTATGCTTTCACGTATATCACGGCAGGTTGAAAGAATACCATATTTGCATCATCATCATTCGAGTATCCTCCGTCGGCGTCAGCAAACACCAAGTGCCCTTCATCTACCTGACTCAGGACTGATCACTCACTCTCTAGGTCCTGTGGCCACACAACAGGGAACCCAAGAGCTTGCCTTTTAAGGAGAGTTGTTTTTCTCCACATGTGGAACTCATCCGCACCAACACCCCAAAACGCATAGTCCACTGTGTCGGGGTGACTCTGAACCAGCAGCTTAGCCAATCCATCCGCAAGATCAAGGGTGGTCTCCAGCCTTCCATTTACCATCATAAAGATGGTACCGATCCTCTCATAAATGATTCCCCCAAACTCCGCAGTTCCGTGGCCCATACTGGTCGTAGATTTCAACCAATTTCTCAATAAGTACAAAGACCACTTTGGGTGTGTTTCGTACTTAGGAGCCTTGTCCACCCGTTGATCGCCATGCCAGATGTTTGCAATGTGTGTCAGCCAGTCACGGTATCCCATGTCACGAGGGGGGAACGGTATGTTCCTCTCCGCCGAGCGAAAGTCGATGACGAGGTTCTCAACAGTGATCACACGGTCCTCATAAGGAGTTCCACTGCCGCCTTTCTTCTCGCTCACTGGTCCATACAGTAAGAACCGGTCTAGAATGGCATAGAAATTGCAATTGAAATGGTTGAGATTAGGATGGCTTCCTTGTGGACGCAGCTCGTTTCTGGTGGCCATCCGTCCAAGAAGCCGCACATCTATATGTAGTGTAGACAGGTGGGTCCTAAGCTGTGGGACTGATACCCAGGTTGAAAACATATCCCCTTCGTTGAGAACTGAAACGTCAAGGACGTAGGTGGTCTTCTTCATTTGATTGAGGATCCATTGGGTTTCTACCGAGGCTTGACGACTCGTCAGGAGCAGAGGGAGACTGTTTGATGGGCTGTGAATATCGCGCTTCTCGTGGTATGAATAAAGGTCGCCCGTTTTTGTGTATGGTGTGTCCAAGATATGTACCATGTTCGATTTGGATGGAGAGCTGGGTGGGGTACGATAGCCATTGATTACCTCTTTGAAGATCATGGTACAAGGTGTGGAAGACGATGGGTATTAGCCAATGACGATAAACGATGCTGTGAAACGAGAGACTCAGCTAAAGTCGACCAACATGCCAAGCAACTGGTGGCCATGACAACGTCACCATCAATTGAAACTGAGGCAAGGAGGGGTTACAGAGAGAGAGAAGTGAGAGATGGAAGGTGGGGGGGGGGGTGCACTCCACGACAATCATTATGTGACAATTTCTTATGTATGGGATTTATGGGTTTATTTGTTACTACAGGAATGGGCCGATTCCGCACTCTTTACAATCAGCATCTGTATACTCTCTAGAAGCACTATATGCTCCCAGCTCGGCGTTTGGCTTCGAGTTCTTGCTTCGGTTGGAAGAAGCGCCTGCATAGTCATACGCAACTAGTTAGACTGCAACAGGTTAATTGAACTTGGATTGATTGATTGATTGATTGAAGATCATGGTACGGATCTTCAGGGGGAGATCCATCAAGGAAGGCATAATTGTTGATCAGAGCGAGTTGGAGATCGTCAAATATGGGATTTGCCAAGCGATGTTGCAAGCGGGTAACTGCAAAGCGAATGTCTGGTCTAGTCTTGACTGCTAGCCAGTTTAACATACCGACGACGGATAGATATTGACCAAATGCTTCCTCATCTAGCACGTTAGACGCATTGGCAGGCGTCTCTCTCCATGCAGCTGGCAATGGCATATCCTTCCAGCTGGTGACGTTTGAAGTTCGCAGCACTTTCTGTTTGAAGAAATGGGTACCCATGTACTGGGATATCTTTGATAGCTGAGTTGCCTTGGCCCCGGGGGGTGAGGTTGTTTATGTCAGTCAACCTTGGAAAGACAATCACTTCCACATGTATTTCCTCTCACATCCTCCTTTGTTGAATTATCTTTGACTTGAAAAAGCTGTCCAGACTACCTTTTCTCTATATAGTGGTAGCGTCCTCAGCCTACTGTCATGTCACGCACTATATATATCGGAGGCTGGACTATCTGAGCATAACGCTCAGATATAGTGGTCTTTTGGCCTAGTTTGTAACTCGCCAGTCCAGGGGCAGGCTGTAACACCTACAAAGCAATGGCCCACATGATATATTTGATTTAACAAGATACACCTGAATATATGCACGCCCTGCAAACAAGGGGTCAACCCATCAAAAGACCAACATTATATTAATATTAGAGCACCAGCCATGGTCAAGAAATCTACCTAACCAGCTCCCACTCAGCAACATAAGCCCAAGCCATACCAACCCGGCCGACCTTCTCCTGGAACTCCTGTGCCGTAACGCCACTAGCATCCTTCCGATCCCCAAAGCTAGTCAACACAGCCAACTGCAGCTTCTGACCCGGCGCACCGAGCATACGCGCACTGGGGACATCAACATACCAGAACTCTCCACCGCCCGCGGGTCCAGAGCCTGATACATGAGTGAAAGTTAGTCTGTCGTCCTCGCGTCCATCCACACCGTGGATCATAAGCAGGAACAAGCCCGCGTGCTGGATGTGGCTGTGACGAGCCAGTGTCCAGTGTGGACAGAGGAGACCGAACTGGAAGCGCATGGCACCTGGCGTGCTGATGGAGATGTGCAGGCCCTGTGGGTGGAAGGTCTTGCGGCCGATGGTGCGCTTGTCGGCATCGCTGTAGACCTTTAGGCCTTCGACGCCGTTTGGTCGTTCTGGGTCTGTGAGGATGTACTCTTCCCAGGTTAGATCGGGACGGCCGTCCTCGCGGAAGAAGTGGCGTTTATTTTCGGGGAAATGCTTTAGGCCGAACTCTTCGTTCGGGATTGAGAACATCGCTGGTTCAAATCGTTGCTTGTATGGCTGTCCGGCACCTTCTATTGCTCCTGCGCCCCAGCAGGAGTCGATTAGTTTCCATCGGCCTCCGTCAATCTTGACAGCATTCCAGGCGTGGTTGCCTTCGTATGGGGGTACCGGGACCCCTGGAGCAAGAGCTTCGTGTCCGAAGCCTTTGCCGTGGCCGCCGACTACTATTGCCTCTAGACCGGCGTGGGCGGCTAGTGCTGCAAATAGTCCTGCGTAACCTTCGCAGACTGCCATTCCAGACGCCAAAGTACTGGCTGGTGTGGAGGGCTTCACGCAGTTGTTAAAGAAGGCATAGGTATCGTAGAAGATGTTATGATGCAACCAGGTGAATATCGCGCGTGCCTTGTCTGTCATGGATGGGAACGGTGCTGTCAACTCATTGGCCAGCCACTTCATATCCTGCGTGGGAAGTGATTCACGAGGATACCGGGCTGCATGGTTATCAGGGCCGGAGAAGTCCCGACATACCAAGCATTCGGTGTCTGGAGTTGGGGGCGGAGGGGTTGGAGACACAGCTGACCCATTGAGACGTGGCTTTGTAGCCAGAATTTTTGATAGATCCGGACGAGAGCCATGTGGAATAGGCGGTGGTGTTCCATTGGGGGCAGTTCTGCTGGGTTTGGGTGGAGATGGTGGACTTGTATTACCAAACCCGAACTGCCTAGCATCCTTGATTTGCGCAGCCGTTGGTGGGGGAGGTAATGTCTTCCGAATCGGCAGCTTGATGCTCAAGTCATCGCCAGTTCCATTTGTGTCTGCATGTACCCCGGATGGGCGGCGTGGCGGCAGTCGAGGTACCGGGGGTTCCTCTTCGGCTTCATAGGGTGGGGGTGGCTGGCTAGGATTTGGAGACGAGGTGGGCCGCGGAGGCTGCCTAGGACGAGGAGGTTGACTTGGCCGTTCAGGCCGACTTGGAGGAGAGGGAACGGGCGGCTTGGACCCCGGTAGTTTGGCGGTCAGTCGGGCAGACAGGCTTCCAAAGCTCCTCTTACTACTAATCGTAGGCCGTGGGGGCGGTTCCAAACTGGCTTGTTCCTTCGGTCGACGGGGAGGCAGCTTAGGCAGTTCCGCCTCGCCCCATGCAGGCGCCTTGATGCGATTGTTCCCAGTGGAGTTTAACGAGGTTGTCGATGCGCCTCGTCCCGCAGTTGTAGCTGTTGACGTTGTCGAGTATGATGCATCGGAAGTGACAGACTCAAGGGAGGGCCGGCGCTTTTGGTCCGTCGGTCGGCGCGGTGGTAGCGCAGGACGAGCTGGTGTGGGGGGAGGCAGGCGATCTGATCTTCGCGTGGGCAATGGCGGAGGGGCTTTTGGCTTTGGTTTCACTTCAGGCCGGAGAGTTTCCATTGGAGGCGGCCGCAGGACCGGCCTCTGGGTTCTCTCATCTGCGGGTTCATTTCCGACAGATGCTCGATCCACCACAGAGCCGACTGCATCGTATGAGGGAGGGTTGTTGGCTGACGCGCTCCGTTCGGGGGTTGGGCGGAATGTTGGTCCAGGGCCTCCCGGTGGGCGGGCCAGTTGCGACTGGTTGAGGGCGGCGATCCGCTGCTGGATAGAATTCAACTGAGGATCTTCGGCCATGATGCCTGGGCCTATATTGAGGGGAAAGTCGAGACGTGTCTAGAAGAATTAGACAGCTCGAGCTTAGGTACCTCGTCCTTGGCTTGGCGGGGGCGAGAGTAGCCTTGTTGGGCACTTTGAAACGCTCAGGATGATTATCGCAAAAGTTATTATTGCTGATAACTAATTTCAGCTATTGAATATCGAGAAGACAGGGAAAGATCAGCACAGAAGAAATAAATAAACAAAAAACAACAACAATAGGAGGCTCAACTAAAGAGGGGTCAGCCCTGGGGCCATCCATGGATGTACGGAGTACCCATGGGTCCAGATCTATATTTGGAACTTTGTACGGACTACGGAGTACAACACAACATATATCTACAATATACACAGTAAAGCCCCCGAGGCATTGTAAGCAGAAGAGGTTTGAATGTATTTCCAGAATATCACGGTTCGGGACTCCCAAACGCCTTAAAGCCGGTGAAGCCCTCATCTGGAACAAGAAAAAAAAAAGCAACACTGGGTACATTCAAAGATGAATGAAAGAACAAGATGAAGCAAAGAAAATGACAAGGAGAAGGGTAGCAGTTAAAATATGACAAGCCTCGAGATCTCCGACGGCATGCAACCTGTCCAGAAGAGCCCGAGGCTGTGATACAGACATAAGAAAGGTCAAGTACATCGTTGGAGAAAGGAAAAGGGAAATTCACAAAGTGGTAAAGCAGTGAGGGTAGAGGGCCAGCGTCGATCATCAGCAGCGTCACTTCGTCCCAATGTACATCATCGTCAGGGTAAACGGGCAATTCTTAGACATTCTTGTAGAGGAGCAGGGGCTCGCCAACATTCTCAATCTCCGGAATGGTACACTTCAGATCGAATGCCTTGGCTAGAACGATCTTGAAGATCTGCAGTGGGTCAGCACGTGTCTCATCGGACTTTGAAATATACCGAGCAATAGGGTATGGACGATTACAACGTACCTTTTGCACATTGATACTGTGGCTGGTGCTGCTAAATATCAGACTAGCCTTCATCGCCTTAGCAAATCGCTTGGCCTGCAGAATGTTAGTTGTTGCAGCGGTATAGACGAGAATCACCAAGTACCTGAATAGAGATCTCCTCCTGATCCTCACGGGGGAAGTTCACAAAGTGATCATATTTGGTGCCCACCAGGAAGGGAATGGCCGTCTTATTGAAGCCACGTCCCTGGCGATACCACTCCTTAATTGAGTTCAATGTACTCTTGCGAGTAAGATCGAACATGAAAAGAATTGCAACGGCGTCATTACAGACAAGCGGTAGCATATTAACAAACTCGCGCTGGCCACCAAGATCCCAAATCGAGAAGGTGATTTCGGTGTTGCGAATCGAGATGGTCTTTTCCATGAAGTTGACACCTAGACAAGTCATTAGTTAGAAAGAAGAGAACTACCGAACGAATAAAATCTCAACTTACCCAATGTCTGGATGTAATCCTCATCCCAGCTGCCCTCGACGTACTTGACCATCAAACTGGTCTTTCCGATCTGCGCATCGCCTACCATACCAACTTTAATCACCACGCTGTTTTTATTAGCCTGTGAGGCTTGGCGCTGGCTGGCGTCCTGTTGCTGCAGCTGGGAAACACCAGGGGCGCGTTCGGGGCCACTGGAGAGTCCAGATCCGGGCCTGGAGTTGGGAACAGGTAGGGGGTGGTGATTGAGCAATGGAGATGAGTTCTGCCGGGACTGATCGGTATCTTGGGCGGCATATTCAGGAGCAGATTGGTGAAAGTCGGTCGATCGGGAGTGGTAATGCGCCTTCGAGTCGCTGTTATAACCAGTGTTGATGGCGGCACGGCTGATTGTGTGGTCGGAAGCCGGTTCTTCGATATTGACCATGACAGGTGTTGGCTGTTCCAAAGGTTGGTCCAGAGATTGTTCGACAGGTTGCTCCAGAGGCTGCTCGGGCGGAATCTCCTGTCCCTGTCCGTGTGCTTGCTCCTGCGCCTGTTCCGCCGGATGCTCTGGGGCAATCTTCTCAGATTCCGCAACGACAGAAACAGCGGGCGCTTCCCCCTCAGGGGCAACAAGAGGCTCCCAATTAGGCTTATGGAACTCCATGGCGTTTCACGATCGGTATTGGTGTAGAAGTCAGGGATGCAATCTGTCACACAAGTCTCGATTGTCAGCATATACGTGTGGGATGAGGGATTTCAGGAGGTGACTAACCAATAACACAAAGGGCTGAGATTCCAGCACAATCTAGCGAGATTGCATATGTATTGACTCAAGGGATTTTAAGAAAATTGAAGAAGCCGAGAGCCGTGTTTATTCTCGGGAGTTCAAGCGGACAAGGGTTGTCCCTGAGTAAACAGAATTGAATTGGGGGGAGTATGAAACTCCGAAGCGAAGCAAACAAATGCAGGAACCAGGCTGGAAATGAATGTCCAAGTATGTTCCTATAAACAGCAGGGCCCAGGCACATCAAATAAGAACGTCAGGGCTCTCCGGTACCTTCAGCTCAGGGGCGGGCAACTGTGATCTGACGCTAAGCCACGATAGGTTTAGCGCCACTCCCACGCTGTTGCCAAAATTTACTGGAAAAAAAAAAGTTCTTATCGCACCCCTCCTCGATCTCGACACTCTTATAATTATCACTTTTCCACGGATTTCAAGATGTCCAAGAGAAGTGCTGATGTGGACGAGAATACCGCCGCCCTCAAGGCTGGTGAGCGGCCAGTTGCAGATGCCCCAATGGACGAGGCGGGGGAGTTCGAAGACGAGTTCGAGGATGAATTCGAGAGTGAAGATGAGATCCTAGAGGCCGGAGTGGATGGTCGCCCAGATGCTGAGCGCGAAGAAGAAGAGAAGGGTGCGCTTTATGTACCTCAATTTCTAAATCTGTTCAACTGAACTGACCATGTTTAAATCTTATAGAAGCTATGGATGTCGACAAGGAGACTTTCATTCCTGGACGAACCAAATTGGCTCCCGGAGAGACACTATCGCCCGATCCCTCCACCTACGATATGCTTCACACACTCAGCACACCATGGCCATGCCTTTCCTTCGATATTGTGCGCGATTCGCTCGGTGATAACCGCAAGACCTACCCCGCTACTGTCTATGCTGTTACTGGTACACAAGCCGAGGGCTCCAAATCCAAGGACAATGAACTCATGGTGCTCAAGATGAGCGGTCTGAGCAAGATGGAGAAGGAGGGTGAGGATTCAGACAGTGATTCGGACGACGACGATATGGGTGAGCCCATTCTCGAGCACAAATCGATCCCGCTTGGCTCAACGACGAACCGCATCCGTACCCACCAGACCCCCTCCCAGTCCGGTGACTACTCCAAGCCCCCTCAGACCCTTACTGCGACCTGGCTCGAGAACTCGCAAGTCGTCATTCACGATGTTACCGCCCACCTTTCCAGCTTCGATGTTCCCGGCACTATTCTTCCCCCTTCGGCGTCTAAGCCTCTTTCCACCCTGCGCATGCACAAGACCGAAGGATATGCATTGGACTGGTCTCCGCTCCAGCCTCTTGGAAAGCTGTTGACCGGTGACAATAACGGATTGATCTATGCTACCACTCGCACTGAAGGTGGTGGCTGGGTTACCGACACCCGGCCCTTCACAGGCCACGCTTCCTCGATCGAGGAACTGCAGTGGTCCCCCAACGAGCGTAATGTATTTGCGTCCGCTAGCAGTGACGGTAGCGTTAAGGTTTGGGATGTACGATCCAAGTCGCGCAAGCCCGCCGTGGACGTCCAGGTCTCCAACACCGACGTGAACGTTATGAGCTGGTCTAATCAGACAGCTCACCTTTTGGCCACTGGTGCCGACGATGGACAGTGGGCGGTCTGGGATTTGCGTCACTGGAAGCCCAATGCCGCGGCACCTTCCGCTCAGATCACCTCTACCCCCGTTGCATCATTCGACTTCCACAAGGAGCCCATCACCACCATCGAATGGCACCCCTCAGACGACAGTGTGGTGGCCGTTGGCTCCGCAGACAACACTGTCACACTTTGGGATCTTGCTGTCGAGCTGGACGACGAAGAAAGCCGCCAGGCCAACATGGCGGACATTCCTTCGCAACTGCTATTCGTGCACTACATGGAGTCTGTTAAGGAGCTCCACTGGCAGGCACAGATGCCCGGTACGCTCATGGCGACCGGCAGCAATGGATTCAGGTATGTTATATTCTTGATGAGTTGTGATATGAACCAAGCTAACCAGGTCCGTTTTATAGTGTTTTCAAGACGATCAGTGTCTAAACGAAGAAAATGTATCTACGCTCCGACTGACTCGGGAATTTCATGTGCCATGTCTTGCTCATATACCATTCGAATTCTGTGGATTTTTTGCTCCTCAATATCATTATGCTCGGAGTTAGACCCTTTCCTTCAGATGGTTAGGGTGGGTGAACAAAAAGATTTTGTCTTTATATCTGGCATAGTAAATAGACACATTTTTCGCGACATTTCTACGATTGCGCCCACACCTCCAAGTCAATGGAGCTGATACACATTCAGGGCTAGATAATCCTTCACATTCAACAGCGGAATTAGATCCAGACAATTCCGCCTTTTGGAGGGGGAGGGGCAATCTGCAATGCAAAAACATCAGCAAAATAACATATCAACACTACTTCCACGGATTTACCCACATACGCAACTCGCTATCCTCGCCTATTCACAATTTCACACAGATCAACTGTACAAGGCATTGGCAGGGATAACCTGTACCTATGCAAAGCCACTGCGTAGGATGGACCGTGCCAGATCGCCAATGCGCCAGTAAATACTCCGTACTCCGTACATTCTCCATACATATGCGGCCTTTGTATGTGACGTGACCTAGTACATATACCATGTAGCCTTTCGGCGCCCCGAATTAGCCTGGGCCCGAGTCGGGTGCGACGAATGGACCAGTCGGTTCAATGATCCTCCAGGGCTGCGCTGGTTAGTGGCGTACGGAGTCGCGAATACATTTCTTTGTTTCTATATAGTGTTCTTATATAAATAAATCAATAGCATTCGGAACTATAGAATAGATAAGTGGTACAATATGTACTTCGTATACATTACAGTATTGGGAAGGCGTTGGAAGATCTCCCCTGGCTGCGCATTGTGCATTGTGGCGACGTGGGATGTTTTTTCCTTCTTTGTGTCAATGCGAAAAAAAGACCCACTCGATGTTGCTATATTGGACATTTATTGTATGGGAATGCCACTAAGCATGGAGACAGTGGAGTGGATTGACGCTCAAGGTATGACATGCATGAATTCGAATGGAGACTGTTGAGCGCATTTCAATGTCAGACAGTTGACTGTTGTGCTTGTGTTGCTCGGCTCAAGACATCGGAGTCAGTTGGGAAGTATATTGGCGTGTCTATAGTGTCCTAAATTGTATATACCTTGGCAGTGGCTACATACCTGGAAGTAGTGCCTAGAAGTAGTGTGTATAGCACTGCCTAGGTAAGTCCAAAGCTGACTGCATACAAAGCGCAAGGTACTTTGCGCTAGAAAATCAATCGATCTGATCTACCGGCCAAGTCTGCTCCTATCCAATCCAATGGAAAAGAGTACAACATCCATTCAATGCTCCCTCGTCATCGTGCCTGCAATAAATACCGCTAATGCACGTCTGAGCCAGCCCGGTCAATCACATCAGATCTAACTGCTCTCACGTTTTAACAAGCAGAAACACGCTAAAATAGCTCCAGTATTTTTTTTGCGACATCGGCTGTTCTCCGGGCCAAATAATCTCTCCGATATCAATTTGTCAGGTCCAGCCTCTTTGTTTCTTATCGGGAAAGCGGGTTATTCCGCCTATCGGGTAATTTAATGGTAAAGTACGTATATATGCACGTATATAGGTATGTATTGAAAAGACCATATGACTCCAAGTACAAGGGTGTCTAATCCACATCCTATCTTGCTCCAACGTGCCATATAATGTTACATTGGATGCACATCAATGTACATCGGTGTACATCGGACTGGGTACTCCGTAAACTCCGTTACTAAAGAATACTAAATAATACTAAATATAAACATTCTTCATGTCTGATCTTAGCGCTGGATAAACTCCAGTACTCGCCACAAATGCTTCTCATTTCCTTGATGAAAAAGCACTGTCCCTAGGTAGGCCCGAACACGCTGATGCAGCTGTACAATTGGCAACTCTCATTCTGGATGATCCGACCTTATATCCACACTAAACTTTGATCATCTACGCAGGGAGTTGGGCCATCCAGTCAGATTGCAAGCCTGAGCGCCTGTCTATGCACCGGGAAATCCTTTCCCGACTATTACTACTGCATGATAGCTGTTGCGATCTGCATCCGATGTAGTATTGATACTCCGTACTCCGTACTAACTAGCCGGAGATATAACGCTAGCATGGAGCACAATACGGAGTATACAAACTCGTCTGTGATAGCTGCCAGGTGTTATTTGTTATCGCTAATATAGACAATAGTCATAATAATGATATCTGGAATAATAATCCCGTATCAGCGTGTTATCGGGCGTATGTTATCCAGGTACACGGCCGAGAACTGCACGGACAAGATGTAATTGCCGCTTGTATTTATTCTCCATGGGAGCTTGCGGGAGCTCCACTAGTCTCCGTATCCGCTATCCACTATACTGCTATGGATTATTATTGCATGGGTTGCGATTGTATGTTTCAAATTAATATGTGGCTGGCCAGTTGATCGTGTGCGACATTCAACGCCTTTGGTCTTGACCGGCATAATTTTGTGGTCAATTGCCGTTATTAAGGCTTGCATCTGTATTAACGGTCTCATTGTGGACCTGGAATGACGCAGGTGAGCCAATTCGGAGCCTCAGGAGATTGAACAAAGTCATGTAGGAGGCAAGTGATCAACATGGTGTACTAGTATTCTTCTTCAGCCTAATCTGACGGGATTAATCCGGAAGGGAACCTATACATACATAGACTGTTAAGCACCTTATCTGAGTTGGTACAATATAGTGTATTCTTCACAGATAATAAACGACACATTCGGGTAGTGATACCCGGTAAAAACAAAAACAAAAAGACACGGCGTGAAGTCCGATCAGGGGGCCCGCCACCTGGGCATCCCGCGTTGATGACAACACTGGCCACAACCCCCCGTGACACGCAGGGCTAGGATGTGGGCGCTTCGGAGAATTTATGGGGATATTTTGAGAGCCAGACATTGCCTGAGCCGGTGTTTCATCGTCTGTAATTTATTGTCGTGAATATTACTACGTAAAATATAACGGGTTGGAAAAGGCGTACATATACACCTATCTTGATACTTGACATGCGTCGCACATATCGTATAGAGATCATCCGCGAAGCGCGGTTACGCAATAACGTTTGATGGACTCGGCGCTCGATGTATGGTTAGCGCTCATCCAGGGATGTCCCTGTTGGCTGGTATACAATGTACTGTCTAGTGTAGTGCCTAAGTGTACAGTATCATCGCATGATTGGGGTCAGTGGCGTCTGCCCCTGAGGTGCTGGTGCCCAAGCTCATGACAAAGCGATAACTTCTTCAATGTGTTGGACCTGCATCAGGAGATTGGTCGGAGCTGGCGGATATCAGGGCAAGGCTGTTTCCTAGGCTTGAAATTCGTCTATTTAGACTAGATGGTACAGTGACTGTTCATAAGTTTTCACACCCCCTTTAACCCCACCTATATACCGCCTTCCTTCATTGCCCATACCGCCTATATAAAATGAACTAGTAGACCTCGTTTATCTCGAGCTTATGCCTTGTTTTGGATATTTTGATATATTCCCATGAGGCTATGCTTAAACTTGTGTAGAAAATCATTGAAGGCCAGGGACTTTGATATACAACGGTATTGAAGGGAACTTTTGACCGGCAGAATATTATATAATCAAAGTGGTGTGGGGCTGGGGTGTTAAAACTTATGAACAGTCACTGTATTTGTGAACGGCCTTGGATTGCGTAACATCGTATTGGCTGTGTTCAATACCGGTGAACTGTGTTTGGGGTTGAGTGTTGTACGATGCTTCAAATTCTTAAAATTCCTAGGTGAGACATGTCTTTGCTAGAACCAAATCGCCTTGGTTCATTTTCAGGCTTTTGGGGCATACTCAGTGGATATACTCGGTGGCTTTCGGAAATGTCGGATGTGCTGCTCATGGGGATTTAATACGGCAATTATATTGATATGGCCAAAGTGCCTTTTTATCTGAGCGTGCATGGACGCATGCAGATTATTAGAAATAGGTCGGATGCCTGGGGTATGCCAATGCTCTCAAGGGGAAACTCAAACCCTTGAGTTGCAGCTTATTTACCCATCCATGTAAGGGATTGGCCAGTGCCATCCTAACAGCCGGATCAACCCCAGCATCAATACAGCTTAGAGATAGCTCACTGCGTCAAAGCTGGGGAGGGTGGCTTGCGGCAGTGCTGTTCCATTTGTCGCTCGACCACCCTTGACTCATCTCGGGTCACCTGTAGCTTCCTTAGACTCGCCCTAATGTGCTAGTTTGACTAGTGCATTGTCAAGTCCGGGGATTCTGCAAAGGAGATGTCCGTGCGACCGACTTACGAGCCTACCTTCCTTCTACTCCATAACTCCAGACATCGCGAGGTTCAGAGAAAAACAGAGACCTTGGGAAAGTTGACAAAGGAGCGTTTATTGCCGTGTGACCATTTTCCTCTTTGTATTCAAGTCAACATAATATTGGAAGGATCCAAAGGCTGTGTCAGCACCGAAATACTGGATCACTGAGCATAAACCCCAGATCACCGATCCGATAGTCGGCTGCATGCCCAATGGGCTACGTAGGTAGAGTATCCATCCTTCGTTCCGTGTGACCCAAACTCAAAACGGCGTGGCGCAACGTGTGCAGTGAGTCCCGAGGTCCATACAGTGACGGGATGGGGATTCTAGAAAACGCTTGAGGGGCAGATTCCGGGGAAAGCAAATTAATATGGGGGAGCCAAGAACCCAAAAAAAGGAAAAAAAAAAGAAAAAAAAAGGACACGTCCATATATTTCCTCAAATTACATAACCTCGCCACTTTAGACCATGTGCAATAAGGAACCGAAGGATATCCCTTGCCGGCACATCCAATTGTAGAACAGCTTCCAAAGGTTCTATTTCGTATGTTCTGAAGTTGGGAAATCCCCCACACGAACCCTTTTTTTTTGACTCCCCCACAAAAATGGCGCATGGCCTATTCTTTTGCGGATCTTTCCGCTTAATCATTCCCGGACACTCCGCCCCCAGGATACTTGGAATTTAGTTTCCCAACATTAATGGGAGTCTTAAAAAAGGCGTAAAATGAAAATAAAATAAAAGATAAACCTGTCACGAGGTCCTCCATAGTACATATTATATCGTATATTACCATGATTATAAATGCGTATGGGCTTGTTATTCTCTGTAACTCTCGGGCCCACTCCGATACTTCCAGGGCTTGGAGAATATGAAATACGGAGTACGAGGAAATCATTTATTTAAAATGATATCCACCTGAGCAACAATTTGGTTAGTGCAGCCGCGTATTATTTACATACGAGTACGGAGTGCCTCAATATACACCATCCCAGTTCAATCATATGTTTCTTCAATTTAATTAATGTAACCTCAAATTCCTGAATTCTTTTCTGAAACAAAAAATAAAAAGAACATTCTTCAATTGCATTCCACAATAGTATCAACTAGTCCCATGTTTCAAAAGGATAAAATAATACATAAAATGACACAATACTAGTGAAATTTGGCGTTACGCCGCTAATCCTAAGAGGGCAACTACGTGGAGACCAATGAGTCTCATTGATAACCAGAGCCAGAGAGAGTCAGAGCTAGGAACTGGTGGGCGACCAGTTGAACGTGCGTGTCTATAAGATTTGGTCTACACCGCATTCGGTATCACCCTAGTTAATCGTGGGGACATCATTGGCAGGCACAGTCAGCCCGTGTGTCTGGGATCCACTATCTGCGCTCTGTATCGGTACCGTCTGCTGGCGTGTCTGTCGCTCATCTGCTGTCTGGTTGTCTGGGCCTGTCATCGCCCTGGTTGGTAGTTGCCTCGTATGTACCTTCGGTGTACCTTTGTCCTCGGACCCTCTTATCGTGGGTACCTCCCCAGTACTTTCCACTTACTTTCCCGGTTCCTCTCTACCCGCCACTACTGCCACTACCAACGGTGTATGTAAGTACCCTGACCCAGGTACCTCGCTCTGCTGTAGAACGACTCAATACTCCAACCCTCGGAGGCAATTTCGAACTTCCCAACTACTTCACCTCTCCTATCATCCTCTTCCTTTCCCCAACTTCGCTTCCCCAGTGTGGTTGTGGTGTTTCTTGCTTATCGACAATTGCCTATCTGTACTCCATCGGTTATCTCCGGCTTATCCAACTCCCTCCAACTTGCGAGATCAATTCCCTCAATGGATGCCCGAGTTTAAAGCATACAAAGTCGCTTGCTCTAGCTCTGCTAGTCTGATGTGAGTGATCTGACCATGCTATGTCCAAGCATCGTCCAATGTTAGTCCGGTTCGCTGATGTCTCCGACTCTCCAACAGACGTCAACACTAGGCTCCCATACCCCCCATACCGGTCTCAGGTCCTCATATCCTGCGCTTAAAACGAAACCCATTCAACCCGTCTTTCCAGGCACACATCGTATCCTTCGATAGGCCGACTGTAAATTCATTTCTCTTATTGGTGCGTCCCGTTCATCTATCTTACGGCAAAGTTTCCTGATAGACTGCCTCGGTACCTTGGGTCATGATAGCACCCTCTACGCATCATATGAGACACATGCTGACTTGATGTCATTTGGATGGAACAGTCGTTGATGCGGCACATTGTACAAATTTGAACTTCAAATATCGTGCAGACGCGATCTTCGGTCAATCATAAGATTGACGCAACCTCTCTTCCTCAGCAATTCCCCGCACGTCGCAGACTCCCTTCCACCTCCGAGACCAGTAGTCAACACTCTGGTCCGTGAGGAGTTTCTGAAGACTAGAATGCTATTGGATGGTATGGTCGGACAAGATCGGGACCAAAGCCCAAAAGTGGTGGACCTCGCCAGTATCCACGAAATTCCGGGAAATATGCCTGGTGAGTTTGGCTGAGACTATTCCCTGTGTGCAATTCTTACCCATATGTCTGTAGCTCCAAAGGACTCCAAGAAGCAGACCGACCTAAACGGTCAAACGGGTGCCAATGGCAACATTCCGCCCCCTAAAACAGACAAGCCTCGGCCCCACGTCTGCACCACCTGCGGTCGCTCGTTCGCGCGATTGGAGCACCTCAAGCGCCATGAGCGCTCACACACGAAGGAAAAGCCATTCGAGTGTCCGGACTGCGCCCGGTGCTTCGCTCGGCGCGATCTGCTTCTGCGACACCAGCAGAAGCTACACATGACCACCACGCCGTCTTCTCGACCGAGAAACGGTCGCCGTGAAAGTACTGGCGCCGCACCCGGTGCTAACCGGGTTCGCAAGAACTCCATTGCCAATAGTTCAGCTTCTTCGATGCGCCCGAGGGCCAATACAATAGGCCATGTTGATGGAGCAGCGTTGGGTATCCCTGGTGCGGGTACTCCGTCATCTGCGCCCACTCAATCGGGTCACGCATACCACGCTAGCCTTAGTTCTTCAGTTGGCTCAAGCATGGATTATAGAGGATTTGGCTCCGGGCACCCTTCGATGAACGGCCTTTCAAAGATCGAAACTTCCGGACTTCCTATGGATATGTCTGGAGGACTTCGGACTGCTCCCGTGTATGGGAGCTTTGATACGGGCATCGATGGCATGCTGATGGGTCACGGTAGCACCATCAACCCGGCGCAATTACACTTCGCAGGATCCCCGCAAGGCTTCAACGATTCGCCCTCGTCTCCTTTCGGCCACTACCACAATGGACTTCCACCCTCTGCGGATCCGATGATGGATGAAGAGATGCACTTTGACTGGATGAATGGGTTTGACACAGGTGTGGTTATGGGAAATGGCAACGACTCGGTTATTGACGAGTCCTCGCCATCGGCAATGAGCACGGGTAGCCAGAGCGGAATCAGTGAGGCCATGCTGGATGGCCCGAATCGCATTCCCATCTCCAACGGTTGGCACAACCCGTTCCCCGCGCACCACCCGGCCAACCAGTTCGCGATCGATTTTTCCCCGACGACGTTGAATGATTTGGGGATCCCCCCGGAGACGGTGTCGCCCAAGTCTCTAATGGCCCAGAATCCGTTTTCAGAGACGTATGCCACACCTCCATCTATGACCTCGGTCGGCCAGCCCATCATGGGAGGACATTCGCAGAGTATGTTTTCCTCTCTGGCAACAAACGGAGAATCTCCTAATCCTCTCAACGTTCCTTTCCCGAATAGTGCCCTACGAAATGAACATTCACCACTCTCAACGGATACATTTACAGACTCCACACGACAGGCTCTACTAGCGAGCATGTCGACCCCCACTGGCTTCAATCATCGCAAGTATTCCCAGCCCACAAGTGGACTTCTAAACACTCGCGAGTTGTTCGCCCGCTCGACTGGCTTCAACAGCTCCAGTCAACTGCCCAGCACCTCGGACTTGCAGCGCTACATCTCGGCCTACATCACCTACTTCCATCCTCACATCCCGTTTCTCCATATCCCCACCCTCAATTTCCAAGCTCCCCAATACACGAATAACCTACGCACACCAAGCGGACACCTCAATCTTAGCTCGACCGGCGTCGCTGGAGGCGGGGGTTGTCTAATCCTCTCCATGGCGGCTATCGGTGCACTGTACGAATACGAATCTGCCGCCTCCAAGGACCTCTTCGACGCCGCGAAAAAGATGATCCAGTTGTATCTCGAAGAGCGACGAAAGGCCGACATGTCTGCTGCTCTCAATCGTTCAAATTCCTCCCGCGATAGCTCCGTACACAACACTCCGCTTTGGCTGGTGCAGGCAATGCTCTTGAACGTGATATACGGCCACACCTGTGGTGACAAGACATCTGCAGACATTGCTAGCACGCACTGTGCTGCCTTGGTCAGCCTAGCACGCGCAGCCGAATTAACACACCACCTGGATCCCAAGGACCTGCCGCAAGATCATCTCACCGCTGGTGATGACGGAAATGATTCTCCCGGTGACTCGGAAAACTGGATGTCTTCGTCATTTAGCCAACCGAAAGAGCGCCGAGATTGGCTGAATTGGAAGGTTGTAGAGGAACGGAAACGTACCCTCTACGCTATCTTTGTTCTGTCCAGCTTTCTCGTCTCTGCCTACAACCATGCGCCTGCACTCACAAATTCGGAAATTCGCCTTGACCTTCCCTGCGAAGAGGATCTCTGGGCGGCCGAATCACCCCAGGCGTGGAAGCAGATGGGCGGCCAAACAGCCTCGAAGAAGACTTTGTCGTTTTCTGCTGCTTTGACGTCTCTTCTGACTGCCAGCCAACGAGAGCAGAGTCAATCGGCAAACCTGTTCTACAACTCCGACGATCTGTCTAATTCTGAAAACCGCCCTAGTACTTTCGGCTGCTTGGTACTCATCTACTCGCTCCACAACTATATATGGGAAACCCGCCAAAGGCACATGGGCCGACAATGGACCGCCCAGGAGACTGATGCTATGCAATCCCACATCGAGCCTGCTCTACGGGCCTGGCAAGCGGCATGGGCTAGCAACCCTGTCCACAGCCTAGAGCGACCGAATCCGTTCGGGGCTGGACCTCTGTCTGCAGACAGCATCCCCCTCCTAGATTTGGCCTATGTTCGTTTATTCGTCAACCTAGGCCGATGCAAAGAGGCATTCTGGCAACGCGATTGGAATGGCATGGCGGATGAGCTCGCACGCGGCACTGAGATATTCCAGCACCCAGATGCTGCAATAAACGACGTGGTCGATCCATCTCTCACGGGTCACCTTGACACGAGACGAGACTCCATCGCCGATCTAGGAGTATCAGATCTAGCCATCTCCAAGACACCGACGCAAGACGAGTCCATGCAGAGTCTCGCGAACATGTACAAGATCGGCCAATCTAAGCGTGAAAAGCACCTGCGCAAGGCAGCGTTTTACGCAGCGGATTCCATCTCTATGTCGGATCGTCTTGGTAACACTTTTGCCGAGTTTTCGTCGCGCGAACTACCCATCCAGTGCGCGTTGTGTGCTTTCGATTGTGCACAGGTGCTGGCGGAGTGGATCACCACTGTTCAAGAACGAGTGGGCCCCTATCTTGGTATCCTCGGCCGTGACGATGTCGACTTGACCCAAGTACCCGGAGTCATGCTGCTAGAAGACGAGGATTGCAAGCTGGTGGATAAGATCAAGGACATCCTGGGGAGTATTGAGATGAAAATGCAGCGCCAGTTCCAAAATGGCAATTCCATTTCCACGCTGAGTGGTGTGCAACGGCTACCTAGTCTGGTGGAAGGAGGATACGGATGTAAAATATTGATTGCGACAGCCAGTATCTTAGAACGAGCTGCTGTCTGGCCAGGTTAGTTTCAGCGATCCCCCCAACCCCCACAAACCAGAACCACTCTCTAACATTCACCCACAGTGACGAAACTGATGGCCCGCTCTCTGGAAGCCCAAGCCATGCGAATGAAGGAGCGTGCCGAGCACTCCGTGATGATGACCCCTTAATGACCCCCGTCCCCTTACTACTTTGTTTGAATGTCCAATGTTTGATCCATATCTATTTCTCCCATCTCTCCAACTCCTGCTTCCCATTTGCGCGCGCCCATGTATCATGAATAAACAATCCCAGGCAACCCCATCCCATCGAAGCATGTGTATCTGCACCAAACCCGCACCCGTTACCTCTTGCCCTCTTGCAATATGCGCACCGCCTTTGATACCCTGCTCTGAGACTTCGATTATCTGTTCCATAGACAAATTGCCTGCTCATGTCATGTCATCTTCCCCGCTTGCTAGCGTTCTTGCTTTGTTTCTATCCCCCCGACTGGTATCCTTGCTGTGGCGTGATGATTGAAGTGGAGTGTGGCCTTTGTTTCGTTTCTTTTCATCTCGACTTGCTGATTTTGGTCGAGGGTGAGATCTCATTCTTTTTTTTCTTGCCTGTGTGGTGTTTGATTATCCAGAGTTTTACTTCGTGTGAATATGATTTACCTTTTCTTAAAGTACTGTTGTTATAGTAGTATATAGATGTGCTAGGCCGCCATCTATATATACGTATGAGAACAGCTATAGTTGCCCCGTGATGTCGTGATCGAACCTGCTGTACTTGGATGCAGTAGTTTTGAGGATTTAAGCCATTTTGGGGTAGTCTTTTAAGTATTATTTTTTGATATCTTTCCCCCCTTCTCAAGATTTCTACACAGATGGCTGGAAAAAAAGTGAAAGGACTTGAAATGTGTAGACAATGTTCAATATATACCCTTGTAGCACTCTACATTGTGCCCAGATGGGGGCCCCGGGGGATATAGATGATGACATAATATTTCCCCACTCCCGTGGGTCTAAAGGTTGCTGGGGCATCAAACGCGTTAAGTGGTTTTCGCGTTAGGCACTCATCTCTAGCAGATTTATCTGCCTGGTGTCAATTGCATATGACCTAACTCTGCGCCGGACATGAATACAACCTCCAAGAATCCTCCCAAAATCGCTCCATCGCAGTGTCCGACTGCCTCGGCTTCTCCACTCAACAATTAATCTCCCAGCTCGAAACTCAACCCCAATGCCCTACCCGCGGCCCGTCTCCCCGGTCTCCCTCGAAACATGCATGCCTTCACCCCCCGAGCTAGATTCGGATGACCTCCTTGCCTCAGATGAGGAGCTGGATGACGCTGCCCGAGTTGCGAAGCGCCAGCGGGTTGAGAAGTTGGCGGAGTCTTATCTGCAGGGCAAACCATTGTTGATTCTCTCCGCGTCGCTGCGGGGCCCGTTCAATGATGGATGGTCCAATCCGTGGAAGAAGAATAGGACACGCAGGACCGGCGCACCAGTGAGGGCTCGTCGGACAAATGTCCCCGAGCCGGTGGTCCAGGAGACTGATTTGCGGGCTCCCAAATACCGGGAGGGTCTATCAGTTAGCAGCCGTCGCCCGGAGATCCCTGCGACATCTTGCAACTCCCCTAGGACCTCAGTGCAAGCTGGAGACCGTTCGTCGCCCTCGAAATCGCCGCGGAGACAATCCAAGGAACCCACCCCGCGCCCAGGGCATGGTGGACAAAATGGAGCACCGCGACGGTCTCCCACCAAATCGAAGGAACCACCGTCGTCGGCAGTGGAAAATCAATCAATAATGCCGCCTAGGACGGCGGACTGGCTGAAGAAGGATCGGAAGCTCATGAACTTCACCAAGTTCGAGCCGCCGAGCTCGCCAACAATATCCGTGGCTTCTCGGCAGTCAGATAAAGCTCGTCGACCAATGCCTCGCGCTGTTCAAGTCCAGGTCCCGCAGACGCCGGGATCGCCAACAAAATGCCCTCCTGTCAAACCTGTCACAGCGAAGACGGCCCAGAGTGCTCGTGCGAACTCGAATGGGCACCTAGCCCCACGGTCTACTCGATCGGCTACCTCTAATTTACCCAAGGTCACTGCCGTTCCCAAATTATCACCAATCGAGCAATATCAACGATCTCATTTGTCACAGGAAGCGTCTCTCCGAATCGTCAATTCCTCCTCTCAGCTGCCGAGGTTTGAATACCGGAGGTGGCTCCGTGAACATTCGAGTCAGCAGGAGAAGACTTCTCCTATGCAAGATGAAAGTATTCTACAAGAAGAGACTTTTTTGCAGGAGGACAGCCCTCTGAAAGAAAAGTCTACAGTCGATCCCGCGCCCGCTAGATCTAGCCCCGCTAAGGATCAAGCATTGGATCCTGCTGAGCCTGAACCCTCTGCTCCTGAAGAAATAGAAGTTCACAATGAGGACTCTGTAAAGAAAGATACAAGCCACAAGACTTTGTCGAAAGAAACCAGGTTCGCAGACGAGGAAGATTTCATAGAAGACAACGTTGCGGCGGATCAGGTAGCAGGGGAAGATGCCCCAGCCGAAGCTGTCGCCGAGGAAGAGGTCGCAGCGGAAGTTGTTGCAAACGAGGAAGATACATCGACATTTCAAAACACAGACATCTCTGGACCAACCGAGCAGAACACCTACGAGGATCTCCCTTCTGCCCAACAAGTACCAGCGCCTTTGGGGGTTTCAGATCGGGTAACGTCATTGCACTCGACGGCTTTGCCAAGAGGAGATTCAGGACAAGACTCCCCAAGTCCCGATACTCAGCTTTCGACACAGGCTGCCCTTTTGCATGCCCAGAAGTCTTTTCAAGACGACTTGGACAGTCCGGAATACTACAATCAACATACGCCAAATCTGGACCGAGCTGTGCATTCACCCAATGCTTCACTTCACTCAGCAAATGTCACTCCATTCTACCGCCTAGAAGAGTCAATTCGACGTGATCTAGAGCGGAGTTCGAAATCTATAAACAAGGATGGGATGCAAGCAATGAGCACCCAATTCATGCTTGATGCAGCGACACCTTTTAACTTCAGCACGGAGCAAGCTGGCCAAGATCGGAGTTTAAAACCTACGAACAGAAATATGACGCAAGCAATGAATACGCAGTTCATGCTCGATGCAGCTACACCCTATGCTTTCAGCACAGAGAAGAGGCAGCGTTCATCCCGACCAGACTCAGGTTCACCTACAGCAAGAAACTCCAAGAGAAAAAGGATGGCCAATGTCGGAAGTCCCTCCCCTTCTACTAGGAGTCAATCAACATCTCTCGACAATGAATATCATACCGCGGAATCCCAATCAGGGGATGATGAAGAAAGTCCACAGCCAGTAGCCCAACAGTTGGATCACGAACCAACTTACCAATCTACAACAGAGGTCGCATCCTTGCCTCTCACCCTGAGCGAATCAATGCCAACAACAGGCCAGGACGGACAAGGTGTCCACCAGGGAATGGAGAGTTTCAATCTCAGTCAGGCAATTGCAGATGCTGGGAGTTGGCTGCAACAAAGTTTTGATTTCATGAAGGATACCAGTCGGCCGAGTCAGAATCTCAAAGCGATTCCTACTGACGCGCAACCTTCCCCTTTGAACATGGATCTATCTCAATAACGAGAGTTCCTTGATGCCGTTATGACCATTTTTACTTCTTGTTCTTTTCATCTTTGCATCTTACCATCACGCGTGGCGTGATGAACGCTTCAGCTTGGTAGCGAAGTTATTTCAGGCTCTCATAGTCCCTAGCATATATGGGTACATTTTATTTTAGCAACACATATTGGCTATGGTGATTTCGTTGTTAGTTACATATGTAGACCCGGAAAAGAAGGCTATAAAGCACGCCAGAAATGAACAATCATTTGAAGCAAAGTAGAAGAGAACGTCCTGGCAGCCGTAGATCGACGTCAGGAACCAAGTGGCCCGAGCGCCAGCGGGGAGAGCTCCGAACCGCATCATCACCTTCAACATCTCAATCAATGGCGAGCCGAGATGGCGCTGACATCAGTAAGAGGCCGGAATTTCCTCCTGATAGATTGTAGCTGACAGAAGCAACAGTGGAAAGCATTCAATTTCATCGACGTGTCGCCGGTGAAACTACCAGAGGACAGCTCCTCAATCTTCAATGTAAGGCCTCGACCTTCCTCTGCTCCAGCCCATGCCGTATCTAACAGTCACCCATAGAGTGACCTCTCGAGTATCTGTACCGGTTCCGCGAACCTCTTCGTCGGCACAACCGATGGCTTCGTCCACATCGTCTCCTCGGCCTTCCGCGTCGTGCGATCGTTCAAGGCCCACGACACCGGCTCCATTACGCACATGCGACAGATAAACGATACCGCTCTGCTAGTAACCGTCGCAGAGGATCTCTCCAACGAGCCGGTTCTGAAGGTCTGGGCGCTAGATACGGAGAAGAAAGATGGAGGTCCGCGGTGTCTGTCAACGGTCTCCGTGCAAAATGCCAGGAGACAGTTCCCGGTGGGTTTATGTCTGAAGCGAGAATAGGCAGGGCCAATACTTACTTAGGGTGATATAGATATCGGCTTTCGCAGCTGTCGACGACCTCTCACAGGTAGCAGTGGGTTTCGCGAACGGATCCGTGACGATCATCCGGGGCGACCTGATCCACGACCGAGGCGCGCGACAACGGATCGTATTCGAGTCCGAGGAACCGATTACCGGACTCGAAACACAAACTGGCGCCATCACAACCCTCTACATTTCAACAACAAGCCGCATTTTGACATTGGTCATCGCCGGCCGAGGACAGGGCCAGCCTGCGCGCGTTTTGGAAGATACGGGCTGCGGCTTGGGCTGCATGACTCTGGATAAAGAGAGTGGGGATATTCTCATTGCCCGGGAGGAGGCGATCTTTACGTACGGTCCGCGGGGTCGTGGTGCGAGCTATGCGTTCGAGGGCCCGAAGACGTCTATTGATGCTTTTCGTGACTATGTGGCTCTCGTCTGTCCGCCCAAGGCTGGGACTAGCAAGTCGGATCCGCTAAGGAAGTACACTGCTAGTCCGGCTGAGGATATCTTTGGCACGACCACGTTCACTCTGCTTGACACTGATCTTAAGTTTATCGCGCATAGCGAAGCGCTAGTGTCACCTATGAAACGGATTTTCATGGAATGGGGGGACTTGTTTCTTCTTACCACAGATGGCAAGGTATGTGGATGCTGTAATATTGTGGTGGTCTTTCTTTTAACCCTTTGTAGGTCTTCCGTTATCGGGAAAAGACCCTCCAGCAAAAGCTGGAAATTTTATATGAGCGCAATCTCTACATCCTCGCTATTAATCTTGCGCAAAAGATTGGGATTGATCCGCTACAGCAGAATGCCATCTACCGCAAGTATGGTGACTTTTTGTATCAGCGGGGCGATTATGATACTGCTATGCAGCAGTATCTCCGGGCCATTGATAATACTGAACCTTCTCAGGTCATTCGGAAGGTCAGTCAGAATCGGGATTCGGCGTTGTTCTCTTACTAACCGTTGCTGCAGTACCTGGACACCCAACGTATTCACAACTTGATTGAGTATCTTGAAGAACTACACGACCATGGCCGTGCCACGGTTGATCACACAACGCTTCTTTTGAACTGCTACGCAAAGCTCAAAGACACAACCAAGCTAGACTCATTTATCAAAGCTCCTGGTGAGCTGAAATTCGATCTTGAAACTGCCATTGCAATGTGCCGTCAAGGTGGATACTATGAGCAAGCAGCCTATCTTGCAACAAAGCATGGAGAGAATGACATGGTCGTGGATATCCTGATCGAAGACTCTAAGAAGTACGCCGAGGCAGTAGAATACATTTGGCGGTTGGATCCCGAAGTGGTATGTCTGAACTACGCAGCGTCATTGCGTGAAGCAAGCTAATCCGTGCCAGGCCTATCACAATTTGATGAAGTACGCTCGGGTATTGTTGACACACTGCCCTGAGCGAACAGCAGAGCTGTTCAAGGTTTACTATTCTGGCCAGTACCGACCACGCACGGAGGTAGAACAGCCAGAAGAGCCCCAAGAGCAGACGACCAGCACAGTACAAAGTCTTGCTGCGCTTCTTCCTTTGCGGTATATGAATGTTGGCACCGGCACACAAACTCCGGCTGAACCCCCCGAGCCAGCGACAAATGAAGACAAGGTTGAAGATGCCCCGCTAGATTATGACATTCCCAAGCCCCGAACAGCCTTCTCTGCATTTGTGGATCACCCCAAAGAGTTCATTGATTTCCTGGAGACTTTGGTGCAGCAGCCGGACTTGAAGCAGGACGCCAAGGTTGATCTTTTCACGACGCTGTTTGAGATGTACCTGGACACAGCAAAGGGGAAGAAGGATGCAGGCGAAAGACAGGAATGGGAGACAAAAGCCAAGAAACTAATCGAAGGGAAAGACGTGAGTTATTCCGTCACCCATTTATCACCTGTTTTGTCTAACCCACCTAGATCCCGATCTCCACATCCAACGTGCTTCTCCTCTCCGACCTGTCCAATTTCAGGGAAGGATCCACCCTCGTCCGCGAGCAAGAAGGTCTCCGCCTCGACATTTTCCGTTCCTTCACTTCAGCAAAGGATACACAAGGCGCCATCAAAGCGCTACGCCGGTACGGGCCCGATGAGCCCCAGCTCTACGTCGACGCATTGACATATTTCGCCTCGAGCCCGAAAATCCTCGAAGAAGCCGGCGACGAGCTAGACACAGTCCTACAGCGCATCAACCAAGACGGCCTCCTCTCCCCATTGCAGGTGATCCAAGCGCTCAGCAACAACGCAGTAGTAACAATGGGCCGCGTGAAGAAGTACCTTAGCGACAACATCGACCGCGAACGTAAAGAAATTACCACCGTAAGCTCCCTCAACATCCAGCCAATCCTATTTGGTGAATATCAAAACTAACCCAACTTCCATCTCCAGAACCGCCGCCTCATCACAAGCTACAAATCCGAAACAGAAACCAAACAACAAGAACTAGACAACCTAACCACCCAACCAGTAGTCTTCCAATCCCGCCGCTGCCAATCTTGCGGCGGAACGCTCGATCTGCCCACAGTCCACTTCCTCTGCAGACACTCCTTCCACGAGCGCTGTCTGAACAACCTCGACGACGACGCGCAGTGTCCCGTTTGCGCCCCGACAAATGCGACTCTGCGCGCTATCCGGCAACGACAGGTTGATTCCGCGGATCAGCATGATTTGTTCAAGGGGGAGTTATCTCGCTCGCGGGATCGGTTTGGGGTTGTTAGTGAGTTCTTCGGAAGGGGTATTATGAGGCCTCAGAGTACTATGGAGTAAGATGGGTTGAATGGGATTGCACTTAGTTTAGATATGCTTTTTCTTTTTTATTCTTTTCTTGGGCTTGTTTTTATGGAGCTGGTTTTATTCGTTTGATACCTCGATCTTTGTCAATTAGATCAAGTTGTTTCTCTTACTGGTAAAGATGGTAGATAGTACTAGTAGGCATGTATCTATAGTTCCTTCCAACGTTATTTACTCCCAGCTGTGGATGTTTACGATATAATGACCACCTTGGAAGTAAGCACCTTGAAAAGACAAGCGTTGTGTCCATATAAAGAATGCATTGTATAGTTAAATTCGCTTCGCTTTAGCAAATAAAAGCAGCGAGCCAAGAACAAAAAAGGAATCATATAAACTCGATAAAATGAGCAAGTCGATCACGGCGATCAAGCAAGGTCATTACATGCAAGAGCAATTAATATGCACAGCGGATGAGATAAGAAAATACATGAATATAGTCGAAGCAAAAGGGTTGAAGCAATAGAACCTGGGTAAATACATTTCCAGTATTGACTCAAGTCTTCGGAATGCGATAGTTTCTCCTCTGTATTACCGAGGACGACTATTAGAGACGGAGAACGGGATAAACAATCCGAGTCAAGACCTTTCTATCCAATTGACTCCTTGAGATAGCGAGACGGCTGTATTGAAAAAACTCGCTTAAAGCTCACGTCCCTTCTCGCCACCCCATGAAACACGTGGGATGTGTCGAGAAGCAGACTGCGAACCGGAGCCGGAGCCGGAGCCGGATCCAGATCCAGATGCAGAAGACTGGTCAGATGGCTTGTGTGTTTCGGGGATCTGGTTCTTGCTCGTAGTCTGGCTCGAGTTACCGTTCTCATCATCCTCAACGTCCGAGTCTTCCTCCATGATCGCATTATCATCCGACTCGGAGCCATCATCGTTCTCGGACTCGTCACCTTCAACACCCAGGGCGGCCAGACGGCGGCGACGCTCGGCGGGGGTCTCGCCTGTGTCGTCATCAACCTGGCGCGGGGGCGCAGTCAAACCAGCGGCTTGACGGAGACGCGAAGGTGGGATACGCTCTGTACCATCGTCGTCGGAATCGCGGCGAGGCCGGTCCCGCATACGGGGTGGTGCGGGGCTGAGGTTGTTGCGGCGTTCTTGGGCGGCGGAAGTACCGCCACGTGAGAACTTCGCCAATGAGGCAGCCACGTTAGGGGAACCGTGATGGGCGCCAGACTCGTCGTCAGTAACATCGCTATCGGTGACGGACTCGGAATCCAGAGCTTCGGTGTCTTCTTCGGGGATGGTGCTGGAGCCAGCAGTAGCGGCGGCGGCGGCCGCAGAAAGGCGCCGCTCTTGCTTTTGCTCGGCCTTTACTTCTTTCTTGGCTTCGTGCTGGGCCCTTTCTTGAACCGGTGCTGGTGCGTCGGTTTGTTGCACCAAATCCCGACGGGCTTTGGCATCAAGACCCTTCATCTGCTCGAAGAATTCCTGCTTGTTCATGCGTCGGCCCTTGTGGCCAATGCCTTGGGAGTCGATTTTGGGGTCCTGGGCCAACGTGAATCGAATGCCGTCGTCGGCGGTCCAGTCGTCGTCCTTCCTCCTTTCTTGGGCAGCTTGGGAGGATTCGCCTTCTTCCTCCATTCCGAACCAGGTTCCCATGCGGGTCAGACCACGGCGAACAGGTGCTTCACCAGGGACGGTGGGCTCCTTCGGGGCCTTCTCGCCCTTTTCGCTCTTCTTGCCGCCGGGAAGGGTGTATTTTTTGATAACCTCGCCATCCTCATCCTCAACAATAATAGTATTGCCGAATTGGTATGCATGAGCTGAACGAGGTTTGGGCTTTGCGGAATCGGCCTTCGGGGGCTTTTCTTTCTTCTCGCCCTTCTCCGGCTGTTCTGTGGCCCGATCCTTTCCAAGTCCAGTCCAGTTGGTCCACTTCTTGAGAGTCTTTCCATATGACGTACCAGCCTTCTCCTCAACAGAGTGTTTGAGCTCCTCTCCCTCGGTCTTTGCGTGGGGTTGACTCTCAGACGCTGCGAATTCTCCTGATTTATCATTTTCCAGACGCTTGCGTTGCGCTTCAATGTGCGCAATCTTCTCTTCCGGAGACATATGAGAGGTGTCCTCGGTCGCGAGAACATTGCCCTCTTCATCCTCGATTATCATGTTGCTGCCCTCTTGATAAACCTCTAGCTCTGGCTCACGGCCGAAGCGATCACGCTCGGCATGAGGTGGAGAAGCTTCACGCTCAACCTGATCGCGCTCTTCGAGTTCTTTCTGTTCTACGTCGGCCTCAACCTCATCCTCAGTGCGCCGAGGAGCGGGCATAATAGCAGACTGGCTAATTGGGCCTCCGCCACCAGCAGCACGCTTACGTCGGCGTCTCCGCAAGGGCTTACGACGAGAAGACTCGAGACTTTGTGACTCACTATCTCCCTCTTCGTCGCGTTGCCGGCGGAGGAAGTTGCCAGGCATGCCGATAGGCGGTAAGGTACCGGGAGGATACGCAGGAAGCTTTTCGTCCGATGAGGCATCTGTATCCTCCGTCTTGCGGAAGGACATGGAGCCCTTCGCAATTGACTGCACACGAGGAAGACGGTTCATCCAGGAAGGTCCTTCCTCGTTGGCCTGTGTGTAGGATAGTGTGATAGTCAAGGTGTTGATGCGTTTACCCAGAGTGAAGACTGCAATGGACGAGCCATGCACCAGAATGGATGTGATGACCATGAATGTAGTGATAGGCCAAATGAGCCTGACAACATAGTAATTGCTGGTTCCTGGCAACGGAAGCTCGTCTTCAGGTAGTGGTTGTGTGGTGTCGTGCTCCAGCTCCGCTCGAGCGAGAATGGCAGCGAAAATGGCACCGACACCGATAGGACCGAAATGCCCTGCGAATAAAGCTTCTCGCCAGGTTTTCACGTCCGGTATTATCGGCTTGAGCATAAGCATGATGGGAATACGTCGGAAGAATAGGACCAACAACGCAATCACCACCAGCCGCCAGGGAGTAAGGCCGAGAGCAGGGGAGTTGTAGTCCTCCCAGGGAATGATGGATCCGAAATAGACAAAGTATGCCAAGTTGAGAAGAAGATCGATAACGTTGGAGACATGAGATTCCTCTGTCTTCTCCGTAAACCAACCATCGTTACTGAACCCAACACCACAAGCGAATCCAATCAGCAAGTCGTCCATGCCCAGTAAAGCACCTGAGCCAGCACAGAAGACAGCCAACACGAAGTAGAACACCAGGAAACTCTCACGATCGATCAATCCCTTGCGCTCAGCCAACTTGATCGCATGGCGAGCAACATAGCCGATGGTGAAGCCGAAAATAGCACCCAAAATACACTCGTACAGAACGGTGATACAGAACCAGTTCAGCCACACCTCGCCGACTTGAGGACGATAGTGATAGATGTAGAAGGACAGATAGATGAATGGGAAAGCCATGCCGTCGTTACACCCGGACTCCGCAGACAACAAGTCACGCAAATGCTTGGGGACACGCTTGGCGAACTTTCCCTTACCAACGACAGACGACGCCAAGACAGGATCGGTAGCCGTGACACATGCAGCACACACCAAAGCCTCCAGCCAGTTCAGGGGAGGCACCAGCCACCAGATAAACAAACTGGTGATCAGCCAACCCCATGTCATGACAGGGATCAGCAGCAAGGAAACAGACTTCCAATGCCGTTCCATGTAGGCCTTGGGCAACTCAACGCCGACGGCGAAACATTGCACGACCAGGACAATTCGTGAGCACTCGAGAGTGATCTTATCGATATTTCCCCATTCGTGCGGATTGAACAAATTGGCCGCATGGGGGCCGAAAATGATACCACAGAGCGTGGCTACGGTGGCTTCACCGATGTACAGTTTCTCCTTGACGAACAAGGAGCACAGCATGAACAGGCCTGTGAAACCTCCTAGGATCATGTAAGCCAAATGCGGCTTATCGATGTCCAGATGATCCCATGCCATGGTGAAGGTGGCGGTGATTGAACACCAATTGTATTATCCACCAATTGTATTATCCGGGAACTTTTGTAGGATTCCGTCCTGAGCTTCGTACCGCGACGAGCAATTTACCGGATGAATTCCGCCCTCGAACTTCGTTGGTCCGCGTGGCTCTTCATGCCTTGGTGAATCGGTGATTGGAAAGCCAAGTTGCCGAGCCTTGTAGGGCTGAATGGGGGTTCTTGATCGAGGCGCACGTCCGACAGGTTTGGAGGTGGGCGACGGTGCAGATTCTGCGGGGCGCAGACTGTGGCCAAGATCTTGGGGATGCCACGGGGGGTGCGGAGGCAAGGCTAGGCAAGAGGTTGAGGAAAAAAGAACTTAGGCTTGGCCCCAGGGGAGTCAGGCACAGATTCGGATTGGAAGGGGAAGAAGGGAGGAAGAAAAAAAAACTTGGAGAAGAGCGAAATCCGGTCAGAGTCTTGGGAGCTCTTGGCCAAGCAGAGGAAAGCGAGTGAACGAGTGCTTTGGGAGATTTGCCCAGAGCGAAGTATTCTTGGAAACGGCGGGATTCGTCAGCCGAGACTTGCGAGACCCACGTTGGAAGCGGAATTGGTCTTGGCTAGCGGAGGAGGACGTGCGCGCATAGATTAGGATGTTGGAGGGAAAAAGATTGTTATTATATAGAGAAGGAGAAAGGAAAAAGATAAGAAGAACAGTCTATATCAAATGAAGCACATACTGCATGTGTCTCTCTCATTTCGATGCAGGCCCTGTAATATCCCGGTTCTGTATGGTAATGGTACTGTAATCTAAGATCGGCCAGCCCTGCCAGGCGCCAAGGCCGAAATCAGACGGATCATCAGGATTTCTTGGGTCGGTGGCGTCTTTGGGCTTACGATAGGTGTTCTAGTGGGGAATCGGGGCACTTTTGATGATTTATGTCTGGATACGGACTTTATACATGTACGGAATATACAGTACAAATATCCATGGATAGTAACTTACACTGCATAAGAATGCTGGTATGTAGGATGCTCCTTTCCTTATGTGCAGTACATATGTATACATATGGAATATCAGAACCCATACAATCAATAAGTTGAATTGGGAATTGTGTAAAAGTGAAACAAACAGTATCAGACGAAATTGCAAACTTTCAGGGGAATTTGATGCGGAGAACCCAACATCCTAAAACATGCATACGAAGTATTTCCGGAGAAATATGGAGAGAAGAGAAAAAGTAAGGGAAAAAAAAAGCAAAAGACTCCATGCACACAACGCATCCCGCGCACCCCGCGCGTACCCCCAAAAAAAGGATGGCTTGAAGATTTTCAAGTCCACCGCTGGCTATGTACGATGGCTGTACGACCTGGGTGACGCCCAATGCTGCCTTACAAGCCCGTCGGCATCCTCTCAACTTCATCGCTCAAGCCACGCCAGTTCTCCGCCTGCAGTTCGGAGTACTTGACGCGCTCCTGGCTCCAGTCCTGATGCAGGCGGCTGATGTGATACTGGCTCTGCTGGAAGTGAACGAGTTCGTCACGAATGCATTCTGTGATGAAGACACCCCGAGCATGCTGTTGTACAATTGATTCTTTGTCCTAGTAGACAATCAAATTAGTATGCTTGTGGGTGGGTGCCATTAAAATACATAGTCTCACCTTGAAGATAGAATCCTCAACCTTCTCAATCTCTCCGGGCTTTACTGTGCCCGAGGGTCGGGCGCGTAAGTCCTGCAGCTTGTGCTCACTGGTCTCAATGCGCCGTTCCAACTGCGCAATGTTGTTCCGTGCATACCGATCCCGTCGATCGAACATTTCACGCACACTGACCAAGCAATCACGTTGCCGCTTTAAATCTTCTAGAACCCCCTCGGTCCACCCTCGGGCTTCGTCCTCCAGCAGACTTTGGCTGGCAGAGAGATGCCGAGCGGTAGCTGTGATACCTGCATTAAGGGACGGAATGTCATTGGTATCCACTGCATATGTATCTTTGGTGACTTCCGTCAAGGACTGCAGGGCGAGTGAGAACCGGAGGTGGTCAGCAGCCAGCCCATCGTTACGCTTAGCCAATCGCTCAAGCAAAGTGCAGAGATTAATATAGATTTCCGCAGAACGTTTGACACCGCTACGAACGGTTTCAAACGTTTCGTCAAGGGTAGCGGGTAATGAGTCTTCAAGATCCGGTGGGAGGACACGGCCAACAAACTCGTCTTGGACTGATATTGTGGCCTGTTTTCGCCACACCGAGAGTTCCTGTATTCACGGTTATTGTCTGACTCGGGAATCGCCAAAATCCACAGAAAGAGAGCTTACTGTTGGAACTGTCAAGAACATGATCACAAGCTGCTCTTGACCAAGAACTGGGTGGCGAACGAGGGCGTTGGTGAATCGAACAAGTCCGTGCCGGCGCTTTTCGAGGAAGGAGGATGAATCCGCTGAAAGGTGAGTGCCATTTACTTCATAATTGTGAGTAAGCGATTAGGTGCGCTAAACCAGCGTTGTGCATACCTGAAACCCGCTTAGGGGGAAGAAGAGGCAATTGCCGGAAAGGAAATCGCTTTTGGAGGCAATCCAATAGCCAGACAAAATCACTATAACGCCGAATAACCGTGCTACCTCTCCGTGCAGACTTCACCTCATAATTTCGGTGTTGGAACATGAACAAGCCTTCTTTCTCAGGGAGCAACGCGACAGTCACGGTCTCCTCTACCTGTGGGTTTGTCGGTCGGCCGAGACCAAGGGACCGACGCCGTGGTGTAATAGTGCTGGGCTCATCCACTGCAGGACCAAAGCCACCTAGCGCCGGAGGCACTGTGCCCCCAAAGCTGCTTTCATCACTCGGACCCGCTCCGCTGAAGTTATTGTTCCCCCATCCAGACCCAGAACTGCTAGGCGGCGCAGTCTCCGTCTGGCCATTGAAATGATCCGGTTGAACTACATTGTTTTGTGTGGTGTCTTCGATCGCCTTCCTAGACCAGGCATTTGTCGTGGACCTCACACTACCGAATCCATTCAATGGACGTGGTTCGGCGCCTCCTGTCTCATGGTTGTGACCGCGGTGTAATTCTGGACTGCCCCATGGGTCTGACTCCAATCCGCCTAATGACGTTCGTCGCAACCTTTGCGATTGTGTGGAGCCGGGAGTTTGGAAGGGAGGAGGTTGGGAAGGGGGTGTAGCAGGTTGTTGGTATGGTTGTTCAGAGCTCGCGTCGTCGGTCGTTCGCAGCCGGTCGAGGTAGGCAGCTTTTGGCTGGGGTAATTCTGCATTGACTTCGCATCAGAGGGATTATCCCGAATAATAGATAAAAAATACGAAAGGGTGCAATCAACTCACTTTTGCGGCGGTCGTCCACTGCATCAAAGGAGAGGTCCTCGCCTTCTTGCGCTAGGCCGACCAGCGCCAACAGCACATTGAACTCGCCACGACCGAGTCCGCTAAAGCTTTCATGATCACCAGAAGCAACAAGGTTTAGGATCTTGCTTTGGTCGGTTGCAGTGAGCCCGCTGCTTGAAAGGATCTCCCGGACAGAGGTCAACCCAATGCCGGAGCCAACCCTGTCACCGCTGTTCAGAATGAGGTCGTATGCGTCGATGTAGCTCTCGGGCACATCCGTATTGGGAAGCAAGGTTCGAGCCAGATCGCGCCGGGCAGTTCTCTTGGCTGTATTATTTTGGGCGTTCCAAGGAGAGGAGTTGTCGTCGCCGTCGTCATCGGCGAACAGCGAAGAGCCGCCCGTAGCCGGTTCGTCAGCAAAGAGCGAGGCTTTAAACCTGGCAGGATCACCCGCAGAGGGATCCTCCGGAGATGTGCCGAATAAGGACATCAGGAAACCGACGGGGTGGTGTTTGCGCCGGGAGGGCTGTCGGGGGGGGTTAGGTGTGGAGGTGGTGGCAATGACGATGTTGACGATCAAGCGGAGCTCCCGAGGGGGGCTGGTCGCACGATTATACAGGCACCGCTCTCCACCTCAAAAGAGAGCAAAAAGAAAACCAGCTCTGGAGACACTTCGATTGTCAAAAAGATGAGATGCAATAGAAATTCCAGTGACAATTCAAGTTCAAGGAGGAGAGAGAGATAACAGGCTCCAATGTCGTTGGTACCACGCCCAACCGGGTTAGTCAGGTCAAGCCGGTTGTACCAGCTACAACCCTCTTACCTCAAGGCTGCATGTATATACATTACGAAGGTTGGATCTGTTAGAATTGATTCTGCTTGTTTACAATTATTTCCATTGCCGTCTCATTCAAATAAGAACAATATTTGCTAGAAATCAACATCTGGAGATATATTTGAGGCTATGAATGGCGTTATCGGAGATCACTTCAGCACTATAGGATAATATGGGAGTATATGGGATATTTCTTTTGAACTTACGCATTTCAATAGTCTCTAAACTTTTGACTTGAATCTTGTTCGAGGAGCTTGGCCAAAAAAAAGAGAACTAGGTCTCGCAGAGAATGCCGATACTTCTACACCCCAAAGATATACCTCTACATCGGAAGGCTGCTCCGATGTTGGAGATTGTTGTACAGACCGACTCTCCGCTCGGAGGGACCTCCCGATGGTTAGTATACTTAGCTCATGCATGAATATCGTATTTAACAGCTTATCTTCCGGGGTATTGGCAAACTGTTCTTCCTTTACCATTGACCGAAATCTGCGTATCTCTGTTTCTCTTTCACAATATGCGTCCTGTTACCCTTACTCGAGGAGCAAGGCTCAATTGCCTCAAGCCTCGCGCTCTAAATGGATCTTCAAGGCGATACCTGACTATGCTAAGCCCTCCCAAGTTCGAAAATGAAAAGATGGTGAGTGATACCAAAGTATCCATGGATATAACTGGACTTTGACTAACATTACATCAGCTCAACTATGCCAAAGGCTCTCCAGAAAGGGCTGAATTGACCAAGACCATCAAGAAACTCAAGGGACAATTCCCTTTCACAATTCCTATCACTATTAATGGCTCAGAGGTATGTAGTCAGAATAACCACTAACAATTAGGGACATTCCACTGACACGTCTTTGTAGGTTACTACGAAAGAATCCCGCTCCCAACCAAATCCCTCAAAGCATAGCGAAATTGTCGCAAACTACGCCTCTGCCACCCCAGAACAAGTCAATGCATCCATTGATGCAGCCCTCAATGCAAAGCCCGCCTGGGAAGCTACCCCCTTCGAAGACCGTGCCGCCATCTTCCTTCGAGCCTCCGAACTCATCACCGGCAAATACCGTTCAGAAATTGTTGCAGCCACAATGCTTGGCCAAGGAAAGAACATCTGGCAAGCTGAGATTGATGCCCCTGCTGAGACGGCAGATTTCTTCCGCCATTACATTCAAGAGGCGTGGGCGTTGTATTCCCAGCAACCTAAAGTCCACCTTGATGGAAACTGGAACAAGATGGAGTACCGCCCGCTTGAGGGTTTCACATACGCCATTGCTCCCTTTAACTTCACCGCACTCGGCGCAACACTTATTGGACCTGCTGCATTGCTTGGCAATGTCGTTATCTGGAAGCCTTCGGACTCAGCGCTTCATGCTAGCTGGCTGCTTCATCAACTTTTGCTTGAAGCGGGCTTGCCTAAGGATGTTGTCCAGTTTTTGCCCGGTGATGCTGAGCAAATCACCAACACCATTCTTAAGAGACCCGAGTTTGGAGCCCTGACATTCATTGGCGCCACTGCTACGTTCAAGGGCATTCAGAAGAAGATCGGCGATGGCATTGGCGCCGGTATTTATAACTCCTACCCTCGAGTGGTCGGCGAGACCGGTGGTAAGAACTGGGGTGTCGTCCACCCATCCGCAGATGTGAAGAGCGCAGCTTTGAACACCATTCGAGCAGCCTTCGAGTACCAAGGTCAGAAGTGTTCTGCCAACTCACGCGTTTATGTTGCGGAGTCTGTTTGGCCTGAGTTCAAAAAGGTCCTGGCAGAAGAGACCGCAGCTCTCAAGGTGGGAGATGTCGAAGACTATGGCAATTTCATCAACCCAGTTATTCACGAGCGTTCATTTGACAAGCTCAACAAGTTCATCGAGGAAGCAAAGAGCGATTCGGAGCTGGACCTTATCGTTGGCGGAAAGGCTTCTAAAGCAGAGGGCTACTACGTGCACCCCACCGTCTATCAGACCTCCAACCCTCACCACAAGATTTTGTCCGAGGAGCTGTTTGGACCCATTCTTGGCATCTATGTTTACCCAGATGCTGAATGGGAGCAAACGCTGAAGCTGGTTGACACAACCTCTCGCTATGCATTGACTGGAAGTATCTTCGCCAAGGATCCCTATGTCAGCCGCCAGGCACAAACTATTCTCAAGCACGCTGCTGGCATGCTATACTTAAACACAAAGTGCACCGGCTCGACTGTGGCTCAGCAGCCGTTTGGTGGTAGCCGCGACTCGGGTACAAACGACAAGACCGGCACTATGGCGCACCTGCAGCGATTCGTTAGCACTCGCACAATCAAGGAAGAGTTTGTGCCTCTAGAAAAGGTCACATATCCTTCGAACGAGGTTTAAGAAAGGAGAATCTAAATATAACCTATCATCGAATATAAATTGAATTTCTACAGGAATATTCGGCCGCTTATGCGGCCTTGTCATGTCTTTTTGGTGTTCTTTTAGATGTCTTTTTAGGTACATGCAAAGGCATTAAAAGAAGCATGCTTTGTGCAAGAGAATTTTCTATGTATAACTTTTGGTATCTGGAGTAAACAACTAAACTGACGGTAATGCAGCAACAATCAGAATAGCGCAGATGTGGAACTGGCATTGGATGGGAATTTGTGGTGGATTGGCTCTTATTGCTCCTACATTAGTTATGGTTCCGCACAAAGATCAAGTCACAACTCTGGCGACGGCTAGTGTAGCTACTATGTTTTTTGCTGTGGTTGGCTTACTTTGGCATGAACCTTAAGGGCCAGGAAGTGCTAGCATGTGTGGCTGCATATGCTGCAGTTCCGGTTATGTTTGTAGGAACAGATCCATAGGGATATATGTATGATTTAATATATGACATTGGGACTCGCCTTTTTGCTAGGTCTCTAATAACGACATGGAAATTGGATAATCTAAATATGGTATTAGAGACTTGACATTTAAGATAATACTTCAATGTGTTTTGTGTTCTTTTTTTAAAGGTCCTTTTTTCTTCCCTCGTATCGCAGTGAGAGTAAATATCTTCCAATACCATACTAGTAGCGATTGGACTTCTAAGGCTGTGCCCGGAAGCGAGAAACCTCTGATACCACCATATAGCATTGAACATTAACATCGGAACCTAATCACCGAAGCAAAAGATATATGAGCGCCTGGTAACACTGAAAGTCAAATAGTTTATCACAAGACTGTCACTGACCAACCCCACCTAAGCAGGTCTATCTATGAAACGTAATGCAAACTAACATTACAACCTCGAACGGGGCCGGTGCTGGAATTTGAGCAATGATAACGTACGGATCAGCCGTGCTAGGTAATTGAAAGATAGCACAAAGCCTTGCGGAAGCAGCGATGAGTTGGCATCGCGGGACAGGATTCCTGGTCTGGAAACCCCTCCCTCCGTCGGAGGACGGTTCCGATGGAAGACCGGCTGACTATCGGTGACCGGATAGTTAGGTAGGTAGTAGCGGTCTAATAAAGTAATACAGAGACTAGAAGAAGTGCTTGCTTCAAATAAGATTCCGTGGTAGCGACCTGAGTTTAATGAAAGTTATTGCAATCTTGAACTCTTTCTTATAAAGTGCGGCTTTAAACTCTTTCATTTGCGCTCTTGACTGAAGCCAAGATGTTACCTCGTTCTACTCCTATGAGAGCCCCTCATGGTTTCTCAGTTCGAATTTCGCCGACCTTAGGTTGTCGACTTCATTCGACAAAATCCCACTTCCATGATGCCGCCGTCATGCCGGCAATTAAACCGCCCGTCGAAGTCTCATCCATGGCCCGAATCCCGACGAGACTACTGTTACGTTCATTACTTTTGACTTCCTTGATGACATCCAAGTTATTCTTACGACCTGCTCTAGCCGTGATGGGCGTCCTTGCGACATCGAAATCCGCACTATTGAACCCAGATCGGAACCTCCCTTTAAACAAGTTCCTTCGCTGGACGGTCTACAATCACTTTTGTGCTGGAGTGAACAGGAAGGAAGTCTCGAAAACCGTGGCAGATATTAAGAAGATGGGATATCAGGGCGTCATCTTGGGGTATTCAAAAGAGATAGTGCTGGATCCGGAAGAAATGCTTTCGACCGATGCGTCTGGCGCATCAAAATACAGCGAAAAGTGCTATCAGATGATTGACGAGTGGAAGGAAGGAACATTGGAGACATTACGTATGGTTGGGCCGGGTGACTTCCTTGCCGTGAAGTAAGTATGAAGCCCTGAATTATCGTCCTATGGAATCTGATACTCTTTTGCCAGATTGACAGGTGCCGGGCCTATCTCAGTGGATGCAATGGCAGCACGTCAGAGTATGCCAGAGGCTCTGGTTAAAGCCATGGATGAGATTTGTATTGCGACAAAAAAGCAGGGCTCACGTCTCTGGTTGGATGCAGAGCAACAAGTCTTGCAACATGGCCTTGATGATTGGGCCATTGAAGTGATGCGCAAACATAACAAATCTGAAACCCCAATCGTTTACAACACCATTCAGGGCTATCTCAAGGGGTCAAAGGCGAACCTTGACCACCACGTTACCTTGGCTGCGCAAGAGGGTTGGTCTCTGGGTATCAAATTGGTCCGAGGGGCGTATATTGAGCATGAGACCCGCTCTCTTATTCATGATACACAGGCCGATACGGATCGGTCTTACGATCTCATTGCAGACACCTTGCTTTGCCGAAGAATGCCTGCTGGGAAGGAGAGCCTTCCATTCCCCAAGGCTGCTCTTTTCCTCGCCACCCACAACGCTGCTAGTGTAACCAAAGCAATTGCCACACACCAGAATAGGCTTCTCGCCAACCAACCCACAGTCATGTTGGAATGTGGACAAATTCAGGGCATGGCTGACGAGCTCAGTTGTGAACTGGTGCAAAATTACGAACGTGCTCTCGAGCAATCATCTGCTGCCAATTTGAGAGTGCCAAAAGCTTTCAAATGCATGGCTTGGGGTTCAGTTGCTGAGTGCATGGGATATCTACACCGCCGAGCAATTGAGAATCGCGGGGCAGTGGAACGAACACAACACATGGTAACCGCATTGCGTCGTGAGTTGTGGCGAAGGATCGTCGGATGAGGTTAGTTAGATACCCAATGCACAAGATAACCAATCAAACTCTTGGAACCCAGTAGACATGCACAAACCATGCACCAAGCCAAATAGATCACGGCAAAGGCAAACTCAATCCCATTAGGGTCTTACCAATCATGTGATAGTTCGTGATAGACGACATCGGAGGCGCTGTTATCTCCGATAAGAAAAGTCGGAAGGGCATCCCGACTGATTGTACCTGCTCTCCATGTCTACCCCGCACTCTCCAAGGCTATTGATATCGGAGAATTGCCCCGGTAGCACAGACAATCTTCAAAATTGTTCTATACATCATATCGGTATCATAATCCGGTATGCCTGCAACGCCTAGCCAGGCAAAAACGAAAAAGTGCCAGAAGGCGTGAGTTAGAATCTTCAATCCGTCCGAAAGTAGAATATACAACTTACATCTTATTAAAAAAAAAGCTGTGAAAGATGTCGATCAATGAAGGTCAAATGCTCGGGGGTCAGCCCTTGCACAAGATGTGCGCGGAAGAAGAAGCATTGTCACTTTCCGGTGGAGGAGGTCCGGGTTTCCGTGTCGGAACGGTAAGTAGCCCCAACTGGCTGCACAGTACATGCTAACCCATAATAGGTACTTGCGAGAGCTAGAGGAGCACATTTCCAGAAGCGGAAGCTCGGGGCGACATGGGCCTCCGGCACCTCTTGACCATAGTCCTCTAGGAGGTACACTGTTCACAGGCGATGATAATATTGATATTCCTCCAACCCCTCAAGCCTCTAGCACACTGCTAGACAATCAACAAGATATTGGTTGGCGTTCAATGTCAATTGGTATGCTATAACCATTCCCTGAAGGTGTGTTCGGTGTGTTGATCGTGGCTTGCTTCCAGGGATGGGCCCGCCCCTGCATACCCCAGGGACCCCTCAGAGAGAGCATGAGACCCAGAGTGGTGCCGAACAAGACCATAACCGATCAAGATTTTCCCGGAATCCTTTGGTTGATCGGGATCCATCGTTTGCCCAGACACCAGATGGCCGATTTTGTGAGTAATTAGTCTCTTGTATCGCGCCACTTAATCACTAACTCGGATATCGAAGGGTATATGGGGCCGACATCATCGTGGTCATTCTGTCGCCGTGTCCTTGCTTTGATAGGAAGAAAGGTGCCTGAATCAAACTGTCCGCCAGATCCATTTCACATTGATGGCGTAGCTTTCAAGTTGACCTGGCGACCATATCCCCCAGACGAAGTACCTGACGTCACTAATCTGCCACCGTTGGATTATGCACTCTTCTTATTCAACACAGTCAAGTTCTATTTTGGCTTTCTTTCTTTTATGATTGATGAATCTGCTTATTTGCAGGATCTGCATGAATTCTACCGGGACCCTCCAGCGAAAGCTGCTTCCAACAGACCTTGGTACTGCCAATACTTACTTGTTCTTGCCTTTGGAAAGGCGTTCTTGATTCAGAGGAATTCTTCTGGAACACCGCCTGGTCATCAATATGCATCGCGGGCGATGGCTCTGTTGCCTGATTTGTCGGGAGTTGACGAAGATCCTTTGGGCTGTATCCAAGCACTCAGCCTAGGGGCAGTGTATCTTCAGTCAATAGATATGAGAAGAGCGGCCTTTCAACATGTGGGTTTATTCATGTCTCACTGCTACTGAATTATCTAATTGTGTGAGCAGATTGGACACGCCCTACGAGGCTGTATCATCGAAGGAATACACCGGCATGTACCGGAGGAGATATGTGGACCGGAGCTCTCAAAACGATGCAGAACAATCTTCTGGGTGGTTTATATGTTGGACCGAGAATTCTCTGCTTTGATCGGTGCCCCGAGCTCAATTAGGGATGAAGATATCACGGTTAAATTGCCAGCAGAGATGGATGATTCAGTTGAGCAAATTAACTTGACACTGCATGTTCGGCTTTCCCGACTTATGGCCACTATTCTGACTAGTGAGTATTTTGGTCGATTAGCCATGGATGTAATGCTAACAAATCTAGCCGTCTACGGGGTTGGAAATGATTTCGATGACACACTCATTCGAAGTACACAATCCATTCTTCACAGTATTGCCGAACTTCATACGACCTAACTGCGTTTTTAAATGCTCATTTCCACGGATTAATTAGCCGTGCCTCGAAAATGGCGATTCGATTGATGCTGGCTCATCATCATGTGGGTTCCCTACGAACAATTGATCTCGCAATAAGCTAACAGCAGCAGTGCGTGGTACTTACAACAAGACCGCTAGTAATGTGCGCACTTCATATGCATATTGAACGAACAGAGAGACAAAAATCTCAGACGATCGGGTTATCGTCACCCGTTGCATCTCTGTTACAATGCTGCGCCGATTCCGCCCAGACTATCCTCCAGACCCTTCGTACTTTAGCTGATGATGACTTGATGGGTATGTCTGCTAGCTGTGTTGAAGCATCTTAATACTAATTCCAGTCCATAGACGCATTTTTACCGTTCCAAGTCGAAGACGCATCATCCTCTGCGTTTGTTCTCTACCTAATCCGTGCAATTGCCCCATCGGTGATCTCAAATGACACTTGGTGCGACAACCTGACACTAGTGCTCGATAAACTCATTTCAAAGGGCAATCTAGCTGCACCACTTCGCAGGCTTGAACTTAGGCAATTAGAGCAAATACTCGCACCTTTGACGCCGAAATTGGCAAATCACCATTTGCCGCAAGTCAATCTGGATGAAAGCAATGAAATTAATGAAGAAGAACCTTATGCCTTCGATCACGAGGAGTTTGAGTGGGATTTACTGGGACTCAATTCATCCGTCAGTCTTCCCCCGCGAGAATTATTGGATCTTGCAGATCAATTAGATATGGAGGGGATCATGCAATCTGTTGGGGTTTGATATATCGCAACTATTCATGGCCAACTAACTATACGACTTTTTACGAGAATTCATGAAGTTCAAAATTGCAGAACAAGTAGCCTTTCTATATTAGAGAGGATTAATAGATCATAGAAATTCCTGATTTTCAGTTTTCGGTTTGTTTTTTCAAACTTCATCCATTGCACCCGGGTGAGGGGGGAGTGATGCGCTGGCTCGTGGACGTACTTGTGCACGAGGCATCCAATGCCTAGGACTGAAAATTAGGCAAATACAAGAGTGGTACGAGACATATGTGATCTGGGTGACATAATTAGTGGAATAGTAGTCTATATTAATCTCTTCTTGCGCATTTGTCCACAAACGGAAAACTGCTAAAGTGTGGGCGTCGGTCATAGGGCCTTCCAAGGTTGCCTAGTGGCGGCTTACTTCTTCCCTTCGTAAAAGGTTCTTCATCCTTGCAAGGAGATTTTCTCGTCTCGCGCGTCTAGTAATTTCATGGGACATACTAGTAATCGTATTACCAGGCAGATACTCACTTTGCTTGAAAAAGGTGCATTGGTCATTTATGGCCCGTCATATTTTCAGCCGCATATCGTGTCATCCCCTCCTTCAACCTTGTTGGTCCTATCGAGCAAACGGTTGTGGAGCAGTGGAGAAACTGGTTAGAGACGAATCTACACGCGGAATGGAAACAGTCTCCTCGTTTCGTACTTGTAGAGCAATGTTCGGAAACGAAGCTACAAGAAATCCTTCAACATCTCACACAAGTTAGTCCACGTTGCATTCCAAGTCACATTTCGCGCTGATAATGGCAGGCAGACCTCTCGTGTCGCTGCTTTTCGGACATCCCACTCAGACTGGGAAGTGAAAGAAGGAGAGCTTATTCTAATATCTCCAAGTGAAGGCTGTACTGTTAGAGATGGTGTCCGAGTATATCCTTTCATCAATGGAACAAACATTTGCATATCAAAGACAGTTAGTGTGCAGATCCCAAAGGGAAATATTTTTTATTTGGCGTGGAAGGTTCAAAATTCAAGCATCTGAGAAGTCAGTAATCAAATTCCAGCTGATCTAAGTATAACAGAGGTAGAAAAGAAAACATGACTGCCATTGGCTTCCACGCAGATCTTTAACAACACAATGGATGAAAATAAAACTTAATTTTTTCAGTCTTCTGCTAGACCAGCTATTCCCAAATATATAGCTCAAGCATCATAGTCTCTGGATTTTCCAAGTACTTCTTGACCAGAACCAAGAACTTGACTGCTTCCCGTCCATCAATGATGCGGTGATCATAAGTGAGAGCAACGTACATCATCTAGTGAGAGATATATAAGTAGAATCAAAGAGCAAAGACACACCCTCACTGGAACACACTTACGGGACGGATCTCGACTTGCCCATTGACCGCGATGGGTCTATCCATAGTGCCGTAGGTTCCCAGGACCGCTGTCTGGGGCAGATTGATAATCGGGGTTCCGAAGAGCGATCCCCACACTCCACTGTTGCTGATTGTGAAGCTCCCGCCAGTCATATTATCCATAATCAGCTTGCCATCCCGACTGTCTCTTTGTTGTTCTTTCGGAGTGCAATTAGTCGGGAAATGTCAACTTCGTTAAAGGTGATCAGGAAGGCGGCGGTATGCTGCGATTATTTGAGGCGTTATGCGGTGCGCTTTCGGATTCGAGTCATTTTGACCTATACGATTATTTGGTGTTAGTTGACAGTGGAATTATGTTTTGGTCTTGAAGTATATCGCACAGAAGAAATAGTGTACCTAGACTTACCTTCTCTTCTGTGCGGCTGGGCTTAAATCCCCAAGAAGTATGGGACTTCGCAGCAGATGAAGCATTTGCAGCAAGCTTCTCTGCCTTCTAAATAGGCTCCTCGCAAGGAGCCACATCAGGCTTTGGCTCTAGGGCCTCTGGTGTTGCTTTATCCAACGCGGGCGACGAAGTATCGCTCGCGGTCTCGTCTTGCGATTTTGGTGACACATCGGCAATTTTTCCCGGAGCCTTGGAGCTTTCCTTTTCAACTTGAGTTATAGGCTGTTTTTCTCCGGCCTGGATCTCTGCGATTTCTTGATCAACGTTGACTACATCTCCCTCGGCAACGAACAACTGCTGGATGATTCCCGCCTGCGGGGCATTCACAGAGACATCGATTTTGTCGGTCTCAATCGTGGCCAGTTCCTCGTCTGCTTCGATGAAGTCCCCGACTTTCTTGGAAAACTGATTAAGGGTTCCCTCCGTAATTGACTCTGCCATTTGCGGGACTCGCACAACAATCTTGCCATCATGCTTACACAAAGAACTGCTGAAAGTACGGGCCTGCAATGGGGAAAGTCTCACTTGGCTATGGCCAGATTTGGCAAGGGCAGAACAGATAGCTGAAAGAGCGACATGCCCTGGGGCATGTCTCAGCCTAGTGGGAAGCCGGAAGGCCGCACGGGATGTCCAACGCAGCGCCATTACACACAGTAAATTGGAACTGGACAACTAAGGCGGGTTCATTTTTATTAATTAACAATACAAGCTGATTTGACCTTTGTCTCGGCATGAGTGATTAAAAAAACCCCCCGGACCCTCTTGCCGCTAGATTCGGCGTCTTGTCGAAATGCCGGCCGACGACGTAACCAACGACATAAGCGGCCTAGCCCTAAAAACTGGTATTTCTTGGATTTCTCTATTGGTCTAGACTTGCAATTCTACTCTAGTCTAATCTCCTGCTAATTGATCTAAATGACAGCAATAAAATCCACCTGAATATCCACCCCAGCGGGCAACTTAGACACTTCAACCATAGACCGCGCAGGGCGATGCGGGAATGCAGGGTCATAAACAGATGCAAATTCTGGCATCACCTTGGCATCTTTAACGTATACCTGCCAGGGTATTAAATGTCGAAGAAATACTAGGAATTGCGTGTTCAAACACTCACCACTACTTTGACGACCCTGTCTAACCCAGTGCCCGATGCCTTCAGAATAGCTTCGGTGTTCTTGATTATAGTTTGAGTCTGCTCGGTCATGGTGCCTTTAATCAATTTCCCCTGTGCATCTGCGGGTATCTGACCGGAGAGCCAGACTTGACTGGCAGCTTTAATCGCTTGTGACTGTGAGCTTGTTAGGCAATCTCTTCTCCCCCGTCCCTAATTGTACATACATAATGAGCAAAAGCTAGATATATTTTCAGTTATAAAATATCAGGGGTTTCACTCCGGAAACTTACGTGCATATGCCTCGTTCGTCTGCACGCTGGTTACCATAGTGTGCTTCAGCGCACGAGACGACATAGATTGGATTCGAGGACTAGAGGTTCGGGCAAGTTGATTTGATAGAAGTCGAGTTCTGCTGATAGCAGCGTATGTGTTCCGGCCGAACATGATGGAATATGAAGAAGCAATGGTAGTCAGAGTCGAGGTTGTTGTTGAGGTCGACCGGTCAAAAGATAGCTTATTGTGAAGGTGTCGGAGCGAGATCCCGAGTATCGGCAGATGCACCCGGCTTTTTCGGTCTGTAGAAAAGGATATCAGATAGTTTAAGATGAGCTTCACGGTCGCATAAATCTCGTCATTCTACCAAATACACTTTCTTTGATCCGTCATGACTGGCACAAGAACAATTGGTCGCTTTATATCTAACCAGTATGTCAAACTTTGCTCGCAAGCCCAGCCAGGGTCTAAGTTGAATCCAGGACTTGGAATTTTATCTCTGTGTCTCGCATTGGATCTCATTCATTCAACCAACTGAGAATGAGTTCTTCTGCAACGGCCGCGGTATCAGAATCTGAAACCGCCGCAGCACAAAAAAATTACCAAATCGTCCAAGACAGTGGCAATTTTGACGAAACCCAAGCCAAGCGACCAGACTTTGATCATTCCAAGCCCATTGAAGTAACAAAATCCCCAAATCCTAACTGGGAGTATGGGCAAGGTGTACCCGGAGCCAATCTGGCGGGAAAACATCATGAAATCGACCCGTACGCCTCAGATCGCCCGATGATCAACAACTACCGCCTCCTTGTTTCAGGGATTGCGCCTCGACCAGTGGGATTCCTCAGCACCGTCAATTCCCAGGGTGAAAAGAACCTTTCCCCATTCAGTTATTTCCAAGTCATCGACCACGATCCCCCAATGTTCATAGTGGGATTCTCATCTAGACCCAGTCGGGTCAAAGACACATACCGTAACCTCCAAGAGACCGGGGAGTGTGTGATCAACACAGTGTCGGAGAACATGATCGAGGCAGTGAACGCGACCTCTATTGATGCTCCGTATGGCGTGTCAGAGTGGGATGTATCCGGTCTGCATGAGGCGCCATCAACTACCGTGAAGCCATCTCGCGTCGCTGAATCGGTGTTCAACATCGAGGGCAAGGTGATTGATATCAAGGAGTTCACGGATCACCAGCAGCCTGGGATGAGTCTCGCTGCTACTGTGCTCATCAAAGCTACCCGGTTCTGGGTCAAAGAAAGCACTGCCAATGAGGATTATAGTCATATTGACTTGGAGAAGTTGAGGCCGGTTGGTCAACTTGGGGGCATCTCTTATGGTCGGATTGGGTCGACTTTTGAGCAACCGCGCAAGAGGTGGAGCGATGAGGTGGGTAAGAGTGAGATCTTGGCTAAACTGGATGCTGCTAAACCTGTTGATAAATGAGAATCTTGTAGAAAGTACATCTCCAATAGAAGAATAAATTGATGCCTGAGGTGGTGCTATTTTTAGCCAAATTTCTCAGGCGCCAACATATATGAATTGTCCATGCGATCAGCTCAGCCCTGAAGGATTGTACGGAGGACAGAATATATAATTCCGTGCATAGTGAAACATATGAAGATCGAAATCCGATCCAATAAGGTATTCGAGGCCGATCACCCAATAGTGGAACTGACAAATCCTTGAAGGTGCTAATATCCAGGAAGATCATTTGGAGAAACTCCACGGATCTTCTATATAATAAGCATATTTTAGTTATATCAATTAACGTTAAAGAAATCAGTTAAAGAAACAGATATCGAATCAAGAATGTAACCCCATATTTCACCCAGAACCCGATATAAGCCACCCCCTTTTCGTCTTTGCCCAAGGACGAATCAACATCTCCAATTTTGTACGGAGAAACTCCGCACATCGACGGTCATTCGAGGCGATACGCAGGAAGCTCATTTGCGCCGTTTGTGCCGTTTGTTTCTATTTTTCTCTCTCTGAGACATTCTATTAATTCAATTCACTGATTCACTGATTCACTTGGAGATTTCATCCCCACAACACACTCCCTTATATCCTTTCTTTCTGACCCGAGAACCCCCTTCACTCCTTTATTTCCGGTTCTCATCAAATACACTCTTTTAAACATTGAACGGACATCCACTATGCTCCCCACACTCCTTACTCTCTTCCGCCGCGATTGCAATGGCGACGAAACCATGTCCAGCTGCACAAAGCCCACCAGCGCAGCAGTGACGATCGGCATTCCCGCCGCCATAACAGGGGTGTAAGTATTTACCCTTTTCCAACACAATATACAAATGTACATCCATGGATGTATCCAACATGCAACACTGAACCGCCCAACCATGGCAGAACTAACCATATCTCAGTCTTCTCCTAACCGCCATTATCGTCCTAATAGTCCTTTACCACAAGCGCCATCGTCGCGATGACCGCGAAGACCTAGAAGACCATAAACGCAGCTCAGGTTTCTATGCTCGCTACGCGACACAGCGATTCGGCACTGAGGGAGCACCACCATCGAATGGACGTCCCTATGCTTCGGAGTCGCGGCGGAGCTCCGGCGAGTCGATCTTTGATTTCAAGCAGGATCATGGCCCCTATCACCTGGCTCAGTTCCAGAGTCCTGAGGTGCCGAAGCCCGTGGCTACTAGGGTTGTTTCCTAGTCAGTGCGGGGTTTGATATGTTTCTTGTAAGTTTTGATAGGATATGATCAAAATGAAGTTCCAAGGTTGGATGCTAACATTTTGTTAGGTTCCTGCTGGTCGGGGCGATTTCTTCGATTTGCGGTACTTCAAATATTCTTCTTATGGACTGGCTTCCGAGGTTCTTATCCTCTTTCAATGTTTCTTTATGAGTTTCGAGCGATCTGAGCCATAGCACAATAGCGAATCGTTATTTTCCCACCTCGTGCGCAATATCCACGGTAGATTCGAGCTATAGACACAAATGTCTTGATTCGAAAGCGAAGACTGGTATAAATAGTAAATAATAATAAATAGTACAGGCGTAGATTCTGAAACAGGTAGCAATATCATTGAGATCGTTTTCATAAATAATACATTGGATCGTGCACGAGACACGAGACCAATCACTCGGCAGGCTCCATGCCTCGGTCACCTAAGACATGGTCACTGCACTCGGGGGATGGCTCGAGCATAGGTTGGACATGGAAATACCCCATCTGGAACAAGACATGCTGCCACTCTGGCCCTGCGGTGCCTTGCACTTTGTAGTAAGGCGTGTCTAGAGCGAACCACCTCTCCTTGCGTGTTGAGGCTTTGTCACCTCCTTCAAGGGCCGCACGACTAGCACGTGTCGTGCGTGAACGCTTCTCGCCGCCCCCATGTTCCTGCGCTGTGAACGCAAACAGCCTCTCGCGGTATTGCTGGAGACGGCCATCAAAGACCATGATACTGCGGATGTACGGGGCCAAATCTTCCGTGATCGGTGCGAGTCCATTCTCGAATGAAGGAGCGTGGCGCGCGGTCGGTGTAGGGTTTGAGTAGTTGGCACGCATGATGGGTTCAAAGATGCGCTGGAATTGAGGAAGCGTGGATGGAGGGGTTTGCGGAGGCATTGCAGAGACAATGGCTTTGCTCAAGGCCCGGTTGGCGTATAAAGATTCCAAGTCCTGGGCGGTCGCGGGGCGGAAAGTTCTGCTTATCAACGCATCAAAGGTAGCGCCGACAGTTTCACTGAGTGACGAATACTCCGTTCGAAGTTCTGTATGCAGGAGTGGGTAATTGTCAAGATAGTTGGATTTGAAGCCTTCTCGCGGGGGTGGGGCGGATATATCAATTGCATCCTGTTCTTATTAGCTGGTGTTTCGGTAGACGTATCCATCACACTCACGTTGCTCGCGTCCAAGGAGATATTGGAGCAAAGGATGTCGAGAGAACTCCTCATGTCATAGTAATCCGCTTCCCGGCACAGCATGTCAAGTTGCGTTGGCTTGGGAATAGATTGAAGCTGGTCAGGAGACAGAAGTTCAATCTCATTCTTCCCAGCCATGTCTTCGGAATCTTGCAGGCCGAGACCCCACGATTGGAAGCTATTACGGATGATTTCTGTCTCTTCGTCCAACGAGCCTTGGGTCACAATCATATCACGATTGAACCAGCCCATATATCGCTCGTAGGTGTTGAGGCTCAAAACTCGAAGTCGATCCCCATCATGATCCACGTTTGACCCAGGTGGCCAACTAGGAAGCAGCCAATCCAAGCCTGCTTTCTCGCTACCTACACCCATCTGGCACCAGAAGTTCAGATCCATCAAGGACTTCCGAAGATCCATTCCGGATCCTTGATAAAGTCTGGTGACGGCTTCTCGCTTTAACATATGCCCCTCGTTGGCGGCAACCAAGAGCAGGTAATCGATGCTAAAGTCATGAGCAGGCTTGTGGTATCGCAATATGGCATGAAGAGACATATCCTGAGTAGGGATTAAACTCTCATCGTTGCAGGTGATGACGATCGGACGTTTAGATTGACTGATGAGAGTCAAGACACCAGTCCAGAATTGCCGATCTTCATCGAAAAGGATGTCGGCTTCTTCGAGCAGGATCAAAGACTGTTTTTGCTCCCGGGGGCGTTTGGACGCAGGTTCGGGCTTAGTGCTAGGTTCGCCAGACTGGGAGACTGGATTGCTAGCTTTCGAGGATGCGCCTTTGAAAAAGCTCTTGAGCTTGTTTTGCTTGGCGGCATCCTTGTCGTTGTCTGTTGCATTCTCGGATTCGTTGAGGAGATGAACGAGATGATTTTGCGTCATATCTCCGACTCGCTCCAGCATATCTCGGGCACTTCGTCGGCTTCCAGCGTTTATCTCGAAGACCTCGAAATCAAGCTCTTTTGCAACGGCATAGACAGAAGCGGTTTTGCCGGAGCCAGCCGGGCCGCTAAGAAGAATCGCATTGGTCATTGGGATCTTTCTTTCTGCTCCATGTAAACCAGATGCTATGTCACCCGACCTAACGACTGTCCGTTGAGGCGTTGTGGTCACGCCGCCCGCTAACTCGTCATCTGAGCCAGAGAGATTGTCCATCTCAGAAGCCTCCTCTTCGCTTGACACAACGAAGCCATCGAGTTTGTCGGCTTTCTGGCGCTTTTTCGCCTTTTTCTCTCGCTTCGATTTTGATTTCGCATTCTCCTTCGATGATTTACCGGTATCCACTGCTGTGATCTTGAGGTGCCGTAGCCAGTCTCGAAGCATCTGCGGTTCACGGCCAAGCTGCAGGACGTCTTCGGCTGACTGGGGGGCGTACTTGTGTGTCCAAAGATGCGGTTCGTAGGTTGCACAATCGAAAGCAGAAACTGATGTGAGTAGGGCCGATCGGAGTCTGGCAAGAGGTGGACTAGAAGAATTCCAGGGAAATTGGCGGTTTGGTGAGGACCACGACATCTGTCTTTCCATTGCTGTATGCAAGACTTGACTGCTAGCAACATGTCGCACGGGATGCCGAAGAATAGCTAAAGCATCGTAGTCCTGCTTGGACAGGCGGGCGATCCTCCTTGCTTCAGCTGTTCCAGCCAGAAGGACGTTTTCTTCGTCTCTAACTGAGATAGTTGCGACCTTGGATTTTTTTCGGTCCTGGGTAGTATGCCAGACACGATCATTAACATCTGGGCGTGGGTGAACGTCTCTGACATGCACAAGATCTTGCGGTGGCCAAAGGGGATCAAGCAGTTCGGCGAACTTAGAGACACGACGGGGGAAGTTAGCAAATGAACTGCCTGAAGCTGCTACTATCCGCTTCTTGTCTGGGGCCCCAGCTGTGGTTTGGCTTGGGAGCACGCTCGCGCTGCTATCTGGATTGTCCGATTGGGATCCATTCAAACTCGTAGGCCCGGGTTTCTGTGCTGATTTCTTGCTGAAGAACGGGTGTGTGGGCTTTCGAGGTTGGCTCTTCGCCTTGCGCGGCTGAACAGAGGGTACAGTGGCAGGAGGTTTTTGAACCGCTCGGCCATCTAGAATATCGTCGACCAACTTCCCGATATTCTTTTCTTTGTCAATGCTATACCTGATCGTCACCACCTTGCGCTCAACCTTCCGAGGCCTTCCCCGTTTCCCTGTCGCTCTCTTTTTCGTCTCTCGGGGAGGACTGGAAGCGGGTGACGACAGGAACCCTCCCTTCGAATTCAGTCTGAGAGTTTTTTGTCTTGCCGAGGTTCTTCCAACTGGACCCTCTGGTTTCTCGTTCTCGGCAGGTGTCAATGGCCGGGTTTCATCTGCAGGAAGTTGGGTCTCCGCCAGCGGAGCCTCGGCGTGAGGTAGAGACAAATTACTTTCGGTCTCGAGGAAATGATCAGTTGACAAAAGCGTACTATTGGTCACGCTAGGACCGAGCCATTCTGAGAGACCAATACTGGAAGTAGTAGTGGGTTCGATGGTTTGGGCTTTGTCAGTCCTTCGCCTCTTCCTCCGGTCCTCATTCGAGTCTTCGTCGTGATCCACAAAACTCTCCCTGTTTATTTTAGGGACATTTGGATCGTGATTCTCCGGGGCCTGGAGCCCCTGCTCATGCGTAGAGATTTGGCTGCTTATCGGTCGAAGCTCATGTACGTGGGTATTCGCGGGCGAGATTGGCTCGTTTGAGGGTGTAGATTTGACCGAGACTCCAAATTCTAGACATTGTAAGCTCAGATTCACCTGCGGCTATGGGACACATTCTGACCTTGTCGGAAGAAGGGATGTATGACTTGCTGTTCGTCGGTTCCCATAGCCATCGGTAGATTTGATACGATGCTCATGTGATGAACAATCAGTTGATCCCTGCAGAGAGACCAGGGAGCAAACAGTATCCCAGGTATAGCATTGAAATGACAGGATATTGGTGGTAAGTGTGGAGTGATTGCATGAAGTAAGAATCAATTCAAGGTCGATCCCCATAGCTTCAAACACGTCCGACGCGAAAGGCGCGTTAATGGCTTATGTCAGGCTGACTGCTTCACGGACCAACACTAGTCCTGATATGGCCTAGGGGTGGATAGGCCGGCCCGATGTAATCCCGAAAATTTTTCAGATTTCCAAATTGGATGGGTCTGCATCAAAAAGATCACACGCTTTGAAGGGACAGGAACTCAAGCCATTTTTGATTCCTGGTATTCATTTCGTTATGGATTTACAGTCCCCATCTGTGCTGGCACAATTGCCTCGCCCCCTTCACGCTTCTACTGGCAAAACCCGTATCGGCGATGTCTTCAGTCTCGCCGATGCGAAAAAACGCAAGCGCTATGAAGTCGCAGTTGCTGTGGATGGCGAGGCTGTGAACATCTACAATGTATGTCTTCTGCTTCTTTTGTGTTCTTTCGGCTGCATCTGACTCTAATCTTCACCAGGTTCAAACACCTAAGCTCGTGACTTCCTACGCCGTCCCACCGCAATCTACTTTCTCTTGCCGCCCATGCTCAGTTCGCCGGAAGTTGTCGAAGAAATCGACAGTCCGAAGACAAACGTATACTGCTGTCACTAAGCCAGAACATCAAATCAAGTGCTTCGTGGAGGAGATCGGCAGCAGCGGCTCAAGTGCTCCGGTCATTTCTTCTTCCACTACCACCGTGACCGACTCGACCAGCCCCACGACTTTTGTGGGAATCGTGCCCTCTAGTACCGAGGCCGAGGGAGAGGCGGACCCATTCGATATCCTGGCAGTCCACGAGGATGGTCGTGTGCGTAGGCTGTCGTCGGATCTGAAGACCCAACGGTGGAGTATTCAGCACAGTGAGATTGCAAAGGTTTGCTCTACTCACAGTGTCCAGTCCAGCTTTTTGGTTGAATTCGATGATGCGAAGAAGGCTTTGTTCAAAAGACGACAGGATTTGGCTTTACTGGCGCTGGGCGATCTGACAACCTCAGGAACCAACGAGCCATCTATATTGCTTCTGGTATCCCAACCCAAGAACACCGATCGAGTCTCCCTCAAGGACATCATTGTGCAGATGTTCTCAGTCCCCGCGCACGCGAAGTCAGAGTCGCGGTTGGACGAAAGTCAGCGCCTTCGCCATCTACAAACTTTCCACATCCCGGATGTGAGCGGCCTGGAAACCACCGATGGCAATGCTATGCAATGGAGCTTCCATTCTGGCTCGGCAGGGTTGAACCTTTCTTTCGAGAGGGGTTTCATCAATGTTGACCTCTCTCAGTACTCTCCCTGTGTGACATCGCAATTCGTCCTTGATGATGAGGAATTCTCCTCGGTCATGCGCATCTCTCCCCAATCCGTGATTGGAGCACAACAATCTCTAGTGGCGGTCTATGATACCCAATACCATTCTGTACAGCGCAGTATTCCGGCTGGTGATCTTTTGTCAAGCACTGGGTCAACCCCAGAAACTCCCACAAACTTCATCAGCTACTTCGCCAAACTTGGCATTGCTGTCGCAACCAAGGGCAACACTCTTATTGCCTTTGACTTGAGCTCTCTCCCTAGTGCCCCCAGCTCTTCACTGAAGCGGACCAGAGATAGCCTGCTCATCGATGCCATCGGCAGAGGTATTGGTTCATCCGGTGCACAGTGGGATATCGCATCGAAGAAGCACCGATCTGACAACATGGCCTCCCTTCGGCTCACATCACCGGAGCAAGTTGAGAAATGGACTCAGCTCACGAAAACGGTGGAGAAGGCGACCAAGACGAAGAACATTGACTTGTTCGATAATGCTGTTCTGACATACTTCAGCACTTCCGATGCCTCCACAACGCTCCCGGTCCGCGGGCAGTATGTTAACCCCGAAGCAACTCTTTTCTTGCTTTCAAAGATCTTCGCTGTAGAAGAGTCTTCCACAAATGATACCGTGTCGGCATCCCCTTCATCTCAACTCCGTGTTGCCATGTGGCCCCCGACTACTTGCGACTGGCTCATTCGCTTGGGACATCTGTCGCTCGACAACGTTGAGATTGCGCTCCGTCGTGCATGCAAGCCACGCATCTTACAGCCATTCCCCACCGGATCATTCATTCAGGCCCTGCTCGATTCAGATCCCTCATTGAAGCAGGTCAACCAAGTTCTTGAGGGTCCCACTCTGATTTCCTCCGATGAGTTGGCCTACGCGCTCAAGGCCTTTTTGAACCAGGCACGTTCCCACTCTGGAACTCTTGAGGAGACAGCTCGCGCGATCACAAATGGTGATCTTGCCACTCCCACCCAGGAACTTTCAAAACAGCTGGGGGCCGAAACGGCAACCCTGAAGGATATCTTCGCTGGCCTGAACACCTCCCTCCAAAAGATTCACTCGCAGCCCGTGTCAGTCGTCGTTCATTCCCTTCGCTCCAATCTCTCCCGGACAGAGCTCATTTCTATGGTTCACCATCTCCGCCTTTCCCTCGCTACCGGAGGTTACACTTCCCGGTTCACTGAAAATCCCCCAACACCTATTACTCTTGACCAAATTACTCCCGCCCTTTCTCTCAATGTTATCATTGATCTCATCACTGCCTCTGTGGATGCTGTGGGTCCGTCCGGTTGGATCTCGGCCATCCCAGCAGCGGGTGACTTTGAAGACTCAGACTCGGTCACTGCCGCTGCTAGTCGCGAAATGGAATTGATTGCAGACATGAAGTCTGAAGTCTCGGCCGCTCTTGCAGGAGTGGAAGAGGCTACTTATCTCAAGGGCGTGTTATGCGAGTACCTCCGCTTTGCGGACCAAGTTGACACCCCCGCTACTACCTCTGAGGATGCCCTGGCGAAGATGGATGCCGAGGCGTCCGGTCCGTCCCACCTGGTTCGCTACGAGAAACTCAATGGCGCCGACTTGATGGTCTTCACCCGTCCCGGTGAGGGAGAAGATGGCTACGATGGCGATGCTGGTGGCAAGATGCTACCACTGTCACTCAAGGCTGCTTCCAATGACGTGTCCCGCACCAAGACCAAAAAGTCGACAGGTGAGGTCAAGAACCGCACCAGCCGTGAGATCGGTTACTTGCGCCGCAAGGCAGTTGGCAAGTACTCATTCGAGAGACTGATTATTTAAAACCATGTGCATTTCATATTTTATACTGTAACATTCATTATTGAGGGAGACAATATCCTAGGAGTTAGACACGAACAATACATATTTGGGTTCCCACACAGTATTCAATTATTTATTTCTGTACAAAAAACTATGTCACCCTTGCGTGTTTTAAATATGTATCAATATTCGACCAAATATTAGAATTTTGGAGGGTCAATCTATTTTGGTTGTTCTGGTAGTGGACGATCAATGAAGCCTTGCAGATATATATATAAGTGGGACTAACTACAGCCCTGCAAATATTGTGTCCCGATCTACAACGTTAGACTATTCCCTCCAAATTATTCCATAGAACATGATATCAGGTCGATTCAACTAGTCCTTGTTTATGATATTAAAGAAACAACAAAAGAGAACTAAGTGGGACTAGCCAACATATTAGGCCTCAAAAGGGACTTAATAGTTTGGCTTGAATCTGGGGGGTTCAGAGACATTTTTAGCATATATTTCCCAGAATTAAAAATTAAGAAAAAACAAACAAAATAATGGAAACTAGGGTGAAATATAGAATTGATAGAACTCACCAATCTAGATATGATATTATAGGATCAAATTAGAATCTTGATCTGGACGGAAGGCGAAAAAAAGGTAAACAAAAAGATAATAAACAAGGGAGCCCTCTGGAGCTTTCCCAGAGTGGAGATACACTGGACACCGCATCTCCGCACTGTTCTACCCTTCTTCTCATTATCTTTTATTAGCTTCAATCTATGCCTTTCCATGTTGGTGTGCGTGTGAATTTGTTTTGTTTGGACCCGGAACGCGTACCGGAATCATAACAAAGGTTGAAAATGAGCAACCAACCATGGCTGGACAGTCTGTCAGACGATTGGCCATCTCCAGCTTCGCCCAGCAGTCCAGTACCCATTCTACCTGCTCTCCCAGAGTCGCCTAAAACCAGTCAGCAGGGAACCCCCAGTCGCATTCCTGTGCCTGCCCGCCGTTCCTTAGAACAACAATCCCCGGGAAGCAACAAAAAGGATAAGGTGACCCGACCATGTCATTTCCATAGAAGAGAACCTCCGACTCCAAAGACTCCCCGAACTCCCAAAACACGCAAACCACGGTCGCCTGCCCCGGGTAGTTTGAAATCCAGTACTCCCAAGACCAACCCAAAGACCTACACCAAAAGTCCAAAGGTCAGCCCCAAGCCCACCCCGGGTGCGGCTCGCAGGCAGCCCTCAATGGATACGCGCTCCCCTCTACGATCGGTGTCAAACGTCTCCAAAGCCTCCACACAATCCGAATTCGACGGTACCGTTCAGATCAAATCGAAGAAAGGCAAGGACACAAAAGAGGGTACACCAGAATGGCGCAGGCGACTAGTGCGCGGGGAAATCGCCGCTGGCGAACAACGGGACCTGTTCGCACCGATGGGACTCGAAAGCGTGTTTAAGCCGCCTACACCTGGTGCTGCAACGGCGCAAGTAGGCTCTACCCCGTTTACGAAGCAGGACGACCATCTGTGGGATTTCACCGACACACCTTCGCGACAGGATGGAGACGAGAACAACAGTCGCGACGATGACGCACGCGTCGTGAATGAGGATGAAAGGGGTACTAGCGACCGATCGCCGGAAGAAACCGTCAATCGCGCTCCTTGGGAGAATAATGGGCGCCTAGATGTGGATTGGGACCAGGAAGGGTTCTCACAAGCGGGGAATACACAGCTACGGACAGCTAGTGGGCTGGAGGATCTGCGCAACGAGGGGATCACACCCATAACCTTCTCCCGCAACAACACTGTTGATGGCAATGGGACTTCAGAAGTCATTAAGTCTGCGCTGAAGCAGGTCACCAACAAGTTGGAAAGCCTGTCTATCAAAAATGATAGTCGCCCGGACTCCCCCGCAAGTGATAGCTTCCTCTTCTACAACCATAGTGAACCTCACGCGGATGGGTCTCCACGAGATGACAGCTTACTGGACGTGACAAGTCATTCTCTACCCCGGGATCTGTCTATGGGGACGGTGGACTTCAACAGTCGGCGAGTAAACCGCTCCTTCCCTCGGCGATTCTCCCCTTCGCCCTTTCCCTCACACCGTTTGTCCCCCACAACTCTCGCCAACTCTAAAATCCGAAGTTCCCCCTTGTTTAACCCCCCTCACAAGACCGCGTCACCTGGTCTACCGCGTCCTTCCTCGTCTCATGTTCGGCCATCCACGGCTGGAGCAGAGCATGAGGCCAAGATGCCGTCATCAGGAAGTCCATTGAAGCTATTCGGTGACCATGACACCTTCACTAATAACAGACTTCTCCGGCGCATGAGCCAGTTTGAAGACAATTTCAGCGACAATTCAGAAGGAGAGGAGCCCCCTTCGCCTTCAGAAGAAGCGCGAAGAAAAGGCGAAAACCGCAGCTTTTTAAATGCGAGACATGAACCATTGCAGGAGATCTCCCCTAGGCGAAACGAACGTCTTGGATCCCGTAATGCTGTACACCGGATCAGTCAATTCGGGGGTGGCGAGTTGGACAAATTTGATTTCTCAGATACCAGCCCTTACGAGCACAAATTGGTGTATGATGCGGCCGGAGGATTTGGGTCCCGCCCGTCTTCACGAAAGCGATCGTCAACTCGGCAACAGTATCTCCGTGGCCCCTCACAGCAAGGATTATATCATTACAGCAGATCTGCGAGCTCGGGATTCACCAGGAAACCATCTGCTTGGATGCGCCAGGATTTCTTTGATGATGTGCGGCACGGGACTCGTGCGAACAACAAGGAAAATATGGCCCCTGATGTGAAGCGAGTACCTCGGGCCCCCGGAATGGACCCCACCCCCAAACGGCGCCGAACAATCATGAGAAACAACAGCGCCGATCCCTATCACAGTGCCAATGGCGCTTCGCCTCAGAAGTATGGCGACAGCATGTCACTGTTACAACGAAGCCTCATGCAACATGGTGTACAGCTCGAAAATAGCGACTATCTTGCTCCGCCGGGCCTTTCTCAATCGAGGCAGCGACCTCGAACACCCACACCAAGCCAAATACGAACAGACGGGGAAAGCCATGTTGCACCACACAGAGATTTCTCCGAATCCAACTTCGAAAATAACGATTACTCTGATTCTTTTTCCCTTGATGGCGATGTTCCACTAGTGAAGATTACTGGGACCAGCGATACATCACGAAAAGGATCTATCACGACTCAGGATTACTTGAACGAGGCCACCAAGATCATGGATCTGATCAGATCCAAAGGACGAGGTGCGGCTGGATTGACAAGCGTACAAGAGTCTGATGTGGAAAGTGAAGGCGACGAGTTCAGCGATGACGATGAATCCACCCGGGAAGCCTTTTCTCGGCCCCCGAGCCGTGACGGAACGGATCTTCGCAAATTGAGAGAGGTGAAGGAGTTGAATCCACTGATCTTGAGTCACCTGAAAAAATACCAGGAGCAAGATGATCCGAATGACCGGGAAATGTCCCTGCATGCTCGACATGGTCAGGACGAGGGCCAAACCGAGCTCGGTGAATCCAACTCACAGAACATCCGAATTCATGGCCCGAGGAAACGAAAGACTAGTGGTATGACTGATGACACTGCGGAAAACATTGCCCAGGATCTGATGACTATCAACACACAAATGTCTGGCTTTAGCGTCACCTCTGTGCCCACCGGCTCTTCGCAAAACTCCCAAGTCAAGGGTATGCTGGCTTCTGACCTTGTAGCCCACCTGATCCCAAATGAGGTCAATGGCTTCAAGTATGACCGCTCGAAGAATCAATGGGTGAAAGATGACGTGGAAGAACCACAGGCACCAATCTCTGAACCAGCCGAAGAGGCTGATGACCCATTCAGAGATATTCCGGATCTCAGTGTAGACGAGCTCCAGGAGATGATGAGAGTCCATGGCCTCAGTTCTCCTACAAAGAGCGACGCTCCCGCTGATCGAGAGAAAATTAAGGCCCGCAGTCCTTTGGCTGCGAACACCTCCCCGAAGAAACCTAATGTTCGACCACACACGAGGGACGGGGAACCATCCCTCGGTGCAAGCTCGGTCCAATCAAGATTCACTCGCTTTACGTCTAGTGTTCCTAACACTGGGACAAGAGCTACATCATGGGGCACGGATGAGGCCGCAGAAAGGAAACTCTCCGAGCAAGGAAAACCTGAAGCCCAGCGCGAGGAGCCGTTGTCTTCGAAGACCCCCCGATCTCTCGGAAAACAAGCACGCGTCGCGACACTGAATCTCTCATCACCTCTTGTTTCACGCCCCTCTTCTCGCGGCGAGCCCGATGACGCCCAACCTGACCCGAAGGTGAACCATACCTACAATGGGATTGTGCCAGACGAAGATACAGCCCCAGCAGACCACGAAAATGGCCCAATACGGCCATCCGTTCCTCCCACGGGGCGCCAAACTTCAGTCGGCGGGCAGCCGTTCATTCGACGTCCTATCTCGAGGATTGAGGAGAGGAACGAGGAGACTGTTGACGACCAAAGCCTCGTCCGCAGGAATGATTCCCTGCATGTCCAAGAAACGCCCGCCAGAACCGAGGCAGATCATTCTTTGATACCTCTCCAGAGCGCCGGGCCCGACACGAGCTACAGCTTCCACCTCAGTCCACTTCCGGACTTCACCGTCAACCAAGGCGACAAACCCTTGAAGCTTGAAATGAGCTATGTGGCTCAACGTACAAATCCCTCCTCTTTGCGACAAGTGCACGGGACATTCGCACTTGCAACTGAAGATTTGATCAAGCATATCACAGACGTGGAACCATATGAGCCTTATTGGGAACACGTGCGCCGCCTTGTCTTACGCCAGAAGGGATTGATTACTCTGCACAAGCTAAACGAATTCTGCCCCCGACTAGAGGAGTTGGATGTTTCTGATAACGACATTGGTCAATTGAGTGGCATTCCCTCAACCCTCAGAACCCTCAAGATCCCTAGAAACTGCCTATCTAACCTGACTCCCTGGAGTCACATGGTCAATCTGCAGTATTTGGACGTTTCAGGAAACGATATCGAGACGTTGGATGGCTTCGCGAGCCTGATTCATCTCAGGGAATTGAAGGCGAATGACAATCAGATCCGTAATATCGACGGGATTCTTGATCTGAATGGCTTGCTAAGCCTGAAGCTGAGCAACAACTCCATCACTGCAGTGGATTTTGAAGGGTCCGAGTTGACACGCCTTCGTGATCTTGATTTGAGCCACAACTGTCTCACATCAGTTCGGAATGTCGAATGGCTTCCGTCACTTGCCACTCTCGATCTTAGCGCCAACCAGATTAGCCGGTTTGACTCATCTGCATCCCTTATCAGTCTCCGCGCCTTGAAACTCTCTGAAAATAAATTGGAGGCTTTAGATGCACGAGCTTTCCCTTCTGTCAGCCTTCTCTACCTCGATCAAAACCACCTTTCTACCGTTATTGGCCTTGAGAATTGTCACAATCTCGAGGTACTCTCTCTCCGAGAGCAGACACCGCCAAAAGAGAAGGACCTTGAACACAGGCTGGATATTGATTTGGGTCTTGTCAAGGATGTTCGTAAAGTGTTTTTGTCCTCGAACAAGCTTTCTCACCAAAGTGTCTGCCCTTCTGCCCCGCTACTACGACTTCAACTTCTTGATCTAGCTGCGTGCACATTGAAAAGTCTCCCAAGTGACTTTGCTTTGAGCTTCCCGAATCTCAAGGTCCTGAACTTGAATTTTAACTCGGTTGATGATGTTGAGCCGCTGGTTGGAATGAATTGTCTTGCTAGACTGATGATCGTTGGTAACCGCCTCTCGAGGATGAGGAGGGTCTGTCAAATCCTCAGTCGACTAGGAAAAACCGGAAAAGGAACTGCATCTTCCTTACGCAAGCTTGATCTCCGTGGGAACCCATTGACTATTGGGTTTTACCCTCCAACAGTGACTGGGAGTGGCAATCCCGATCGCAAGAAACTGAAGTCCCAAGAACAAGCAGTCGTCCGACACCAAGGAACCCATCGGGATCTTTCTGATGCTCTAGCTGAACTTGGAAACGACGACCAGATCTCTCATCGCGCCACCATGGGAGATGAGTCGAAGACAGAAAGAGACATCGAAGTCGACGACCCATACACACTCCCGCTCGCCGACCCGCAAGCGGATGTGAAGTACTTAAGGCATCTCGATCAAGCTACGCGCCTGCGCCGAAGAGTGCTGGAGCTTTTGCTCTACGCTGGCACAAGTGGCTCCCTCCACACCTTCGATGGACTAGCCCTTCGGCCCGCATTGGGCGACGAGTGCTCTGATATGAACAAAGCGTGGGACAGACTGGAGCATCTTGGTGTATTGCGGAGGAAGGCGATCAAAAATTAGGCTATATTCTTTGTTATTCTTTTATTGCGAGCGATTTCTTTTTCCCCATCACGCGAAGAGCGCGTGTGATTTGAGCATTGGTGGCGGCGTGTATGGAGTTTTGTCCTCGAGTTGGAATTAGCCACGCTTGGTCTTTCGTGTTTGCACAGCATCAACGCATTACCGGAGTTGGATATCAAATCAATTCTGGCATTTTTGGCATCTTTTATTGTTGCTAGCCTGTTCGGGGCTTTTGTCTTGTAGTACTCCGTACGTCGTGATAGAATAGAATGAGATAGAGCCTCATGTCTTGGCCTCCATCTGAGGTGACGGCGTCTTATCTTGCCGACACATGAACCTCGATCCTCCATTTTTCTGCTCTTCTGCTTTTTTTTGGAACTATTTTAACCCTAGATCATTGATTGGATTTGTTTTTCGGACTTTTGTTACATCTAATTTCCCTGGATACCATTTGATTGGTGTTCGACCCTCGATGGTACAAGCAAAATGGGGCCGAGCAGGGATTCAATGAGCTAGATATCTTAGATGCATTTAAAGCGATGCAAAGTGACTGCGCCGCAAGAGGTGGACGCGGCCCCCAAATTCTGGGAGTTCGAAATATATAATCACTCTTGTCTGATTTCTACTCTCTTTTAAGTGGGAATCATTTGAGATTATCCCCAAGTTGTCTGATCAAGATATCAACGTCACCATGTCTGGCTCGACCGAGGTAGATACCGCCCTCCATCAACTGCAGACGGAGCAAGGTCCTCTTCTTGATAAGATCGACGAACTTCGCACCATCGGAGTCGGCGGACTTGTCGGGTTGCCCCAGCTTATTGTCTGTGGAAACCAATCGAGCGGTAAAAGCTCTGTTCTCGAAGCCGTTTCTCGCGTGCGTTTTCCAATGAAGAGTAATGTCTGCACTCGATTCCCCACGGAGGTTATTCTGCGTCGTCATCCAGCACCCCGATTCAGGGTGTCCATCGAACCTGGCTCATCTCGGACGAGCAAAGAAGAGCGCCAGAGGATTGAAGGATTTGCACCGGCTGAGGTCACCAACGGTAATCAGCTAGAGTCTCTAATTGAGAAGGCCAAAGAATGCATGGGGATCACTGGCGATGGATTCAGTGATGACATTCTTAAAGTTGAAATATCGGGCCCTGACAAGCCAGAATTGACCCTCGTTGATCTGCCTGGTCTCTATACGTCCCATAGCACATCCCAGGATGAGAAAGGGATTGACATTGTTCATGATATCACCAAACGCTACATGGAAAACAAGCGCAGTATCATTCTGGCTGTAGTTTCGGCAAAGAATGACTACCACAATCAACGAGTTTTGAATATGGCCGAGGAATTCGATGGGTCACGAGAGCGTACTATCGGAATCATCACACAGCCTGACATACTTGAAGCTCATTCCGATGAAGAAGTGTCTTGGCTGCAGATTCTCAAGAACGAGAAAGTCCCGTTAAAGCTCGGGTGGCATGCGTTACGAAATAGGTCCTTTGAAACCCGCAAAGCGTCGGACGATGAAAGAGATAGAAAAGAGAAGGAATTCTTTGCCAAAGGAAACTGGGGCTCTATTCCGGCGGAATATATGGGAATCGACAATTTCCGACGTCGACTAAGTTCTATTCTGTTGAAACATATTCAACGCAATCTCCCGGGTCTCATCGTTGATATCCATGAAAAGATCCTCGATCGACAATCCCGACTGAGTAAACTGGGACCACCCCGAGGTACTCTCCAGCAACAGAAGGGTTTTCTGCTCAATATCAGCAGCAACTTTGAGCGTATCACCGCCCAAGCATTAGATGGCATGTACGACAAGGATTTCTTTGGCGGATTAGACAACGAGACAGGGCCTCTCGATCAAGATCCCCGGCGTCTGCGTGCCGTTATTCGTGAACTAAACGAATATTTTGCTGATGCCATGAACACTATCGGGTGCGGCCAATTCATTGGCGAGTTTGATTTTAAAATGGTTCCTATGCTTGGAAATCCCTACCTTCATATCAGAATACCGAGCTTCAGGCCCAGATCCGACATTGAACATGAAGTCAGCATACAAGCACGCCAACACCGAGGACTTGAGCTTCCAGGAAGCCCCAATCAACTTTTGGTGGGAAAGCTGTTTCGAGAACAATCCAGGCCATGGGAAGAAATCGCTCGAGAGCATCTGATAAAGGCTTGGGATTCTGTTAGAGATTTCATCAGCCTTCTCTTGCAATATCTCGCCAATGACCACACCTACAACCTCTTACTGGGTAACATTCTTGATCCTGAGCTGGATAAAATGAAAGATCATCTACTGGCAAAGCTAGATGAGCTTACCGCATACAATAAACGAGGACATCCATTGCCTCTAGGCAAAAGCTTCCTCACGAAAATCCAGAAAGCCAGGAGTGACCGCCAAATTGATAGGTTAGAACAGGCCTTGAAATTAGGATCTCATTCAGGAGATGAGTCCCCTACCATTGAGCGGCTTCGTCAAGCCAATAGCCAGCTGGAATCGACAAGCGATCAGTTTGCAGCAGCAGACATTGTTGATCAGATGCAAGCATATTATGACGTGAGTCCGCATCAACCCATCATTCAATCATAAACCAAATCGAGAGAGTGCTAATAGTAACAGACTGCAATCATCACTTTCATTGATAATGTTGCCACGCTTGGAATTGAAAATTGTCTGCTTGGTCCTCTGAGTAGCATTCTTACTAGCCAGACAGTCAACAACATGGAAGACAAACAGGTTCAGGAGATTGCCGCCGAGCCTTCCTCTGTCGTGGATGAGCGAGATCGCCTAACCCGGGAATTGGAGAAGCTACAAGCTGGTGCACGCACATTGGGCAAATTCAATATACGGAAGGTCACTACAAAGCCCGCTGTTGGAAACTCAACTACTCAGACGAAGTCGTGTAAGTCGTTCTATTTTACTGAAGGGAACCTAAACTGATCCAAACTAGCCCGCAAAGCCACCACTGCGAGTCCTAGGACGGCAAGCTCAGTGTCGGCTTCTCAGCCTACTCATACTGGCTCAGGCCTTAACTTGTTTGGGCCAGGGCCGTTGGTAACTCCATCCTTCACGGCAGGGTCTACCACGAACAACAGTACCGGTACCACGAGAAACCTTTTTGGTAACCCGAAATACTCACAACCCGTGATTGGTGCGACACAAGGGCTTAATCCCGAGCCTCGTGGCGGCCTATTTAGCTCTAACTCTGGCTCCTTCCCTGGTTCCAGCCCTTTGTTCCAAGGAGGAGCCACATCTAGTCCATTTGGATCATCGGCATTTGGTTCGACTACAGCTCCCAACACAGGTGCGGCTTCATCTGGTAGTTCAAACAAGCCCCCAAGTCAGGCAGCCTCTTTCTTTCCTTTACCTTCTGGTAACTCTCAGTCTAAATCTGAGAGCACCGTGCCATTGCCTCAATTGAGCAATAGTTCCCGGCGGTAGGTACGAATAGGTGCTTCCTTGCTCTTTATTTTGACACCAAGAAACTTTCATTATCATGCTTTTTTGTTTTATCTGCTTTCCCTTTTTCTGTCTTTCTTTTTTCTCTCTTGCCTTTTGTTGATGATCTTTTCCCTTATCGGCTATGCATCGGAATTCCTAAGAGCTCCATTATTTTGACGACCTTCGAATATAGCTTGTGCTTTGGAGTAGATAACTAACACAAATTGAATACTTGACAGAGAGGTTTTCATGGAAGAAAAGGATTATTTGACTCCTACGACGCAGAATCGATACTTCAGTATAGGCCTTTCCCCAGAATCCTCAAATCAGTCACACGAAGTAGGGATATTGCGAGCCCCGAAAAGATGTGAATGTTCCCTAATGATATTATAGGAAATACGGTTGAAGGATTATGCAACTCTTGGAAAGCTCCGCACGATTCCCTTCAGGAGCGGAATGAATGAAACGAGTGCGAAACCACCTCTAGGTTCCAAGCGTAAGGCTTTAAGACAGGGGCACAGTCAAAATGATGATATCTAATTTACTCGATGATATATTTTAGAAATTGAAGCGGGACAATACCATGTCTGTCGAAGTAGATGCTTGATATTACTCTAGGACTGCATAAATTGTTAACTAAATGGTGGCTATGTAGGAATATTGGATAATACGCCGTCAATTGTAGAATAAAAGTAATTATATTGACCAGCGTACGTAACCTGAGGGCAGAAACTGCGCATATGCACTGCTGGGTCAATTCACAGACATGACAATAAGCTCAGGTCAAATTATTTCTTCCCCTGAACAAGAACTTGCTTCTGCTTCTTGATCTGCTTGACCACTTCGATGTCCACCTTCAAGACGTTGGCAACAGTATCAGCAGGAGTCAAAGCCAACCACTGAGCCAGGGAGATATCAGCGACGCGGTCGCTCTTGTAGAGCTCGATCCAAACAAGTTTCTCCGTCTCAGAGGTGTTCTCGATGTAGTGTCCTTTTAATGAGAATTAGCATCTTTGCTAGGTCATAGGAGAAGTCAGTCTACTTACCGCTATTGTCGGGGAAAACACCGGTGTCACCCGCTTGGAAGTCAAAGGTGCGGGCCTTCGAGTCACCAATAAAGACAGTGGCACGAGCGTGACCCTGGTGGAAGTAGAGCCATTCTTCGGCCTAGGTGTTGTTTAGCAGGGTTCCTCCTCTTAGACACATGGTTGTAAACTTACATTAGGGTGCCAGTGGAGCTCACGAAGACCCTTGGGTTCCAGTTCCACAATCGCAGCAGCAAGAGTCTTTGAAATGGGGAAGTTGGTGGAATCAATCTTGCGGAATGTTCCACCGTGACCAGGGACAGGCTCCGAGGGGTGCTTGTAGGTGTGGTAGACGTAGGAATTATCGCCTCTCAATGTACCCACGGGAGCCTTGTCGAGATCTTCACTGACGGTGCCGTTGAGAATATAAGGGAACTTTGCAGGAACCGAGTCGAAGACCTTAGGGTCAACACCAAAGTTCTTGGCGAGAATATCTCTGGGAGTGTGGGCAATCCAGTCATCGACCATGAAGGTAGTTCTTTTTAGTTAGTATATTGAGTTTATAAAGTTGGGAATGGAACATACCCAATCTTCTCGAAGTCACCATCATCAAAGGCGAGAAGGTACTCGTTCTCATCGTCCAGACCCTGGACATTATGCGCCACACCCTTAGGGAAGTACCATATATCACCTGTTTCAAGAACCTCAGTAGTGAAGCCACCGTTCTCATCAACACCGGATAGCAGGAGGGAGCCGTTGTAGACGAATCCCCACTCGGCCTAGATATCAAAGTAAGTAATTTGCGATAGGAAGTGTATAACTGCGGCCACTGACCGTGCGGTGCCAATGCAACTCGCGGATAGCGCCCTTCTTCAGATGCTGCTGGGCACCTGCAATATCATGGCTCTGGGGCAAGTCCTGAATGACTTGCTCCCGAGACCAGCCGCCTGGGAACAGCCGAGTCTGAGACTCGGAAAAGCTCCACTTGACATTGGGCACAAAGCCATTATCGGTACTGGCGGTGCGGAACTGGTCTGGATTTTGAAGATCGAGGGCTTTGTTTGTCCCACCTATTGATAGACAGCTGTAAGCATAGATCGAGCTGGTTGATACCCGTGGAGAGATATTCCAGCCTTGAAAACTCCGAAGGGTTTGCTAGGCTGACCTAGAATCGGGGCTCCTTTAGCACCGCTAATCGGCTGGTCATTACCACCATCCTGCCTTTTGGTACGAGGTACTGCAAAAGCAGAAGAAACAAATAGTCCAAATAGCGCGAGGCTTTGGGACTTCATCTTGAATGAAGGAAAGGAATGTGCACAGGAATGGGATTTGGACCTGGGTGTTCAAGCCAAGAACCCTGGAGCCATCCTGGTTATATATGACTTTTCGATAACACCCCACCCCGTCCAAACCCCGATGAGCATAGGCCCTAGAAATTTAGCTAGTTTCAATATTCTGCACCCTAGTTGCTCGGTTTCGTGATGTTGATCCTAATGGAATTGATCAGAACACACCGAGCTAGCAGAAAGTATAAACAGAATTACGAGATGATGCAATTCAGGAAGATCTCCGGAGTATTCATCTCGCTTCTCGCGGCAGTCCCTGCGAAAGAAGCCAACTGGAGGGATAATTGATCGAATGTGTTGGGGCAAGGCTAAGCATGGCGAAGAATATAACAACATTCTTGGCATCATGTCGAAATCGGTGCAGGTTCGCCTGTGCTCATAGTCTCCATGGGGAAATTAGAAAGGTCGATCCAGGGACCTGACAGATATTGTCGGCAATTTGTTTCTCGGGATTCTCGAAAGGTGGAGATTGAACCTGGCAAGATTGACCCTGGATCACCTCATCGGTACCTTTGATGAGTACATAGATCCTACATTTCTTGGCATGCGCGGATCATTCCTCTACTTTGACCTCTTTGTTACTAGTCCACTCAAAATCAAAACTTGTGCTTTGCTTTGACCCCCCGGATCTCAATACCGTACCTTGTCTGGGTGCTGAATTGTTGAATGTGGGATATGGTGATCTTCGAGGGCGATTCTTAGACCTTTCCTATTCCGGAAATTATGGGGTTCCTTTAGCCCTAGTTCCACTACCAGTTCGTCCATCGCATATCAGTGGCGATGATAGCCAGGGCGAGGCTAAGCAATGGTATAGACCAGCTCTTGCGAGAGGCACGTTTTGGGTTCGAGCTATTGATTTCACGAACTTGTAGTCCCTCTCTCGAGACTTTGGATTAACTTCAATCACGACATCTCTTCAAGATTAGGAAGAATCTCCACGATTTTACTTGTCAGAAAAGGCCTGAATACGGGGACAACTGGTCCGATATCAGATCCCGAGTCGGGGATTGTCTGAATTCTCATGTCGGTGTTGAGGGATGAATTTCGCCATTTCGCAGATCAGCATCTACTCGAGGAATTTGGAATATTACGCGAACCCAAAAGCTGAGTTCTTTGCGTGCTCTGTGTTGCAACTGTCGAGATGTCGAGATGATTCAGGGGAAGAGAAAAATGATGCCCCATTTGGGACGAGATGAAGGCGCACTCGCGTATATAAGCTCTCGAGATTTCCCGCAAATATGCTCATCATACCAACGCAATCCTGCTCAATCCTTCTCATCAACAAGATGAAGTACTCTATTGCTTCCATTGCGTCTCTGGTTGCCCTCGGGGAGTGCCTTTCTCTGCCTCCTCTCATTCCTAGCATTCCTGGAGTGACCGAGCCTTTGACGACCAACGCTCCTCCTTTGCCTATTTTGCAAGTCCCTACTCCTCCGCTAGAGAGTCCTCCCTTTGAGTCGAGTGATATTAAGCCAAAGAAGATTGGTTATTTCTGGACTGGCTCGGCAGACAAGTTCCATAAAGGTATGGATCTACGAATGGCAGATTATAGAGAGGAGATGATGCTAACTATCATTGGTAGACTTCCTTGCCACCTACAGTTTGGATGATGTAGGCCAATCATGATCCTGGTAGAGACTAGCCTGAACCTATTTGCTGATTCAATTTTTAGGACACTTTTGGAACCCTTTTGTGGGTCACAGATGTGCCCAGCAGTGGCAATGACCCTCACCACCTGGGTCCCTCTCTGGATGGAAAGACCATCTGGGGTGGTGGATTGCTATCTCTCTTGAAAACTCAAGTATGTATACCTTTTCCAATATGCTTTCCGCAGCACATCTAATCTTTCATTAGGATACTGGCTTCTACTTTGATACCTCCAACCCTTACCGCCCCAAGTTCCTCAAGAGTAACCGCGGTATCCTTGCATCCATTGCGGATGAAGTCCGGGCAAAGCCAGATGGTGGATTCTTCATCACCTACATGGGTTCGGCCGTTGGTACTTCTCCCGGTCGTCTTGTGGAGACTGATGCCGACTTTAACATCATTCACGAATGGCCTGAGGATGTGGAGGGCACCCTCAACATTCTTGAGCAGCAGTTCTCTCCTCACGGACTTAGCATCGATTGGGAGAAGAAGCTCATCCTAACTTCCGACTTCGTCGAGCCGATTACTATCTTGAAGCCTAGTCTTGGAGTGCGCCATGCCGATACACTGCGCCTCTGGGATCTCGACTCGAGAAAGATTCTCAGCACCCTTACCATTCCTAATGTAAGAAAATTCCTGAGATTTAATTATCATGCATCCTCTAACTCAAGCAGGGTGGTGGTATCCAAGATGTCAAGTTCATTCCCGGACACCCGGAATCTGCCGCTATCGCCACTGCTGTGCACCTGGGTCAACTCTGGGTCATTTACCCTCTGCGAAAGGACGCCAATGGCAACCAGGGTGTGATTGAGGAACTCTACGATCTCGGCCCCAAGGCCCGTGATACTATTGCTATCTAGTAAGTAGCTCATCTGTTATGTACTCACAGTGAACACCATTGCTAACAGCATCCCCCCACAGCTCCGACATCAGCCAAGATGGTAAATACTTCTACGCCACTCTTACTACAGCCAACCACATTGCTGCGCTAGACATCAGCGACCTCAACAACATCAAGCGTCTGGATGACCCCGATGAGGACCAGCCTACCGTCGGACCTCATTATCTCAAGGTCACTCCTGACCAGAAGCACTTGGTTGTCACCGACTACTTCGTCCAGACTGGTGACATTGGTATCATCAACACCCCGGCTGACTTCAAGGCGCTCTACATCGACCTCCAAGAGGACGGCAGCCTCTCTTTCAACCGCTCTATTGACTTCCCCAAGGAGTTTGCCAATCGTGGTGGTGCTAAGCCTCACTCTAGTGTGATCTTTGATCTCACTGACCCTGAGAACCCTCTCTACTACTAGATTATCTCGATTGGTAACTTGGTAGCAGGACACAGGACACCGCCAATGTCAAATGGGAGATGATGAGGATGGGGATATAATTGGTTACTCTTCTGACCCTGGCATGTGCTCTCGGGCAATATATTTTACTGTGGATATACTACGGCTAATTATTAGTCACTACCAATGGACATCCACTATAGCTACTCTAATAAGTCAAAGGAATTTAATCTTATAAGGACAATTAACTGGGTATCAAAGGTAAATCAAAAGGGTAAACTAGAGTGCAATATCCTCGAGAGAGTAAAGCAAATTAACAGATAGAAGCTCGATTAGAGCTCTGGTGGCTAAACTTCACGCACATTTGACGTGGAAGACACCTTCGAGCTTCCATCTATCCGACGCCGAGCTTCGATTTCATCTGCGGACGCCTTCGAGCTTCCCTCTACCCGATACTGACCTTCAATCTGATCTGCAACCCCTGATGGTCGAGCCCCTTTATTCGCAACGATATCTTCTTCCAACACAGCGCGGAATTCCTCGCGCTTTGGTAGGAGGTACCGCACATCGACAAATCTCAAAATGCTAGTCATGATAATCACAAGAACTAACAAGGCCAATGCAGACTGCCACCCATATTTATAAAATGGTGCTTGACTCGCAGGCCAAACGAGAACCTGCGACCAAGAAGAGATCGCATAGTACCCAGCGACAGCAACTCCGACAACAAGCGACCGTACCTCTGGATCCTGCGGGATAAGATCAGAGAGCCAGGCGAAGATCAGCGGCGCTGTGCCGAGACAAATATACGAGATGAAGTACGATGCATAAGCAGCAGATAAAGCCACCGACGCCGGGTGTGTAGTCCAAATGCTCATGATGATGCATGGGACGATCCCAATAACCGCTTGAAGAACGATGAGTGTCCAACGCGTTTCAAAGTAATCAGATAACAGAGCCCAGATCCACACGAAGACGACGTTGATCGCAGATCCTCCAATGGGGATAACGTTGACCTGCGAGATAGTCCATCTCGCGCTTCCGTCTGGGTTCTTTAGCGACTTTAGGAACAGCCCGAAATAAACATATCCGTAGGTTCCAAGAACCGTTGCAATATACAGGATTGCAATGAAGTAAACAACCCATCCCGAGAATGTGCGCTTCACGCCGGCCCAGGTCATCTTCTTTGGCTCGGCGCGGCCATTGCGCGCGAGACGTTCTAGCGAAAGCTCGCCGTGGACTTTCTTGAACCAGAATGCGCGCGGGTTAGGTTTGTTTGGTAGATCGGGGAGCATGAAGAATCCTGCGAATCCCCAGATTACTGTGATGATGGCGTTGATGACGAATAGCCAGCGCCACCCTGCTAGTCCCTTGTGTCCGTCGAGAGTGTCGGTGATTGCGGCTTGCATGGCGCCCGAGAGCATTTGGCCGACTGCTTGACAGGAGTGGTAGAATCCCATTCGCTTGGCGAGTTCGGTTGGGGTATACCAGTACACTGTAGGGTGTGTTAATTCGGTGGGTCAAGGGAAGGGCTTTCGAACGACGTACTGAATAATGTCATCATTCCTGGCCAAGCGCTACTTTCGCATAGACCGAGGAACACACGGAGAACGTAGACTTGTTTCGCGCTCGTCGTCATCGCGATCAATCCCGTCAGAACACCCCATGCAATCTCCAAGCCTGGGAGCCAATAACTTGGGCGTATGTAGGTGAGGATAATTTGGGAGGGAATTAGCATTATGCAGTAGGCGACGTTAAAATATGTTGTGAATCTAGACAGTATTAGCTATCGTCAACACTGCGGCATGGAAATGTTTCGGATAACTCACAAATTAAGCTCATTTCCGAGTAAGTTTAAATCTTCCTTCATGCCAGATACGTAGGCATTGTTGATATTCTGTTGATCGAGATATTTGATAACTGACAGGTGTCAGCTTTTACGATCTCAAGCTGTGAGGGGAGTCTGTAACCCAACGCACCCTGTGAAAGACAGCCGAAAGTCATCAGGAAGATGTCAAGGCGCCGGACCAAGGCCTTCTCTTCCGGAGATCGGATATCGACGTCTGTCGACGCATTACGTCGAAACATTTTGAAAGACACCATGATTATAGTGGCATAACAGGGAGGAAAGAAAAAACCAACATTCTAGGGAGCTTGACCATTCATATACGCATGTAGGCCCGAGCCGTGATAAGGCCCTTGTGACCCCTCACAGATAAGTCAAATAATGTGTCCGGGGTAGACTTCAGATTGTAGATCCGACAAGGATATTTCTGCAAGGTGCACGCGTGATAAGCATTTAAAGCACCAATGGTTGTATTCCTCCATTGGGGTAACATCGGAGGAATGCCCGAGGTGAGATATGAAGATACCAGCCATTTTGACGTTTTAGCCAACTCCACTCACCTACACCCCGAGGTTAGCTTAACGAGTGGATCTGGAGATAAGTTGACGGGATCCTATCAGCTACCTAAGTAGAAGGGGTTGAGGGGGAAAAATCCCTTTGGGTTGAAGGATTTGAGGGGCGAAGTCCATGATAGGAGATTCTTAGGCTTCCCCGCATCCCTGCGCCGACAACGGTGAATACGAGGCTGCCTCTCTCTCCAAATTATATATATTCATGAGGATTGGCGGAAACCTTGACTAATTGCAAATCCTTTAAAATGTTAACTTCAAATATTGAAACAAGCAGAAGCTTGCCAAATCCCACCCCTTGTTTGAGTTACTGGCAGCGAACAACTCGGGCATATCCAAACTTGCATGCGAACATCGAAACAACTATTCCATTAAACTCCAAATATGTCGTTGTCGGATCCGGTATTTCTGGCGGTTTGACGGCCTTCAAGCTGATTGAAGGAGGGGCCAAAGCTGAGGATATCGTGATTCTCGAGGCACGAGAGGCAGCAAGTGGTGCGAGCTCGCGAAATGCCGGACATGTGCGACCTGGTCTGTTAGACTTCTATTGGAGATATTGTGACCGTTTCTAATTTGGAACATAGATGCCTTCAGGGGGTTCAGTGCATACGCCAAAGTGCATGGAGTGCAGCAAGCATTAAAGATCATCCAGGATGAGCGACTTGTCCTAGAAAGAGTTGATGAATTTGTTAAAGAACATAATGTGGAATGCGACTTCAACTTGACAACGACATTTGATGTTTGCATGACCCCAGAATTTGCAGCTTACGAGGCAGAGAGCCTTGAAGCGTTTAAGAAAGCAGGTGGCGATACTTCCCATATCACATTCTATGAAGGAGACCAGGCCAAAGAGAAAACCAGAGTCCCAGGGGCTGTGGCAGCATATGAGTGGCCAGCAGGATCAAGCCACCCGGCAAAGCTTGCACAATTTCTGCTTCAGGCAGTGATATTGAAGGGTGCAAAGCTCTTCACATTTTGTCCTGCCACTGAGATTGAAGGGAGTGGTGCGTCCCCAGAAACCTGGAAGGTGCACACCCCCCGGGGAACAATAGAGGCGGAGAAAATTATTCATTGCACGAATGCCCATGCTGCTTTGTTACTGCCACAGTTGGAGGCTTATATTCGGCCAAACCGTGCACAGGCTCATTCTCTTGTGCCTGTTCCAGCTTTCTCGGGACAAAAGGCTCTGCAGAGCACTTTTTCGCTCCGCTTCAGCCTCCTCCACTTCTACTCTCTGATCCAACGTAAGGGAGATGGTACATTGGTGTTTGGCGTATCGCGATCAAACCCAACATTGAGCCCTGAGACATCGGCTAGTCGATTCAGCACTGACGATTCCCGGTATAACGAAGAGATTGCCCAGGACGCTCTGCGGACCTTTGGTGACATCTTTCCTGCTCATTCGTCCCAGACTGCCATGCACGGTGAGGGTCTGGATCACGCTTGGACTGGAATAATTGCCATGACTACGGACTCTGTTCCGTTTGTCGGGGCGATTGATTCTCTACCTGGGCAGTATATTTGTGCTGGATTTAATGGTCATGGTGAGTTTTTTTTCTTTTCTGCCCGACTGTATCCTGAAAGAGGACGTGCTGACTGGCAACAGGTATGGCCCGCATATTTACATGTGCCCCGGCTGTCGCCCAGCTTGTACTTGGCAAGACCTGGGATGAAACGGGGCTTCCAGATTGTTTCCAATTCAGCGACGAAAGGCTCTCCCGGCTTTCAAATGGAGATTTGCCTTCCATTTGGTAGGGAAGTCCATACTACCGGGTGATAGTCTTGAAATATGAGTTATACGGAGATGTCTACTCTCCGCTGCATGATTGGCGATTTAGAGCTTCACGGGATTGAGTGATTGATTGGCATCTTATGGACATTAATAAAATAACCACTTGTAAAATATTTGCCTCACAAAAGGTGGCTTCTTTTGAGCATTCATGCGGTCAATGTTTGCTTTTTTTCGCCTTTTGTTTCTATTTTGTACATTGGATTAATCTTGCAGTTTAACATATATATACAGAGGACTCCCACGCTCTATAGATGAGGATGAATTATTACCTACACAGGAGGCGCTGTCCATATCAGGCACTGGAGACGCTTCCACTTTTTTCTCTTTTTTTTTGAAGAGGTAAAAAAGGAAAGAAGAGGTGATTCCCAGCAATACATCGCATCTAGGCCATCTGACTGCGAACTTTGGTTCCAAGGGGAATCGAACCCAGGCCTGTGGCTCGTTAAGAGGGCAACCTTGCAAGTTTGACATTGCTCTTAACTACTGCACTACCCCAGGTTATTGCTAGGAATAACCTTAACTTTATATAAATCCCCCATCACGTGGACATATACCGGGACCCACTTCGCACTATCGGTACCTACAGGTCTACGATTCACATGCATCCATCGATGCTCCGGAACAGCCCGCCGTATTTTAGTATTCTAGCACAGGCAGTATTTTTTACGGTCACTCAAAAAACCCCTTACAACGTCTAATGATGGGCAAGGCACCATAAGGGTGTGGAGATTGACTTTTGTACTAGGAATAAGAAATGATTAACTCAAATGATACCCTCTTTCAAATATATCGAATAAAAATCTAACCCTTGAGCTAATATGCAACAATGTACTCCGTAAAGGTCAATATAAAGGTGATGACTATGAAAATCTTGGTCTAGTGCACTACAGGGATGTTCGGGAATCAAAACAAAGCTTAGTAAGGCGGTCTCCTATTTCCAAATTCAAACTTACCCCTTACATTTTACACGCTTCCATTAAAGTGTTCTAGATCTTCATTAACTTATCGTAAAACATTGAATTGGAATAGGTATCCCAATATCCCAACCTTGGAAGCTCCTATCCACAGAGTGGGGCATCGGACCGTCCCGCCAAGGCAAACATACCCACATCGGGAGCTTTCAAGGTACAGTTTCACTCCTTGAAGCCCAATTTGTTCTCCTACACGACACTTGAACGAAATTCACTTGTCCCCATGATCGGCTTACGGTTGACAAGTCGCGTGACGAAGCGCACATTCATTTCGCTGCGCACGAAGCCTCTTCACCTCCCTCCTACAGATCCTACCTTTGCCATACCCTCCCACGCGGTCGTCGATGAAGAAAGGTGTCCGGGCTACACCCCCCAAGACTATTACACAGCAAGGCCAGGCGAGACACTTGGCAACAACTACCAATTGCTAGCAAAGATCGGCTGGGGCATGAGCTCGACCGTATGGCTAGCGCGAGATATCAGAAGGTGCGCTTTGTTTCTACGCCAATTTTGTCCGAGGCTAATTGGAGCTGCTGGGCTATCAGGTACCGATGGCAGTCCGAACGAACAGTTGCCTTGAAGATTTTGAATAGTTGTTATGCTGAATCTGCGAGTAATCTTCTTGATACCGAGCAAACGGTTGCACAAAAGAATCCTTCACATCAGGGCTATGGGGTTACACGCCACTGTCTAGAAAGCTTTGAGCTCAAAAGCTCGAATAAGACACACCTTTGTCTTGTATATGAGGCAATGCGGGAGCCAATGTCGGTGTTTCAGAAACGGTTCGAGAACCGAAGAATGCCTCTTCCGGTCGCGAAGGCGTATATTCATTTGCTTCTTCTCGGGCTGCAGTATTTGCATGCTGAGTGCAGAATCACTCATACCGGCAAGTGATACTCGTTGAATCCCAGTAAATTTCTGAATAAAGCATTTACTAATCAGGGAAGTCTCCCTAGACTTGAAGCTCGCAAATATCCTGATGACCTTCGAGAATGAGAAAGCTATCCCTAGATTCATTCAAGAACAAGTCCTCAAGTCTCCCATGCACTTCAAGACTAATCCAGTAACCAACCATACCACCTACCAAAGTTACAACGGTTTCGGGCGAATGGACGTCAAGGATGTCGGAAATGTCCTCCCCAAAATAACCGATTTCGGCTCGGCATGGCTGTTCGTCGTCGACCCAGAAACGAAGTCACAAAACCAACCCGTTATTACGTATCCTATACAGCCGAACTACTACCGCGCACCGGAAGTTGTCCTTGGATATGGTTGGGATTCCAGCGCAGATATATGGAACTTTGGTGTGCTTGTAAGAAGCTCGAATATCGATGTGCCTATTCATGCTGTCAAGACTAACTCATTTCTTTCAAAGGTTTGGAACATTATCGAAGGCACAGAGCTATTCACTCAGGTGGAAGATCCTAATGGTAGATATGATCCCAAATCACATCTGGCGGAAATGATTGCTCTGCTTGGTCCACCACCTAAGGAGGTAATTGAGCGAGCAGACTATATGTCCCAGGTAGAATATGCTTCGGCAATTAGTATTGAGATCGGAAAGCCGTGCAAGAATGCCCGGGAGGTCTTTGGCGGCCCCTACTTCGATGAAGAGGGTGAGTCTTTTATTCTAAATTCCGGCATGTGTGTTATGTTGGCTGATTGTTCGTGGTAGGGAAATTCCTTCATCAGGAACTGATACCAAATCGGAAACTAGAGGATACTATCCCATCTATTGATGACTCGGAAAGGGGGCTTTTCTTGTCCTTTGCGAGGGATATGCTCACGTGGGTTCCATCAGAGAGGAAAACTGCTCGTGAGCTGACGGAGCATCCGTTCCTCAATTTCGGTGGACATGTTTCTAAAGATGTCTTGGAAGGGCGCTCTTAGGATGTGAGCTGTTCGATCCATTTACACTATGCTGTTTGCCGTTTGTCTAACAGCGAGGAGAAAGCTCTCCACTATGTATAAAATCTCCACTATGTATGTATTAAAATAAGGATGTTTATGCACGTAATCATGGAAATGAAATAGAGGTTAGAGTTATAGTATATGCTTCCCTTGTAAATGCAGATTATCTCAGATCGAGCAATTGACATAGGAGATCACAGATGTTGGTTGGCTCTCGATGCCCAGCGGTAGGTTGCGGCTGCAGATCCGTAACAGTATTCTATCGATTAGCAACGCTTATCATATGAGAGAAACAGAATCAGTTCTCTGGAATCTCACTTCAGATGTGCAATTTATGAGTGTATAGACATCCTGTAATTACATTATGGGGAAGCACGGGAGCAAAATGGAATAAATCAAGTGCATGGGTCATCATGGCACTTCGATCTTAGCAGCTTTGGTCTCAGTGGTACTCTCGTCAAAAATACTGGCATATCTTATGTGGTGTTTGACGGCTTGTTCCCTCTTTCAAATTTGTCTCTAGCAGCAATATTCGCAGAATTGTAAGGCCACTCTTCGCATAGTGCACAAACAGTATATGAGGACCTTATCAATTTGATTCTATCGAGAACTATGACAAAATGGAATTATCTAGTATAGAGCAGCTTGGCTGTATACCAAGTCATGCCTACACTAGCCACCAATTCGCGCGTGCTTGCGAAGGCAAGACCTTTGTTGATAGAAACTTGGTCTTTAGCAGCTGTCTGTGTGGCCGTCACCTCCGTTCTTGCACATGTATCCGCACTTCTCGATAACTCTGATCTCGCCGTTGGTGCCTCCAAGGCAATCGAACAATGCGTTGTCTCTGGTCACGCCAGGGAATGAAGACTGAGCTTCTTCAACCGCATTCCGGATCTGGATGTCGTAGTTGCCTTAATATCGATTCAGTATTCTGCTTCATCGTAACTCAAATCATACAAGTTCGCTTCACTAACCTCGGGTCAGAAGAGCTGAGGCGCAGTAATCGAACTGCGTTTGGCAGTTCAAAGCCATACCAAGAGATGCAAAGGCAGCCACGGAGGCAATGGAGAGGATGCTGAGCTTAACCATGTTTTCGGTAGAAGAGAGTGATGTTTGGAGCTGCTAAATGATTGAGAGGATTGGAAAGTGATGGTGAGAAGAATTATAGGGGATGGGAAAGGGGTCTTTATAGCCCGCATATCGTCTCGGTAAACCGCGATGATCGTAATCGTATGCGACACTATTGCTGCGGGGCAAGTATCTAGCCCTTAGTCTCTCTGTAAACGAAAACAAGTTCTTGAAAGGATCAAGAGTACATTAGTGCGTCTCTTGACCCCACCCTCTGGCCCCCGTTTGGAAATCGGGACATGAGCTGTTGATGCCCGGGGATGGGACTCAATGTTGTGTTTCAGTACGGATTAAGTGAAACCCTGCTAGCGGCGTGAATCCTTCGACTCCCGTAATCATCCGGTGTAGCCGCACAGTACATAACTTATGCATTCACGCCTCTGTAGACGTGAGGAGATTAAACGTAAACATGGCAGTCAGATCAACTGATGATATAAAAATCGGAAAGTTCAGTGAACTAGAGAACGGAAGATCGATCGGGAATTGAAAATTAGGAAACGCTTTATCACTTTTGCAACCCGTCAATGACTTGTAGATAGATATACCTGGGAGGATGGGATCATATACGTAACTGAACCCTTCTGTGCAGTGGGCTCCCTCAATTTAGTCATGCTCTTGTTCACTGAGTACTCACCGAGGAGTACTCACTGAGTACAACTGGTTTCACTTTTCCCTGATGCCCTGGGGATGTCTGGGTGTTAGGAACTGCACGTGACTTTCTGGCCAGTAGATTGGTTGGCTCTCGTACGATCGAGATCCCAATCAGGAGGGAAGGGATTCCGCCCCGACGCATTGTCTACTGGGGTTGCCGCTAGTTGGGGGCCGATCACAAATGGATCATGGCCCGCCTATGACAGTGCGGTCAGCGAAGCTTGGCCTAAACTCATTTGATTTTCGACCTTGTCCCTCAAACCGCAGCCCCCAACCATAGCTACTCGACCTTAGACACTTGCGCCTTGGATTAGGGGCACATTTGGACTTAGGTCCTTAGATCGAAATTATCGCTGGCAGCGTTAACAATAATAGATCAGTATCTAATGTGGCCGGCCGGCCATATAGACAATACCATGTGTTCGTGAATTGATTTACCCTATCTAATACCTAAGCAGAGTTGGTCAAAAAGCTAGTGATAGCCAATGTAACGTTGTATACGCTAAGTACTGCTAGCTTGCTCCTTGAATAATATTAACCGGTGGGTCTAGCTAAACAATCAATAAGGGCTGGGAATCACATATCCAACTTTGGAACTTCTATGTCGACCTTGTGAAACCCACTCCTAACGACAATTAATGATGAAGGTTGGAGAAAGATCCTCCGTGCTGAGAATCTTAGCATGGCTTCTATTGATTATTATAGAGAACTATCCTACAAGGTACGAGTGTGGAAAAGGATGGACCGAGGCCTGGCAAATATCGCAGAAGATAGGCTTGGCACGGGGCTTTGCCAGGACCTGGGTGAAATAAAGTTTTGCTGTACACTTGGGGGCGGCTAGGTATTATGACAAATGGGCGTGATGTCCACGGGTGGAGTGGAGAACAGTCTGTTCTCTACCGCACTTGACACAGAACTATTCATCCTCCTCATCAAATTACAACTACTACAGCAAGTCCTCAAAGAAACAGCCATAAGAATTCTCACCGGCCCACAGTGGGCGTGTCCACAAACGGCAAAGGCGAAGGAAGCTGAGACGGTGTCAGGCTAGATTCACCAGTTGATGATACGTAGGTGTCCGGAATAACATTGATAGGGAGAGAAGGAGACTTCCGCAAAGCCCAACTTTGGGCCTAACCCCTAGGCTCGAAACTCGCAAGCCATTTCGAGCCCATTTTATGCACAATTGAGGGCTTTTTCTAAAAAAAAGCTCACGCGGACCCACTTTGATAGGTCGAGATAGAGCTTTGCGGGGCCACCAGCTCGGGGATACTCAGAAAATACCTCGGGGATACCCGTGGACCCTAATTTTCGCTTATACTTATATAACCAGCTAATTTTGAGTACCTAGGTAGGTAGTTAACTAACTACGGAGTACTCCGTAGTTATCCCTCAGTTCCAAGACCTGAGAGATACTCGGGCGGAATTACTTGATTATATAACCACTAATAATATTTTATTTTTTGTCCGACTTTTATTTACCGTCCCGTACTGTAAACAACCACAGTAACCATAGCAGGAAGGATATGATTATTTTTAATAGGGAAGGAGCTTTAATTATAAGGAAGTATAGTGGTAAGGAAGGAGCACTTATATGTCCTACATATGGATAATATATGTTGAGAATCCAAGTTAATTCGTCATAATTAACATGCCTTTGGATTCGTTTTGAACGCTAAACCCTAATTGATTTCGTTTTCGTGCATACGTCGCATCTTGCACAAGTCAATTCTTGCATGCGAAGGATTCATGAATCCTACGGAATCTGGACTAGCGGCGTCAATGCAGCTTTGACGCCTCTATCACATATTCCTCCATACAAATTCGAGGATCCTGAAACCATGCGCTGGCATTCAATTCAATGCATGGTCGCCTTCTCTTCTCTGCCTATGTACGAACCATAGAAATCGAGAATAGTCCAGCGCTTAACGCTGTCACCGCTCATTTACTACCTTCTTTCTGTTTCTCTCACAAATGAAATCTAACAAAGTGAGAGGTAGATGAAACTACAGGGATAGAAAGGAAAGGCATAAATATGACTTCATTTGCATATATAAAGAGATACACAGACAGTTTTACAATTTCATTTTTTGAATACACTTTTCGTGAAAGAACCTTTTCCAAGTTACTACATGCTATTTAGTAAATAAGCGGTGACAGCGTTAAGCGCTGGACTATTCTCGATTCTATGACTCGTACATAGGCAGAGAAGCCGAACATGCATTGCGTAATATCCGCAAAAGACGAAGACGATAAGTACACTTGGCCTGCTAAGCCTTACCGACAAGATAACTACACAAACTTTCTCGAACAGGAAGGATTCAAGGGACTACGAGTCGGTGTTCTTCGAGATTCCTTTTTCCAGAACATTACTACTCGGGACAGGATGACTATCACTGCCTTTAACGAAGCCATCCGCAAGATGCCGTCTTGGGGTGCGACTGTCCTGGAAACGCCGTTGCCTAACGCACCTGGGTGGAACTACACTTTTGTGGGGGATCGTCACGAGTGAACAGAACAATGGAACTATTCAGATCCGTAAGTAAAACGAGAATGGCGTCGGTATTGAGTCTTACTAACTTGGTGCAGAGTATGATCTCAAGACAGATATTGCTCACTATCTACAAACCCGGGGGGTTAACTCGGGTGCCAACACTCTTGAAGATGTCATCAACTTCACCGTCAAGCTGCGGGATCTTGAGTCTCCAGAGGGCCAATGCTGTTTTCCTGTCCTAGTTGCAGCAAATCAAATGGGTGATCGGTCGACTTCTGGAGAATACTGGTTGGCCAAGAACACCCAGGGTCACCTTTATCAAGAAGGTCCGCTGTCCTTTTTGAGAAGTACAGGCTCGATGTGCTCGTACTGCCGACTGAATTCTCGTATTCGCGACTCGGTGCCGTAGGGAGACCTCCCGTTGGGTCGGTTCCTCTGGGCTATGACGATATTAACCTGCCATTCGGTATGGCTTTCGTGGGTCGACGGTATGACGAGGGATCTGTCATTCGCTCCATGTCTGCGTATGAAGCAAACTTCCCTCGTCGCAAGGTGCCACATCTGCTGGAGTAAGGTACGGCATGGAGTAGCGGGCTCAAGACGCATGGTATGTGGCAATAGTATTGAAGATGGTACAGCATTATTGGATATCTCGGAGAGATAAATCAAGGTGTAGTAAAAGTATAGCGAAGGGCAAGGGTTGAGATTTAGAGCGAAGGACGCTGTCTCTTTATTAAGAAATAGAGATTAGGAATAAGTTCTCCAACAATCGCGTATTTACCTTCTTTGTGGTGGTGTCGATTGAGACACAAGCGGGTGCAGGGGTAATTCTGATATTCTGACCATTCTGTCGCAAGGTTCTTCAGCCAAATCCAGTAAACATCACTTTCCTGAGACTCGTAACCACTTAGCACTAGAATTACCCTGGACAAGACGAAATATTATGAATCGCGCATTAGGGTTTATCTAATAGGCTATGATAGTATTGACTTTTATAACTTTGAAGTGCTCTCCTCACGGCCAACAAGGTTAGGGTGGCCGTCGTTCATTGGTCGGGTGACAGCGTAGAAAGCAACACCCTCAGTCTTTGTTGAGAACTATAAATGGGTCAGCAAGTGTATCCAGGTTGATTGTAGTACAGAGAACTAACCTGAGCCTTGGATCCAACATGGAAGAAGGCCCAGTCTCCAGCAACGAGGTGGTGGGTCTTGCCAGTGGCCTCATCCTGTATGTTGTCAGTATAATTCGTAATACAGATTTCGAAATCGACTGGGATCTTACTGTGATGTCTATTTGACCCTTGAGGACATACTTGGTCTCCTCATAGTCGTACTCGCCGTATCGTGTAGGTCCGGGCACAACACGGTAGAATCCAGTGGTCAGGTAAGGGGTAGAGTGTGAGCTCTGGGATTTGATTGAGTGGAAATCGGCGATAATGGCGCACTCGCCCTCGGGGATAGGGATAAGCTCATGGCCGGCGCCCTTGATAATGGTAAGAGGAACGATCTTGTTGTTAGACACTAGAGATGTTAGCACAAGATTTTAGACGACGACTAAGTGTATCTTACTGTTGAGGCGTATAGATAAAGACTAGAGATATAGACAAGTAGGTACGAGACAAGCTGTGAGCACCTGCTTATATACCGATTGAAACGGAGCATTTTCGGCATAGATAGTGTTATCTGACCTTGCGGGGTCCGGCTCCGGGGCCGTAGCTCCGTGCTACCCCCCAACCTTATTCAGCTGCCACTAAGCTACAAAGAGGGTTAGTGTCAGCGAATTAAGGTGGACCGAGACATAACGTGATCGGAACCTCACGGCCCTTGGCCGGATTATCCTGGAGGATACCCTATCTTCCATTACCTTGTCGGTATTTTGTTATAAGATCTGAGTTCCGAATGTCTCATCTGGTTCCGGCCATCAAGGGACCCTGGGGCCACGGACCACGGACCACGGTTGCTTCTTCCCGCCCCCCTGTGGCTACAGCCAATAAAAATGATCTTTGATACTTGTGACTTGCAGCAGTATTCACTCAAACTCAAGTATTCATGGTCAAATGGAGATGGAGGGACGGCCCCGTAAGCATCCGGGGTAGCTTCTACATCCTCGCCTTACAAGTGGTGAACAGGCTTAAGCTCGACATCGAGGCCACTATTAGGTGTAGACGTCTGCATAGCCCATCAATGGGCCTAGACCCCCGGCCCAACCCACCGCCCATTAATGGCCCATTAATGGCCCATCAAAGCCCATCAAAAGCCTATTTCTGTGCACAAATATAGTCTCAGCATACATAAGGTAGATGATTAATGGCTGTATTTTACGCATATACCAACCTATATCTTCAGTATTATTATATTATTATAGTAAGAAGTAGGAATTAAGTAGATATTATACTGACTTTAGTATCATGATACCAGATTTTATGTAAAATAACCCCCAAAAAATCCAATTTGACCATGAATTCGTACCTGGGAGGAATTACTAAGTATTAGTATGAAGAGATATATATTATCTACAGAGGTTGATACCACTTTCTCTGGTCAATTATAGTAAAACTTATAGTACCTCTACTTACTATATAAACCCCTAACAAAAATAAGTACCTCTTGTAAAAAAGTAAAGCTTTAGTTATGAAAATCAATTTGATTCTTATTTACATCTTCCAACCTACCTTTCTCTTTATTAATATCTATACATATAGAGCTTGAACGATAATTACAATCCTCCCAAAAAACAGGAAAAATGCATTAATTATACAGCTGCGATAAATTGGCATATTTATATTGTTTGGTTAATAATCGGGGCCCATTAGTGGGTTGGGTTGGGTTGGGCGTTGGGCTTTATGGGCTATGCAGAGGTCTACCTATAACTCCTAGCGGTGATAATGGTAATAGTAGTAGCTATTAGCAATTTAGCAGTTTAGGTAGAGTGCGCCAAAAACCGCAATTAGGGGCAAACCTTGCACCTAAAAACCAAACTGCAGTGGTTACGGTTTCTAACCACCTTACGGGCGACTATTTATGCCATCCGAACTTAACTCTCTCATTGGATATTGCGTTCACCGCCAATTCACCGCCCCCTCGAAAGCCTCAATTTCTCGTTGATTTCTATACCTACATACTTCATAATGATGATTAATTATATTAGCAAAAACATGGAATTAGTATTATATGAAAGAGTATTTAATTCTGAGTAAGCCAGTATTTTTAAAGAGTAATTGGGGTTATATTGGTAGAGCAATTGATAATAGAAAATATAGACTTATGTAGGGGGAATTTGCAATTTTCAAAGGGGGAGACCCTTCTAATCTCCTAGTTTAATTAAATCACAGTACCGCTAAGAATCGTATTCTCGAGACTCCAAAACTACATTTTAATCCTTAGGATCTAGTTTGTACAAATCTACTTCCGACCGATTTATCTCGATTTTTTGGTAAGAAAACGGGATGATAAAGTGGTATTAAATATCATACCTTTTTAGTTTTTGACAGAAATAAACGGGTACGACAGCTGTATGCAAAATGACATATGTATATTTTTCTAACTAACTAAATTGACAAAATCCGCTGGTTTTCCAATCTGTGCGGACATCGCTGATTAAGCAATGTATATGTTTTTGTATGGTACCGTTATCATGGCGGTCCATTGATTTTCCGGTTTGTAATGACTTGGTAATTTTGACCATGCATGATGCTTGGTACTCGACACACCCCCCAGTTTTTGAAGGTCTCCGAGCTTCAAGAACTGCACTTCTCCAACCGTTTCGCAATTGCTTCACAACCGCTTCGCAAGTGATTCCATCTGATCTCACCTGTCGCCAACCGAATTTTTTCGGCGATTTCTGTCTAAATCGTCGATTTATGCAGTTTTCGCAGAACAGCCTCTGTTTTCAGAGATCATATAACCGATATCTCGCATTCCAACCAACTCTCTAAACTGCATTTGCTTCTGTTTTGGAAGCGCTTTAGTAAGACCATCTGCTGGTATCGCAGCAGTTAGGACCCAGTCTATATATACTTGTCCTACACTAACTTCTTGCTTTATCTAGCACCAATTAATATCAATATACCGAAGCTTCGTATACATCGTGGCCCCTTCCTTCGTCAATAAATCAATAGTTTACTGATTGTTGTATATAATAGATAGTAGATAATCTAGCTAGAAGCCTAGTGTATTTAGTACTCTTCTTTACTATTAGATAGTTTTTCCTACTTCTACTAAAGCTAATAATTCGGCCTCAGTAGTCAATGTGATAATAGTCTTTTATTTAGTGGCCTTCCAATTGATTAGACCACTATATAGTTTATAGATATACCCTTTAGAGCTCTTTTAATCTTTATAATCTCCGAATGATATATCACTTATAAATTTAACCGATTTTGCTGCTATTGTTAAGGTCATATCATGATTTCTAGGGTGATTATTTAGGTCCCTAAGGTCGTATATATCTAGGTTTTTGTTAGATATCCTAATATTATATTTAATAGCCTAAAAACGTATCTTATAGAGATACTATATAATACAATTAATAATATCAATATACTTTAATCCTAGATTTATTAGGAATTTAGCCACTTTAGAAGTAGTCTTTACTATATCTATCTAGGTAATAATAGTGATATACTGTGTAGATCTAACCTTAGCCTAGAAACCATAAATCTGTTACAGTAATACTATTTTATTATAGGATACTAGAGGCTTAATTCCTAGTAATAACCCTATTTTTCTTTCTGTTATAAGGTTGTATTTGTTAGCTATACTCTTGATATAGCTATCTTAGTATAACTAGAGCTTCTTCTGCTCTCTATTATATATAATATATATATTTAAGAACTAGCTTATATCTAGCTCTCTTAATTCCTATTGTTTCTTTAGATTTTGATCTAGTAAAACTACTTCTTTTGTTTATTTAGGATAATTAATAATAATAATATCATTTATATAGAAGAAGATAATAATGTCTTTTGTTATAAAGATATATAGATCTTCTTCTACTAGAGTAAGGCCTAGCTTTACTAGTATCTTTATTACTTCTTACTATTACAGTCTTAGTGATATATATAATCTATAAAGTACTTTATATAGTAGCTAGCACTGATTTAGTGCTTTAAAGCCTAAAGAATACTTCATATAAACCTCACTTTCTAGTATTAAATTTAGGAATATAGTAATAATATCTCTCTAAATTATATCTAGATCGAAAGTAGTAATAAATATAAATACTACTCTCGCTATTTTAATAGCTAGTATAGTAGCTCTTTTCTCTTCTATTAAGAGCTACTATAAGTCTCCTCTTATATAGATTTATACTTTAAACTTCTTAAGTATACTATTAGTATCAAATTTATATATAAATACTTACTTTAATAGTAGTATCTAGATATTCTTTTTATTCGGTAATAGAATCTAAGAGAAGGTTTCTTTAGTCTTTAAAGTCTCAATTTCGAACTCTACTATTATTATTAATTACTTAGTAAATAGGTATTTTTTTAATTACTTCTAGTTCTCTAGTAGTAAAGATATTTAATCTCTGTATAATCTATTATTATACTTCTTTGTAATATCTGTTATAAAGATATATAGAAGACTCAATAATTTAACTAGCTTTTTATCTATTGATAGATATATAGTATAGTCTAGATCTATCTTTAGTCTTCGGGTTTTAGGGCCTATAATAATATTAGATTTATCAATTGTTATAGAGATCTCTCTAGTAGGCTAATTTTCCGGCTCTAGAGTAGATATATACTATATTTCTTATTACAATTGTTGCTTTATCTCTGCTTTATCTTTATTATATCCCTCTCTTCTTTTAGCTTTAATTAACTATATAATATTGATTAGAGCTAGTAATAATAATAATATAGGTATATTTTATCTCTATATCTCTATAACTGTTAGTATAGATACTATTATTAATACTCTTTATAATAATATAAGAAAGCTTCTAAGGATATAATCCTAATCCCTTACTCCTATTATTGATATAGGTATTAACAGAAGATTTAGTATCTCTTTTAAAGGGGGGACTTTTAGTATCTCTTTCCTATCCCTAGGTTCTAGGGTTTCTTTATCTATTATATCTAGTATAATACCTTATTCTCTATATTTAATATTATTATTAAGAGTAATTTATACAATTGATATTAGTATCTATATCTTAATACTTAATTCTAACTATACTTCTTCTATTAAAAGTACCTAGGGCTAGTTTTTAGTGCTTAGTCTATCTATTATAGTACTAATTATATCTTCTATCTATAGTAATAGCTTTGTTTTCGAGTATTATCTTGATTTATCGAATATAGTATCTCTTATAACCTCTATCCTATCTAGTCCTATATAATCTTTATATAGAAACTATATTTTGTATAGGCTTTTTGATATATAGCCTATAAGATAGCCGATTTCTGCTCTTAGAGCTATCTTATTAGACTAGACTCTCTTTAAAAGTCGTAAGTATATTAAGTATCTATATAATCTAATATTTAATAGGTTAATAGTCTGGTCTTTTAGACTATCTAGTGCTATATAAAGTATTAATTCTTTCTATAGAATGATCTATTTGTCGCCTATCTTTATAGGTATATGATTTATTATATATATAGATATATATACTATTTCTGGCTATAGATTAAGGGGTAGATTTGTGTTATTTAGTAATACTTTACTATTTCTGACTATTATTCTCCCGGATCTCTCTATAGGGCTATTTATTTCTAGTAAGCTAGAGAGTATATATTTAATAGTATATCTTTTGTCTTTGATTATTAATTCGACTTTATTGCTAGCACTTCTTTTATTATTATAATAAAATATCCTTATCTCGATCTTTAACTAATTTCGGATTAATATTAAGAATTTACGAACTATTATTTAATATTCGTTCTTCTTAATATAGGTAAATATAAAATAGTATTTTATGCTATTAAGATAGAAATGTGTTATCTAAATATAACTATTATAGGTAGGGTGATTTTGTACTAGATCAAAGTAAACTCTTCCTAATATATTATATATCTAGCTTATTTTCTAATAAGAGATCTGCTTTAGTATATCTACTAATTGATAAGCTTTATATATTTGTACTTCTTTGCCTAGATTGCTTTTAATAGTAATACTCTCTATTATCTCTACTAGTTTAATAATTCATGCTTTGTTAATATAGCCTAAGTAATAATACCAAAGCTTAATTAGAGCTTCTGATTTAGGCTCTATTGCTAATATTTTTATTGTTGCAAATATTATTTTTGAAGCTTTTAGGGGTATAAATCCCTGTGACTGGGTGAGCTATAATAGCTTCTGATTGTGGTAGATCTTATAGATCTGTTAATAACTCTTAATTGTCTTAATACAATTGGATCTAAGATTTATTAATAGTCCTTTCTTTATTATTAATCTATGAGATATTAGATTATTATAGAAATTTAGTGAATATCTTGTTTAAAATAGGTTTATTTTAATAGCTTTTCTAGTAGTAGGGTTGACTCTATATATAAAAGAATACTAGTTTTCAGGCTAGTCCTATTGGTCAGGAAGGAATAATAATGGGGGAGAAGCAATGTATTGGTATTCTCTATGCCGAGACTAATCCTTGCTAAAGGCAAGTTCTTCATAGGTGAGATCCTTTATAAATATAGCACCGAATCATGTATATAACGATGACAGCTACTGGGGTTATGCATCTCTTTGTTCTTGTAGTAAGTGACGAGATGCTTACCTGTACATACATGAACAATGAACATTGCACTAATAGATTCCTGAGGCGTCTTTGTATGCCTTAGGTTGAAAGGACTGTTATCTTTTACAATTATCTCCCCTCTCTATATAGGTTGTCTCAACCTATAATTAGCAATTTCTATGTTTTGAGATAGATCTTCGGAAGGGCTCTATTGAATCGAGGTGATGCCTATTTTATATCAGAGCACCCGCTCTTTGTGCCTTTGTCTTGTTATCTGTTTTATATTCTTAGACCCTATCAAAGTGGCGGGTATTAAAGGGATAGATCCCGGAGGTCTATTAAGTGATCTCTGTCATATCGAGTATAAAAGGACCTATAATACTTCCCTTTTGCCTTAATATTGTTCTCTTGACTTTGAAGGTATAATAGCCCAGAATTTGCCTCTCCTTAGCAAAGAGCCTATAAGACCAACAACCCTTTAGTGTTAGACTTATCTCTGTTATACTTAGTCGAACTATATAGTAAATATTAGGACTATAATTAATCTAGCTATATATGTCTTTTCCTAGGTAATGTGATTCAGAAGGGATCGCATGGTTTCTATTAGGTTGGGGTTCCAACATACTAAATACTGTCCCCTAGGGGGACCTAGTGCATCTATAAGTGTATAGAGGGGTCTATACAGCCTAGTATAGCCCTATATAGAAACCAAAGGTGCTAATTATATAGGAAAAGGGCTTCTAGGATCTTATCCTCCCCTACTAAGCAGAAACTAGTCCTTTGTTTCTCCGAGTAAGTTATATAAGTAGGAGTCTAGATCTAGAAGTAGAATTTTTGATATATATAAGGATATAGCAAGTCTATGATTTAATATATAGTTATATATAAGTAGATAAAAGAAATTTCTTAGTAAGTTCTCTAAGAATAGTTTAATAAAGGTCTTTAAAGATTATTTTATCCTCTTTTAACTATTATTTTAGATAATAAAGGACTATTACTAGCTAAGAAAGATAAAATAGATTATAAAAGAAGATTAAAGAAGTAGGTAAAAGAGATAATAATAGGATATAAATAAAAGAAGGCTTTTTAAGATACAAAATTGACTAGTTTTAGTCTAAAGATTATTATTAAGACTCTTATTTATTATTTATATAATTAAGTATATCTTTCTCTAATAGTTACTTATTATTTTTTCTAGTCTTTACTTTATCTTTCTCTCTCTTTCTCTATTCTTACTTTTTATTATCTTTTCTATCTCTTTTTATCTACTTTTATCTTATTTAAGTATATTCTTTATTAATAAGTTATTATTAGATATAATTAATAGTATCTAAGAAGGTTTTAGGGATTATAGAGACTTTCTCTATAGCTATATATAAGAATCTAATCCTATTATTAGTCTCTAGTTAGATCTTATATATTATATAGGCCTTTTATAAGAATAAACTAAGTCCTTAGGATATTAAGCTTATTATTATAGCTAAGATTAAAAAGTAGGTATTAAAGATACTTATTATTACTTATAATTTAGACCTAACTAATCCTATTAATATTAATAATATTAGTCTTATCTTTATTAATCTTTTTATAGAGAGATAATAAGACTAGGATTTCTATATAGTAGTATATATAATAGTTTAAAAGTTATTAGATATTTACTAATCCTAGTTCTTTTCTTTAGATTCTTCTCTTACTATTTCCTAAATCTCTTAGTAGACTTAATAGAGCTATTAGTATTAATAGAGATAGTATAAGTAGTAGTAGTACTAGTAAAGATATTATAGTAACTAGTAGAGATAATAGTAATAATAGTAAGGATATAGCTAAGAGTAATAATAATAATAATAATAATATTAAGAAGATTATAGACCTACTTATAACTAGTAGTAATAATAATAATAGGACTAAGATAGCTAAAGTTATTTTTTTAACTAGTCCTCTTATTCTAGATATTAAAGTAGCTATTATATCTCTAGCTATACCTACTTATAGTAGTATTAGTAGCTAGTCTTATATTTTATTTAATAGTATAATAACTAGTACCTATTTAGCTAGCTAAGTTATAGCTAGAAATACTAGTTTAGATATAAATAGACTTCTATTACTTACTTACTTATTATTAAGCCTAATAGATTAATTATAGTTTTATATAGATCTATAATATCTCTTACTTAATTAGTATACTAGTAGAACTTCTTATATCTCTATCCTAGTTAATATTTATACTACTTTTAATTAGTTAATTAGCTATAAGACTCTAGTAGGTTATATTTATAATCCTTATATCTATAGAAATAGTCCTTTTAATAAATACTATATTATTTTCTTACTTAATTTAGGTTTTTAGTAGTCTTTTATTTATATAAGTTACTAGTTTTCTAGTATAGCTAGTAAATATTCTTTCTATAAGTCTTCTTTTAGATCTATATTATTATATCTATATTACTAATATATATAGATATTATTAATAATATATCTAATCCTCTATACTAGTTATATAATCTTATATACTAGTTTTAGTCTAATAGTATCCTACTAAAAGACCCTAGTTTAGCCTATTATATAATTATTATCTAGTCTATTAAGAAAGTTAAAGCTAGAATAATTAGTAAGACTCTTATTATAAATATTACTAAGATAAGTATCCTTATTCTAGTCCCTACTATTAAGAAAAAGAAGGATAAGAAGACTAATAAAAATAAAGATAAGATAAAAGATTATAATAAGAATAAGAATAAAACTATAGTAGGTCTCTTAATTTCTAGTAAAAGTCTAAAAAAGTATATAGTTAAGGATTCTTTTACTAAAAAAAATAATTCTAGAAAGAAGAAGTATAAGAAGTCTAAAGAGATCCCTAATCCTTTTATATAGATAGAAGTAATCTTTTATTTAGATTTAGTCTATAATATAAAGTTATATTAAACCTCTTTAGACTAGCTAAAGATATACTAAGATAAAGATAAGACTTATTTTATAAATATTTTTATATATCTCTATAAAATCTATATTTAGATTAAAGCTAACTATTATATAATATATATAGTTATTTTATTAAATAGATAGACTAAAGAGATTATTAATAAGAAGAAGGAGGAGATAGAGAAGTCTAAAGAGGATAGTTTAGGCTTAATTAATATTCTAAATACTTAAGACCTAGTCTAGTAGTATCTTTTAGGGTTTTATAGTTTCTTATAAAGATTTTATATCCTTATTCTTTATTATTTATTAGATTCTAAGATATTTATACTAATTTTTCTTTATACTTAGTATTATTTAAGTCTTATTTTTTATAGATAGCTCTATCTATTATATTTTAATAAGAAATATAATTTAGTTATTCTAGTTTCTTACTTCTATAGTTATAAATATTCTAGATCTCTCTTAATAGAGATAGAATAATAATTATAAATAGATATACTAGTTAGACTAAATCTTATTTAGATTCTTAATAAGTATTCTTTACTAATTTATATCTTAAGGATTTATATAAATCTAAATCCTTAGATTTATAATTATTTACTTCTAAATCCTATTTATTAGTATCTAGTAGGTCTTACTTAGATATCTTATTAATAGTTTCTATTCTCTATCTCTTATATATAGCTATTTATATCTTTATAATAATATATTTAGCTATAATTTCCTCTTTTAGGAATTTAGTATAGGCTTCTAACTATCTAAATTCTTACTATTTCTTTCTTATAAAGATAGATAGATCTATATATATAGATAAAGAGAGCTTAATCTTATTAAGGATCTTATAAAGCTCTTTAAGATAGCTAATTTTCTATCTAGTTTATCTTAAAACTAACTAGCTAGCTAGTAAGACCTATAAGATTAGATCTTTCCTAATACTTATATTAGTAAGCCTAGCTCTATTAACAAAGTTCTTTAGAATATATCTATTTAGTTCTATAAATATATATATCCTAAGTAGATAGGCCTATATAATCTTATATAGTCTAAATTATATACTCTTAAATTTCTATTTTACTTTATTTTATACTAGAATCTAGTTATCTAGTTTAAAGCTTATCTTTATAATAGCTATATTATAGATTTTCTATTTCTTAACTATATAAATAAATAAAAGCTTATTTACTTTTAAATAAGTATTTATAAGCTATTATATTTATTTATCCTAGTTAATATTTATCTAGATATCTAGAGGTTTATTACTATTAATAGTAATATATAGATATATACTATAAACTAGAAAGTAAGGACTCTTTTTTATAATAGTATATTCTTATATATAAGTAGTAAATAATATTTTTATTAGATATTTATCCTATAATCTTATAGATTTATCTATAAGATATTTTATAAATATATAACTAACTAATCTATTAAAGTTTTCTATTTTACTATTTATCTAGAGATAGTATAATATAATAGTTCTATAATAGACTCTAAGTAGTTCTATAAAATATTATACTATTTTAGAGAGAAGGTTTATACTATTATCTAAGATTAATTTATTAAATATATTATAATATATATAAATATTATAATATAAGAACTCCCTAAGGGTCTTTTTAGTAGTATCTAGAACTACTTATATAACTAGCTAGTCTATAATATAGTTAATTATAATAATAATCTACTAATTCTTATTTAGTATAGTTAAAAATACTTTAATAAGATTAATATCCTATTATTTAAATAGATAGATACTAGCTATTACTATATATTAGACTATCTCTTATTTAAGGTCTTTATAGAACCCTTATAATACTTAGTAGTTTATATAGTCCTTTATAGACTTCTTAATATTTACTTAGATTAATAGCTACTATCCTTAGAGATAGATAATACTATTAAGGCCTAGAAAGCTAAAATATCTAAACTTTTAGTAGGTATTCTATACTAATTTAATTTAGAATAACTTTTTTAGATATAAAGAGATAATACTATCTTTATAGATAAAGATTAGGATCTAGTTCTTTTCTAGAGAGACTTATATAAATATATATATACTCTAGAGGCTAAGTTATCTAGTATATTTCTTTATAGCCTTCTTTATAATATTATTATCTAGCTCTATACTATTTTTTAGGAACTAAATTATAACTACTAATTATTCTTTCTTAAGAATATCTTAGACTATTATTATTATAGTAAGATATATATCCTATATAGGTTATTTAAGGCTTATATTTACTAGTATAATTCTAGTTAGATCTAGTTAGTAGCTAATAGTATCTATTATAATATTTTCTAAACCCTTTTAGTAGTATATAGCTAACTAGTATTACTAAAACTTAGCAATCTATTATATAAGATATTTACTATACTCTCTTATAGTATTTAGATACTATAAATATATATTATTAATAATAATAATAGTTTTAAAATAGTCTTTATTAATATATCTATCCTATATATAAATAGCTTCTTTAATAGCTAAGAGTTCTTTCTTATAAACTAAATAGTTAAGCTTTACTTTATAGAGTTTCTAGCTATTATAAATAACTAGATATAACTTCTTATTATTATCTTTCTATATTAGGACTATTCTTAGGGTCTATTCTAAGATATCTATCTTAATAATATATAGTTTATTCTAGTCTAGCTATTTTAGGACTAATATAGATATAAATAGGTCTTTAATCTTTCTAAATATACTTTTATAGGCTTCTATCTAAATAATAGGATAGAAATATTATTTCTAAAAGATACTATTATTCTTTTTTAAGAGTTTATATAGTAATATATAGACTTTTAAAAAGTTATAAATAAATCTTTAGTAGTAAGTAACTAGTTTTATAAATTAGTAGATATTATAGACTATTTTTAGTTATAGCTAGTCTTATATAACTTTAATCTTAATAAGAAGTAGTTAGATAATCCTATTCTTAATAATATAACTATAGAATTCTAATTCTTAGATAGTAAAGATATATTTATATAAGAAGATATATAATTCCTATTCTTTTAAGAGTACTAGGACCTATTTAATATATCCTTTATACTCTTTAAAAGAGTTAGAGAAGATAAGGATATTATTAAGATAAATTACTATATTATATCCTAATAATAGATATAGGATATTATTTACTATTAATTAAAATATTATAAGAATATTATATAGTCTAAAAGATATTACTAGCTATTTATACTTTCTCTAGATAGTATTAAATATAGTCTTTTTAATAAAGCCCTCTCTTATATAAATTTACTAATATCTAGCTATAAGATCAATTTTTAAAAGAACTTAAGTATTCCTAATAATATCTAGGAGCTTTTAGATCTATAATAAGAGATATCTATTTTTCTCTATTATATAATTTAGGACTTTATAGTTAATATATATTCTCTATTTTCTATATAGCTTTTATATAAATACTACTAGAAAGCCCTATATACTACTAGACTATTAGATTAAGCCCTTCTAAATAAGCTTTTTAATCTATTTAGCTTATTTATTAAGCTTTTTAATCTATTTAGCTTATTTATTAAGCTTTTTAGCTAATAGTCTATATATATTAATATTAATAGGATTATTTATATCTATATAGATCTTATATATTATATTTTATTCTAATAGTAGGATAGTTAGTAGTTCTATATAAAAAAGGCCTTTATATTTTATTAGGATTTATTAGATCTTAAGATTATTATATATAGATAGACTAGAAATAGTCTTTTTAGGCCTATTATCTATTAGATAGATTATAAATAAGAATACTTTATATTTATTTATTTATAGAATCTAGTATATCTATTATACTAAGATTAAATTAATATATATACTACTCTCTATAATTATCTATAAATTACTAGTTAGGTAGATAATATATATATAATAATTAGTATTTATAAAGATTATAATTAAGGTTTACTAGTTAATATATAAATTCTTCTTATAAAGAAAGTCTTATCTAAGAATAATATTATACTCTATTTAGAGTATCTAGGCTTTAATTTATCTTATCTATCTACTAATTCTAATAGGAAAAAGTATAAATCTACTTATTTCTAGTTATTTACTATTTATAATAATAACTAATAGACTTATCTAGGGTTTTTAAATCTAAAAATATCTAACTAGTATCTTAAGGATATATAATAAGATAAATATATTACTTATCTTACTATTAAGAAATATATAAATATATATAATATTAGTAACTCTTATATAAACCTTCCCTAGATAGAATATAAGTAAATCACTTAATATATTTAGGAAGATAGAGAGAGATAGTAGTTCTTTCTTTTTTAATTATTATAATAAGAACTCTAGAATATATATATCTATATTTATAAAGTAATAGAGATTAAGGATATCCTCTATATTAAACTATAGTAACTTAAGAGTCTTTTAGAGATAGCTAATAAAGGCTTCTATATTATATAACTATACTAGTTTTTTAATAATTAATAAGACTATTCAGAAGTAGTCTTTTACTTCTATTTTATCTCTTCTATCTTAGGTTTCTAATATATATAAGCTAGATATCTTCTTTTTCTATAGTTATAATACTTATAGATCTTAGTTCTTATAGATTATAACTCTACTATATTAATAATCTTATTATTAATATCTATAATATCTAGATATTAGGTAATTAATCCTTTATACTTCTAGATAATAACCTATTCTTATTTATACTAAGTAAAATAGAAAATCACTTTCTTAATTATCTTTAGTTAATCCTATTCTTCTATCTATTTAGTATAATATATAGCTTTAGTCCTAGTAATAAAGTATTAGATAAGTATTAGATTAAGAATACTCTAATTAAGATTAGAGATAATCTATTAGAGATTAGTAATATATTCCTAGATAGATTAGATATCTTATTTAAGTATTTTATAGTACTTATAAAGCTTCTTAGTAGATAGATATTCTATAAACTCCTATTTAATCTATTCCTTAAAGTTAGTCTATATAAAGAAGATTTTAATACTAAGTAAATTATAATACTTTTTATACTATTTAAGATATTACTAAGTAGTCTTAATAAGCTTACTTAAGATATAAAGTATTTTAGCTTTATTAGGAGATTAGTAACTAATAAGCTTAACTAACTTTAAAAAATACTAATTATAATTATATATCTACTTATAGATAGTATTATTAAGGATTATACTATTATAATTAGCAATTACTTAGAGATTATTTAAGAATCTCTTATATATATCCTTATTAATAACTTATAAGCTATTAGCTATTCCTATAAAGAGTTATTTAGTATTATCTACTAGTACTTATATCTAGAAGATATCTCTAGCAGCTATAAGAGCTATTATAAGTTATATAATCTTTACTATAAGTTATATAGACTCTATTATAAGTTATATAGACTCTACTTATTCTATTTAAAGAGCTTAGGCCCTATTAGCAGCCTATTTAACTAAAGAGTTAATATATTAAGGATCTATACTAAAATATATATAGAGAAAGATATTTTATTCCTTTCTATCTAGTAGATTAAGAGTTATATTAACTTTAATTAGAAGACTATTCTAGGATTAGACTCCTATTAGTCTTTAAAGGATCTATTTAGATATAATTATTTTTCTAAGTAGTTTGATTTCTTTCTTAGAGGAAGTAAAGATCTATCTTATTAGTTCCTCTTATTAGATTAGGAAGCTATTACTTTATAATAGTACCTAGATATAGATCTAGCTAGGTTTCGCCTAATATTAGCCTTATATATCTCTAATTAGATCTATATAAAAGTATATATAGCCTAATTTCCTATACTTATAGATCTATCCCTTCTTTTAATTCTTTATATCTCAGCCTTCTATACTCTAGTAGATAATTATCCTCTTCCGGATTAGTTAGAATATTTTAAGAGAGATAAAGATCAGAAAGATAAATAAAGGACTCCTATACCTAGCCTTTATAGGTCTACTAGATTATTATTAGGATAATATAAGATTATTTAATATCATTCCTACCTCTATTTAGGCCTAGACATTATTATCTTATATCTTCCTAGGCTAATTATAGGAGATAGCCTATACCAACATACTACCAGATATAATTCGGAAGGGATTATATAGTTTCTATTAGGTTAGGGTTCTAATATACTAAATACTATCCCCTAGAAGGACCTAGTATATCTATAAGTATATAGAGGGGTCTATACAGCCTGATACGGCCCCGCATAGAAACCAAAGGTGCTAATTATATAGGAAAAGGGCTTCTGGGATCTTAGTAACTTTATTACTTTGCGAATATTATAATATAAGGAATATTTCTTATAAATCGGTACAGCCTTTAGTACTCCTCCTTAGAATCTAGCTGATTATATAGATTCTACCAGTAATACTTTAGGATACTATTAATTTATATGATTTATTAGTATAGTCAGAGATTTTCTTTAATAAAGTAGTAGATTAGCCTAAAGAATTTCGCCTAGATATTTCTAAGATAGGATATAACCTTATAACTGCCTTTATATAAATATTAACTGCTTATTGTTCGTATTTCTATTTAGTTAGAGCAGTTAGTACCCTAGGTATAGGTTCTCTACTCCTTTTTTCTTAGTATTTATTAGTTAACTATTAGTAGCCTACTTAAGAGTATTATAAGTAGTTTCTTATATATTATTAAGAAGATATAGTATAAATACTATAGGCTGTATCTTCTTTGTAAGGTAACCGAAGTTATATATTATATCTTTATCCTAGTAATATAGGTTATACTAGTTAGGTAATAGTAAAATAGAGGTTCTATACTATGATTTATAACTAGTTAGACTTCTAGATAGGATCTTTAGGCTAGATACTCTTAGATAAGCAAATAAATAATAAGGAATTGAATCTTAAACTGATTAAATAGATATTTTAATTGTTCCTTAAATATTCTAGTATCAGATACTTACTATATAGAGAGATTGTCTTTAGTTATCTTTATATCTATTTTAAAATAAGTTAAGATAGAGCTACTATTTATAGTGTTTGTCTACTTAGACTAATCTCTAGTTAATTCTATAGTCTTTTTTTAGCTTCTATACTCTTATTTATTATATCTTAGTTTAGCTAAGTATAAGTTACTTAGTAAGTAGGTTTATTAAGGGAGCTATTTAAGATCTCCGGCTATTTCTAGCCTAGAGATCTTAGGATACTCGGAGAGAGAGAGAAGAAAAAAGGAGAAGAATTGATAGTTAAAGGTTTTTATAGTTAATCTATATATTTAGCTCTAAATAATTTTAGTCTTAGATTTAACTTACTTTTACTTTAATCTTCTTTTACTCTTACTTCTACTTCTATTTTATATATAATTTAATAGCTCTTTAGGTATATTCTATTATCTTTATAGCTATCTATTAGTTATATTCAGAAGGCTATTCTATCTATTTAATAAGATAGTACTACTCTTTATTAAACTCTATATTATCTTTGATTTTCTTAATTTCCTATTTACTCTTATTATCTAATTTAGATATTAGTAAGAGATCTAAATTGTTATTATCTCTTTTATATTAAGGTTATAGTAATAAGATAGAGAATATATTATAGATTAATATATAATTGTTAGAAAGGAGTAGGCAATATACCTATTTCCTAATAAAGTTAAGTATTCTGAATAAGCTAATAAATCTTAGAGATAGCTTCTTAGAGGTTATCTTTAACTTAAGATATTTTATAGATAAAGCTACTAAATTATCTAGATAAAATATTATTAGATTATAATATTTATTATAATATCTTATTTATATCTTAATAGTAATTTGCTAATATTTCTTAAGTTTTTCTCTTAGTTATCTTAGTTTTTTAAGGTATATAAATACTACTAGGATCTCTCTCTCTTTAGTACTATTCTTAATATATATTTAGAAGTTTAGACTATAATCTAGTAAGGCTTAGAATAGGAAAAGTCTTATAATAGAATTTTTTATATTATTATATACAAATTTAATAGTCTTTAGTAGTTTTAGCTATTATTCTTAATTCTCTAGAGTAAAATACTATAGATAATACTCGAGAACTTAGTTAATTTATTCTATCTAACTATTAGTTTAGGGATAGAATACTATAAAGAAATATATCTTTGTTAAGGAAAGGTAATATAGTCTCTTCTAGAATATATTTATAAAGAGCAAACTATAGTTAGATATAATATTATTTAGTAGGCTAAATCTTAGTTTAACTTATTAATAAAATAACTTTACTAATTCGGTTATATCTATTATACTTAAAACTAGGAAGAAAAGGGACTATTTTAAGAAACAATCTATAATAACTAAGATAATATTAATAATTCTATCTTAGTATAAAACTAGGGGAAGTCCTATAATAAAATCTATAGATAATTTAGCGAAGGGTCTTTTAGGATATAGGAGTGATTATAGTTTGCTATAGAGCTAATATCTAGGTATTTAGTTTTTTTAGTATATAATATATATTTTAATATATTTTTTAATATTCTTTTAGATATTAATCTAATAGAATTGTCTCTTTAGAAGGTCTTTTATTCTAGTATAACTAAAGTAGCCTACTATAGGATTGTTATAGTATAATTGAAGTAAATAGTAATATATATTATCTTGTTTTAGTATATATATATAACCTTTATACTTTAGAATATCTTATTTATTAATTAATTAATCCTTTAGGCCCTTTCTCTTAGATAAAATAGTAGTTTTCTGTTATTAGGTTTCTTTATTATCTTTTTATAGGTAATAGATCTATATTTAGAGATTATAATTATCCTATTATAAGAAGACAGCTATAACTATAGTATATAGAATACTACTAAATAGAATATTAAGCTCTTAATATAATATTTCCTATTTAGCCTAATTAGTGAGATCCCAGAAGCCCTTTTCCTATATAATTAGCACCTTTGGTTTCTATACAGGGCCGTATCAGGCCGTACAGACCCCTCTATACACTTATAGATATACTAGGTCCCCCTAGGGAATAGTATTTAGTATATTAGAACCCTAACCTAATAGAAACTATATAATCCCTTCCGAATCATATCTAGTAGTATATTAATATAGGCTATCTCCTACAATTAGCCTAGGGAGGCATAAGATAACAACACCTAGGCCTAAATAGAGATAAAGATAATATCAAACAACCTTATATTATCCTAATAACAATCTAGCAGACCTATAAAGACTAGGTATAAAAGCCCTTTACTTATCTTTCTAATCTTTATCTCTCTTAAAATATTCTAACTAACCTAGAAAAGAATAATTATCTATTAGAGTATAGAAGACTAAGATATAAAGGACTAAGAGAAAAAATAAACCTATAAATATAGGAAATCAGACTATATATATTCCTATATAGGTCTAATCGGAGATATATAAGACTAATATTAGACAAAACCTAGCTAGATCTATATCTAAGTACTATTATAAAGTAATAACTTCCTAATCTAATAAAAGGAACTAATAAGATAGATCTTTACTTCCTCTAAGAAAGAAATCAAACTACTTAGAAAAACAATTATATCTAAATAGATCCTCTAAAGACTAATAGGAGCCTAATCCTAGAATAGTCTCCTAACTAAAGTTAATATAGCCCTTAACCTACTAAATAGGAAAAAATAAAATATCTTTCTCTATATATACTTTAGTATAGATCTCTAATATATTAATCCTTTAGTTAAATAGACTATTAATAGGGCCTAAGCTCTTTAAATAGAATAAATAGAGTCTATATAACTTATAATAAAGTCTATATAACTTATAGTAGAGATTATATAGTTTATAATAGCCCTTATAGCTACTAAAGATACCCTCTAGATATAAGTACTAGTAAATAATACTAAATAATCTCTTATAGAGATAGCTAATAGCTTATAAGCTATTAATAAGAATATATATAAGAGGTTCTTAAATAACCTCTAAGTAATTACTAATTATAATAATATAATCCTTAATAATACTACCTATAAGTAGATATATAATTATAATTAGTATTTCTTAGAGCTAGCTAAGCTTACTAATTACTAATCCCTTAATAAAGCTAAAATACTTTATATCTTAGATAAGCTTATTAAGACTACTTAGTAATATCTTAAATAATATAAAAAGTATTATAACCTATTTAATACTAAAACCTTCTTTATATAAGCTAACTTTAAAGAATAGATTAAATAAGAGTTTATAGAATATCTATTTACTAAGAAGCTTTATAAGTATTATAAAATATTTAAATAAAATATCTAATCTATCTAGGAATATACTACTAATCTCTAATAGATTATCTCTAATCTTAATTAGAGTATTCCTAATCTAATACTTATCTAATACTTTATTACTAAGACTAAAGCTATATACTATACTAAGTAGGTAGAAGAATAAGATTAACTAAAAATAATTAAGAAAGTAATCTTCTATTTTATTTAATATAAATAAGAATAGACTATTATCTAGAAGTATAAAAGATTAACTATCTAATACCTAGATACTATAAATATTAATAATAAGATTATTAATATAATAGAGTTATAATCTATAAGAACTAAGATCTATAAGTATTATAACTATAAAAAAAGAGGATATCTAATCTATATATATTAGAAATCTAAGATAGAAGAGATAAAGTAGAAATAAAAGACTACTTCTAAATAGTCTTACTAACTATTAAAAAACTAGTATAATTATATAATATAAAAGCCCTTATTAGCTATCTTTAAGAGACTTCTAAGCTATTATAGTTTAATATAGAGAATATCCTTAATCTTTATTATCTTATAAATATAGATATATATACTCTAGAGCTCTTATTATAGTAATTAAAAGAAAGAGAACTACTATCTCTTTCTATCTTTTTAAATATATTAAGTAATTTACTTATATTCTATCTAGAGAAGATTTATATAAGAGTTACTAATATTATATATATTTATATACTCCTTAATAGTAGGATAAGTAATATATTTATCTTATTATATATCCTTAAGATATTAGTTAGATACTTTTAGATTTAAAAATCCTAGATAAGTCTATTAGTTACTATTATAAATAATAAATAGCTAGAAATAAGTAGATTTATACTCCTTCCTATTAGAATCAGTAGATAGATAGGATAAATTAAAGCTTAGATACTCTAAATAGAGTATAATATTATCCTTAGATAAGACTTTCTCTATAGAAAGAACCTATATATTAACTAGCAAACTTTAATTATAATCTTTATAAATATTAACTATTATATATATATTATCTACCTAACTAGTAATTTATAGATAATTATAAAGGATAGTATATATATCAATTTAATCTTAATATAGTAGATATACTAGATTCTATAAATAAATAAATATAAAGTATTCTTATTTATAGTCTATCTAATAGATAATAGGCCTAAAAAGACTATTTCTAGTCTATCTATATATAATAACCCTAAGATCTAATAAATCCTAACAAAATATAAAGATCTCTTTTATATAAAACTACTAACTATCCTACTACTAGAATAGAATATAATATATAAGATCTATATAGATATAAATAATCTTATTAATATTAATATATATAGACTATTAGCTAAAAAGCTTAATAAATAAGCTAAATAGATTAAAGAGCTTATTTAGAAGGACTTAATCTAATAGTCTAATAATATATAAGACTTTCTAATAGTATTTATATAAAAGTTATATAGGAAATAGAGAATATATATTAATTATAGAGCCCTAAACTATATAATAGAGAAAAATAGGTATTCTCTATTATAGATCTAAGAGCTTCTAGATATTATTAGGAATACTTAGGTCCTTTTAAAAATTAATCTTATAACTAGATATTAGTAGATCTATATAGAAGAGAGCTCTATTAAAAAGATTATATTTAATACTATCTAGAGAAAGTATAAATAGCTAGTAATATCTTTTAAACTATATAATACCCTTATAATATTTTAATTAATAATAAATAATATCTTATATCTATTATTAAAATATAATATAATAGTTTATCTTAATAATATCCTTATCTTCTCTAACTCTCTTAAAGAGTATAGAGGGTATATTAAATAAGTCCTAATATTTTTAAAAGAATAGGAATTATATATCTCTCTATATAAATATATCTTTACTATCTAAGAATTAGAATTCTATAGCTATATTATTAAGAATAGGACTATCTAACTACTTTCTATTAAGATTAAAGCTATATAAGACTAGCTATAATTAAAAATAATCTATAATATCTACTAATTTATAAGACTAGCTACTTACTACTAGAGATTTATTTATAACTTCTTAAAAGTCTATATATTACTATATAAACTCCTAAAGGAAAGTAATAGTATTCTTTAGAAATAATATTTCTATCTTATTATTTAGATAGAAGCTTATAAAAGTATATTTAGGAAGATTAAAGACCTACTTATATCTATACTAATCCTAAAATAGCTAGACTAGAATAAACTATATATTATTAAGATAGATATCTCGGAATAGGTCCTAGGAATAGTCTTAATATAGAAAGATAATAATAGGAAATTATATCTAGTTATCTATAATAACTAGAAACTCTATAAAGTAAAGCTTAACTATCTAGTTTATAAGAAAGAACTCTTAGCTATTAAAGAAACTATCTATATATAAGATAGATATATTAATAAAGACTATTTTAAAACTATTATTATTACTAATAATATATACTTATAGTATCTAAATATTATAAGAGAATATAATAAATATCTTATATAATAGGTTACTAAGTTTTAGTAATACTAGTTAGTTATATATTACTAAAAGAGTTTAGAAAATATTATAGTAGATACTATTAGTTACTAACTAGATCTAACTAGGACTATACTAGTAAATATAAGTCTTAAATAATCTATATAGGATATATATCTTATTATAATAATAATAGTCTAAGATATTCCTAAGAAAGAATAATTAGTAGCTATAATTTAATTCCTAAAAAATAATATAAAGCTAGATAATAATATTATAAAAAAGACTATAAAGAAATATACTAGATAACTTAGCCTCTAGAGTATATATATATTTATATAAGCCTCTCTAGAAGAGAACTAGATCCTAATCTTTACCTATAAAGATAGTATTATCTCTTTATATCTAGAAAAGCTATTCTAAACTAAACTAGTATAGAATATCTACTAAGAGTTTAGATATCTTAGCTTCCTAGGTCTTAATAGTATTATCTATCTCTAAGAATAGTAATTATTAATCTAAATAGATATTAAGAAGTCTATAAAGGATTATATAAACTACTAAGTATTATAAGAGTCCTATAAAGACTTTAAATAAGAGATAATCTAATATATAGTAATAGCTAGTATCTATCTATTTAAATAATAGGATATTAATCTTATTAGAGTACTTCTAACTATACTAAATAGGAATTAATAGATTATTATTATAATTAACTATATTATAAGCTAGCTAGTTATATAAGTAGTTCTAGATATTACTAAAGAGACCCTTAAGGAGTTCTTATACTATAATATTTATATATATTATAGTATATTTAATAAATTAATTTTAGATAATAATATAAACCTTCTCTCTAAAATAGTATAGTACTTTATAAGACTACTTAGAGCCTATTATAGAACTATTATACTATACTATCTCCGGATAAATAGTAAAGTAGAAAACTTTAATAGATTAGTTAACTATATACTTATAAAATATCTTATAGATAAACCTATAAGACTATAGGATAAATATCTAATAAAAGTATTATTTATTACTTATATATAAGAATATACTATTATAAAAAAGAGCCCTTACTTTTTAGTCTATAGTATATATCTATATATTATTACTAATAGTAATAAATCTCTAGATATCTAGATAAATATTAACTAGAATAAATAAATATAATAGCTTATAAATACTTACTTAAAAGTAAATAAGCTCTTACTTATCTATATAATTAAGAAATAGAAAATCTATAATATAGCTATTATAAAGATAAGCTTTAAACTAGATAACTAGGTTCTAGTATAAAATAAAGTAAAATAGAAATTTAAAAGTATATAATTTAGATTATATAAGATTATATAGACCTATCTACTTAAAATATATATATTTATAGAATTAAATAGATATATTCTAAGAAATCTTATTAATAGAGCTAGACTTACTAATATAAGTATTAGAAGAGACCTAATCTTATAGGCTTTACTAGCTAGCTAGTTAGTCTTAAGATAAGCCGGATAGAAAATTGACTATCTTAAAGAGCTCTATAAGATCCTTAATAAGATTAAGTCTCTTTTATCTATATATATAGATCTATCTATCTTTATAAGAAAGAAATAGTAGGAATTTAGATAGTTAGGAGCTTATATTAAATTCTTAGAAAAGGAAGTTATAGCTAAATATATTATTATAAAGATATAAGTAGCTATATATAAAAAATAGAGAATAGAAACTATTAATAAGATATCTAAGTAAGATCTATTAGATACTAATAAATAAGACTTAGAAATAAATAACTATAAATCTAAGGATTTAGATTTATATAAATCCTTAGGATATAAATTAGTAGAGGATATTTATTAAGAATCTAAATAAGATTTAGTCTAACTAGTATACCTATTTATAATTATTATTCTATCCTTATTAAAAGAGATCTAGAATACTTATAGCTATAAAAATAAAAAACTAGAATAATTAAATTATATTTCCTACTAAAATATAGTAGATAGAGCTATCTATAAAAAATAGAGCTTAAATAATACTAAGTATAAAAAAAAATTAGTATAAATATCTTAGAATCTAATAAATAATAAAGAATAAGAGTATAAAATCTTTATAAAAAACTATAAAATCCTAAAAGATACTACTAGACTAGGCTTTAAGTATTTAGAATATTAATTAAGCCTAAACTATCCTTTTTAGACTTCTCTATCTTCTTCCTCTTTTTATTAGTAGTCTCTTTAGTCTACCTATTTAATAAGGTAATTATATATATTATATAGTAATTAGCTTTAATCTAAATATAGATCTTATAGAGATATATAAAAATATCTATAAAATAAGTCTTATTTTTATCTTAGTATATCTTTAGCTAGTCTAGAGAGGTTTAATATAACTCTATATTATAAGCTAAATCTAAATAGAGAGTTATTTCTATCTATATAGAAGGATTAGGGATCTCTTTAGACTTCTTATACTTCTTCTTTCTAGAATTATTCTTTTTAATAGGAGAATTCTTAGTTATATACTTCTTTAGACTCTTACTAGAAGTTAAGAGACCTACTATAGTCTTATTTTTATTCTTACTATAATCTTTTATTTTATCTTTATCTTTATTAGTCTTTTTATCTTTCTCTTTCTTAGTAATAAGGGCTAGAATAGAGATACTTATCTTAGTAATATCTATAATAGAAGTCTTATTAATTATTCTAGCTTTAATCTTCTTAATAGACTAGATAATAACTATATAATAGACTAAACTAGGATCCTTTAGTAGGATACTATTAGACTAAAACTAGTATATAAGATTATATAACTAGTATAAAGAATTAGATATATTACTAATAGTACTTATATATATTAGTAATATAGATATAATAATATAGATCCGAAAGAAGACTTATAGAAAGAATATTTACTAGCTATACTAGAAAACTAGTAACTTATATAAATAAAAGACTACTAAAAACCTAAACTAAGTAAGAAAATAATATAGTACTTATTAAAAGGGCTATTTCTATAGATATAAAGATTATAAATATAACCTACTAGAGTCTTATAGCTAATTAATTAACTAAAAATAGTATAAATATTAACTAGGATAAAGATATAAGAAGTTCTACTAGTATACTAATTAAGTAAGAGATATTATAGATCTATATAAAACTATAACTAATCTATTAGACTTAATAATAAGTAAGTAAATAATAGAAGTCTATTTATATCTAAACTAGTATTTCTAGTTATAACTTAACCGGCTAAATAGGCACTAGCTACTATACTATTAAGTAAAATATAAGACTAGCTACTAATATTACTATAAATAGATATAGCTAGAGATATAATAACTATTTTAGTATCTAGAATAAAAGGACTAGTTAAGAGAACAACTTTAGCTATCTTAGTCTTACTATTACTATTACTACTAGCTATAAGTAGATCTATAATCTTCTTAATACTATTATTATTATTATTACTATCTTTAGCTATATCTTTACTACTACTATTATTATCTCTACTAGCTATTATAATATCTTTATTAGTACTATTACTACTTATATTATCTCTACTAATACTAATAGCTCTATTAAGTCTACTAAGAGATTTAGGAATAGTAAGAGAAGAATCTAGAGAAAGAGACTAGGATTAGTAAATATCTAATAACTTTTAAACTATTATATATATTACTATATAGAAATCCTAGTTTTATTATCTTTCTATAAAAAGATTAATAAAGATAAGATTAATATTATTAATATTAATAGGATTAGTTAGGTCTAAATTATAAGTAATAATAAATATCTTTAATATCTACTTCTTAATCTTAGTTATAGTAATAAGCTTAGTATCCTAAGAATCTAGTTTATTCTTATAAAAGGCCTATATAATATATAAGGCCTAACTAGGGACTAATAATAAGATTAGATCTTTATATATAGCTATAGAAAAAGTCTTTATAGTCCCTAAAATCTTCTTAAATACTATTAATTATATCTAATAATAACTTATTAATAAAGAATATACTTAAATAAGATAAAAGTAGATAAAAAGAGATAGAAAAGATAATAAAAAGTAAGGATAGAGAGAGAGAGAGAAAGATAAAATAAAAACTAGAAGAAATAATAAGTAACTACTAGAGAGAGATATACTTAATTATATAAGTAATAAGTAAGAGTCCTAATAATAATCTTTAGACTAAAACTAGTTAATTTTATATCTTAAAGAGTCTTCTTTTATCTATACCCTATTATTATCTTTCTTATTTACTTTTTTAACTCTCTTTTATAATCTATTTTACTCTTCTTAGCTAGTAATAGTCCTTTATTACCTAAAATAATAGTTAAAAGAGGATAAAATAATCTTTAAAGACCTTTATTAAACTATTCTTAGAGAACTTACTAAGAAATTTCCTTTATCTACTTATATATAACTATATATTAAATTATAGACTTACTATATCCCTATATATATCAAAAATTCTGCTTCTAGATCTAGACTCCTACTTATATAACTTACTCGGAGAAATAGAGGACTAGTTTCTACTTAGTAAGAGAGGATAAGATCCTAGAAGCCCTTTTCCTATATAATTAGCACCTTTAGTTTCTATATAGGGCTATACTAGGCTATATAGACCCCTTTATATACTTATGGATACACTAGGTCCCCTTAGGGGACAGTATTTAGTATATTGGAACCCTAACCTAATAGAAACCATGCAATCCCTTCCGAATCATATTAGCTTGTTTTATATAAATACTTTGAATATATACCCCTTAGGATATACTAGATCTAGGATCTCCTTATTAGGACAATTTATCTAATCTAAACTAGGATTTATTATATATATTATCTATTTCGTTATCTATAGATAAATCAGCTATTTATTTAAGTATATATAGCTCTATTCCTATAATCCGGTTATAGATTAGAGTTATTAACTCTATATTAGAAGTGACCTATTCTAAGTTTAGTTATCTAGATAGCCTATTAATAGGGTTTGTTTTTCTAGATTAGTGTTTTATAATAAAATTAAAAGATATTAAGTATATATATTATTAAGCTTACCTTCTATTAAGCTTCTATTATATTATAAATATATATAGATTAGTATAATCTATTAGTACTTCTATCTTATACTTACTCCTATTAAGATAGTAATACTATTATTAGAATAAATAAATAATTGTATAGAGTTCCTAGTCCGGAGTAATATAGTTTAGCTCTAGGCCGGAAAACTTATAGGACTAGAATATAACTAGATACTATATTCTATTATTATCTAGTTAAGAGAGGACTCCTATTATATCTTTATTAGAGATATCTATTTTAAGTCTAATCTTTTTCTTAGGATTAAAATATTGAATAAGATCTATAGATTTAAAGACTTCTTTTAGTTACTAAAATATAGTTAAAGTAGGTCTAATAAGTTTAACTAAGCTAGGTTTTCTTCTATTCTTTATTCCTTTTAGAAGATTAGTAAGAGAGGTAGTTATAAGAGAGAACTAAGATATAAATCTATAATAGAAATTATAAAATCTAATAAAGACTTAAATATCTTTATATATTTTAGGTTATTCTTACTATAAGATAGCTTTTACTCTTTTCTTATCTATATAAATACTATTTTTATTAATAATAAGACTAAAGAACTTAATATTCTCTTAATAGAAATCATACTTTAACAGTTTAGTATAGAGACTAGTATTTTATAAGTATTCTAGGACCTCTTTAATAGCTTTAATATAGGAGTTACAATCTTTAGAAAAAATAAGGATATTATTAAGATAGATAATATAAATAATATTAAATAAATTATTTAAAGTATTATAAATATAACTCTAAAAAGTTATAAGAGTATTTATTAAACTAAAAGATATAACTATATACTTAAAATAACTATATCTAGTATAGAAAGCTATCTTTTATTTATTACTTTCTTATAAGCAAATCCTATAATAAGTATCTTTAAGATTAATCTTAGTAAAGATCTTAGCCCCTACTAATTAATTAAGGATCTCTATAACTAAGAAAAGAGAGTACCGGTTCTTTACTAATATATAATTAAACCCTCTATAGTTAATATATAGATATAGATCTCTATCTTTCTTTAGAGTAAAAAGGACTAATATATCTATAAAGCTTTTTAATAGATAAATATATCTATTTCTAAGATTATCTTAGATATATTAATATAAGGTTTTAAGTTCTTTATATAAGAGAGGGTATAGAGATCCTACTAGTAGAGTATATCTCTTAATTATCTTAATTATATAATCTATACTAGAATTTTAGGATAGGATCTCGGCTTTTGAATTATTAAAGATATATTAGTACTCTTCTAGTTCTAGAGATAGCTAAGTCTAATCAATTAGTTTATAAACCTAAGATTCTTTATCTTTATCTTCTAGTAGCTAGATATCTTCTAGTATTTTTACTACTATAAAGCAGATAGTCCTATTCTTATAATCTTTTATAAAGTAATATAGGCTTACTAGTTTAAAGTTTAGAGTTCTAAATTACTAGATTCTACTTTTATAGTTAATATTAATATTAAATTTATAAAGAAATATTATTAAAAGTAATATAAGGCTATTATATAAATAATTAATTATAATATATAATTATAAAATAGTCTTTATAATCCCTCTAGAATCTATAAGTATTATAGATACTATATAAATATCTTATATTTATAGCTAATCCTAATTTACAACTTATAATAGAGATACTAAGAGAGATACTTATTAAAGCTTTTAAGCTAATATAAACTACTTACTAATAAGATCTAATTCTATATAAGTATCTAGGTCTATAGTAATTTTAGTACTATTATAAAGGATTACTTAAATACTTAAATATATATTAGTCCTTATCTATAGGAGTAGAGCTAGATCTTTAGGACCTAATTTAGCTCCTTTACTTTTCTCTAGATCTTATCTTCTTAGATAGAGCTTACTTTAGTCTTCTTATCCTATTCCTTTCTATTTATCTTACTAATTTATTAAATTATCTTCTTCTAGAGATAATTATAAGTATAATATTTTAGATCTCTATAGATAAAATAGGTTTCTTTCTTTATATTTTTACTCTCTTTCTATAATTAACTAACTAGATCTATATCTAGTAATATAGATCTATATCTTTTTTATAAGTTAAAGTAAATCTTTAAGCTATCTCGACCTCTACCTCTACTATAATATCCTTCTTAAGGATATTTTCTATAATAATTAGGACTAATATTAGTATTCTAGTTATTATTCTATTAGAAATTAGATACTTAGCTATAATAGTTTTATTTCCCTTTCTTATTAGATCTATATTAGTAATATTTATCCTTTTATTTCAGATTTACAAAGTATATATACTATTAGATAATAGTATATTTTACTATATTATCTCGATTGACTTTATTATCCTAAGAAAGACTATTATATACTACTATCTTATTTTATAACTAGGAATCTAACTTACTAAAGAATAGCTAAGCTTTTATAATAGGAGTTTATAATTTAAGTTAATTCTTCTATCCTACTAGATAAGTATTAAATATACTTAGATCTTAGGTTATTTAGTACTAAGTCTCTTAAATCTTAATAGTAATAGTAGATTTAAGGTTTAGAGTATTTTATAAAAGGATTAAAGTCTAAGTTTTAAAGCTATCCTAATCTCTCTTTACTTTCTTATAGACTTCTATAATCTTATTTTAAAGATAGCTTTATTACTTATTTTTATAATTATTAGTTAAATAGTTCTTAATAGCAGTTACTTTTTAAAGGCTAGAAATATATTTCTTAGATATATCTTTAAATAATATATCTAGATTATATAACTATTACTTATAATACTTTAATAAAAAGTTCTTATTAAAGACCTTAATATCTTACTTAATTTTACCCTTCTAGCTCCTATTATTATCTTTATTATTAGTATCTTAGTATCTCCTCTTTCTCTATCTATTTAGGTTATCTTCTAACTAGTATATCTTCTTTTATACTTATTATAGCTTAAGGGTATAAAGCTAACTTTCTAGTTCTCTTAGATTACCTCCTAGAGTTAATCCTATATTACTAGATCTAGATTAATCTATAATAGTTATAGAGATATCTTATTAGGATTCTATTTCTAGGGTTATTAGTTATTCTTACTTATAAAGTTCTTTAGATTCTTTTATAAAGCTAATAGCTAGTCTTTTAGTAGGGATAATAGGTTATCTTACTTCCTATATAGCTTTTATAATATATATTAGGTCTTCCTCTAGTTATATACCTCGAGTTATATATTGCTTTCTCTTATCTACTATTTTCCTTAGTAACTAAAGAAGAAGGATTAGAAATTGTAAAAGAATACTAGTTTTTAGGCTAGTCCTATTAGTTAGGAAGGAATAATAATAAGAGAGAAGCAATATATTAGTATTCTCTATACCAAGACTAATCCTTACTAAAGACAAGTTCTTTATAGGTGAGATCCTTTATGAATACAGCACCGAATTATATATATAACAATAACAGCTACTAGGGTTATATATCTCTTTGTTCTTGTAGTAAGTGACGAGATGCTTACCTGTATATACATGAACAATGAATATTGCACCAATGGATTCCTGAGGCGTCTTTGTATGCCTTAGGTTGAAAGGACTGTTATCTTTTACACTATAAATGACTATAGTACCTATACTAGCAATCTTAGTCTCTATATTACCTACTTTGATGTTGCTTTATACGCTTTTAAAGGTACTAAATAGGCTTTAATTGTTATATATATAGATTTGAGTATTTATATTAACTACCTACCTATCTTCTATAGGTATAGTTATAGCTTTAAAATCTCTTATTTTAGTTGATATAATAGTATCAATTTTAACTGCTATGTTTGTTATTAGGAAGCTAAATACTTTATTATCTAAAGTTATATTTGCTTGTTCTTTAGTAAGGGTCCCCTCTTTGCTTTCGGTAAGTAAGGCTTGCTTCTTGTTAATGATAGTCTTCTATTTTGGATTAGCCTTTATAGCTTTCTTCTATTTTTATTTTAATGCTGTTGATATCTGGTATCCTAGAGATCTTCTCTCTTTGTAGATCTCCTAGTAGTACTATGGTATATGGGGTTTATAATATATTTTTCTATATAGGTAGTGTTTAGTCTCTAGATCTTCTTGTTTTGACTTAGTGGACTTAGTCTCTGAAGACTTTGCTTCTTTATAATCTTGCTATGTTGAGAAGGCTGCTTTTAAGATACCTCTTTGATTATCTGGCTTATTATGGGTAATCTTCTAATAGGCTCTATATCGATTGATTATATTGCTGAAGAGGATGTTATCTTTATCTTGAAGTTATAGGACCTATGTTTTATGGAATCTAGGTGATATGATAGAGATTGCTTTAAGGAATTAACTCTTTATATTATCTGCTTCTAGTATCTTTGCTTTCTTATACTGTTGTTGAAGCATTTGTCACTCTAGAAGTCATTTGTTAATATCTGTATAACAATCTAGGCCTCTATCCAAGTTCTGTTATTGCTAGTGAAGCCTTACTTTGTATATTAGGTCACTTTCCGGTACAAATTGTTTGTGGAGATCGAGTATTAGCTCTAATAATATCTCTAAATTATCAATTAGCGGTTGATAGGAGTTATCAATTGACTACTGTGATTCGGAAGGGATTACATGGTTTCTATTAGGTTAGGGTTCCAACATACTAAATACTGTCCCCTAGGGGGACCTAGTATATCCATAAGTGTATAGAGGGGTCCGTACGGCCTGGTATAGCCCTATATAGAAACCAAAGGTACTAATTATATAGGAAAAGGGCTTCTAGGATCTTATCCTTCCCTACTAAGCAGAAACTAGTCCTCTGTTTCTCCGAGCAAGTTATATAAGTAAGAGTCTAGATCTAGAAGCAGAATTTTTGATATATATAGGGATATAGTAAGTCCGTGATTTAATATATAGTTATATATAAGTAGATAAAGGAAATTTCTTAGTAAGTTCTCTAAGAATAGTTTAATAAAGATCTTTAAAGATTGTTTTATCCTCTTTTAACTATTATTTTAGATAATAAAGAACTATTACTAGCTAAAAAGGGTAAAATAGACTATAAAAGAAGATTAAAAGAGTAGGTAAGAGAGATAATAATAGGATATAGATAAAAGAAGACTTTTTAAGATACAAAATCGACTAGTTTTAGTCTAAAGATTATTATTAGGACTCTTATTTATTATTTATATAATTAAGTATATCTCTCTCTAGTAGTTATTTATTATTTTTTCTAGTTTTTACTTTATCTTTCTCTTTCTCTCTCTATTCTTACTCTTTATTACCTTTTCTATCTCTTTTTATCTACTTTTATCTTATTTAAGTATATTCTTTATTAATAAGTTATTATTAGATATAATTAATAGTATCTAAGAAGGTTTTAAGGACTATAGAGGCTTTCTCTATAGCTATATATAAGAATCTAATCCTATTATTAGTCTTTAGTTAGGCCTTATATATTATATAGGCCTTTTATAAGAATAAACTAGATCCCTAGGATACTAAGCTTATTACTATAACTAAGATTAAAGAGTAGGTATTAAAAATACTTATTATTACTTATAATTTAGATCTAACTAATCCTATTAATATTAATAATATTAGTCTTATCTTTATTAATCTTCTTATAGGGAGATAATAAGACTAGGATTTCTATATAATAATATATATAATAGTTTAAAAGTTATTAGATATTTACTAATTCTAGCTCTTTTCTTTAGATTCTTCTCTTACTATTCCTAAATCTTTTAGTAGACTTAATAAAGCTATTAGTATTAGTAAAGATAGTATAAATAATAGTAATACTAGTAAAGATACTATAATAGCTAATAGAGATAATAATAGTAATAATAAGAGTATAACTAAGGATAATAATAATAATAATAATAGTATTAAGAAGATTATAGACCTATTTATAGCTAGTAGTAATAGTAATAATAGGACTAAAGTAGCTAAAGTTATTCTCTTAACTAGTCTTCTTATTCTAGATACTAAAGTAGTTATTATATCTCTAGCTATATCTATCTATAGTAATATTAATAGCTAGTCTTATATTTTACTTAATAGTATAGTAACTAGTGTCTATTTAACTAGCTAAGTTATAGCTAGAAATACTAATTTAGATATAAATAGACTCCTATTACTTACTTATTTATTATTAAGCCTAATAGATTAGTTATAGTTTTATATAAATCTATAATATCTCTTACTTAATTAGTATACTAGTAGAACTCCTTATATCTTTATCCTAGTTAATATTTATACTACTCTTAGTTAGTTAATTAGCTATAAGACTCTAGTAGATTATATTTATAATCTTTATATTTATAGAAATAGTCCTTTTAATAGGTATTATATTGTTTTCTTACTTAGTTTAGGTTTTTAGTAGTCTCTTACTTATATAAGTTACTAGTTTTCTAGTATAGCTAATAAATATTCCTTTTATAAGTCTTCTTTTAGATCTATATTATTATATCTATATTACTAATATATATAGATACTATTAGTAATATATCTAACCCTTTATATTAGTTATATAATCTTATATATTAGTTTTAGTCTAATAGTATTCTATTAAAAGATCCTAGTTTAGTCTATTATATAGCTATTATCTAGTCTATTAAGAAGATTAAAGCTAGAGTAATTAGTAAGACTCTTATTATAAATACTATTAAGATAGATATCCTTATTCTAGCTCTTACTATTAAGAAAGAGAAGAGTAAGAAGACTAATAAGGATAAAGATAAGATAAAAGATTATAATAAGGATAAGAATAAGACTATAATAGACTTTTTAACTCCTAGTAAGAGTCTAAAGAAGTATATAGCTAAGGATTCTCTTACTAAGAAGGATAATTCTAGAAAGAAGAAATATAAGAAGTCTAAGAAGATCCTTAACCCTCTTATATAGATAAAAATAATCTTCTATTTAGATTCAGTTTATAATATAGAGTTATATTAAATCTCTCTAGACTAGCTAAAGATATACTAAGATAAAGATAAGACTTATTTTATAGATATTTTTATATATCTCTATAAGATCTATATTTAGATTAAAGCTAACTACTATATAATATATATAATTATCCTATTAAATAGATAGACTAAAGAGACTACTAATAAAGAGGAGAAGGAGGTAGAGAAGTCTAAAAAAGATAGTTTAGGCTTAATTAATATTCTAAATACTTAAGACCTAGTCTAGTAGTATTTTTTAGGATTTTATAGTTTCTTATAGAGGTTTTATACCCTTATTCTTTATTATTTATTAGATTCTAAGATATTTATATTAATTTTTCTTTATACTTAATATTATTTAAGCTTTATCTTTTATAAATAACTCTATCTATTATATTTTAATAAGAAATATAATTTAGTTATTCTAGTTTCTTACTTTTATAGCTATAAATATTCTAGATCTCTCTTAATAGAGATAGAATAATAACTATAAATAGATATACTAGTTAGACTAAATCTTATTTAGATTCTTAATAAGTATTCTCTACTAATTTATATCCTAAGGATTTATATAAATCTAAATCCTTAGATTTATAGTTATTTACTTCTAAGTCCTATTTATTAGTATCTAATAGGTTTTACTTAAGTATCTTATTAATAGTTTCTATTCTTTATCTTTTATATATAGCTACTTATATCTTTATAATAATATATTTAACTATAACTTTCTCTTTTAGGAATTTAGTATAGGCTCTTAACTATCTAAATTCCTACTATTCCTTTCTTATAAAGATAGATAGATTTATATATATAAGTAAAGAGGACTTAATCTTATTAAGGATCTTATAAAGCTCTTTAGGATAGCTAATTTTCTATCTAGCTTATCTTAAGACTAATTAGCTAGTTAGTAAGACCTATAAGATTAGATCTCCTTTAATATTTATATTAATAAATCTAGCTCTATTAATAAGATTCTTTAGAATATATCTATTTAGTTCTATAAGTATATATATCCTAAATAGATAGGCTTATATAATCTTATATAATCTAAATTATATATTCTTAAATTTCTATTTTACTTTATTTTATACTAGAACCTAGTTATTTAATTTAAAGCTTATCTTTATAATAGCTATATTATAGATTTTCTATTTCTTAACTATATAGATAAGTAAAAGCTTATTCACTTTTAAGTAAGTATCTATAAGCTATTATATTTATTTATCCTAGTTAATATTTATCTAGATATCTAGAGATTTATTACTATTAGTAGTAATATATAGATATATATTATAGACTAGAAAGTAAGAGCTCTTTTTTATAATAGTATATTCTTATATATAAGTAGTAAATAATACTTTTATTAGATATTTATCCTATAATTTTATAGGTTTATCTATAAGATATTTTATAAGTATATAGCTAACTAATCTATTAAAGTTTTCTACTTTACTATTTATCTAGGGATAGTATAGTATAATAGTTCTATAGTAAGCTCTAAATAGTTTTATAAAGTATTATATTACTCTAAAGAGAAGGTTTATACTATTATCTAAGATTAATTTATTAAATATACTATAATATATATAAATATTATAATATAAGAACTCTCTAAGGGTCTCTTTAGTAATATCTAGAATTACTTATATAACTAGCTAGTCTATAATATAGTTAATTATAGTAATAATCTACTAATTCCTATTTAATATAGTTAGAAGCACTCTAATAAGATTAATATCTTATTATTTAAATAAGTAGATATTAGCTATTACTATATATTAGACTATCTCTTATTTAAGATCTTTATAGGATCCTTATAATACTTAATAGTTTATATAGTCTTTTATAGACTTCTTAATATCTACTTAGATTAATAACTACTATCTTTAGGAGTAGATAATATTATTAAGGCCTAAGAAACTAAGATATCTAAACTCTTAGTAGATATTCTATACTAGTTTAGTTTAGAATAGCTTTTCTAGATATAGAGAGATAATACTATCTTTATAGGTAAAGATTAAGATCTAGTTCTCTTCTAGGAAGGCTTATATAAATATATATATACTCTAGAGACTAAGTTATCTAGTATATTTCTTTATAGCCTTCTTTATAGTACTATTATCTAGCTTTATACTATTTTTTAGGAATTAAATTATAACTACTAACTATTCTTTCTTAGGGATACTTTAGATTATTATTATTATAATAAGATATATATCTTATATAGATTATTTAAGGCTTATATTTACTAGTATAGTCCTAGTTAGATCTAGTTAGTAGCTAATAGTATCTACTATAATATTTTCTAAATCCTTTTAGTAATATATAACTAACTAGTATTACTAAAACTTAGTAATCTATTATATAAGATATTTACTATACTTCTTTATAATATTTAGATATTATAAGTATATATTATTAGTAATAATAATAGTTTTAAAATAGTCTTTATTAATATATCTATCTTATATATAAATAACTTCTTTAATAGCTAAGAGTTCTTTTTTATAAACTAGATAGTTAAGCTCTATTTTATAGAGTTTCTGGCTATTATAGATAACTAGATATAACTTCTTATTATTATCTTCTTATATTAGGACTATTCCTAGGATCTATTCTAAGATATCTATTTTAATAATATATAGTTTATTCTAGTCTAGCTATTTTAAGACTAATATAGATATAAGTAGGTTTTTGACCTTCCTAAATATACTTTTATAGGCTTCTATCTAAATAATAAGATAGAAATATTATTTCTAGAGGGTACTATTACTCTTCTTTAGGAGTTTATATAGTAATATATAGACTTTTAAGAAGTTATAGATAAATCTCTAATAGTAAGTAGCTAATCCTATAAATTAGTAGATATTATAAACTATTTTTAGTTATAGCTAGTCTTATATAGCTTTAATCTTAATAGAGAGTAGTTAGATAATCCTATTCCTAATAATATAGCTATAGAATTCTAATTCTTAGATAGTAAAGATATATTTATATAAGAAGATATATAATTCCTATTCTTTTAAGAGTACTAGAACCTATTTAATATACCCTCTATACTCTTTAAGAGAGTTAGAGAAAATAAGGATATTATTAAGATAAACTACTATATTATATTCTAATAATAGATATAGGATATTATTTACTATTAATTAAAATATTATAGGAATATTATATAGTCTAAAAGATATTACTAGCTATTTATACTTTCTCTAGATAGTATTAAATATAATCTTTTTAATAGAGTCCTTCTTTATATAGATCTATTAATATCTAGCTATAAAATCAATTTTTAAAAGAACCTAAGTATTCCTAATAATATCTAAGAGCTCTTAGATCTATAATAGAAGATATCTATTTTTCTCTATTATATAGTTTAGGGCTTTATAGTTAATATATATTCTCTATTTCTTATATAACTTCTATATAAATACTACTAGAAAGCCTTATATACTACTAGACTATTAGATTAAGCCCTTCTAAATAAGCTCCTTAACCTATTTAGCTTATTTATTAAGCTTTTTAGCTAATAGTCTATATATATTAATATTAATAGGATTATTTATATCTATATAGATCTTATATATTATATTTTATTCTAGTAATAAAGTAGTTAGTAGTTCTATATAAAAAAGACTTTTATATTTTATTAGGATTTATTAGATCTTAAGATTATTATATATAAATAGACTAGAAATAGTCTTTTTAGATCTATTATCTATTAGATAAACTATAAATAAGAATACTTTATATTTATTTATTTATAGAATCTAGTATATCTACTATACTAAGATTAAATTAATATATATACTATCCTTTATAATTATCTATAAATTACTAGTTAGATAGATAATATATATATAATAGTTAGTATCTATAAGGATTATAATTAAAGTTTACTAGTTAATATATAGATTCTCTCTATAAAGAAAGTCTTATCTAAAGATAATATTATACTCTATTTAGAGTATCTAGACTTTAATTTATCCTATCTATCTACTAATTCTAATAGAAAGAAATATAAATCTACTTATTTCTAGCTATTTACTATTTATAATAGTAACTAATAGACTTATCTAAGGTTTTTAAATCTAAAAGTACCTAACTAGTATCTTAAAGATATATAGTAAGATAAATATATTACTTATCCTACTATTAAAGAGTATATAAATATATATAGTATTAGTAACTCTTATATAAACCTCTTCTAGATAGAATATAAGTAAATTACTTAATATATTTAGGGAGATAAGAAGAGATAGTAGTTCTCTTTCTTTTAATTACTATAGTAAGGACTTTAAAGTATATATATCTATATTTATAAGATAATAAGAGTTAAGGATATCCTTTATATTAAACTATAATAGCTTAGGAGTCTCTTAGAGATAGTTAATAAGGGCTTCTATATTATATAGCTATACTAGTTTTTTAATAGTTAGTAAGACTATTTAGAAATAGTCTTTTGCTTTTATTTTATCTCTTTTATCTTAGATTTCTAATATATATAGACTAGATATTCCTTTTTTCTATAGTTATAATATTTATAGATCTTAGTTCTTATAGATTATAACTTTATTATATTAATAATCTTATTATTAATATCTATAGTATCTAGATATTAGATAGTTAATTCTTTATACTTCTAGATAATAGCCTATCCTTATTTATATTAAGTAAAATAGAAGATTACTTTCTTAATTATCTTTAGTTAATCCTATTCTTCTATCTATTTAGTATAGTATATAGCTTTAGTCCTAGTAATAAAGTATTAGATAAGTATTAGATTAGGAATACTCTAATTAAGATTAGAGATAATCTATTAGAGATTAGTAGTATATTCCTAGATAGATTAGATATCTTATTTAAGTATTTTATAGTACTTATAAAGCTTCTTAATAGATAGATATTCTATAAACTCTTATTTAATTTATTCCTTAAAGTTAGCCTATATAAAGAAGATTTTAGTACTAAATAGATTATAATACTTTTTATACTATTTAAGATATTATTAAATAGTCTTAATAAGCTTATCTAAAATATAAAGTATTTTAGCTTTATTAGGAGATTAATAACTAATAAGCTTAGCTAGCTTTAAGAAATACTAATTATAATTATATATTTACTTATAGATAGTATTATTAAGGATTATATTATTATAATTAGTAATTACTTAGAGATTATTTAAGAACCTCTTATATATATCCTTATTAATAGCTTATAAGCTATTAGCTATTCCTATAAGAGGTTATCTAGTATTATCTACTAGTACTTATACCTAGAAAGTATCTCTAGTAGCTATAAAGGCTACTATAAGCTATATAGTCTTTATTATAAGTTATATAGACTCTACTATAAGTTATATAGACTCTACTTATTCTGTTTAAAGAGCTTAGGCCTTATTAGCGGCCTATTTAATTAGGAGGTTAATATATTAGGGATCTATACTAGAGTATATATAAAAGAAGATATTTTATTTCTTTCTATTTAGTAGGTTAAAGACTATATTAACTTTAGTTAGAAGGTTATTCTAGGATTAGGCTTTTATTAGTCTTTAGGAGATCTATTTAGATATAGTTATTTTTCTAAATAGTTTGATTTCTTTCTTAAAGAAAGTAAAGATCTATCTTATTAGTTCCTTTTATTAGATTAGGAAGCTATTACTTTATAATAGTATCTAGATATAGATCTAGCTAGATTTTGTCTAATATTAGCCCTATATATCTCTAATCAGACCTATATAAGAGTATATATAGCCTAATTTCCTATATTTATAGATCTATCCCTTCTTTTAGTCCTTTATATCTCAGCCTTCTATACTCTAGTAGGTAATTGTCCTCTTCTAGATTAGTTAGAATATTTTAAGGGAGATAAAGATTAGAAAGGTAAGTAGAGAGCTCCTATACCTAGTCTTTATAGGTCTACTAGATTGTTATTAGGATAGTATAAGATTGTTTAACATTGTCCCTGCCTCTATTTAGGCCTAGGCGTTGTTATCTTGTGCCTTCCTAGGCTAATTGTAGGAGATAGCCTATACTGATATACTACTAGATGTGATTCGGAAGAGATCGCATGATTTCTATTAGGTTGGGGTTCCAACATACTAAATACTATCCCCTAGGGGGGACCTAGTGCATCCATAAGTGCATAGAGGGGTCCGTACGGCCCGGTACGGCCCCGCATAGAAACCAAAGGTGCTAATTACATAGGAAAAGGGCTTCTGGGATCTCACTGCCTAATTGCTAATACTACTATCAGTAACCCCTTGATTTTTGATAGATAGGCTTTATACTTTGTGTCCCAATCTGATCTTAGAGATTGCCTTATATAGAACCAGTTTTCTGGGTATTCCTTTATAGCTTCTTTAATAGAAATGATCTCTTCTAGTTTCTCTAGTTTAGGATGTTCTTCTTTCTTTAGAGACGGATCGTATTAGTCCTATACTTCGTAAGCAATTGCAATTGCCTTAATGTACGGAAGCTATAAACTCTATGTGTCTGTATCCTTCAATATGATGCGGGAAGGTGCCGCGGAGAGAGGTAACATTGTTGCGTATGTTGTCGATTTTTGTTAAGAAATCTGGTTTCTTTTCTTCGAAGGAGGGGTTGCTTCGTCGATTCAGGGGTTGACTTTTGTCAAATCGCCCTACTTTCGGCGACAGCGAGGTGAATGTATGGTCTAATGGTGTAGACTGATCTTCAATGGAACGAAGCCGGGCTCATAACTGACAGAAATAAACGGGTACGACAGCTGTATGCAAAATGACATATGTATATTTTTCTAACTAACTAAATTGACAAAATCCGCTGGTTTTCCAATCTGTGCGGACATCGCTGATTAAGCAATGTATATGTTTTTGTATGGTACCGTTATCATGGCGGTCCATTGATTTTCCGGTTTGTAATGACTTGGTAATTTTGACCATGCATGATGCTTGGTACTCGACAGTTTTCTAAGCCGACAGCAGAAAAAAAGGCGGAAAGGCTTTGAAGTATACATAACCTTTTGAAAAAGATAAACTGGTTTAACACCATAAGATTACTATAGAGTATATAATTGTAAAGTATGGATTCCATTATAGAGTATACAAATCAACTCAATTATAGAATATACGCTTGAAATTATCAATTAAATGGTAAACAAGTTAATACAATTTTGACTAGGAAGGTAGATAACTAAATTACTGCTGGCAATATTATCCAATGAGAGAGTTAAGTTCGGATGGCATAAATAGTCGCCCGTACCACCTAAACCATAACCAAATCACAAACTACTACAGTTCCCTAATAGGGCCCTAACAAAACCCTTTTTTATATAAAATAGAGGTCTTAGTATATATAAACTAGGTGACTTATACTAATATATTATTATTCCTAACCTTTTACATATGAAGACATATCTTAAGCTTGAAAGAGTTAGTTCAATACGGACCATAGCCACACGCTAGTAACCAAGTTTTGGTAGTCTATGGCCTGATAAACAAAGCCCATATGCATTGCATGATCGACAATAACTAACTATACGCCCCTCGAGGTCTAACTGCCAAATCTCCATAATGCACATTATACTCTTTCTTGAAAAAGAAACTCACGGTCGCTTAACAGTGTTAATTTAGGATTTATATATATGAGATAAGATGCGTACTATTATATAGCGATAAATTCAGTTTTTTTTTTATTCACCTTTGGTAACGTGCAGGACGAAAAGCAAACTTGCGTTAAATTCCGTATTTTGGTAGTCTCCTTCCTATCACAGAGACGGAGGACGGCTAGGGAGTAGAACAAGGCTAGAGAATCTCGGCACAACATGCAGCCTTGGCCCACCCCCCTGTCAAGGTCAATCCAATGATTGTCAACGGGAACCTCCGCATAACGTGGCTAACACTGCACCAACCCTCTTTAGGCTTCAGCCGTGGATCATGACACCACGCTTATGTCCCAGCACCCAATCCCATTTGTTGAAACTGCTACAGGATTGCGGGACAAACGGCTGAAAACCGTTGGACATTAGTACCGGTTGGCATTTCAACAGCCCCTTAACCTCCTCCCTTCACCCTCCTTCCTTGTTAATCCCGAGGGGCCAGAAAACCATGGCGAAATCAAAACATATTGAAGTGGTATGTCAATTCATCGGTTGTTCTCCTTGCTATTCTAACAAGCTATAGGATACGGATGTCTACCTGCCAGCCAAGTATGCCGACGATTGGCAGTCGTAAATACTCCCATTTCCCTCGTTTTTCCATGTCATTAATCTCTAACATGACATGTACTACACAGGGAGACTACATCTATCGGTACATCAATCTATAATGGCTTGATGGAAAATGGTAGACGGTATGGTTTCATCGTACATTTGGCACACCCGGGGACTCGGCCCATTGCTTACATGTACTTATTACCTGCAGGTATCAAACGCTGAGCGACAAAGAATATCTGTATGCATATCATATCATCCGGCATTGAAGAAACTGCCAGCTGATACTCGATTCTCACTAGGATTCCGGCCGATGACCTGGCATTTGAGTCCTATGAAGCTGGGTACGCATGAACAACCTTTCTATGTCATTCTTACCCTTAACACTCTCAGTCATCTGCTCGCTCTTGTTTTAGAGTCGGAACGAGAGAACCCGCTATTCAGATCGCCTGTTGGCAAGAACCCTACACACGTGCTCGATATTGGAACGGGTAAGGGTAACTGGGCTATGTACGTCAGAAGAGAACCCTCTATTTGTCCTACCGAACAGGACTTATACTAATATAACACTTAAATAGTGATGTTGCCGACATGTTCCCATCCGGTGTGTTCTAAGCCCCCATATATCGACAAGGTGGTAAACTAAAAGCATACAGCAACTGTCCGGGGAGTCGACCTTTTCCCACCTCCCATTACATGGATGCCACCCAACTGCATTCTCGAAGTCGACAACGTGCTGGAAGAATGGACCTGGAAAACCCCGCTCGATCTAATCCACATGCGAATTATGACTGGCTCGTTCGATCCCGCGGGATGGGATCACGTCTACAAAACCTCTTTTAAGTAAAGCACACCCATGTCCTACCTCCCAACCATATCCCCAGCCATATGCACTAACACCCGATCTCTCGTAGAAATCTACGACCAGGAGGCTGGATCGAACAATATGAAGGTTGTACATCCATCGAATGTGACGATGATAGCCTGCCGGCAGATAGCATCCTACGAACCTGGGGCCCAACTATGGACGCGTGCGGTGCGCGCGCCGGACTCTTGCTGGATACGATTGATACCATGCGCGGCACGATAGAAAAGGCTGGGTTTGTGGATATTCAGGAGAAGGCATATCAGTGGCCGATTGGGCCGTGGGCTCGAGGTCAGAAATATAAAGAGGCGGGTATTGTTAATTTCCAGCATTGGATTTCTGGTATGGAGGGATGGTGTATGTGGTTGCTTACGCGTTTCGGTGCGCCTCATCCTTGGTCCAAGGATGAGGTTACCGTTTATTTGGCAAAGATTCGTTCGGAACTTAAGAATCCGAGATATCATATTTATCAGAGAGCGTGAGTTTGGCATAATCTCGTGGTGTGGTATTGGTGGAACTGTCATGCTGATTCTGGTTTAGACGACGTGTGTGGGCGCGCAAGCCCTTTCCTGGACAGCTTACGCCTGAGATGACTCCTGAAGTGACTCCGATCAAGGACGAGGAGGCGTGAAAGAGGTGGCAGTGACTATTCTCTTGTCAAGTGAGTGAGTTATTGTTGGGTTATCATGATCAGAGGTGTTACAGGAACGGAAATGGATCAAGATATTTGAAAATGCCCACGATGAATATTGCCTATGACTTCGAGTACAAGACATATACCCTGACAGAACACAACTGTACAGCTAGTCAAGTCAGGATAAACCCAGGGTGCCGGCACTGAATGAGGGTTCTGCTTTCATCTGTTGGCATCCTTGTGGTGTCCCGATGGTGCCTTGCACTTTCTGGCTAGTTAAGAGAAAAAGCAACAGCCATGATCTAAGGCTAAGATCGCAAGCGTAGCGATATTAAGATCATGTATTTCATTGAGCTATGTCGTAAGCTAGCTTAATTGCGAAAAAAAATGGCTCCCCCTTGCGCTTTTGATCGCATGGAATTATTGCAACTGTCCAGGATTTGAGTTCCATTGTAACAAATTCAGGATTCCAGTTCCAAAGTCGCCAACTGCGAGGAAAAGGCTCGCCGAACCCACTCCATGTATGTCTTCCACTTGTGAAGATCACCCGATGCCTCCGCACCGGGGAATGCTTTGCTCAGTTCTCTAGTAATCTTCAAAATGCCGAGCGATGCCTCCTGGGCCTTCTCCAACTCTTGTTTGACGGCATTCTCCTTTGGCTTGAAGGAAAGCACAGTGGTGTAATGCTCCGACAAATCATCCAGCCGCCGTTCAGTATCCCCCGGTGCGATCTTAATGAGTTTGGATGTCATGAGATTGCTGATTGCACGGATGTCTTGCTCGTCATCGATACCCGCGACGATGCGGTCAAAGAGGTCGGCCATATGGGTGCGGGAGAAGGAAGTGTCGAGCGAGGCATAGAGAGTTTCGTAGGCACTCTGTAAACGTGGATGTCAGTGGGGGGGCTATGCTGGATAATAAGAGATACTGACCTTTCGCAAGTCGAGACCATCATCCACTTTGTGTTTGAATGGACCCATTTGTACCTCACGAATGAGCTCTGGCTTGATTTTGGTGTCACCAAGAACAGCCGGCAGCAGCTCTTCGAGGTGAGGGAGCAGAAGATCCATCTTGTTATGGATTGCAGAGTTAAGGGTGGTCAACGCAAGTCGGTGGTTGCCCAGATCACTGTCACCAAGCATGTTGGTTAAAAGGGGCACCATCAACGGTCGCAGTACATCGTTGTAAGCATCACTTGAATCAGCAAGGGTGTAGCGGAATGCCGAAATCACCACGCCACGAACAGCCGGGTCATCGTTGGCCAGGTATTCCTGTAAGCATAAGGTTAGTATTGGTAACATAGAAGAACGAGCACGACTTACTCCGAAGTGGGGAATGTAAGCACCAGGGTCAAGGAGTGCCAAGCGGCCCACACATTCAGCCCCGACAGCCCGGTTGTCTTCCTCTTCGGACACAACAAGGAGTGCGTGCCACAGTTTGTGGGCGGATGGTGCGAGATCCGGACGTACGACCTCGGGATGCTGGAGTAATTCTCGCACCGAATGGAGAAGCAAGTAGCTTGGAGCATTAGATTTTCCCAACCCATTCAGAATGATTGGGAGATAAGCCTTGACGCTACCTGCGGCAGCATTTCCGAGGGCAGTGGCGGCGGCCAAGCGCACATGATCTGATTGAGATTCGAAATGGGGAATGAAGATATCCGGGGTCAACGAGCACTCTGGGCCCATTCGCAAGCCGATTTCGCCTAGGATAGCAAGGGCAAGGCATTTTCGGCTATCATCACGTGCAGTCTTCAGTTCTGTTGAGAAATCTTCCATTGTGACTCCGAGATTCGGTCCACCGTGGACCAGAAGGGTGCCAACGGCTCTTCCCACCACTGAGGTGTCCCCTGTAATTCCAACATCACGGAGAAGATTCTGCATCAAACTAGCACCCGCACCTTCGTCGCCAATGACTTTGACCAGCAGCAACAATGCTTTGAGAACAGTTCCGACGAGTGGTTTGGTCACGATCGAGCAGATAGAAGAGATCAAACTGTCGTTGACCATTAGTTTTGCGTTGCCAGGGACAAGTTTGGCAATAATGATCAACGTGGGCGTGAGGGTGTGGAAATCAGCTGCAGTGAGAAGAGGCAAAGCAGCATTCTCCAGTGCTGCGATCGTGTCGGGGGTGAGGTGAGATCTGATGTTGGAGTTCATGGAAAGACTGCGCAGAGTTTCCAAACACGCGCCTCTCAAGGCACGATCGGATTTGCGCAAGTTCGATCCCAGTTCAAGGGCGACATTGTTGACCCAATCGCTGGAAACATCCTGTTTGCGGCTGGCAAGAACGACGACATCATCAACCGCACGAACAGCGGACAGACGAGTTGTCTCGTTCTTCACCCGGTCGACCAAAACAGCCAGACCATTAGATCTCTTCTCGGATGAAAGGAACCCTACACCTCGTTCTCCCGACGTACGTGCGAGAATCACACCGAACACGTGGATCGCCCGTTGACGGACTTCGAGATCAGCGCTTGTGTCGGTGATTCGAGAGTGGACAACATCATAGAGCTTCTGCAGCTGCAGGGTGACATCGGAAGGATTGGCAGATACGCGTGGGGGTGTAATTGCTTTCACGATTTGCTCCACGGCGCCTAATGCCTCACTACTGACTTTGTAGTTGCGGTCATTGACGGCTCCGACCACTCCGGGCACCAGGGCGATCAGGAATGGCAATAGCGCGTCGGACAGATGGGTCTCGGCGATCACGGCAATGAGACCCAGGGTTTCTATTTGGAGGGTACCTGCACTGACAGCAGCCCCAGTATGAGCCGCTGTGCTCCCTGAGAGAGATGAGGTCTTGAGGGCATCCGCAATGAGGTCTTCAATTTGTTGAAGATGGTCAGCGAGACCACCATAACGAACTAGTGAAAGGCTTTTGAGGAGAATGATCGCAGCTTGCTTGAGCGGAATCGAAGCCTGCTTCCAAACTTTGACAAGGTTCTGTACGATCAAAGGTACGGAGCGGGCCAGATCAGCCTGAGAACCAGATTTGGGGGACGATGGCACAGCAGGAGAATCAATCGCTGACGAGGTTCCAGCACTCGGCTCGAAGTCGATCATTGACGCATCACTATCTTGGCGTCTGCGCTTGCGAGAATTCTTCGAACCACCCACGGCCTCCAGGAAGTCATTGGATGTGACGATCATGGAACCCTCGCCTGTTTTCCTAACAAGCGCCGTCAATGTCGACACTACTTCGAGTTTCACACTCTCTTCTCTTTCCCTGCTAATTTGGGAGATCAGAGCTGGGGCAATTTGCTGAAACAAGGCGGAAGCGTCCGAAGTGCGACCAAGCCCGTAGGTAGAGATGACGGTGTAGAGAAGCTTGGCAGCACATCGGCGTACCTTCCAGCTCACGTCGTCAATGTCACTGTAGCCGCCTTCTTCCTCAAAGTCGTCGAATTCGTCGTCTTCCAGGTCGGGCTCCTCCGTGGCATCGTCACTCCCATCGTCCTGTGTGCCTCCCATCTCCTCATCGTCCTCCACCTCGGCAACGTTTGGATCGTATTTCAAAAATCGAAGAGCTGATCGAGTGGTGTTCGTTAGGTAAGGTTGCATCTGTTTGTTGCAGGAGCTGATCAGCGCCTCAAGCGTGACCAAGGCGGTCTCGCGGAGCTCGTCCGCCTGGGGATCATGTTCGTCGTCGTCGGAGTAAGACGACATTGTGGCGAGGGTGGAAGTACAATAGAGGTATTTTGATGAAATAAGTAAAGTGAAATCGGGTTGACTCTGGCGGACACACGCGCTGGAGACGTTGGTGTCGGGTCACCGTCACGGAGCCTAGAGTCGCAGGCAAGCTAGCTGCCCCGCGCTAGTCCAGATCTGGCGATAAACTCACGTGCGCGACCTCTACTGCAAAAAGTCGAGCAGATCGAGTGACGGTTGGGCACGTTGTTTGGAGGCTAGAAGAGCTTGAAGGCCACCTTGTTTTCTTGCTTTGGCTCTCTTCTTGCTGCTCTGGTTGTCACCTGCCTTGGGATCCGTTGAGGCCTGTGTCGAACCTTTAACGTCAACCCCTACAGGAGTTGACCCTTGAGTAGATGTAACCGTAGTTGCTCTAGAAGAAGGTTTCGAGACAGGCTTCCTTGAATTCCTTTGAGGTAGCACTGTCCGCTGCTGGCAGCGTAAACACTTGTACACTGTGGCACCCGCGGATGCCGCTCCAGAGCTTAAAGGCTTGCTTTTTTTCGGCTTGATCTTAGTAACTTTACTCCATTGGGCGTTTCTAATGCTACCACACGCTCCACAGTGATCTTTCTTCTGCAGGACACTCAATGACTTAGACTCTTCGTGGAGAAGCCGGGTGTGCACCGCTAGCAGATGAGCCGATGTCGACGAACCGAGGGGGAGGGCCGAGACAGCCTGAATGAGAAAGGAAGGATCGATGTGAGACATTGTGCGCGGTATTTCCTAATGAGGTAAAAGGAATTTAATTTCAAAATCCAAAATCAATCAATCAATCGAACAAAGAAAATGGAGACAATAGGAGAACAAAGGGGACAAACGGAAGACAATAGGCCAATCCGTTTGCTATTTTCCTATTCAGAGATTTGCCGCGCGGGAGCTTAAAAGCCAGCTCCACCCAGCCGCTTCTTCCCATCTACATCTCTCTGCTCTCTACCCTTTCCATCTTCTACCCACTACTCTTCTCTTACTCACCTTTCTTTTTTTCTTTCCTGCAACTCTCATCGACTTTGTCGCAGGAGTTTAGCTACAAATTTTCCTTTCTGACAGCCTCGTTCTGAGGTTTGTCTTCTGTTTTCTGTGCTATCACAATCCGAGAGCTCAGTCGGATTCGTCCACGATGGCACCAGTGCGCATTGCCGTGGAAGGCTGCGTAAGTGACATTGCATGCATGGAGAGAACCCCCACTTCATGTGACATATCCCACTTCATAGCTTGTTGCTAATCATTTTATACAGGGCCATGGCAGTCTTAATGACATCTATGAGACCGTGGAACGCAAAGCCACTGAGAAAGGCTGGGACTCTGTTGATCTTGTGATCATTGGAGGAGATTTCCAGGTGGGTTCCCTCTCATGCCTCATTCCACACGAGCTCAATATTGACTGACCAAACCAGGCTTTGCGTAACGCCAATGATGCGACTTGTCTTTCGGTTCCCGATAAGTTCAAGCAAATCGGTGATTTTCACGAGTACTACAGTGGTGCCCGTGCTGCTCCTTACTTGACATTGTTCATCGGAGGCAATCATGAGGCCAGCAATCATCTTTCCGAGCTCTACTACGGCGGTTGGGTGGCTCCCAACATCTACTTCATGGGAGCAGCCAACATCGTCCGCTTTGGACCTCTCCGAATCTCCGGAATGTCGGGCATCTGGAAAGGTTACGACTACCGGAAGCCCCACTATGAACGGCTGCCGTACAACAGGGATGATGTTTCTTCGATCTACCACATCCGGGAGGTGGATGTCCGGAAGTTGCTGCAAGTGCGCACCCAGGTCGACATCGGCCTATCCCACGATTGGCCAAAGGGCGTTGAGAAGCTTGGGGATTTTGCAACCCTGTTTCGCAAGAAGTCAGGCTTTAAAGCTGATTCCGATTCTGGAAAGCTCGGAAGTGTCGCTGCACGTCAAGCCCTGAATCATCTCCGCCCTGCCTACTGGCTTTCGGCCCATTTGCACGTCCGCTACACTGCCAATGTGCCCCATGACCCACCTCGTGCGGATTCCACTCCGTTGAGTCCCCCCAATCCCGATGTTCCTGCCTCTGATACAAACAACGAGGCCCTGGTTCCACGTAGTAATGTCAACACCAGGACCCTTGCTGGCCATCACTTGCTTGGTACTGCCACTGGAGACGAACAGTCTCGCATCAAGGCTTGGAATGAATTCGGAGATAAAGCCCGACGGGCTGAGAAAGAGAAGCGCGACCAAGATGAGTTCATGCGTATGATCAGGGCGAGACAGCCGAAAGCTCCACGCAACATTACGTTCACCGAAACTGCCAAGATTGGACGTGGTCCCATTCAGACATTCGTACGTGGCGCGGATGGAGAGAAAGTCGAATCCGCCCCAGCGGACAGCGAGAACATCGAAAGCCTCGACAAAGTCGGCCAGGGAAACAGCCCTGTGAATACCTCTTCCGAGGAGGTGGTTGCCAAGCAGGAGTTGTCTGCTGAGACAACCGAAGATATCAAGACCACCAAGCTTGTCAAGACGACCCAGGATGTCAAGGTCACTAATGATGTCGCGGATAACATTGACAAAATCAGCATTTCTACGAGCCCCAGCAGCGCCGCAAGCGTGAAGTCTCCTCCGACCGAGAAGGCTCTTCCGAAAGCTGACATCTCTCTGAATTGGGCTGATGATCGCTCTCCCGACCCCTGGTGGAGCGATGGTGTGGATGATCGAGCTCGCGCAGTGGAAGCCGAGCTCCCGACCAGCCTTGAGAAGTCGTGTGTACCCAAGTCTACCCCGAATCACCCAAGTTCCGAATTCCTTCCACCCCCAGAGATGATCAAGAACCTTGTGACTCAGTTCCTGACCTTGGACAAACCACATAATCATGATGATTTTGTTGAGCTACTGGAGATTGAGCCAGTCTCCGAACACGATGATGCCGCGGTGGAGTCTCCCCTGCGACTCATGTACGACAAGGAGTGGCTGGCGATCACTCGTGCCTTTGCTGACGAGCTCGAGTTTGGTGGAAACCCCAAAGGCAGTGTCCCTGCCCACAAGGGATATGCATTCTACCAACAGCGCATTGCCGAGGAGGAAGAATGGGTGCACGAGAACGTTGTTAAGACTGGCTTGCTGAACATTCCGACTGACTTTGTCCCAACTGCCCCCGTCTACGACCCTGGTGTATCGATCAACACACGGGAGCAGCCAAAGGAGTACACCAACCCGCAGACGTCTGCATTCTGCAATCTGATTGGCATTGAAAACAAGTTTGACATGAGCGAGGAAGAACGTCAGGCTCGTATGGAAGCCGGCCCACGCCCCGATGAACCTCGTCACTTCCAGGGCAACCGCGGTGGGCGCGGTGGACGCGGCCGTGGACGTGGTGGTCGTGGCGGACGTGGTCCTGGCCGGGGCGGTTACGGTGGTCGTGGTGGGCGTGGCAACCCAGGCCCGTCAACCCAGAGCGTTGACGCCTGGTAATTTGACCAGTGCTTGGATCGCCCGCCTACATGGGGGGCGCTTGTGCGCTTCTTTGGTGGCTTGCTGGTGTGAATGAGAAGTGAGAATCTTTTTACGGAATCGAATATCTTTTACCAATTTCATTTGTTTTGCTGTCTACATGTATCTACATGAAGTTATGAATCCGCACCGTGGGCAGAGTAGGGACTGGTTTACTTTAGTCGGGAGGTCCCTTGTTTTTGACTTCAGTTTCTGCATACTAGTGACTCGATAGAATAGCTTGCTCTGTTTCTACATCGCCCGTGTTCTACTTGCACATACCATGTATCCAGGGCGGTGTTTCTGTCACTTCCCTACGCTGTCACTTTTCTATTGTTTCTGTCTTCTATTTCAATTGCAATTTCTATTTCAATTGCCATTGCCTCCCCAATCAGTGAATGAGACTCCAATTCCAGATCACACCGGCCAACAATCTTCTTATTGTAGTAGTGATATCAAAGGTCAGGCCGCTTTAGTTCTACTGGTTTCTAATATTGTAAGCTGTAGGTTATCACCGTGTTGCATACTAAGCAGCTCATTGACAGCATCTATTTCCCAAACTATTTCTACCAACACCAGATTAAAGAGCAAAAACATAGTGGAGACTGGGAAATCAACAAAAAAGGAAGTGCATCATCCGTGAATCGAACACGGGCCTCGTCGATGGCAACGACGAATTCTACCACTAGACCAATGATGCTGTGAAACCAAGTGGATCTGAAAGCTGATTCGTTGGTGATATCTGGTGAATCCCAGTTGGATATCTGAGGGGAGTCTGAGAGTTTAGTTAAATGTAAAACCAATTCTTTACCTACTGTTATTTCCAACCTTGGAAGGTTGATGTTATAATAGACTTTGAATATTGATTTGTGGAAAAAGGATGAGTAGTGTTCCTATTGTATCTGAGCATTTAGCTCATTCAATCTCCTCAATGCGCGGACGTCCAGTGTTTTCCCCTGCCATGGGATCAACCCGCAGACCGGCGATCCTGTCACCCAGTCCAAATTGTGGACTGAAGGCTTCTTGATCATCCTGGGCGCCAATGCCCCACATCAAAGACTTCTCCGACCAAGCCTCCAAGCTTTCAATCAAAGCCCGCAGATTTCCACGAGCGAGCCCGTCCTCCTCCGAACCTTCGACGAAGCGGAGAGTGCGTAGCATAGCAGGGATGTTGCCAATGGTCGACTGTCCTTGCATGCTGGAACCATATGGAGCCGCAAAACTGGAAGTCGAGTCGTCCAAAAGCGAAAATCCGAACCCGATATCCTGGTTCCCGCGTGTCTCCCGCGCTGCCTCAAGAGCTTTAAGAATGTCGAGGATCAGAACAATACTCGCCCGACGGAGGATGGCACTCTCCGGTTCCCTCTCGAGGGTTATGGTAGCGAGCGCGAGTTCAACGGCGGAAGAAAGAATGGAAGGGCCGAGACCGAGGATATTGACATTGATGGCCGAGCCAAGAATGGAAATGGCCGATGCCCGGATGCGAAGGTCATCAGGGGCATCATCTGCGGACGCACCGGCAGCCCATGCAGCGACGACGTTTGTGGCGTATTCCGATTGCTCTGGGGATTCCTCGTCCGAATGAAGTTCTGAGAGGTCGAGTTCGGAAGCAGCCTTGGCTACTCCAGATGAAATGGACCAGCCTTCGGGCAAGGCCGATTCTTTTTGCTTTCGTTGTGCGCGTTCCTGTTCCCGTTTCTGCTTGGCAAGTTGCTTCTTGCGGATTTTCTGTGCATGTTGCTTGTTGCCACGCCGTCCTGCGACGGCAACCATAGCCTCACCAAGAATTTTGGCCGTTTCACCGGCCAGTGCATCACCCAGTTCTTGGACCGTTCGCAGTAGAGTCTCACCAATCCTGAGCCTTTCGTCCAATCCTCTTTGTTCGCGTCTGTCTGCGTATTCATCAACCAAGGTTTTGATCACGGTACGTGGGTGACGTGATGCAAGTGTGCCAACTATCTTAATTGCACCCAGATATGCGTATTCCTCGTTGCCAGCGGTCTTGGATGTGTCTGTGATAACTGAGAGCAGGAGTGCGAGGGTTGACCCTACATCCAGAACGGGTGACGAGCTCATGATCAGTTTCGAAATCAGCGATAGGCCCTCGGCCTGCACAGGTGGTAGATCTGAGTTGAGATTCGCAAGTGCTTGACGATGCGTGTCAAGGTCCTGAACATGAGCTGGTACTGCCTTGATTGCGGTTTCATCTGCACCAGCAAGGTGAATCTCTAGCAACATAGACGAGGTAGTTGCTGGCTTCGAGAGGGTAGAAGGGAGAAAGGGAATGAGTTGATCGAGGTCCTTTTTGAGAGATTCAAGGAGGGGCTGGATTTCAGCAGTGGGAGAAAAGTCCGCGGAGGCAAGGAGCGTAGACATCAAACTGAAGGCTGTCGAGACGGACTCGGAAGAGTCATTAGCTGATTCCTCCTTGTCTTTGTCCTCCGCTTCCACGATATTAGCTAAGGATGACAGGGACACCTTGCTATTTACTTTGCCTTTCATCGCTGTTTCTTGTGCGCTGAATCTATGTAACTCCCCATCAATGACTTGCTTGATAAGCTCTAAAACTCGGAGCGGGCGTCGAGTCAGTGCTTCTTTGAAGTTCTCAAGCAGCTTCTCTGCAACCTTGGCACTGACAAGCTTCTGAACGATGTTCTCACTTTCACCAACGGGACCTCCGCTTAATGTGTTGCGAGGGACTGCAGAGCCTTGTGGCTGCACTAGCCAGTTTTGACTGACATAGAGGAAGATATCACCCGTCCGTTCCTCGCTAGGATCTGAGCCAATGAGACTGACGAAAAGCTCTGCTCGTGCTTGGAGAGAATCGATCAGTCGCACCAAATTTGAATGCTCGTTTGTTTTCTCACTCCGCTTTTGCAACGTGATTCCAGCGTTGGAATCTTTAATGTATGTCCACGTCGCACCCCCATCCCAAAGAAGATTATCAACCAGCTTTTTGAGGGGTTGGACTCCAACGGAGATTCCAAAATACGTCTGGAGCAGGGGCAAGACTCTTTCATGGAATGAGGTCAGCCCTTCCTCCTGGGAGAAACAGACCAAGCCCCACAACGGAAGAAGAATCGGATACACGAGTCGTTTCACAAGACCCGGGTTTGGATGCTGCAATGTCAGACATCTCAGTCTGTTTAGAGCCAGGTCCACTGTGACACCGTCCACTAGGACATTGGATGTGGGATCTGCTTCCGCGGGGTCCGGCATAGAGCCTTCGATATCGGTGAAGCGACTGATCCATCGCCTCGATTTAGCCTCGAGATTCGCGGCGAGTGCATTGAATATCGGCTCCACAAAGATGGAGTGCCCAACAGTGCCAGGAGCACCATAAGCACGTTTCCCCAAAATCCCATTGCCGACGACATATGACGCAGTTTTCCGCAGATCTGGATCATCACCGTCTATTAATACTAGCAGCTGGGGGGCGATTGTCTCAAAATAGACAGTTGGATCAAAATCCGATGGCACAGAGGAAAGGAGTCGTGAGATTTGCATGATGGCCTGCACAGTTAAACGAGGGCCATTTGATTGGTCCTGTGCTTCCTGGCCGAGTGATGGGGAGAACTGTGATGCAATAAACATGATGGTTTGCACTACTCCGCCGGGTCGTAGCGGAACTTGCGAGATCTGGCTAGAGATTGTTGACTTGAACCATTGCGCAGTATCCGACTGGAGGAACGCAGACAATGTGGGCAACAAGACGGTTGTTGGGGTGCTGTAGACTGTTAATATTACTAGAAATAGCAAAAGCAATGAAAACATACTCATCAATGATCTTGGCCAGCGTTTTCTGATACGTTTTCCTGTGAGATGATGCCAGGGTATTTGGATTGAAGGCTAGATCAGAAGTTCCACTGATTATGTCACTTAATATACGACCACGAATGATCGGCTGGAGGCTTGGCTTTGGATCGAAGAGCACGTCAACCAGAACGTCAATTATGCGGCGCAAAAGAGGCTCGTCATGCGGTACACTGCTAGCAACCGTTTGAGCCTGCTTTGCAATGACGCCGGCTGGCAATACCGAGATCACCCGCTGCTGCAGGGGGATCCCAACACCAGATGATAGCGAAGGGTATATCCCTTCTAGGGGAAATCAGGTCCAGCAATGCATGTAGCATCCGACGGCGCTTGGCATCTTCTGATGGCGAGTCTTCAACCTCCCCACATGACCGAAGAGACCCGCATTGGTCCTCAGGTGAAACAAAAGCTCTATGGATATTGGCCAAGATATCCAAAGCCTCATTAATCACTGTTGGTCTTGTGGCATCATCACCAGCACTATCATCCTCCCCCGGAGTCCGACTGAGGATCTGCAGCAAAGATTTACCTTGAGTCTTCTGTATTTCCTCTTCAATATAGTTAGCGCCAGAAACCTAAATGTAACTTGTATCTCGAACGTGCATACCTCGATCGAGGACTGGGGTCAGAAAGTTCTTAGCAATGTCAAACGCTTCGCGAATTTGCTGTGGGCCTCCCATCATCAATACTTGTAAGATCCTATCATGTCAAATTCACGCCAATGAGGGTATTGGCCTCATCGACATTGTCCAGTTCGAAAATTGAATGAGTAATCACGAACAAATGCGGCCTTGGCGTTTGTCGTTGATTATGTCATAACAGGCAAGTACCCAGATAGTCATGTGGTAGTCACGTGGTAGTCGCGTCAGTCTCGTGGCCCGTCGCGCTTGCCCGCATTGGTGTTGTCGCGTCAACACCAATATGTTGTTGTTACCAACTCCTATCCACTACTCGTTTCACCCCCTTTGAAGAGACACTTAAACCGCCGTGGCCAGTTCCTCAACCACCCCGAATCTTGCTTGTTTTCACGATATTCATTGGACCCAATTTCTGTTCAGACTTGTCGGAGTTCCACCGTGACCGTTTTTTGAGTGTGGAGCCACTCGAGTCTCCTGCCCTCCGAGGCACACATGTACAGACCGACCCTCTCAGATCTTCATTTTCCTCTGCTACCTTCAATGGTGAGCCGTCACGTATGTCTCGCCCTCGGTGACTCATATCGTTTCGGTGCAGAAGACATTGGAGTCAAACCCTAAGCCCTCCTCGGTTCAATGTCCTCACGGACACAGTTTCACGGATTGCGCATGCCGGATAATACGATTAGCTGAAACAGACTGTGATGGTCCGATTAAGCGAAAGATATTCGATTTAGCCAGAGCCTTCGGGCACAAAAGACGGTTTACTATGCGTTATCCAAAAGGAGACCGCGTCGGTTTACCAATGCTGGACGCTGCATGCCGGTCACAAACGGATGGTCGACCTATGCCTCGGATATTAGTTCAGCGAGAAGAGAACGCGGGTGAAGCATGTCGGGTACTTCCGTATCAGATGTCACCTTTAGGACCAACCACGACAGCGCGACCAGATGGCGATTGAATGCGACATTTAAGTCTCGAATACCCTAGGGCATCAAATTGCTTGGCTCGGAGATTTGGAGCCTAGAACACAGCAGTATCCTTACACACAGTCATAGTGTCAGCATATCCAAATAATCCACTCGCCGGAATCAACATTCCTCTCCCTGAAAATTGCCCAGGCATTTTCACAGTTGAAGTTGTCGCGAGGTTGTTGGTTATGCTGCCCTATGATTCTTCGATGTTGGTCTCAGGAGCACATAGAAGATTGCGAACTGTTGTCTCGTTCCGGATGGCAACGAATTTCCCCCAAGCTATTTGTTGTTTTCGAACTTATTTGCCTGTATTCTCTCGTCAAATCTGCTAGCATCAACTGTCTGCTCCTGCACATGTTTCCTATTCCAGGATCCCTGGGGATCTTGCCCCCGCGTTCCACCTTCTTGGGTTCTATTATTCCTACGCCCCACAGGCGGCTAGGCGCCTCGTATCACGGCACCCCCCACCGATTCGACTTCGTCAGAAGATCCCGACCGACCGTGTTAACCATCTCTTCGCAAAGTAGTTTGAGAATAGATCGATGGGCGCCGACTTCAACAATGACTCCCATCATTGTTCCTTCCCTCGGGAAGAAGGAAGCGATTTTTCTGGATGTTCTTTGTCCGCTTCACAACACGCCCTCCTGCAAGATCCTCGGGTCAACCGGGAGAGGAAACAAAAACCTGTCCCAAAGGGTACTGTACCACACACGGGAGACTCGGCTTCATACTCATGCGACGGCCACGGGCGAAACAATGGCGAGTTGACTGGAATGGCGAAGATGGATGGCGGTTGAGCACATTCGGTTGAGCTTACTGTGTCTCGGCCAAGTTTGGCTTGTCTTTGTGAAGGTTGTGTGGGTTTCGTGGGGTTTCGTGGGTCTGAGGGATATGTTCATCGGTTGTCGTCTGCTCCCAGCATTCCTCAACTCCTGTTTGCGCCTGTATTTGATGCTCGCCCTCTTATCTCTCGATTGATCGCAATTGTTCTGGTCAGAGAAACGTACGGTTTCTATCTTTCGAACGCTTTAACTCATCAGCCCATTTCCAGTCGGCACGGGGCCGATGTCCTTGGTCGGTTCTAACGTGTATGCGCCATGCAGTGGGTGTCATGGGACCTCTCTCGAGTGAGGATCAAAGCTTTGGCTTGTCTACGATACTCCTCTGCTGCTATGCGTTCCCGGCTGAGGCTCGTCCGTATTGTCCGATTGGAGTGAACTGAAAAGCGACGAATGGGAAATCGGGCGATCTCTATACCGCTAAGGAACTATTGTATTGTCATTGGGACTTGGACGTTGTGTCAATGATGGTTCTTTATACGGGAGCAGAATTTTTGGCCAGGCGATAGCCGGTGGACTGCCGTTTCTACCACTTTGGTGGTGGAAACGGCCACTTTTTTTTATAAGTACCCCCAAGCACCCCTTCTATTCCGAGATGATGCTAACTACCTACATTCGCAGATTCGAGTGTTGAGTGGAATACGGGGGAATTCAACGAGCAAATTGAAGACCGTGAATATGCATTGTGAGCTATGTTGTAGCTAGATTCATGCACAGTGCACAACGTATGTTTTACATGACGATCTGCAATCATCTGCAATCATCGCATGCAGATCTCAATGCCAAATAAAGTTATCCACCTCACCGCCCTCCGAGCATTAAGCGGTGACACATATAGTGGCAGAAATTGCATTACCTCATCCCCCTCTTTGTCAGCCCCTCAGCCCACCTGCCCCGCGCAGAACAGGAAGGAATGTTCCCGTGGCTCCGATAATTTTTTTGCGATAAGAATTTCTTGCTTCAGTACCTTTACTACAATTTCCCCCGGATATTCCTGATATTCCTTTTTACACAAATATTTGCCTCGGGATATCAGAGTCCATATTCTTTCTCATTTCTCATTAATTTTAACAAACCTTATCCTATACAATGGTCAGCAAAGCCGACAATGATGCCCTCGAGGCGCAGTTTGAGTCGCAATTCCAAAAGCCCGGCGATCTTGTGGAGCGTGATGATGACACTGGCGCGATGTCAATCGACTCACTTTGCATGAACTGCCACGAGCAAGGGTTCGTTTCTACTATTCAATTCTTATGGTTTGCACATTGCTAACTTTCAACCACTTCAGAGTCACGCGCCTGCTCTTGCTCCGAGTCCCTTACTTCAGAGACATCATCCTGGAAAGTTTCGAATGTGAACATTGCCACCTCAAAAACAACTCGATCAAATCGGCCGGCCAGATCCAGGAGCGTGGAACAGTTTACACTTTAAGGGTCGAGAATGAGGAGGATCTTCAGGTATCTATCTCCAGCTATAGTGCATGTTCCCCCGCTCGAGCTAATTGGATATTTTAGCGCCAAGTCATCCGAAGTGATGTTTCAGGCTTCAAGCTTACCACCAAGCTCGGCAACGAGATTGAGGTCCCCAAGGGAACCGGCCAACTGACCAATGTCGAAGGCAGTATGTGAAACCCAATGCAATATAGCTAGATCCCACGATGCTAACCTCGTTATTTCTAGTGGTTCAACTCATTCATGAAAATTTGTCAGGAGAGCAAGATCTCCGTAAGGACCAAGCTCCTGAACTTTACGCTGCCCTTGTGCCTATCATCGACAGTCTAGAGAAGATCATGTCACGCGAGGACGCTTTCCCCTTCACCATCTCCCTCGATGACCTCACTGGAAATTCGTGGATCGCGCCTAACAGCAACGATCGCGGCAACAAGTACAAACGCCATGAATACCCGCGTACCCACGAACAGAATGAGGAGTTGGGAATTTCTGCTGACGCCAACGCTGTCAACCAAGAGGACACAGCTCAGGTTGAGGCTGGCGACCCAGAGGATCTCGATATCGTCGATGGCCAGGTCTACACCATTCCTGCCGAGTGTCCTGGCTGTAATAAGGAAGCCGAGGTGAACATTAAGAAGGTTAACATTCCTTACTTTAAGGAAGTTCTGCTGTTTGGCACGAACTGTGGACACTGCGGCTACAAATCTTCTGCAATTAAGACCGGTGGCGAGGTACCCGAGAAGGGCAAGCGTATCACTCTTCAGGTGGATAACGAGGTTGATCTCTCCCGCGATATTCTCAAGAGTGACACAGCCGGACTTTACAGTCCCGAACTTGACCTGGACGTTCAGCCAGGAACCCTCGGTGGACGTTTCACCACAGTCGAGGGATTGCTAGGTTAGTTCCTCTATTATTTGATTAGATTGACCCAGCTAACCCTTTTATAGTTGAGATCAGGGATCAGTTGAAGGGTGCCATTTTCGATGTTGACGATTCCACACGGTCTGGAGGCGACAGCATGGTCTCTTCTGATAAGGATAAGTGGCAAAGGTTCTTCAGTCGTCTTGACCAGGCTATCAGCGGCGAGCTTAAGTTCACTATCACGTTGCAGGACCCGATGGCCTCCTCTTACGTGCAAGATCTTTGCAGCCCGGCTATTGACCACCAGATCACTACTGAGGAGTACACCCGCTCTGCCGAGGAGGAAGATGATCTTGGTCTGACAGACATGAAGACCGAGGGTTATGAGCAGGCTCAGGCCGAGGCCGATGCTGCCAAGGCCGATGCCACTCAGAAGGAGTAATCGAAAGATTTATGATGTATACCCATCTCATGAAACTCGGGATGATCTGATTCTTTTGGGGTTCTTGCATAACGGCGTTCGTGATATGTACTTTTCTGCTGGTGTCATTAAAATATTCAGTACATAGGGATGAAGTCATAAAAGTTATTTTGTCTAATATATTTTGCACCACTTAATCGTAAGACTGTTGGCCATAGAGGTCTACTGCGAGGCCATCCCGAAGTGCAGCCGCGATGAGAGATGGTTGAATGGTTGAAGCTAGAAGTAGACAGCACATGAGCCATGGAATTCAGTTGGCGTTGTCCACAGGTGGTAGTTTATAGTCCGTATATCCGGTCGATTGTGATCGAAATTGATATCGGCTTGATCGTTGCTGATATCCAGCAGATGCACTATTCTTGAAAGCACATATTGGATATGAGCCATGGCGCCGTCAAAGGTTTAGCCCACCTAACCAATCATCCGCAGCTTTCCACTGAAATACATTGCAAAAGTACACAAGTTGGCTCAGGAATAGTATAGCGATAGAGGGCAGATAAGTTGCAGCAGAGAATAGTCGACGAAGAACCCTGAATTACTTGCCCCAATATCCTCTCGGCACTGGAGAAGCAGAACAGAGATCGCATACCCCGAGATGACCATGAATAAGGTTACCATCGAAGGCCCATTGAAGAGGAGTCGGAATGGCGGGAGTTGGATCAGACGACGGTTCTCCTCGGCCGGTTCATCCCAGTAGGACCTGGTCAAAAAGCCAACAATAGTCTTGGGCTCTGAGCGCTTTGAATGGCGTATCACTACCAAAGCTGAGGATATGCCGTGTACTCCGTAATACAGGTGGCAATAGGCTGAACCCCTGTAAGACCACCAATAAACCTCACGAGATGCATGATATAGTACATAATTACGGCCCATCCTGCATTGATGTATATAAATGCGGGAGTCGGCACAATATGACATATAAACCACTGACATTCAAAAGCAAAAAGCAATTGATCGATGACACCAAAATGATCTTCTTTATGTGTGACCCTCAAACATAGTATACCCCTGCATATGGGCCCTACACTTATACCTACACCACTGGGCCATGTTGGGAGCTGTGAGTTTATTAGTCACATTGCGTGCACAATTCAGCTCCGAAGCACTCCGTAGATTCCCAGTCATTTCCTGTATCAGATTCTTACTCGGGCCTGTTCGGCTTTAAATACACTGGGCGAGTTTCACATTCGAGTTGTTCCAATTCACCCAATAAGCAAAGAGATACATAAATTAAGTATTAGGATTAAGCAGTGACCGAGATCCATCCATTTGGTAAAGCGCTCTTCACCTTTTCCCCTAAACAAGAAATCAGCCTTGCACAATTTCGTTTCTCCACAGACAGGCCAATCAACCCCATATGTATAATCATCCTGAATGATTTCCCAATATACAAATCTATAGCTTGTCTTACAAGGCCTCCAATCCCACAGATTCGGTCTGCGCACGAATCTGCTTCTGCCACATAGTTGTATATCGGCCGTGAGAAGCTAGAAGCTGCGCATGGGTCCCACTTTCTGCGACACGACCTTCGTGCAATACAACAATGTTATCAGCAGTGGTAATGGTGCTCAACCGATGGGCAATCACTAGCACGGTGCGCCCACGCGACAAGACGGATAGTGCTTCTTGGATATTCTGCTCCGTCTCGGAATCCAATGCGGCCGTTGCCTCGTCAAGCAGGATTATTTGAGGCTTCTTGATAATGGTTCGGGCAATGGCAACGCGCTGTTTCTCACCACCACTTAGTCGCAATCCACGGTCTCCCACTTTGGTCTCATATCCATCGGGAAAGGCCATGATCTTGTCGTGTACACTGGCTGCACGGCAGGCGTCATAGACTTCCTCGTCAGTAGCGTTTTGGTTGGCGTATTTGAGGTTATACATAATTGTTTCGTTGAATAGAACTGTGTCTTGTGGGACAACGCCAATGTGTCTTCGCACGGAGTCAATTGTCAAGGTTTGGGTATCGTGTCCGTCAATGAGAAGGCTTCCGCCGTTTGCATTGTAGAACCTGTACAGCAAGCGGAAGATTGTCGATTTTCCGCCACCTGATTCCCCTACCAGAGCAGTAGTCGTACCCGGCTTACAGTCAAAGGTCAATCCATTGAGAGCAGGTCGTCGTGTGTCGTACGAGAATTGGATATCGTTAAATGTGATTTGGCCGTGGCAGACTGCTAGTGGTGTTGCAGATGGTGCATCCACCACCGATGGCTGGACGCGGAACAGCTCGAGTAGACGCTCTGCATTGATCAACGCAGATTGAATGTATCGGTAGAAGGTACCGAAGATGTTCAATGGGGCTTGAAGTTGGGCCATGTATGTAAGGAGAGTCACAAACTGGCCGACTGCACGTTGACCGCGAGCAACTTGGTAGGCGCAAATAAAACAGGTGATTAGAAGGCCAAGCATAAAGATGACATTTTGGAAAATATTCATGAGATTCTGTGCGAAGAGAGAATGCCATTCTGCCCTGAGGTAGTCTGAGACCGCCCCTCGATAGCGATTGAACTCGTATTCCTCTGCGTTGAAGTATTTGACGGTTTCGTAGGACACAAGGGAATCATTCCTGTATAGATTAGTCAAGCCTGATGGGACAAACAGAGACAAGACACGGGAAGATAAAAACTTACTTGACAGCGTCTTCCTGCCTAGAAGCGTTCACCATTTGGCGTCGCATATTGGCTCTCCAAGAGGCAATCTTGACAGTTGAATAGAGGTAGAAGAATGTCATGATAGCGACAGTCAATGCATAATACACGTCAAATACGACTAGAAAATATCCAATGGCAATGGTCAAATCAATGAACATAGGCAACACTTGAAAGGTCACTTGCTCAAGGAAAGTGTTAATCGAGCTGCCTTTGGTGAGAGCAGAAAGAACCTCACCCATCTTTTTACCCAGGTGAAAGTCCAGTCCTAGGTTATGAACATGCTCAAATGCAGCGGTTGATAACTCCATGTACGCATATTGGCTCACTGAAATCCACAGATTTGAACGAACTGACTCAAGGAAACCTTGGCTGCCTTGAAGCCAACGGTAAATGATATACAAACAGATGGGAATCCAAGGCACCTGCAAAGTTCCATCACTGGTGGACAGTGAGTCTGCGATCACTCCCACCTGATATGGGACTAGAATATTTACCGCTCGCTGGACAATTAATATAGCAAAGCAGATGACGACGACAATTTGCAACCGGGGAGATTTGTAAGGCCATAGATACGGAAAGAATAGAGAATAACCACTCAGATATTCCACCCAGTTGGTGGAAGGAGTCGTCAAAGGCCGGACCCAAGCTTCTACTTCGGGGGCCTGTTGACAATCGGTCAAGCCATCACTGTCGTCCGAGTTGGCAATACCTCTTGAATCTAGCAAACTGGTCGTCTCTCCGGCATCGGCTTCTTCGGCCTCCTTGAAGGCGCAATGTTTGCGGGCAGATTTGAAAATGTAGGACACGACCAGCAGTGTGAGAAAAGAAATCCGCACAGAACCTGCGGAAATCTCCAATGCCTCCCAAAATGTGATCTTTGTGCGTAATCTTCCACCGAATAGATCATCGACTGTAGGCTCCCGGTGCGCATGAGAATATATTGAGACTGAGATCGAGAGAATTGCTACCTCGAAAGGAATGGCCGACAGCCATGGGATGAATTGCGCGATTGATGGTGAAGGGTTCGTATCGAGTAAAGAGATGAAGATGACAGTATGAGTAAAGAAAGACCCAACGACAAAGACCTGGATTATTTTGTTAGCTTTAGTTTCAATTTTTGAAACAGAAATCCCACCACCACAGCTTGGCCACACCACCACTTCTCTGACTTTGAGATCATAACATGGGTCATATGAATTGCTGCCTCTGCAACATAGGTTGCTAACACAAAAATACTTAACCAAACAAACCAGCCTTTGGATCTGTTCCGCGCAAGCTCCGCGCGCAAGTCCCTGGCTACTGTGATCATCATTCGAGTTCGTCTGGGCAGTGGTTTTCCACCGGGGCCATACTGCACTTCAGTATTCCGACTAGCATTTCTGGCTACCTTGGAGGAATAAACCAAAAAGACGACAAAAAGAACTATTAGCAAAATCGGAGGATATCCAAATCGAAGATATTGGAGCAATTCATGAGCAGCGATAGCCGAATCCATGCCCACAAGCTCTCGATAATCGGTGACTCTAGATCTCAAGGTTGACTTTGACCGGGAAGTTGAGATAGGAAGAATGGGAATCACCCGGCAAGGTGTGGTGTTGTATTCCCATGCGGGGTGCTGGCTGCGAGATTGAAAGCTGAAAGTTCACAATTGAGCTGTCGTGTGCCCATGTTTCAATCTTGACGGTGCTTTCAATCAGTGGAGCCCCGGATGGAGGCTCGTATCGCCACTGCATTGGCTAGTAATTTTGCAGGATCCAAGATTGTGTTGCACGAGTTGCACATCCATGCATGTTTGACGTGAAGATTGTGCCAAGGTCACTCGTCTTGGAACTTGCATATACTCGGTACAAATGGTTGATATTTCCAGTATACGTGTCTTTACTTGTATCTAGGTACAAATTGAAGTCCCTGATTTTGAATCTACATGCTTGCGGGATCACGATCGGACACAGTGATTCGGCTCAGGCATTCAACTTTATCCTTATTTTGAACAAACTTGCACGCCGCATGACGAACAGAAATAAAGATGAAATAGTTACAGATGCAACTAAATCATAGAGAGAGACAGAGAGGGAAAGAGATAAGAATTTAACTAAATATAGTATCGCTAGCCAATTCTGCCAGCAAATATATCAATACTCCTACAATATGCGTGTAAAGGTACCAAGAGTCTACGATCCTTTATCCTTGAGTTCAATTTAATAAAGATGATCTGGCTCTAATTGACCCAGCATCGTATTCGCTATTTGTCATTTACCTGTAACGATTTGACATATTATCGCCCCATGGTAGGCTGTACCTATATTACTGCAGCCAGATTGCAAAATACCCTGGTTTTATTTCCAGTTTATTCTGACTCTCTGTTGGTCTTTGCACTATACAAAGTTTATTATTAGGTATGCATTGACTCTGACTATACGAGGAGCAGCTCGCATGAGAAAATTGCCCCAAATGGTGGACATTGTGACCTGACGTGACAATTTAGAGTCGTTTAGATAGTCCTTATAAAAGTACCCCACAACTTGTCATCCCGTATGCATGTTGACTCGAACTATTCAAGACATACATATGGAGTACAGTACAAAGTATGTTCAAAATATGCGACTTAGCAGGTTGGATGTATATCATACCGTTCAGGCCGTCGTATTGTGGTTCAGAGTTCATAGCCTATCATTCTTCTATTTGTGCGATACAAAATTTTGTAAAGACAATTGATCCATACCATTTGAATTGTATGTTCTTACCAGGTACATAATTCCTAAGGTTAAAGTTCGGGAAGGAGCAGCGGAAAGAACCATGGTTTTGGGTGGGTCGACCTTTTGGCTCTAACCATATCGGAGAGTGGTTCATGCCCAGGTACTTCATCCGATTTGCTGTCGCTCAACTCCATAGCTCTTCAGCTGCAATACGATAGTAACTTATAAGCCGACCACTATTGATCAAAGTATCAGGTTGCCACGGGAGTAGGCACAGTGGCTTGCTTATGGACAGTTCACTGGCTATGTGGGTGCTAAAATGCCCTGGCTACGGCAGGTTTTAGACGCCATCGCGCCAACCTATATAATTTGTTTACGCCTATTTTACCGCCTTGCTCTCCCCTATATACTCAACCCTAGGGACCCATATGATTCCTCGGCTTAGGTATGCGGCTTATGCGGCTTTGTCATGTCTTTTAGATGCTCTTTTGGATGCTCTTTTGGATGCTCTTTTTGGATGCTCTTTTTAGGTATATACGAAAGCGGTAAAAAGGGCATATTCTACACAAGAGACTTTTCTATATATAACCTTCTAATTTTCTGGCGTCGTTTTTGTGACTAGCTGGATTGACGTTGATTTGATACTGTCACTGCACTCATGGAAGCTGCGTATGACATGCTTGATACCACCTACCTGCCGTTTAGTTATTCATCCTTGTAAATTCACCATCTGGGCTTCTAATAACGTCACACCCAAGGACCTGATGTGTGATATGTAGTTCCTTACGCCCATCACATCTTCAGCCACTCAGCCGACATATCTAGTCCACATGGGAACTATAGAGAGACGGACTTGCCCGCTTGGACCTGTCCATTCAGCCACAACAGAGCTGGGCATGCTGGTGGCTCAATGTGTATTACCATACTAGAACGCGAACTATGCGACGCTCCCCACCCGACCGCGAGGGCACGATTCAGACAGCATATCCTTTCTTCTGCAGATCGACCTGGTCACACAGAGATCCACCGGATGTTGCATAAGGTGGCACGGCGGAGGAAACATCCCAGTATTGTATGGATTGTTGGTGTCTGATCCACGCATGCTGAGCTTGAGCTCAGAGAACCTCTTTTTGCCGACTATAGTGGAATGAAACTGAATAATATATTCATATCCTCTTTTTTTTTTCGTGCTCTGTCCTGCCATTCAACTTTTCTAATCCAATAGAATGGCCGCCTTGAAGTGCGCTAGACTGGAGGAGGGCGTCTTGCCGACCACCCTCGACAAGCTCACCATTCGAAAAGAAGATGATGGCAACTTCACATTAACCGCATTACCTGAGACCGGCTCCGTTAACGCAATCGTTGAATCCGTCCTCGGTTACTCCGTCGAGCTCCACCGTCTTCAAGCATCCGGAGCAGAAGGCCAATCCGCCTGCTCCATATACTTTGTTCGGAACAGTAGCCACCCAGAAAATACTGTTGCCGTCACAAAGGTATATCCACCAGCATGTCATAAAGACTTTTTTGAAGAACTCGTTGCATACCGGAGGTTGCTATCTCTTTCCGATCCACCTTCTGCTGCTCGACCCCTTGGAGTGGGAAGGACGCGCGATGAGAACACCGCAGAGCCAATGGGTGTTATTGTCTACCAGCTCGCAGCAGGTAAGGCAATCAACACAATAATCCGTGATATTGGTCGGGTCTCCACTCTCCGACTGATCGCAAAGCAACCTTGTCCCGACAAAACAAGAGAAATAATGAAAGATATTATTCGCGGCGCGCTCCATGGGATCCCAATCAATCATAAATCAAACCAAGCCCTATCACAAAATATCCCCACCGCTGAGCTTTTAGACTGTCAATTTGATGGATTGATGACCGACTTGATTTCCGCCGTCCAAGGAGTAGCATTGACACTGGCCAAGCTGCATCGGGAAAAAGCCGAATGGAGTAGCGCCAGCGAATCTGTCGTCGACAGGCTGCGCAACAAATTGCAAAGCTGGGTCGAAGAGATCCAGGGCCTATCGCGAGGGGGGTATGAACGCGCTATTGGACCCGATAAAATACAACAACTGGCCTCATTGGTAGACCGGGCGATTGATTACTCGCGAGAAGAAGGTGTAGCGTCACTACTGCATGGCGATGCCTCGCCGGGAAATTTCTTCTGGGACCCCATCCAAGGAATCACCATGATCGACTATGGGGGACTGACTCGCTCAATGGATGCGAGCGGCCGACCTATTGGACCGGCAGAAATGGATGCGGCGGGGTTTCACGAGCGCCTGCGGAAGTATGCCGGGGATTTCGGAATGAGTGAAGCTGATATTGGCCAGGTTCAGGGGGAGTTCTGGAAAGCGTACCAGGCGAATGGTACACCTATCAACGAAGGGCTTGTCCGGTTGTTCAAAACACGCACACAACTATCTCGACTATGGTCTGCTGTGGACAAGCAAGGTACATCGCGCGATGAACATAAGGCTGTGCAACTCAGCGAAAAGATCAAATTTGAATGGGAACGTCTTGTCAGTATCTCGCCGGAAAGGATCCAACCATGGAGAGTGCTCGTCGTTGCCAATGCCAGCGGGCCAGGTAAAGGAGGTCTGCCTCTGTTAAACCAAGAGCTAGTCAAAGCCATGTCGGAAATTCCCAATGCGTCAGTCACTCTGTTCATGGTGCAGCTTGAGAATGAAGCCAAAAACATATTGGCGTCATCGGGGCATGGCCGGGCTAAAGTGGTCTGCATTCCCTCTAGGGGAGATGACCCCAGTGCATTACTCTACCATGTAGCGAAGGTACACCAGCCAGGAGATTATGGTCTGCCAATTCCAGACGACCAGTCTGCATCCCCATTCAATCTCATCATTGGCCACTCCCGATACTCTAGCACCGCAGCTTCCCTAATCCGCGAGAGATGGTACCCCACAGCCAAGCTCGCGCTCATCACACACACCAGTGCGTTGCGCAAGTCCGACGTCGCGTGGAAGTGGTACGGACAAACACGCGAGCTAGGCTATGTTGAAGCCGCTCGGCTGGCAATGCTTGACGAGAGGATTCTCCCTAAAGCGGATTTGGCTGTTGGAGTCGGGCCTGTACTCACAACCGAAGCGCGCGAACGCGAGTGGATGGGCCAATGCAATCGGCCACGATCCAACATGACGGGACCTCGCTTCCATGAACTTGTTCCAGGCGTGCGCACGGGTGACGCTTGCACGCAACAGCGACAACCGAACGACTTATTTCGGGTCCTCCTCGCTGGTCGAGCAGACGATCCCGCCAAAGGATTAGACGACGCCGTGTATGCTGTGCGCAAGATCGCACTCTCGGGCAACGATATCTCCTTGGATGTACTGGGACTCCCAGCAGAAGAGGTGGAGCGCTGGCAGCAGGTCGTTGATGAGATGACAGGCATGCCAGACCTTGTCAGGTTGCACCCTTTCTCCGATGACCCTAACACGGTCTCGCGGTTCTACTGCGATGCGGACCTGGTGATCATGCCATCAATGCACGAGGGATTCGGGATGATCTTCACCGAAGTTGCCGGGCTGGGCGTTCCCATCCTAGTGACGCAGGAAAGTGGTGCGGGCCAGCTTGCGCTTGATCGCAGTCGCATTCCGCTAGAACTTGGTCAGGCCTGTGTGGTGATGGATGAGAGCACATATGGAATTGTGCCTTCACCGACAAGCCAGCGTGTAGCCGTTTGGGCTCATCGGATCGACCAGGTGAGATGCTATCCTGAGCAAACGAGACGGCACGCTCGCTCTCTACAACGAATTATGCGAGGTTATTCGTGGAAACACGCCGCTAAGGCTCTCCTTCGCTCCGCGATGGAGGGCGAGGGAGATACAGTGCAGATGGCTCATGGCAGTGTTGCACCGGCATGTTCATCATGGCCTCGTCCATCACTTGGGATGAGCGTGGTGTCGTCAATGCGTCGAGCCGCACGGACACGAAATCGCAGTGGAAAGCCGAGCTTGAAACAGGTCGACGATGTCATGCAAAACCTTCCAGAGATAGCCCCGACTATTTCGGCGCTAGAAGAGCATGTCTCTTCTGCCGTGGGATCTCCTGTCAACTTACGGAGTCTAGATCCCACTCACCCGGCTGGTTTTTCTGGTGCTATCATTTTCTTTGCTCATGTCAACGATGAATTTGCCAACGGGGAGACATCGTTGGCATCCAATGACTCATCCAAAGGTCGTGTGGTTGCTGTAATTAAACTGTTCGTCCACGGCTTGGACAACGGGATCACGGAGGAGTTATCGAGCCTCGAATGGCTTCTCTTGCACACCAAGGGTGACATCAAGACTGCCGCCCCGTTGGCCGTTGGGCGGATGACTTGGGATAACAAGGCAGCTGGTGTGGTCACGTATCAAGTTGCCCCCGGAGTATCCCTTTACCAGCTCATGATGCAGATGGGCCGCCTGCCGCCGGGACCTACGAGAAGAGAGATGCTATCCGTCTTCACTGCTGGCGTACAAGCAGTCGCACGTACCTTAGCCAGATTACACACTCATAGTGTCGAAGGGCGACCAGGAACAGAGTATCTCGAGTGGTATTTTACCGCGGCAACAAAACGAGTCCAGCAGGCATTGGTGTACAAAGACATTATTCGTTCCGCGGGACTCGAAGCGGATCAGCTCCCCGCGAAAATGAATCAACTTATTGCCGACTGCAAGCGTGATGTTGCTAGTTGTCCACGCACCACTGCAGTGCACGGGGATGCCCATCCTGGAAATTTCTTTTATGACCGAGCGACTGGGCATGTCACTATGATCGACACAACGACGCTACACTGTTCTTTGGACGAGAATGGTGAGCCGGTTGGGGTACCGGAACGAGACCTGGGCCATTTCGTGCATATGCTGCGACGGACGGGCGAACATTATGGCCTCACGCGACAGGAGATGCAGGAGAGCACAGCTGATTTTGTGGAGGCGTATCTTGGAAACGCAGCGGCGCCAGCAAACGTCCAAATCATTCGATTGTTGATGTCATGTTCGGCTCTGTCATTCTTGAATTATGCGGCGCAGTCAGATCAGACAAAAGTAGAACTGCAAGTTAAGATTTTGCAGGACTTACTCCGTCTTGGAGAAGGTTGGACACAATTGGATGGAATGCGAGGTTTATAAATGGGAATAAGTGGTTGGCTTGTATTTAGATATTCTTTCGGATCTCGTGATCTAATTCAGGAGTTATGGTGATAATTGACAATGTTGGATATGTTCGATACCTCGATATATTTCCCTTTCCGTCTCTCTGCGTTCTTTTGATCCCTCAAGTAGATCTAGTCGCGCCCAGCGTTTGCCAGCAAGTGTTCATCATCAGACAAAATGTGTCCACCCATCTTCTTGGCTCACTTTCTGGGGGTAATTCTAACAGAGTGTGCCGTAGTTCGCGATGCCACATAATGGTGCTGGTAAGACAGATCGATAAAGCCAGCAGAGAGACATCGGTAAGCAGCCAGACTCGGATGAGTGGGGAGAAAGTGGTTTTGGGCTTCACATGATAGGATTCCAGGTGTCTTCAGCTTAAGTTAATAGCTGTGTTCATCCTGAGCGTGGCTCTCGCAGCTCGATCCTGGGATATCATCCAGCATTCGTGAAAAAATTCGATTGTCAAAAAGTCACGTCGCAAATGGGTTCGCGTGGATAGTAACGTTATTGATCTTGAATGCTTCAAAACTATCACCCTCCTTGGGTTGAGAAACTTTCCCCTTCTTGTCGACCTTAACATTCGCCTTCTCGAGCTTGGCAAGAACATCACCGCCTTCATCCTGGGCGGTCAAATTCAACACTTTTCCAAACACAGTACTGGCGCCGTCAAGATGTGGTGCCGGCACGAACGTAATGAAGAATTGACTCCCATTGATCGTTGCGCCCGTTGCGCCCTGAGAGCCAGGCGCCGTCCTGTCCTTCACCGGGCGAGATGCCATTGAGAGAATGCCCCGTGCGTTGTGTCGCAGCGACGGGAGATGGATTTCTTGGTTCATTGCTGCTGGGTGGTAGATCGATGTGCCGCCTTTCGGGATCTCGAAATCGAGCATTGGTTTCGTACTTGTTTGATGCGCGGCGGGGCCGAGAGAGATGTCGCCGCCCTGGACCATGAATCCTGCGATGAGGCGGTGAAATGGGGTGTTGTTGTATGCGCCACATGCGCAGAGGGCGAGGAAGTTCTCTGCGGTTTGGGGTACTGCTTCGCAGAAAAGCTCGACCTTGAGGTCGCCTTGGGTGGTATGTAACTGTTGAAACCGTAATTAGTATCACGCCATAGAAAGAAGAGTTTCATGCAGAGTCCAAATGATGATTTATATGTGAACTTACTGTAACAGACATATTGAGGGGATTCTGTGAGGTAATACTGAACTGCAAGAGGACCAGATGCGGCATCGAGACCACGAGCCCGGGCCCGATAGAGTGCTTAGTCATATTTTCTTATCGATACGCCAGGCAATTGCAGATGTTTGGTCGTCTGTCCGATCCCTTCAATTCAGACACAGTTGGCTCAATTTGAAATTTAGATACGCTAGAAGGCTCTCGGAAACTACCATTTGCTTTCTGCCTTCTCAACTGTTCCTGCCTTGCCTGAGTACGGCCATATCCTACTTCGCCCCTTCCTCAAGCAAAGCCAACTTGATCCACAACATCTCAAAGAACAATGAACAATCGACCGGTGGAACAGGCATTGAGTATATTGGTGCCGACTCATGCCAATGACCTCCCACAAGAGCTACTCAGCTATGCAACGTCACTAGTGGCACAGTCCCGAAGCTTCTCGAGCAGTCTGAAGCCCGAAGAGGAAATCGCTCGACCATATGCCTGCGCCGAAATCGCTTGCAGAAGGTGCGCTACAAGTCCCGAGTGAAGTCTTTCTATGGCTGGCTTGATTCTAAAATGCTAATTGCCTACACCTGACTTCTATAGGTTGACCCGTACTCTTAAACTTCCTCCGCTGCTCGGACATGCGCCATGTCCTCCGCGCGTATACAAAAAGCTTTATTCATACCTCGACCGATCTCTCACATCAAGCTCCACTGGCCTCAAACGCTCAGCAAGCGGATCGGTTCCAAACACACCCTCACGCGCCGGTTCAGCGCAGACCACACCAACGAAGGGCACAACAGCCAGGAACACCCCTTCCAAGGCAGTAGCACCAACACCACGAGGGCTACAGAATACACCTTCAAAGTCAACCCCCTTAAAACGAAGTATGAGCACGGCAAACAGGCTCGAGAGTCCCTCGAAAACGGCAAGAAAGACCACAGTCCCCCGAACGAAGGATATTCATGGGTCAACCATCATTCCAGATGCCCCGGCTTGGGTAATGACAGCCATCCGGACTGTATGCAAGATTCTCTCGACGCCTGCCCCGCGCACAAATACCTGGTCTAGGCCTCCAATTTCGAGGACCTTGCCTCCGCATATATTTTCTGGTGTGTCGTCCGTGCTCTATCTTACGTCGAGCATGTCCAACGACGAACCGGGATGGGACCGGGAAAGCTTGGATTTTCTGGAGCCCATTGTGTCTATCAATGGCTCTGATAAGGATGATGATTTCAAAGAACTGGTCTACGCCATGGCTGTAGCTGTATACTTCCTTGTGCTTGCCCGTCGGCGTAACCCCGGGCCAGATGCAGAGGCGGATATCGAAGCGCAGAAGATGGACAAGAAGACTTTTATTGAAATGCGTCAAACGGCATTGAACAGCCTTGGGCTGAAGGCTAATGACCGGAGACATCGCGATGATGTTGACCAATGGATCACTCTTATCATGGAGCAAGGGTGGGCCAACGGCCAGGAATGGTTCGAGAATATCCCCTATGCTGGACAGCTCTACGGTGAAGACGAGGAAGGCAGGTCCTACCAAGACCTGGACGAAGAGGATGCGACACTCAGGGGTGTCAGGCCGCCTAAACGTTCGGCAGCTGGGAGTGGGACTCATGCCTCGCAGTCAGATCATGCTCCGCGGGGCGGTCTTTTACCCGGCCTGGGGACGATGATGCAGGATCGAATTGACTGGCTGAGTGACGATCGTCAAGAGGATTATGTGAATTGGAAAGCGGATATCATCGCTCGCATCGGAGGTACAGCTGCTTAATTGCCGTCATGCGACGAGAGATTATTCCATAGGGGACGCAGCCTGCTAGTTCAATTGATACCCCAAGATATGAATTAACATGTAATTTCTATATTCATCCTCGATAAGCAAAGAGATCGGCTTTGCCATGTCTATGTTTTAATTGTATGCCCCTTTTGCTCCAGAGCAACCCAATGTCCCAAGTCAATATTGTGGTAACCCAACTCCATGCGCCGTCAATGGCGCCAAAACCAATGACCACTCATTCTCAATACCAAATGCTCCTCGTCCGGTGATGAGGAATGGACTCATTTTTCTCTGCCTCTAGATTCTTCATCGTGTCGTACAAAAAGAAGTCGATGAGAATCGCATTGATGCCATATGTCTTTCGCGGTTTTTCCACGATCTTCAATTTATCACCCGACTCATTCGATTTCTCGGTTTCGAAGTTCTCACTGCCGTCTGGAATACTCTTTGAAGGGGGGGTTTGGCGGTTCATTTTGACCTCGGGGTGTTGTTTTTCGATCTCTCGCTTGATCAACTCAACACACCAGATACTTGTTCCACGAAGCTCGACCTCCCAGTTTGAGCCTGGCTCAATGGGCTTCAGGTCACGGATATGGCTTTCCAATTTAGGTGCGTAGCGAAGACAGTTCAGCTGGTGTAGCATCTGCGGAATGCGGTAATCTAGGGTAGAGTGTTAGGACTGTTTTCAGGGGATGGTGAGGCTTGCAAGAATCGTACCTGCAAACATGGTGATCTTGTCAATGTCGTGGAATTCACCAAAGTCTTCGCCATTGAAACAGGCCCAGAGATCGGCAACTAGAATTTGAGCACGTTTGTACAGTCGGACTCTCTTTCCGTGGAAGATGGTCTCGTCGCGGAAGCAGGCAAAGCTCTCTGTCAAGATATTTACCAGTCCTGCGGCGGAGAGGTTGGCGCTGTCGATGCAGTTGACGAAGCTGCCACCGAATTCCTATATCCGGTTAGTATAACTCGCGTAGCCAAGGTAATGAGGGATAATACCTCGCAAAGGACTTCGCCTGCTTCACGTAGGCACTGTACTCGTTCTTTGAACATGGGGATCTCTCCATCTGTTGCAGATCGGAATACATGTTTGAGTAGCTCCTCGCTGCACCTCTCTTCATCCACCCAGAAGTCGGGGGTTGTGATTGGAATATCTGAAGTTGGGGTAAGCACTCGTCATTTCAGAAGTACATTTCATTTAACAGAACTGACCTTCATCAAGAGCCCTTTGTAGTGCAGCAACCAGACTCCAATAACCAGTCCACAGCTTGCCACGATATTCAATGCAGAAACGTTTTGGCTCTTCCTCCTCCTCAGACCAGAAACTAAAGTTCAACAAGTCCATTGTAAAGATGAAATCGACTGTGCTCTCATCTTTGGTCTGTGGGTGCAATTCGTGCTCCGACCAGGTGTGCGTGGAATACTCTTTCTTCTGCATCATCCGCCATATAGTTTCAGCAGCGCGTTTGGTGTGAGCAAGGCTGACCGCAATATCAATGGCATTGTCGAAGACATACTGAGCCCCCTCAAGGACTTTGGTCTCTGGTGGGGCATCCTTTGGTCTTTCGCCCAGTCCGAAATGCTGGCGAAGAAGCTCTACCAACTCAGGATCGGCTTCATCGTCGGAATTGGCCTCGACCTGATCATTTCGCTGGGCCGGAATTGGGTCCAATGATGGCATGATATTCGTGTTGTTCGATCTTGATTGAAAACAAATGGGAAGATATGGAGTCAGGGGTATCTCCTTTGATATCGAAAGGATTCCTGCGGTGAGTAGCTAGTCCCGGCAGATATTCCACCCCACCTGGATATTCGAATTCCTTTTGAGGCTAGAACAAGAAATCGTGTATAAAAATACCTAAAACGCGACGAACCCTTTGAACAATCCGTCTTTTTTTTTTTTTCGCCACACCGAGATTTTGATCCGATGGTCTCTGGATAGAGTCACCGGTTATGTAAGCAGACACAATATCCATGGATGCTCAGAATGTACCTGGAAAGCGTTCAGGTATGCACCATGGTGGTATAGGCCTGTGATATTGACTTGTATCTAAAACGATTCGCTATGGGCATAAGAGAGGTACGTTACAAGTTTAGTTTATAGTGACACAGGCTCTGCGGGTCTGGCCTACCTGGTACCTGATCAGAAGAATATATGGATAGCATCGTCATGACCATGAAACAGGCACCGTCCATTTTGGGATCAAACTTAAGTTCATTTGTTTTCTCAAAGATGGCGATCAGAGCATATGCGCTACATATATACATTGCTGGAGTACAAAGACAATCACTTGTAGAAAATATCACCAAACAACATCAATTACATTCTAAATCGTATATTCTATTCTTCTATTCATCTCTTCATCTATTCACAAGAAAAAGTCAAATAAAAGAAAAGGTGCAGAGCGAAAGTAAGTGGAAACCCACGTGTGAGGCTCCTAGCAAGTGCCGTCATCGACAACGGTCACTGTTTCCGGCTCACTTCTTCCATTTGCTCCCTTCTTTTGTCCTCTTCACCCCTTCGCAATTTATCTCTAGAATAGACACACCACTACATCACCACATCACTACACCATCCAACCATTACAACACTACAACACTACTTGATCGCGATCATCATCTACTGCCCGCCATGCGGGATAGCTCCCTTAAGCGCTCCCTCGGGGTGGACCTCACCCGCTCCCTCAAAGAGGTAAGTACAGCACTGCTGGCGCGTAATCCTGGCGTCCAAGTGACGCTGATCTGAAAATGTATTCTGACAGTTCTCTCATCACGTATAGTCACGCGTTCTGCTTGTTGGCGCAGGTGGCATCGGCTGCGAGCTACTGAAAAACCTCGTCCTCACCGGGTTCGGCGAAATCCACATCATCGACCTCGATACCATTGATTTGAGCAATCTCAATCGTCAGTTCCTGTTTCGACATGAGCATATTAAGAAATCAAAGGCCTTAGTACGTCAAACCGACCCACCCGCGCGCACTTGCGCCGCTCCCTTGCGATCCTCCCCGACTCAAGCGCCGCGCATTCGCATTGTGTGAGCGGTTCAACAATAGGAGATATGGAATACTGAGATATGGATACTTTCATCTAGGTTGCCAAGGAAGTTGCGCAAAAGTTCCGGTCTGACGCAAAGCTCGAGGCCTACCATGCGAACATTATGGACGCCCAGTTCAACGTCTCGTGGTTCGGGTCCTTCAACGTCGTGTTTAATGCGCTAGACAACATCGCCGCAAGACGCCATGTGAACAAGATGTGCCTTACGGCCAATGTACCCTTGATTGAAAGTGGAACTACTGGCTTCAATGGCCAGGTTCAAGTTATTCAGAAAGTATGCAGCAAGAGTGATACCTGGCTCTGCAAATTGGGCGTTTATTGACAGCGCATTTTACTAGTCGCAAACCGAGTGCTATGATTGCACACCGAAAGAAACCCCCAAGTCGTTCCCCGTGTGTACGATCCGAAGCAACCCAAGCCAGCCGATTCATTGCATCGTTTGGGCGAAGAGCTTCCTCTTGCCGTAAGACCGAGTTCCTAACATTTCTGTTTCGGATGCTTACCTTTGAGTAGGGAACTTTTCGGCGATAGCGAAGACGAAGCACCGGAGGTGGACAATACAGAAAATCCTGATAACGGTTGGTTCGATTTCATCTATAACTCGGCACTGGAACTGACACCCGGCCAGCAAATGAGATTGCAGATATACGCAAGGAAGCATTGGAGCTCAAAGAGTTGCGACAATCTATTGGCACCGAGGAAGCCCACCAGAAGGTCTTTGATAAAGTTTTTCGAAGGGACATAATGCGATTGCAGGGCATGAAGGACATGTGGAAGGAAAGGGAGATACCAGAGCCCCTTGACTTTGCTCGACTCCAAGAAGAATCCGCTTCGATTGCCTCGACGATCTCCACGCAGGACCAGAAAGTGTGGACATTGGGGGAGAATTTCAGTGTGTTCAGGGACAGGTAAGAACTGTTTGTCGCCGACGGCATATGTTCGACAAGCTAACACGCTACAGCTTGAACCGGTTGGCCCATCGTCTAAAGCAACTTCAAGAAAAGAACGTCTCAGACCAAGATTCCCCGATCCTAACATTCGATAAAGATGATGTGGATACCTTGGACTTCGTTACCGCAGCAGCTAATCTCCGAGCTGCTACTTTCCAAGTCGAACTCAAATCCAAATTCGATGTCAAGCGTGAGTTCATCAAATAAGTGTGCACATTCCAAGTCGAGCATTATTGACAAAGCTTCTACAGAGATGGCGGGCAATATCATTCCTGCCATTGCAACAACCAATGCCATGACGGCTGGACTATGTGTTCTTCAGTCATTGAAGGTGTTTCAAAACAACCTAATGCATACCAAAATGGTAAGAATTGAGCAAAGGTGCTCACTAGTACTGAAGCTAACATGCTGTTTCTATAAAAGGTTTTCCTCGAGAGATCCGGTGCTCGTGTGATCAACTCAGACTCATTAAACCCCCCAAACCCCGTTTGCGCTGTCTGTTCCCCCGCGGTGGCTCGGGTTGAAATTGACCCCGAGCTAGCAACTCTTGAACACCTCATCCAGGGCGTTCTTCAGATGGAGCTGGGTTATGGCGAAGAGATTGCCGTTGCTTTTGGCGATCAACTGATCTACGACGCCGACTTCACCGACAACCTGGTAAAAAGGTTTTCTGACCTAGGCATCGAGAATGAGAGTATCATCACGATCCTCGATGAGAATGAACCAGACACACGAGTCAATCTTGAGCTGGTGATCATTGAAAGGTAAGGGCCGTATTTTCAATAACACTGGGCAATATTGACTAATTTACTTGCAGAAATGAGCCCTCTTCCAAGGACTCCAAGCCCGCAACACTGCACAAGTTGGTTGAAATACCCCTGAAGCCTGAGCAGGTGAAGCCCGAGCAGCCTACGCAGCCTTCTACCGATGATCTGACTGTGACTGGGAAGCGCAAGCGTGAGGGCTCAAGTGACGAGGTGGAGCTCAGCAGCCACGATGCTAAACGGCTCGCCAGTGCCTCCGTTCCTGACTCGAAGGGCATTGAAGCTATCGTTCTTGACGACGATGCCAACGATGATGAGGGTGGTGCCATCATGATCGACGATTGAATGTTGCAAACAGAATTTCACGTGCCATCTCAAAGGTATTACTAGCAGCCATCACAGTTGTTTACCTTGATATCCTTCTCTTCATACTTTCGGTATTCCCCTTTCTCATTTGCTTAGCACCTATTCCCTTCAAATCCTTCTGTATCATATGGCATAAAGGCGAACCTGATTTCAGTCAAGCGGAGGGGTTCGGAATCCCAGGTTGACGGGCATGCTTTGGATATGGACATGATAATGCATTATGGGACTTTTGTATCTCAACTGCTCAATGGCGCTTTTCCGGGTTGATAGATTACTAGAATATGGCCTGAGAATAGCAACGCAGCCTGACCAAAGTATTAAGCTCACGTTTAGGTTAAATCCTGCAGGAATTGAGGAACTAGCTGAAGGAGTGTGCTGCTACACCCCATAGACAAGCGGAATGGCAAATTCTGGAAATCGCTGTCTCGAATGGTGCTTCAACCGCTACTGTGGACGGAGAACCTGTCACTTTGGTAGTTCTACGGTTACCACCGCATTTGTTAATATCAATGGTGGATCGACTGGTTTGATTGAGGACGATATATTTGTTACAGCTGTCTGAGTGTTGTGACATATAGAAGAGTGCATCATGGGAAACATCCAATGTATACACGTAGCTGTTCTTTACAAATACACTTGTTTCATTGGTCTTACACGTTTCACTTGAATCGAATCAAACGGCACTCAATCCGCCATCAAGATTGAGCACACAGTTGTTGGCATATTCATTCTGTGCCAAGAACACAGCTGCATCAGCAATCTCGCGTGGATCTCCAAATCGATGGAGAGGAATGAGATCCTTCAGCCTGCTCGTTTCTCCGGGTGTGAAGTCTAGTATCGAGATCAGCTAATGCACGAACAAATACAGAATGTCCAAACCAACATACCTGCAACCATAGGTGTTTCAATATACCCCGGCACAATAGCATTTGACCGAATCACAATATCTTTCATCGAAGCTGATGCCTCAACAGCCAATGACCGTGTCAGACCGAGAAGGCCAGCCTTGGAGGCAGCGTATGGAACTGCGCCAGTTCCACCTTTGAGCGCGAGTAAAGAGGAGACGTTAATGATGCATTTCGACGGGGGCTTGGTCCCCGCAGCTGGATCACTCCGATTCCGAATCCGGCTGCGGATAGAGGCACGCATTAATGCGCGTGAAGTGAGAATTGCGCCTTCGAGATTAGTACGTAGGATTGTGGAGATATCTTCCAGCTCCGATCTTGGCAGAATGTTTGATATCGAAATTCCTGCTGCGTTGACTAGGATGTCCACATTTGCCTGGATGATGGTTACGAGGGAGCATTCGTTGAGATAGACAAGGTAGCTTACCATTTCCTTTTCGAGTTCCCGCATCCATGACCCAGCATTTGATACGTCTCCGACAAGTAGACGGATCTTTCCTTGCGTGCTTTGCTGGTTGTCTTCTTCTGGGGCGCGAGTTGCGACTTCATCACTGCTTTCACCAAGTTCTGGTAGTGTAACTGCGAGAGGCTCAAGTTTTGCGGCTGCTTCCTCTAGGCGTGTTTGAGATCGGCCGACGAGAACTATGGTCGATGCGCCTTCTTGTAGAAATCGTTCGGCAATGGCGAAGCCGATGCCAGATGTCCCACCGGTGATCATGCATTTTCGGCCGGCAAGTCGGTTTCCAGGCTGGAATGAAATGTGGTTGTTCTCATTTGACTGGGATGAGTATGATCGCTTTGTATATCTCAGAGGATGACTTGATACTTGGCTGTTGACATAGCCTACATTGCGTAGACTGATCGGCCTTGATGAGGTTTGAATAAATAAGGTTGGCACTCGCAGGCGAATTAGAGGAACTCTTAAACTGCTCATATTGTTTACCTTGTCCTTGAACTCCAGTCAAAACGCGATATCGGGAGGATCGGGTGCGTCACTGGGGCAGCTTCAGCACGGACCAACACGCCAACCTCAGAAGGCTCTTTCGCTCCACAGTGGTCAACTTCCTACAACTACGCGAATACGCGTTCTTTATCATGGCGCAACCCACGGATTCCGAGTTTGTGACTATAGTCTCAGATGACGGTTTTGAATTCATTATCCCTCGCAGCACAGCTTATGTCTCAGAGACTTTACGCATCCCGCTTTCTTCGAGTACGTGCACTCGAGATCCATTGCTGTATGGGTTGTACTAACCACCCACAGCCAATTACCCCGAGGGTCGTGATGGTAAATTTGTGTTGAAAGACTTCTCGTACGTCTCGCGGTTATATTTCGCATTTTCTTTTGGTGCACATTGCTAACAAAGTTGTTTCTCTGCAGTGGCGTCATTGTCGAAAAGATCTGCGAATACCTTTGCTACAATGAAAAGCACAAGGACCAGGTTAATGTGCCGGATATGGATATTCCACCTGAGTTGTGCCTGGAGCTCCTGATGGCTGCGGATTTCTTGAATACCTGATTTCGACATGGTGCCTCGGGCCTTTGGTTTCTTATCACCTCCCTGAATGAAACCTCTGGTATCGACCCTTGTTTCGGCTCGCATCGTCTTTGAAATGATTCACGACGCAACGGCATACGATAATCGACTTTTATGACAATAGCATGGGGAGTTCCGGACTTGGCTCACATAAATATGCTTGGCCATGGCGTTATGTCATGACATGTGTTCTATGGGATAGAATACATCTAACGTTATGCAACTCCTTCCTTGCTGTAGCAGTATCCTTGATTTTTGCAAAAGTCCTCTTATCCCATCTGAGCATATGCAAACGGTTAATACATCTATGGCCGAATTTGTCTAAAGATGATGGCAGATCAAAAAAACCTCCAATGATAACGCGCTTGTCAATCTACCACTGTCAAGGGTTTGGATCATAGGAGACAAATTGAACAACGAACCATATCCGTATTATAGAGTTCTATAGTTAAGTTGGGGAGTAGAGCGTATCAACTTGAAGATGGAGGCTGGACCACCTCAACTATGGCCGCTGAGTCAGCGCATAACAAATACCGAGGGCTGGGGCCGGCTCCACCGGGGCGAACTTCCAAGGAAGTGCCCGCCATCGTGAAGATCACTCTTTCATACATTTGGATTTGCGGGATGCAGTTCACAGGAGCATTGCTCACTGTGGTCTTCAGTCTAGTCAGAACACCTTTTGACTATTGAACATTTTATTTGCCTGTACAGTTGGATGCACTGGCGACCTTCTGTGTTGATTGCATCTCCCCCGGATCACTGATAAGGGTCACCCGCAGCGGCGTATACAGCACCGCCTCATCATGTCAAGCATCGTGGAACCCTCCACAATACCAACCACATCTAGCACGGCTTTGTTGCAACAGTTGAATACAACCATCTCGCCGGACACTTCTTCTTTGTCCTCTTTGCCACATCAACTCTTGACCTCCCCCCTTCGCGCCTTCCAGCACGCCGAGACCTTTGCCCTCCGAACGGTTCCCCAAACCCTCGCTAGAATAACCGGAATCAAAGCACTTGGTCAAACCATCCGGGGTGGAGCTGGTTCAGCAGCTGGAGCCAGCGGTACGGCCGCAACACATGCAGCGGATATGGCTGGAAACGAGTTCGCCGATGCAGCCGGCCAGCAGAGTGGCTACTACATTGCTGAGTTTCTAGGCGCTATGAAGAAACTCGGTGGATTTTTTGGATATCTGACCAGTCTCTGGTCATTTGCGTGTCTAGTGGAGGTGAGACCCCGCTCTCAACTTGTATACTTACCATGCTGATAGGTCTAGGCGCTCATCCTCAACCGAATTACTATCTATGCATCCACACGACGACACCTTCGACTAGGATGGGAAAGGCGTGCGGCTCTCCGATTGATCCCCATCGTTCTCTTCGCCTCCCAAATCCTCAGCCTGCTCCGTGGAATTCGATGTCAGACATCGCCGTCCTTTTCAACAATGCGCTACGGATTGCCCGGAAAGCAACTCGCGTTCGATTATTCTAGTGATGGGGGTGTTCTTTACTCGATTAGCTCGACCCTTTTAGGATGGGAGTCTGAAGAACGGTCGTGCAGTGCTGTGAAGATGGCGCGCGGAACCAACCCTGGTGTCCCATATGGATCATTTTCCCTACTATGGCCGACATTCATGCTCCTTTGCTTGAGTCACTTTATTGAAACACTCTCGTGCGCATTACAAGGCAGGCCCGTGATGACTGAGACGGGGATGTCCATCTTCGAACACTCAATCGCCTTCGCAGAAGCCGAGTCGATGATCAGTAAATCCATTGGACTAGGCCTCTTCGGTCTTCCTAAACAAAGCCCACTCAGTGCGCTTTCGGGTGGGTCTGATGACAGCTCAACTTCCGTCTTTGAACTTCTCACAAGATCGCAAGTATTGGAACGCATGAATGTCACACCCGAATTGCTACTTATTGTATTGATCTCGTGCTGCAATAGTGCAACTTCCCACATACTAGAAGTCTTTGGCAAGCAGAGCAAGTATCGGCTTTTCAGCACCGCCTTTTGGGGTGCCTGCTTCATGGTAGCCATGTCGTGGGGGTTAGATGGCGGTCCGCCCGTCAGCCTCGAAACTGGCGTTCTCAGGTTCCCGACTGTTTGCATTGTGGGATTCATCCCTCACATCTTTTTATTGGGCGGCATCGTGATTTGTCTGTCAATATACACTCTAGCACTCACCATCACCGCTGTTTCGTTGCCTTCGGACGATCAACCTGTCTCACTCTATGACCGTTTCTTGATGGCCCATGAGAATATGCAAGGCTCGAACCAGATAAGGAGCATTCGGATAAACAGACATGAAGACTTTTATACAACATTGCTTCGAATCGGCTATGTTGCCCTAACCGCAGCAAGTGAAGCCGTGTTCTTGAATGAGGGCCAGTCAGTCGTCGCACGGCGGATGACGTGGCTAGAAGAGGATCGTCTTTCTGAGATCGAAGCTTCCAGGCGGAAGTCTACATCTTATGGGAATTGGCAGAGCGAAGCCAGCAGTCGGCCTATCGAAGCTATGGGCTTCTCAAGTTTCGACATGCCAGAACAAGCTGCTTGGGAGAGTGGTTACAACCGCGAAAAGAAGATCGAGAAACCCCAAAACGGTACTCGAGCCGTGCAATCTCGGGCCGAGCTTGGGGGAGTTGGCGCGGTGCGAGTATCTATTAGATTGTGGCATGTCCTCTCGTTCTTCCGCGCAATTTCGCTCATAATGCTCCGTTGGGCTGCATATGGGCTGAATAATGTGCTTGATCGACTGGGAATAAGCGCTCGGCCAATGTGGCTCAAACGCATTGTTGGCCATCGTGGGAAGAAGAAGTCTAATATCGACAAGACGAACCCATCACAGCCATTAGATTTCTGGATTCTCTCTGAAAATGGAGAGCTTGAGCTCCCCGATGACCATGACTTTGACGTCGAGATCGAGATGAGGAAGCGAGAGCGTGCGAATCGGCCAGACTGGATGGGCTCGGATGAAAGCCGATTAGACGACAGACTGTACAGCTGGTGGAAAATTGGCGGTGCATGGGGAAACCAAGATCAAACTTCGGATTATTCCCCGCCCTCTGATGACTTCGACACCACGAGCGTGGTGTCCATGTCTACCAATGCTTCAGAGTCGGAATGGGATGATTGCCGTTCAGATGATGGTCGTCGAACTCCTACCCAGCTCGACCCGTATGCAGATAGAGCAAGCCCACCACTCCAAGATCCCCTAATCGACATGAGCACACTCGCCCGTCTTCTTGACCCGCGCGATCGCGACAGTAGAGAGGAAGCTAGGATTCTAGCCGCTCATCTCACAACAAACCAGGAGAATCCACAGATCATGACGCGCAGTCGCTACCAGAAACAAGTTGAAAAGGAGAGATCCCGAATCATTTTCTCATCCCGCCTCCAGCAGCTCAACGCCATGCACTCGGGATCCGAAGGGCGGAAACCTACCCCCGAAGAGGAAGCCGAACTTCTTGAGAAGCTCATCCTTTCCCGTCGCTCGGAAACTTCGGCTAGTTCCGATGCCCACACGTGGGAATCCGGCGCAACAGGTCTCGGCCCCAATGGTCCACCCTGTGTGGTTTGCCAGACAAGCCCACGGGCTATCATCACCTGGCCCTGTCGCTGTCTATGTATTTGCGAGGACTGCCGCGTTAGCCTTGCCATGAACAACTTCGGCAGCTGTGTGACTTGTCGGCAGGAAGTAGTAGGGTTCATGCGTCTATGGGTTCCATAAGTCAACCTATTTCAATCTCTCAGTTTTCTTTAGCTTGGTTTCTCTTTGTCTTTGGCTCACATAGGTTCCATATTATTGAACAATTTGTAACATATCAATCACACTTGCATGATGACTTTTGCCTCGCATGGCGTCTTTTCAGACCGTTCTCTATTTGCTAGTTGTACACATGTAGGGGATCAATTCTGGGCTTGCTTGCACAATGATAAATCCAAGTGCATTCATTTCATACATTCGTTAGTGGCTATCAAGCTCTACCGTCAAAAATCATCACATCCTTCAGTAAAGGAGAGACAATTTTATCAAAAATTCGCTCCTCGAAGTTATGGCTTTCCCGGCAGATGGTACTCACTCCAGACCAGGAAAGACAACTATCCACAACACTAGCATAATGCCAGCCACTTTCTAGGCGTACCTCTTTCGTAAGCTTCAACGCATAGTCAACAATCACCTTTTTATCGTCTTGAGTCTCATCCTTTGGGAGTAATGCATCCAAAGGCCAGCCGAGCGAGAGCTCCACGAGGCTTAATCCAAGGGATTGTAAAACAGACTCTCGTTTATCCGCGCTAGACAGTGTAGATGGGCCTTCCAGACCACCTAGAGAAGATAGAGGCCACGAGAGATATAGAGTATTCAGTGTTTCAGCGGCTAGGTGGAAATTGGAGCTGTCCCATTGATCCTTGAGCCAGTTTCCATGATACTGCAGGACGGCGCAGGCAATGCTAGCGGCAATATATAGTCGGTCACGGCGACTGAAGAAAATCAACGCTTCACGCAGAGATTGTTTCAAGGAATCTCGTTGCAAACTTTGTACTGCGTGCATGGTGTATCGATAGGCTGGGTTGAAGTCTTCTGATATGAATCCAATTGTGGTTTGTTGTTGAAAAAGTGGCTTAAAGCTCTGGAGTGATGAGCAAAGGTCTGGGATTTGCTGTTGATTTGACTGCTCGGCCAAAGAAGGCGTCGAAATTTGTGGGTTGTCTGTTGCTTGAGGCTGGAAAATGACCTCTCTCCAATCCCATACACCTGTCGTCCTAGTGTCATGGATATTGGAGAAGATGAAATGGAACCTGGACTCGGGATTATTGTTATTGGCATACTCGGCCACATAGGGCTGGAGCCGGAGATGGACGGAGTGATGTTCCCGGCAGTGACATTGCCAATAGGAACCACCGATGGTTTGAAATAAGAATTCAACGTGTTGTCGCTCGTTTTGGTACCGCCTGAGAAGGCTGGTCCAGGGATTTCGACGTTTCCGTCTCTCCTCTTGGTGATTTACTTGATCAACCAATGTTCGGAGTATAGTATTTGCCGCGTCAATTTTCTCCAGCAGATCGTCATATACCGCTCTTGAAAGGATTTTCCAGAACTTCCAAAATGAACGGAGATCGGTCGAGCTCTGCTTTAGAAGGATTAGATTAGCTCCCGTCATGATCCATGTATGGAAATTAGGTTCCAAGGTTCCAAGGTTTGCTTACATTAGTCTCCATCGCGGATAACCCTAATTTTCTTGAGAGCCGCTCCAACAGCTCGGACAAAGAGTTCATGTTTCCGAGAAATGGCCTGTAGTTTCGTCCAAGCTTGCGCAGAAGTGCCTTTTGTAAACTTGGATCTTTCCACCCAGAGTCTTGGGGATTTTCAATGAGAGTGGCAACTGTCTCTTCATCGTCCCCGAAATTCTCGAGCACATCCTCCAGTGTGCATTGAAGAATGGCGTACTGTGTGTTGAGACCGGTATGGTATGTCAAAAGCTCTCTGTGATAGTTTCTCAGGAGTCGTATCTTCTCGATACCTCGGGCATAGCCGTCGATTTGATTTACCAGAAGAGGAATCAGAGCCAGTGCAAGCCCTGCAGCCTCAATGCCACTGACCATTTCTGCCCATGTGCTATTAAGCAACAGAGGGTAATTAACTGATTACAAGTTGACAACCTAAAGGACAGCCCCGCACTTAAATGCTGAGCTCAGCCTCATTCTGTCGCTGCAGGGGCCAATCAATTCGCCCAGAAGAAAATGCCCCTCAGACCAGGGACAAGCATCAGCATCCTAACTACACAAGTGCGAATTCGATCGGCCGGGAGCCTTTTCGATTATAGCGACTGGACGAAGACATGGAGGTATCCGGATGGTCTCATAGTGTCCTCTCTAAATTCGATGATATACTGCTTTTACCGGCGCTCGCGGAGCACGAAAACGATGTTCCCAAACGAAAATGGATGGACGAACGAGGCCGGATTCGCATTTGGGCAACAAATACTGGCGCGCATCACAGAGGAGTTTTATCATTGGACTACCGCCTAAGAGATGCGCCAGTCATCAAAAACCAGACAGTTAAGATCTTGCAGAGGCTTCAACAGCTCTTCGAAGCGTTTGAGGAGGTGCTGGATGAAGATGGAGGGGAAACCATAAAAGAAGACGACGACGAAGAAATGCTAAGGATGTTACAAGCTCAGCTCGATGAAGTTCAAAACAATGCGGGTCTTCAGTTCAATGAAAGCGAGGTTTCTCATATTTTCAAAACCGTCGTTGAAACAGTCACCCAGCTTTACCAACTTTCCATGGCCATTAGTCCACTATCCGACTATGATCGACTGACAGAAACCAAAGACTTGGATTCTGCGCTACGAGCAATTCACGGAGGCAATGGCGAATCCATATTGCCCCAGGTCTCTTTGACCAGTGCCAATGAAGATCTTGGGATAGACCAAATCCTGATTCGTTGCCGAGGGACTCAATATCAGTTCCCAGTCCCCAAAATATCAGTCACGAGGGGGAAGGTGACCGTTGGCACAATCCGAGCCATGGCAGCCGAAAGATTTGGCGTAACTGACACGAGTCGAATACGGCTGATATCCAGAGGGAATCTTCTCAAGAATGATAATCATGTACTTGAGAAAACATGGGTTGAACAGTCACGAGAAATTAAATGCATGATCCCGTGGGAGGAAGCACGTTCTCAGGGTGATGACTCCGGTTGCGACGAGCACAATAGTGAGCCGCCGGGTGAACCAGCACTATCATCTAGTGCCTCATTCAATGAAACATTGCAAGGAATAACAGAGTGGCGGAGGTGTTGCGGATGTAATAGTTTGGTTAACCCCGCCTTGGCTGCTCACACATGTCCTACCTGTTCTCATTCAGAGTGCAGTAGTTGTGGTAGGGAAAAAGTCCCAGGGGCTGTATTGAGCTAGCTTTGGAGGCGGGAGAGAGGATAATCAGTATGAATTAAGTGGGATTCTCAACAGCATTATAAAAGTGTAACGGAGCTTGATGTTATGATAGGCCTTGGTGTGGCTTGCTCATGATACATTCCCCTCTTAAGACTAAGCTATGCATTATACATCCTGTTTTAAATTCTTGAATCGGCCATTCATTGCAGTGCTCACAGGAGGTCCAGTTGGGTTGGCAGGCACCGTCGGTGCCGTTTTCGTCAACAATTATGAGCCTGGACTCCAGGATAAAGCTGTTGGAGTGCCTCCCATGCATGCTCAGTGCATGTTTGCTTGTTTGTTGCACGCCTTTATAAAGGCACTGCTTTACTAGTTTACAAAGCAAGAGTTTCTTCCTCCTCTATCTCCCTGGTAGCATGTAGCCTCAAGAGAAGCTGCGCAGTGCATGACGGAGGGTACCGATTAATTCCTATAGACTAGTGGCCGGTACTCAGCCTCCCACATCTGGACTTGAATCCACTCTCGCAGCTCCGAGTTAGTGGTAGGGATACCCTCTGCCTGTGCCAGTCCCTCCTCCACGGCACACGAGATCACAGCCGCGGCAATATCCACACTTATTTCACGCACGTCTTCCACATCGGGGAGCAAAGGCTTATTGGAGTCTTTCAGGGCCGGTGACCGCGCCTTGAGTGCCTCCACAGCAGCGACTAGCATCTTCTTGGACACGAGACGGCACTGCGAGAGGACTGCTCCAAGACCAATGCCGGGGAAGCAAGTTGAGTTATTGCACTCCGCTGTAATATCGTGATTAATATAATGCGCATCGAATGTTTGAAGCGAGAATGAAATGCCTACCGATGTCATATTTCGTGCCGTTGTGGGTAACTGGCGGGAATGGACTGCCCGTGGCAACGAGGGCTCGCCCGTCGGTCCATTCATAGAGATCAGCCGGCTTCGCCTCGTGGAGTCGTGTCGGATTGCTAAGGGGGAATATAATCGGCCGTTCTACCTTCCTGGCCATTGCACGAACGATGTCTTCGGTGAATGCTCCGGGCTTGGTCGATGTCCCGATAAGCACATGGGGATGGACCTTTTTGATGACTGACAAGAGATCTCGATCATCCTCCGGCCACCCGTCATCATCTCGCGCGAAAGACTTTTGACCTTCCGTTAACTTATCACCGAGAGACTTTATAAGGAGACCGGGCTTGTCGATGCACCTAGATAGAAAAGGCGGTATTAGCAGGGGTCCTATCTCCCTCTCTCGTGGCTATGTACCAGATCTGCTTAGATGCTTCATCCTTTGACTTTCTTGTCTCAGTGGCGATGGTATCTGAAATCTGGTCGGCAATGCCAGTACCAGCTGTGCCCGAGCCGAAAATCACCACTCGCACATCTTCCAGTTTGATTTGGCTGACTTGAAGGGCAGCCAACATGGCAGCGAGTGTGACACACCCCGTGCCCTGGATGTCGTCATTAAAACAAGGTATCTGCGACTGATACCGATCGAGTATTCTCCGTGCATTGTTCAGGCCAAAATCCTCACTGATATTGTTAGCTCTGTTTCGAACAATAAAGGACTATTTCTCATACAAGTGGATGTAAGCCTTCGGGAATTGTTTGCGGGCAGCCTTTACAAATCTATCCACAAATTCATCGTACTTCTCCCCTCTGACCCGATGCTGCCGCAGGCCTAGATAGAGTTCGTCATTGAGCAACTCTTCATTCTGTATATATTGTCAGCAAACGTGGATTTAACCGGTGAATAGATATACATACATCTGTCCCGCAGTCCAACACAACAGGAAGCTGCCGCGAAGGATGTATTCCAGCACAGAGAGTGGTAATAACCAGTTTGGCAACCGATATGAGAATAGCGCCCACGCCCTGGTCTCCAATTCCCAATATCTGCAAAAAGGATCATCGGTAAGCAAAATCAGGGACTAATTCTCGCTCATGCACATATATAATTACCTCTTCTCCATCACTGACGACGATATAATCAACGTCCTCCGCAGTCCCAAACCCAGCGAGGTACTCGTCAAAGTGATCCTGGTGATTGATATTCAAGAAACACCCCTCCGGCTTCCTGAACAATCGCGAGTAATTTTGAATTGCATCTCCTTCAGTAGGCGTGTATATTACGCTAAACATCTCCTTGAGATGGGTTTGCACGAGCTACTGACAGGTTAGTAACATTGCACATGTCAATGTTGCTTTTGCCAGGAAGATGTCAGAACCTTGTAGTACAGCACTTCATTCTGCGCCTTCATGCTAGCCAGGAAGGTGTTCTTGGCTAGGTCATCAGGTCTGCTTTTGTACTGCTGATAAGCGCGCTGGACTTGCTCGTCCAGTGTCTGGATATTTGGCGGGAGGAGACTGTGGAGCTTGAATGTTGATCGCTCATTGTCTGGAAAGGCCGAACCTTTGTTCAATTGGGCTGATTGGAGGAGAGATGTCCCCTAGTTCTGTGTGAGAATCGGAGTTCCTAAAAGAATTGCAGACTTATGTCGTCACCTTGTATGGGCAGATCAAAGACCCCGCGGCGCGGGGTAGATTACGAAACTTGGACATGGAGCCTGACATTTCGAAGTTGAAGTATTGAAGGATGCAATATTGAAATAAGTAAATAGGCCAAAGTAGAAAGGCTGAGAGACGAGGAAGGAATGTCCGTTATTGTAGTGCTTACCTCCAGGGGTGGGTCCACCCGTCATACTCAATCAGGTTTTCGCCCCCTCGGAGATATACATCCCACGCTGTGTGAAGGGCGCCCCTAAGACAGATTGCAACTATCCCGCTTCATGGATAATCATCCAAGGCCTGGAGACAGTCAGCGTAATCGGGCAATATATCTCCTCCACCTACGGCAGGTTTTAGGTGCCATCGCGCCAACCGGCTTTTGCCAGGCAGAAAATTAAAAGGTTAGGAAAAAAGTCTCTTGCGCGGACTGTTATAACGATGAGCTCCTAGCGCAGCCCATCCAGTATATGCTGGAACTGGATGTGAAGTACGGATGGATTTCCACCTATCAACACTCAATCTTCCTCCGCCAGACGTACAAGAACAATGCATGGGGAATAGAGTATTCCCGGAATTTACCACAAGATATACTCCGACGGATGGTGGTGGAGCCCCTTCTGCAAAGCAGTGTTACTTTTTTCTGTCTGCTTTAGCAAACGCCCACGGTCCTGTGGGAAACTCTACGCCTACAAGTCAGTGGATTGTACGGAAATAGGTTCGATCAAGAGACGGCGTGGAACTCCTTTGCACTACTTCCAACATGAACTCGGAACGTTGACCCCTCCTCGGTTATGTTGAATCGAACTGCGAAGATAGATCCCGAAAGAGAAGCTCTCCGAGTTCGAAGGGATTGCTGCCAGACAGCAGGTTCCTCACGATCCACGTATGCTCACGGACAAGAATCCTTCCCCGCCACCTCGGAATTGTTCTGATTAGGTTGACGATGTGTTGAAGGAGGCGAGAAATAAGCTATTGGGATGAGGCTTTGGTTATACATATGGAACTAATGGGATAGTGCCTGGAGTGGATGAGAGTATATTGGATTGCCGATTCCTCAAGGAGTTATTGTATTTAGCAATCCGGCCATGAGCAGATCCCAACTAAATCAATAGCTTTTGCATCAGGAAAGAGTGCATGAAAAGTTCAGCGTGATACGGTTGAAGAATTTCCATGAGGTAATCCGTCCAATCACTTGCCAGCCCCATGTAAGTAGAGCCTTTGCGAATTCCCAGTATTCTGGATACCAACCACTTAGCTCCCAGTCTATAATGGCGACCACATTTCCATCTTTCACTATAATATTCTGAGGCCGGAGATCACCATGTGTGAATAAGATGCGGTGGGATTGAGGAAGCATTCCACTGAGAAAAGTTCCGACGTGGCGTTTTGGCGCTTTCTTTTGATAGGCGTTGATGAGAGCTGTGTTAAAGTCCTGCTCCGACTCGAATGGGCCTTTGAAAGAAAAATTAGTTCAAATGAAGAGGTCTCTGCGTGTTCTATTCCTAAGGTCTGGGTGTTGTACGTTTGTCAACAGAGGTCGATAAACTGTGGTCAGTCACAGGGCCATGATCTATGGAGCCAATATAACCAACGTTCCCCATATCACGGATCTCTTGGATATAGCACGCAAGTTGTCTTGAAATATGGGATTTGGTGGAGACGTCGAAAGTGTCCCAAGCTGTGTAGAGTGTTTCACCGGCAACGAAACTCATGAAGATGTAGGTATCGTAAACGCCTCCGTAATCGTCAGCATCACGATCAATTGGACCGTACGTATAATATGCGAAAACTTTAGGTACGGGAACCCCTGTATTCTGCGCAACATGAATCATGGTTTTGGCCTCCGTAATGTTGATATGAGCACCAAACTTGACGACAACTTCAGGTGATATCTTCACGATAATGACACCGTGGCAGAAGATGAGGTTGCTTCGGTTCTGACAAAATTGGCTGACAATATCAGGATGCGGCGGGCAAAACCCCGGGGCACAGTATTGCACATTCAACTGAGGCTCGGAAGGCGCAGGTTGAGAATTGCTCAACGTTGTAGTGGGCGCCATGTCTCTAGGCTCTAGAGGATATTTTCGATACGGATGACAGGCGCAGGTGGCAGGGAGAGGGAAATGTAAAAGCTCGCAGAGTCGAACATAGAAGAGGTCAAAACATACGGTGTAGTTAATTCCCGCGCTAGCTTAACTAGGCCACTAAGTAACTACTCCTAACCGATTATATAAGATGCATTTTACCACTCGGCTATAAGATCATAGCAACAATCAGAACGTCTGATTGTAGCTGCAGTGCTATATATACTAGGCCCTAGGCTCTGCTCGGGACAACAACATATCAGTTTGTATTGACGCTTTTGTTTGCGTGAAGTCATGTACGAATTTAACCACTACAAGTCCCAAGAGAACAGATTAAAAATCAAATCATAAACATCCGTTTTACCCAAGAGGCAAAAACAAGACGGTGCATTGTATTAAGCATATCAACTATACAGGGAGGTGACCCATTCAGGCGTCTCGCACAACCAACCCCGGCAGCAAAAAAAGGAAGCAAATCCCACCTGCCAAGACGAGCCAATCGCAAACACTGACAACAGCCTTAGATTAGGTATAGATATATTTACAGGACGTAAGCGGCGGCAGCAGCGAGCGCAGCAACACCAGCCAGGTTGCCCTTGACATTGCCAGCGCCGTTGAAGGCGGGCGAAGAGGAAGAGGGAGAGGCCGATCCGGTCGTGGTCACGAGCGGGGTGGAGGTGGCAGCACCGGAGGAGGAACCGACGGGGGCGGATCCAGCGGCGGTGGTACCGGCAGCACCGGTAGTGGAGCTCTCGGTCTCAGCAGCGGAGGAGGACTCAACGGCGCTGGAGCTCTCGCTGGCGGACGCGGTGGGGGTAGCGGAGGCGGTGGTCTCAGCAGGGGCAGAGCTAGGAGTGCTGGTCTCTGAGGCACTGGCGGAAGCGCTGGTCTCAATGGGAGGGATCGAGATAGGGTGGCCGGCAGAGGAGCACTGGTTAACGACGGCGTTGGAGACAGCTGGGATAGGTGGGTTAGTGGGGGTGTTGGGATCCAAGGGAGTGGAGAGGCGGATGTTAACATACAGACTTGGTCGCTGTGGTCACAGGCCTTTGCAACACAAGGGGTGATGCTGGACACGAGCTCGGTCTTCTGGCAGTGGCACTTGAAGTCGAGCAGCTCGGAGCAACCATCGCCCTGCAGGGCACTGAGGAAGCAGCTCAGCTAGGGGTGAGTTGTTAGTAGACATATTCTTGTGACGTAGACGTTGATTTTATTCGTACCGAGCAGGCAGGCACATCGGGCAGCTGGGCGCTGGCGAGGCCGGCGGCAGCGAAGGCAATCAGAGTGGTGGAGAACTTCATCTTGATGATATGGACTAAAAAATAGTTATTATGAACGGCGTGCCGGAAAAGACAGTCAAGTATGTATAGCGAGTGCAGATGAGTTGAGAAGAGCTGGGTCTGGACTTGGATGGGTGATGGCCTTTTTATAAGCTTTGCCGGTCCTATATACTCCACCCCATGGAGAAACCCCTGTGGCAGGGTTGCACCAAAAGGTTGGTGCGTGGGACCATCACATGTCTCCGCATGCTTAATGGGAGGCAATCCACCGAAAGTAGGCCAAGGCCGCGGTTGACTCAGATCCGTAATTACCACGGATTGGAAGCCCGGACGCTCATTGCATGGCCAAGGCAGAAGGCTTACGCCGGATCCTGGTTTCCCGCAGCCGATTGAGTATTGAAACGAGGACGGCTGGTTGGCCCTATTGTCTCGTACAGCGTACGTATGCCCGCATGGCCAAGTTGAGACTAGACCAGGACGGACGAGGAAGCCACCGGAAAAGCTAGACCAGTGGCAATGTTGGTACTACATCTCCTATTTGCTAGTCATACGGTCGAACAGGGTCACTAGCTTTAATTTCCACTGTGTTGGGCTAGACCTCTTAGCGGCCTCCATGGGCGAAGGTACGGTACAGGTTGCAGTACTTCGTCCATGCAGCCGTACATGTAGCATACGTTGTGCAGCGTTCCCATTGCAAAGAACCTTGAGTAGATTGGCTGGAAGCAGGACTCAAGCGTATGCACGATAAACCAAAACAATGAATATTTGAATGTATGACAGCATGATTGACAAAGACCAAAAGGTGGCGAACCCCATAGTATCTGGGTATTTTGAGGAAAATCCGGGGAAGATAGTTGGACCCCGGCAGGCCCCGGTAGGGCCCGTGGGAGCGTAGTATCGAACTATACCACATCGGGACTTGGTCCGACGCAGACACAAATTAATAAAATAACAATGTAACTGACTAGTTAATGTCTTGAAATTGATTGGGGTAACACACGGAATTATCAATTTGGGTCCTCAAATGAAAGGCTCTAAGAAGGGCCCGAACTCAGGAGGCCAACTTTGTGAGCTACGGAAATTGTCTAATATAGGGCTCATGGATGTACAACGTAGTACATAGTAACTCTCTGGGTCAGATAAAGGCCTCAAAAGATACCCCGGGCGTCTCCAGATTTGCATTGGGCTCAATGATCATTTGATATCTTCCGGGATAACCACAGACTAGCAAGGATGTCAAAATACTGGCATCTTCCGAGAGATGAGTCGATCGTGAATCTTTGTACCTGCATATGGCGCCTCCATTGTCAATATAGTCAAGATGTTACTTCCGAGTGAACCATTTGTTCTTTTTCTTTTTCACTGTGAAAATGACATTGACACCGACGTAGGAGGGGGAACTGGTTCGAGAAGGGTCCACCATAGCCCAGGCAAGTGAGACATCTAGCGGGGGTGGGCCCAGTCAAGACGCAGACTTGGACCATCTACTCCGTACGCTAGTATTAATTGTAGCGTGGGGTTTGGGGTAATACTCAGAAACCAGAAAAATCAGAAAAATCAGAAAAATCAGGGACAAAAGACCAAAAAGCATCAATCACATGGGAAACAAGTCCTGCTTAGCGTCGCCACCAGGACTTTGAATGAGACCCTGTGTCCAGTAAGATCTCGTGTCTAGCCACTTGTCCTCCACTGTACTAGAAAAGAAAAGAAAAGGCGCACCGGCCGGGTGAAGTATCTAAATTAGGCTTAGACTTTCACTCCAACCGGTAAAATGACTGTTGAGTCGTCGACGCGAAGGACCCTTGCAGTGGACAAGGTCATAATAATAATAATAATACATATATGTTTATGTATCCATACGAATTATGCAGAGATAATAAGCAAAAGCCCTAAGCTTTTAAGACTTATAACAGAGAAGCTGTAGTTAAGAAGTTGAAAAAAAAAGCAAAGATGGCCGATGGCGAATATCGCGGGGTCCCCGGACAGACCCATTGTGTGAATCCGGGGATAACACGGACCTGAGATTCCAATAACATCCTGGTTCATCTCCAGTCCCAGATAAACATAGCCATTCCGATATACTTTGAAACGCTTTGCCGATGAATTGAAATGAGGATCGACGTCTCGAGGATCCGGGCATTCTATCGTATAGATTGCGTATAAGCGGGCAATCGCCGGGGATTGCCACCTGGGCATGCCTCGGTCAGCTCACATGGCGATAGACAATCATTTCCTTGAAAGTCCAAGTTATTCTTCTCTAAAATTGAATTTACAACCTTCAAAGTCTGGGAATACCCATACTTGTCATTCGTATCGCATTAATACCTATCACAAACGCCCAATCCATGCAAGTCTGTTAACGCCAATTCAAATCACTTTCCGATATGTCCTCAGGATAACAATTCATCAATATGTGCTCGCTCCTTTATATCCTTCCCCTTCAGAAGAACCGCGAGGACTTCGATGGGCGGGTTGAGCTTCAGCAGATTAGCCCGTCTCCAGCGCTTGAGACGAGCAATTCCAACACAGGGCTATAGAGAAAGACATTATGTTAGATGACTTTTTTTTCCATATAGAACTCTCGGAGACCAAGACGACATACCCCGTATTGGCTGGAAAGATCAAAATGCCGGAGAATCTTTTCCTCTACATCCATGCCTTGTTGGTGGGCTATTGCGTTGGAATTAGCCTATTAGCCTCTTGACTCATACTAATTCCCTGTGCGATAAAATCGACTTACCTCTAGGAGCCTTCCGAGTCTGCTCTTGAGCCTGCCAGTATCGCCAGATATCCTGCTTGTTCAACTTCAATGCCCGTTCATCTTCTTCGGATCGGGGCGCTTGGTGTTCAGTTGCAGCCTGCTGGCGCACCGCTAGCTCTGCGACATGGGGCTTGGAGGGTTCATTTGGAGTCACGGACAGCTGCTGGGGCTCCGGGGTGGCGGAGGCCGATTTGTCGGAGAGCGCTGGAGTTGAGTCGAGGGCCTTCGCTTTGTGGGATGGTGCGGTGACTGGTTTGGTCACTCGGCCCCCTCCGAAGGACAGTGTTGACTGTGACCCGGGTTTATTTGCTACGCGACGAGGCATAATGATGTAGAAGTGTAGTGGTTTGGCGTTCGGATCTAGGGAATATACAAAATGTTGAAGAAGTTAGGTGGAGAAGGAGGCGATGTCATGGTTGCACTGGCAACCAATCTTGGGAAATCTGCTTAAGGTCCGGAATTTAGTCTTCCGTGGTTCTAATTGGGGCATATATTTGTATATATTTATACATTCTAGCATATATATGTACTAATATATATATATTGTTCTATAGATTTACCATGTGATGACGATGATGACATTATTGAAAACTGGGCTTACCTTGTCCACGCGATAACCATTACGTCTGGGTACATATGTAGAGATCTGACAAAAGCTGATAGATCTTCCTATATTGTTATTATATTGTATCAACCCATTTAATATAGAGAACCCTGAAAGAGCCCAATAAAACCCAAAAAAACTCGAGGCTCAAGTCAATGGTGGCTGTTGAGGGCGGCCAGTTCACCTTTCCCCACCACAACCACTGTACCTTTGGGAAGCTCAGCTCCTTCACCTCTCCTATCTCGAACCTCTAGACCTTTAGACCTCTGGACAACTTACACTTTTCGACCTCTCCTAACCTACGACATTCAAAGGATCTATACGTCCAGTCTACCCAACCCACCGTCGAACCCTTATGAACCGTGCGAAAGGATCCCGTCCACTCGCATATTCCCCACAACTCAACCAACCTCCGCATGTCTATGGTGCGACAGGCACGGCTGACTCGAGATGGCCGCCTTTGTGCGCGTATCAGGCCCGGCAAATGGCAATTTTCTGATCGGATACCCAGGCATTTCTGCGACCATGGTAAGCGCCCTGCGATACATGCGGCGAAGCCCGTTTGGCCCCCCTACTCACACGGCCCCATTGACTGACTATCCAAGCCACGAATCGAGGGTAAAGTTGAAATCAGACCCTGCGTGGGCATTACAGCTCCGGTCAACGTCTCGCTCGTCACTATTTCCCTCCTCCGCCGCGAGACCATTCACCCTTCGGCCGACACCTTCACGAAGAAACGCCTGGCTCCGCCGCGGAAAGAGATCACCGACATCGTCGGCAAAGAGATGCTCCTATTTCGATGCCCCGCCGGCCGAGAATACGAAGAAGTAATATCGATGGATCTGCCCTTCGTCCTCTTTATTCCATTTGGTCGTGGGGGTCGTGATGCCTCTCGCCGTGTACCGCCAGCTAGTGTACAGCTCCCGAGTCGCACCGCCGAAACCTACTACGAGATGGTAGTGACGGTCCAACAAGGACAACAGCAACAGCACAAATACACCTTCCCTGTCCCGATCGCGCGCTACGACACACTCTCCACATTCGGCATGTACAATCGTCCGGAATCGGCGGAGCGCGTATCAGATCATCTGGTCACATTAGCCATCTCACTACCACGGTGGTCTTACGGTCCTCTCGATCCTGTCAGCGTATACGTCAAACTGTCACCGAACGAGAGCTGGATGGGCAAGGCGCGTAAAGTGACCATCAGCAAGATCACCATCGGCATCGACGAAGAAATCATCTACAACCACGAAGGCGATGAGCCCCAGCGCAAAGTCAAGGTTCTAGCCAAGAAAACGGAAACCATTGGCGTTAAACTGCCCCAATCGGGCTACTTAACAAACCTGGGCTTGGTATTCCCCGCCAAGGACCTCCGTGACGCAGAAGGAATCTTGCCAAGAAGTAGGGCAGCATTTCCAACGTACGGTGTGAGCGGCTTCACAACCACAGCAAGTCTATATAAAATCGAGTACTACCTCACAGTTCGAGTTCGTTTTCCCCCTAGTTTCATGGTATATCATCCCCCACTCACACACAGCAGGCCCACTTAACCTCAGCAAGAGACATTACCATCCGACAACCAATCGTGGTCTGCCCTCTCGACCATGCCGGCTGCAAAGAAGAAATGGAAGCGATCGAGCAAGCCGCACGAGACGCCGCCCACGTCAACCCGGATAACCCCATGCTGCCTCTTCCAGCAATTGTACGACCAAACGACCACAACGCCCTCAGCCATATAGGCGCCGCTATTGTCGGCAACCAGAAGAAACCGCTGATCGACTGAGATGGGAGACGATCCAACCCTTCACAGTAACAACAATGAAACTTATTTAATAAATCCCCTCGTCTGGATGCCGAAGCTCCTGGGCGGTATTCCCACACACGCGGTCCGACGGCTGCCGTTACTTTTGACATCCCCGGCGGGTGCGGAGGCCGAAGGCTCCTCTGCAATCACGCTATATCATGACATGTCTTACGATTGCATACATCTTGGAGTTGGTTGCATGGCATTCCTGGAAGCTTGGCTGTTCATCTCCGGGCAAAACGGGAATCACCGGGTGTTTGGGTTACCTGTTTAGAGATTTGGCCAGGGAAATCGAGCGTTGGCTACCTTGTCTCCCTTGACTTATGGCCAGTGTCTCCCCGCTGCATACGTGTATTTGGTCTTGTTTGGCCATTTGGTGATTATTTCATCCGCACATTGGTTCAGTCACGCATTTGTCTCAATCGTGATACAATTTGTATCCATGTGGACCCATGTACCCATGAATCTGTGGATCTATAGATTCGGGATTTAGGATTCATCTATCCGCATGGCTATGTACATTCAAACGTTGTCATTTGGAATGTAAAATCGCTTCAACACATGCCTCCCAGTGACATATATCGTTTAAATACCATCAGAAAATCAATCGACCAAAGTATCCAAATCCACCCAAATATGCCAAAACAATATTAACCTCATGTTTAGAATATTAGGAAACTGGGATTCTACCAGGCATACCTTTTTGTGTAGGTTTCATCTTAACGGGTTGTTATATGTACTACCTGTAGACAGAATCCTTCTTGGTCTTATATACATGTATGGGTTTGTTATTTATCTTCTCAGTTCCGGGGCTTTTCTCTCAATAGCTCTGTACGTATGCATCGTATTATACACGCACGGCTTTATTTCCCAATCTCTAAAAATCCCATGGCAATGCTTAGCATGTCAGCGTCAACCACCTGGGCTTTGCTCTGCTTTTGGCTTTCGTTCTCAATGTCCCGGAGACATTCTTTCAACATTTCCAGAATGGTTTGGTACTGCCTCGATGAGGGTCCAAAGGTCTTCAGAGCATTCTCAAGGCTGTTTGATATCTATCCTTTTTGTTATTTCCTGCATTTGGTGGTTGTATTGGGTGACATACCTTGCGCAAACTTTCGTTGTAATCCACGATATTTTGGTTTCTTTCGTCCATGTGATATTAAGTAGCTTGGAAGTATGCCTGATATCCTGAAAATCGGTGGCCGAACAGTTCAATTAAATTTGTCAGGGGCAATCATCCACCTTGGGCATGAAACACACGATATATATCGAATTGACCGCTCTCGTCACCGCCTAGTGTCAACTATATAGTTGAACATCTCGACAATATACAAACAACCACTAACTATACAGAGTATCCATCTAACAAATCCCAATTTCCTCCAAAGCCCAAGGCACCTCCACACCCCCACTCCCATCCTTATCCCTAACCGGGTTCGCAAACTCAACCAAAAACCTCACCATCCACCCATCCATGGCAAAACTAGTATCAACCGAGCTCCTACAAGCCCGATGAAAAGCCTGCAACCGCTCCATACAAACATCAAGCGTAGGCCAGAGCGCACGCAGTTTGGTCAGAAAACAAAAATTCCTCTCGAGCCTCGCCCTCGCCCGAAGAACACTCCCCTCATCACCGAAAAGCAACGTATGGATCTGCACCGTCGATGCAATGACGAGTACATGGCCGACCATGTTGTACAGCACGGCGCAACCCGGTACTTCCTCGGAGCGGTAGATCATCTCGCAGAGCCGAACGGCGTGTTCTTTGCATTGCTGTGCGTAGAAGTGCGTGCGTGGTGTGTAGCCCCGGACGTCTTCGTGGAGGAACCGGTAGAAGAGCATCTGGCCGTAGTGGTAGTAGCCTAAATACAGAGTTACGAAGAGGTGGCCTTGGCCTTGGGAGGCGTAGTAATGGAGGTTGGAGGGTGTGTCGTGCATGTGAGCGGGTAGGTTTTTGAGCCAGGTGGAAAGTTTGGCGGAGAGATCTGAGATGGTTATTTTTATGTATTCTTCGGTTAGGGTTGTTTCGGCGGCTTTGGTGTTGAAGTCGTTGATTTCCAACAGGATTCGGTTTAGGAGGACCATTTGTGCTAGGAGAGATGAGGCGCGGTCGTTTGAGACTAATACTGTGAAGCCTTGGGTGCGGGTCATGGCGAGGAAGGTTGCTTCGTTCATTGGGAGCGGAACATTGGGTTGGGGGGTCATTAGTCGTGGGAGTCGGACTCCTGTTGAGGACCAGACGTCTATCATACAAAGAGTCCACCATACTGTGTTGGATGTTAGATGTGTGGGATATTTTCGAGTAGTTCCGTATAGACTACAAACCTCTCGTGTTTACTTCTTGTTCCACACGACTTGAAGCACGGCAGTTTGGGAGATCAAGGAGTTGGGCAATACGGCATGCAATTGAGTAGTAGATGGCCTCCGAGGCAGGATTCCCATCTACTACCGCAATAGCGCCGAGCAAAACACAAACTTGGATGGTTGTCAACGAGACATCATTCAAGTTGAGCAGTTGTTCACATCTTTTGGTATATCCTTTCCCTCTTTCTCGAGGATCTGTGTCGGCAAAGGAAAAGTGATTCGAAAATCTACCCGAGTCAGATTCTGGTTCATTCGGGCCGGGCGGAAGGCATACCGTGCCGATAATGCGAGAATCCCGTATAGTAAATTCTCGGGCGCTTGTCCACGACGTATGTCTTCAATCAGACTTGGTCGATGGAAGAGAGAATGAAATTTATCATGCACATAATCAAAATACAACTCCACTAGTTCAGTGCAGAGGGGTTCATCTGGTAAAGTGCATTTTTCGGGTAGCGACACCGTCCCGGCAGTTGATTCTTCTGGCGTAGAAGATCCTTTCGGCACGGAGACCTGCTCCCGAGTACAAAATAGGCCCCGGGCGGAGCAATAGCTGCACGAACGACCGGGTGCCGGAATGTCGCATTTTCGTCGACGTTCACTAACATATGAGTCCGGGATCTGTTGGGCCGGGGTATGACTGGCTTACCGACATGTCGCACAGGCCTTTGCTGGTCTCATTATTCCCAAAGAGAAAAGGACCACTTGTTAAAGCATTGGCAAACTGGAGGAGTTAGGAGACTGTGTCGGGATTGAAAGGAGCAAAAACCAATGAGCGAGGTTCAAACCCGCCCGCCGACACGGAGTATCCCCGGAGTTTCCTCCGCATTTTCGACTCCACAGTTATAAACCCCAGCATATGTAGTAGTATATACTTCCAAGTATCGCCGAAGTTGGTTTTTGGATCCGCATTTCAAGAGTCATAGTTCAGCAGACTCGTAGAAGTCTGTTCTTGGCAATTGAGACCCATTTCTACGTGATTGAGATCTACATAGTTCGAGCCAACCTTGGAATACCTGCATGTAATCTCCCCACAAGTCGGGGAAAAGACGTCGGGGAAAGACGCCGGGGTAAAAGATATAAAAAGGTATGTATTTCTTTGGGTTGGGATTTGAATTCTATCAAAAACACCGCAAAAATGGTTTACTTATCAAGGGGTGTTGCAGTGGCTACATGCCTAGGGCTACTTGCACATTCCTCCGCTATTATGGCTAAGGAATTAACCACCAAGCGTGAGTCCTTTGCTTCTGTCTTTTATAGTTTCAAATCTAACCATATATTCTATAGCAATCGCGGCGGATGGTACTCTCTTTGCTCTCAATGGAGAAAATGTTTCGTACCGCATCCATGTGGACAACACCACTGGTGATCTCCTAGGAGACCATTTCGGCGGCTCAGTCGGAGCTAATATCCCTCTGGAGACTGTAGGCGAGGTCAATGGCTGGAGTAGTCATATAGGACGTGTGCGCCGCGAGTTCCCAGACCAAGGCCGAGGGGATTTCCGGACCCCTGCGATTCGCATTCGTCAGTCAGAAGGGTATACCGTATCTGAATTCCAGTACAAATCGCACAAGATCATCGCCGGCAAGCCCGCTCTGCCTGGGTTGCCAGCCACGACAGGCACAGAAGAGGATGTTAGCACTTTGATCATCAGTCTGTATGACAAGTACAGCGATGTGGCTGCAGACCTCTCCTACTCAATTTTCCCTAAGCACGATGCCATTGTGCGCAGCGTGAATGTTACGAATCACGGAGAGGCAAACATCACAATCGAGTCTCTGGCCAGTCTGAGCGTGGATTTGCCGTTTGAGGAACTGGACATGATCAGTCTTCGTGGAGACTGGGCGAGGGAAGCGCACCGCGAGAGGAAAAGGGTTACGTACGGTACCCAAGGTTTTGGAAGTTCCAATGGGTACTCCTCTCACCTCCACAATCCTTTCCTGGCGTTGGCAGATCCCTCCGCCACCGAGTCCCAAGGAGAGGTATGGGGATTCTCGCTTGTGTACACAGGTTCATTCTCCGTGGAGGTCGAGAAGGGTTCACAGGGTTTCACGCGTGCCCTTCTGGGTTTCAACCCTGGTCAGCTTTCGTGGACTTTGCCGCCTGGTGAGACTCTTACTTCCCCGGAATGTGTCTCGGTATACTCCCGGGATGGCATCGGCGGAATGTCACGCTCGCTGCATCGCTTGTACCGCAACCATCTCATCAAGAGCAAGTTTGCTACCAGTGATCGTCCTACGTTGCTGAACAGTTGGGAAGGACTGTATTTCGATTACAACCAGAGCAGTATCTACGAGCTGGCAAAGGGAGCCGCCGAAGTAGGCGCTAAGCTCTTCGTTCTGGATGACGGCTGGTTCGGCAAGGAATACCCACGTCTCTCTGACAATGCCGGGCTGGGCGACTGGATCCCAAACCCTGAGCGGTTCCCAGACGGCCTGGAGCCGCTTGTGAAAAAGATCACGGACCTCAAAGCCGCTAACACGTCAACAAACATGCGCTTTGGTATCTGGTTCGAGCCGGAAATGGTCAATCCGAACTCGACTCTGTATAACGAGCACCCCGACTGGGCCCTACATGCAGGACCCTACCCTCGCACCGAAAGACGCAGCCAGCTCGTATTGAACCTCGCTCTTCCTGAAGTCCAAGACTTCATCATCAAGTCCGTCTCAGATATTCTCAAGAGTGCAGATATTAGTTACGTCAAGTGGGATAACAACAGGGGCATTCACGAGACGCCTTCGCCAGCCACAAGCCACGCCTACATGCTCGGTCTGTACCGCGTTTTCGAGGAACTGACAACCCAATTCCCCGATGTCCTCTGGGAGGGTTGCGCGTCGGGTGGAGGCCGTTTCGACCCAGGTGTTCTCCAGTATTTCCCGCAGATCTGGACATCGGACAACACAGACGCAATCGATCGCATCACCATCCAGCTTGGCACTTCGCTCGCCTACCCGCCTAGCGCGATGGGTGCTCACCTGTCCCAAGTGCCGAACCACCAGACTGGCCGTACAGTCCCCGTGGCTGTCCGCGGACATGTCGCGATGATGGGCGGCTCGTTTGGCTTGGAACTCGATCCCGCTGCAATGGACGCTGATGACAAGGCAGCTATGCCGGGGCTCATTGCTCTCGCTGAGAAGGTAAATCCCATTGTTCTTACTGGTGATATGTGGCGGTTGAACCTTCCGGAGGACTCGAATTGGCCTGCTGTTTTGTTCATCGCAGAGGATGGTCAGAAGGCTGTGTTGTTTGTCTTCCAGCTCGCTCCAAATGTCGATCATTCATGGCCCCGCGTTAGGTTGGAGGGATTGGATGAGAATGCTTTATATAAGATTGATGATGGTGTGGTTTACTCTGGTGGAACCTTGATGAATATCGGTCTGCAATTCCCCTTTAAGGGTGACTATGGCAGTCAAGTTGTGATGTTGGAAAAGCAATAGAGAGGACTTGCAATATCGGCTCAATAGTTATATTTGAGCGGCAACGGTTGTGAGCAGTCATGCTATTTCATAGGATTCGACAAGTTAAGAATCAAATATCAACATTCCAAGATTGCTGAATAATATAATAATATATTTGCAAGAGGGATATCCAATTCAAGACTGTTTGTAAACTCATGTTGACCTTCCAAGCTGATTGATCTTGATATTATTCTGCCGGACGAAAAAAAAACCCGCTTATCGATAAGCTCACCTTTTCTAATCCCCTCTGACTCTGACTCCGAAATTCCAGCCTCTAATTTATTCTTAACAAACTATTCAACATGGCGGATGCAGACGAGGACGCTATTCGCGCCCCTGAAAATGCCTCTGCACAGCCCGAGGTCGACCTGTCCGATGAGACGCAGGACTTCCGCTTCTTGAACCACTTAAATTTGTACGAACAAAACTATTCCTCTGGCATGGCGAACCTAATCCCCATTGTCCTCACTCGCTCCTTCCATTACGTATTGCTTACCTTCAATCTCTCTACAGCTTTGCCGATTCATCCCCCGGTATTCCGCGCCGTGGTGAGAAGGACTTCGAACCCAATCCGACAGAACTTCAAGCCGATGTACTCTCCGCTTCGCGAGGGGCCATGCACAATGCGCTCTCATACCCCCGTCTCCATGCTCCCAAAACCCGCGTCATAGCTTTCTACGCGCCCGAAGGGTATGTTCCTCCAGCTCCAACTGAACGCGCGACACCGAAAGCTGGCGGAGAAGATGGAAAGAGCTCGGACTCTACCCCCAAACCTGCGCGGCCTTTGCCCAATTCCGCCAGGATATCCCCCGACGCATGTGTCTACGTGACCAACCCCAAGGGCCAGTTCTTCAAGACAATGGGCCAGGCAGACTCATCAGGCCGTGTGTGGCTGTTGCCAGAGGAAGCCTTATATCTTATTGAGCGAGGAAGTCTGGATATCCGATGGCCTAGTCCTTCCGGATCTGTCGCGGGTCCAGGAGAAGAAGATCTCTCTGTCCCTATGAGCTTGCAGGCTGCATATGCATGCTTCATGGGCCGCGGTGGTCTGACGCTTGAGCGGTACTCCGTTTATACTGGTCTCAGGCGTCTGGGTTATGCGCTAGTTCGAGCGCCTGGCTGGTGTGATGACATCGAGAAGCCAGATGCAGAAGCTTCAGATGCTAGTGATATAACACCACCCAAGCTTCATGGCCCCGGCCTGGCTGGTATGCTTGGGTCACTTTTCAACTGGATCCATGACCCTCGCTCGACAGCCTCTACGGCAACTGGCCCTATCATCGGCACTGGCATTCACCGTCACTACAGTGAGTCACACATATCGTTCTGCGGCAACTATCTTAGCTCTCCATACTGACAACCATTCTTAGTGGATGTATACCGCAAGCTCGCCATCATCCCTTGGTATGACCCAGTCACCGCGCCCGAAAGACACACCTCTGATACCACACCACCCTTCCGCGTCGTGTTCCACATCTACAAGCCCTCAACTCCCTTCAAAAAGTCCACACCCCCCACCCCAGACTTCCGCATCGCAGTCGTCAGCACACGCGACCAAACCACTATGCCCACTATGATGCAACTCGGTGCTTTGCTCGAAAGCACGCCACTTGATCCCCCGCGTGGGGAGAAAATGGACCGCATGATGTACATGAGACTGCGACATGGATACCGTAATGTCGTCATGGCTGTCGTTGATCAGGGTGTGGTTAGTTACTTGCGAATTGCTGATTCGGCGTTTGGGAAGGAGAAGCTTTATGACAACAAGGGTGGACCTCAGGGTCCTAAGCGGAATCGTGCAAATCAGAAGCCGAGGAAACGTTGAGAGACTCGGATTACTAATTCATGCCTTGGCCGATTACAGCTCCGCCGCTGGGGAGTGTATACAAAGGTGAAGACACCAATGGCCTATAACGGAAATGTCGTTTGTGCGCCAGATGCATGGACTATGGACCTGGCCCATATACCCATCTTATATCATCTCTGCTCGGTAGTGGATCACACCAAGAGCTGAAAATGCTCTCCGTGCTTGTTGGAGCAATTGTGGTTATTCTCGCGAGGATATCCTTCACTGGTCACCGCACTTCAACAGACACACCCTCTCATTTTGGGCCTGATCTGGCTAAACATGTTGGAGCGAAGATCTACATATCCCATACTACGACATGAAAATGCGCCAGCATTTCACCGGAAGAATGACCCAAGCTCGCCGGTTAGTACATATATTCTGACCAATTTAAGTACCAAGCCATTTACATAGTCGGACACTACTCGTTGAGATCTACAACCCACAATATCACTGAATCATAAATCATAACATTCTCTTGAGTAAAGTTCCCACGAAATCGGCGAGTACCTGGAGTCTTGCATACAGCAAGGCAATCATCCAGCACGTCCATAGCAAATCCCATCCCCCACTCACAGCCTGTACATCTCGCTCTTACTTCTAGCGCCATCAAAGACACAAGTATTATCGAGCGGACCATACTGCCTAGTAATCACCTTCAACGCCTCCTGCGCAACCAAACCCCCCGTCAACGAAGAGATATTATGCAATTCGCCGCCCTCAGCCCGACGCAGTTCTTTAATCGCACGGGCAATCTGCGCACGCGCCTCCTGACAAACGGCCGATCCATCCGCCGCAGTCAACAGAGCCAGGATACGTTCCGTGTGGCTGTTCCACAGCCCGTCGTCGTCAACAGAGTGTTCCTTTTCGAGGCTGCTCGATTGGATCTCGTCCACGACCGAGTCAAGGATCTGCATCGCGATGAATATCGGGACCAGGGAGTCCGGGACGTTTAGCTCGTTTCGGATGGTTTTTAGTGTTGACGCGTCGCTGTCGATGCTTATCTGCGGGATGTCGCGGCCAAGCACGACTTTAATGTGTGCGGCGTTCTTGCAGAATACTTCAATATCTCGGTCTGGGATTGCCGGTGTTTGGCGTCTGAGCTGCGATTCGAGCTGGCGTACTGTTGCTGTCACTTCTTCCACGTCTTGTCGCGCTTTGGTCTTGTAGATGTTCTGTAGTGACACGTAGTCTGCAGACTGGGCTTTCATGTCTGGTAGAGAGCCTGGGAGGGGGAGGACGCCGTGAGAGGCGTAGAAGGTTTTGATGGCTGAAGCAATGACCCAGAAATCTTGGGATGATGCTGACAACTGTTGACACTGGTCCATTTCGAAGATCTCGCGGATCGAGCTGCGTAGGCTGAATGGTGAGATTGTCTTCAGTACAGCAGCGACTGCCTCATCGAAGTTCTCTTCGCCGCCCTCTGGGTTAGAAGTGCGGGTCTGGGACCGCACGAACTCTCTGAACTCGGTTTTCTCTTTGTAGTTACTCGGTGCATTGCCTTCATGGGACTGTTTCCATTGCTCGAGGAAGTGAAGCAGGAGAAGGATGTAGGGCACATGGCCATGTTGATGGTCATCTAGGGTGTCCAGGTTATCCAGGTTGGCTGCGGCGGTGACAAGCTCGGGCCAGGGGTTGAGCAGACGCAGGTCCTGGGTTGATTCTGGGTCTGGGTGTGTCTCAACAATCGGGAATTCAGCCGGCAATTGCACGGAGAAGGTAGAGAGGAACCCGACTGAGTGAAGGTACAACACAGGGATACCCAGTTGCTTTGCTTCCTGGATCAGAGGTACCAATGTCGAGCGTCTCATTGGACCGGAAATAATCACCAGCTTATGCTGGGGCAAGAAGTCCGGGTCTATGAGAAGCTCCTCAACACGCTGTTTCAGAAGTCAGAAGTCAGTCAACGATCAATCATATATTTTTGGAGATATGGAAAATCATACCTTGAGATAGTAATTTCCCTCCACATCTGGATTCAGTTCTTTCAATAGTCGACATGTCTCCTCGGCGCGGGACTTGCCCAGGGACTCTTCTTCCAAGAAGAAGTTTACACCTAGGTCAGACTCGGTGACTATTGCTGGGTCGACGATGGTGAAACCACCAATTCCAGGCAGAACAAGGTTCTTGAGTGTTTCAACGCCAGCAACGCCGGTGACACCGGTGTTGTATTGGCCGAGAGGGCCATCAGAATTCACCAGCAGAACATGAGAATCTTCAAGTGCCTGCTGGCCAGTTGCTGCCCACAGGCGGAGCTGGCGATCATATTTGCGCTCCTTGGAGGTTGGCCCTGTCAGGGCGGCGGGGAAGGCATCCGTCATGGTGGATATCAAGTAGTGCGGGGGAGGTGGTAGAACTTTGTTTTGAGGCTCAGACCATTGCCTGTTTATTGGTCTGGAATACTTCTGTTGGTTACAGCATTTGTTCTTGAATCATGCGAGTTCCCAAATGATGGAGCAGTGGATGTCAACTTGTTGATGAGCGACTGTTTTTAGTAAGCGCATGTTATGGCCTGATAATCCAGGCCACGAAGAGCCTCACTCTTTTTAGTTTAGCGCCTCAGTACACTGACCTTGCCCTTCCAACATCGTTTCTTCTTCTCCCCTCACTTCAACTCCTCTATCTTGCACTCATCGCGACCGCATTTCTTTCACTCTGCCCCCCTCATTTTATTGGAGATGCCGCTCGATGCAGCGCAGGTTGCTGTCCCGCGGGTTAGAATGGCAGTCACCTAGGAGCAGAACGATTGGAATGGTCCAGCTAGTAGCGGCATTATGTGACTTGGCGAAGCCGTTTCTATTCCTTCCCTAGGGGAGTGACTGTGTATCCTGCTACGAAGCTATCTAGGTCTCAAGGTTATCTGATAGGATGGACTGGAATCTTGATAGCTCTGATTGGACCTGGTAACCAATATGGACGAATAGAAATCATCTTGTGTATACGGGATTCCAAGGTTGTATCTTTGAGTTAGTAATGATAGCTAGCTACACAGTATGTCATATGCCTGTCATTGGACTGGTGCTTTTCAATAAGACGTTAATCCTACCCTTTTACTACTGATAGCTCTGTATACTGTGGAAGGTGACTGTGAAACAACTTGAGATTAATAAAAGCAGACCTGTTGACTCGCTGCTGACTCGTTCAAGACAACGTTTCAGAGTCTAACAACCCATTGCCCAGTCTGGTTGTTAACGGGGTTGGCCGCACTCGCTAAAGATCGACACAAATGATGGGGACTGTACCTTGCGCTAGTCTCTAATAATTCAACGTCTACATTATAGTCCTTACGAGATCAACGAGTACAGTGAAGCTTTTGTATTGGAGTTCTAGCTGAGGACTTGCTTGGTTTCACCATAAGGGTTACTCATCCTGAACACCGCGTAAAGGTGCAAGTCTTGTTCAGGTGCCGCACACAGGACCCGTGCAGCTAGGTTAGGGGAAGGGAAGGGGAGGGAAGGGAAGGGAAGGGAAGGGAAGGGAAGGGAAGGGAAGGAGAGTAAACGAGAGGCAAGCTCCTAATGTCGATGGAGGCCCCAGGAAAGTACACTTTGTACCCGCGGGCAGCAGGAGTGGGTTGCTTTGCCCTGTTAACTCCTGCTGCGTGTTTCGTGCCACGGGTATAGGTACTGAACTGGAGTTCGGCAACGATCATCAGAGTCCTAGGGTTACCCTTTAGGACACAGAGTCACGATGTGCAATGTGAACCCTAGAGACGGGGGGGAAGAGGGGGCAGAGAGAAGAGGGGGCAGAGATGGGGCGGGGCAGGGGGAGGGGTGAGGAGGCGGTGGTGGTGTGAAGAAGGAAGAAAGAAGAAGAGAGAGAAATTGGGGGGGGGGGGAGGGGGTATTTATATTTACCCAGTGGCTGAAGGCAACCGGGAAACTGGGGTGGGTGACGAGTTGTCCCAAAAGGGAAGGCACCTAAAAGGGAAGGCACCCACCGCGAGACATGGGCCTGAATGGGCTTGATAGAAAGATAAGACGATTGATAACACTTTGTGATCTATGGAATTCTTGGTCGGGGTGTATCCCCGAATATGATATAGGATAGTACACACGTAAAACATACACTGTTTCATCGATACATGAGGGAGGGCGAGATGAGTCCCTTGGGGGTTAGGGACTGTTGGGAGGTAGTAGGATGACGAGGAGATGAGAGGAGAATACCATACTTCCCAATCCCCACTAGGGGACTGAAACTGTCGAAGGAAGATGGTGTGGTTGTAGGTGCTAATAAACCCATACTCACACCCGAGTGCCTGCATATCCCGAACTGGCTGGGCAATCTTTTGCCAGAGGGCAAGGGACCTTCAACTCCCCAACCGTCTTAATTATAGTATTCCCAGCCATATCTTGTAGACTCCCCGAGCTTTTGAAGTCGGCGAAGTAGAGATTGATTGCCCTGGCCCCAGGACCGCCCCAAACGCTTGACCAATGGCCTGTTGGAAACGGCCCTAGAGGCCATACTCATCCCCGATATGTACCCGGTCGTCTTCCGTGGAGTGAGGGCCATTGGCATAAGGTGATGTCCTTGATCTCGCCCAATTTTGATTTGTGTGCATATGCTCAACAGATTGTAGGAAATTGCTCCATGGCGTAAGGGTCCCAGGACAAATGCTGAAGTGCACTTGAAACGGTATGGCATGGCCAAGCCGATGGATTCTACCAAGGACTTAGGTAGTGGGGTTATGGTTTAGGGGGGTCTCAAGTAGCACAGCGCAGCAGGAGTGCAAATTTAGACCAAGAGCGCCGCAGTTGAAAGTTGTGAGGAGGATGCGGACAGAGGAGCCGGGGTCAGTGAAGCGGTCGACAATGGCAGAGCGTGCCTCGGGTGACATCCCATCCACACCGATGGCAGACAGAATCGTTTCGGTGACCCACCGGGTTATAGGCTAATTAGTGAAGACTAAGAACCGCGGTGGGTGCTACCTCTTAAGTGAATACGTCTTCGGCAATAAAAACAGATCAAAGCAAGGAAATTATGGCAGGCGTAGAAAGACTGGAGCCTTGAGTCGAGCCTTCATCGTGTCAATAAGATCTGGGACTGGTAATGCAAGTGCGACGGCCTGGAAGTTGGTTTGTAGTCGGCGAATATGAGGCCCGCTGTCTCCGAGGGTTCCATGTGTAAAGAGCAAGTGGAACAGGAAGCGCCACCGCGGCGAGTCCCAGATGTGACGTGATGGGTGTCAAAGTGGAAGGAAAGTAAAGGGATATTGACGGGCGTTAGAGTTAAAAGTAAGAGAAAAGTGAGGTGGGTATAGAATACTCACCTTGAAACAGGCGTTAGAATTGAAGTAAGAGAAAGATTGGAGGGTTGGGCACTTGGCACGGTTATATATAGGAAAGTCTCTGCCTTCGTATATACCTAAGAGCATCCAAAAGAGAATCCAAAGAGCATCCAAAACACATATCTAGAGGCATATCTAAAGAAGGGGATGGAATATGTCTGCCTTTTACTCCTAGAAAAGAAGAGTCCTTCTATATCCTTCAATATCACCGATCTCAATCTCCTCGGTAATGATCTTTTAGATGGAGAAGCCAAGGAATCATATAGGTCCGTAGGGTTGAGTAAACAAATTATATGGCGATGGCGTCTAAAATCTGCCGTAGTACGGTAGAGGACCTTTTGCCCTAACGCGGGTGGCTTCCTCAAACGCGTGAGCTACCTTAAGTAACAATGCATCAGAGTACGCTCTTCCGATGAACGAGATAGAAAATCTAATCTTATTAGCATCTGAGAAAGGAACGTGAATATCTCAAAGGATATGTATAAAATGCATTACTTACGGTATCCCCGGCGCAAACTGAACCAAATTTCCTCGTCGGTTCAATTTTTGTTCCGTGTCCGTCGGATAGAAGCCTAGAGGAACTGAAATGATTGGAAGGCCTAGCTTTGCAGCATAGGAGATTGGAATCTCCGCATTGGCAGGGACGGCCAACACATCGAGCTCAAATTTCTCCATGGTCCCGAGGATCCCTTGGGTTCCTGCCAGCAAGCTTTCTCTTTCTATAGCTGACCTGTACTTTTCGCTTTCAATATCCGTACCCGCTGCCTCTGTCCACAGAAACTTTTCAATATCGCGGTCAGGATAAAGTTCTCCGGGGAATCTTTTGGTGAATTGAATGATATCCGCGACGGAATACAGGTCATGCGGATTGTTTTGTAAGGATGCCAAGTACGATTGAAGGTCCGACTTGAATTCTGTGGTGATCACAAAATTCTTTGTGGCCTTGTCAAGTTTCCTAAATTCTTCCACCGATGGGAAATTTGTCTCATCCAAAACGTTGGCCCCTAATCCTCGAAAAGTGACTACTGCGTTTTCAAAGGCAGTTATCACAGGGGCTGCTACATCGGAGAAAGCATTTCGAGGTAAACCAATCGTAATCTCAGAGAGGTCCGCGTTATCGCAAGATTGAGAAAAGTCGGGAATCGGATCAAATGGGATATTCCATGTATATGGATCGTCCTCACTCCTTCCTGCGATTGTATTAAGAATGAGAGCAGCGTCTTTGACCGTGCGTGCCAAGGGCCCGATCACATCTTGTCTTCTTGAAATGGGGATACAATTATCAGTGCCAATCAACCCTCGCGACGGTTTAAGTCCGACAAGGTTGTTGGTCTCCGCTGGGCTGATGATGCTACCCGATGTCTATAGGATATGGGCGTTAGGACAGGCTTGGATAGGCAAGAAAAAATTGGCTAATAGCCACATACTTCAGTTCCAAGAGCTGCAAAGCTTAGTCCTAGAGCCGCCGCCACTGCTGAGCCACTGCTACTCCCAGATGGCTGCGAGTTGGGATAATACGCCCCCATGGTCTGGCCACCTCGAGGGCTCCAGCCACTGCTTGAATTGACCGCGCGAAAATTCGCCCATTCGGAGAGGTTAGTCTTGCCTAAAATTACCGCTCCGGCTCGTCGCAGTCTTGTGATTGTTGAGCACTCCCCAGCTGGCTTTGCACCTAAGAGTGCAAATGACCCGGCAGAAGCTTCCATATGATCATCGGTCACGATATTATCCTTGATGAGTATCGGAACTCCATGTAGGGGTCTATTTCATGTTAAGCGGCGATTCCTAACAGGAAAGACATGAACCAACCCTCTACGCCCTGTCACCTTCATTTCCTCGTCTAGGGCCGTTGCAATCGTGATCGCATCTTGATTGACTTCCAAAACTGCATGGAAGACATCGTTGACCTCTTCGATTCGAGAAAGATATGCGTTCGTAAGCTCGACGGCGGTGAACTCATGTGCTTCTAGCCCGGAGGCAATATCTTCCAGAGTAATATCGAGCAAGGACGGCAGTGGGTCTATATTTAGTTCAGTTCCAAGGTTTTGCTAAGTGTTGAAATGGGATGTTGGGATAAGTGGGGGAGCTTGCCTGCTCGCAGTAAATCCATGATTTTCGACAGTCTTGACCGAAACCACGAGATCAGAAAGGAAGTTATCGAAGCAACGCCCATGAAGACAAGTGCTCTTTTAGTCGACCGAATCTGCATGTGTTAAACACGAAAGAGGAGTAATAGAACAAATGTCCAAACAAATCCAGAAAAATGTCATGCACGTAAAGGATATGGCCCTTGCCATAGATTTTCAACAAAGAAAACAGGAGGCTCGGAATCAGGCTGAAATCATCCGAAAGACCGAGGAAATGACCTTGAAAAGCAAAGATTCCTCGATTTCAAATATGACGCTCTCCGAAGTTCAACTTCCTTGTTATCATATCGACCTTCCATCGAGTGATACAAAGAGAATCCCGCATAACGGACCTATCGATCTTGAGAAAATCTATCCAGTCGACTACTTTTAGAAAGTTTCCCTAAATTAAGTAATGGCTTATCAATGCGTAATATATAGTCAGATTGCGAACTCTACTTCTAGTATATCATAATAGCATATTCTTAGATCTAGTTTCTTCTTTAGATAAGGCTTTGCCCGCTACCAATAAGATATATAGGAGCTACTCCTAGTCTATAACTAACTATTACGACTCTTCGCTCGGAGGTTTTCCTAGATAATCTAGATGATAAAACGAGGTAGCTACTATTACTAGAGAGATGTAGGTATAGCTAGGTTATATACTGCTATAGGATTTTTCCAATATATAATTTCTTTACTTTGTTTATAGCCATGGCATTCAAGATATTTCTAATTTAAAAATGTAAAATATTGTTGTCCTCGATTGTATGAAGAGTATATAGTCCGTCCTATTTGGGCCCGGAGTATACTGATCCGACATGACTTGTATTTCCTCTTATTTATCAATGCGACACTCATAGTGCGTAGACATCACTGTATATAAGATTGAATCAATTTAGGATATCCAGAACTGGATTTTATCTATATATAAAAAACACTACTTATAAGTGTTTAACCCCACAACTGTAACGTGACGTTATAGTGGTCAGAGGATTTCTAACCAAGGGTAAGCTCCTAGATTCTATTTTATGCTTAATTCCATTCTCGATTTTCCTTTTTCCTCAAAAACTACGAACCTTTTGCCCTAAAGAGCGTCTATAAAGAGCATTCCATGATCCAACCAGCCCTCATCTCCCCTCTTTTCCTCTGCCGTAGACTTACCCTCCCCACCATCCCCACACTTTTTCGCAGCACCCTCCAAAGTCCCCAAAGACTCCAATTCACCATGTCCGCCGTCGAAGAGTCCAAGCGCGCCGCCGCAAAGGTCGCCGTCGAGAAGCACTACCCCAAAGATGCTCGCTGGGTCGGTATCGGCAGTGGTACGACGATCGTGTACGTCGTCGAGGCCATCAAGAACCTCGGCGTCGACACCTCCTCCACAAAGTACATCCCGACCGGTTACCAGTCCAAGCAGCTGATTATCAGCGCGGGATTGACTGCTGTTGAGTACGACTCTATTCCACTGGGCACTGTCCTCGACGTGGCGTTCGATGGCGCGGACGAGGTCGACGAGGATCTGAACTGCATCAAGGGCGGCGGTGCTTGCTTGTTCCAGGAGAAGATTGTCGCTATGCAAGCGAAAGAGTTTATCTGTGTTGCCGGTAAGTTCTGATCTGATCTAATTATGATATTTACTTCATATTGCGTTGTTGTTATGGGGTTTGAGTTGGGTGGTGCTCGGAAGTAGACCGGCCAGTTCCTTTTTTTCTTTTTTTCCCCTCCTCTTTACCACTTCAACTAACTCACGCTCGCAATACTCAGACCACCGCAAACTCCAACCCCGTCTTCTCTCAAGCTGGAAATCGATCCCCATCGAGGTCGCCCCGATCGCCGCCCACCGCGTTATCCTCAAGCTGAAGGAACTCGGCAGTGTCAACCCCGCTATCCGGGCTTCCGCGAGCGTCAAGGAAGGCCCCCTCAAGACCGATCAGGGCTTCTTCATTATCGATGCTCCCTTCAAGCCGTTGTTGATCAAGGCCGATCTTGAGGCTGGCCAGGATGGTAATGGCAAGGATGGTGTGTGGGCGGTTGGTGCGTTGGCTCGCAAGATCAACGAGATTGTCGGTGTGCTTGAGGTCGGTGTTTTCCAGGGCCTGACCGGCCCCCAGGCTACTGCTACCGGTGGCATTGGTGGTCAGCGGCCCGTTGCAGCCTACTTCGGTATGGCTGATGGGACAGTCGCTGTTCGCAAGGCTGAATAGACGTCTAGTGGTTGGGCTTTGGGGGACGGATAAGAGACTACGTAAATAATGTAGATGATACCAAGATTTTCCTTTTTTCGTTGAACCTTGGAAAAAAAAATGCTATAATTGGAACTTGGACGAGTGAATGCTTGCGATTGTGTTTTGGACTTTTTTTTATTAGACTTCGTGTGTGGTATCAACATTGGGCAGACGCTTCATTTCAGTATAGAATCAAGAAAAAGATACTTTTCCCGGACCTATTTTGGGCCCTTGGCCTTGGCCTCCGTCTCGCCCAACTCTCGTACGTAAATCTTCACTGTACCTTCGGGGACCTCGTCATGGCCGTCTTCGAATCCAGGGCTGACCGCAATGGCCAGATGCTGGCCGCTCGCACTGAACGCAACAGATGAGACGCTGTTTTGGTATTTTTGATATTGACGGATACGGCGCTTAGAGATTCCATCCCAGAGCGCAACAACGCCATCACCGCCACCGGACGCAAAGGTACCAAAGACAGGGTGGAAAGCCAATGTGTTGACAGGGTAAACGACGTCTACACCATCCTCGGCAGTCTGGCGGTGGCACTTGAAAGCGTATTTGCGGGCCTGAGATTCAGGCGACGGGTCGAACCATTCAACCGCAACCCGACCCTCAATGCTAGATGAAGCGTACCCAGCGTCGTCAGGCATGCAGGCGACAGCGCGAGTCATGAACTTCAAGCTGCTCTCGCGGCGCTGCCAAGGCTCAACTTCAACTCGGTTGCCACCTGGGGCTGTGCCGTCTGCTTGTGCGGTGAGAAGGGCCAGCGCTTTGAGGTCGTAGATGTGCAATGCGCGCGATGCCATCGCGACGATCAGCTTCGTGGCGGTTGCGGAGATTGAGAATGGCTTCGACGGGAGGGGGACGATAATTGGCAGGGAGTCGGGGTTTGCGCCGGCGTCGGGTTGGTGAATGTGCAGTGTTGAGTCCCACGAGGCGGAGATAACGATGTTGTGCTCGCGGCTGTATACGACATGGCGCACGCCAGCTTCGTGGCTGCTGAGCACGGTTTGTTCGGAGGTGTTGAGGTCGATCCTAGTCAGTCAGTATAAATAATGACCACAATTGTAGGATTGATAGTAGTAAGAACCAATTAAAATAACTCACTTTCTCACATCCCAATCCAGTCCAGCTGTGTAGATCTCGTTCTCGTTCTCGCCGAAGCAGACGTCCAGTACAGGAGCGCGGTGCTCGAACTTCTGCAATAGCTTCCCCTCTCCAACCTTTCCATTCTCATCACGCAAGTCATACAGGTACACGTTCTTATCCCATGACGAAACCACGATTCGCGCGGAGTTGGGGTCTGGGGAGAACTTTAAGGCCGAGATAGCATCCGTGGGTGGGGATGCCACAGTGAATTGGTCTGCAATAGAAAATTAGATATAGTTCAACTGCAAGAGAAATAAATGCCGAGAATTACTCACGAGAAGTCATCTTGGGCAAGCTCCGGAGTTGTAGAAGATCAAACCCAAGCTCTCCGGGGCCTTTGGCCGTCTCCTTTTCTGCCGTCGTCACCGCCCTTTGATTCCCCGCGCTGCATCGATAAGGAAAAAAAAGACCAAACGGCTTGACATCATTTGCTTTAAGCACAAACACAACTCTTCACATCTTCGTGACATTGACAAGATGCCTTTTGCCCAGCTGGTGATTGGTCCACCGGGCGCTGGCAAGTCCACGTACTGCAATGGCATGCACCAGTTCCTAGGCGCAATCGGCCGGAAGTGCTCTGTCGTCAACCTTGACCCCGCCAACGACAAGACCTCGTATCCATGCGCGCTGGACGTACGTGATCTGGTTACACTAGAGGATATTATGGAAGAGGACAAGTTGGGTCCGAACGGTGGTGTCTTATATGCTCTTGAAGAGCTCGAAAACAACTTCGACTGGCTGGAAAACGGACTGAAGGAGCTTGGCGGTATGTCTGATATATCTCCTGATCATATACATTAACTGACTAGTTTTGATGAATTCTCAGATGATTATATTCTTTTTGACTGTCCCGGGCAAGTTGAGCTATTTACACACCACGCCTCATTACGCAACATCTTCTACAAGATCCAGAAGATGGGCATCCGGGTTAGTGGCAGCAGAACCTCAAGTGCAGCACAAAGGAGACCCAGCTAACAGGCTCCCTATGGAACAGTTGATCGTCGTTCACCTCGTCGACTCCTACACCCTCACCCTCCCCTCAATGTACATCTCCGCCCTCCTCCTCTCCCTCCGCGCCATGCTCCAACTCGACCTCCCGCACCTAAACGTCCTCACCAAAATCGACAACCTCGCCAACTACGCCCCGCTCCCTTTCAACTTAGACTATTACACCGAAGTACAAGACCTCACGTACCTACTCCCGGAACTGGAAAGCGAGTCCTCGCGATTCTCACATGAGAAATTTGGCAAGCTGAACCAGACCATCATCGACCTAGTAGAGGAATTCGGACTCGTTGCCTTCGAGACGCTGGCCGTCGAGGACAAGAAGAGTATGATGAGTCTCCTGCGCGTCATCGACCGTGCATCCGGATATGCCTTTGGCCCCGCCGAGGGCGCTAATGATACTGTTTGGCAAGTGGCTGTTCGAGAGGGCATGGGTGTCACAGACGTGCGGGATGTGCAGGAGCGCTGGATTGATGCTAAGGATGAATACGAAGAGCAAGAGGAGAAGGATTTGGAGGAGGAAGTTCGTGTGCGCAATGCGGCGAGCCAGGTTGAGGCGACAGGTGCGGTGGATGGCGGTCCCGACGAAGATGACGGACATGACTACGACGAGGAACTGGAGAAGTGGAAGAAGGATATGCCAGACAGTGGCGTGCGGGTGCACCGCAAGTAATCATCCTGTTCCAACGACTTCCCAGTCAACCTAAATGTCAAATATGATACGATAAATGTACGATAGCCGAAAATAAGCATGCATAACCTAACGCACCAAAAACTGGGGTATCTCATTAAAAGTAAAAAAGTAAATATGCAATACAAGGCCTACCCACTGCATCTTCATTCATCCTCATCCAATCTCAATCATCCATCCCCTCATCCTCACTCTCATCCATAACACAATCAACAACAGCAGACCCCCCACCAACCAACCCCCCAAGAACCCCCCTCTCCTCAGCATCCTTAACCCTAACAATCTCCCTCCTAGCCCTCCGAATAGCCTCCTCCTCGGCCTTCCGCATCGTCCCCGAAACCCGAATCACGCGGAAAACACACCCACGCTCGCGTCCCGTCCCCGCGCGTTTGGGGCCATTCGCCGGCTCCGGCACGCCGGACATGTACGTAAGCGCTGACCAGACAAGACGGAAGGAGGCGCGCGGACACCGTACGATGGCGGTGGATGTTGCTGGTGAAAGGTATTTTACTATAGGGTGTAGGGTGTGGTTAGTCGTTTGTTCCATGGATGGGGGGTTGGATGTTAGGGTGGGAAATGGAAACGAAACTCACTTGTTATTCCGCCTGCCGAGGCGCCGCCTAGCTTGCCGATTCCATAGTCGCCGTATAGCTCTGCGACGGACTCGCGGATCATCTTTGCTAGGAAGCCTTGGGTCAGGGCGTCGGAGGTTGGAGAGTGGATTGCTAGTTGGGGGTTGTGTGGTTTTGTTGTTGGGGTTGTGGGCCAGGTTTTTGGGTCTGGGTAGAGGATGTCCACGAGGAGGTAGCGGTTTTTGAGGCGGACCATGGTGGTGTGGAGTGGTTATGTTATGTTATTGGTGGTGTTGTTGGTGTGGGTTTTGGGCCTTGGAAGCAGTACGGATGTGATACTGTATGGCCCGTTCAGATTATGTGATGAGTTGGGTGTAGAGGTAGTATGCTGAGTAGAGCATGCAAGGTGGGTGAATCTTGAGGTTGAGGCTAGAAAAGATTGCGACTGATAAGAGATAAGGATATTTCCTAATCGGGCGCACGGCCCATCTGGGCAAGGAAGCCCCCTCGGCTCAGCTCTCAATACTTCAACTATGACGAATGCTACGGACTACCTAGGTACACTGAAAAAGAATATCATGCGGCAATGGCACGTTCATTATTTCCCAAATAGGTCTAGTCATCTACTGCAAAACGAATTAAATCAGATCCGTAGCCGGGTTGCACCCTTCTTGAGTGTCAACCCGTCAACTTGGTCATGCCACATGAACGCAGGTACATCGATACACATAACTGCTCAGAAAACATAAAAAAAGAAAAACCAAGGGATGAACCATCCGAACTCCACCGTCCTGAACGGACGGACTATATGCCAGCGGACGGCGCTGCAAAACGTCATAAACAAAATCACAGGTTGACCTCGACACGGCCCTCGGCACCGCCCTTCTGCAGGGTGGGGAGGAGGTAGGTGATGTCATCCCAGGGGTGGCGGTAGAGACCGGTGCGCAGGCGCTTCTGGTCAAGGTAGTGGGCAATGAGACCGATGGAGCGACCGAGCACGAACAGACCGTTGAGGACACCCATGCGCATGTAGTCCTCACACTCCTCGGGGGAGAAGGCACCGCAGTTGCGGAGGAGGTCAACAAAGCAGACAGCGACACAGCCGTCGACGTTGAGGATCAAGTTGTCCTTCTTGGAGGTGGTGACGGTCTCAACGGCGATAGCGTAGTCGAGCAGCTTGGTGCTGGGGAAGTGCTTCTTGACGAACTCCTTGACGAGCTCGACACGGAGATCGGGGTTGTTGCGGGACTTGACCTTGTGGCCAATACCGGGGATAAGCTTGTTCTCCTTGCGCATGGTGTCGACGAAGTCACGGGGGCTGAGACCCTTGTCGAAGGCCTTGGTGAACTCCTCAGCGGCGCCATCCAGGGCACCACCGAAACGCGAACCGATGGTCAGCAGACCAGAAACGAGAGCACTGATAAGATCCTTGCCAGCACGGGTGGTAATGATGGTGTTCATGGCACCGGAGACGGCGGGACCGTGATCGGCAGTCAACATGAGAACCATCTCAAGGAACTTGCTGGCGTAAGGAGGCAGGCGGCGGCGGAACCACAGGAGAGACATGACACCACCAATGCCAATATCCTCTCTGAAGACATCGGAGATGGGCATACCGGCGTAGAGCAGCTCCTGGCCACGGTCGTCGGAGATGGTGGAGATGAAGGCAGCGGGCTTACGGACGAGACCGAGCTCCTGGGCCCAGGAGTAGTCGATAGGGATCTTGGGCACAATGGGCTCGGGGGCGGGGGTGATGTTGCCCTTCTGGAGCTCAGCGTCGTAGACCTGCTTGAGGGTCTGGGGGAGGTCCTCGAAGGTCTCGGGGACGTGGATGCCAGCCTCACGCATGGCCTTGTTCTTGGTGACAGCAGTCTCGAGATCGGAGTTGGCGGAGGCACCGGCGTGGCCGAACTGGACCTCGGTCTTGAACAAGCTGGCGCAGGTTCCGATAGCCCAGGCGACGATGGGCTTGGTGATGGTGCCGTTCTTGATGGCCTCAATCACACGGTACTCCTCAACACCACCGACCTCACCGAGCAGCACAAGGATCTTGCACTCGGGCTCGGCCTGGTAGCGGAGCAAGTGATCAATGAAGGTGGTGCCGGGGTAACGATCACCACCAATGGCAACACCCTCGAACACACCGTCGGTGTTCTGGGAGATAATGTTGTTCAATTCGTTGGACATACCACCGGACTTGGAGACGTAGCCGACGGAACCCTTGCGGTAGAGCTTGGAGGCGACAATGTTGTCCATCATACCACCAGTGTTACCGATCTTGTACGCACCAGGCTTGATACCACCAACAGTGGCGGGGCCAATAATGGTGATGCCCTTCTCCTTGGCGGTGACCATAATCTCACGAGCACGCTTTGGTAGTCGTTAGCAATACATTCAAGATAACAAGGCAAGAGGCATAACTTACACGCTCGGGCACACCCTCGGCAATAATGGCGATGGAGCGGATCTGGGGGTTCTCCATCAACTCCATGGTGGAGGTGTAGACGGAGCGAGAAGAGGCGAAGTTGACAACGGTATCAACGTCGGGGTGCTTGGCCATGGCCTTCTCAACATCCTGGTAGACGGGAAGGAGGGTCTCGCTGGTACCCCAGTACATCTTGCTGACGAACTGACCACCGAAGGTGTAGATAATACCCGCTACGGAAGGAGTGGAGCGCTTGCAGATGAAATCGAAGTCGAGCATGCCCTGCACGGCTCGGGGTTGCATACCACTGATCTCTTGTTAGTGTCTCATGTCGAGGTCGGAGAAGAGTCCCCAGAGTCCGATGACTTACTACACGAAGCATCGTGTCTTGTTGTGGAAAAGGCTGTGTTGGGTGGGCGTGAGGACACGGCTAGGAGGGGCGAAGCGGGTGATGTTGTCGTTGGCAGACTGCACGCCGTTGCCAGCGGAGAGAGTAGAGGAGGGCATGATGAATCTAGGTTGCAATTAGCATGCAAGTTGGATTTCGAAGCAATTGTCCAATAGTGCAGGCAATTGTAAAGAAAGCTGTTTGGAGGGGTGTGGAGATGCGGAAGAGCAATGGATAAGAGAAGGAAAAAAAAAAAATTAGAACTCACTTTATGCGTTAAACAAGCCGCTGCGAAATTAGAGGAAATAGAGAAAAGGAGAAAGAGGGAATGAGGTAGTAAGGGAGAAGGGGGCAGAAGAAGCAGCTGTTGAGAAAAATCCGCGGGGTGAGATACTCGGAGTACTCGCAGATACACCGTACAGCTCGTCCCAGACCGCTGGATCCGCAGAAACAGCTCAACACTTGGCAGTCCCCAAAGTACCGGGTACTGACGATACTGTACCCACTTTGTCGTAAGTCTAATACATCACCAATACAAAGAGTATGGGGGGATGTTGAGGTACATGTTTCTGTATTGAATGATAGATGTAATATTGACATTTTGAAGTGTATAGAGTCCTTATCTTCTAGTATTCAACCTGTAATATCTACATCTACATATCTACTAAATTGAAGGATCAAATGTCCCGAAAAAAAAGTATCGGTATAGGACCTCGGAGACCGAATCGGGATTGTAAATGCACATGTAAACATCCCGGTCTAATCAACCCAACAAACCTCTCCAAGCGGTGTCGGGGGGACCAACAAGTACTCCGTACACCTCCATACACCTCAAAATAGGAACAAATAAGAAACAAGTGGCACCACCCAAAGTACCCAATACACTCTACGTACTCCGATCCCTCCGTTTCCGTATGGAAATTTGTGGAGAATTTCCCAACGAAGGGCACATCTTTTCCCCCACCTTGAATCTTCCGTTCTGGTCTGTCCCTCAACAGGTGGGACCTGCCGAGTTGTACGCTGTAATCTCCAGAACAACTTTTTTTTTTCTGTGTACGCTGTACACTACAGTACACTTCCAGACCAATTCCCACCTTTCCCATAATCTCTCTCTTTCTTACCTTCAGTTCAAAATAATCCCCCTCCTTTTTCCCCTTCCTCTCTCTCTCACACATCTCTCCCTTAATTCAATCATCACATCATGTCCGCCAAATCTATCCTCGAGGCCGACGGCAAGGCCATCCTCAACTACCACCTCACTCGCGCCCAAGTGATTAAGCCTACTCCTCTCCCTGCCTCCGCAACACACAACCCTCCTGCCCGCCTCGCCTCCCTTCACTTCCCCGATGACAAGGCCGTCAAGGATGTCCTCGACCAGGCTGAGGTCTCCTTCCCTTGGCTCCTGACCCCCGGCGCTAAGTTCGTTGCCAAACCCGATCAATTGATCAAGCGTCGGGGTAAGAGCGGTCTGCTCGCCCTGAACAAGACCTGGACTGAGGCCCGGGACTGGATTGAGGCTCGTGCCACTAAGGATGTGCAGGTCGAGACCGTCACTGGTGTCCTCCGCCAATTCCTGGTCGAGCCCTTCGTGCCTCACCCCCAGGAGACCGAATACTACATCAACATTAACTCCGTCCGTGAGGTAAGCTTTCCCCGCAGTTTCGAGCCCAATGGAAAGAAAAATGGAAACTAATGGTCCAATTCTAGGGTGACTGGATCCTCTTCACCCACGAGGGTGGTGTTGACGTCGGTGATGTCGATGCTAAGGCCGAGAAGCTGTTGATCCCCGTCAACCTCAAGCAGTACCCCTCCAACGAGGAGATTGCCGCGACCCTGTTGAGCAAGGTCCCCACTGGTGTTCACAATGTCCTGGTTGACTTCATCTCTCGCCTGTACGCCGTCTACGTTGACTGCCAGTTCACTTACCTCGAGATCAACCCTCTGGTTGTCATTCCCAACGCTGATGCCACCTCCGCTGATGTTCACTTCTTGGATTTGGCCGCCAAGCTCGACCAGACCGCCGAGTTCGAGTGTGGTACCAAGTGGGCTGTTGCTCGCAGCCCTGCTGCCCTGGGCTCCCCCATCCTCGCCTCGGCTGATGGCAAGGTCAGCATCGACGCTGGCCCCCCAATGGAGTTCCCCGCCCCCTTCGGTCGTGAGCTGTCCAAGGAGGAGAAGTTCATCTCCGACATGGATGCCAAGACCGGTGCCTCGCTCAAGTTGACCGTCCTCAACGCCAGCGGCCGTGTGTGGACCCTCGTCGCCGGTGGTGGTGCTTCCGTCGTCTACGCCGACGCCATTGCCTCCGCTGGTTTCGTCAGCGAGCTTGCCAACTACGGTGAGTACTCCGGTGCCCCCACCGAGACCCAGACTTTCAACTACGCCCGCACCGTGCTGGACCTGATGCTGCGTGCCCCTACCCACCCCGAGGGCAAGGTCCTCTTCATCGGTGGAGGTATTGCCAACTTCACCAACGTTGCCAGCACCTTCAAGGGTGTCATCCGCGCCATCCGCGAGGTCGCCCCCGTCCTCAACGAGCACAAGGTCCAGATCTGGGTCCGCCGTGCCGGTCCCAACTACCAGGAGGGTCTCAAGAACATCAAGTCCGTCGGTATCGAGCTTGGCCTCGACATGCACGTCTACGGACCCGAGATGCACGTCAGCGGCATCGTCCCCCTTGCCCTCCAGGGCAAGAAGAGCGACGTCAAGGAATTCGGCGCTTAAACAGTTTAATCCTTATTTGATGTTTGTTCTTTGCAGCGTGTGTCCGTTGCATCGGTTTGTGGTATAATGCATGGCATGATATGACTTGTTTTTTGCGGGATTCCGGGGGAGATCTGCGGATGTAGATATCACCCCGGCGTCTGTCCTATTTTGCTGAGGGTATGGCGTTAATTCCCGCCCGGGCGAAAAGACCCGGTCCTTCTGGTGTCGACGTACATGATTCTCCGTTGATTAGATTTCATTTTCCTATGTTCACTCCCGGCGGATTTAGATCGTGTGATGTCCCGTCGGATAATATCAATGATACGAGACATTTATTGTCCCAGAATTATTCTACATGTAAACGTGAAGTGGATAGATCAGATAATATATATGTACGGTCACCTGGGCAGCTACGATATGTCCAATGTGAGTTGAATATTCGAAAAGAAAAGCAGTCGCAAAAATACCAGTGTAATTTATTACACTGATATACCACATGTAATTTTGAATAAGCTCAAATCCAGCTCTGGAGGACCCAGGAGACAAAACAAGCTCCCGCACCAGACTCCACACAAGCTCCTCTGCACCCCGGATTGACAGGGACATCAGGTCCCGCGATCAGATCCAAGGATAAAGTAGGGACCGTGCTGGAGTTGGGGACCATACCGAGGTGTGGACGTGACTTCCGCTGCCCCGAGATTAGGGCAAGATAAGCCATCGGACGAGCGGGGGCTAACTTGGACTTATATTGAAAAAGGATTAGTGCCTGCAGGGCTTGGGTTAGGGTTGGAGAGTGGTCTACTAAGATATAACAGGCGTGTTCTTTAATGTAGGTTGTTATTTATTGCATGGAGAGTTTGTAAACGCGGGTGGAAGGCCCTGCATAGTTCAACATACGCGTGTAATTCGATTTCAAAGCTTGCAGGCTGCGGTCATAGGGTCCTGGAGCCCTGGAGGGATGTAATTATTAGTATATAGCACCATAGAATGACGTTATTGGCCCTGTTATGTACTAGAAATAGGGTGATTTCTCTCTTTTATATATGCTCTTCGTTGCTTTGGAAATGCGTTTTATCGGGTCACATTATAAAGAAGGCAGGTTCTAAGTAACCTGCAGAGCTATGTAGAGTCTACGGGTGCCGTATTCTTAGGAAAATAGAATAATCATTCAATGGGTTCAAAAGGGATTTGCCTGGATTAAATATATACTTGCTAGTATCTACATACACGAGAAATGTCACTTTCAGTTGAGGCTAAGTATATATATCTCTTTCTCGATTTCATGTATATTGCGACAAGATAGACTCTCTGAAACCGTATAATACTTAGTTACAGGATGTTCACTTATTAATCAGTGATGCTGTTCGATCATCATGATAATTGACGCACTCACTCCCCGTTCAGGGTACGCTTCTATCCTCCAAGTGATATTCCCCTAACCGCTTCGTTTGCCAATAGCCTCAATATTCTGATCGAGTGGGTATCTCAACTTAAGGAGCTTAACAAGATAAGAAATGTCTAAGTTGCAAGGATCAAGGATATTCGGAGGAATCACGAATATGGCTAGATCAAGTGTTGCATTGCCACTTGCGACAAAACCAAGTCCTCGAACACCATTTGTTCACAGCGGTTGCCAGTGTTCGTCAATAGAAGGACAACATATCTACAAATAATGTGGGATTCGTGAGGTTGAAATATAGAATCGTGGGGCCAATTTGCGCCAATCCTACTTGCTGCAGGGGAGACTAGCTAGGAACCCTGCTCGGACTTCTCGCCTCAACGAGCTGGATGAATTGAATTAGTGACCGACCAGCATGGTAGGTTACTATGAAGAATAACCTTTCAAGTAATTTCAGGATTTGCCAACACTTTCAAGGTTCGTGTATCCGACTTATTTATTCACTGGGGTTCAGGAAACCCCTGATTCAATTTGCAGTACGGAGTAGAATGAACAAGTGTCACAACCTCTCAGCAATGATGAAATAGAGTGGGTTCGACCCACCAGAAGCCCGAGTGTTTAGAATACTGCCCCTAAGTTTGGTGAATAAATGTGATGTCTATGAATATGAATGGATCAATGCAAAAAATAGAATACCCGTCTATCAATGAGTCTGAAGCAAGTGAGTAGTACTAGGATATATAATCCGGGGCGTATATACGTTGATCGATTCGGGTTAGCACCATCAGCCACCAAACTTACTTTCCAAATGTGGTTAGTCTGCAGATATCTGCCCAGGGGGTTTCGTCAACCCTATGCGAGAAGTGTAGGAGTTGTCAATTCTATAACCAGGAAAGCGAATAATAGATAGTATGACTAGTGAATAAATGGTAGAGATATCGGTATTCATTCGAGTACGATATCTCAAATATTATTCAGGGGATGAGGGCCCACCATGGATCTGCTCTGTGCAAACACTCCGATTCACCAATCAATATCATGCACATTAACCCACTCTCGGTCCATAATTATATTTTATATCCCTTAAAATGACCCAGAAACAAAAACCTTCACTTCATTTTATCCTCAACAGCCATGGATCAGTATCAAACAGATGGGCGGTTGCTCGCTCTCGCCGTCCTTCAGGGTCTCATCCCTTGCGTTGTCCTAATCACAACACCTAAACAATCTGCTCTACGTTATCTGTGTATACCATGTATGATATGGATCGTGTCTCAAATGATGTACCCTGTCCAGGCACCAGGGTATATATCGACCAATTTCCTCGGCAGCTCTGCAACCTTCGTCTTGACAGCTCTGGATCTCCTGCTGATCAACCCCCAAGCCGGGAAAGACTTGGTCGATGCCAATGCAAACACTAAGAGCTTCGCATCTCGTCTGGTCCAGGCTGTTAAGGTGCTCACATGCACGCGAGCAATCAACACACCCCGACAAGTGAAGAACGTCCCACCATTCCCAGCATACTACAATAAGAGAGACCCGAAAGTGATTCGGCGAGGTCGCTTCTTGGTCAGAGAAACTGCTATTGCTATCTGGCAGTTTCTAGTTCTAGATATAGTTAGTGTATTGGCCTCGAGACAGGCCATGAATGACCAAGACGAAGAATGGTCAGTTTCTTCTGGCCTTCAATGGGATATCCCAGGGCAAGAGTTGATAGCACCGGCTATTCGGGCTCTCATTACTTGGCTTGTTGTGTCTCGGATCCTGATCAGCTTCTACTACCGCGTCGCATCGATCATCTTTGTGAGCCTGGGGGATTCTCCCTCGAACAGCCCGCCGGTTATGGGGAGAATGGCGGATATATATACACTCCGGAATTTCTGGGGGTGAGTCGCTCTTATGTTTGTTCGTTTGGTTTAGATCTAATTTTCATGGTGCTTATAGAAAATTCTGGCATCAATTTCTACGGCTGCCACTCACGTCGACTAGCAACTTTCTCGCGCGGGATGTCCTCGGTCTGCCTAGACCGTCGTTTGTGGAACGATACACCAACGTGTTCATCGTTTTCTTTTTCTCCGGTTTGACCCACGTTATACTTGATAGTCTGCGAAACGTTTCACCATGGGACTATTGGACTATGTCATTTTTCCTCTCTTTCGTTGTCGGCTATATGATTGAAGACGGTGTCCAGGGTCTCTGGAAACGAACACTGGGCTCCCGGAACGATAGCGGCTTGCCGGTGTGGTGGCAAAAGGCCCTTGGCTTTTGCTGGGTCATCACATGGCTGGGGGTTACATCTCCTTGGTATTTTAGGTCGGCGATGCTAAAACCGGAAGAACAGATGGTTTTGGTTCCTTTCAGCGTTGCTGGGTTCATTAGCCTTTCTGTGTTGAATAGTATAGTTATTGGCGGTGGTCTTGTGTTGAAGTTTGTATTCGAAGGAGAGATTTAAAAGGGGAGGATGTGGAACGTTGAACTTGTCGAAGTTTCTCTAGCTAGATGAGTATACCTTCCAAGGCTGCAAGGCGGGGGCAAAGCATTGTATTTCGGGGTTTTATCGTAGGGGTTCTCCCTGGTGTAGCCCTTCTTCTCACCACCTCCAACCCGTATCGTTGTGGTACAAACCAGTGCTCTTGACAAGATAGTATTGGTCCATTTCCGTGAATCTAGGGCGAGGGTATACTTGGCATAAATTCGATCATCCTCTTTTGCGTCGACACGAATCTCACAGCTGAGGTCCGAAGATATGCCTGAAGATCATTAGCTCGTCCAATAATGGAGATGATAGCACAAGGCAAAACTTGTAAGAGGTGTTCTGTATATAACCCGAAAAACAAACGGTGGGGCAAGTCTACTATATTGCGTATAGAAATACTTACCACAAGCCTAAAATATGTTAAGAAGGGAATGTACAAGATCGAAAGAAAGATTGTTTTGATTGCGGGGCATATCATGCGAATATCCACCGTCGATCTAGAACCTTGGTTTCTGAGAAATCCTTGTCTGCACCCTCTAGTTGATCGTCACTAGGTCTGTAACAAGAAAACAAAGGAAACATCCCCCCAAAAAAGGAATCAAGACCAGGCTGGCATAAGTCGTCCGCCGGCGTACGCTTGACTCGCCCGTTGAAACATTTGGGTAATCATATCATCCGCGGGATCCTTCCGTCCATACAGCTGGAACACCACTTCGAGTTTCTTTGTCCAGGCATCTTGAGCTAGAGCCAGCTCACCAATTTGGTGGTTGTGGGTTGACAGGAACAAGGCCACCGGTTTGACCACTCCCCGCTCGAGTATTTCGACGGCCCAATCGTCTAGCAATCCTTCCTCTTCGAGGAACACAACTATCAGGAGGTGGAGAACCATCCTAGAGGTAAGAGGTATGTTACGGGTCTCTGCAGCAGCTTTAAGTTCGGGGTCCACAATCACCGGTGACTGTGAGGTTTGTATTTTGCCGTTCAAGTCCACCCCTCGCAAGATGTAGAGTAGCCCACGAATCAACCGTCGTCGCAGGTCGCTGAGTTCTTGGAAGGGAGTTCCAGGCATGCACGCCTTGCAGTCGCATGAGAAATCCAGGTATTCATGACGCTCATATTTAGTTTGGGCCTTGAGGTCTGAACTATAGCAGAAGTAGATTTCTTCGCCAGCCTCAATATCCTTAGTGGCGTAAAGTTCGATGGCATCCGCTCGGGTGCTTGGAATCATCGCGTTGGGTAAACATGAATGATTGAATCGCGATGCAAGCACAAAGAGCCCATGGTCTGGAGGCTCATTCGTGCTGCTGAAAGAGTTTTCAGCTAACATATGAAGCATATTTGCAAATTCTTTTGATCCATTGTCTCGAAGTAGTAGCAATTGTGCTTTTTGGTTGGGCGACAGTTGACAAGCGGCTGCAACAATGCAGTTTTCCATAACCTCAGGAGACGAATCCCGAATCACGAAGAGGGCCCTTTCCCTCAAGATCATGGAGCCTCGCTCAATGCGGCTTGTGGCGAAAGCACCCCACCCTTTTCCCTGCGAGGGCTTCAGCTCGAATGATGCCCCGTGAGGTAGTTGGAGCCTGTAATATGCTAAAACGGACAGCAAGTTAGAAACATTCTTAGGCAAATGAAAGGGGGAACAAGGGGGAACGTACGATGACTCGACATGGTGCTGTGTCGTGATGCGTGGTATGTTGATGGAAGATGGAAGAGATGCGACTGATTATCCACAGACTTGTCTTTATTATAAGAAGCTAAACCTTAGCTTCATAAATCCATAGTCAAAGGGTAGTATATATGGTCTTGAGGGTACTATAAGGAGGGAAAGGGAGAGGAAGAATCATAAACTATTCAAGCTAGCAAATTCAGGGCCTTTATACCTTAAAGAAGCATACAAAACGGCTCAGTCTGCTAACAAACATGCAGCTATGAGATGCCCCAACACATGGAAAAGTCGTTTTGTACATTTGAAGTCGATTTCGCTACATACATCAATCAAAGTTCAATTAACCTGTTGCAGTCTTAACTAGTAGTATACAGATGCCAATTGTAAAGAGTGCGGAATCAGCCCATTCCTGTAATATAACCCATAAATCCATCTCTCACTTATCTCTCACTTCTCTATCTCTCTCTCTGTGTGTGTAAACCCTCCCTGCTTTAGTTTCAATTTATAGTGACGTTGTTCTGGCCCATTGATTGGCATGGTTGTCGACTTTGGCAGAGTTCTCGTTTCACAGCATCATTTATCGTCAGTGCTAATACCCGTCGCCTTCCACACCTAGGTCCATTGCCGCGAGGCCTGTCGGTTCGTAGTCGTCGTTTTCCTCCTCGGGTGTCACATACTGGAACTGTTTAAGGAGACCTGTTCGGTGCATGAAGTTGACCACGTAGCGGTTCGCTGCGTACATGTATATTCTAGTTACTACACCAATAAGGGGAAATGACCTTAAAACAATACATACCAAAAGAACATATGAGAAGACATTGAAAAAGGCATTGAAAATCCCAGCAAAAAAAGACCACATAAGGCATAAACGGCCATTCGGAATATTCTTGCCACTTTTAATTAAGAAAGGATAGATCGGTAGAAGAGAAGAGCGAACTCACACCAACATATATGTATATATACCATATGAAACGAGAGTTGGTTTATTGTCATGCAAGTAGTATGTAGGCAAAAATAACTAAGAGCTTCCACTTAGTGACCGTGAATCGAATCATACCAAGCTTGAAGAGCTTCAACATACAACATCAACATCCTAGTGAAAGATGGATAGAAATATTAGCTCCATATTCATACAAATACCCCCAACAGATAAATGATCAACGTCCAAACCGCTGCGTAATGGCATCGCTGGGAGGAAACTCGGATGAGACAGTCGGAGTCCGAGAAATGCGTGGAAGTCGAGTACGATGCTGGGGAGCGGGATCTGGACCTTTGCCTAGTCAGAAGCACATTAGCCGGAAAGCTCTGGATACCGTAGGCTGGTGGTCCAATACATACTATTTCGCCCATCCCAATTTGGCCGAGCAGGGGGCGGCATTGGGGCTTCGCGAGGTGTCCGCGTCCTGGCACTTTTGGAACTGCCAGTGCCGCTTCGTTGGTGCCGGTGAAGCTGCTCGACCCCATCTTGGTTGACGGGAAAAGTGGGAGTCTTGGGGTTTCGTGTAACAGGCACCGGAGGCAGCGCTGGGGCTTCAGACCTTGTAATGGAGGCAGGGGGAGGAGCATTGAGCGATGAGAGAGTTTGGGAGACTGTGTCCGAGGCTGCGGTCTGCATTCGGGATCGCATGGCACGAGCTTTGAGGAGGTTATAGAGATTGGTCATTTGAGCAAGTTTGTTGTTCTTGTCACGGTACATATCATTCAGTTCTTGGTTTTTCTTTTGGAGGTCTTCTTGGGAGGATTGCATGTCTGCAGTACGGAATTGTCAGTCGGATCTCCAAGTGATATTAGGCTCAATTGGACCGACCGGACAGCTTGTTCTGCAGTGATAAGATCTCCGTGTTGGCATTGTGGATGACCTTGTCCATCTGCGTGTTCAGGTTTGAATACTTCTCCGTAAGCGTCTTCGCTCGGTATTCCTGGTAGAATCTGCTCAAGTTAGCCTTGGATAGCCCCATGGTTCCATTTGGTACCGAGAAAATGTCACAGACATCTCCTGTGTACTTTGATATGCCCAAAACGCAAGTGCGCGACCAGCACATTCCATGATTGTGTTCGGATCTAACCCACTCAACACGCTTGTTTTGTAGTCCTCCGTCGGATTCAGGATTGTTGAAACAGCGTCATCTGGATTGAGAAGTACCGTTTGACATGCAGGACAAAGCCGATTGCTGGTGGTTGGACGAGAGAGCCCGAGGCTCTCTGCGCATCCATGACAGAAGATGTGCCTGAGATCATCAGTTGGGATTAAGCTGATCCGCGAGGGAGCAACTTACGAGCAGGTTGTCACCACTGCTTTCTCTTTCAATTCTGCCCGACATTTGAGGGAATTGCATCTTAAAGAGAAATCCATGGTATCGCTGGCGATCGGATGCAGTTGAAGAGAGCAAGAAGTGAAGGTCACGAGTTCGACTTGGGAGATGTAATTAGTTTAGTCAACCCCAAAAGGAAATCTTGTAATGAAACAACAACTTGGGCAGAAAGCATGTGGTATTTGTCTATTAAAGTGATTATTTTCATAAAATCTTGAGCGAGCTAGAAAAAGAATGTATTTCCTTGGGCATCGCGCCGTGTTGAAGTCATCTTCTCTTCAAACTCTTTCCCGGGCTCATATTCATGCCACAGACTGGCTGGGTAAATGTGTTTGTTTTTCTCATACCACCGTCGATCTACGACCTTGGTTTCCGAGAAATCCTTATCCGCACCCTCTAGTTGATCGTCACTAGGTCGGGATAGCGGATCATCGGTGGAATTGGTGGAATCGGTGACAGGGGGCTTGTTGGAATAATCAAATAGCAAGCCGCCAGCTCGAGAAAGACTGGGCACTCGATTGGCGATGAAGTAGTAAAACTCGTAATGCTGTGGAATATTAGATGCGATACTTAGCCAATGAGAACCCGGGTGGACTTACATGCGGAACAATAATATCGCCCTTGACAAGCATCAAGTCGTCGACACTGACTCGTGCCCACTCGCGGCGATTATCTTTCTTTGCCTTGGATGCACCGCTGGCACCACGTACACCCATCTCAGCACCAACCTTCCGGCACCGATCCAAGAACAACCAAACGTGGTCACCCTTCTTGACTTTGACAGCCCCAGCTGGTATGCTCGTCCCATCGTAGAAGACGAATGGAATGAGAATATCGGTATTCTTCACAGCCTCCTGCATGATCAAGAACTCCTTGCGGAGAGTGTCGCGAGCCAGCGCTTCAGCTTCCAAGGATGCCTTTGTCAAGGCTTTGGGTGGAGGGGGTGCGTTCGGGTTTGCTTTCATGCGTCGCGTAGTGCTATCCTCGCCGGGTGTTTTCGAACCTGACCGTGATACGCTTGAGTCGCGTGGGGTTGCTGCGGATTCCTCCCCCTCGTCCTGGTCGTCGCCGAATGACAGCTTGCTTTTTGCCAAAGCCTTCTTTTTCTTCTTTTTCGGGGGACCGTCACTCCGGGAAGGCGTTGACCTGTTGCGCCGCGATCAGCTCAAATGAACGGGAATAAAAATCGAGGCTCTTCACTTACCCGTCAGTCACATCGCCTGCAGAGGGAGTTGCGCTTCTTGAATTACCAGATGCCAGTAGCCCCAGAGACTTGTCATGCGCCTCGCGCTCTTTTGCCTCTAGAACATCTGCGCGCCGCTTGCGAAAGTCGGAGAGATGAACCAGACCGACGGTTTGCTCTTTGAGCATCTCCTCCGCGGAGACGGTTTGGCCGGCGAAGGACCGTGGAGTGGACGTGTTACTCTCCTCTTCTTCTGCCATTTTGGATTGTGAGATATTAAGCTTAGATTTGACTACTGAGATGAGAGAATCGATTTGGGCAGTGACGTCTGATGGCCAGCACGTGACCTTGAATTTCTAACGTTTTTAAGTGTATTGTACGAGGCCAAATTATCAAAGAGATTCCGGCTTTTAAAATAGAAGAATATCGAATCCCTCATCAGTGAGCTCCTCGATATTCTGTGTTACATCAGAATCCAAGATATTCAATGGTGTCATGGTCGCCGTATACTCTCTTGCACGTCTCAACTCTGAAACGGTTCAAATGCACACCGCTGCAAACAAGACAAACCCGGTTCCCATGCGCGCAACCTTCGATCTCGATCCTTCTTTGATACAACTTTCTGCAGCATTTACCCGTTAAATTGAAATTCAGAAACCATGGACGAAGAAGAGGACGACTTCTATGATCCCGTTGACGCAGTGCCGACAACACAATCGCTAAACCACACACAAAATGCAGCTCCAGGCCAACCGCAGGAGAGCAATTACATGGAAGACGACGATGAGGTAGAAGAGGAAGAGGAAGATGATGTACGTACCATGCTTGCAACTACTTGCAAATTTTCCTTGCTAATTTTACCTGCAGGATGACTTCAATATTATCACAGAAGCACCCGAAGGCGCACCAGCTCCCGAAGCGTGAGTTAGCTACCATCACGCTCCCTGCACTCTTGCTGATCTTTCTAGCTCTCACCCGCGCCATGCAAGCTTACGACAAGAACCACAACGGCCGTCCTCTGCCGACTCGTCGATTCTAACAAGGTCCGCGACGCCATCCGCGACTCCTCGACACGAAACTGCGACTCCGATTCCTGGACACCCAGCCGCAGCCGGAGCCGCAGCCGCAAGACCCTCCTCAGAAAAGCCAGGCTCGGCCTATCCAGCCATTCACAGCTCCACCATCGACGTCAATGCAAACCCCATCCACCCCATGACAGGGAAGCCCATCATGTCCACGGATATGGATGCCGACTTCCCATCCGACGACAAGCCCTGGCGCCGACCCGGATCAGATCTCTCCGACTACTTCAACTACGGATTCGACGAGTTCACATGGGCAGGATACTGTCTCAAGCAACAAGGTGTGAGACAAGAAGTCGGCAGTCAGAAGAGACAGATGGACGACATGCAGGCCTTCATGGGCATGGGAATGCCCCCGATGCCTAGTGCACCGGGCCCCGCTGCTCCGGCTAGTGCTGCGCCGCCCATGGCTGGCATGCCCGGTATGCCGGATATGAACCCAGATATGATGCAGGGCATGCTGGCCAACATGATGTCCCAGGGTTTGGACCCGTCTAATATGGATCCCATGGCTTTCATGCAGCACGCTCAGTCCATGATGCCCGGTGGCGGTCAGCAGAGTCAGCCTGGATTCGGGGGCCAGCCCCAGGCTCAAGGCTTCAACCAAGGCGGCCAGGGTCAAATGGGCTACGGCGGATACGATCAACGTGGAGGTTACGGGGGCCGAGGACGTGGCCGAAGATGGTAGTTTTGATATGGAATTCGTATTATTGTGATGTATCTTCGGGTTCGCACTCGAAATAATGGGATCTCATGGCGTTTCATGCATACAAAGGGAATGACAATGACACTGGACTATTTACCAATTCAAGCTTCTTCCGGGCCGAAGTAAAGCTGTAGGTCGGGGAAGTGTCCAATCATATACAACGTACCTAGACGGACAACTATACTAATCAAGTCAATAAACAGTAGCAGTGAATATCTAAACAAATAAAATATTCATTTAGCTATGTATTCCCTAGAGACACCAAATTAGTCCATGGGGGAAAGGGCTGTTCGGAAGAAGCTCATGGTTCGGTCTTGGCATTCTGGAAATTTCTCCAGGCAGATCTTCTTCCCCCGGACCAGTTCCATCTTCTTCCCTTTCTCCATCCCCCCATCCTCAACTCATCTTCTCATCTCCCTCTCCTTCACAATGGTACGTGATATATCCCGATTGATCCTACAATCTGAAATATCCCTATTTCCCAACTCCCGGAACCTCTACCAGCACCTCCAATGCCCAGCTTTTTCTTCCTCCAGGCCGAGCCCGGATACCCGAAAACCTGCGCAACACGCGCAATCCCCAATTCAATTCAATTGTATCATTAAGAAACCCAATCCCTAACTCAACTATCATTCTAGTCTGTCCTCCGCAACATCAAGTCCCTCGCCCCCCTCCTGGACCGCGTCCTGGTCCAGCGCATCAAGCCCGAGGCCAAGACTGCCTCCGGTATCTTCCTCCCCGAGGCTGCCGTCAAGGAGCAGAACGAGGCTCAGGTTCTCGCCGTTGGTCCCGGTCTCCTTGACCGCGACGGCAAGCGTCTCCCCATGGGTGTCACTGCCGGCGACAAGGTCCTCATCCCCCAGGTATGTGGTGCAACAATTCCCTCGGATGCGAAATACACGGGAACTATATATGCTAACGTATGTCTGTGCAGTTCGGTGGTAACGCCATCAAGGTCGGCGAGGAGGAGTACACCCTCTTCCGGGATCACGAGTATGTTTCACCCCCCTTCCCGTTCGGGTTTCGAGAACAATAAACAGAAACTAACAACTCCACTAGTATCCTGGCCAAGATCAAGGAGTAAATCAGTCTCCCAAGACAATATTCTTATATGATTCTTTTTTGTTTCGCCGCCATCTAACCTCCCTCTGTCATGTCGACACCACCTCTCCGTTTCGCTGTAAAATCGCGACGGGGATATTGGAAGACCCCTGACGTGTATTATACGCGACGTCATGAGCTTGAGCTTTCTCAATGATCTCAAGAACACCGACCAAGGAAAAAGAAGAAAAAAACCAAAAAATAAGAGCGAATAGGGATGACCTCACTGGGTGATATTTGACATTTGATTGTTTAGGTATCATGTCAGTTGTGGCTCCTATTTTGGCCTGTCTTTCTAATTTTGCATGAGTTTTTGAAGCGCTGGATTGACCTTGGGTCTTGCATGTCTTTGACCACTGTACTTTTAAATTAAACTGCGGCTTTCCTTCTCCCCGGTGCTTATGCTGGGAGTGGGTAGTCGGTAATTGCAGACTTGATCATCTCCTCTCCATTCTTTTGGGTATTCCAAATTCTTTATTGGTTGCCATTGGTATGCTGCTTTCTAGATATTGTGAAGGTATATTGTCAAGTGTGCAGTTGAGGGTAACATTCCGATAAGACTGAATCTGATTATCAATACTGATTCTCGGCACGCAACAGTTAATATCTACACCTTCCTACCCTCATCTTCCTCATCTTGCTAATGATGGAAGCATGTCCCCCCAGCAAACTAATCAAGGCTGATTTGAGTACCATATATATCCTCACTGTTAGTCTCATTCTCATCGGAGCTCGAGTGCGCCATTGATTCGATCACTTCCGATACTTTGTGCATCTGCTTGTTGCCAAGACAAGACCCATATTGCATAACCTGCTCTAGGGGGCCCATACTAATAAACACATCGAAAGCCCTTGAATCTGTGCTGGCGCTGGGAACTGTCTCATGAGCGGGCAGGGGGGATGAGCCTGGATTGGAACCAGGATATTGCTTGAAACCACCAACGCGAATGTTATCCAAGATAAAGCGCGCCCCGAAAGGATTAATTCCCACGTCGCGGAGTGCGACTTCATAGTCAGACTCCTCTTCTGTGATGTTTTCGATACTTCCAGGGGGAAACAATTCGTATCGAAGCCTACCCATACCGAAACACCACAATACAATGGATGCCGAGTGGTTCGGAATCGGTATCAGTAATGTTGTGGACCATTCCCCGTAGGCGTCACAAAATCGAGCGAGCGAGGTGATTTCCCTTATCAAGGAGGTATTCGAAACTCTGCCGAGGTCTGCGCTTTCGGGTTTGCAGATGAGAACAACCAGAACCACATATCGATGCATGAGGCAGAAAATCTTTTCCCTGAGCGGGGAGGTAAGTCCCTCGATCCTACCGAGCCTTGCATCCCTTGGACCATGCCCTGGAAGATATCGCTGGGTAAGCTCATGGGGGGTTGTCAGAATAATCCCACTATCAGGTGCCAAAATGATTTCTGCGTCATAGTGGTATCGGGAGTCCGAGTACGCGTCCCCATAGTCTCTGTAGATCAATTTGGGTGGATTCGCTGGCCACCCCTCCATATCTCGTACGACCGATGGGTAGGTTGTTAGGAGGGCGGTAGACAAGAAGAACATCGGTGGCGGGTCGAATGCTGATCGGGTCACCATTTCCTGCATTTCGAAGGCAGGGCTCGGCGAGCGAGAGGGTTCCGATGGTGTCTTACTGGGGTCTGGAGCACCGTCACCCACGAATGAAGGGACATTTGAGGAGTCGTCTTGTCCACTTGTTGTGGATGTTGACAGGGAAAGGGATGATGGATCATGCGACGAGGTAACATATCCCCCGTCGCTTCCTCTGGTTTGCATAAACAGGGCGAGGGATCCGAGGCCACCAAACACCGTTTTAGATGATTTCGGGGTCTTTGCATAATCTACGGAAGAAACAGTCTGTGGAGGCTCTAAGGCGTTTCTTCTCAATCCCGTGGGATGCAACTTGTAGCCCAGTTTCATGCGAAACAGCTCCTCCCGAGCGATGCAAGAGGCTCTCGTATCCACGGATGAGGAAGTATGTGTTACCATATCATTGAGGTTTTGCTCGTACGGAGTTTGGAAGAAAACATGGTCATCGTTTGCATTATGTGGATCTCGTGCTAGCTGAGTGATATCCTGATCGTTTGCTGGTTGAGTTATTGAGGAACTCGAACAGGCACCCTTCGGTACAAGTGTGTCTTCACGAAGCGCATTGAAAGCAGCAGCCGCGATGCCCTTCGGTTCACAAGGTATTCCTGTATCCGCGACAGGCCCCGAAAAAGCCTTCATTTCTTTCTTTTCCTTCAAAGCTCTGGGTGCTTGCGCTTTCTGGCTGCCAACCCTGCCAACGGAGAATCCTTTTGCTTTTGTCAGATTGGGAGAAACAGTAGTGAGGGTGGGTTGCGCCTTTTTGTATGGACTGACTTCAAATGAAGGTGTGATGTTATCGAAATCAACTGCGCTGAAATCACTTTCGGTGGGATGCTTGTCTTTGTTAGCTACTCCTTGTATCAGTAATCATCAGTCGAATACTCACCTCAGAGCTTAGTTCACTTGAATCGTAACCCTCGTTTTCCTGGTCTTCAATGGAGGGAACAGGATCGGACTCAATACTGATAAACTGACTCACGGTTCCCGATGGTCCCACGATGGGGGGCACAGCGTCTCCTGCAAGATGGGATGTCGTCGGAATACTCGAGTAATCGACAGCTACACTTTTAGGCGCAGTAAAGCCTTCAACACTGTCTGACTGAGACATCCCCGAATTGTAGTGATCAAAGACATCCCGCGTGTTGATAGGGACGACAGGAACATCAGGACCACTAGGAACAACCAGACGAACCGAAGGGGTAGGCGAAGATGGAGTCGGACTCTGAGCGAAGGTGGCGTTGGCGTTAAACTCGGACGAAGCGACCATTATCTCTTGCTCGGCTGTGAGGAGGTAAGGCTCTTCTTTAGCGTCAGATGTTGTCACTTGAGGCAGGATGCCACGCCATATGTTTTTTTTTTCGACCTCGAGGTTGAGACAGCCGCTCAACATATCCAAATCCCCAGGCTTAACAGGGAGCCTCTCCATCATGATCTCGGTGCAAAAGCGTCGGTCGATTTCTTTGAGGCGTTCTTCTGGATGTTCGGGTTCGAGACCCTCAACAGGGGGGATGGGAGTTGTCGGCTCACATGTGTTGTCTGCATAGTTGATTGGACAATATCGAGTGGACTCCTCTGCGATATTGTAAAATCTAGCGTACTCAAGAAGAGTTGGCTGGTTGGAAGCCATTTTGCAAAGAGAGGAGAGAGGAGAGGGGAGAGGGTGGAGATGGGAGATGAGAGATGGTCAGGGGAAAAGAGAGATGTAAACAAAAAAAAGAGGTAGGAGTCGCGTTGTGAATTGGGAAGGTACGAGGGACGACAAACACAGTCCGAATTAGGCAGGCACGAGATATAGAGGAAACAACACCTGGGCAGCTCCAGCGGAGATAGGAGATACTTGTTCGAACTGGTAAATGTAATAATAAAAAGAAAGATAATATTGCGCTGTGATATGTCGCTAAGTGCTATGTGAGAAAGAATAAACCCCGATTACCGTAAACCTTTTGCGCCTAGTCGTTATAGTTGGACTGGCGAGACCCATCCTTGTTGACTGCCGGCAGTCCATACAAAGCATTGAGTTCATCCTCCTGAGACTTCCCAGACTCCTCAAGCACAGGTTTCTCGGCATGAACCGCAACGCGCACGGCATGGCGACGGTGCGGTGTAAAGCCATAAGAAGCACTGTGGTTGGTAGACCTGTTATCCCAGAGTGCAACATCATCCTCGCCCCATGAGAAGCGGGCATGCATCTCCTGGGTCGTGGCGATAACATCAGTGAGGAACCGGATGATGGCGTCGCTTTCTGCGGCCGGGATACCGATGATCTTCTTCACGAAACCAGGGTTGAAGAACAATCCGTTCCAGCCGGTGACTGGGTTCGTCCGAATGAGTGGGTGTTCAGTGGTGACAGGGTCGCGGCGCACGGGCCGGCCTAGTGCTCGGGAATCATTGGCTTGCATATCGGCTGAGTGGATGGCTGTGAGGCCTTTCAGATAGTTTTGCATGTGTGAGGAGAGCACATCGTAGGCGGCGTACTGCGAGGACCAAAGGGTGTCACCACCACCTCCTCGGGGTGGCCCAGAGAGAAGCTTGAGTGATGTGTAGGATGGTGGTTGGATTTCATAGGTCACATCTGAGTGCCATAAGAAACTGGGCGTGAAGAGGGCACGGTTGTCGCCGGAGTTGTCGCCAGTGTAGACGACATGGACGTCCTCGAGACCTGGCTTTCGGGGAACAGATGTAGTGGCGTGCTATGTATATTGTTAGTACGTATACTCATATACATTAGCTCAAAAAAGGTCAGATGTCTTACCTTGTGTAGCTTGCCCCAATATTGGCCCAATTGGCGTTGAGCCTCGATATCAAAGTTCTTCTGGGAGCGGAAAAAGACAACGCCTCGGTATGCAATCAACCGGGCGAGGTCATCCTTCTGTGCATCGTCGAGCTTTGAGAGATCAACACCGTGGACTTCAGTTCCAATCTTAGGGTTGTGATCAAAGACGGCTGTGGCATCCCTCAGAAGGTTGCGGAATTTTGGGTCTCCTCGTAGCCCCTTGTCCTGGTAGGGGGCGTATTCGAGCGGGGCCCAGTGGACGTCTGGAAATGAGGGCAAGAAATCTTCGTGTGCATAGTTATCATGTTGAGTGACCGGTGTGCGGCCAGGCTGATAGCCAAATTTGTTGTCGCTAGCGAGGTCCTGCGCGAGGACAGGAACGGTGAACTTGGCCACGGTTGGGGCCACGGTGACCACGGGCTCTTCCAAGGATGGCGCCATCTCTAATGCAAGTGACGATGTATGTGATATGGTGAAATAATGCAAGAGATGGATGAATATATGAGAACCTTGGACGATAGCAAGGCGAGATTATTGATATAAAAGTATAAAAACTAAGTTTGGATAGAGGGAAGAACCGACTTATATAGATCCAAGACAATTTGATGTGGACCAAGTGAGTCAACCCCAGATAACGCCATTCTCGAATGATTACGGATCTTGCATGCCCCCGGAGTTCACGGGAATGGCGCAATTTCCTAGATTCATCACCTCAGGCGAATCTGATGGAGAAACTAGGCACGGAATAATTGGTTCTAAATAGATGTTACATTGAGAGGGGGGCCCGCTCCCTCTCTGTAGAGTATTCACGGGTGATCACGCAATTTTGCTGACGTTGATGGCGAGACTTTGCCATCTTCGTCGAATGAACATGGAAAACGGCTGCTCAGTTGATATACTAGTTCTCACCGTTGTTTCTGAACTATCTCCAAAGCAAGGGCTTTTGAACGCGTGTTCAAGTATAGAGAGGTGTTGATGTACGTTGTACATTGTACATTGTGCAGAAAAGTGGAGGTTGAGATTAGGAATGGCGCTAAGGAGGCGATCACGCAAGAGTGGCGGGTTCTTGCGACGACCTCGGGAGTTACTCATCAGCCTCACTTGGTATGCTTATGTTGTTATAGTTGGTACAATAACAGCAATTACTACGATGTCATAGAATATGTATACAATCTAAAAGCTTCAATACATTGGATTGGCTCGAAGGATTTGACTTTTAGAATGATCTAAGCTTAGATGTCTTGGATGTATGGCTGCATCTTCGGCTTACAACTAGCGCTCAGACTAATGAGAGTTCGGAGATGACAGATAAACTGTTGGTCATGTTTCGCATGCTGAAGAATCAGCTCCCATAATAATACAGATCAAACTCGCTAAATTCTCCTATCTATCCCAGATGAAGTCGGCCATCCCCAAGGGACTGCTGCCCAATCGACAGATCTTGTACTTGTTCCGATACATTGCTCAGACGAGTGGCAACGCCCATGATGCCAGCCTCAACATCCGAGAGAACACCGGAAAGTTCGTTGATGGTGGACCGGGGTGTTCCCGCAGCTCCCTCACGAGACTTGGAGCTCACAAAATCGCTGATTTGGCGATTGAGGGTAGCTTCGACACCATGAAGATGGTCCTCGATTTCTTTGAGGTTGCCGGTATATCTGGTAAGAACTCCTTTCATCTCCTTCGAGCGATGAGAGAAGTAATCGACCAGGTTGACAGGCACTCCATTGACGTCAGTCGATGCGTCACCCTCAACGCCGTCCGGAAGAGCAAGTGTGTTTTTGCGACTCGAGCGCATAGATCGCTCTGGAATCTGTTGATCCTGCACAGACCACCACCCACCGCCAGTTGACTGGTATTGTAGAGGAAGCTTCAGCGTATCAATGGCTCGGAAGGCAACTTGGGCCTCGGCCGCATCCCGTGTAACAAGGCTGCGCAGCCCATCAATGTCACTGGCATCGTTCTCAAGCGCATGTTGCATGGTTTCCAGTTTCCCTTGTACAAATTCGACATCGTTAGGAATTGTGGCACCTTGCTTCTCGATGGTCGGGAGCAGATCTCCGACCTCATGGCACATCTTCATCTGGTTAAGGATGTGCTTGTCGATAGCCTCGATTTGGCTGCGGATCTCATCCGCACAGCTCTCGAATTTTGTGGTTGGCAGGAGATTGCTGACGTCAACTTTCACGCCCGGGATCACCGTGCTGGTAGCGGTGCTCTGTTGTAGTGGTTGTGTGGTCTGTGCGGGCGCTGGCTGGCCGAAGAGGGAGAGGGTAGGCTTTTGAGGTTGAGGTTGTTGTTGTTGAGCTGTGCTCTGGCCGCCACCACTGTAAATTATTAGAATATAAGCTATGAGACGGGACGAGCAAAAGCATGGTCACTTACAACAAGCCCCCCGTACCTCCTCCTGTCAATCCCGCACCAAGTCCACCGAGTCCAGAAAACGGTGCCTTTGCTTGAGTTTGAGCCGTAGACGCACCGCCGCCGAAAAGGCCACCGCCCGTTGTTCCTTGAGTCGTGCCGGCTTGAGTCGTGCCGGTGCCAGCGCCAGCAGTCGATGTACCGAACAAATTGCTTGTCCCAGAAGGCTGTGTGGTAGTATTTGCGCCTCCGAAAAGGCTGCCGGTCGCGCTGCCCTGCTGTTGACCTCCAAACATGTTGGATCCGGTTGGTTGTGCTTGTGGTGTGGTTCCTGCGGCCGGGGCGCCGAACAAGCCTCCTGCTGGCTTAGGTGTTGTCGAGCTAGCAGCGTTACCAAAGAGACTGCTGGTATTAGTTGCGCCAGGAGTAGCTGTGGATGTGGCTGTGTTGCCGCCGCTGTTGGTGAGATGTTGCGGTTAGCTTTTTTTTTTCTGGATGAGACTAAGTGACCCCAGCCTGCGAGACACGAATAACGAGGATTGGGAGAGGAAACGAAGCGAATCAGAGCAAGGGGTCAGACGATAGGTCTGATAGGTGTAATCAGAGACAAAGAAAGATGGATGGGAGGACTAACAACAAAGAACTGGTGGTTGTGTTGAGAGAAAGTCCACCTGGGGCAGGCGCCGCTGCCTTGGGAGCAAACATGATTGAGAATATGACAATAGGTTTCAAATGCTTGAATGAAAATGGAACCTATCAATGGCTCAATAGGAACAAAGCTGCGCAATTACGATTTGCGGAATGCGCGAAGCTTCTCGGTACTTTGTTTATCCGGTCCGACATTTTCCCTAGCTGCCGTCTACGCTTTTTATACTTCATTTGCATGGATTGGTTTGACACTCGGAAACTACATAGTTTAGTTGGTACATTATGAGCCTCATTGAGATGCCATCCCTGTGACCGCCGATATTTGTGTAGCTCGCGGACTTTTGACCCAATCAATGTCTGACTTGACCTCTTCATTCTCCTTTCGATTCTGGTCTTATTCAGAACTTTGAAGTCAAATGAGCCATTGATCAAATGAGCCGCATTTAAAATATCCAGAAAATACAGCTGTCTAATCTATCCGACGGTATTTGTCGTTATGGCTGACGAGAATGCTAAAGAGTGGACGCCAGTATGCGTGGCATCAACAAGACGACAAAATGGGAGAGAGTTATCACCAATCAATCCATCGCGACTGCCTTCAACTTCATCATTAACAGTCCAAAGTGAGCCTGGGACAACCTCTGGCGATGAATCCACCGGTCAAGATGCCGATCTGAGCTATTTCAACAGTGCAGAATGGTAAGACTCTATCTAGTACAGCGACCCATAATCAATCTTTACTGACCTTATCGCGTACAGGACCCCAGACGGAACGACTCTGTTGACTGCTTCAGCGGATCATTCTATCAGAACATGGATCTTGTAAGTTGGCGCGTCATCCCTACCATTGATTCTTTCACTCACGCAGTTAGGCCACCAGATCTACTGGAGGACAAGCCCATCCACCAAATATCCCCATACTCAACTCTGCCCTCAGCAGAGCCGACTTATGCTACCGCAATCTACCCCTTCTACGACCTTCAAGATCCATCTACCACCCTATTTCTCTCATCTGTTCGTGATCATCCAATTCGGCTAGCATCAGCCCTGGCTCCTACATCAGTGGCAAGTTACTCTCTGGTAAATCCAATGACCGAAGCATTCATAACCCCGCACTCAATGATTTACCCTTCCACGATGGGAGGGACCCACTTCCTCACAGGCTCAGATAGCCTCATCTGTCTCTTCGACGTGTCTCGAACAGGATCACAAGGCCCTGTGTCTTCAATGCCGACTATCCCCAGCAAACGCAAGCAGATTGTCGGTGGTGGTATCGGCATGAAGGGCATTGTTTCAGCCCTGGCTCTGAACCCCAGCGGAGACGGTATCCTTGCTGCAGGTACTTTCACCAGACACGTTGGACTATATAACTCAAATGGCTCGGGTGAGCTCCTTGGGACTTTCAGTGTGGCAAAGACCAACGCAAACCGTGATATTGGGGGTCGTGGAGTTACACAGCTTGTCTGGAGCCCCTGTGGCCGGTATCTGTATGTCGTCGAGCGTAAGAGTGATGGCATTTTGGTTTATGATGTTCGGGTCACGGGGCAACTGCTTGGGCACTTGCGCGGGCGTAAGGCTTATACGAATCAACGCATGAAAATTGATGTTGTTTCATCTGGTCCTGATGGCTCTCATGAGATTTGGGCTGGCGGTACCGATGGGTTTATGAGGGTCTGGAGGAGTCCAGAGCACTGTGCAGGTGGGAAGGACCCTGATTGGGAGTTTAAGGTGCATGATGGTAAGTCCTTTGACAAGCTCCAAGATGCTCAGTGCTGATGTATGACAGATGCCGTGACGAGTACAATGTTTCACCCCATGGGAAGTGTTGTTGCAACCTGCTCTGGGCAACGACATTTTGTTTCAGATGATTCCTCTGACGAAGACATCTCAGCGAAGAACATTAAGCAGGCAGATAACAGCCTCAAGGTCTGGTCAATGCCATTTCTGTTATCAGAAACCATGACAAACCATGACTTAGAGCCTGCAGCCTGAGTCGGGAAAGAAAATTAGATCTTATTGTCAGGTTTCGTTGGTATCGGAATGACATGAAGTGCCAATTGAAAATCATCAAATGGAGGACCCAGTGGCACATCTTGGAATGCGAGATAAATGACTACAAAAAAGATCATACAAGTGCCACTGCGGTTGTCTCCAATCTTCTCTTCGCCCCACCAAGAGAACGCCTTGTCAAAGTAAGAGCCTTTGGTGAGACTGTCGTGGAATGAGTGCGCTTGCCCTCTTGACAGTCAGAACCAAAATGTCTTGGAGGGCAGTATTGTGCGTCTCATTACCCATAAAGGATTGAATCAATGATACACATACACACCTGTGTACGGACAACCATATGTATGTTATCGAAACCGTGAACTTGTACAGAGAAATGTTGTAGGTATTCAATAATCACAAGACCATTAAACCACTGCGTGAATGTAAATTATTTTCTAGCTAGACACTCTACCCGCTCATATGTAATGTGTATTGACTTCTAAGAACCAAACCCAATATGTACTGCCTCAGACAAACAGATCAAGTCTTTAGGGAATCCGAATGCCATACTTCGCATACGGGAAGTCTTCCAAAGTGGAATAGAGCTGGCCAAACCCGTCACCAATCTTGCCAGGCGTTCCAGAGCCCTGCAAACGCGGGGCCTGGAGCTCCTCTGCCTCTTTCTCGGCTTCTGGCTTTTCCTCCTCCTTATGCGAACCCGTGGCTCCAGCGAGAACCTCTTCCTCCCGGCCCTTGAAGGCTCCTAGGAGACCCGAATGAGGGCACCATGCAACCTGCATGCCGGCACGACGACCGGCCTCGACACCCGGAACCGCATCTTCAAACACAAGACACTCCTCCGGCTTGATCTCTGTCTTCCCCTTGCTGCGCAGCTCACTGTTGATGGTCTCCAGCGCAAGCAAGTAAATATCCGGAAGAGGCTTGCCTCGGCCCTTTCCGATGCGCGGGTCATCACCAAGAACCTTATTAGATTCAGGGAACACCGAGAACAACTCTGTCAGATGATCGGTTTTTAATTTGTAATTGCCACTGTGCGATGATGTTGCTAGCGCGATGTACACAGGCTCGTCGGTGGACTTCGTCGACGCAAGGTCAGACAATAGAGTTGGCACGCCCGGGAGTGGCTTTGTCTGTGGGAAGTAGTGTCGCTGACGCGTTGATTGCTCCTCCTTCAGCTCCTGCTCGCTAATGGGGAGCTGGGCAAAGTCGTTGAAGATCTTGAAGGCCTAAATATAGCATAAGAATGCGGATACATAACGATATATAGTGTGAGACGAACCTCCGGCTGGGGTCGACCCTGCAGTTGCGCCTTGACGGACCAGGGAAGGATGGGTCTGCCGTACTTCTGGAGGATTTCATTCGTGACTATACTGTACAAATCTTCCGAGTCAATCAACAAGCCGTCCATGTCGAAGAGACATGCTCGAATGCGGGGAAGGCTGTCAAGTGAGTTAATTGAGGCTCAATTGCGACCACGATCCATACTCAGGTTTTACTCACTCATTAGTGGAAGCCATGGCTGTATGGTCTGTTTACCGGTGTCAGAGTGGGATGTTGACCACGTTTTGATAAGACGCGGGGAATAAACGTTATCAGTCATATCAGTCCCGTGATTGAACCCTTGGCAACATCTGATGTTCCTGGCCGACGACGACCTCCTCACAAAATGAGCAGTCCTTCTAATGCGCCCGAGCGCGAAGGGAAAGGTGCTCCCAATGATGCCGACGACAGTGGTGATGAGGATGTTTTCCACGATGCTCACTTCCCTGCCGAGGAAGAAGCCGTGAGTTGTATCGGTGTTCAAGCCTATGACCGGAGCCGCATGTTGACTTCAATCTTTCTCGCAATAGCAACTCCTAAAAGAAGCCCACGAAATCAAATCTGAAGCAAATCAACTGTTTCTCGCGACAAGCTATGACCAAGCCATCTCCTGCTACGATCGAGCACTCGCTTCCTGCCCGAGCTACCTTGACTACGATGTCGCCATAATCCACAGTAATATCGCTGCTTGCCATCTGAAATTGGAAGATTGGAAGGCCGCAGTGGACTCCGCGACTGTCTCCATCGAACGTCTGAGCAAGATTATCCCGCCGACCCCACAGGACAAGGGTGACGAGTCAAAGGGAAAACAAATCCCGGAATCCGACAAAAAGCACACAGATGCAGTGGTTGAACTGTCAGGAGATGACGAAGAAGCCGAGTTGAAGGAACTACAAAGATTGCAAGAGCAGGATGAGCAGAGGAGCAAGGTGATGCGACTTCGAGCCAAAGTCCTTATGAGACGCGCAAAGGCGAAGACCCAAATTGGTGGCTGGGGTAGTCTGCAGGGTGCTGCAGAGGACTACCAGGCCCTTGCTGCGATTGAAAACCTTCCGGCAGATGATAAAAGAGTTGTCCAACGGGCATTGCGGGAACTCCCCGAGCGCATCAATCAAGCCCGGGAGAAGGAGATGGGCGATATGATGGGCAAGCTGAAGGATGTGAGTACTCTCTTTCCTGATAATATCTGTGTCAAGACGATAGGCAATACTAATATCGGACAGCTCGGAAATGGGATCTTGAGCCCATTTGGTCTGTCAACGGACAACTTCAAGTTCGTCCAGGACCCGAAGACGGGTGGCTATAATATGAACTTCCAATCCTGATCAGGTTTGGCGAATCAGACACGATGGTATCGCGTATCCGTCTTACTTTCGGCACATGAGAGCCCTGGAATGGATTTGTTTATCAGCATCATATGCATACCTCTGGCAGGAAGCCATGAAGGCGTTCTGGCTTTTGCTCACACCTTGTTTCATTTCAGCAATACATATTTTGATAGTTGGCCAGCTTCAGTCCCTTAATTATGGAGCATGGGGGCATCTTATGTCCAGCAGTCCTCCTCCTATCCACCACAGTCTCCTTTAAAGTCATCGTCTTAGATACAAATAATTCCCACAGCCATACATAAGATTTGCTAGTAGAAGCCCCCACATGTCAAAGGTCATACATAGAAAATACGTCTGCATAGTTTATGCTTTTTACTCCCTTCGTATACACCTAAGAAGACATCAAAAAAAAACATCCAAAAGTCATACGAGAGGGTTCTTTGCATATAATATCCCTGCTATCTTTTTGGTCTAAATATTCAAGCCTCATGTCCTCAACGATAGAGGCCGCATCAGCAGCCGATTATTCTTGTTAATGATTAGTCGGGGCTGTATTCTTTGACCACAAAGTGATGACGCCCCCCCCTTCCCTCATTTGATTTGTATTCATTCTTTGGAGTCATGAAACATGTCTAGCAATATCTTTGTGGATAGAATCACAGGAGTGTGGGTGCCTTTGACCTCAGACAAGACTAAAACATGAATATACCTTTTTAAGCCACTGCATGACACGGTGAAACCCGCAACCCATTCGATCATAAAAGCGCAGCTTTCGCACCCAAATATTCTTTCGAACAACACACACACAACCTTCTACATCACCAACCATGGCTTTCAAAGTCTTCACCACTGAGTCGATCGGCGCGCAGAGAAACCATATTGCGATTTACATCGAAACCGATCCAAGCGAAGACAGGGGCTGGCTGCACCATGTCACCGGAACGATCCTGAACGGCATGGATTACACACCTAGGCCAACACCCAACCCGGAGGTGCTGCCAGAACATGTGCCAGATTCGAAGAAGCAGATCGGGACCATTGAGGAGGAAGACCTGGAGAGGTTCCGGGAGGAATGTTGCCTAGCAGTTCTTCCCCCACGGGCTCAGGTGACCCTCAAGGGGACCCGACTGTATCCTGATACCCCGCTCTACCGCTGTACGGAGTGGCTGAAGGATGTTGAGGAGATGGCTGTCAGGAAGGGAATCTTTAAGCCTCTGTGATGGGTTAGTTATTTCTTTGGTTTTATGGCCTGCTGGGAGATGATATGATACGATATTAACTGTGGACAACAAATTATAGGTCCAAACTTTAGACCTAAGTTAGGTTTTAGAGAAGCCTAGTCAGAAATAGCAGTCGCCTAAGGGCGCTTTAAACGTATCATGACCATTGTCATCACAAGATTGATATATTATTGCTCTTCGCCATCTGCTCCCTGACTCCTGTTATGCTTGCGACGAGCTCGAATATTCATTGCTTCGAGTTGCCTCCGGATTTGCGTTATTTGTAAAGTGTAACAAGGCAACTACAGTGGGACCTCCGAAGTATTAGGCGGCATTTACAGCAGGTTTTAGATGCCATGGCGCCAACCCATATAATTTGTTTACTATTTTATCGCCTTGCTCTCACCTATATACTCTTCTTAGATACTCTTTTTATGTATATACAAAGGTGGTAAAAAAGGCATATTCTGCGCAAGAGACTTTTCTATATATGGGGTACAAGATTCCGCCTAATACTTCCGAGGTCCCGCTGAAGTTGGCTCCTCTTTGACTATATCTGATCGTGCCTTCCTTCTCATACAGTGATCCAAAATGCCACAACCTGAACCATGCCCTGGCATCGCCAACTTCGTTATCTCACGCTTTGTTACGGAATAACACCTTTACAAAGGCGAGTATGTCTATTTACGCCTTGCTCGAGGAGCGGAGCCGGGTTACGTTCTCCCGTCCCGCGACATCACATGAAAACTAACGCAACGACACGTTGAATGTCGTGTCCTTGAGCGCGTTGGACGCCTCGTGTACCGTCTACAATTGCCACCAGAGCTGGCTGGTGCCCATCCAGTGGTCTCAGTACAGCATCTGGAGCGCGCACCCATCGAAGGGGAAATGTCGTCAGCCGAGCCACTCTCCACGTTTGACCCCGATGTGGACGCCGTACTGGACATCCTACCAGTGTGTTACGGAATAAGACCCTTGGCACCATCATTCTTATTTCGTAACACGCTTCCTACAAGAGCTGCAACAACCAGACCCGACCCCATATATCGAGATGCCAAACCAAAAGCGGAAAGGCCTGGAATTGAGCAGATTGGAAATTGAACTATCAGGTGAATCTGATCTCTGAAATAACAGAGAGCGAGGACGAATGCTTTGTCTGTCTCAGTCGCGTAGCGAGTAACATTTGTCTTCGGAGGGCCCGGCATCTTTGGCTTGGGGTTCTCCGGAGTCCAGCCATCGTCAGGGGGGCTCAGTGCAGCAGCGAGCAAACCCAGATTATCGTTATTGGCCACGTCATCCGCAAGCGAGCCGGCGTGGAATTCGGCGGTTAGCATCATCGCCGGTGTCACCGTCAGCTGCAGTGGAGTCGCCGTCGGTAGTGTCTGAGAGGACACTGCCTCGGGCACGAGAACGCCCGCGTGTTCCACGGGGATGTCCTCTTTGTCCTCTGACCGAACTTGGCGAGGTTTGGACCGGGGTCGGTTTCTCGGGGGTTTGAGGTGGCATATTGCGTGTCTTGAAGGAAGTAAAGGCAGTAATATTGATGGATGAAGATGAATCTCGATGAGAAATGATGAATTTGATAGAAAGGTAGAGGTGTGAAAGGAAGGAAGTGGGAGAAGAAAAAGGAAGAGAACTGTAAGAGATGAAGGTAAACAACAAGGGTTATGTGGTACGTATTTCAGAGTAACTATCATTTCTCTGTTAGAATACAATTCTCTGGATACCTCCAGACTACCTTCATCAAGGATCTCCACAATAAGACATTTTTCTGGTTAATTTAGTCTAGTGGGTTGGTCTCATCCAGTTTAATTTCAAGTAATCTGTTTCAATGTCACAATACAAGTTGATCATGTAAAAGTTGCCTAGGAAAAGGAGTGATTCTTCGCCTTCTTGGCCAAAATTTCATCAACCTCCTTGGCGTGCTTTGAGAAATTATCCACTAAGCTATCCCACATCTTAGGCTCATGCTCATGCTTCTTTTTACTGTTCCATGCATAATCAGTAATTGTGAAGGGACGGCAAGACTCGAACATGAATGCAATCGACGCCTGGGATATCTGCATCGCTGGCGGTGCATTATCAGTGGCGTCCTTGAACTCTTCGTAGGCAACGCCATGGGGAACCACTAGAGAAAGTATCAGCACTAATATTCGATGGGGAAATTCCAGGATCATCATACTGCCACATTCAAATGACACACTGCCCGGCCTGAATTCGTCCGAGCGGCCACCATAGCCGCCGTAGATTAGACCCATTAGTTCGGATGCGGCATTGCGGTGGTAATAGGGAGGTCGATATGTGTCTGGCATTATTATTAGCACAGTTTACGAATAAATAAATTGACCAGACATACGTGAGGCAACATCCCATCGAGGAGAGAAAGTGAGGAAATCGGCCAGAGGTGCGGTGAGATCGCGGGATTTGGCCGTGAGGACACAGAAAATAGACGGGTCGATATGGTCCACAGAGATGGATCCGACGTTGACGAACTTGGTTAAGTCGTACTTATAGGGGACCTAAACGGCATTAGTTGAGGTTCGACCACCAGAATGACACTAACTCACATAGTTTCCATGCCAGGCTACAACATCATATGGGCTGTGGTTCTGAGTGCTCCTGAAGAATTTGCCCCCAAGCTTGTAAATAATTTCCCACGGCTCTTGAGTCACCTCATATTGAGCAACAGGGCTCAAAAAGTCCCTGTCATTTGCAAGACCATTCGCACCAAGGGGTCCCAGCTCAGGGAGCTCAAATTGCGTACCCCAGACCTCGAGGATATACCCACGCGAGGGACCATCTGGAAGATTGACGCTAAAGCGGATACCGCGCTGGATAATAACAATCTCACCTGGCTGCACAAAGATGGGACCGAATTCAGTTTTAATATCGAGCGCTCCTTGCTGTGGGACGATGAGAAATTCACCGTCGGAGTTAACAAATGCCTTCTTCTTCATGCTTGTGTTGGCGACGTAGACATGTGTGGCCAAACCTTCGCGCAGTGTGGGATCGCCCGAGCCGGCAAGAGTCTTCAATCCTGAAACAAAGTCGACTTCTTCGCTTTCGGGGATATCAAAGGGGTGCCATGCCAGCTGGGTAGGCGATACGTGGATGCGCGGGTTCAAGGGTAGGAAGTTTGCCTCGGTGTCCTTGTTATCTGGGAGCTCTGTCTGCAATACATGTCAGCGCCGACATGCAGAACGAAGAGCAAAAGAGACTTACGAATCCTTGGTGGGCGACAGCGGGCCGGACACGGTATAGCCACGCCTTTTTATTGCAGTGTCGTGGGGCGACAAAAGCAGTGGCTGTCATCTGTTCCGCGTAAAGACCAAACCTCACATTGCGAGGACTGTTTTGGCCGTGAGGAATAGTTCCCGGAATTGCTTCAGATGTGAAACTGTTCAAGGGGTTTAAAATCAGGATTTCGAATCTTCAACCTTAGAGATGTAGGTTATGCAATGATACGTACGCATTGCCAAAGCCAGATTGATACTACAGGATAGTTAGCGAGTAACTTAATAGATATCATGATGGAGCAACATACATCATAAGGGTCGTTACGCCTTGTGTTGAAGGAAGGGATAGTTCCATCCTTTTGGGTTTCAGCCCAGTGGAATATCTTCTGATACTCCTCGGGGTCAGACAGGGAATCAGTAGAAGGCATAATGATGAAAATAGCCAGAAAGCAAAATATGAACAAACTAGAAGAGTAGTGATTGTTTTATTGTCTCCCAGGTAGTACGGGGTTGCACCACCTCTATATATGTAGTTCAGGGTAAATGATCAATCAGACTTGTGGGGTCAGCGAGTCCAAAAAAAAGCAACGATAACAATAACACAATCCAATACCCTAGTAAAATTATCCATTGGATTCCTCTAGGGAGAAATATGCAGGCACGGATGTCCCTCGGGACCCCCGGCATGGCCACGAAGCATCGGCAGAACACGCAATGTTGGTGTATTAGATGCCTTAGCGGTCAATTCTTCCCCCATAAATCGGCAAAGCGATGGTCAATCGACTTGCCGGGCTCCCTGCTGGACCAGCTTTGGGTGATAAAATGCGGAGAAATATCATTCTCATGTGAGGAGACGACGGGCGGCCCCACATGAGTAAGGGCTGATTAACAGTGGAGGTTGGCCGGTGGACAGAGACTGGAAGTTGAGAGTTGGTTCGGTGGAAGTTTCACGGGATTCAGAGGGTGATTCAACTGCCGAGATGTTACAAATGTGAAAAGGTAGGTGGTAAGGTAGTCTTTGTTCAGTGTTGGTTAGCAAGGGGTGTCGAGACAACTGGCCAATTAGATACAACCAATAAACTTATGATCCTGAGACAAGATGTAACTGGATTGGATCTATATTTAATCTATTATTTTAGACTAGTTTAACAGACTAATTCTCCCCGCAGTCAAAGCAAAGACAATAGGCATATACGTGCCATTTCCTGCTTCCTTGAGCACCTTGCAATGCTCAACTCTTCGACGAGCAGCGAACTGCGATTCATCAATCTCCCTACACTCACCCAGAGGTCCAAAAGCAAATCTTACATCGGTAGACCAAGGTCCATCGCCATTGACGAACTGAATCCAACGCTGCCGCATCTCCTTTCCAACAGCGCTAGCCGCAGGATTGAAGGATAGATCAACGCCGTCGAAGAGAAACAACAGATCAACGGCATGATGTGCACGACTTGAAGGTTGCCAGGGATTAGACTGGTCGATCACATATCGGAAGACACGCTTGTTGGCCGCGCGTAACTTGTCGGTAATGACCTCGACAGGAAGAGTATACCGAACATCATTGACGAGATCTAGAACTCCCAGCTTCGCAGCAGTTGGGCGATCACCAACAATTTGGTACATTTTTCGAAGCCGGGTGCCCCATTGCTTATCGCTGTCGAATGCAGCTGCAATCGTCTCTCCGTCGAGGAGCTCGACACCGTTTCGCCAAATAACAGACTAAAGCACAGATTAATAATGTCTCAAAGGACCATTCATAGCCAAGGCTTTACTTGCCTCGTACTCAACATCACCAATAATCACTTCCTCAACCTGCTCGGGTTTGGTCTCCCAATCTGATAGTTCAGGCTCCTCTTGGATCCACATTGTATTCACATTGCACTCTCGCAGAGCTTGGACCAGTACAGCAACGGAGGATTCACGCAGTGAAGTTTGACCAAGCTCTCGGACCTTTGCTTCTAATCCTTTGATAAGGCCATCTCCCTTTGCAACCGGTAGCGGCGAGGACAAATAAAGAGTTCCAGATGCCATAATGGCCCTTTTGACAGGAGGGCCAGTGATAAGGTGGGCATGGGTATAGATAGCACCAGCACTTTCACCTGACAAGGTGATATTTTCCTACACGTAATGAGCACAATTACCTATTCGCAGGAAACGCTGACTGACTTACAGGATCACCCCCGAAACCAGCGATATTCCGTCGCACCCACTCAATACCGAGATGTTGATCTTTCAGAGCCAAATTCTTTTCGTTGCCATCTCCAAAACTGAAGATGTTTAGGCGGTAATTGATCGACACAAAGATGATAGGTTTGCCTGCCTTGATAGAATCTGCGACAATCTTGGTGGGGTCACAAATCTTGGAGGCAGCAGAGCAGAATGTGACGATCTGAGAGCCGCCATGTATCCAGATAAGAACAGGGAGCCGGCCTGTTGTAGAAGACTTGGGAGGACATGTAATCTCTAGATTTAGGCATTCGAATTCATCCTCCGCTTCAGGAGCAATGGCGAAGTCCTCTGGAATACGGAGGAGATGGCGGACGTCCACATCCGGTTGAGGACATATCGAACTGTATCAAATGTCAGTATATGAATTTAGCTGTATCCCACGCATGGTCTGTGTCTGTCTTGTGTGAATACGGCTTACCCATATTTCGAGGCATCAACAATAGCCCCATTGAACCCGCGCACAGGCTCGGCCTTCTCGAACCGTGCCGGGATACTGGCGTATTTTATACCAAGGAATTGATGAACGGGCACATTTTGATCATCACGCTGGATGCCCTTGAATGTGGCATTGAGGGATAAGTGCTGGATTTCAGCCGCCATAGTGAACTCTTAGATCTTTGGAACTGGATAGTTAACAAAACACAGATTGGGAACCTCGGACAATTTAGGTGGCATTCCATAATCACGGCTGATGTCCTCTCAAACAAGTCCCGAGTCCATAGCACGTCTGTAATCTTCGTGGGGCTGCGGGGAACACTTGTGGGGTTCGTGTAGGGGAAATTAACAGTCCAACAATGTATCTGTTCAATTGTTCAATTCTTTTTGTGTATCTCTATTATTTCTATTCGAGGGAAATATTGTTGGAGGCATAATGATGTGGGATATGTATGTCTAACAATTCGAGCAAGGCTGTAGCAAATTTTGTTCGGACTGTGATATCTAACAGAAAGCATGAAAAATAATGTATATACAAGGTAGGTCTCTTTTTTTTGCCTTTGCCATCTCATCGGCCAGGTGCGCTGTCGGTTAGTTGGACTTCAATCTCCGGCTCAACCGGCTTTCTCAAGATCCAGCCACCCACGAACAACAAGATTGGGATAGATGATATGCCAGCTATCAACCCTATTGCCCATCCCATTGCTCCCCAGCCAGCCTCCTGACGAATAAATCCCGCAAAGAATGGCCCAATCAGACTCCCAGACGCGAACCCCATATTCGACAGCCCAAAGGCTAGAGCCATAGCACCACCGCGACCGAAGATGTCAGGCGTTTTATCCTCTTTCTCCTTCACAGCGAAGAATACCTCCGCAATGAGAGGTGGCATAGCCACCGCGAAGCACAGCCCAACACAAGCGAGGAGAGCACATAGTAAAATCTTATGCTGCATCGAGTTATCCGTGACAAAACGCAGAAGCACCAACACGGGAACGGCAGCGAGGAACGCCCCTGCGGCGAGATAGCGACAGGATTTGGGGTAGTTGTCAATAATGTACCCCGTCAGTGGGTCTAATACGTGTGGCACCATGAGCGAAATGAAGATTAGCCCCTGGCCACTTTGCTGCCACCCGAATGTCTCTTGCACGAAGAGTGGAAGGACACTGTCAAATGAGGTCAGGACAATTGATAAGATAAAGTATCCCCAGACAGATACGACAAGACGGGGCGAGCTCAATAGAATGGCGACACGCCTAAACGCACTCCGTGAGGGGGGAGGAGGCGGTTGGGATTCACGAGGTTCAGAACCATTAGCGGGCGAGGTGGGAGGTTCTGAGGTTTGCATTGGATTCTTTTCCGCTGATTCATCTTCATTCACAGAGAGCGGCCTCATCTCCGGCGCAAGCCATTTGATAGCATGTCTTCTCTCGATCAACAGCAATCGCAAGATTATATCGAGGGCGATGAAAGCGAAGGCAAGGCCAAAAACGGCATAATATCCACCATGCTCGTAAATAACTCCACCAAGAAGGGGTCCAGCGAGTGTTCCAACGCTAATGGCCATAGAGACATATCCAATTGCTTGGCCGAGGTCGTCTTTTCCGACAGTGTCTACCATCAGTGCCAAGCCGGCCGTCCATACCACCGCAGCGGCAGCGCCTTGAAACAAGCGACCAACAATCCACAAGCCGATATGAGTGCCAACACACAGAAGGGCTGTTGCAGCGGCCAACGCAACGAGACCAACCAGCAAAGGCCACCGACGGGACTCGGCTCGATCGGCGATGTACCCGACAACAGGCGCAAAGGCCAACAAAGCAGCCGAGTACAGGGCAAGAAGAATTGATGTCCAGCTTTGAATATCCCCATCTGAGATGCCCGCTCTCTCTTTCAATGCGGTTGGCGTGACCGGTACGATAAGACCGTACATGAAGATGTCCGTCCCAGTAGCAAAGGCGACGACGAACATGATAAACCGTCTTGACGACCTCAACTCGACGAATTTGGGCCTCTTTGCCTCCTTCTCATATGAGAAGGGCCTCGTCCATAAACCCATGGCAAGTAGAGGTTGTGATTGAGAGTAGGAATCGTGATCCGCGTAAGCTAGTCAGATCGACCTCACAAGCGAAAATGGACCAGCCCTTACGACGTCGGAAGCCAAGGTAAAGAAACGTAAAGAGATATTTGCAATTTTCAATGAGCGTATCTTAAGATGACCCACTCCATCTGATAGGAAGGGGAAATGAAACAGCCTTGAAAGCCCCTGGGTCCTCAAAAGGTCGGACTCCGTCAATTGATCTCCGATCGGAACCCGCGGGCCCCGAGACTGCAAATCCCCCGAGATTTCACGTGTCGACGTTTTTGGTTTTGTTTTATCTGCTTGTTAGAATGAAATTTAGTTGGTTCTGATATAGCATGTAGCATGTATATCTGTCAAGTGACACGATATTTGGAATACGTAGAAATAAGCCGGAGTTTCTAATTGAACGGTTGGAATTGCTACTTCACGATCTATACAGGTTGCCGACTAAATATATCTCATTGGATACTGCCTCATATACTAACAAGAATAGTCGGCTTATACGGCCTGGTGATATCTTTTGGTGGTCTTTTTAGCTATTTTTTTTTTAGATATCTTTTTTAAGTATATATAAAGGCAGTACAAAAAGGCATACTTAGTTGTACAGGTTGCAGGCTATTAACACGGAATGATTGTCCCAAGCACTCAATCACAGACGAGCCTTAGGCGCTTGACTCTTCAGCAAATCCCTCAGCTGCCTACGCAGAATCTTCCCACTGGGCGACTTGGGAATTTGCGACAAGATATGGATACCCCCGCGCAGACGCTTGTGGTTAGCAATGCGCTCATTCAGCCACACGTGGATCTCATCAAGGACAACCTTCTGATCCCTGTCTTTAGCCTGCCGACTCAAAACCACAAAGCCAACCGGCAGCTCAGTGGCCCTGTCATCCACCCACATTCCAGTCACAGCCGCATCCTCGATGTCAGGGTGGTCGACCAGCTTTCCTTCCAACTCACTAGGGATGACCTGCAGTCCCTTGTACTTGATCATCTCCTTGATGCGATCTTGAATGGTGACGTACCCATCTCGATCAATGATTCCGATATCGCCCGTGCGGAACCACCTCGTTCCATCCTCGTCCACGTGGAATGCCTCCTTCGTCGCTTCGTTGTTATTGTAATATCCCATCACCACGTTCGGACCACGGCACCAGATCTCCGCAGGTTCTGTGGATCCGTCAGATGTGACGGCTGCATCTTTCATCGACTCGGGATCCACAAAGCGGAACTGCATGTTCGGCACAATGCAGCCCACGCCCATGTTCCGCTTATCCATGCGGTCATTTGGGACGGCTGTCGCCACGGGTGATGTCTCTGTCAGACCCCATGACTGGGTACAGAATACCTCCGTGTTTGAAATCTCTGCGAACTTGGCTTCGAGGGCGGACGATAATTCGATCGTAAGCGGTGCAGCGGCAGACAAGATCCTGCGCACGCTGGTTAGATCGTATTTGGAGACCCGTGGGTCTTTAACCAACATCAGGGCAATGGGTGGCACCACTGCCAACTCGTCTGGTCGGTATTTTTCGATGCAACTGAGGTATAAATCGAGGTCGAATCTTGGCATGACGACCACTGTTGTGCCCCAAATCAAACACTGACACATGAACAGGTTGAGACCGTAGATATGGCTGAATGGCAGGAATGCAACGGCGGATTGTCTTGCTGGTCGCTGGGAGGGAAGACCGGAGTCTAGCGTCTGACGCCATTGTTGGAGGTTCGAGGTGATGTTCTGGTGTGTTGTAATGACACCCTTGGCTGCACCTGATGTTCCAGATGAAAAGCAGATGAATGTGGGTTGGCGATCTGCCTCGGCCGGATCGATAGTGAGGAAATCACCGGGGGCAAAGGTGCTGGCGAGATGATTGCATGTAGGATGACCATTGACTGGTGTTTGGCCATCTATCAAGACAACTTTCTCGACAGATGTCCCCTTGGCTGCCTTTGTGGCAGTCTCCAATAAAGATGAATGGACGATGATGAATCTGGCCCCGCTGGTCTTGAGCTGGGCATTAAGCTCAAGTGCCGTCAGAGCTGCACTGGTTGGGGCAACAATAGCTCTGGAGCCAACAATTGCATGGCATACCACGGGGTAATCGATTGTATTAGGACTGAACAATGCGACAACATCGTTAGGCTTAATACCTATGCTTTGCCGAAGCCCATTGGACAGAGAACGTGTACGTTGCATCACATCTCCAAAGGTATATTGCTCTCCGGAGATAGCATTGATGTATATAGGGCGGTCCAGGGGTGTATTGAAGGGATTTGAGAACAGATAAGACACCAAGTCAACTGATTCGATATCCAGATCTGGATACGGCGAACGGTAAATTGTCGACATTTCGGTCTGGTATCAATTTCACTGAACTTGATTCCAAAAAGATGAGTCAAATAATGCAAGAATGGATGTTAAATAGAAGTACAAAGTACTCAGATACACATACCTTCGGAAGCCAAACTCGGCATTGAGGGACTCCCTACGTGTTCCGTACCAAAGTGTGGATCCCCGCAAACTGTCCCGTTGTGTTCTGATTGGACGAAATTTAAACTTGGACTTTCAAGGTTGCTCGGCCCTTCGGCTCCCTCGGTTCACTAATCTGGTCAGGTGTGCCTAGGTATCTGAGAAGGTACCTATGTAGCCAATGATGGGTATCGCATGCTATCTATTTGCTTGGTTTGTTTGCTCTGTTTGTCTTGCCCCCTTTCTCATCACATCACCATATACAAAAGCAGAAATTACTGGAGATCAGACTGAGACCAAAATCTGACACCTACTGAGCATGATCCTCCCTGGCCGCTCACTTATCACCCGCTCCATCATCCGCAATGTCAAATATCCCACACTGCAGGCCCAGCCCTGTGGTGTAGACCTCACCCTGAAGCGCGTTCTCAGATGGACCTCGCCTGGAATAATCGACTTGGATAACCAACTTCGGCAACCGGCCTCGACTGAAGAGATACCCTTTCACTCGTCAAACGAAAATACGAAGCCATATTTAGATCTCGCACAGGGTTCTTACCTCGTGGAATTCAATGAGACCGTCTCCGTTCCTCTGGATGTGATGGGCGAGATTTTCGTTCGCAGCTCATTATTTAGGTCCGGGGTGACGATACATGCCGGTGTTATGGACAGTGGGTATGAGGGGGCCGTGGGGGCATTAATGCAGGTCGTCAATCCAACGGGGTTGCGGCTGTATCCTGCTGCGCGTCTAGCACAGTTTGTGTTCCACCAGATGAGTGAGAAGGTTGAGGGTTACAATGGAGTTTATCAAGGGATGACGGCTTTGCAATAGCCGAAATGTTTTTGAAAGTAGTCAAAATAATAACCGTCAAGGCAATCAACGTACTAGTTCGGATAAATCTACACAAGTGAACTGCGACAAGCGTCAGAATTATCAAAGTAGTTCATATATTGAGTACAGTAGTCCCACACTAGTCAATCATAACAACGGTCAGATAAATTAAGGGGAGTTTTCGCTATAGGGTACCTCGAGTCCTAGTATCACGATATACGGTATAGTAGTATGACTTCAATTCCTACCAGGTTAGTAGACCTCAGTGGCTAAGGTAAATTAATTTACCATCTTAACCTAGGATTCTGACGGCCGTCAAAAATCATGAAGCAAGACATGTAAATATTTACCACACTATCAAAATATGATCCTAGAATACGTAGAATTCAGACCACCATATCAAACCGATCCCTTCCTCTAAACCCCCACTTTACGAGTTAAATCTCCCATGAATGTTTTTTGGGGTATAAGTAGATGTTTTAAACCTTCTTCTGCTTTCTCCCCAGCAAATCTTCACCAATTCCTGCCATTTACACACTCCTGCTTCCTGGCTGATTTTGACGGCCGTCAGAATTTCACTCCTCGCTGGATAGTGCTCATATCGTCATTACCTGGCTTTAGACACCTCTAACAATTGACCTTCGTCAGAAACTCAAGTCATTGTGGTCAGTCTAATTCTGATAGAGATCACGAATCACGATGTACCTCCAACTGACATCAATCACAGATTTCCTCTTCCCGAAGTCCCTTTCAATGCCGTCTGGTATTTTCCCTTCATATCATCGAGAACCACCCTGACCAGTTTGCTCCTACAGATAATCCTCTTTGCTCATGCTCACCTTGCTCTTAGTTCATTCTACTCTCTCCCTGAAATGGCGCTTGTACCGTCTGTGCCCAGCAAGCCCAGCCGTCCCAGTCCGCTATCCAACTTTGAGAATCACTGTCACAGAGGCTGTCAAAAACCCTGGCCGATACACTTCAGTCCTCCTCCCAGACTCACCTTACTAAACACGAGGGCGCACTATGTTTATCAACAGTATAAACAATGAAGTCTTTGAGGACAATGTATAGAAAGTCATAATAACAAATGAGGCAACTCTTGTGTCGGCTGTCATACCGCGACTTATCACCCTCGACCTTTTCCTTACAGGTGAAAAAACCATGGCCGTGCTTGATACAACCTAGAACGATGCCACTCCAATCCCAAACACCACAATCAACTCCAGGATTCCGCAGCCATATCCCGGTATTACCGTTGGCCTCCGCGCTACTACATTACTCAGTCACGGTCAAGCCCTTGTGGACTCGAAGGGGATCGCAACACCCGTGTCTTGCTGCCAGGAACTCGGGTTTCCGTTCTTCACTGTGGAAACTAAAGGAAAGGCGGACGACTCAGAAGCTCTACTCCAGAACGAAAACAACGGAGCAGTTATGGTTAACCACATACGAGAGCTTTTTGTGAAGGCCAACGGGGAATCTGAAGCTCGCAGGGCGTTTGATGCCTACGCAAATGTTCTATCCGCTGTCGTCACGCAAGGTTGGTTAGGATCACCTGTAATTGGTCTGGAGTCGACCCCGGGGCTGACTGGCCAAGTTTCATGTCAAAAGAAGTACAGGCATGGGAGAATGGAGAGGTATAGAGTCGAAAGAATGGAAAGAAAAGGGTCCAGTTTCTCTCGAGGCTATTCTCCCAACGGGATTTCATGCACCAGGTATGTGAGTCCCGATAGACCTACCAAGAAGCAGAGAAAATTGGAAGAAGAGGAGCATAATCCAAACGATGCAGAGGAACAGGGACCAAACCACACCGTAGGACAGAATCGAAAGGATAGAAAGAGGAAAGAACAACTGATTCTCTACATGGATGGACAATTAGTCGACCCTCAGAACTCTCTGGACATTCATTCTATTGTGGAAGTCAAAGCCAATCACCTCCGGTCTAGGGATGGCTATGATTCGTTCCTGCGTCAAATGGGCTGGGAGATGATGTTGATCGAGGATTCTATCTATACTCGATCCAACCAGAAGGAGAGCACTGGCTATACATCTCCGACTCAATTAGGGACGAAATCTTCGAGATCGCGCATGGTGACGGCCACCTCGGCTTCCACCGGGCCTGGCAAAAGAATGTGCGGCTTCGTTGTCTACAAAGGAGCAAAGAAACTTCGGGAATACAGTGACCAGTGTGACGAATGTAAGAAAAATGCGGTGCCCAGACACAAACCGTACGGATCCCTACAGCCAATCTTAGCTCCGCTGATACCGTTTCACACGCTAAGCATCAACTTTTGTAACGGGACTGCCTGGAGGCCACACGGCGTGAAATATCTTCGTCACTACAGGGCGCAATTTACGTTGACCTACAGAAGACCTCGGACCGGGTGGGAAGGACTTGGTGCTGCTGCAGGCGGCTGCAGGACCATTAAGCCTCGAAGGCTAGGTACGGCAGGTTTTAGATGCCATCGCGCCAACTGGGTTTTTGCTAGGCAGAAAATTGAAAGGTTATATATAGAAAAGTCTCTTGCGCAGAATAGGCCTTTTTACCTTAGTATATACCTAAAAAGGAGTATCTAAAAAGAGCATCCCAAAAGACTAGGCGACGAAACTACATACGGCGGAGATGAATGAGATTGACGTTGCGCCATGGCAAAGGATTGCGTCTCTGGAGCTCGGAGTTATGGCAAAAGAATGTGTATATTCTATCTTTATATATGTCACCAAAATTAAAAGAAATGCTTGACACCTAAGCCAATTTCCCCCTCTTTTGGTGCAACTCGCGAGGGAGATCTATAAACCTGTTCTCCACCCTTCCGGGATCCACATCTCGCGGATTGCGCTCAATTTGGTTTAGCCTCATCAGCCTCAAAAGGACTTCATCGAGTTCGGAGGTGGACGAACTCCCGTGCTACAATTGATTGGTCTTCACTTTCGTTTCTGTCACGTTTTTGTTTCTGTTCGTGTCCTGTATGGAGATTATGGTCTTTGATGGAATATTTTAAGTGCGATCTAGTCATATATTATAAACTGTACAGATTACACGTGGGCGATGACCTCCAATATAAAACAAGCTTATTCTTAAGCTTATTCTTGTACAACAGAAGGTTAACTAGTGCAACGTACTACAACATTGCTTGTTCTTCCAAGTTCATTAAACTCTTATCTCCTGCCTTGTCTCCCTAGGGGGCCAGATAACAGGTATTGTCTTCGAGGGCTTTCACAATCTTCCTATCTTACGGACGGCTGTTGTGACATCCGGAACATAACTCTTTTATTGGGTAATGCCTTACCGTCTGCTCATCACCGTCCTCTCGAAGCATACTAATCTCCAGCTTTCCAACATTCTGTTGTGAATATAAACCAATGGGAGAGTTAGGTTCCGGAGGCCACAAAACCTGGCCGTACTATCAGATCGGTGGTCGGCGTTTCGGTATCCGACCGACCCCGGCAGCGAGGGCCCCTAACACCGACATCTTCAATGCAAATCGTTACAATATAGTTGAAATTAGGAAAATCTTAGATTTGTCGCGGTCAAATAAAGGCCGATCTGCGACATATTATTACGTTTGTTTCAAAGGAAAATATCGAATCTCGGACAAGTAAAATATAAGACTTGGGGGCGTCTGTACATCGCATGTTGTATACAATACATTCCAGGCTCAGTCCAAAAAAAAAAAGAACAACGAATAATATTTCAAGAACCATCTTCTGTACATGGTGAATCGAAGCAAGGAAATATATCTCAACACATTAGAGTTCGTTCTCTCACCTTCAGCCCTACAGCCAACTCTAACCAACCCCCCTAGAAGATGGCAGGACCCTATATGTCTAGAATAGCCTCAGTGGGAGGTCGACCAACAATCCCCCTAGATGTCCCAATATGCGCCGTCTTCCTCGTCCTTTTCATCGCCGGTGGCGCCTGCCACATGACTCTGTTTCGCCGCAACCTCGCAAGAGGCCACAAATTCATTCCATCGGCCCCAACATTTGGGTTTTGCATATCCCGTCTTATTGCAAATATCATGCGAATCGCTTGGGCCTGTCACCAGACCAACGCCAGCATCGCGATTGCAGCACAGATCTTCGTTGCAGCAGGCGTGTTGCTGCTTTTCGTCTTGAACCTGCTGTACGTACAGCGCATGTTCCGAGCCGTCTACCCAGTCGTCGGATGGTCCCGACCATTCTCGTTGGCGTTCAAAGCACTGTATGCTCTGGTCGTGGTGACGATTCTTATGGTCATCACTTGTGTTATTCAGAGTTCGTACACTCTCAATCCGAACATCCTTCGCATCGATCGCGATATCCAGCTTTACGGTCAGACCTACTTCGCCATCGTCTCGTTCCTACCGCTTCCTCTTCTCTTGCTTGTCCTCCTGTCTCCAAACAGAAAGCAAATCCAACGGGTTGGTTCTGGTAGCTCGGTCGCCAAAGTCTTCATCGTCGGACTTGTCGGCTCGTTGCTCTGCCTGGGCGCATCATTCCGTGCCGGTACCACTTGGATGCCACCTCGTCCTATCACCGACCCAGCTTGGTATCACAGCAAGGCCTGCTTCTATATCTTTAATTTCACTATTGACATTTTGGTCGTGGCTATCTTCTTCGTCGGTCGTGTTGACCAGCGATTCTGGGTTCCGAATGGAAGCTCGAAAGTGCGCCATTACAGGCGACATGAGAATGGAAGTCCTCTCCCAGCTTATTATGAACGGGATATCGAGAGTAAGGGTAGCAGTTTGTCCCAGGATCTGGCCGAGGAAACAAAATAACCCCGAGAGAAGACCATTGCACTTCAAGGTGTACATTATTGGAGCGGACAGGTTGTGTTAATGCGTTATAACATTCGCGGATAGAGCGATCTTCTGTATATATTAATATTGGCTAGTGACTTGCCTTACTCTTCGAACTTTCTATCGATTAGATTTCTTCAAGAGCATCCAAAAGAGTATCAAAAAAGAGTATCAAAAAAAAAGCATCCAAAAGAGCATCCAAAAGACATACCAAGGCCGCATAAGCGACCGACTATATTATTGTTTATGATAAATTGATAATCTATACCTAAGCCGAGGAATCATATCCCTAGGGTTGAGTAAACAAATTATATGGGTTGGCGCGATGGCGATCTAAAACCTGCCGTAATGACTTTTTATCAAATCTGAAACTCTAGTTTTCTATCGATGCAGATTCTAACTGTTCAACCCTTATTCCTACGATTGCTTGTTCGTGCACAGTGTACCTCACATGGAGATCGAGTATGAAGCAGTGTCTACGCGGATGATCCAAATATCAGGTTCTCAGGTTCTCACCCTGTCTATAGCGCACTCACCCTTCTCGCCTCTAGCCGGCAACGCTCTCCTCTCAACAACCCAATTAACTTTATTCTATCCTTGTCTTCGACACGTAACATAAGACATACGACCATAGGGTATGGAAAACAGGGCTTCCCGTCCGCTCAGCCGTACTTAAGCCTATTAATCCATGCGGCTAGTTCTCGAGGCGCCTTGAACATTAAAATAGGGAGGGAAAATGTCTTAGGGTGAGTGTGGGTGATATGGGTGAGAATTCTGGAGACCGAGGTGATAGACGTGATAGAGGCGATAGACGTGAGAAGGGGTAACACGACAATGAATGACCTCCGCACATCTACTTAAGTCAGGGCGATAAGATGCCATGTCGTGTTTTCAAAATATTGAATAATATATAGTTGAGTCAAATAGATTCGAACTCTGATTCTAAGAGAACACACCTTAGTACCCACGGGCGATATCATCTAATTGTTTCATTTCGCGATCCCATAGAGCCTAGAGAAAAATTAGCTGGTCAGTCACATTGAAATAGGTTTCGACGGAATAATACCCAATCAAACATATCAATGGTAGAAAGGCTATTTCGCGCATCGTAGAATGGAAAAGACGAAAGTGGCTCGAAGATAGGCATATTATTTGTCGTCGGCACTTGGAAACCTTGTGCACCATTCTTGTGATAAGATCCCAGAAGGTGGAGCATCATTGCTACTATCTCAGCAGCCTTTGCCGTTTCCGGAGACGGTCTCGACGAGAATTTCCAAGTTGCGTGTGAGGTTGTGAGCAACCCTATAAGCTCTTTCCGATTCCAGGACTCCGCAGTAATGTCAAGTTTGGACTGGTTTATCACCTCGAGACAAATCACCATGGCAGCGGTCATGCAATCAGAAATGGAACGTGACATACCAAACCACACCCGACACCGATATTTTGGTAAAGAAAATACCCCTTGGAAGAGCTCTGACTGGTATTGAAGAATCCGTCTCGCCGCATCGACACATACACGGTGGAAATCGTTGAAGTCGGGACCTCCGTTCCGGGTGACCAAATGCTGACGATGCAGAATACAACGAGCTCGCTGATATGTCATCCCGAGAGAAAGTCGCTGAATTGTAGCGTTATCATCTCCCGCCACTTCATTCAAAGAACTCATGTTCCAGGGAGCAGGGATCTGATTCCACGTTGCTTCCAATTGCTCGTTCAATTCCATCGTTTTTTCGATCGTGAGAGTCAATCCCGATGCGGCATCTGAGATCTCACTAGCCATGGAGAGCATTTCCTCCATTGCAACCATGAACGAGATGTTGGTGGTTTCGGTATTAGGCCGTGCCGGGGGGAGAATGGTGACTGTGGGCCCTAAATCATCGTCCAGAAGGTTACGGGGACGGGTGGCATTACCCGGTCTTTTTTGGGTAACTGGAAGGAGCCCTGTGTCCAAGGCGATGGCATGGTCTAAAACCACCAATACAAGCCAAGTTCTGCGCCTCATCTCACGTTCGAAAACCGAAAGCTCCGGGTATAGATCCGGATCTCGATGGTACCCCATCACAGTCGCCACGCGGGAAATAACACCAATCAAGACAGACATGCCTGTTCTCAACTCATCGCTCTGTAGGTATTCGACCCCCAAATACGTGACAGCAGCTTCCACTTTGTGGCGTCCAGGAATGGCATAGTTTGAGTTGGTCAAAGCTGTTGCGCATTTTGTCCGGTAGAAGTCAAAAATATTGGGTAATACCGTCTCAGCTGTTCCTGGAGTCACGCTATGTTGGATGAAAATCCCACATGAAAAGAGGCCGAATAGCAACGCAAGCCATGCTAGGGATACTGTTGAGGGGCTTTTCCAGAACTCCTCATACTTGATGCGGTTGTCAGAGTCTTTCAAGCTAATGAGATAGAGCAGAGATGCATACTTCTGCTTTGAATGTAGGGCCATGAATGTGGACTAAATACGGGTTAGTTTCGGAGAAGGTAAGATCTCAAGGTAAAACCTAAATGCTTTCATACTCAGTGATGGTTCGCCAGAGTCCAAACAAAACGATACTAGTGCGTCGGCATCCTTGCGCGGTGGTAATGCTGCAAGAAGATCATTGATCCCTGCTTCCTGGATGGAACCTAAAAGAATCGGAATACGAGATCTTGGCTCTACATCGATAGTGCCATCTTCAGTGGATGCATCGTAATTACTTCTTCCAAGTTCTCTTGTCTGCCGAGATTAGGACAGTTGTGTGAGTCAAAGTTTACAGAGGATGTCACATACTGCATTGTTCATGATTGATCGCCAATGGCTTGGGTTGACGAAACGAATAGCAGGAGCTTCGGTGGTCGGATTGTTGGAGCTTGGTTGTGCGTCTAAAACGTGCTGACGTATAAGATTGTTCGGACAGGTCACCTGCCGGCTGTTATTGGGGCCGGTGGAAGGGGATTCACTATACGCATGTAGAGCATGCTGGCTCTGAAAAGCAGTTTCCAAGTATTGCAGTCTCTGTTCGACATGGGCCAGTCTGCTTTGAAGCATTTGTGACTCGTCATGAGGTGAATCTGGTGAATCTTCCGTCGTGTACCGACAGAACTCGTCCTGGTTTCGCTTTAGGCAGCTTTCACAAGGCTGTTTCCGATTGCACTTCAGTCTAAACAATTATCAATCTACAGTAACCTCAACGTGTCCACAATACCAACAAAACGTGGGTTCAGTTTATGCATATGCTCCACGTACTTTCCATCTCTGCACGGTTTGCAGGAAAACAAGACTCGTGGCTTTTGGTTCCGTCTTTTCCGGTCACCTGGGGGGATACAACTCCGTTTCATACTGAGAAGAATATCATATATCCTAAAATGAGCATGGATACCAGAATCCCGTCAGAAGTTGAGTGTTTTCGGGTTTCCACGACTAAAGTCCGGATTACTCGGGTTTCTCGGGCGGGAAGAAAAGGGGCCTCGGGAGACCCACACTACCGCCATGATAGCCAATGAAGCAGCTTCTTAGGTTGTATAAATTATAGTGAGTCTTTCATAAAAATATATGCTAGATTCAACTACTGCAGGATTTATAAAGATATAAAGATGCGCTTATTCCCAAACGGCAATATGGTAGTTCATTCACAACGCTACCAATATCCGGTTCAGATATCTCAGTCACCATGCAGCCAGCGCCCAAATTCCGAGTCATCATTACGGGTGGGTCAGTAGCTGGTCTCACTCTAGCTCACTGCTTGCTCAAAAACAACATCGATTTCATTGTGCTAGAGGCCAGCTCTGAAGTTGCTCCAGAGGTTGGAGCATCAATTGGTATCCTTCCCAATGGTGCGCGTATCCTTGATCAGCTCGGGGTATTTGATGACGTCCAAGAGGAAGTTGTATCCCTTATAGACTCGTATTTTTGGGCTGCAGACGGAAGTCTCATCCTGAAATCGGACTACCCTGATCAGCTCAATGAACGGTAAGAGCTTCTCGCATATTTCGGCCCCTTCGGCTGATTATAGACGTGGCTAACACGACCCAGACACGGCTACCCCATTGCATTCTTGCCGCGCCGAACGCTTTTGAAACTCCTCTTTAAACACCTTGGGGATCGGCAAGATACTGTATTGCCCAGCAAGAAGGTTATCCGTATCGAGCATCACCCAAGCCATGTCATCGTTCATTGCGCGGATGGATCCTCATATGAGGGAGATATGGTTGTTGGCGCCGATGGTGTCAGAAGTGCGGTGAGACAATCGATGTGGGATTACATGGAGAGGCAAGGTCTCAAAAGCGAAGTCCAGAAAGAGCGCTCTAGTGAGTAGTTTCGGTTTCTCGGATGGTAAATCAAGACGCTGATGCCGTCTCCTAGCCATGAGCTCAGAATACAACTGCGTGTTTGGAATATCCACTGCAACTCCCGGAGTAGATCCAAGGGATATTCACCGAACATTTGCCAAGGACTGGTCCTTCCTTACCATTGGAGGGAAGGGCGACCTGTCTTACTGGTTCCTATACAACAAGATGGACCGGACCTACTACGGCTCCGATATTCCTCGCCTAAGCAAGGCCAATGTTGACGAACACGTTGCTCCATACTTGGACAAGCCAGTCACCGGCTCGGTTCCTTTTTCGGAACTGTACAAACGCAGCACTATTCGAACCTTCGTGGCGTTGGAGGAAGCAAACTTCAATCATTGGTGCATTGACCGATTTGCTTGTATTGGAGATTCAATCCACAAGGTTCGTCCACTGTGGAAATCAGACACTTACCAGCGGGTCTAGTTCTAATCTTTGTTCAACGTAGATGACTCCGAACCTGGGCCAGGGTGGTAACAGCGCTATCGAAGACGCTGCCACACTAGCAAACCACCTTGCGAAGTTGGTTCAACGCTCCTCTCCTTGCCGGACCGATGATATACATCGCTGTACGCAAGCCTGGCAAGCCAGCCGCCGAGAGCGGGTCGATAAAATCTGTCGCGCTGCAGACAGCCTCACCAGGTTTGAGGCTATTGCATCCGCGAAGGACAAATTGAAGGTTCATCTGGTTCCATACATGAGGGGAAGGATGATTAACAGGACATCTGCAATCCTCGTTGCATCACCGAAGCTTGATTGTGTTGCTGAGACTCTGAAAGCATCACAGTGCTCGATTCCTTACGGACCCAAGCTGCCTGCGTCTGTGACCGCAGAGAATATATGGGAGCGTGCCCTTTGGGGCATGCCTTTCGTGGGTTGCGTCGCTATCGCAGGGGCTACAATGGGGACTATAATAAATCAGGTCCGACCATTGATGCTCCCATATCTCATCCAAGGAACGTGGAGTTCTAACAACGGGGAGGTCGTTGATATAAGCAAGCCTGTCTACCACGTCCCCTTCCTGGATAAACTGCTACAGCCGCTGATTACATGCTTCCTTCCGTCGATTAGTGGATCCGATTTACAATCTCGATCCCAGATGATGTCTTTCCTCGCCGATGTAGGTGCAGTTTACGGTGTTTGGCTTTTAGAAAGCTATCGCAAAGCGAACGGTTGGTCAGAAGTGGCAGTGTGAGTGATCCCGAATCCTAGCGCTGCCGTTGTTACAATGTTTATACTGACACTGGCCATTTTATAGCCCAATTGGTATCTGCTCGGCCTTCCAACTGAAGGGAATCGGTCTATTGGCACCTATCTACTACATGCAGGAGTACATGCGCGCACCTCTGTCCAAACTGTTGCCCAACAATCTGCATGAAGTGGACCGGACTGGGTCGATATCCCTTCTAGCTGCCATGTCATTTGGTCACTATTTGCCCACTCTTGCCAGCTTCGTGGCCCCTACACTGGAAAGCCGGCGCTGGTGGAATGCAATGTGGCAAATATTCCCCATAACCGTTCCACTGATCCAGGTGCCACTTGCCCTGCTTGCAAATAGACTCCTGCCCTCAACTAAAGCATCCCCCGAAGAAAAAGGCGAAACCAGTATGACTAGCACTCGGACCGTGTACGGAGTATTTGCTTTGGTCTCTGCACTTACTTTCGTTTACGCGAGACACTCGGCACCTGCAGATGCATCGCTACTCAGTATCTTTTGGCCCGGTCTTCGCGGCCATCTTCTCCCTGTGACATCTTTCCAGGAAGGCATTGCAAGGTTCTTGCAGTATGATCACGTAATATCCATGGGCAGTGGGCTTTTCTGGCTGGCGTTGAGATTCCGTGAGATCAAGCGATCTGGGGGTTCCCTCTCCTGGTGGAAAGCTATTGGTGCGCTGATGGCAACCACGTTTGTCTTTGGTCCTGGAACTGCGTTTGCTCTTGGCTGGGGGTGGAGAGAAGAGCTCTTACACAGATTGGCAATTTCCCAGTGATCGTACCAGGAGTCGCTATTGACCTACATTTCGGCATATATATACACCATTTCCCCTCCTGTTGTATCATCCCATCTCCCATAGATGAGATGCCTTTGTTCTAGGCAGACTGAGCCCTTTGTAATTGTTCTTCCTTTGTTAGTTAGAATTTTATAGAGAGCTTTCTTTTGGTAGATCGAATGCAGCACTTTCTTCTTCCTGATTTTTCCCAGCTGAGCTTCGTAGCCCTCAACACATCCACCTATACCTTAGCTCCGAATCCAGAATCCATCGACTTTCTGCCAACCCCGTCTATAGCGCCCTCACCACTGTTGACCTCCGCTGGTTTATATTTGACTACTTGATTTCTTAGTAAGTCGCAGATTATCACGCCAACCTACACATATTCCGGTACATACGACCATAGGGTGTGGAAAACAGGGCTTCCCGTCCGCTCAGCCGTACTTAAGCCACACGCCGGTGAGTTAGTAGTTGGGTGGGTGACCACCAGCGAATCCTCACTGTTGTATGTTTTTTTTATTCGTGGGGGGGAAACAGCTGTTGCCGCCCTACTTACCAGTCCCTTCAAGTCCTTCGCCTGAATGGCATTCAGGTCCATGAAGTGTAAGATTCCTATATCTGAAAGCAGGTTTTATCTAATATAATTTCTTTCTTAGAGAGAGACTGCACCAATGTTGCCTAACCTTTGATCGATATGAATATATACTTCCGTAAAGGCTTACTTTTCAAAAACAGTTTTATGATGGCATTTATAAGAGAAATATATCTAGATAGACTAGTTAGTTGGATTAATTTAATGGCGTTATGGTTTGAAATAAATGCATTTGAATTTAAGAGGTTGGATGGGGTGGCCCACTCGGTGGTGAAATACGTTAATGTAAAAAGGTGTAAAACATATGACTTTCTTACTATGAGTTTTACTTAGGTGCGAATTTGCTGTTGACTGATATTGAGGGATCAATTAAAATCAGAAGTAATGCCTTGTTCCCAAGGGGTAGATTGCATACCACGATACAAAAATACATACGCAGAAAACCAAGACAAAAATAAACACAAGACACTCACTTTTCGAAGGTAGATCAGTTCATTCTCAAACAGGAATTGCCAGGTGCTCGTGACTAAAGAAGATCAGGTCATCACTGGCCTCAGCCTTGCCGGCCCCAAACGAATGCACATTCCATTTGTCAACACCATCAACTCCCTCCAGGTCATTCGCGAATGTGCTGAAGATATCATGATTAAGCCGCTCATACTCAGAATAGTCCTTGGGCCACTCTCCAAGGCGCTCAACGGCAAGTTTGAGCATATGCAAATGTTGTCGGACATGCTTCCCTTCTTCCGGTTTTTCGCCTGGGCTGGAGGCGGACGAAGGGGATGAAATGCCTGAGATTACCTCCATGTCCGCATCGTCCGAGGACGGGCCAATGAACACACGCAATGCATTCTCGTGCAGCGCGGCTGCTTTTCGATAGTACCTGTAGGCCAGCTCGCGCCGACCCTTCTGGTTTTGATAACCTTGAGCCATGCTGGTGTACATCTGTGATAGGAGCACGGTCATCTCGACGGTACTCGGGTGGCGGGGTCCATGGACACGAGCGCAGTTGTAGACAAGATCCTCCGCGAGTCTGACAGCTGCAGTGTAATCGCTGATGAGATAGCGGGTAATAACCAGCATGCGCCCGAGGGCAAGCGTATATGCATGTTGCGGCTGTGACGAAGTGTGGGCCTCCCGGCTGTTCCAGAGGGAGGTGAGAACCCACGCCAAGGTGTGGTAGTCATGTTGCTTATCGAGAACCTTGATCAAGCTATTGACATTTTCCACATCCAGTTGTGCGAGGTCAACATTGTGCTCTTTGAGATATCTCAAGGTATCACGCAGGATAGTCGCCGACACATTCGCCATGTACTTCTTGGCCGATACTGTTGGACGTACGTCATTCTCTCGGCCGGCAATGGAAAGGCCCAGCTTGAACACTAGCTTGAGTGTCGCCTGGGACGAGTAGCCATGGCTGGCACTAATGTATTTCGCTGCTGCCAATGCGAGCTGACAGGCAGACTGGTAATCTTCGGATTGAAGCAGCTGGGTTGCGCGGTTGTAACTAGCGATAGCCACTGAACGAACAAAGCCCTGTGAAACATGGGTGCTGAAATATTCTAGCATCGTCTCGATGAATACCTTAGCCTGATTATGGTCGATATCCAAGCGGGTGCCCTCGCTCGCCAGGAAGAAGTTGGTATACCGGTCCGCCACCTGAGTAGCAGCCGAATGACGACCGCGGCTAAGTAAGAACGTGTGCAGGCGAGCCACCGTTGCTGTCGTATCCTGAAACTTGCCAGTTTTTGAGCCGAGAGCTTCACGGAATTTTTCAAAGTATATGTACTCCGTGGTGAGGGTGGCATAGACTTCGTTCAACGTAGTAGAGTTGCCTTCGGGTTCCCGGATGCTGTATTCAAGCTGAGCCAGAAAAATGAGGCTTGAACGCCCTTTCGGACTCTGATCAAAGCCAAAGGCACTGGTATTCATGGTGTCCTTGATGATAACATGAAGATAAATCTCGTTTGCGAGCTCCTTGGCCTTTTGAATTTGACCGGCTGCGATGTACCCAGATGCAATACTCTTGGCCGCCGCAGTCAGCTTGATAGAGGACGTTTCGGTCGATAGCACATGCGTTGCTGCTTCATGTAACAACGAAACAGCTGCCTGTGACTTTCCTTGCTGGGTGTAGACTGAGACGATCTCTTCCATCTGCGATAGGGCTTCCTCGTGGGCCCATCCGTAGCTGGACCGGATGGATGTCAGCCGTTGGGTGCGAATGGACAACACCTTCTGTAGCTCCGTTGCCGACATGCTATCCACTTTCGAAGCAGTCAAGGAGGCACTCTGCTGCTCGTAGATAGTATCCAAGGTGGCGCGGATGTCTTGGCGATCGATTTCACCTTCACTGGATTTGATCTGTAATAGTTCTTCGTAGAGCTGGACCGCTTCCGCTTCGAATTGCTTGGACTCTTGGCAAATGTTGGCCAGTGTGTTGGTTGCCTGTATGGTGATCGACGCGCTTGCGCCGAAAAGGCTAATGCACGATTTGCGATATTGCACCGTCACATCATGAATGGTAGAGATATCACTGTGAGTCTCACGCAGACAATGAACATAGTGTTTGTAGACGGTCTGGACAAATCCCGGATCAGACAATTTCTGGCTAATCTGGGGGGTCTTCAGGGCGGCGAACAACATCTGGCAGGGCTTCAGTGCATCCGCGTATCGATTTTGCTTCAAGAGCTCCGTCGCCACGATTATGAGTGGCTCAAAGGCAGATGGGTGACAGGTTTCCGAGCCCTTGTTCAGGAACTGGATAATCCGGCAATAGTAATCCACTGCGATGGGTTGCGGGCTCGTCAGATCGGCCAGGGTCCAGAGCTTTTGTATCACAGTGGGATGCTCCCCCCCGAGCCGCATGGTATAATCATGCAGTATATCCTGGTGGATCTTGATGGCTTTGTCGGTCTGTGAAGTACGCTCGTACAGACGAAGAAGACTCAATGTGACTCGCTCCAAAATTTGATCACCGCACGCTGGCCGATCGCGCCAAACTGCACTATAGAGCCGCGCCCGGATATCCTCTTCCTTGAACGGGTGACAGCGGTAACGGTAGCAGCTGGCAAGGCGCTCTGCGAGCTCAACGCAGTACTGAACATGAACTGATGGCAGGACAACCTTTTCGATCGAGGGTGCAAACAACGCTGGCCACACATCTCGCAGCACTCGTTTCAACACGCTTGTAGCGTCATGCCACCGGTGTTGAGACAGATACATTTCGACCAGCGTTGTGGTCGCTGTGGTGGAATCCTGTGCCCTACTATAAATCATCTCTTTAAGGGTTGACTCCGTCAAAAGGGAGTTTGTAGACGATGAGCGCATCACTTCCCGGTGGGTGGACTTGATGTGCTTTTCCACTTCCTTGTGGGTGGCACTCTGGCGGCTAGTACTTTGTGCACAGTGTTTGAAGACTTCGAGGGCCAACACAGACAGTCCCACAGACTTCATGACCTGAGCAATCTCAAGCAAGTGGGGCACCAAGGATTCGGCGCTGGGGGTCGTTTTATCGTACTCTTCCCAAAACCCGGCAAGGATAGAGGCTGCTTCATTATCTCTCTCCCGGCTTTTGAGGTATTGGGCATACTCGAGGACGGTCCGCAGCATTGAGACCTTCTGCTCAGTGGAGTGATTGAGCCGATATGCCTGGCTAGCTTGCTGCCATAGCTCGACATATGTGCATTCGGCGTCCGCCAAGTGACCCTCTGCTCTCTGCCGTTCGGCTTTGTTCAGGAGAGTCTTCATATCAAAAGATAATGTAATCAACTCGTCCTCTTCTATCCCATCCAATTCCAGGGTAGTGCTTGTCTCTGTGGTGTGCTTCCGGCCGTGGAGGTGAACCAGCAATGACTCGTCTATCCGCCGGGATCCACTCCGCTGGGTAGTACTATCGACGAAGGACTCCTCTAGAGAGGCATTGATCTCCTGCGCTCTGCGGTTCTCCTTGACGAGAGTGTAATGCTCAGACAACTGCGTCAACGTCACTTTGACTATATCACTTGTCGCTCCGTGGTGGACCTTCTGGCATTCCACCAGTAGCTGGAGAATTTCAATGCGCCGGGTCATGACATCCGTCTTGGACTCAGTGATATGATCAACAGTGGCCTCCAGGAAGAACTGGGCCATCTGCATAGTGATAAGATGTCGTACAGATAGCACCTTCTGGCTGATTTTTGCCGCCTCGTAGAAGATCTGACTGCTCTCGGCAGGCACGATATCACAGATCTGTCGGTAAAATAGTGCCTGGCAGATAATGGCCTGCAAAGTGGCAGAGTGATCAATGCTCAATATTTGGCGGTACAGGGTTGTCTGAATTCCATGAATGGACCGACGCAACGGAGTCGCCTTGCTGGCCCACACAGTCATCTCCAGAAGTGGCACAGAGGAACTTGTAGGGAATACAGATCGCAAACTCTTGCCTGCAGTAGTAAGCTCTTGATTGCTGGTGCACCCAAAGGCGATCTTAGCATAGCCTGCCCAGTAACGAAGCGCAAAGTCCAACAGAGGATGTTTCTCGAACAAGTGTTCCGTCGCCCGCCCATTCAAGGGATCCAAGGAGGGTTCATGGTTGTCGGTAGCAGTCTGTTTTACGTACAGTAGGAGTCTCTGTGTAAGATCCACATGTCTGTCCTTGCTCTCGAGCAGAAATTTGCCTTTCGAAAAGATATCGATGATAGCGATGCGCATCATTGCGTGTCTAAGGGAGACAAAGTTGTTGTGGAAGAAAATGAGCGAAGCGACCGGTTTCAAAAGGTGAGGGAGGTCAACGTTGCGTTGCTCGGTGACCACGGCCTTGTCAGGCTGAATGGCGAGAAGAGCAGCCAGTTCCTGCTGCGTGAGAGGGCGGTTCGCAGTGGCCAGCCAAACCAGAATCTTCTTCGTATCCTCACCTAGCTTGGACTGCAAGGTATGGGATATAAGATCGAAGATCTTGTATCCTTTCTGGGTGATACTTTCCACATATTTGGAAAGCGCGGCCTCATTTGGCAAGTGCTCATCGCGCACACGCTTGGCGGCCAGCTTTGCCCAAACGAAGGAGCCATCGGATGCTTCCGTGATCCGAGTCACGGCCACCTCTTTGTCCTCGTTAGACATATTGTTGTACGCATGGCTTTGGTCGAGGATTTTGCGGACGACTGCAGCAATGTCATCGAAGATGAGGCCCAGCGTGACGCGCACCACCACCTGGGAGATGGCCGAGTCTATTGCCTGGGATGCGAGTATGATCAGTTTCACCCTAGGGGCCTTGGATGCCACCTCCCGGAGTCGGTGCAACATGACTTTCTCCCCACAGCTGGCCTCATCAACGCCGTCGACGACCAGGACTAGCTCTCTACCGCCCGCCGTACTGATCTGGAGAACACTCCCCAGGGCATTCCATAGGAGACCGTCGTATGCCTCTTCATCTACAGTCCGCTTGCTCTGGTTGTAAGCGTCGGCCAAGATTTGGTACAGCTGCAAGTTACCAATGCACTTGCTAAACATTTGCGACATAATAGTCTTGGCTACGGCGCTCGGGGTGGTGTTGGCGGGGATCCGACCATCTGCACGGCTGGTTAGGGAAGTAAAAGGGTGGGGTTAAGAATTAACATAAACTGACTGATGGATGCAAATATGGGCATATATCTTGTCCCTCCTACGGGATATTGTAGATAATCGTCGATCACAGTCGACAAAACTGTCTTACCAGAGCCCGGCTTGCCGGTGACAGAGAGCACCTGCTCGTCGCCTTTCAAAAAGCGCGTCAGGTATGGCTTCACCCACATACAAGTAGCCTCCTCGCGCTCTCGAGCCGAGGGAACCGTGGCTTCACTGGCATCGGCAACCACCGGGTCTTCGGGCTGCAACCACCTTTTCAGGATATTGATTCCGACGGCTATGTCAATATTATCAGAATTGATCAGAGGCCTTTGATGGCTGGGAAGCGACTTTACCTTTATCACCATCAAACCCCTCTCGCGTCAATTGATGGCGCCACATCAGTTCTGAAACGTGCTCACAACGACCTCGGAAACTGTCGATCGGACCGGGGAATGTGCTATAGATATCGATTGATACCAATTCTGATGCAAGTAGGGACCGATGGAAGTGCCTGGCCACACAGACAACGAGAGTGACCAGGTCAGCTAACGCAAGAATGAGCTGGTCCTTGATATCTGAAGAGACCACAAAGAGCTCAGCGCGATCGAGCAGGTTGCCGAGACCGTCAGAGCAGCAGTAGAAAAATCCAAACAAGTCCATAAGGGCACGGGCGTTTTCCTCGCCCAGCTACGCGTTTGCGGTCAGCGAAACGACTTAATGGCCTCGAAGCAGCGACCTTTGCTCACCTCCAGCAGGCTCATACAGTGACCATAAGATAATTGGGCAGCGAGGTGGCTGTCTCCCGCAAATTGCTCAATCCCTAAATCAAACGAATGCACACGCTCGATGAACAAGGCCGCCCACACAAGGGCCTTGTCGTAGCCGCTCCCTTCGGGCGGCAGCTTCCTCATCCTCTCGGACCGAATCCACTCCAGCAGGCTAGCATAGTCGGTGTCACATACCCGAGAGGCTGCGAGGTCGTCGCTGCCCCGACGCGCAAGTGAGTGGACTACATCAGCGAGTGTGGTGTCTTCTCCTGTAGGCTTCCTAGTGACTTTCTGGTGTTTTTGACTGAAGCTTCTCTCCTTGGTCATGGTCGCGTCCTGCTCTGGCACATCCAAAGTCGGCCGCAGACCGAGAAGGGAAGTGGAAGCCAGAGACAATGCTGAAGCCATGTCTGTGTGTTTCCTTTTGTCGATATTAAAGATATAGGAATTATGATAGCAACCAAGGTCCATCGGATACGGGCAGGGGCTTTTTAAGTCCGGCCTGGAGAAGGAGCTTCTTTCTTTGTATCCTCCCCTCTCTCTCCTTCATGATACAGTGTCATACTATGCTACAAAGACCACGACGTCAATATGAAGTAGCTGCAACTTCAGTATGGTCTAGCCGGGCTGAGAGCTATAGCATTTCCATGGGAAGATCGTACTTTTCGCCACTGATAATGGCATTGTTTGCTACCGACCACGCAACTCCGTAGGTATCACACTGGAAGCCTTACATGAAATTGTGAGTTATGACAAAATCTAAATGCAACTGAGAGCATTTCTCTGGTCAGAATCAAGGTTTCCGAGCCGTTTTCAGTAAACGCAAATGAAGTAGTCAATTTATCCGGAAAGTTCAGAAGGCTACCTTGTTTTGGTTGAAAACCAACGGCATAAAGCAAGGATGTGATGTCCAGATAGCCATGGTGCCGTAAGGCATGGGTATCTACATGCACCCATGGTATAGACATTCGGGATCACCGACAAAGATAATAAGTACATCAAATGATCAATGCCGAAGCATCTAGTCTGAACCAAGCGAAAATTCTGCCATTCGTCCTTCCCAGGGGTGAAGTATAAGGTTAAAAACACGCTAAGCCAAGTGATGTTTTCGGCTCAGAATCATTCACGATTATTGCTCCATTATACTTCAGGGAATATCTATTCACAAGTCCATTGCGGCAGGCAATCCAATAAAACCGAGGTTAAAGGTGATGGATGCTATCGCGGGTCCCGACCCGATCCAGAATTCTTCGACCGAAAAATTGAGGCTTCGAACTGGCTTCGAATATCAGCCAACCACGAGTAACTAAAGATGTATTGGCTTCCAAGGTTTGGATTCCATGAGTAATTGGGTTCAACGGGGACGGTATTCTCGGCTCCACGCCGTGACCTCATTTCCAAGGTTTTTATACACAACTGGACCTCTGGATGCGACCCTGCGGTAAGCCGCATTAAATCACCTGGGCATGGGGCCATGCCAGAAATAGGACATCAAACTTTCTTTTCACTTCGAAAATATATCATCACCTTGCTTTGCACGTGTACTGACCAATTATCAACAGTCCAGCTCGTCACTGTGAAGTCTTTGTAGTAAGACTAGAGTTACCCGCATTTTAGGAAGTTCCGGATCATATCAAGCCTTTCAACCAATCATCAGGATTTCGCCACGGTCCGCTTGATTGTGACCTCCAGTGCTTCCTTTGAGCCAAGTCAGCAGTGCGACCTGCCCAGGTGGCTGGCTCAATACCTAGATGAAACTGGGCCCACGCCGATACCTGCCGTTAGACGGATTCTAAAGCCCCCCCCCCCGGCTCCAGTTTAGCGTAAGGTCGAATCATTAAAGAGACGTTATAGTTTGATGGCAACTATCTCACTTCCCCAGAGGTCTAGTCATTGACTGTCTGGATGTGTCTCACGGACCCCACATTTCCGCAAATGGCTAATGGTGTATTTTGGTTCGACAGCTGAAGAATCCTTGGATCTGTGGTCACAACATGGACCATGTCAGTTGATTGTTTCTAAGTTGTAGACTCAAGGAATCTCTTTAGAAATATATTCCCATACCAGTGGCGAATTTCATAAAAATTTCATAAAAATCCCCTAAATCTTCTCGACTATAGGCCTTTCCTCGATCCGATCCACTATTCCTCTTATAACCTACTCGAGAAAAGCCCTACAAGTTCTAATATCCGGCGGAATAACGGCCTATAGATATAATCCAATAAAATTAAGGATAGTATAATTTATAGAGATGCTGTTGTATGTTTTGGCTTTTGTTTTGGCTTTTGTTTTGGCTTTTTGCGAAGATGTAGTTAGTGTGTTACAAGTATAAATCCCACATGCGAAGTGAAATAACTACAGCGGCCTTGTCAAGACTGAGAATCACTAGTCTAACACCTCTCTTAACCCCACCCAGGCCCTTAAAAGCTTTAAAGTCAGGGGTAATAAATACCACGTCTCTCCCCTTCTATACGACCTTGTAAGACATCACTAACCCAAGTGAGCCCCAGCCTAAAGATCTAAGTGGACTCGGTGCTTGCCCAGCCGGCCAAACCGGCAATTCGCCCCCACTAACAACTGAAAGCCAAGCACGTTAAGCTTCATTCGATCATTTCGAAGAGCACTATGGAGTGCTACGGAGTGCTAGTTAGTGATGGTAATTTAACTATCCAACTTTTAGTCTGTGGTTAGAGTACCACAGGACCCTGCCCTAACATGCGAGTTGAGTCCACGAATCTTCCTTTTTAAGAGATCGCATATTTTCCTACCAGGAGCTCAACAAACGTTGGGATTGTATGTTGTATAACTTTCGCCATTATGACTACCGCAGCCGCCGCTGGCGGATACTGGACCTTTGAAAACTACGGCCCCATAACAACAACATTCACCCCGGCGCCCAGCTGTACCGCGACAGATAGGCTCTCCCTAGCCCTAATCGATGACGATAGGACTCAAGTCCAATTCCAAGTCGCATGTCCTACACCAACGAGCGACTGGGACTGTATGCCGCCGGGCACGACCACGTCGGCAACATGGTACGATGAGAAAAAATGGGTCGCTTCTGCTGGATACTACTCGCCGGGATTGTACTGTCCTTCCGGCTGGGAGACGATTGGTATGGCTGCGCGCCACGATGAGTCGCTGAGTACTTCAGGATTCTTAACTACCTCAGAGGATAAGATTCCGTCTTATGAGGAGCCAGTGACACTTTTGGCGAGTTTGTTGGAGCCGAGTGAGACGATCGCGCTTTGCTGTCCCAGGTAAGTCGGGCATCGCTTTGATTACAACGGACTTGGACTTGGGGCTAATTCATCCTCTAGCTCCATGACGCCAAATGGTCTCGGCCAATGTATCGCTCAAGTCCCAACCTACAAGCCCAGCGTCGGTTGCGAGGTCTACGTGAACAGTGATTACAGTTGGGAGACGGTAACCTGGACACATGTGTACTCCGACATCACGAAGACAGACACCTACGATGTGCACTCATTTGTGAGCGCTACTACGTCGACTTCATCTACATCCTTTCCTCATGGAGCCGAGAGTGTGCTGACGGCTATGTCTTTTGTTCCTATGATTACTATGGTGCATCATCGGTCTGATCTGGAGGCAGCTGGGGTTACGGTTGCGTCTACCAGTGCCAAATCTACTGGAACTGAGGCTGGAACTGGCACTGCTAGCTCCGAAGCTACGGGGACTGCTGCTTCTACGTCGAACGCTGCGTATAGAGTCGGTATGAGAGCGTCTTCCTTGGATGGGTTTGGTGGGATCATCGGGGGTTTGACTGCTGCGGTGGCACTGGGTGTCACTATGATTATCTTATAATAGATATTCGGTAATGTAAAATTCAAGCTTTATTGAGGTTCTTTACAGAAGGGAGGTAGAGGGTAAGCTTTCCATCTCCTGCAATGAGTCCTGCGTAAGGTCACACTAGACATCAAGTATAGCACGTTGCTGAGGAACCTGGAGTGAACATTGAATTGGCCCCCTCCAATAGCAAGATTCTGCTGCAGTCCTTTAGCAGCAGTAGATGTGTAGCCTGAAACACATCCATCGCTCTTCGGAGCACATCAAAAGTATACCCTATGCACGTGACATTGAGATCACCAAAATGTTGGTAAATAGCTTGATTTAATTCGATAAATCGAATCGCTACAAAAAGACCCGAATGGATTTAATCGTTGGGCCGTAAATTGGGCCGTAGGTCGAGATAGTTGCCACAGCTCTCCCAAAAGGTAGAGTAGAGCAGGTTCGTGGTTGGAGGGGTTTCAATGCACGATTTGAGCTCAATCATAGCGTAGCGGTGCGGAATATTCCAGCAAGAGTGCTGTCACTTTATCCTCCCATAGAAAAGCCCAACGGAGGACTTTTCGAGGCGCGGAAGAGGCTGATGCACATATACTTGGATCCCCCAGGGCTCGGGCATTTGGGCTACAGCCCTAGATCGGCAAAACGTTGAATTATCCCTTGGCCCGTTCAAGCCCGGTGAATCAGTACCTTGTTTCGACAAGAATTCAGGCGGCCATTTGCTGCTGTGGGGCTTTGCTGATACTAATCAGTGGTTTCGGAAACGTCTGCTCTCAAATGATGTGGACTTTGTTCATGGCAGAAGTGAGGCCACAAGGGGACACCGAGCAATATTGAGAAGACCCGTACTAGCAATGATGGGACGCCTAATCTCGATGGAAATTCGGACACTTATAAAGCTGCAAGCTGTCATCAATCATCTAGTGCCAGTTATTAGCAAAAAGAATATTGGATTCGAGCCCATAAGGCGTATATCTGAGCCGCTAGCGATACCAACGATAGAGCCCTGTTACCTCAATTAACTAGACGAACCTTGGAAGGTACTAACGCCCAATCCGGAATATACCCTGCCTCCAGCGTATCCCTATCGTCTCATGGAACTGGGTCTTGCAAATGGTCTTTTATTTTCATGATTGGTATCAACAAGTGGCCAGGCATCGAACCATACAGAATTAAGTAGGCGAGAGCCCTGTTCGATTGCAACCCCCATTCTCCGCCAGTCCAATTGCCTCTCGAGGGACAAAAATGAAATCTATCAAAGGAAATAGTCAGGTGTGCGCCTCGATACCATAGGTTCTCCCGCCCGGGGGCAAGGGTCGAATTGTAGGCTGGTTGATGTCAGTAAGATATTCAATAAGTGATAAACTGTACAGAGATGCTCACAATGTGTATTTCAAATGCTCGTCAATCTCCATAATAGCGGCCTGGTTGCCGCAGCGGTAACAGTAATTTGGTGCTGTAGTCGGGTTAGTGCTTTGAATCTATCAAGTCCAGCGACGCAAAACATACCTGAGAAAATAGTGACCACGTTTCGATCCTGCGACCAGTTATATCCTTCCATCACCAATTGATGGGCACGTGCCACAAGAGTCAAGCCATTGTTGTGGTTGAAGGCTTCGGAAATGTCCTGTCCGAACGTGTATCCTGCACCACGGGGAGAAATTCCCCATCCGCATCGGTCATCGGGATCACTCCAGAGCAAATCACACATGGGACCCTCGTGGGGAACTTCTTGGATGCGATCAAGTGACCGGATGTTGTCGAGAGTGTCAATGGACGGACTCAGTCCACCGTGAAGACAGAAAATCTGGTTTTCGATGAGAGCAGTGAGGGGAAGGTAGTCGAAAAGGTCGGTGAAGTATTTCCACACATTGGCATTGCCGTATTTGCGGAGGCATTCGTCATAGAATCCGTAGACCTGTGTGATCTGTCGGGACTCGTGGTTTCCACGGAGGATGGTAATACGCTGAGGGTAACGGATCTTCAGGGAGACCAGGAGGGTCACTGTCTCAACTGAGTAGTAACCACGGTCGACGTAGTCACCTATATCAAGAAAAAATTAAAAACGTTACCCCACAACGCGTTCATCCGACCGTCGCCCACTCACCCATGAAGAGGTAGTTTGTATCCGGGTTAGGACCACCAATGCGGAAAAGCTCCATTAGGTCGTGGAACTGTCCGTGTATGTCACCGCAGACTGTCACTGGGCATTTCTGTTCAAATAGGTCAGTGGGCTGGGGCGGGCAAAACAGCAACCCGACCGAGAAACATACCACTGGCTGCACATTGGATTCCTCCTGCAATACCTCTCTTGCCTGGAAGACACATAAATGATCAACTTGAGCTCATCATTATCAATCTGTCAAAATAAGGAACCAACCCGATCGCACAGCCGTCGCACATCTTCCTCCGCTAATTGCTTGCAAGTCATCAAACTCTCGATCCAGCCGTCCAGAGTCGGTATGGACCCCGGGTCGCTTGTTGGCGACAGGTGGTGTGGCTCGGGGGACCGCGCAGTATCGATTTCCATGTTGTTATCCATTGCGTCGGTGTGCTCAGCTGGCTGAAAAGGAGGGGCCAGCTGGGGAGGGGCGGTCTCGTGAGAAAACAACGGAATTCGTGGATGGGCGCAGGTATTGTGGGGTTTGGGAAATATGTGGAATAATTACGCTCCAGATGGAAATTCAATTAAAAGACAACTTCCCAAGATTGATTCAAGGGATAAGGGGATGGGATTTGGGAACGCGAGAAAGGGAGAAGAGATGGGAGTTCGGGAAGGTCAAGTTGAGAGTGGTGAACAGATGCGCCACACTTCAGCCACACACCGCTTTCTCCAGGACTCCCTACGTAATTCAAAGTTATCAACTACACTATTGTACAGAACAACATACAGGGTTTATATCTTGGTTGTGGTTTGCGTAAGACCTCTGAGAAGACAATAAAATAGGTGTTATAAGAAGATGTTCCACACAATGCAATCAAAAAACGTACGGCAGGAAAGACATCAAAAAGGGCCATTGAGATATGGCTGTAGCTTCCTTTTATCCCTGGTCCATGTTGAAATAGATTTAAGTCATTTAAGAACAAAGAATCTTCAACTTCTTCTTTGTTCCTTTCTCGTCACTCGTTAGATAATGTCCCCGCCAAATCCACCACCAAACCCACCAAACCCACCCCCACCTCGTCCATTATTACCGAAAGGTCCTCGATTACGACCAACAGGTGGCTCCCCAGGTCCTACGGGATCATATCTTGCACCGGGTGGTACACGGGGGTCATATCCACCATTACCACCTCTTCCAGCGAAAAGGGGATCATCAAAGGTAGGATGCATACCCCCACCACCTGGACCGAAGCCAGGGCCCATAGATCCGCGCAAAGGATCATTGGGACCAAGTCCTGCTGGATAGAGATCTCGTTCTCCAATGTTGTACGGACTTCTGCCTTCAGGTCCTCCCGGGTATCCTCGCGGGGGCCGGTTGATCTCAAACTCATCTTCGAACCCGGGCGGGGCAAAGTCTGGTGGGTTGGAGCGGCGAGGAGCTGCCGCTAGGGGATCATCAAACGGACGTGGACGGGCAGGCTCGGGGAGTGAGCCATCCTGGGGAATATCCGGTTGTCTTTCTTCTTGTGGCCTTCCTCTGGGCGGCTGGCTTGGATCTTCATACCCCTCCTTGTACAAACCGGGCGCGAGTTTCTGGATCACGTTGATTTTGAACAAACCGACTAAGTCGCCTAGTCGAGCTGGCGAGATGAACACATCTCGCAAGGATGCAGTTGTGTTGTCTGAGGAAGATAGAGGGAGCGCGGAGGTGGAGATGTAGTCTTTGTGGGGGATGTCGAACGAGCTGGTCCGGTCATCGCCCAAGGCCAGTGCAAAGATCACTGCATTATTTCCCAGCCGACTCACTTTGAGTAGATACTGCATCGAAGACTGCGCATGTGCGTACCGAAAGGCAAATGTATCGTTAGCGTTCCATTCTGCGGGGAGGGAAGGTGTATCTGTAGATGTTTCTGGAAAAGTTAATAAGAGTACACCGATGGGATCAGAAGATACCTGACATACCTAAGTTGTGGTCTTCACCGAGACCGACTAGTCTGAAATCAACTGCTACCATGCATGCATGGCCGATCAGAGCCACAGCCTCATATGGTGTTTTGAGACTCGGCTGTCTGTCCCCTGCCGGTTGGATAGCTCTGACAGCAAGGTCGAGGATATTATCCTGGTTAAGGGCATCCGCTGGAGCCATTTTTGACAGATTTTGTATATTTCCGACGTGTGATACTAGATGGCAGAGATCTAGAAAATATTAAAAGATGGGGTGATGATGCGGCTCACTGATGCCCAAGGTGACCTCACCTGGAGCTAGCTGCCTTGGGAAAGGTGTGGCGTCGGAATAAGGATCCCCCGTTCCAGCTATCTGCCCCACTTGCCTTTTCTATTTTTGGCCAAGCGGAGAGCGCATACAAAACATACAAGCACTCTTAGCCTTTAGGTTCATGAAAAGAATAATTTGATTGACAAGAAGCTTGCCCTCTATAACATCGACTTCGGGAAATTCTTCATGGCCTGCCTTACTCCCAAATCCGCCAAAATCTCCTCAGTTCCACCCAAGATGGCATCGAACTTATATGTGCGATGGAACATCTCGATGACCTTGCCCATTCCTGACTGAGTGATACCACGACCACCAAAGATGTTCGTGGCGAGACTGGCAATCTCACCTGCGGCTTGGGTACAGTGTGACTTGAGCAGTCCGATAGGTCCACCCAGATGCTTTGCTTGCTGGGCGTATGTCATGTTGCACATCTGGTAGGCGATGGATTCAAGCCATGCCTGGTTAGATTCAGCTAGGGAGATCATGCGAGCGATCCTGTCGAGTGTTAGAAGAGAAATATCGACAACGAACCATCGTAGAGACTCACTTTTGACGAATAACCGGTTGTTCAATCAACTTCTTGCCAAAGACGATGCGCTGGTTGGACCATTTCATTGTCTCTTCCACAACCATCATTGACATGCGTACCACGGCGGCGACCATCATAAACCGCTCATGGTTGAAGTTGCTCATGATAACAACGAAACCTTTGTGCTCCTCGCCTAGGAGATTGCCAACCGGAACCTTGACATTCTCAAACTGCACGAAAGCAGTGGCAGCGGCAGTTGAATATGAGGTCTTGATTTGCTTGGTCTCCACACCCTCACCGCGGGGAATCAAGAGCACCGAGAAGCCCTTCTCGGTACGACAGCCAGTTACAAAGTAGTCGGCGAACATGCCATTTGTGATCCATTTCCTAGGCCATGTTAGCGCAAATCTCCTAATTCAACCAACAAACTTGATCTGACTTACTTTGTTCCATTGACAATATAATGTTTCCCATCAGGGGTCTTCTCTGCAGTGGTCTTCAGGCCCGCCACATCGCTACCAGCAAAGGCCTCGGTGATAGCCAAACACATCTTCTTCTGGCCCGACAAGACCTCATCATTGAGGCGCTCCTTGAGTACAGGATCATGCAGCCATTGTTGGACAGCTGTCAAACTAATAGCCATACCAGCCATATTGCCATCCTGGAAGCCTCTGGCATTGGCACGGACTAACTCCTGTACTATAATCATATCGTGGATATAATCAAACTCCTTTCCATCCACAACTCCACCGAGCAAGGTACGGTTGTGCAGATGCTTTCCGGGACCCAGTCGCATAGCCAGAATGTTCGTCTCCGCCATACGGTTGATTAGCTCTTGGCTGATGTAGGTGCCATCCTGCTCTTTCTCTTGCGCTTCGGGCGTCACATATTTATCCGTGAACTCCCGGATGGCCTTCTGCAGGCGTCGGTGGCTCTCCTTGTAGTAGGGGGACTTGAACTGGGGTCGCAGCCATAGGGGTTCTGCGTAGGGCACGGGGCTCAAAGCTCCGGGGAAGGGCAGGATGACCTCGGGTTTTTCGCCTTCGACGACACCGATGCAAAGCTGGTCACGGTATTTCTCCAGCACCTCCTGGCGGTGCAGGTTGTAGAAATCGGATGTTGCGTCCTGGCCAGCAACCTGAGCAAGCACGACGGCACCACCGGGGTGGGCGTCGACAAAATCGGTTAGATCATAGACTTGGTGGTCGATGATGCACCAGAGGGAATCCTCGGTGTTGTGCTTTGCGATCTCCGCACGTGTGAGAGTTTCTGATGGCATGTTTTAGTATGAATGAAGGGGGAAATGGATGGGAGGGGCTAGGAGTAAATACCCCAGATTTATAAGTCGCCAATCATACAACTGTTGTTTCAAATTGAGCCGAGGCCCGAGAAATGTGATGTCAGCGTCGTCGGGTCTCTTGGCGACAACTCCAACAGTCTACCAACGAGGACCTCGGGATCAGCTTCCGATTACCGATCGGCCAACTGTACGATGGATAATTGACTGTTTTCGCCAATAGCAGGTTGTTGAATTGAAATCACCAAGGGTATTTGTAACTCGCATGACCCACCTGTGGAAATGTCCACCTATAGGTATCATCGGTACGTGTCAGTTTTAGCTTCAACTAGTTCTGTAAGGAGGAACACAACATAGCATTACTAGATACGGTGTATATCGTTTTAGGCTGAGAAAGATCAAAGTGAAAATGCTTCTTTCAATGTACTAGAGGCTATCATGACGGTCGGACCAACTTTGTTTCTAAAATATATATATCTCAAATCAATTGGGAGTGTATTCATGAGCACATCTTCACATATCCTATGTTTACACACCATCAATAATCTCCCTTCGAACGACCAGCCTTGATATCTTTCATTGCCTGCTCCATTAACCACGCACAAACAGGCTGCGCATCGTTTCCAACCCGCCAGCTGCCTAGCACAACACCGTGCTGTTCAAGCACTTCGCTCGCGCGATCCCAACGACGACGCCAAAGCTCTTCGCGCTTATTTGGGAGGGGCGCAGGCAGCACTCCCGACTCATTGGACCCTACTCTCCTAAGTGATTGGTTGGATGGGGAATTTCGTGGCCCAGAGGCGGATCCCGAGAAGTTGAGCCGGTCGCTTGCATACTGGAAGCCCTGGTATGCGGCCTGGGCGGCTGCCGCTGGGTATGATTGAATGCTACTGGCAGGAGCCGGAGTCCGAGCCGGCGTAGTTGATGTAGTTGATACACTGGGATCCGAACTGGTTGTTGATGACCCAGTGTTTGTGCGACGCGGAGGGGGGCGAGGCGGTGGTGGCTTGGCGCGTGTAGCTTGCGATTGACTCTGAGCACCTGCGGAACCATCATCAACGCTTTTGAGCCACGAAGAAGGAACTTCATTCGTTGATGTCTCAGCGCTGCTCTGAGGGGTTGAAGGAGAGGGATCCAGATCAATCAATGAATCTGTCTTGGGCACTCCGCGTCTGGGTGGCACAGGTGGAACTGGTTTGCGCTTGGGGGCCTCTTGTGCTGCCGCCGGGTTTGGTTCTTTTTCTGGCCCATTGGAAGGTGTAGCAACGTTGCGCAGAGAGGATGGTCTGGAACTCTTCGCCAAATCAGCTGGCGTAGAAACCATGCGCAGTGCAGATGGTTTGATTGGTTTCGCTGGACGTGGTCGTGGAGTTGCAGGGTGTGTAAGCCCCGCTGGAGGTGGCTGATCGCCGATGATGAGATCTGTGAGATCAATCAGGTCTTCAAGGTCAAGGTCCTTTGGATCTGGTTCATGATGGCCTACGGGCACTGTAGAGTCAACAGTCGTGCCAACACGAGGCGGCAGTGTCGGTCTGTTGGTAGCGGCATCCGAGTGGTCCACTACATTTGGTGAACTGCGACTGCGTTTAGACTGGTCAAGATGGCCCACGGATTTGTCGAAGAACTTCTGGGTTTCTGAGGTCGTAACATCACGAATGAAGATGCCCAGGATCTGGCCAGGATTTGCCAACACAATTTCAGTGTAAACCTCCAGATCAGCTTCACCGCTGTCACCGACAAGAATGAATTTGCGTTCTGGGAAGTCGCGGAGAATTTGTTCTAATGAACCCCGTTTCCTCTCTGCAGTGGGCTCAAAGATCCCTTGAAGCATGCCCGAGTACTGTTTGAGATGGAAGGAGCCCGGAGGTAATCCCACCATTTTGAAGTACCGCTCAAGGAGAGGATACAACTGCCAGGGAGCGTTCGACACATAGTGAATTTGCACACCTTCATTGGCCAGTTTGCAGTACCAGTCGCTGACTCCTTCGACTGTAAGTTCGTCTAATTCACGGACGAAGGTGTTGCGGAACATCTCTTTCGCTCCGCTGGCAATGGCTGAGTGCTTGACTGTATCATCGATGTCACTGATTAAACTGATTCCAACCGGATCAATGACCTCAATCGGCCTTGCAACAGACAGGTCTTCGGATGCCAAGACACGAATATGAGTTGGCACAAAGGGCAGTGTAGCGCGAAGAGTAAAATGGCCTGATTCATCTGTCAAGATATTTCGAGACTTGCTTTCATCGTCGTTGAAGAAGAACACTGTCACTGGCATGCTGCCAACGGGATTCGTCAAGAACGGACGAAGTCTTTCCATTAGATGGGCATTCGCTATAGATAATTCATCTTTACTCAATGGTGCAGTAGGTTGGTGTGTCTGCTCCGCATTCGAGCCTTTCCAAGTCGGGTCTGCTTCCTTTTCAGCCTTGGCGACTAATGTTTGGATTTCCTTGTCGATGTATTCATCATCTCCCTTCCCAGAAGCCTTGTCGTTGCTTTCGTCGTTTGCAGTTCCAGTTGGTGCAGAGATCCCGCTCAGCTTCCGGGCCAGAGCAATCATCAACCGGTGCTTTCGGCTCATCGGTCCCCGACCAGGAGAATAGATCCAGCCACGCACATCAACGGCCACGACTGCATCTTCAGTCTCCGATGCATCCCAATTAGGCGAGGAAAGATCATCATCCTCATGGGTTGCACCCCGGTAATCATCGATAGTTTCCGACCACGAGTCACGTCGCGGACGGGTGCTGGTACCGGTGCTCTTCTTCTCTGCCAATTTCCTGGCATAACTGGGGAAGACCACCATCTCCTCATCGCCTGACCGTGCAATTTCGACATCCGGGAATGCGCCAGGGGTATTGTAGTAGTCCTCATCATGTTCATTCCTCTGCCCCGACCATTGTGAGGTATAAGTCTGGCGTAGCTCATTGGCCGCTTTGAAATATTCGTAGACCTTCTTTCGACGGCTACCAGGGGCAGAAGCACCATCGCCGCTACCTGGCCCCCATGTTGATGAAAGTCCAGATTGCGACATCGAGTCTATCTTTGTGTCCTTCGGTCCGTGGCGGGGCTCTCGGATCGACTTCGGGTATCTTGTAGCTGGCTTGTTACCGGCTACTGTAGTAGATTTCCACGGCCTTGACTGTCGCCGGGTTCCGAGAAGATAAGTCACAAGGCGTCCGCCAAGTCTGCTATCGCGTGTAGCGAGTCGCGCTTGTCGCTGGACAATCGCTCGGTAGACTCGCGATTGGGCTCGGTGTCGGAGCGCGGGCAGGGTTTCGTGCCGGATGCCCCAGAGACGGGTTTGGGCTCGCCTGGTTCCGTGTGCGCCAATGATCAGACGGAGTATACGTGAGAGCCTACTGGGTCGAGGTTCGCGGGGGAAGGAAGGGAAAAGGGTGGTAGGCGGGCGTCTGAAGAGAGAGGGCCTCGACCGGAGGATTGGCCAACGGAAACGTGAGTTAGGCGCCAGGATCTCGTGTGGTATGATGTACGATCAGGGTAAGAGTATTCCGAGAAAAAAAAAGCCAAGTTGAGTATGGAGTAAGGCTGTAGAAAGTTGATTCGCTGCGGGGAAGAGATCGGCCATGACGATGATTATTCGGATGGTCTCACCGCGTTGCAGCCGAGCATTCTGGTATTTTATTGAGGTATACTATTTTTGTTCTGTTTTTGGTGTTTAAACTACTAGAAATAATCATCTATGAAATCATTAAGCACGATATTCATGTATATATAACATGCTGGTTGTAGAGGGGTGGCTTATGCGTAAATATGAGCCTATATGGAAGCAGGCAGATACCCAAAGTGCTTTGCATTGATGGAATATATTTTTGATCTATGATCTATAATCTAGCCATAAATCCTCTTGCTCTTTGGGATCTGATAAAAGAAATCGTATACCAATATACAAGAACTACCAGGCGCCAATTATGCACTATCCTCGGTGTAGTTCACTTTCTTCGCACGTGAACTTCGAGAAAGTGATGTCGAAGCCGGAGCACTGTCGAGTTCCACTGGAATCTCTTCTGTGTTTTCAGTCTCTTCAGACTCGGGGGTGGACTCAATCACCGGGGCCTTGCGCTTCCGAGACCTGCTCGAAGGAGGCGTGCGTTTTGTGGCCCGGGCGGGTTTCTTTACTGGCGTTTCTATCTCGATGGGTATATCTAGGGGGTAATCGTCTGCGACAGACTCAATCTTACCCTTTTTGATGGCGCTTTTCTTGGGACTTGGTCTGGCTTTAGGCTTCACGATTTTCTTTGCCGGTCGGAGCCATTCTTCCATGCCCTCGGGCCAGTAGACTCGGCCATCCGGTCCACCCATTCCGACTTCTTCGTCTGGGATGGTGCGAGGCGGTGGTATTGAGCCTTCGAGGTCCACGAAGCCCCCGTTCTTCTTGGACTTTTTGGGTGGTTTGAATGGTTGGTTTTCGTCAAGGCGCATGAAGGGTATAATTTCGTTAACAAGATTGTAGCCGGGGAGTTTGAAGTTTCTCATCAACTCAAATACGGCTTGTTCTTTGTCCTTGGCCTCAATCATCAGGTCCATGGTAGGTGCACAAGGGGGCAAAGTAGTAACGCGGGCACTGTGTTTGCGCCGTTGGCGTGGGGTGATGGCGGGTGAAGTTTGTTCGGAATAATGCATCTTTTGAGTGATATTCTTCCGAGACCATGTTGCTGATATACGGTCGTAGAGAGGGATGATGTCCTCGGTTCCTTCTCGGACCTCATTGGCATCAAAGATGATATTATGGTGGTGATAGTCGAGAACAAGAGGGATGTTAAGCTCCTCGCAAATAGGCAGTAGATCGTGAACAGACCAGCTCACGTCGTCATTCTCCAGAACCAATCGGTTTTTGATGTCCTGTGACAACATAGCGTAGTTCGCTCGGAACCGATCTAGTGTGGCGGCCTTATCACCAAACACTCCACCCATATGAAGGATCATGACCGCATCGCGGTCCTGCTGTGGGGGAAGTTTGAGTAGCTGGAGCATCTCCGAGTGATACTCGAGATCGCGGACGGAGTTTTCGATAACTTCTTTCCTCGGTGATCCAAATTGAGTGAATTGGCCAGGGTGAACCGACACTCGATGTCCAAGTTCTGCAACCACGCGCCCTACATCTGCCAGCTCCTCCGAGGCGAACGGCGCCAGCTTATAGCCATATTCCTTGTGACTGGCAAATGGGAACATCTCACTGCTGAGTCGCATGAACTTAATGCCATATTTGTCATTCCACCGAATGATTTTCACCAAATCGCGTACATTCGCCAATGCCAGCCCCTCGACGAAGGCTTGTCCGCGTGCAACATCGGCTGGTTGGTCGCGGTCTGGACGATTCTTAATCGGGTGTGTGGGCTGGTCGGGATCTTGGAGCGGGTGTCGATTTTCGAGTATAGAGGCGATCCGACATGTTCGAGAACAGAATACGGAAGGGGTTGAATAGCGAAGGTACGTGTTTAAACAAGCCTGTTCGAGTTAGAATCCAGGGTCACCGACGAGAGCGATATCGTGTCCAACATAGCGCAACTCACATATCCTAATCGGCCTTTCCAGGGAAGAGGAAGGTAGCTACTATTCACTGGAGGTGGTCGGCCGAGCGCCTCTTTTAGCTCTTCCGCATCAACGGGGATGTCCTCATCTGACTCTGGGTCCAATGCAGCCTCTGCCTGACCAGCAGGTAAGGGTATATCTCCATTAAGGATATCCGCCGGCTTCGCCTCAGGCCCAGGCGTCTCGGTCGCTCTGAGCATATCTTCTGGATCTTGAACTCTGGGTTTTCGGCCAGGACCTTGCGAATATGCACGTGATGATGCAGACCTCGATATGTTTAGGGGATGCGCAACACTTTTAGACGAGAAGGACGAGAAGCGCAGAGCATAGTGAGCCGCATGATGGGCATTGTGGATTGGGGCGAGCGATCTGGTTCTCGCCACGGGCACGAATTCAGGGATACTCAATGACGTATGTCGACCCTGTTGGGTAGCTTCCAAGGAATTGACACGGATAGACAGACCCTGCAGCAGCCGAGGAAAAGACCGACACATTCAGCGGACTTTTGGAGGTAGGTCAAGGAGTGTTGGGGTTTTGGAGGAGTTCGTGAGGGCGGGATGTTGTATAACGCGCTAAATCAACGCGACTCACCGTTCACCGCGCTGGACCTGTCAACCTCGTTAATCCCATCACCACCAACTTGATATAATCATATCTGCGATCACTTCCTGGATATCTATAATATATAGTACAACCTTGGAAATAACCCCATCGGCACATGTGCTCCGCTATAACTGTCGTTAATTTATATTGGATACGTCACAATGTCATTGTAAACCCTAAATTCGATCGTGCAACAGTCCTTTTCTGCAGCCATGTGTGTACATTGTACAGCAGACACAAATAACTGCTGATTTTGATATATTACTATGTTGTACATATTAGTTGCGTTGGGATTCGCCCCAACATGCCTCTGGCCGATCAAAGAAACCGTTTGATCTGGAAGGACGTACGAATGTCGGTGTTTCATAATACTGGAGCACTTGACTTCTACTTCTGGCTAGACCTCCGCATAGCCCATCAATGGGCCCAGACCCCCGGCCCAAAGCCCAACCCACAGCCCATTAAAGCCCATCTCTATATACAAATACAGTCTTGGCATACATAAAGTAGCTGATTAATGGCTGTATTTTACGCATATACTAACCTATATCTTCACTATTATTATATTATCATAGTAAGAGGTAGGAATTGAGGTGAAACTGTGGTGGAAGGTGACATTCGAGTTTGATATCAGTGTCCTCGAATTATGGGAATGGGCACCCTCAATATGCTCGGGGAGCGCTGCTCATGGCATGTTTAAATTGTTCCATGGTGCACAAGAGCAAGCCGATTGAGCACCATGTGGTTGTAATTGACTCCAAATGTAAGTGATACTTTGATATGTATAAACAGAACAAATCAAGGATATAAAAGCAAATGATGAGATACAACAGAAAATTCTCGCCAATTTCCACACTGTATGCTCCCTTGATATCTCATAACACTGTAGCTTAGAAGCAACAGCCCAGGAATATAAAATATACTGCATCAACCATTTCTAATTATTTATTTCTGTTTAGACTTGATGTGATACCTCGTGCTGGGGAAGTCGGAAAATCAATGCCCAAATTCCCAATGAGACAGCCAGCATGGCAAGCAAGATCGGCTGCAGCACCGTCACCCCCTTAGCCTGGGCAATGGCGCCAACCATGAATGGGAACACAGATCCACCACCCATAGAAAACGCAGCCGCAAATCCAATAGCGGCAACATGAAGATTCCTTGGTAGCAATCGTGTCGCTACAATCACAACTCCCGGGAAGATAGTCCCCATAAAGAATCCAACAAATGCAACCGCAACCGCGGACACGATAAACTCAGGCACGAGCCAGAAGATCAGCTCAAGGGCAATTGCAAACAAAATGTATATAGCAATGGACAACTTCTCTCCGATTCGTGGTGACACAAACCCTAGCACGAATCGACCGACTGTGATGCCAAGCCAGAAGCCTGTCTCTGCCATTCCTGATTCAAATGGGTCGCCGTGTCGGACGTTCGTCATAAAGACAACAATCCAACCACCGATTGCTACCTCAATTCCACCATAGAGAAAGAGGAAGACGGCGCATATCCAGGTGACTTTATATGTGAGAGCAAGGCGTGTTTGAGCAAATACTCCTCCTCTGCCAGGGAAGCTGGGATTCTCTTCTTGATACTTACTCCCAGTTTCAGCCCAAAAAGCGCTAGTGGAGTAAATGAGGGCGATAACAGCTGCTCCAGTCTATATTTGATCGTTAGTTTGTCGATATCCAGTGGTTGTAGAGAGGACCGAGATACCATCAGATAGTAATAAGAGTACCATTCCCATCCAGCTTTGATAATTAGACTCGTAGCAACGAGAGGGCTGATCGTGGCCCCCACGCCATAGAACCCGTGGAAGAAACCGAGTACTTCATGCGAGTTCGCCATGTTCCCGATCCATACATTCCACGCCGCATTGTGAAATCCACTCCCCAAGCCAACCAGAATATACATAATCACCAGGACTGGAAAGGGTGGGTGGGCAGATATGACTGCAAATGCAATCACATGGCAAGTCGTGGCAATTATTGTGATTCCTCGTCGGCCGAGAGTCTGATGAATTAAATTGCTTAGGATAGCGGATACAGTATATCCCACAAAAGGCGAAAGGAACACTAGGGAAACGACCGTGTAGTTTTTTTGATAGTAAACCTCTAACTGAAAGATCCAAGTAAAATTGTCAGCTAATTTATACAGCACGATCAGGTCAAAGCTGAGTTGGTGACACAAACGTAGGGAATGATTGCTCCATATGCAGCATCATTGGATCCCATCACAAATGCACACCAAAACGTGGCAGTCACTTTCCATATGGTTGATTTTGACTCGTTCCATCTTGGTGCGACGTTTACTGCATGCAAAGGGGGAGTCTCGTCGGTCTCTGAAGGCGTAGCTTCGGGCGTATATTGGTGTCCAGGTTCGTCTGGCCTTGGTGGCCAAGGTAACGGGCTCGAACTCTCACTTCTGCTCATTTCTGGTGGTGTCAGTTCGAAGGTTGAAAAGTTGAAGGTGGCAGTGAGAAGCGTGAGATTGAGGGGCTATACGAGACATCCAGAATATGCGGGGGAAACAACTGGCGAATGTAGACCCGATATTCTATATGTGCGGATTTATAGAGCTAAGAGGATTTATAAGTTCTATCTAGTTCCAGTTTCACTACCCTTTTTCAAGTTTATTGAGTGTATTTTTCACTTCTAATTCAAACGCCCATTAACTATTGCAAGTGCAAGGGCAGCATTCCGAAGCTAACATGGAACCCTAGAGGCCGAATGATGATATAAAAAGCTATCAAAAGCGCCAAGATTTAAGCAATAGTATATACCACCAAGCCCTATCAATCACCGAATTGTATCAATCATAAAAAGTAATGTAGCATTATAATAAATGCCGGTCACGTGGTGGTATTTTCTCCATCAGCGCGTGTTTATCCGCGACCTCGGGATGTCTCCTAAGCTCCTAAGTCTTCAACCTTTCCATCTTGGGAAAAAGCCACGTCACATCACAATTTTCTAGTTGAAATGGCCACAAATTCGCAGATCTCCTCAAAAAAGCCTAATCTAAAGGAATTCCTCCAGCCTTTCCGAGTTGAGCTCGAGACCTTGTATGATTTATCATGCCGGCTGTCATCGTCGTATAAAAAGTTGGCTGCGGAATCTTCAGAACACTTTATTCCAACGGCTCTTACCTGTCTTCCAACGGGTCATGAAACAGGACGCTATCTTGCCGTCTATTTCGGTCTATCCTACCTTCGGGTGGCCTTCATCGACCTCTTAGGAGATCAACATGTCGAAGGACATACACGCGTACGGCGCACATTAGAGAAAGCATGGCCTATTGAAGAACATCTACGAAAGGATCATTCTATTGACCTATTCACATGGATTGGAGACTGTATCGCCGAGGTGGTGGCAGACAGACTGGCCAACCCAAGTGAAGAGCGAATTGATCAAATAACGACAGGCATTTCATTTTGTCTGCCTATAAAGTATAGCTATCCCCTCCAAGTCTCCGCCGTGCGTTTCTATGACTAACGCATTGTAGACAAGATTCCCTCGATGAAGCCATTTTGATGCCGACAGGGAAAGGCTTTTCTCTAAACTCAGACCTCAATCTCCGCCAAGCCTTATTGAATGGATATGAACGCCACACATATTCAACTCATGGAGATGAAATGAACATGCCTGCTAAACGCCGCAGGCTATTCTCTCTTCCTAAATTGAAAGTGGCAGTCATGATCAATGATACGACAGCGACCCTTGCTTCACTGGCGTACTCCATCCCTTCCTTGCCCAACACCCGTGTTGTTATGGGTCTGATCGTGGGCGCAGGATGCAACACGACGGTTCCCATGAAACTTGCCGATTTGCATGAATCCAAAACTAAAAGCATTCTTGAAAAACATCCCGACGCACAAGAAACACTCATCTCGACTGAATGGACTCTCTCCACTGCAGCGGCTTCTTTCGATGAGCTTGGTATTCGAACTAAGTGGGACCTTCAGTTGGATAGAAATTGCAAAAGACCTGGTTTCCAGCCAATGGAATATATGATCGGCGGCGGATACACTGGCGAGCTCGTCCGCATCGTCTGTTATGATTGGTTTCATGAAATTTTGGGAATACAGCGCTCTAAATTACCGCTGAAGTTGGTTGAGGAGTATTCTCTCTCAACAGACTACCTCTCCCTTGTTGTTGCCTCTTCTCTGTCCGATGAACGCCTTGCAAGCGAGTTGTCCAAGACACTTCAACCATCTCCTGGGAGTGATTGGACCTGGTCGCCTGAATACGCCCGTGATATTCGAACCATTTCCTCGGCTGTACAGGATCGAGCGGCCTCGTTGGTGGCATCTGCGGTTGTTGGTCTGCTAGCCTGCACCAATGAAGTCCAACTAGGCAACACAGCACCCAATTGCACCAATGGAGAAAATGTCAAAACGGAAGCTGGAGGTTCTAAACAAACGGAACCCGAGTCAGTCTCATCGTCAACGCCAGGTTGGAATAGCGGGCCCGAGGAGCTCGCCGTGGCTTTCTCGGGTGGAGTGATCCAACACTATCCCCACTATAAAGAAACTGTACAGAGATATATTGATCGACTGCTACTTCGAGCTGGTCCTCAAGTAGGAGGAAAAAGTGTCTTCTTACGGGAAGCCAGTGATGGCGGGATCATCGGAACTGGTGTCCTTGCAGGAACGGCGTCGGGGGAAATTGGCGAAATCAAGGTTACTCGTAATTAGATATCATCAATTTCCCCCAATTGGTAGTCATCCAGATACTTATAAAATATAACTCGCATTTCCCCCCTCAGAGCCTCACCAGAGAAAAGATTACCTACTTTCTACTTACCACCTCCAACCCTTGTCCTCGCGGTACACATCGGTGCTCTTGACGGATATAAATGATCCATTTCCATGGATTTTAGGACAAGGTCATAACTGGCGTAAATTGAGTATATACCTTACGGCAGGTTTTAGATGCCATCGCGCTAACCGGGCTTTTGCCAGGCAGAAAATTAAAAGGTTATATAGAAAAGTCTCTGCCTTCGTATATACCTAGAAAGAGCATCTAAAAGAGCATCCAAAAGACATGACAAGGCCGTATAAGCGGCCGACTATTCCTGTTAATAATACATTAATAATCTATACCTAAGCCCGCGGGCCGAGAAATCATATAAATATAGGTGAGAGCAAGACGGTAAAATAGGGTAAACAAATTATATCGTCTAAAACCTGCCGTAATCCCTAGCGTTAAACCTCCCTCCGACCACACAAATCACCAAATTGAAGCTATCCACACCATACTATAGGGGACACCCTTAGCTACATATGTACATGCTTATGTTCCCTTATACCGATGAAGTACTACCTACCTAGGTAGGCAGACTGCGGCCAATCACCTCGTCCCGTCCGTTTGCTAAATCCTAAATAGGTATAGTGTCGACGCTAGCGACATACTAAGTTAGCTACAATATGAAAACACGTTTTTTTGATCTACAACATATTGCAAGACCACGCAATTAGTATCTCTCTTCAAGAATTGTGTCGATCCTGCTACTTAGGATTTTATTGCCGACCCTCAAGTCTTGTGATTGTCAATATACATAAGCCCTTATTTGGTTGTAACCGGCCAAGGACGCTGAACGCAAGATTTTTCCTTTTTTTCCATTGCGATATTCCACCAAACACGAATAATCACGATGAAATTCTTCGATGTGAGCAAACTCCTTTCGTTTTTTCTCAAATTTGTACTAACACTCGCGACAGGTTGCTGTCACATTCACTGCAGACCAATTCCAAGGCATCTACCGAGGAAAGCAATATCACGAACCAGATTTTGCAGAAGTCCTAAAAAGAGCCCGAGAACATGGATGTGAAAAGACCATGCTCACCACCATGACTCTGGAAGGCGCCAAAAAAAATCTGCAGGCAGTGAGGGAGTTCCCCACGATGTGCAAAATGACCTTAGGCGTGCATCCTTACCATGCCGCCGAAATCTATGAACAGCCAGAATCACAATATCTCAACGAGCTGCGCGAACTGGGCGAAACACTTCTAGCCGAGAACCCCTCGCCTCTGGCTGCGTTTGGGGAAATCGGGCTGGACTACGAGTACCTGGACCGGGCCGATAAGGAGACGCAGCAACGCGCATTCCGCGAGCAATTAGAGCTGGCCGTACAATTCCAATTACCGCTGTTCTTGCATGTTCGTGAATCAGCTGAAGACTTTATTTCCATCATCAAGCCTTTTTTGCCAAGACTGCCGCGTGGTGGGCTGGTGCATTCTTTTGCGGGGACGAAGGGGGAGATGCTCCAGCTCGTGGAACTAGGCCTTGAGATTAGTGTCAATGGCGTCTCATTCCGGACGGATGAACAGTTGGAAATGGTTAGAAGCATCCCATTGGACAAGTTGCAACTGGAAACTGATGCCCCGTGGTGTGAGGTCTTGTCTAATGATCCCAAAATCGCGGGTTATCTCGAAACTGCGAGGCCTTTGCCGGCGAGTCGGAAACATAACAAGTTTATACTGGGGCAAATGGTGAAGACACGCAATGAGAATTGTTTTATGGAGCATGTGGGATTAGTTGTGGCGGGTTTGAAGGGTGTTGCTATGGAAGAAGTGGTAGACGCCGCTTGGAATAATAGCAGTCGGATGTTTTGGCTGTGAATATATATCTTTGAACCAACATATACATTTCGAATCAATGGACAGAACTTGACAAAATACCCACTTGATTTAACTATTAGTAATACTTGGAGGATTGGAACTGTCGATGTTTGAAATTCATTCAGAGCATGTTCAATTAATAGAGCGATGCGCAGTGTGTACCTCGAAGAGCACCATGCAGATCGCGCAGCAATAAGCTTTTGTCCACGCCATGAACATAATTAGAAGAAATCTTCATAGATTGGCATGGATGTAAACAAATCCCTTGGCTTCGGAAATCATGATTGTTGCCCTGGGTAGGCATGCAGGGGGAGGAAGACAGGGGTTCGACGGCCCCTTAGGGCTTGCCCCAGACTTTAGGTCGAGCCCCAAACTGGCCGTATTGCACAGCCCACGATGGGGAGAAAGGAGCTACGCAGAATGGAGTTTGCGTTTATTCCGGGACCTGTTTGCCGGACATTTGACAGCCATAAATAATTGTGACGCGTCACGTTTTGCCTTCCTGACATCATGTCAAGATTCCTAGCCCACGGAGATTAATGCAGCTTGGAATGAAGGAAGTCGTGTCTTCTTTTTCCACATTTAATCCCTGAGCGCCCATTGTGTATACAATCCAAATTGCCCCTCAAGTCGTTGCCACCAAGCAGTGGGGTTCTCCTAGATGCTTTGCTGGCGATCTGGGTATCTAAACAAAACAAAATCGAGATGATATTTGTATGGCTTATCTAATGCATGTATCGAGGTAGAATACAGGTCCATTAATTGTGTGAGATATCAATAACTTGCTGTTGACTTGTTATGGGAAGATAAGGACGTAATATGATGGTGGAGGACAACAGTTTGTTGACATTCTTTACGTTGCGAGGGCCATCTAAACCATAATCGCATTGGCAAAGGCCGCAATATGATGGTATCTGCCATTCCTCCGTGGAGTTATGTGGAATGTTATGGACCACGGGCCATATATTTATACTAATTGCTGTCGACAACCCAGACTTTATTCACTTCTCCCAAGCCTCTGTACTCTTATAATTGACCTTGGTGGCTAAGTGTTTACCATCATATCAAATCATCGAAAGTCTATACAAAAGTTCTCAAAAAGACGCTGTAAGTGAAGCGCTGGGGACTGCCTCGTTCTTTCCTCTCAATGTTACCAATTATCAGATTGAGACTAACAAGCCGTATAGAAACATCTAAATTATAATGAAGGGCACATTGATCCTATCTGGCCTTTTGGCTAGCACTGTCTCGGCTCACATGCAGTTGAACAAGCCATACCCAATCCGCAGTCCCCTCAACAAGGAAGGCAAGGGCGAGAAGGATTATTCTTACACCAACCCCCTATCCACCTCTGGTAGCGACTACCCGTGCAAAGGCTACGCCAATGATGACTTCGAGGCCGTGGATACGTGGGCGCCAGGCTCGTCCCAAGAGATGTCACTGGAAGGGAGTGCTGTGCATGACGGCGGCTCATGTCAGCTTTCCCTGACTTATGACCAGGGTAAGACCTTCAAGGTCATTCAGTCGATGGAGGGTGACTGCCCTATTGCTAAGAAGTACCAATTTGATGTACCTTCGGACGCACCAAGCGGTGATGCTCTCTTCGCTTGGACGTGGTTCAACAAGGTTGGCAACCGCGAGATGTACATGAACTGTGCTATGATCACAATTGGTGGTTCCAGCAACCGCAACACTACTCTCGATTCCGAGTCCCGTGAGGCCAAGGAGTCCCCCAAGCAGACGCTCGACGAGAAGACTACTGAGAAGGGCCCCAACAGCAAGGCCAACACCCAGACCACGAATGCCGAGAGCAGCTTCGATAGTCTCCCTGATCTCTTCGTCGCCAACGCTGGCCAGACTGGCGACTGCGTGACAATCGAGGGCGAGGCCGTTCACTTCCCCAAGCCCGGCCCTAAGCTCATTGGCAAAGCTGCCGGCCCAGGCTACAAATGCTCCGGCAGTGCTCCCTTCCTCAATGGGCCCAACAAGTCCGAGACCAAGCCTGCCACAAGCAGCAGCTCCAAGTCCGAGAAAAAGCCCGTTGCCACCACCACATCCAAGTCCGAGAAAAAGCCCGCTACTACCAGCAGCTCCTCTTTCTCCACCAAGGCTGCATCCAAGATCGCCCATGCCGTCAATGCTCCCTCCGCTACCGCTGACTCTCGTGTGCACTCCACCGAGGCCTCATCCAACAACCAGTTCGTCGACTACGTTGGTCAATGGTCTTGCCACTCTGGGGATATCATCTGCTCTCCCGATGGATTTTCCTTTGCCATTTGCACTCACGGAAAACCCATCTTCATGGGTCCCGTCGCTGCTGGTACTATTTGCCGCTCGGGAGTTATCACTGCCCGCCAGTAAATCATTTGTCTACTTTTCCTTTCTCTTCCCGATTTTTTTTGGATACATCCCAGTGGATATTTCAATTTCTACCAGTCGATATACCGAATTAGTCGAGTAAACTTCTCTCGCTACATTCGGTCTTCGGACTTTGACAGTTTATGTTTCCTTCCAGCCCGGCTATTGGGCGCTTTGTATTGTTCTTGTCCTTTTTCTTTACCCATGACCTGTTAAGCGATGAGTTGGTTAATGTCCCTATGTTGACGGTATTGTCATGCCAAGCTATCTAATGATTTCGTGCGTTAAGTCAAATTCTGAACCTTGGTTATCCTATACACCTCTTTATTTCAACAATCCGCAACGAATAATATAATTATCTTATAGACTCCATGGACGTCCTGTCGAGATTCTTGAATAACAGTATAATATTTGGAGTCGGGCTACAAAATCAATTCGTTTGAATTGTTCTTGTATACATGTAGTATGTAGTCAAAGACATTGGCTCCAGGGCTCCTTCCTAAGGGCTAAAAGACCGTGTAAACAAATATCAGTGTACGGATTGGGAAGTTGCGATGGATGCATGTGACATTGACAGGGAAAGTGCAATGGGACTGTCCATTTGGGGAAGGTACGCATGTTCTTAGGAATATAAATAGGCACCCACCCCTCTTTCCACCTCTTCTCTTCTTCCTCTCCCCAACCCTCTCGACCGCCATCTCACCGTAGCCCCACGAGACAGCGCAGGCACAGGGTCCTGTAACAGATGGTTCGTGCACACCTATGGAGAGACATCAGCATTACCCAGTTGCTGAAAGTCATACCATACACTCAATGCCCACCAAGATCAAATACCAGTTCTCGTGCGAGCCCTTTGATAAAGTCATGGCTGAGCGTTTGGGCTCTATAGCCATTGGCGGTCCCACGGAATACACCCCTAGTTAGTTAGTTGTTTGTTCATGTTCGTTCAACTACCTAGATACATATATCCACAAGGCGTCAAGTCATAACTCAACAAGTTCCAAAGCATCAATTTACAAAACAAGCACAGCATACAGAGTCTCGGTGCCATAGTTTCACCCAAGCGTCTAATTATGCGACAAGAGAGGAGGTTTGTGAGTGCACATGGATGTAACTTGCGATATTAAGATCACTGGTGCTGTATTAGGGAAGTGTGCGTCAGTATAGTATCCAAGGGAGAGTTGCAAATTCTAGGGATTCCGATCCAGCTCACCAAGCATTCATTTCGCACAGACAGGTGTCAATTTCTCGTAGATGATCATGTAGAGTTCAGTTGTTAGGCGGGCCGTACCGGCTTTCCGGGGCGGCATCGGCACGGAGATACCCGGAGATACGCGCGTTCCTTCAGTTAAGAGCGCGACTCTGTTTACTTCTCTCTTATTTACTTACCTCGATCTCTGTCATCTCACAGATTTATGAATCATGATTCCAGTGAATCAAATGCCCAACTGTAAGTGCAGGTTCATTTTATCAGTCTCTTGTGATTGCACAATTTCAGGATACTAACGCAGATACTCCGTATAAGACAGGTGATCTCGTGCGATACATGGATGGCTCGCACTACAATTTCGGCAAGATCAACTATGGTCTAGAAAGAATATTGATCACGGACTTGTGTACCGAGGCCTTCATCTTGAGCGAGTCTATGTAACGCTTGCTGGCCACTAGGGCCGTCACCAATCTTTCGGACTGGCTACAGCGGCAGCTGTCGACCTAGTGGCGAAGAAGGGATAGAGCTCTGGAGAACTTTCACAGTCTAATCTCTCAAGGAGATTCTTGGGGAGCAAAGGAAAGCAACGAAGAAAAGAACCATACTCAGCATTGCTTTCTACCGGCTGCTACTATGATGTTACGAAGGAGCGACTGGGGCTCTGCAAGGGCTTACACAGCCTTGTCTATCGACGAGTGGCTTGAAAGGCAAACAAACGGCTACGGGCAAAGGACAATTCTCAACATTCGCATTTCGCATACGCTCTGCAATCGATACTCTTTCCGTTTTTTCTCTCCCAAGACTCCGTTTTTCCCGGCGAATCAGTCCCACACCCGATCCAGATGGCACACAGCGCTCAGTATGTCAACATCGAGGCCTATGCTTCTGCGAGAAGGAATTCAATGGCATCCAAATTACTCCTGTCGCGAAAACATCTCGATCTATGTCATCCTATCTTGCCTCCCATATTTGGAGCAGAGAACAAGATCCGCTCCTTCAAGCCCTCTGCGGGAAATTGCCAGCAACATTCTTCAAGATGAGCCGAGCAATGGAGCTGAGCAATGATCCTCGGGTACACATGGGCACAGAACAAGAGTTCATCAGACAGACCAGCTGCAATCGCTTGCAGTTGACAAAGTCCTTTGTTTTTTTCCCAACAAAGTGACCATATATGTATATCTGAACCGCGATTCGGATCGTACGAGGCATTGGATTCTCGCAGAGGTGGCCGCCTTGAAAATTATAGGCCGCATCATACATCATATCTTCCGGTTGCCGTTAGAATTGATGGGATACTATGCCAATCTCGCGAACAATACTCCAAACGCTCTTCAGTCATTACTGGAAGCTGCCACCTTCCAAATGACTGACGAGATGGTGTGGCAACCACAGACATGCTCTTTTGGGTATACCAGCGGTACAGCTTGCTAGAGATCTGCACCGCTATTTTTGTCGGCTGTGTAGCCCTCGTGCGGGATTTCTTCCATCTTACACTCCAGAGAAACCCCGGAGAGTTCTACATCACATTCATTCAAACCATTGAGATGGATGCTGTGATGTGGATGCACATTCGACAGTACTTCCGATCGCGCCATCGCAGAAATCATGAATTGGCCAGTCGCCATGGTGGCCTGGGCCTTGCTCGCCAGAATGTCAGATTCACCGGTCACCACGCTGGACTTGGGTTCCGTCAGCGGATTCGTGAATTCGCTAGTCGCCCAATCAACCAGATTCGCTCTCTTCAACTGCCTGCGCGCATGTTACAAACGATCTTTTTGAATACTACTTCGGCAATGAGCCTTTCACAATTCCGTGGTGTCGCTAAATGCCATCGACATCGGACACACTATGTACTAAACGCGATTTGAAAGATTATGAAGCGCGAGAAATGGTGACTTGAGCGCTCCATGCTCTTTCGGTACAGAGTTCCGCGGACAAATTATAAGATCTTGGGGCCTAGGGATGCTGCCAGTTCTTACCTCGAGTCATGGTATAGAATCCCGAGGCCAAGGAATGACCTAGGTTCTTTCTCTAGTTGGATATAGGCGCTTTCCCGGTCTCCTCTCGTTTCCAATTCAGAATTCAGGGAACAATCAGGGGACCTTGTGCCCATGGCGTCTGCTCCAAACCATGGACACTTTGTCTCCTCCCTTTTCATCTTTCTTCCTTTCCCTCATCGGACCGAGTGATATACCGACAAGCAATTCATTCGCACAACAGTACCACAAGAATGGCATTTCCAGCGCCTGATCTGCAGGCGACCGCCGGTCTATTTACACCACTCATGTCTCTATGAGAGAAGCGGCGCATGCTGCGAGATTCTGAGGATATGGAACAGGATATGGAGGTTAACAATGCGGGAGACCATAATGATGCTGGGTTCTCACAGTTCCTGAATCCTGGTATCTTGGGTTCTCGAGATGTTTGCCTATCTCATCCCAACAACAAGGAAGCCTTGTGCGTATGGGGTCTGTTCCAAGTCCTAGGGACTTCATTCCCCTCACGGTGCAGAGAAAGAGTACCGGAGGACAAATTTTGTGATCTTGGGTTCTAGGGGTGTTTGCCCTCCACACCAGTGATACCCGTTGAAGATAGAAAAGACATTGCCAGTGTCGCTCAAAATCTCCCCGCAGATAAGAGGTTCTTTTAAGGGAACTGTTACACACCAGATCCCAATCCACTAGAGATGGAGAATGAAAACATTGAGACTCCAAATTGCGATATGTTGGACGAGCTCCTTAGTGAACCGGAAAAATCGAAAGGGCGATAGCATGATGTATTTGGAGGCAAAGCAACAGCTTTTTCATTGTCAAGCGTTTGATATCACTATCAAGTCTATTGAGCCCCGGGTCTTTTTGCCACCCCAGTGTCATGTCTTCCCCGGTTCCGCCGGTGCAAAAGTACTCTTGACTCCCGATCACAACGTCCGGATTTACGACAATGATAGAGCCGTTCTGGCAGGTAAGCAAAGCTAACTGTGCAAACGAGGCTAGAGAATGGGAGAACGCCAGCCATTAATGTTCCATCGACAGCCTTTCGGGTCAGCCCAAACTCAAGCGACAGATACCATACTTCCGAGATGTTGTATCGCTACTGTAGCATGATATTCATCTTAACCAGTCAGAATGGTCGATCTTTTACGTGGTATTTCCGGGGAAGAAATCACTCGAGGCATGCTGGGCCAAGGGTGTCCCAGACAAGGTCGGCAGTCTGCATGTCGGGTATATTCTAGCTTCGCTCTATGGTACAGCTGATATTGTCGAGTCTGGTCGAGCCGTTAGCGATACTCCAGGAGACTGCTCCATGATATCCAAAGGTCCTAGTTAGGTCCTGACACAGTTCCGCGGCCTGTCTCGATCGAGCCCGCTTAGGCTCTTCTCGTCTCGTCAATAAGTCTGTCTCGGCCTCCTCTTGTCTCGTTCGAGCCCGCTTAAGCTCCTCTTGTCTTGTCTTAAGTCCGTATCGGCCTCCTCTCGTGTTAGACTTGGGATCTTAGGCTCTAGTTATTACTTTCTCGTGTTTTGCATTGGCCATTTTATATCATTCAATTTATCGTTCTCCATATGAGCTTCCTTTCATGTCTTTTTAACGTATTTTCAAGGTACGATTAGCAACCCCATGACATTTGTTGCCCACATGATCGAATCCGGTACGTTGCCATATATCGACGCATGCGGAAAGTGAGGCAGAATGCCATTGTCGCATTATGTCTAGGAACATTAAACTCAATTCTAGACTAGACCCTCGACGAGGCTGCGCGGTGTAGAAAAATATTGATAAAGCAGTGTATTGATTAATATTAAAAACGTGACCAGCTAGTCTCGAAAGACCCAAGTATGCTCGCCAGATATCCTCCATCATATTGTACAATCCAATCTAATCACAAACATAGCAGTGGTATCTTGGCTCTCAAATAACACAAAAGGGGCATAGAATCATCGACCAGTGCATAAGCACCAGTCCAGTCAGACGAAGATACTCGGAACGGCAAGTATCCTACACCAGCAACCTAGATGTTGCCGGTGTACGCCGAGTTACCATAGCCATAACTACCAGCAGCCGGGCCTGCAGCCGGAGCATTGGCGGTTTTCTTGTTTTTGCCCCAAGAGTTGAACCATCCCTTCTCGATCTTGGGCTCGGCACCCATCTCGACGTCATATGGGGTTGGGTGGCCGGGCAGGGCATCAGCGCCGCCGACGGCAGTAGCTTCGGGGTTGTTCTTGTTACGGCGCCAGAAAGCCTTGCGGCTACCGTGGGTGTATCCGTTGGTGGGTGAGGGACCGAAACGCTTCTCGCGCTTGTGGTGGCGGGCGAGAAGGATTTGGAAGAGGATGGAGGTCAAGTAGAAGAAGCTAGACTATAAGTTAGTATAGTTCAGATAACACTGATTATCAGTAATCCATGATCAACTCACATTCCGATAATCGCCACTGCGAAAACGACCTTCTCCAGTTTGCAAGACATGCCGAACTTCAGACCCTTGGAGACAGTGTCATCGTCGGCGTTGCCTGTGCCCATTGGTGTGTCCACTGTTCCGGTACATTGGCCAACACCATCGCGAGTTAGGATGGCGATGGCGACCATCGCACCCACAAAGCACACGTCCAGGGCAACACCCAGGAATGCAAAGAAGGCTACACCGCCCAGGCAGCAGGTGAAAATGATGCCTAGCAGACTGTAGGCGGTTGCTGCACCTGCTAAGCCTTCAACGGCCTTGATCCATGTCTCAATGGAGTGGTTATTCCTGGTCAAGACTGCCAAGAAATACGAGAAAATTCCGAGGATGACGGCAGCATCAAGGAACTGCAGAACACGCAGACCGAGGTTGAAAAACCGGAGGATTACCCCGCCGGTTCCCATATTGTATAAGAAGTAGTGGTTTGTTTTGTGGGTATAGAGGTGACTGTAACGACCGTGAGGTCAAAGGGAGGATATAAGGGAGAAACTCAGGCAACAGGATTTGAGCGAGTTATAAGGGAGCAAGTTAAATTGACGATCAGTGGATGGCGGCACTGTTGCACGTCGATCCTGGGAAAAGCTCTCAGCTCAATGGTCCGACATCTGCGCCACACTCTAAATGACCCCAGAAGACCCACTCGGTGATGTCAGTTCCATGGGTTGGGTGACTTCGAAGGTTCCATCTTAGCTGTCTCCGGTTAGAGCATTTGCCACCCTGTCATGTGAAAGAAAATAAATAAAAATAAATAACTGTCCCAGCCACACTGCCAAGACAATTTCAACACTGCATCTATCTACAATGACCCTTACACTTTAAACTACCCATAGATTGTTTATTCCGCAGTGTACTATTTCTGGAAATTCTTGCTGTCTATTTTCGTGTATCCCAACCTTCGCATTATCAACTGTTGCTGAGCGACCCTCCTTAAACTCCACCGATGTGACCTATTTATCGAAGTTTGCAGTTGACATGAAGTTAGAAAAAGATATAATAAACTGAAACTAGCGCTGCTTAAGCAATAGCGTAAAGTAGTTTAATATATTCTTCTATGCGTGACATGCCTTTCCATATACCACTAGTATCATCTCGTTCACCCACATGGACTACTTCCCAGTCCCTTCAAGTAACCTAAGTAAGTTACCTATCATTGGCCCGTACAGGTGGCTGTGTTGTACCGCCGTAGGCACATTGACTATGGTACGTACAAAGTATGGCGGCTGGAGTCCATTGTACAATATACGAACCCGCCACGTTAAAAATGACGTCTACGCCCACTCCACTGGGTCTCCCGCGCCACGTTTGCTGTGGGTACAAACATTACAAACATTCGAGGTACAATGGGGTATATATGAGATTATAATTGGGTCTGCCGCATATGGAATGGTTATCATCATCTTGGTGAGATGGAATTTGTGGGGGTAATCAAAATGAGGCGTGATCCAACAGGGATGAGAGAGATTGAAACCAACAGGGATGAGAGAGATTGAAACAAGTATCTGCTCAGATATTAGGCTGCGATCCGGCGTAACTCCGGGCTAGCGCGTGTCTCGAACATAATTTCAAGGACATGGTGCCGCTGGCGGACGAACCACAACTTTAGTCACGAGGATATTCGTCCACGGGTGATCCTGATCTGGATAAAGAGGCTGGTATCGACCTGGACAAGGGGGACCTCAGTGGACAAGGCATATCGAACCAATGTAGGTCGTAGTGTGGCATCACCGCTACAGTACAGAAGGTTGGGCCTCTGCGCAAAAGGTTGTACAAAGCGAGGAAGCTTCTAGGGGAAAGTCAGAAATGTGATTCTCAATATAAGACGCTGACCGTCCAGGGATATCTTTTGACAATGAATCCGATTGGGATCTCACGTTTCAACTCACATTTTACTTCATTTGAGAATCCTGGGATTAAAAGCGATGCAATTCTCGGCTATGGCCTGTAAGGCTGCATGGTAGTGAACGGTATCTTCGTATCGAGGCCGGCTGACAGCCCACCCTTCAGGAGTCTTCCTGGCGTTGCTTTTCTTTTTCTTGTTCAACAAAAGCACGGAGAATCGAATCCAGTCCTTCATTACGGCGAGCGAGTAGCATCACGTCAGACACATTGACGGTAGATCTCCCTGCGTGTCTAGATCAAAAATGAGGTTAGTACACTTCTTGCTAGATGTACTAGCCCACGGGAATAATAAGAACAATTTGCTACTTATTCGCAGCAATTGTGCCTACTTACTTCGCAAAGGATTCTATATCCTGGCTAATCGTCTCTGCGAATAGTTAGTTATAAGGACAGAAAGTTGGAAATTTGACATAAAACAGTGAAACATACCTATTTGGGCCCAAACCATCTCTGTCAACGCACCGATGAACTGCGGAGTGGCATTGACGCCTAGCTTGATAGTCTCCTCATCCACGATTTTGCCGATGGACAACCACAGCGCGGATTTCAAGCGCTACAAAAGAGAGTTAGCCAAGCATAAGACAGTATCCTACTAACACTAACCTCCTCCAGACTAGCCTCTTCAGTCTGCTCCATGGTGGTGAGATATTGCAAGACACAAGCTGAGCGCGTCCCTATATAAAACCAACGAGATCTGATTGGCCAACGACGCGTTCCGCGGATTAACGGCTAATCCGGCACACAGGCCACGCTAACCCCAAACAAGACATTTCTCGTTGCGGGAGCCGCGGAATATCGAAGAAGCGCAAAGCAATCGCAGATCCTGTCAATTAATCCCTCAATTCCTAATCTTTTACAAAACCTCTCTCTCTCTAATTTACTCTTATCTACCTCTGGCTGTCCTCTTCTACAACCTCCCAGCCCATTTCGCGGGTAGCCACCGAGCTCCCACCTCTCCTCTTCAAACCCCCCACAACCCAAAAAAAAAGCCAACCTGGTTAAATCATCCACCATGTCCACGCCCCAGTCAGATCTGAGCGAAAAGGCCGCAGAGGCTGCGGGTGATTTCTTCGCCCAGTTGTACGCCTTCTTCGAGTTGGTTGTCACCCGCTTCTTCAAAAATGGCTACGCCTCCATCGCGCAAATGAGCGGCAAGCGCTGGACCAAGGTCATCGGCAGCGTTATCTTCTACCTACTCATCCGGCCGTACATCGAGAAGACATTTAAATGGATGCACGACCGCGACCGTCGCAAGGAGAAGGAGAAGCGCGAGAAGGAGAAGGCGCAGTTCGGCAAGGTGAAGGTGTCGCCGAACTCGCTGCGTGCTGGTGGCGATAGTGGAAAGGGGAAGGTCCTTGGTGAAGTCGATCACACGGATGATGAGCTTGAGGATGAGGAGGATCTTATGGCTGCTGCTAGTGGTGTTCCTGAGTGGAATGATATGGCCCGCAAGCGTCAGAAGAATTATATTAAGCGTGTGAAGAAGGATCAGCGCGCTGAGGATTTGAGTCGGGATCAGATTATGGAGTTGTTGGATTGGAGTGAGGAGGAGGAGGTTGATGTGAAGGTCAAGAAGGATCTATGAGATTTGAGTCGTCTTGGGTCTTGGGTGGTTCTTGTGTGTGTGCATTGCATGGTCGATGGGGTCTTTGCTTCTTGTAACTTTTATTAGTAGATTCCAATTTAATAGGACCTTCACGGCCCCTCTAGCTTTTAAGTGAATTTTGTGAATTACTCGTAGCATCCGCTATCAAGAACTCTCTATCTTGCACAGTAAGGTATACTTGGAAGTCATGAATCTACTAATTGCACCTAAAACATGCATCCAATCCAGTCATATCCGAGCCAGAACTTTTATCCTGGTCTCTTCTAAAAACCAGCCATCGCCGCATCTTATCTGTATTCATGAACAGTTCGTAACATGTCGCCAATGCCCCCAAAGCAATAGGTACCTCACAAGAGATCAGTGAAGTCTCCGCAAGGCCTCAATCATCCTCTTAACCTCCCCAACGTCTGAGGACCCAATGTCCTCCACAATCTCCTCTTGCATGCTTGGGGTGCAGTTCAAAAACTGCTCAATAAGCTCGCCGTCTACGAACCGGTACGGTGCCTCAGCACTGCGCACCATGGTTCTGAAGCTGCGGAACTTGTCGAATGACAAGTCACCCAATGAGTTGACCTTTTTGGAAAGAGAAGCTTGCAGGGTCATGAGGAAATCTTGATGTTCGGGGTTAATAACGGCGAAGAGGAAAATTGAGCCCTCGACCTTTTGAGTAGGTTAGTAAATGAGCCTTTCACGCCGGTCAATTGGAATGAACTTACTGTTGCCATGAACGCCCGCGGTGTCACCGTAATACTAGAAAGCTGTGGGATATTGACTGGTCGGATACGATTGACCATCTCCCCTAGTGAGATTTCGCTAGTCGGAATCAGCCTGTGCCTGTCCTGCGCGGTGACACCATTCTCATTCCGTGAGAGAACGATAAGGTTTCCCTCGGCGTCGCTTTGGAGGAATGTCTCGTCACCAACACAGGCAATTGCTGTACTCCAGACAGTTTGATAGTGACGACCGACTTCGGTCAGCTTGGCGGGTTCCCCAGCATGGCCCGGTGTATATCTGACAAGGCAAAGACTCTTCATGAGATCTGCCACTGCGATCAAGTTGTCGACGACTGTTACGTCCACTGGTGCGGTGGAGGTCCGGTATGCAGCAAGCTTCTCGAGCTTCATCGGCCCAACGTTATTGATTTTGATTCTATACACGACGACCTGGATATTGTTAGTAGAGGGTTCAAACATACAGTCAGTTAGTACTCACGGTCTTAACAAGTGCCGCAACGACACAATCACCCATCATAGCGAGAGCCCGACAGGCGCCCATAACCGGCAGCTCGGCGACCTGGCTCAGCTTGCGGCCGTGGTCGACTTCCAGAATGAGGATCCGCCCGCGGATCGATTCCTCCTGGTCTTCATCTGCGAATGCCGTGCCGACAACAAATCGGTCCTTCGTGATCTCCTTTCCATTTTCATCTTTCCCTGCCGGGAGCTCAGCGCGAACTACACTCTCCACCAGTTCGTCGGGGCCCAGTTCTAACGCATCAAGACGCCGGAACATGATCTCATCAGCAAGGACAAAGTGGCTCTTGACAACCTCGGCGCCATTCTCGAGCTTTCGATCAATCGTGCCAATTCCAAATGCCTTCTCTGAAGGGGAGTATGCAACACGACGGACAGTCGAGCCCATTGGTAACGTTTGAATTTGGGTTGTGCGCTCTCTGTCCACCAGCGCGATCTTCAACTCTTTCTCGGTTGCGACAGCGATGGAATCTGGGAATGCCTCTGCGTTCAAATGGCATACTCGTGATGCGCCCTCGGAATTCACTGCAGAGTAGATGATCCGGCCCTCGGAGCCGTAGATCAGGCTGGGATTCTCGCAGGTAGCGAAGACATTGTATAGGCCATCACCCTTGGGGAGTTTCTTGAATGTGGGCTGCTCGGAGCCAAGGATCAGCTTGTTCATCTCACTTAGCGAGTAGTCTTCTGGGTTTAGTGAGAATGTAATGACGCAGCCATCAGCCATGGAGATGAAGAGGGTAGGCTGGCTGTCTGCGAGCACTTCGGCTACAAGAACTGATCGAGGGAAGCTCTCCCCGGTAGGGCCTAGAGATTTTGTTTGAAGAACAGCGCAGTCCTTAATATCCAGAATTGACACCTTGGCTGATTGGGGGAAGCCTGCGATGAATACACCCGTTGGCGTCGATGGGACAGTCAGACCAGAGATTTGCTGGTCAGCGCCGAGATCCTTCTGCGCGATGATTTGGACATTGTCCCTGATATCAAAGGATGCCACAATTTGGCCACTAATAACGAGAACTAGGTTGTCCTCATTGGCCGACGCGGCAGTGATCAGTTTCCGGTCCCGAGGTGCCCATTCAAATGTTACCATTCCACTTTCTAGATCAGCCACCAGCACTCGTTGTTCTGTGACCTGAAGAATACGGCCACCTTGGAGTTTTGTGGCGAGAAGAGTGCATTCCGTGAGTGAAAGCCCCAGGAAGTTATCTAACTCTTCAACTTCGCCGTCAGGACTAAACTGGAACACACGCGTTTCGTCAACAAATGTAACAATGAGCGTATCCAAAAAGTCGTCATTGCTTCGAGTCTGCAGTCCCCAGAGATCAGTGATGTGTTCCATTTCTCCCAACACACCTAACTCTTCCATGCCAACACCACTGCGCACACTGCGTAACGTCCCGTCGTCGAAGGCACCAGAACCCGTCACAATTCGAGCCTGCCCGGATGAAAACTCATGCGTTTGGCTCTCATTTGTACGGTTCCCAAGGTCCATAATAGTGAAGTCGAGGATCGGTGCGATGTTAGACAATGTCTGAACGACCTCAAACGAACTTCCATCGAGCCGGAGGACTTGTGAGTCGCCATGATGCGAGCCAACAAACACCATGCCTCCACCGAGATAGACCAGCACCGATGCACGAGCCGTCTTGCCCAGATCCTCGAGCTTCCAGTCATCGATTTCGCCTGAGTTGTTCAGGATGAAAGATAGGAAGAATAGCCTCCCATAGTCATCAGCCAACAGCCACCGCTGGCTATCAACCTTCTCCCAGGCCACGAAGACTGTCGCCTCCTCTAAATGCCGCGTAATCACATCATTGGCATTATCGTCGATGTACTTGATCGACGTCTCCCCAAGCACAATGAGACCGCCCAACGGAGCCGGGATAGGGATAAGATGCGATGATCCAAGATCAAGCTCTTGTCCAAATTCACCTCCCTCCAACTTCTGCACCTCCGTGAAAGTAGCATCTGCCAAAGTCCCCGAAGTGCCCGGCGTGAAATCCAACTCGCGGATTCGAAGCCGCACCTTCTGCTGGTTATCTTCGTAGAGCAGAGCCAACCAGGGATTAGATTCCGAATGCAAGAAAGCGGAGGATCGAACGAAAAGCTCGTCGATGCGGGATGTAGTAGGCTTATCAAGTTCTCCCACCTGCAGCGGCTGGTCAGCCTGGGACCCTGCCATCGGCATCCGGCCTCTTTTTCTTCGTGGGCTGCACGATCGGCACGACAACAATCACGCCCTCGTATACTTCCAGCGTCATGAATCGTCCCGTAGGATCCATCAGACATCGTGGTGCGCATTGGGACTCCCTAGACGAGGGCTCGGCGATGTCGACGCAGGTGCGCGCTGTTTTGATATCGTTTGATTCGCGGTCCCATGTTATCGTAAAATAATTGTATTGGTCTGTGCCGACAAAGAGGTGATCGGTTGGCGAGTTTGTTGGTGCGGGTAGGCGCGCGAGCATAGTAACCCGCGCATTCAGAGCACGAGTCGCGGTCAGGACGATTCCATCCGGGGTGAGTGTATAGAACTCGAGACGACTAGCTTTTCTGTAGGTTCGTAAGAGGGTTAGCTATCGTCTTCGTCGTCACCGGGGGAGAGGTCGGCTTGGGTTCCGTAGCTTCGCGGAAGGGTGGGACTCACGCTGCGACTAGGCACTCTTCGTCCGGAGAGAAAAAGTTGAGCTTGACTGCATGGCGAATACTGCTTGCCCGGTGGATGGGCACGACATAGGCCATCGTAGTTCAATAGCCCGCGGTATCGGACAGCGCGGAGCTGGTTGGGCTTGAGGTTTGTCGCACCACCCTGCGGGGATGGGATATGTCCGAGAGTAAGGGGTACAGGGGATTGATATGGCGAAGGCTGATGGCGCTGGATTATGAACTGCACATATCTCTAAATCAACTCTTGTTGAGACAGGGATTGCTCGGTCGGTGTGGGGGGGAAGATATGGGAGAAGTCGAGGTTCCCGTGCAAATGACGTCTAAAGTCCGCGCTTACAGCCGAAAGCATCCATACAGGCGTTCATAGTTCCAATTGAATAAATAGTCATATACATAAATACAAGGCTTCCAATTTGAAAAAAGAAGATATTTTAAATTCTTTTTAGATTCACAGGTCTAAACCCCCGCCCAGGCCGCAGCCCATAGCTAACAAACTCAAGGTCCTCAAACATGAGGCCCATGCTAGGGAAACATGCAGCGCGATGGAAACAAAACGCGTATCGTATCGAACAAACAATGATAATATATAGTCAAGATCATCTAAGTATTGTTGCAAGTGCAAAGAAGTGTTCATCAATCATGAAATCATGACCAGACGTCCTCCTGGTAGCTGCCGCTGCTACGCATGTGCTTGACCATCTCCTCGCCCTTCTCAGCGGGCAAACCCCGTTGTTGGGCAATAATGTGGCCAAGGACCAGGTTGACCTCACGGGCCATGTTGGCAGCATCACCACAGACGTAGAAGTTGGCCTTTTGCTTGAGCAGCTCGCTGACGAGCTCGGCGTTCTCCTTCAGACGGTGCTGGACATAAACCTTCTCGGATCCCTCGCGGGAGAAGGCAGTAATAATCTTCAGGGAGTCACCCATTTGATCTTGGAAGGTCTTAGGAAATCATGTCAGTCGAAAGGTTCGTATGTGAAGCGTAAGGGAGTTGTTGATCATACCTTGAATTCATCCTTGTAGATGAAGTCCTCGTTGCTCTTGCGGCATCCAAAGAACAAAAGCGTTGTGCCAACCTTCTCTCCCTTGGCAACAAGAGCAGCACGTTCCTGGATGAAACCACGGAAGGGTGCCACACCAGTACCAGGGCCAACCATGATGATAGGCTTGGACGGGTCGGAAGGCAATTTGAAGTTAGAGTGACGAACGTGGACAGGCACGTGGATACCATCGTACTTGTTGCGAGGACCGTTGATCGAGTAAGTCAGGCCGTGGGGATCGGGAGATGGGTCACCGTTCTGCTTCTGCTTAAGAGCCAAGAGGTAGTTGGTGGTGACACCCTTGACAATGTGCGAAGCACCCGGCAGACGAACAGACTCGACGACAGCGGTGATGCTGATCTTGTCCTTTTGAACCAGAGATGATGAAGAGATAGAGTAGTACCGGGGCTGAAGCTTGTTGAGACCTTCAATGAGCAGCGAGAAAGGAACGGCAGTGAACGGCTTAGAAGTGATGCTTTGGAGCGCTTGGGCAATCGTGAAGCACTGGTTGGTGATCTTCTCGTGGAAGTAATCCTTGTCATTACCCAAGCGGACAATCTCGGTTTTACTCTCCTCATCCGGAGCGAAAGCAGCAAGAGTCGAGACAAACTGACGGGAGACGGGGGCGCACACTTCCATGTAGTAGCGGACAGCGGCATCATAGGTGGTCGGGGTGGGAATAGGGACCTTGGCGGTGACATCGATACCCTTGACGTTGATCACCGAGTGGCGCTTCTCCTCAATACCAAAGACCTGAAGGAAACGATCGACTTCGGCGCCAGCGTTGGTGGGCCAGATGGCGATGTGATCACCAGTCTGGTAGCTGAGATTGCTACCAGCGATGCTGATTTCCATGTGCAGACAGTTACGGTCCTTGACAGTGAACAGTTCCGAGGATTCGACAATCGGGGCAACGTAGGGGTTATGCGCGGAGAAGGGGCCCTTAGCGCGACCTTCGCGGTGGGACGCAGTGGGCTCACCCAGGTAGACGGACTCCTCCTCGGGGGATTTCTCATCATCCTCGACAACGGAGAATACGGCTTCGTAGACAGCTTCACGTTCCTGGAGATTCATAGCGTCCGACAGAGCAGCCCACATGGGCTCCTTCCAGGCCAGGAAATCCTCTTCCATGGTTCCGGCGCCATCGTCACCCTCACCAGCAGTTCCAATGCGCTGCGCACCAAGTTTGGTCAGAGCGCTATCAACCTGACGGACCATCGCGTTGTAGTGTTCATAAGTGTTGTTTCCGAGGCCGAATGTGACATACTTCAACGAGGACAGAGGCTTGTCGTCGGCAGAGGCGCCACTCTCGAAGGCGACGTCCTCACCGGTGAAAAATTGGTAGAACTCCACGGCGTTGTCGGTGGGCTCACCCTCGCCGTACGTAGCCAGCACGAAGAATGCGACCTTGTCGTCGGGGAATTTGTCCAGGTTCTCGTAGTCATAATCCTCAATATCAGCGACCATGGTCTTCAGTCCGAAGCGCTGCGAGCCTTCCTTGGCGAGTCGAGATGCGTAATCCTCTGCAGTACCAGTCTGGGAGCCGTAGAAGATAACACAGTTCTTGTTTGTCTCATCCATCTTCTCCACGATGTCGCGGGTTTTGCCGCTCTTAGCGGCTCCATTGAGGGTGCTGGCCGAGGAGGCATATGGGTCTTTGGGGACGGCCCAGTAGCTACCCTTGGTGAAGTAGGCAACACTACCCACCAAGAGGGCCACCAAGACGACCAAATCGAGTGTATCCAGTTGGGCCATTTTGGTACGTGGTGCGTATCTCGCTATCTCGCGGGAACAGGGGGGTTTGTTGTGGCGCGAATTCCCGCCGGGAGGGGAAAATTGGTTGAATGTGTTCCAAGGCCGGGATAACAAACACAAAAGTATTCAAGAAAAGTAAAACTTAGGCAAGTATGCCCCCCAAGAGAGAGCCCTAGAATGGGAGTTGTATGTTGTACAAGATAGAAAGAAGAAGAGAGAAGCCAACAGGTGGTCTGATCCACCCGGTACTGCGGTCTCCGAGCTGTGGATCTTCACGAGCAAATCTCACCGCTGTCTCCTTACGTTGGGAAGTCCGCGACTGAAGTACATGTAAAAAGTACTATACCGGAGCAAAACTCTGGAGAAAATAGAATATATATAAAGAAGAAAATGTAGGGGGAAAAAAAATTAAGAAAGACACTCAGACCACCCAAGCCCTGAGTAGACTTATAGACTTTTATATGAATGTGAATACTGTTAATGTGGGGGAATGGCCGTGGGCAAATTTATCGGAAGCAATTGTCGGCCAAGTACCTTCTAACCGTTCTCCACGGCAGTTTTCCTTCAAAAGTGTCAATAGAGAACATTCCCCGGTCAAGCCTACAAGGAAAGGCGGAGCTCGGGTAAGAAAGGCATGCGGCAAGCCCGCTCGGGAGATAAGGGTCCCCCGTGTAGACTGTCTTGCAGGTGCGGAATGATTTCCGCTTTCCCCTTTTGCTATTCTTCTCTTCAGTACGGAGTACAACATACATAGAACTTGAGGCTTGTTTCCCCCAACGTGGCGAATTGCCTTTCTGGGCTCTCAGATCCCGGCTTTGCCATCCCTTACATGTGGGGAAAGATCGTAGATTATTATATCCGTATTCAAACTCTTGTAGGCATGTTCTTATATACCGTATGCACCTCCCTAAATACATAGACTTCACCTGTAATATATGTTCCGAGTCTATATAACATTGAACACATTCGAGAGATTCGATATATTCGAGATACAATATTTAAGCATTTATTACTCTAAACCCTTCACTTTATGCTATTGGACGGATTATGTGCCGATGCCCCTGATACCTCGGCCTCATATATATGTACGTAGATCCCGTATAGGATCGAAAGCCCAAAAATAGAGGTATATATATACGAATCTAACCCACCCACCCAATTACATATATCGAGGTCTGTAGCCTTCTCTCCACACATTGGTTTCAAGTTTCCCAAAAAATAGTCTAATACCTATTCTCCGTAGTCTCCGTACCCCGCTCGGCATTTGAAACAGTTCGATCTGAACGTTCCCCTGAGATCTTTCTTTGTTCCTTACTTTATACGTCGAACGGCTCTTTGACTATGACATATGATATATAGTATATTAGAGGAAAAGAGACGAGATGATTTTCCCTGAATCAATTCTAATTCCTACCAATTTTTTTTAAAAAAAAATGTAATGAAAAAGGAGTCAAAACAGAAAAAGTCCAGTTAAAAGGCTAGTGAGGCTCTGTGGGGAGACGTAAGAGCCAAGGCTAAGCAGGGCAGCCCTGAAGTGCCCGACGGGACTTCAAGGAATCAGATGAATTGATGTATGTATATAATATAAAAGAATAAGGAAACATATAGGGGACTATAACGAGCCTTGAATTGTCAAATTTGAAATTACTAAACATATATATCCCAAAATATTATCTATCCATGTAATATGAGGCTTAATAATAACCCCCCCCAAAAAGATGTACCCGTGCGCCCGACAAAAACATCAAGCTCTCTCACCCTAAGTCTTCACACCCCTTGGCTTCTTGAATTGGCTATGTGTAGCTTACAACCTTTGATTATTGAGGCTGCTTGCAGGTTTGAGCAATGAGGTTATCATAATCTCTAATAGTACGTCTTGCAAACACTATCGCTATCGGAGCAAACGGACTCGGTCTGACATTTGAATCTCTAGTGGCTTCACACCCTGCCAAAGCTGGCCCAGGCCAGACAATCCTGCCCCTCATTCCCGACGAGATTAAGTCTGCATCACACCATACTCTCGCATCTCCATCAGAACGCCGAGGGACCAGGACCGCCCAGTCCACTCCTTTGCACAGTCGCGAATCCTCTACCGTCCGAGGAAGACCAGTTGATCCCTCCACTCTCGCCCCTATCCAACCCCGACGCGGTCACTCCGGCTCCAAGAGCCCCGACGTATCGAGCGTACGCCCCCCAGGACATGAAGTGGGATTAGAAAGACGGCCTTCCAACTCGTATGGCCACCACCGGCAGACTTCCATCGTACATGGTATGCAGCATTCACGAAATACGAGCATGGCCGGATCAACCGCTTCCACGAGCCCTTTGAGCCCAGAGCTCATTGCCTCCCTCGGTCGCGGTGCGTTTGACGAGGCCACCCTTCCTGCCAAATTCGACCCTCTGGAAACACACTCGGGTTATTCGACACCATCCGGGGTATCCGCTAGTCATGGGTTGCCACCAACATTGAGTACGATCCAAGACAATGACACAGCACTGAGAGATGTGAGCCCCGCCGCCATACTTCACAACCGAATGAACTCTGGAGGAAAACCAAGACGCGAGCGGTCAGATAGTCGGTCACAGTCCAAACATCACTCGGAATCAAAGACTGTTGGGGAATATGCATTGCATCATTTGTTTAACTCCTTCGTTGGACAGGCAGACAACAAGATCAATCAGGCCATCATGAAGCTGGGGGAATCCGATTCTCCCGTGGAGGAGGTTTGCGGTCCTGGAGCAGACCCGACATTTGATCAATTGATATCGGCTTTAGGACATATCGCTCGACAGAAACCGAAACCTCTGATTGATACAATTATGTTCTGGCGCAAGGCTAAAGGAGATGCTGCTATTACGGCGAGGCAGATGTTGAATGAGCAAAGATCCTCGCCCGCTGCTACAGAGAATGGCCCCATCTTGCGCCGCAATACCGAACCGACACAGCCTGGCGACCCAACTGCCACCGCCGAACGGACACAGCAATCGACGCCCTTTGTCGGTCGTCCCGACGAAGTCGCTTTGATAGAGCGACGTGCAACGGTCTCGGTATACTTAGTATGTAGAGTCTTGATTGAGATCTTCAACCAGAGTAGCCTGGCTTCAATCACTTTTGACATGGCAGATCGCCTAGAAGACATCGTGTTTGGCCAGGTGAAGACCTCCGACCCGGATCAAATTTCGGCATCACCCCTGCGGATGGCTAATTGGAGAATCTATGGTCAATTGCTGGGTATCATGAGTGAATCCAATTTCTCCGGAGTCGCTGGTCGTTACTTGACGGAACTCGAGCGCTATCAGAAGGAGGAAGTTGCCCGGGGGCCATCTCGCGAGGGTGATTCAAAGTCGGAGTTGCTGATCCTCTGCATGCGCTATCTACGTTTGCCTATGACTTCGGAAGGATGGCCCAAGTCTTGTGATTTCATGCGATCGCTGGCACGCTTGTTTGTCAATGCCCACGGGCAGCGTATCAAACAGGCATACTGCTATGTTATTGAGAAACTTCTTCTCCCTGTCGCTGCCAACCCGAGCTGTGATCTTTCACTGCCTCGGTGGAAGGAATTCGTGGACCTGATCCAACCGCGCCTAACACAGCTTCTTATCAAGCCTCGTCATTGGACATCTTCCTTCTCGTTGAATGTGCTGTTGCTTTGCATCTCCAACAAAGAGACTTTCTCTTCCCAGTGGCTCTCGATGATTTCGAGCTTGCCTGCACGTCTGAAGGACCGCCCTACTCGTGCACCCGCCCTCCACGCCATCTGTCGTCTGGTCTGGACTTATTTCTTCCGCTTTTCCGACTCCCCCACAACCACTCTTCGCAAGGTTGAAGAAGTGGCAAAGATTGCCCTGCCGACCGGCAGGAGAACGTACATGAGCGCAGAGCCGGTCTTTGCCGATCCGTTGATCCAGCTGATTCAAATCATCGGTTTCAAGCATCCGGATGTCTGTTTCCGTAGCATTATTTTCCCTTTGATCAACTCGGATCTGTTCCTATCTGGCAGAGAGTTGAAGATAGAACAGATGGAGCCGGAGAAAATGGTCATTGGAATCCGCGCTTTCCTGGCCACAATGTCTGATCTGGAGACAAGTGACCAACTCTGCCCTCCGATCCCGACTGGCTCGCTCCCAAATCCTTTCACCGACGTTTCAACCCCCGTGTATTTCCATCGACCCCAGCTGCTTAAAGAGTACAAAGTGCCTAGTGCTTCTCAGAAGCAAGACCCAACTTCATGGCAACCTGTTAATACCGCGAGACTAAGTGATAATGTGAAGGAATACTATTTCCGATTTTGTGAAGTTTTAGGCAAGATCACTTTGCTCTGTGATAACACATTCGGTGGACAGGCAGTTCTGGACGAGAAGTTTGGTGGAACTACGCCCAAAACCCCAATCTCAGAAGCTTTCAGCTTTGGTCGTCGTGGTGATGACCATGTCACAACCCTGGACCAGAAGCAAGGATTCTACGATCTGCTCCATGTGGCAGTCCAGGCCCTTCCTCGCTGTCTCTCCGACCACATCCCCTTCAATTCGCTCATCAATCTCCTGTGCACGGGAACTGCTCATGTCCAGTCAAATATCGCTACTTCCTCAGCGGAGTCGTTGAAGGCCATTGCGCGGCAATTGCACGCCCAACAAGTTACAATCGGCTTTGCTAGGTTCATCTTCAATTTTGACGAGCGCTATTCCACCATGTCAGACGAAGGAATGCTCGGACCAGGCCATATCGAGTCCACTCTTAGACTATACGTCGAGTTACTGCAGATCTGGATTGACGAGATCAAGCAAAAAACGAAAGGCGCGGCAGCGATGGATCAATTGGAGAGATCCATTTCTGGTAGCCGAGCCCTGCACCTCGATTTATCGAGTGTCCTCGCCCACGTGGAGGAGATTGAGTCACATGGGCTCTTTTTCTTGTGTTCCCAGTCAAGACGAGTTCGAGCCTTTGCCATCACTGTTTTGCGGTTGATCACTGAATTTGACAGCGCTCTTGGGAAGGAAAACACAAGAATCATCCGGATCCTTGAGGCTGATTCTCAGCAAATCCTAGATGTGAATGATGAGCATTTGACTGTGGCAGAGCGGAGCCGGATCCAAAAGGGTAAAAGAAGAAGCGCCTCTCAAAATACTCTTATCGAACTGTGTAGCAGTGAAGTCTCTTATGATTCAACGTTGTGGGCCAAAGTATTTCCCAACATCATCCGCGTCAGCTTTGAGACTTGTCCGTTTGCTGTAACCCTAGGACGGGAGATTGTATGTGCACGTCTTGTTCAGATGCACAAGATCATCACATCTCTCGCTGAGAGTACAAGATTCCCCCAATATGCTCCCATGGATGCGTACCAGAGTCGCCCCATGGGAAGAAACCATCCCACATCTGAGATTCTCGTCGAGCAATGGAAGCTTTACTTGGTCATGGCCTGCACTACCGTCACTAGTGTTGGGGCTCAATCTCAAAGCCAGCTGGCAAATGCCCAGCATGCACGCAAAGCGTCCAAGGGAGCCCACCAGTCTCAAGATAAGATCAGCTCCGCTCGAAGTCTCTTCGCATTTGTTATTCCTCTCCTTTCTGCTGAACGAGATTCCATTCGCAGCGCTATTGTTGTCGCTTTGGGATCGATTCATAAAAACCTTTACCGCACGCTTCTTGAATCTTTGCAGTACGCCGTCACTACATGCAACGAGGAGGCTAAGATGAGAATTGGCAACCACTACCGCAGCCCCAGCAGCCCCCGTCGAAACAGGAAGACTGATCGCCTGCGCACCGAGGTCACAAATGTTTACAAACTCACCTCTCACTTCCTTCAAGAACCCGAGGTTTACAATGACGACTGGATCGTCAACAACCTTGTCACATACGCAAAAGATATTCGTATTTTCCTTAGTGATGCTGAGGTACAGAACGACTGGGAATTCCAGGGCTTGCGATTCCATTTTTGTGGACTGATGGAGGAAATATTTGAAGGCATCAATCGTACCAAGGATCCTGCTCGCTGGATGCCCTTCGAGTCGCGGAAGTCTGCTTTCTCTCTTATGGAGGACTGGTGTGGATACTCGCCAAACCAGTCTCAAATCTCTGAAAGAGAAGAGAATATGCGCAAGTTTTCCATGGCCCGACCACATGAGACAGGTGAAATGAAAAATACCGCTGCTGCTATGGAGATTGAGAAGAAGAATCTACGCGCAGCAGCCTTGAGTGCAATGGCTTTTCTGTGTGCTGGCCCCATCAGCATCACCACTGAAAGCGGTTCTGTGCTCCAATTTGATGTTACCCGCATGCTTTCATGGGTTGAAATGATCTTCAACACCGTCAGTGATAAATGGCATGCCATCGGCCGCCGGGCTCTCAAGAACCTCATCATTCACAACCAGGAACATTCCTATCTGATGGAGCGATCAATAGAGATGTGCTACGTTACTGAGCGGCCCAAGACGATCGAGAGCTACTTCGAGGTGGTGACGCAGGTGCTTTTCGAATATCCAGACTATCCGCTCGAATTCTGGAGAGTCCTAGGGGCAGTATTGGTGACACTAGGCAATGAAAAGCGTGAGATCCGAATGAAGTCTGCTAAGCTTCTCCGAAAACTCGAGGAGCGTCAGCAGAAGAACTCCAGGCTGCAAGACTTCGATATTAGTATCTCGGACAAGACTACCGCGGTATACAAGTTGGCCCAGTTCGAAATCTCGAAAAGATTAGCTAGTCAGCACTCTGACTTGGCATTCACTATTTTTTCGGAGTTTTCTTTGCATTTCCGCAGTCTTCGACCCGATAGTCAGCGAAATATGGTTGCTGCCATCCTACCGTGGGTTCAAACAATGGAGCTACAGGTTGACCCGAATGGCGGTCCTACAGCCAAGTCATACATGTTGCTCGCAAACCTCTTTGAGATAACCATTCGTTGCAGTACAATCCTGCCCAACCAAGTGCAAGCACTATGGCAGGCCTTGGCAACAGGTCCTCACGGTGGCAACGTGCAGTTGGTCCTTGACTTTATCATCAGCATCTGCCTAGAACGGAAGGAGCAAAATTTTGTGGAGTATGCTAAGCAAATGGTCGTATTCTTGTCTGGGACTCCAGCAGGATCAAAGGTCATCGAATTTTTCTTGTTGCAGGTTGCGCCAAAGAACATGGTGCAAGAGCGGAAAGAACTCACTCCACCTCCTCCCGATATCAAAAGTCTGCCATATGTTGCAGACCTTGGTACAGTGCTCCCTGTCGGAAACAAACAAGCTGGTCTATCCCTTGGACAGGTTGCCCTGATATTCCTCGTTGATCTGATGGTCGCTCCGGTGACTCTCGCCCTGGGTGATGTTGTCAAGCTGATCCACATCGTTCTCATTCTCTGGGACCATTATACAGTAACTGTGCAGGAGCAAGCTCGTGAGATGCTGGTACATCTTATCCATGAATTGATAGCGGCGAAGCTTGAGGATGACGCCCCGGTGGGTGCCCGGCAATCTGTTGAAGATTTCGTGGAATCAATACGTAAGAGCGATCCCGCAGTTGTTTGGGAATATGAAGAGAATCATGGCAAAGAGGAAGAGATCGATGATCGCCGGGTGCCTGCATCTATGGCCTCAGTCACCCGTGATGTCGTCAAGTTCTTTAGCTTCGCTTACGAAGGCGTTGGCGACCTATGGGCCAAGGAGGCATTGAACTGGGCCACCTCGTGTCCAGTGCGGCATTTAGCATGCCGCTCGTTCCAGATCTTCCGCTGCATCTCGACATCATTAGACTCGCGAATGCTGGCTGATATGCTCGCCCGGCTTTCAAACACTATCGCAGACGAGGAAACAGATTACCAGACATTCTCGATGGAGATTCTTACTACGTTGAAGATCATCATCAGCTCACTAGCACCATCAGACCTTCTGGATTATCCTCAGCTATTCTGGACGACATGTGCTTGTCTCAACACCATCCACGAGACTGAGTTTATCGAGAGTATTGGCATGCTTGAGAAATTCCTTGACCGGGTCGATCTCAGTGATCCGGTTGTGGTGGCCAACCTTATCGAGGGCCAACCACCCAACTGGGAAGGCGGCTTTGATGGTCTCCAGGACCTTGTCTTCAAGGGAATGAAATCGTCTGAGTCCTTTGATCGTACCCTCGATCTACTCCATACTCTCAGTGGTCTTCCAAACAATGATCTTATCGGAGATGGAACTCGACATCTATTCACTGTGCTGGCCAACCTACCTCACTTCCTTCAATGCTTCAAGGAAGGGTTCAGTGACCCCAAACCTATCGCTCGTGCCAGCATACTTGCCCGCGTGGCTGAGAATGAGCGATGCCCTCGCCTTGCAGCATCGTTATTTGGGTTTGCCAACCAGCAGTACAAGACCGCTGGGGTCTTCCTCGACCACATCATCACCGAGATCAAGTCATACTACTTCCCCCAGCTGGACTTCCAATGTCTCATCTTCCTCATGGGGCTTCTCACTAATACTACTGATTGGTTCCGCATCAAAACAATGAGGATCCTCTGTGTCTTGATTCCCGAGGTGGACATGCGGCGCAATGAGGTCACCTGCCATGGCCCAGATCTGATCTCTCCACTACTCCGTCTTCTACAAACCGATCTGTGCCCCCAGGCTCTGGAGGTTCTAGACCATATCATCACTGTCTCAGGAAATCCAATGGAGCGCCAACATCTTCGGATGAGTATGGCGTCAGCAGCCTCTTCTCGTGCTATCCGCAAGGAGTACGAGCGAATCCAGAGTCTATACGGAATTCCAGAACCGACGGGATGGTCAGTCCCTATGCCTGCAACCCAGTCAAACATGACTCGGCACAACGTCCACGCTGTCTTCTACACGTGTGTTGAGGCCGAAGACAGACAACAGGAAGGTGCCATGACACCCGGTGTGGCCTTCCATACGGACGAATACAGCGACTCGTTCTTCCCAATGAGAGCTGATACCATGAAATCAATCGATACACAGATTGATGGCAATATGGGAGATATCGTGCAGAAGCTGGACAGCCTAGATGACTTCTTTGAGGATACCGATGCAATCACCCCTGTGCTGAACCCTATAGCTCCTCCGATGCTGCGAGGATTCACTGGTAACTATGTGGATACCAACGCACATCTGTACGACCAGCAGACCGCCCCAATCTTGCGGGAATCACTCGCTCGGACAGGCTCTACATCATCCTTCCATAATGGGCTCGCTGAGTCTCGCCCGCCAAATTTCCGCTTCGATGGTCCGGGTGTGTACTCCCCGGTAACCGCGATACCTCCAAACGGCTCACAGATACTACGATCCGGTTCTCATACCCGCTCTGTCACCTCCCCTGCCAACAATCTCTATGTTCACACCGCTTCCAATGCGCCCAGTGCCACACTCCCCGCTGGATTCAGCGATTCCGCTTTCCTGTCCGACGAGGATCCTGACGAGGTGCATTCCGATCTAGAGGAGCGCCCGGTGACCAAGAAAGCCATCACTCCGCCTGCGCCCATGATCCGCAGTGCAACCGATGGACCTCACTCCCTAGAATCAATGATTCGCAGCGGTATGAGGAGGCTGACTGGTGGCGCAGCCAATAGAGAAAAGGAGCGACAGCGGGACCACCTCCGCGCACAACACCGCGCCATTGTGCAAACAGCCAACTCACCCCGTGTTCCAAAGGTACCCGAGGAATATCTGTCAGCACCCACCAGTCACCCGACATCACCGAGGTGAAATTGCTGCATTTCCCCGAACCCCATCATACGTTTCTGCTTTATCGTCTTGCTTGTTCTTTTCTGTGGTCAGTCCTGTTCCAGGCTGCCTGGGCATTTCTTGGGAGTTTGGATCACTTTACATACATACCCTTTACTCGTCCATCTACTTCGCCATTGGTCTTGTCTATCTAGCGTTTATCCGCGCCTCTGCATCCTGTACAGTCCATATAGATCCTGGAAGTTGATGGACTTACATATTAGGTGTTTCGCATTTCAAAATCAAAGTCTATATATTTGCATTTATGCTAAAGTTCAGTCACCTTTACAAAGGCAGCACTCTAGTCAGGAATTGGAAGTGCTCTTCGGAATCTTTCTCTAGAGGCTACCTTTCATTCAAAGTTCAACATCCATGGAGATTGATAGTACTACCTAGATCAGTCCAAAATTTGAGTACTTACCACCCCACACATAGCACGTGACGCGCTTCCCCACGGCTTCCCCAATCCGGTCTTCCCCGCATTTCAGTCTGCTGCGATGCATATCCATCTCGCTCCCTGGCATTTCGGATAGCCACGGTTAAGGGCTATGCGGAGCTGGCATGGTGCATCCTAGCTCTTTTAAATACTCCCTTCTCCCCATTTCAGCTTTCTTGGATTCAAACAATCAAACATTTGCTCTTCCCCCTTGGTCTCGGCATTGTTGACCCATCAACCATCATTGTCTACACGTATTAACACTCATCACTTACCATTTCCTTCCAAAATTAGACAGCACTTCTCATTTATCGAAAAATGAGTCTCCGAACGGCCATGTCCCTCCCACGGAGGGCGACTTGCTTCCATGCGTCCGCAGTGGATCCCCGACGCTGGCCGTCCAGCCAGGCCCGAGCTTTCTCCACAACTATGCACCGTGACGCGACATGGGGCTTTGTCGGACTGGGGCAAATGGGTATGTTATGGGATCTGCAGCGAGGGCCTCGGATATACAACCTCGGCTATACGATGGACCGTGGGTTGTTTGTATTGCATTTGCATTAGCTAATTACCCCAGGTTACCACATGGCCAAAAACCTGCGCGCCAAGATTCCCGCATCTGATACCTTGATTGTGCGCGATGTCAATGAAGATGTCATGAAACAATTCGTTGCAGAGGCACAGGAGACCGCACAAAGCAATGGCGCAGGCGCCAATGACGGCCAAGTCGAGATCGCTCAGAGTGCGCGTGAGGTCGCCGAGAAATCGGTAAGTGGTTATCTGCCGTGCGGGTCTAGCCTGCGGCTAAGCTAGTGGCTTTTCTGCATGGACTGTGCTTAATTTCTATCTGCCATTTAGATAGTCATGGTTACCAGTCTCCCTGAGTCTCAGCATGTCGTTGACGTGTTCCACTCTATCCTTAAACATGGGCCGCTGCCACCGCTCGAGCAGGAGCGTCTCTTCATCGATGCATCCACTATTGACCCTGTCACATCCAAGGATATCGCAAACGCAATCCACACCACGCAAACCGGCCGCTTCGTTGACGCCCCCGTATCAGGAGGTGTGGTTGGTGCTCGCGCAGGAACGCTGTCATTCATGTTCGGCGCCTCTTCACAGTCAGACGAACTGCTTGAGCGTATCCGTGGTGTGCTCGCTTTGATGGGTAAGAAGGCATGGCATCTTGGTGAGCCTGGTGCTGGTGTTTCCGGCAAACTCGCCAATAACTACATTTTGGCTCTGAATAATATCGCTACTGCCGAGGCTATGAACCTCGGTGTTCGCTGGGGACTCGAGCCCAAGGCCTTGGCGGAAATGATCAATTCGTCTACTGGTCGTTGCTGGCCCTCCGAGGTTAACAATCCCGTTCCTGGTGTCGTTGAGACAGCTCCCGCATCGCGTGGCTATGAGGGCGGATTCGGGGTGAGTCTCATGCACAAGGATCTCCGCTTGGCTCTTGCGGCTGCCGAGCAGTCTAATACTCCTCTCGCCCTGGGTGCACAGGCTCGTGAGGTGTATAAGGCTGTTGAGGAGGAGCACCGTGGTAAGGATTTCTCTGTGGTTTACAAGTGGTTGCAGGAGAAGTCTCAATAAGCTCTTTCCATTTTGAGTGAAGTCCCCTGAGTACTTCCCTTTCTTTGGATATCTCCCTCAACTCAGTATCTACTGCTCTTTCTCATAGATGTGGATTTCAGGACATGAAATTGCAATCTAGCATTCTCCTTCTTGATGGAATCAAGTCTAGGGTTTCCAATTTGTGTTCCTATGTCTTCAGATCATAGACAATATTCCAATATCAGTCGTTGATATTATACACTTTCTAGGTACACGTATATTATTGTCTCTCCCCGTGACTTCCCTTTCCCTTTCCCCCCCAAACACACCCAAGTCTCCCCCATAGCTCCTTCTCTTCCTTCTTCCTATTATTACGCTCTTTCCTTAGAAGATCTGCCATTCTTTCTTCTTAGGAGTTTTCCCTCCATCTCATCCTTCCATCCCCATCCTATCCCCCTATCCCCCCATTTCTTTTGCCATCGGTTTCGTCCTGGCTCATTTATCCCAATTTTCGATCCCAATACCGTCCAGACATTCGTTGCCGTATACCTCATCCCCACGTACCTTGTCTTCGCTTCGAGCTATCATCAGACGCCTTGCAGCCTGAGAGAACAGACGGCCGGTTGTATCCTCGACAACAGGTAAGTCATCCCCTCAATTTTGGTCATGTTCGACTATCCTTCCAGTCTCCGTTTTGGCTGACCCTGGCATGCTTGAACAGCAGCCAGACTCCCTTGTCAGAACTGTCTATATAATTTGGTGCAGGAGCTCGCCCAGGTGAGTTTCATGCTTTTGAGCCCATTTCATTAGGGCGTTTTGCCAAATGGAGGCCAAAGGGACTGCCCATTTAAGCCCTTATCCATTGTCTGTTTGTCAACACCGAAGAGCCAGCTGACAAAATCGATCTCTAGTATACATGATCATGCATGCCCAGGGCTCCCAGCACACGAGCTCCTCTGGCTCTGGCTCCGGATCTGGTCAGACATCAAGCTCCCAGTCTGGACACTACCATCAAAATGAGCCTCGTACTCCCTATGGCCCCAGGTACCAGCACTCTACCAATCCGAGTTCCCGTGATAGCAGCGTTGCAGGCCTGACCAATCTTTTCAGAGGATTGAATCTGCAGAACCCTCGTGCCAAGTTCAACGGCCCAAAGGGCACCGCGCCCGTCCAAGTGAACACAAACATGGATTGGTCTAATACGAACCGTGCATACAACAGCCCATTCATCCTGGTTCCTAATTCCACCGTTTTCAATGGCGTTCCGACCGTCTCATCCTTTGTTCCCAACGGTGTCTCTGGTCAGAATGATCAGATGGGTCAGTTCTCTTATCTTCCAACGGGGGTTTATCCGAACGTCAACCCTGTGGTGGCTGGTGGATATTCGTCATGGCCCTACATGATGAACTACGACATGAATGATGGAACAACCAACAAGCAAGCTACATGGAATGTGTCTGATGGCCAGAAGGGAGTTCAGGCGGAAAACACTGGTCAAATTCATTACTATCCCTCGGCCCTTGTTTCTGGCATGGATGGCGGTTCCATGTCTGGTTACTCTTATGGAGGTATGGTTCCCTCGCAGCTTGGGTCGCTCTCGCTTCCCCTTCAGATGATGAAGACTCCGAACGGATACGTCATTCAAGATCTAGAGGCTCTGACCCAACAAGAGCCTGCCATTCCACGTGCGGTGCCTGCCATGTGGACTAACCCATCTGAGTTGACACTCGCCAAGTGTCTGGAGAACCGGGAGGGTATAACCAATGTCTACATCAGAGGATTCTTGCCCGAGACCACCGATGAGATGTTGCATGCCTACGCAGCCCGTTTCGGAAAGATTGAGCGTTGCAAGGCGATCGTGGACCTGGACACTAGTCTCTGCAAAGGGTACCTACACCACGAACTTTCTTTCCGATGGCTTATTCTGATTCTTTTGCAGATTCGGTTTCGTGCAGTATTACAGCTTCGAATCCTGCGAGAACTGCATTCGCGGTTTCTTTTACCTCGGCTACCAAGCTAGCTTCGCCCAGAAATCTCGCAACTCTCGCCTGAAGGACCTGGAGGACAGGTCTTCTACCAATATATACTGCACCAACATTCCAATCGATTGGACTGAAGCTGTGAGTTATACAAACCCCACCCTTGGCCTGTCTAGTTGAATTCTAATGAGCTTGTTAGGACCTGCGTCGTCATTTCGAGCCGTGGCGTGTTGTTTCGGAGAAAATCAGTCGCGATGAGAAGACAGGTGTGAGCAAGGAAGTGGGCTTCGCACGGTAACATAGCCCAAATTGCTTGACTCTCATGACTTGTTCTGACTGAAGACTGAAACTTGATTTGTAGCTTCGAAAGCCGTGATGTTGCTGAAAAGGTCCTGATTGAATTTCACAATGTCACCAAGGACGATGGGGTGAAGCTGCTTCTGCGCTTTGCCGATACCAAGGCCCAAAAGATTCTAAAGCAACAGAGCAACGAACGTCGTGCTTACCGCGCCGGAGAGTACAACTACTCGGTTGAAGTGGTTCAGGGATCTACTCCATCCCCTGGGATGAAACGTGGCTCTCATCTTACCCCAAATTCTCAAGTCAGCTACACCTCTCCAGCTGGAGTGGGCTCTAACTGGACCCCGGCAACCTCGATCTCTCCTTGGTATGTGCCGGATACTCACGTTGCGTCGTAATTCAACCCATTCTAATTGATCTCATAGCCACCCACACATGAAAAATCCTTCCAGCAGTGCACGAAGCAGTTCCTTGTCGACTCGGAGCCTCAACGCTCTTGACCACACGCCTGCCTATCGCAGTCGAGCCTTGTCCCTAAGCCGTCGCTCTTACACTGATCTCTCTGGTGGTTCTTCCAAGACAGTCATGCCGGACTCGCCGACTATGGGGTCTCGTAAAGAGAATATCAGAGCGGGATCTGTATCCCCCGCTTCTTCTTCTCCCATGATCATTCTCTCCCCGGCTCGCTCGTGCACTTAACCCTGTTGTGTAAAATGCTCCCACGCATACCTATATTTGCATGGGATGCTTTACAACATCTTATCCACGCGGGATAAGATGATCAGCACCGCTCCGGGGTGCTCTCGAATATCCAAATGCGCAGCATCTGTTACCATTCGCAGAATGTATTGACGATGTATGGCTCAGCCTTGCATTTCTTTTATGATTGTTCCACGATTCACGATTCATGATTCACACTATGATATTCGGTTGTTTTTCTGTTTCGACACTTCACGGCATTTTTAGACGACTCTACACGATATCATTATGGAGTTCGATTTGCATTCTTATGGAGTTTGATGGGAGGATGGGAAAGGCTCTTTTTCTTTCGCAGTTATATGGACTTTGCATGTTTCAGCATATGTGACAGACAAGATGCATGTTTCAAGACTTCGTTCAAAGAACGCTATCGCACCTTAATGGGTTGCGCAGTCTAATATGATATTATTAAGACCAAAACTACTCCTTGCAAGTGTCCATGTTCAAGATCCAAGGTGCGTGAGCACAACTGTAACGTGCAAAGCAATCTATCCGCAGAGGCCAATGAGATATGAATCCCAATCTATACACAGGTAAGACAATCCACACTATTCAATCAATTGCGCCCAAGTCTCTCCTCTAGATCCTCCGTGAGCTGATAGGCAGGAAGATACTGTCCGTCAGCCTGAGCCCCAGTCCGCAGTCTCGGATTAGGATGGGTATCAGATGTGCCACCAAGACTAGTATATCCCTCATCATAGAGCGAACAATACTTCAGATCCAGATGCCGAATGAACGCCCAAATCTCCGCATAATGCCAATCGATCACGGGATGCACGCGAACAAAATCAGGCCAGCCCCCATCCGTCCGATCAAAGTGCGTCAGCTGCGCACCGTGAGGATCCGTCCGTCGTGTACCAACAAATATCGCCCGAATCCCAGGGTGACGCGCCAGATAATCCTCAAAGCTCGACCGGAGCGTCGAATCTGGCGGCGCAGTCGTGTACTTTGTAATAGCGAGATGATAAGCTTCAGCAGAAGAGACGACGAAGTCTTCGACTGCATCGAAGGGATCAGGCGGGAGCGCATAGATCGCCGGGATGACCGTCGCAGCGGCTATTTGGGCCTCGGCTTCGAGGTCTGCGGGGGAGGGGTTTGTATCATTGCGGGCGCGGGTTGGGTGCAACCCGGCCAGAAACAGAATTAGCAGGACTAGACAGTCCTTGCCGCCGTTGTAGGAGACTGAGAGTTCGGAGAGCTTGTATCGCTGCAGCGCGGTGCTGACTACTTCTAGCGAAATGCGCGTTTGTGCTTGCACAGAGGCTAGCAGCGTGTCCGGGGCATGGGGTTCGTTTAGGAAGGCTTGTACGCGGGCGTGGATTCGTGCGATGACGGTTGGGAGAGGGGGGATTGTTTCGTCGCTGGTTGAGTCATTGGGGAGTTGCTTGTTCGTGTGGGCTGTTCCATTCTGATTCGGCTCGGCTTCTTGATTGGAGGGGGTTGATGGTTTCAATGGTTCGGATGTTTCTGGTGACAGTTGTGGGAATGGCTTGAGATGATCTTGCGGCCGGTAAGGCGCATTCTTTGCTGTCGGTTCAGTCATGCTTGTGTTGGGGTGAGGTTGACAGAGCGAGGTTCGGGGCGGGGTGTGGGTTTCTCGGAGACACAACTTAATCCACTGCGGGGATATCACGCATGTCAAGTATATGTGTGCATATGTGTGTAGATATATCTGTACACCTACATAGGCAGTGTTCAACCTCGCCAGATGTAACAAAATTGGAATTTGGCCGGAACCCCCGCGTCTCCCCGCAGTTCCTCGGTGGAACTCGGTAGATTCTCGTGGATTTGGATATCGCGGATACACATGCGCATGTATAGTTCTTGATACAATTTACTGAATGCACCTTGAAAAATGCTTTGATTGCGGCCGTGGCCGTGACAATTCATACGAGTAGATCCCCAAACGCCAGCAACGCTCAGAAGAAAGAAAAAAAGAACGTCAAATCAGCCCAATACCTTCATCTTCTTCTTTTTCTTCTTCTCATCACCACCAGGTTTGCGCCCTTTCTGGAAATCCCGCCAGCTGCCAATGCGCTCTTCTCGCGTATCCTCCCACTTCTTGTCATTGTCGCGCTTCCGCTTGCGCGCTTCAAGCTCTTCCTCTTCCTTCCGTTGCTCACGACCTTCCTCCTGCAAGCGCGCCTTGAGTTGTCGCCGGCGTCGCGCTTCTTCTTCCAATAGCACTTTTACCGTCATCTTCCGCCACTCGACCTTGAATTCTTCGGTCTTCAGCTCGGGGGGAGTCGAGTGTATACTTGTGGTCGCGGATCAACAGGCGGCGCGCATCGGAGATACATTCGTCCAGGTATTCGCGTTGCTTCTCGTCTAGGAGAGCTGCCTGTGCTTTATTGAGTCGATCGAAGGCATCTGGAGCAGCGGGATTCTTGGTTTTATCGGGGTGAATCAGTAGCGAGATCTTGCGGTATTGGACTTTGATGTCTTTTTCCGTAACACCGGGTTGGAGGTCCAGGACGGCGTAACTGTAATGCGTTAATATCCGTAGAGAATATAGAAGGGCGTTGGTCTATTGCAGAGCTTCTGGAAGATTGGACTTACGAATCGAGGCTGAATGCCTTGCGAATGCGGTCGATCTCGACATCCTGTGTCGCGTGTCAGTCTGAGTATAGATGTATACCTTGTAGAGGGGCCCATACCTTGTTATACTCGGAGGCCTCTTTTTCTAGAGAGTCGAGGAAATCCTGGTCGTCGTCCGACATATTGCCTTCTGCGGATTCTTTTGATGTGGAAATGTTCCTGGCGCTCATGAGATTGAGACCCCAAATAAGTTATTTGATAAGACTGCGGGCTTATCAGCCGCTGAGTCAGCGCGAAATCGCGCGCAGGACCTACAGGGAGGATTAAGCTCGCAGTTAGGAACACATAACAATAGTCGTCCGCTTATGTCTCTCCTTGATGAGACTTTATTAGAACACATGTAGTGGGCCCAAAAGAATATCAGATATTCCATGTAAGACAGGACTACCAATAAGCTGAAGATATCAAAAGATCTATAGATCTCATATGTACCTGGTTAGTTCCTCACCGCTTTACCTACCGCCTTCGTTTTTCGTCCCCAAGAAGAAAAAAAAGATGTTTTCACCGCCCGCTAACATTCAAGATTCAACTCAAACCACATCATGGCGCCGCGAGCAGTCAAAGGGAAGTCAAAGACTCACCAGGATACAGGGCGGGTCTTGAAAAGAAAGCGTGGTGAGGATAGCTTAGCTACCCTCGTCAAACAGGTCGAGGACCTCGATCTCAAAGCTCCCGTCAAAAACTTCTCCGATCTCCCACTCTCCGAACCAACAGCCAAGGGTCTTTCAGCATCTCATTTCAAAACCCTGACCGATATTCAATCGCGTGCTATCAACCATGCATTCAAAGGGCGCGATATCCTTGGTGCCGCCAAAACCGGTAGCGGAAAGACCCTCGCCTTTCTAGTACCCATTCTCGAGAATCTCTATCGCAAGAAGTGGACCGAGTTGGATGGCCTCGGCGCACTCGTCCTTTCACCTACACGTGAACTCGCGATTCAAATTTTTGAGGTGCTTCGCAAGATCGGAAGATACCACAATTTCTCTGCTGGATTGATTATCGGCGGAAAGAGTCTGCGCGAGGAACAAGATCGTCTGGGACGTATGAACATCCTAGTTTGCACACCTGGTCGCATGTTGCAACATTTGGATCAGACGGCTATGTTTGAGACAAATAACTTGCAGATGCTGGTGCTGGACGAAGCCGATCGTATCATGGACATGGGTTTCCAGAAGACCGTGGACGCTATCCTCGACCATCTCCCCAAACAGCGCCAGACTATGCTATTCAGTGCCACACAGACCAAGAAGGTCGGCGATTTGGCTCGTTTGAGTCTGCAGGAACCCGAATATGTCTCAGTTCACGAAGCAGCCGCCTCTGCCACTCCCTCAACTCTCCAACAACACTACACCGTTACTCCACTCCCGCAGAAGCTTGATACCCTTTGGAGTTTCATTCGCAGCAACCTCAAATCTAAGACAGTGGTCTTCTTGTCATCGGGCAAGCAAGTTCGCTACGTATACGAATCACTAAGACAATTGCAGCCTGGTATTTCTTTGCTCCATCTGCACGGGCGACAGAAACAGGGAGGACGACTGGATATCACCACGAAGTTCTCTCAGGCCCAACATGCTGTTCTTTTCGCTACTGATGTTGTTGCTCGTGGTCTGGATTTCCCTGCTGTCGATTGGGTTATCCAGATGGACTGCCCCGAAGATGCCGATACCTACATTCATCGTGTCGGACGGACGGCTCGTTACGAGCGTGTTGGTCGTGCTGTGCTCTTCCTAGACCCTAGCGAGGAGAAGGGATTCCTTAAGCAGCTTGAGCACAAGAAGGTACCAATTGAGAAGATCAACATCAAATCGAACAAGCAGCAGAGTGTGAAGAATCAGCTGCAAAACATGTGCTTCAAGGATCCAGAGCTGAAGTATCTGGGCCAGAAAGCTTTCATCTCCTACGTCAAGTCGATTTACGTGCAAAAGGACAAGGAGACCTTTAAGATCAAGGAACTTCCCTTGGAAGAGTATGCAGCCAGTCTGGGTCTTCCCGGTGCTCCACGTATTAAGTTTATCAAGGGTGACAATGCGAAGGAGCGCAAGAACGAATCCTGGAGAATGGCACACATGTCTGGCGATGACGACTCAGAAACAGAGAAGAAGAAGGACGAGAAGGAGGTGCGGACACGGTACGATCGTATGTTCGAGCGACGCAACCAGGGCGTGCTGGCAGAGCACTACTCGAAGCTCATCAACGACGATGGCACGATGGTGGCTACCGACGCCCCCAAGGATGCCGGTGCAGAGATCGACGACGAGGCCGACGAGGATGCCGACTTCCTCTCAGTCAAGCGCCGCTTCGCCGCAGGCGACGCAGAGCTCGGCGAGGACAGCGATTCTTCCGACTCGGAGGATTCCGATGCCGAGCCAAAGACCAAAGACGCCAAGGGCGTCAAGATGGTCCACTTGGACGGCCAGGACCCACTACTCATCGACTCGAAGCGACGCGAGAAGCTGCTCAAGTCGAAGAAGAAGCTCCTCAAGTTCAAGGGCAAGGGTACAAAATTGGTCTACGACGACGAGGGCAATGCCCACGAGGTGTACGAAATGGAAGACGAAGAGGCGTTCAAGGCCCGCGGCGACGCCAACGCCCAGCGCGAGAAGTTCCTCGAGGGCGAGACGGAGCGCACACGCCAGGCCGATATCGAGGACAAGGAGGTTATGCGCGAGAAGCGCCGCGAGAAGAAGGAGAAGCGCAAGGCGCGCGAGCGTGCCGAGGCCGAGGCCGATATGTCGGAGGAGGAAGGCGGTCTGTCGCATCTCCCCCATGTGCCTTTCGAGATCCCTGGCTCCGATTCAGACTCTGCTTCCGAGCGCGACGAGCCCCGGCCCAGCAAGAAACAGCGTGTTTCTTTTGCCGAGCCGGACAGCGACGACGACAAGCCCAAGAGCAAGAAGAGCCAGGCTTCTGTCAAGCCTATCGAGACTCTGGGAGATCTGGAGGCTTTGGCCAGTGGGTTGCTTGGTTAATGTACATTTCATGGATTGTTTCATGGGTTGGTGAGGTCTTGTATGGCGTATATTTTCCAACCAAAAAAATCTCTTTCCGAGGTTTAAAAGCATAGTGAATATGAAAGCGATAATTTTTAGACATGTATAGCATATAGCATTTTACACATATTGGAACATAGATGTCTAAATAAGCTCTACAAGCCATGTGTCTAAAACACATGTGCACCTATCAAACTATCAAATCGGCACTCCAACCCCAAATTGGCATGTGGGGAGCGAATTTCCTTGACACATCAGCGTAGCATTCGCACGGCTCGGCCCCATCCACTCATCGATGGCTTCAATCACGCCATCGGGGAATCAAAGTCTTCTTGTGGGCTTTTTTTCCTTCTTTGTGTCTATGTTGTATCTTTATTTTGAGTGTTCAGGGTCCATGTATCAAATATAATTTGGTGCAACTAGTTACCAAGTGTGGGTCACGCGACTTAGGGCTGGAACATCTTAGTAGTACGTACCAGGAACAGGTGAGTGGTGACATTGCATGAACAGCTTTTGTTTTGTTTTTTTTTCTGCATCTATGATATATTGTACTAACATAAAGTTAGAGGATACTTTCGTATCCATCTCGATCTCCGCATCATGGCCGATATCGAGAAACAGCCGGGAGCAGAGCCCTCCAAGGCCCCAGGCACAACAGGCGATGATTACCAGACAACCCCATTTGTCAACGCAGACAAGCTGGCTCGCCGCTTGTCTGGGCGTCAGGTGCAGATGATCGCTATTGGCGGTACTATCGGTACTGGTTTGTTCCTCGGAACGGGATCGTCACTCGCTAAGGGTGGGCCTGCTTCAACGCTTATTGCATACGCTATCTGTGGTGGTATCGTCTTTATCACTATGCTGTGTCTTGGTGAGATGGCGGCTTTTATGCCTGTTGCTGGATCTTTCTGTACTTATGCTGGGTGAGTATTACTTGAGTTTTTTTTTTTTTTTTTTGACCGGATGGTTACTGACTTGTTTTATAGTCGCTTCGTCGATGATGCGCTTGGATTCGCATTGACTTGGAATTATTGGTTTAATGATGCTGTTTCTACTGCATCGGATATCATTGCTTTGCAGCTTTTGTTGCAATATTGGACTGATAATTTCCCCGGTTGGGCAATCAGTCTAATCTTTTTGGTTGTTGTCATTGCATTGAACGTCTTATCCGTGAAGGTTTATGGCGAGGTATGTGTAGATGAGTTCCACTCTGTTGCACTTGATCTGACCGCTCCTATCTAGGTTGAATATTGGTTGAGTTTACTCAAAGTCATCACCATTGTTGTGAGTGTCATCTCTTACAAAATATCCGCACGACTAGCTAATTTGCTTTCTAGATCTTCATCATTCTTGGTATTGCTGTGAACTGTGGTGGAAATACAGACCACGAATACATCGGCGGCAAAAATTGGCATAAAGGCGATGCACCCTTCGTCGGTGGAATCGGCGGCTTTGCATCAGTATTCGTTACAGCCTCCTTCGCATAGTATGTAACCCCATCTCATCATTGCATCTGTTAAACGAGCTTTATTCTAACCTTAAAACAGCGGCGGTACCGAATCCATTGCCATCACAGCCGGTGAAACAAAAAGTCCTGCGAAAACAATGCCAAAAGTCGTCCGCAACGTCTTCTGGCGTATTCTTCTTTTCTACCTCCTGTCAATCCTCATCGTCGGCCTCAATGTACCATATGACTACCCCGGTCTCTCAGATGGTGACACAAAGACCAGCCCGTTCACAATCGTCTTCCAGCAAGCCGGCTCCGCAGTCGCTGGCAGCTTCATCAACGCCGTCATCATGACCTCTGTCATTTCAGCTGCGAACCATGCCCTCTTTGCCGGGTCTCGGCTTCTATTCACTCTTGCTGTCGATGGGTATGCGCCCAAGTTCTTCGGTCAGCTCAACCGTTTCCATGTTCCGTGGGTGGCTGTCCTCGCGACATCCGTGATCAGCGGTCTATGCTTCGGTGCCAGCTATATCGGTGCTGGACAGTTGTGGTCTTGGCTGCAGAATATCGTCGGTGTCTCAAACCAGCTCTCGTGGATTTGTATCGGTCTTGCTTCTCTGCGATTCCGCTCGGCGATCCGGGCTCAGGGTATTGAGCATCTTCTTCCTTTCAAGAACTGGACCTATCCGTATGGTCCAATCTTTGCTGTTGGGCTTAATATTGTTCTTGTTCTTGTTCAAGGGTGGAAGTGCTTCAGTCCGCACTTCAAGAGGGTCGATTTCGTCTCGTTCTATATTGAAATTCCGGTCATGATTTTCATGTTCCTGGCTTGGAAGTTGATTAAGAGAACTAGCTTTGTCAGGAAGTCTAATATGGATTTGAGGACGGATCGCTATGATCCTTCTCAGGAGGATGGGCCCGAGGGTCTGGTTACGGAGAAGAAGACGGGTGCTTGGGGTAAAGCTCAACGGTTTGGGCAATGGTTGTTCTTCTAGTTTTGATACTTCTTTGTTTTCCTATGATACCTCCTGTTCCATAATGCCTATTACCATACCCAACATATATTTACTGTTTCTCTCGTTATTTTACAGCAACGTTAGATATCGTCTGGCCACTATAATCGTGGGTTACGGGGTATGGAGCTGCATTCGATAGTTTTCAGGCTACCTACCGTGTTGACAGTGAGACCACAATTAAGTAAAACTTTCAATCAATGAAACTACCTTTCCAAAATATTCCTCCAAATAATACGACTAGATTAGCAGAGAGTTCCACATCTGCCAATAGCGAAGACATTCTGGAACACCAATTCAACAAACTTCAAATCTCGTTTCTTTCCCTTCTTGGACTAGGTATAACAGCTCTTCTATTCGACTAAGCTGTTCCGGGGTAAGCCTCTAGCAACTTTTGAAGCTGCGTACCCAGCGGTGTATAAGCTGTTCCAATGCGGTCCACACACGATCCAGCTGCTGCTTTGACTTGAGTTGTGTAGTTCTGTATTGCTTGTTAGAGCATAACCGAGAAGCATTTATTTATTTATTACCTCTAAAGCGTACTGCGCCTGTAAGATATACCTATGCATCTTGACAGCATTATCGCCGTGTCCATTTTTCTCGTAGAAAGTGCGTCCATCGGCTACGTGGAGGTAACCCAGCTGGGATGTCGCGAACTGAATGTGTAGAAAGAGAATATATGTTAAGGCGATGGCCAACACAGAAGGTCAGGGTTCAACTAACCTTTTCATAAGCACTGCAAATCGCGGTCTGTTCTTCCGGGGTCGTATTGAAAGTGCACTGCAAATCCTCATTGAGATGCTTGGTTTGGCTTTCGAAGTTCTTGAAGATAGGCTGGCTCAGAGGCGTAATTAGTTTGCTAGAGCCGTTATATAGAAGATGTGGTTCTAAACATGTGTTCAAACTCACCGCAGAAGGATCAATGTTGTCATCTGAAGAATCGGTTACGGACTGCATCTTGTCTGCATAATGCTCGACTGCAGTTAGTGAGTTGAGAACATTGTCTGCGGTGCATGTGTTCTGGCAAATTGAAAGGCCGACGAAGGCGAAAACGGTGGGGACTGTCACAAAGACCTTCATGGTTGTTAAGATAATGAGTTAAAGATATAAAGTGTTAGAAATGTTTTGTTTTGCAGGTCGATGGGATGGAAGGTTGAGTGAAGGTAGAAATGATCCGCACTATACTGGCTTCTTATAACCCGCCATTCCTCAACACAGGGAATGGGCTATGTTGATGAAGCGGGCGTTTCCCGGTTAAAGAAAAATGCACTTCCATGGCTCTTTTGTCGTCATTCAAATCTATCTCGTATATGTGAAGTAAATCTCTGAACAGTGGTTCCCAATTCTTCTTGGATCGATAGTGATCCCGATGTCAAATTTAAGCCGAAAAAAAACGAATATCCTTGTTGTTATTTCAATCTCAGGGTCTATGCAGTGGGAGGTCTCTCGGCCATCCTTTTAAAGTAACTGACATTTCGAATTCTCGTTGGATGTAAATCTTCCACGCCGGGAGTTGCACACCCAGGACCAGGCTACCCAGTGAAAATATATATATTCGCCTCCACAATCTGTAACGTAGGACTCGGAACAATAGGGGCTCATTTCTTTGGCCCTATACCCCCGACACTATTACTTCACATTTATTTTCCGGCAATCCGCCCCGCAATTGGCATCGAATGACCCTAGAGTGCAGCCATCGCCTAGATGGTTCCTACAGGTCTCACCTTTGTATTAGCTATTTGCTTCATAACACCGCAACGCTAACCTTGAAAGCAATCCTCCGTTTTGCAGTAGCTTATGTCACCGATCTATGGATCTTTCAGTCGGCATTCGCGCCGATGCCACTTGGAATAGCATGGTATGGCAGTTTCATTGTAGGCTAAACCAGATGGATATAATGTAACCAAAAGGTTTTAACCGTGAGATCCCTGATCGACGCACTTTTACAGACATGGGGCTCAGCCATTCCTACGTGATACCAATTTTCCAATTTTCATGGCAGCTTTCCGTAACATCTTACTTGGCTCCTGACGTTATGGAAAGACAGCAGCATCGACCACATACTTCGGGAGGGAATGGAGTAGTTACTGGGAGCATAGGCCATCAGTAAAAATGAGGAAAAAGACAAAAAGGAAAACTCCGATAGGGGGAATCGAACCCCCGGCTGCCGTGTGAGAGACGGCGATGTTAGCCACTACACCATATCGGATATTGGATGGTGATTGCTTGAGATTTAGCCTAGACCTGTTTAGCTTAGCGCCCTTTAATGTCATTATGCCTTCCCGTACGTGGTTCTAGGTTTTAGATGCTCGCCAATCGGGCTGTTGCCAGAAAATTAAAAGGTTATAGCCTTTTTTTTTACCGCCTTCGTATATACTTAAAAAGAGCATCCAAAAGACCACCCAAAAGATATAACAAGGCATAAGCGGCCGACTATTCTTGTAACTAGTGGGTGGTTGAATTAACAAGTGCTAAGGCTACGCACGATCGCGACTTCCTAGATCCGAATATCGAACCAAATCTTTCTATCCGCACTACATTCGACCGAAACATTGATTCACTAGCCGTCAAAATGGTATTTCACGAACACGAAGAGCTCTCTGCTGCTGTCGATACGGCTATTGGGGATGCGTTGGATCCGACGAAGAGCTCTCTGCTGCTTTCGATACGGCTATTGGGGATGCGTTGGATCCGATGGGCTCAAAAAATTCAATCTACCGCTACCGCAGCACCACGTTTACTGTGGCCAACGGCTCTAAGGAACCAGATACGGCGTGGGGCCCAAGAAGACCACCACCTGGAAGCCCGCGAGGACCAACTGTGGTAGCTGGGCTGCGTTTGTGGAGGAATTCAGGGATGCCTGCATAGGTGCCAGGCCTTCATTCCAATCTACATCTTGGTGTAGATTCTGCCAATGGCGGAGCCAGATCTCCGCTGTTTGGTTGGAGCGTTCGGGTTGCGCATCTGCCGATGGATGGTATGTGGCGGTATAAGGGAGCTTTGTGCGGAGCGCCGTGAACAGACCCTTCCAGAAGCCCCCAACGAAGCGCTTGTCGCGATCTGAAATCCACACGACCGGCACTCCCCAGTCCCCCTTTGAAGATCGTGGAGGATGGCAGTTGCCCAGTCATATCCCTTCCAGGTTTTCTTCCCGGGCGTAGATCTGATGCGCTTTGTCGATTTGCAGGTGTAAATGGCCACGGCATCGAACCTTTTTGCTTCGGGAGTCCAGTTACGAAATTTTAGGGTGAACACCCCGGTGTCGTCAAAATCCCTGAAGAAAGATGGATGACGATCCCGCTGAAGCCTGGCTGGGAGTCTCGACTCGCCCATCGGTCCCAAGGACCGCGCCGTTATTGACCAAACGTTCCAACCGCTCCACGACCAAGGCAAGATGACCTACACAACTGAACACACGGCCACTGGCTTTCCCGTGTTCGTCGTATGGCGAACAGTGCAACGCCCAGGGCGTGAGCCCGAGCGTAAAGGCCGTTCGGTAGTGGATCTTCGGCCATTGAACAATCACCGAGACGTACGCCAAGTTGCTTCGTGGTGCTGGCCGGTGGCTCGATCCAATTTATGGTCTCGCGAAGGTCGTACTAACCATAAAAGCAGACCGACGGCAGCCCAAGATTACCATCCAAAGATGGCAGTATGATAGTACCAAGGCAGAGATCGAAAATGTCCAACCCACCGAGATCATCGAAAGCAGTGAAGGTGACAAAGTCACAGTGACCGGTGGCCCACTTCTCATTCCCTTCCACCTTTTTTCCCCTTAGACCTGTAGAACCTCCTAGGGAGGACGCCATACTCATTGATGAGCAGGAGCTCAAGGAGATTGCCCAGTTAATCTGGGAAATTCAGTTCGCGGGTTGATGTCCAAACCATCGAGATCATCGAGAGCATTGGAGGTGACGAAGTCACAGTGAAACCCGCAGGCCAGCCACTACGTGGTGAACTTCATGCACCGAACAGGTCTCCTCCAACAGTTCCAGTATGTGACACCCGAGGACGACGACGAACCGATAGGCCTCGCGGCAATGGATCTACGTGTGGAAGACGATGGGTATTAGCCAATGACGATAAATGATGCTGTGAAACGAGAAACTCAGCCAAAGTCAACCAACATGCCAATCAACAACTGGCCATACCAACGTCACCATCAATTGAAACTGAGGCAGGGGAGGCGCAGAGAGATAGTGAAGTGAGAGAGAAATGAGAGATGGAAGGTGGGGTGGTTTGCACTCCACAACAATCATTATGTGTGACAATTTCTTACGTATGGGTTTGGATTTATGGATTAAGGGTTACAGGAATGGGCTGATTCCGCACTCTTTACAATTAGCATCTGTATACCTAGATCAAGGTGCTGATGTCAACTCCCGAGGCAGAGAATACGGGTGCACTCGTAGCCGCGTTGATCAAAGGTGATAAAAATATAGTGCAAATACTGCTAAATTCAGATGCTGAAAGCCAAAACGTAGTAGAACGAGGAAGAGAAGCTATCTAAGGGAAGAGGTCTGTCACCTCAGATCATCTGATATCCAATAATGCTCATTCCCTATAAGTGATTATGCCTGGCCATCATTTGGAGTATCCAAATCTCTGACATCTATTGGGCAAAAACTGTTAGCAAGAGAATCCTCTAAGCAAAGGGGGATTCTACCCACAATATTTACTGGTACCGTGCAGAAACCATCGTCTTGCCACCGCAAGTGCTTTCAGGTTTTGAGTAGGTGTGATTGGAATCATACCATAGTACTCTGGGGGGAGTGGGTCTCCCCCTAATTGCTTGCTTAGAGCAAAGTACATAAAAGTCTCAGGAAGAAAATTGACTTGACGAAACGCGGTAACCCAGAGCTGGCCGTCTGTATCAACTAGAAAATGTACTTTTGTAAGATCTGTATAACAGCATACCATTCTCTCGTGGCTGAAATCAATATGGTCTAGCTCTCGGTTAGGCATTTTATAGGCCTTCAGGACCTAAAAGATAAATCATGTTAGTTCTAAAACTATTTAGTCTTAAAGCTTGGGGATACAAACTCGATTAAGATGACCCTCTAGATCCTGGATAGAAGGGTAGTCAACGTCCGATATCTCATCACCCCAAAAGATTCTCATATGGATACACCCCCCGCCGACGGGACCGGTGCTATACCAAGGGGGACCTTGATAGAAACAAGATCAGAAATAGCCCTTGCTCTCTGTGTATCGGATGCAATATGGTCAGTTTGAATGAATTCCATAATCAGATATAGTCTATCTGATGCACCGAACACGGCATAAATCTCAGGAATACGGATACTAGCCGCACTTTCCCTAATCCGATCAAACAAAAATTGTTGATTTTTCCATTCGCAACGAGGGACGTCATATTTGATGAAAAACATTTTGCCATTGTGGATGTGGATGAAATGATTGTCCCGACCTCGTTTAGTGCAAAGCCTTTTAACCTGCTTTTTGCTAGGCAGGTCTGGGGCATTTGGAGAAACAAAATCGACAATGTCACTCATATCGATCGAGAAGATGTATGGAGACGTGAGTGGAGGGAAAGGGAAATTTGCGGTGTCACTGTAGGTATGACGAACTATATACATAAGTGGACTAACTGGGTACCTAGTCCGTGTTAGGTTTATTCCAGGTTTAGACCGGAAAATATTTAGAATTCGTCCAGTTCGCTCCAAAACTTGCTCTTCCAAAATCCTGCTCCCGTATCTTGTTCTCTAGGATGATGTAAGAACCCCAACCCGTGACACCTACGTGTTGAATTATTCCAGCTAAAATCTAGGGATCTATACTGTTAGGACGGATTTAATTATTGATCAAGATCGCATTAAACGACATTTCTCTCATTTTCTTTCTGGTCGGCCATTCCGAACGGCTCGAACCATGGCAACCTCCGACCGAGACAATGCGTTGAAGCATTTCCACTGCATCGGAATAGTTGGTGCTGGGAATATGGGCACCCAGATGGCTATCGCTTTCTCAGAATTGGGTCTTAAAGTTTCTTCCTGGGATGCCAATCAACAGAACATCGACGAGCTCCAGGACTGGTCGCGAAACAATCAAAGCAAAGGTGGAATCACGGGATTTTACGACATCAATCAGTTTGTCAGAAGCTTGGAGAAGCAAGGACGCAAATTGTTCCTCTTCTCCATTTCGCACGGTAACCCGGCAGAGTCTGTGTTGGGTATGATCAAGAGCACCCTCAAAGATGGAGATATTGTCCTTGATGGGGGCAATGAAGATTATCAACGAACGCAGAAAAGACAGGAAGAATGTGAAAAAATTGGCGTTCACTGGATCGGCATGGGGGTTTCAGGCGGCTACCAGGCAGCTCGTCGTGGTCCAAGTCTGTCTCCAGGCGGGGATGCCCAAGCAATAGAGAGTGTGATGCCATTACTCGAGCTTTACGCAGCGAAAGACCACCAAGGCAATCCATGCGTGGCTCGAATTGGTCCCGGTGGCTCAGGCCACTATGTGAAGATGGTTCACAATGGGATTGAGGGGGGCATGTTATCAGCTTTGGCTGAGGCCTGGTCTTTCCTCCACTATGGCTTGGAACTCGACTACGACACCATCGCAAATATCTTTAGCCAGTGGAATGGCGGCGGCGAATTACGAGGCACCTACCTCCTCGATATAGCGGTCGACATGCTGCGCGCCAAGACCGCTTCTGGCAGGTCAAATGGAGGAAATGACCGGAAACAACATTATGTCCTCGATGAAGTCCTTGATAAAGTTGTCCAGGATGACGATGATACGGAAGGTACACCATATTGGAACATCATGGAGTCAGCTTCTCGGCATATATCGACACCTACACTTGCCACGGCACATTACCTGCGCATTGCAAGCGGGAACCGAGCAGAACGGCTGCTGGCGGCTAAGAAGCTTCAAATTCCAGGGCCCAAACCAATCCAGGGAATCGTGGACAAAGGCACTATCATCGAGCACTTGCGCTGTGCCATATACTGCTGTTTTCTAGCCTCGTTCTGTCAGGGCCTAGAAATGATTGCACGAGCTTCCGATGACGAGGATTGGGGCATCAACCTACGCCAATGCCTTCGAGTTTGGCGTGGAGGCTGCATCATCCAAGCAGATGGAATAGCCGATCTATTGGAGCCTGTGTTATCAGCGGATCATCACTGGACAAACTTGAAGCATGCCGACGAAGTTGCAGGGGAGCTGCACCGCACTTTCTGCTCCTTAAAAGAGATCGTAGTACAGGGAACCTTGTCTGACCAATATCTTCCCGCGATGTCTGCTTCTCTCGAGTATTTGAAATATGCAGGTGGCACAGTACTACCAACCAAATTTATGGAAGGGCAAATGGATTTCTTTGGAGCCCACGGCTACAATAAGCCTGGCGTGCCTGGAGAGGATCCAGGGCCCGTTGGGAAAGGGCCTCATCACTACGAATGGCGGCCAGCCAAGGAATAATTTGTGGAGATGGTGCCAGTGATCGCAATCTTCACTATATTTTATGGCAGTGCCCAGGTGTTGGGCTGGGCATTGTAATTTAAACATTGCGGTCGCAAGATCGCCAATTGGGGCTCTGATATGATTGCTTGCTTGTTTCATCCAAGAAATTATTCATACTCTTAAGTGTCTATTGTTCAAAATCATTAGGATTGGGTTCCATAAATTCCTATTCAATTAGGTTGACATAAAACACCCATCGTCATATGGTTGAATATGTACATACGCGTAGAAAGCAAAGCCAAATTCAGGAGTATGACGGGATCATCATTCTGGACTGATCATGACCGAACTAACTCCAAAAACTAGGCCGCAGAATCAAGTTTTAAAACATCACTATTCCGGAGTTCTGATATATATATTGTAATATGAATCTTGGCATGAATGCGAGATCCTGTTTATACCAACATGGATGACGGAAGATCAACGTAATGGGTTTGTATATCACCACTGGCCTAGCTAAATGCTACAGAATATTCGACGATTGAAACACCCAATTTATATATATTACGAACAACTTAATTACATACTTTCTACGATGGCGGACGGAGTATTGCAACTCGTTTGCGAATGCAAAGTAAGGCACTGCAACATACCTTGGCATGACTATGCTGGAAGAATCTAAACATCCGATTCTAGCACGACCCTTGGGGCAAACAAGGCGAAAGCTCACTCGCTGGGCGGCTTTGGTCGCATATGCCTGACGCGGAAAAGCTCGACGCCTCAGAAACATACTCTGAAGTGAGTGATTTTCCTTCCATATGTACCCAGTGGTCCAATGGCATTAATATCATGCAGATGTGGATGGGTACATATCCTTCTGTGCCATCTAGGATCCGTTCTACTGGGAAGCTCCTCTCTGAGCATCTTAAGGATAATCCCGATCTTGTTGGACAGTCAGTTTGCGATAGATACGGGCCTGACATTCCATTTCTGCCCAAGGTGAAATACGAAAGACAATGTAATCAATGTGACAATAACACTAACTAGGACTAGGTACTCTCCTTTGCTAAAGCGCTTCCACTTCAAATCCATCCAGACAAAAGCCTTGCCGAGCGTTTGCATGCGAGGGACCCCAAAAAGTTTGGCGACACCAATCATAAGCCCGAGATCGCTATCGCTCTATCACGATTCGAGCTTTTTGTTGGATTCAAACCCCTAGACAAAATTGCAGAGCTCATGCGATTGGAGCCATTGGAGCATCTTGTGCCAGCAGATAAGAGCTTTGATGACGGAGCTCTACGACAACTATGCGAAACATTGTTGACCTTGCCTCCGGACACCGTATCAGAGATTATCACAAAAATACAAGATGTATCTTTGTCTGAGTTTGGAGACAATGAGATTGTTCCATCACTCCTTGATCGACTCAGCAAGCAATATTCAACCCTCGACAACGGGAACTTGATCGCGGCTCTTCTAATGAACTACATGGTTCTGGAGCCTGGAGAAGCTGTCTGTGTTCCAGCTGACGGCATCCACGCGTGGTTTTCGGGGGACATTATCGAGTGCATGGCGCGCTCTGACAACGTTCTGAACACGGGCTTCTGTCCACGCGCTGACCGTGATGATGTCGAGTTGTTTACACAGGCCCTTACATTCAAACCACATGGCCCAGAAGAATCTCTCCTCGAACGGAAAAAGAGCCCCATTGGGCTGAAAGGAAGATCCAATGAATACGCCCCTCCATTTAGCGAGTTCAATGTCCTGGGTGTGACCTTGTCTCCCATGCAGGCCGAAAAACACCGGGTACTTGAAAGTCCTAGTATCTTAGTTGTGACTCAGGGCTCTGGAAAGATGAGTGTCAGTGATGGAACAGTCTATAATATTGGGGAGGGGCATGTCTATTTTGCGGCAAAGGACGCTGAGTTGGAATTTTCAACAAAGACGGAGTTGACATTGTATCGAGCATATGCCACGTTCTGATGCAAATATGATATCCCTGGAACATCTTCCAGGAGTAGACCTACGATTGAGAGACTACAGTGTCATTATAGGCACCCACAGAGTTTGACTTCAATCTACAAATAGGCTTACCAGGTCTTTCCTTTTATTGAGTATTAAGTGCACATAGTAATTCTACACTTCTATATCAACGAAAAATCTAGTAACGTCACTTAATGTCGCGCTGTGAGCATGCGCCCGCCCAGTTACTATGAGATCGAATATTTCTTACTCAATTGCTTTGCACTTTATGATATCATGATGTGAATATTTTCCTCCTCTAGCGATTCTTTTCGGCACAGGTATTCGTTACCTTCAGTTAATTTGGTTTCAAACAATGAATTATACATTCGTCCTGCATTACCATCACTCATCCGTGCAATTTATTAATAACTTCTGCATGCTCTGCATGGCGCTCTTTGCATAAGCTTCTAAGTCATACTTCTTCCCCTTCCCTTCGGGCCCGCCATCGAAGATTTCCATAGAGAACCACCCACGGAATCCAGTCTTCAACACTGCTTTTGCCACATCTTCAATAGGCAGGTAACCGCCATCATACGGCATCGGCCTATAATCATGACTCCAGCGACCACGTGGTCTGAGTCCTTCAATAGTCTCATTCTTCAGCGGTGGAGAAACCTTGTACGCATCCGAGATCTGCAGCAGATATATTTTCTCAGGCGGTACGGTGTGAGCGAGCTCATCCATGCTAGTGGAGAAATTCTTTTGCAAAACATCATACGGTACCTCCTCGATAAGACCGGATCCCGTGGTTGGATCTGCCCACTCACTGCCCGCTGTCTGGAAGGTGTCTAAACACAATCCAACATTTGGGCGGTCGATGGCTGAGACGATCTTCCATACTTCTTTCCAGCCTGGTGCATGGGTTGACCAACACCAGTTCTCATAGGCTAGGCGGAAATTATGCTCCGCCAGCAAGTCGGCTAGTTCACGAAGATCGGAAACAATTGCTTCACGGGTGATTGATATTTTATCAGGTGGTGTATCCGTAGCTCCGACCTGATGAACTGGTTAGTCCATAATTTACATCGTGACGCGGATTAAATCATACCTGCAGCAAATCTGTCCCGAGAGCTTCCATAATCTCTATCCAACCCCTTGCTCTCGCAAAAGCATCTTCCCTTTCCGTTGACCCCTTAGGCCAGCCCTCAAAGTTGGCGAACGGTTGCAGCATCATGATAGTTAATGAATTGGCTTCGCAGAGCTCCCGGATTCTGTGGGCAACTATGACAAGTTCGGAAAAATTGTTTGATGAAATTGGTTGGCCTTGTAGATGTGCCGCATAGTCTAATATGTCGGGGAATGAAAGCTCGATCGAGGCGAACCCAGCTTTGCTAAGTGCTTCAAGTTTGCGGGGGAGGATATCACTGGGGCTGCAGCCAATTGAACAGGATGCATAGGCTAGAGGAATTGTCTGGACTGAGGTGGATGTGATTGATGCCATTCTGGGGCTGTTTAATATGATATGGAAGAAAGCGGAGAAAGGACTTTGTTGAACAATTACTCTGAACGATTATCGCAGGTCTCGTACATAAAGTGAATGTATATATTTTTATATCTATTTTTGTCGTGATACGGCTACTTTCGTCATCTGTATGTCATTTTTCTACATATTAATCGCTCCCTTCTTACCTGTTTCTCAATGTCAAAAGTCAACTGGTGCTAATTTAAACCAACTCCAGTCCTTTAATACTTCAATTTCAAGAATTATGAAGAGAGCGTTCAAAGTTGTGGCAAAATCGCTTTCTAATCCCACCCCCCCCAAAACAAATCAAAGCCTTCCAAGTTCACTAGCGATGATTAGAACATCTTTTTTCCTCCGATAAATCCATCGCCTCCCAAACCCCAACCCTGAGTCCAACCGCCTGGGGCCTTCCTTGCTTCTCGGATTTTCCAGAACAGCGAACCCTAGGAATCGTTAGCCTAGCAGAACCCCTCATCAGTTCAGACAGGTTGCAATACATCATATACCGCCCGTAGATCTTCTCTGTGTACTTTACTCTCCTTTTGGATCAAAAGCCAAGTTGATCCCCATTCAAATAAGGCTGCAAACCACTGCATAATTGTGAGCGTTCGAGTCGAGATTTACTAGCCATATTGAAGACTTACCCCAAAAGGATCAGCAACGCACCTGTGACCATGCATTAGCTGGAAAAGCTCTCGAAGTGACAGAGCTCCATCGCCATCTTTGTCCCATTTCGAGAACAAATTTTCGAAGAGTTGCGGTACAAAACGGCCCTCGGGATCGTAAACGCCACTATCCGAACCATGCTGATAGATGTTTAGTTCCACCGTTCCTGTCTGCTTCAGCTTTAACGGTAACTCACCTTAGCTTTGTGAATGCTTGGTATATAAACACGGAACCATGGGTCAGGCAACCACGAATATGCTAAGCGTGTGGGGTAGGAGAAGTTGACGTTGATGATGAAGGTCGCAAGTATTGAGAAGAAAAGGTTGAATCCTAGCTCACGAAACCCATTGTAGGTATTCCAGGGGTAAATCATCCCGTCGCCATCGCGATCCCAGAAGAGGATGTGCTGCTGAAGGGGTGACTATAAATCATCAGTATTAGCACAAGGGCGATGGGCCTTGATGGCACCATAGTTCTCATACATACATAACCGTCACATTTTCTGGCCCATTCAAGGTCACCCTCCGGTTTTTCCACAGATACCGCTGCGTTGGCTCGCGCAACACCAGGGTTTTCTATGGCGTTAGCAAGGAAGACTGCTGGGAGCCGCTCGCTGGTGATGTAGCTCTGATCAGCAATTATCACCGTCTCATTGTTCTCTTCTGCAGCCTTGATATATGGCTTTCTCTCGCGGGCTTCTAAGATATGTGTGGTTGGTTCGGGCATGACGATTTTATAGAGGTAATCAGTAAAACTAATATGGTTCATAATATGGAATCAGCCTATATTTATTCATTGTAGCGCTTTTATAATCCATAGCGGACCCTCCACATAATTACGTAGGTCGCATGTGAATTGGATTAGCCTGCTTGAAACGACGTGACGTCATTGTCCTCCAAGCAGAAGCCAGGGATTACCCACATATATGAAAGAATGTGGTAGAATGGCTGTGGGGGTGTTATTCATAGAGACTTAATAGAGCAGGTGATATGGGGAATCATTCTGACTGTGGACGTCTGATGTGTGCATAACTGGGTTGCAATTTTCTTATATGCTCCCACACAGCTCCACCGCCTTGTAGGCGCGACTCACCTCCTACGAGCCGAATACTGAAATTGCATCAAAAGCATAAGCTTGCTGTTCGGTACAATAGCAGGAGGGCGCTCGTACAAGAAATGCCACATAGACTCTACCGGCATGCTCATGCCTGCGTAGAAATGAGGGTCCATGAAAAATGACATGTCCATTCTCATCCAGCCAGCATCCGCGCAGCCTTCAATAGCCTCCTCCACTTGATTCTGCGGCTGTTCGGGATTCTTCTGTGCGGCAAGGTTGAGATTTCCAGAGCGGTCTTGACTCGACGAAAAGCCATCGACAAAGTTGGCATGACCCGAACTTTCAGAACCACAGCTGCGCAATGCATCCTCGTCAACTTCGAAGAAGAATCGGTATCTTGCAACGGGCTCATTGTCATATAGGAGCTTCTGATCAGCGCGTGGGTTCTCAGCCGAGAAGCTATCAGCCACCCATTCTTGGAAGTGGGCCCGTAGATCCTCCTTGGAAGCTCCATCGAACTTTGCCTTGTCTTCGATGAAGATAAATTTGAGTTTGTCAAACATGGCTTCATTGATTTCTGATCGGGGGTCATCGTTGATGATTGAGCGCACTGAAATGGCGACCTTTTGCTTAAAGATATCCCAGGCTTCGTCGTCTTTGTATGTGGTCCGGTAGAAAACCCAGCCCCATTTTTCGATTTTTCGATCTTTAAGCTCGTACAGTATGGCTTCCAATGAAATCCATTTATATCTTAAGAGTAGGTGAGGAATGAAAGCTTCGTCGTGATGTTGAAGGGAGAGGAAATTTGGGGAGGCCTAATCTGCTTTGGGACGGAATAGCGCGTGGATTGGAGTGCACAGAAAGAAATGGGCAAGCGGGAAGTAGATGACCAAGCGAAAGCCTAGTAATAACCCCTTTCATCGCCATCGAGTATAGAATCCTGTGGTTATTTGCGTTGTTGGGATGCATTTGATGGAAATATAGGGGATACAGTACCGCCTGAAACGGGAACTGCCAGGTGTCGGCCCCTGGGGCCGGATTTTCATCCACTAGTCCACATCCGCTCTAGCAAAGGCTTGATCGGGACATGTTGAGCTATAATAGGCACACAATTAATTACGTGAAAAGTTATTCCGAGAACAAATCGGAAGACAACATGTAGAGCGGTGGAAGTGAGTTCGAGCGGACTTGGAATATGCGTTATTCCACGTTATCAAAAGAGAAATCATTTGATGGAAATACAAAAACAGAGTTTAAAAGGGACTCAAGCTCAAAAAAGCATTAGCTATTTCAAGAACAAGCATCAAGCTGAGAAGTGCTTGTATCCTATGTCCTTGACAAAGGTCTGTTGCCAAGGACCCTGGAACTTGTGCTCAGCAAGCTCAGCATAAAATCTCCCATGTGCCTCTCCATTGAGCTCATAGTATGCAGGAGCTCCATCAACCTTTCGCTCATCTGCATAATAGAATCTGCCTTAGGTCAATTTCGAACCTGTTCTAGCCGAAGAAGAAAACACTTACTTGAAGCCTTGATTAGAGTACGCGGCAGCAGCAGAGCGGATGATGTGGGCCGTTGCAGATTTACCCACACCAAGATCTAGAAGGCTTGCAATAGGGGACGAGTTGAGTATATTACCAGTGTAGATGAATGTCTTAGACCGGTGGTCAGGGAGTTGCTCGAAGCCTAAAGCCGCCTGTTGTGCAGCGACAAATGCACTGGTCGTGTTGATTTGAAAGTCTCGATTGAAGTCAGCCAATGGAAGAGAGAAAGGGTTCTCTGGATTGTTTGAAGTCGTCGCAGCAGCTTCCGGGATGTCAGCGGGTTTTCAGTAAATGGCTTCCATGAAGAACATGCTTACCATTGTAAACAACAACACTCGGCAGACCAAGGGATCCTTTGACCTTCGAAAATATGTCCTTCACGGAATGAGGATCGGACAGATCGGCGGAAATATAGACTTGGTCATCATTGCTATCTTCTTCCTTGAGGCTTCTAGATGCAAGGGCAACTTTGTAGCCCTTTGCGGCAAAGGCCCGAGCCACATGCTGCCCGATATTCGGGCCCGATCCAAGAATGAGAATAACTGGAGATGTGTTAGCCATACTTGACTTTGTATGAACTGATAAAAGCAACTAATATTCAGGAAGACATGAGTCTCCTTATAACTATGAGCTTCAATGGTCAAACAGCAGCTCCCTGTGTATTATCAATCTGCGTGTTTGCTTTTGTTTGTGTTTGCTTGTGTTTGCTACCTAGTTTGTTTGAACTTTATTATGATCCCCCTTTGGAGCTGAGCGGCGAATTGGTTGTGTTTGCATCATATGCAGGTAGTATGTGGCGCGTAGGTTGTGTTTGCATCGTATGCAGGTAGTATGTGATGCGTGTGTTGATACCACCATATAGTATAAGGACCAATCAACATCGATGACAAACTGCAGATGATAAATCTCCCCGAGCCCCCGACGGTTGGTAATCGTTCCGGTTCACCTCCAGAGCTGCCCAGGTGGGCATAGCGCTTATGGCTCGGCGAGTAATGACGTAGATAGTCAATCTGGTTGGTAACCTCCGTATTTACCAGGGTGAGGCCTTCCTATTTAAATTGGGCTACGGAGTATAGATAATTGATATACTCAGGAAATATCTTATCAGATTAGTTTTCATCAATCACCACACAACTATGTCCTCAAATATTTTGATCACCGGTGCCGCCGGCTACATGTAAGGTTTATCTTACGGGAGTAACTATACATATCTGACCTTTTTTTTCATAGAGGAGGTTCCATAGTCGCAGACTTTCTGGCAAGAAAGACCACGTCAATTGATGTGGATCGGCTTATTGCTGCGGTTAGATCCAAAGATCAAGCTGATTCCTTATCGAAGTTGGGCATCCGTGTTATTCAGTTGGATCTGACGGATGAAGATACTGTGGTCAAAACCGTGCTATCACATAACAGTATGAACCCTCTCCAACTGTCTTCATGCCCGAGAAGAATTCACCAATAGCTTCCTAGTCAGCATCGTTATTCACACGGCAAGCTCTATAAATCCAAGCCTGGCGCTACACTTGATCACCGCGTTGAGCAAACAGGGTGAGGTGAGTGGGGAAAAAACATATTTCATACACGTAAGTACTATATATCTTGCTGCCCACATGATCCGTGAATAAATTGAATGACCCGGAGATAGACCTCGGGATTAGGTGCATTCTTCGAAAATACCGGTTGGCCAGCAGGACCGTTTAAAGACACAGATGCCGTGTTCGATACCGAGAAGGAATTGGCCGACTCCTCCCCTCTCCGAAAGGTAAGGATATGGTCTGCCTACATGGAGAATATTCTGAAAATCGTTGGTTCTCACACTCGACAGACTGATGTGGCTGTTATCGAGCATGCCGAAACACGAGGAGTAGGCTGTTTTGTTGTTGTACCTTCCCTAGTTTGTGAGTACCACAGGTCAAACAATCATATTAACCCCAGAAAAGACCAACGCTGACAATTCTTGTTAGATGGGAAGGGAAGTGGAGAATGGAATAAGCTGTCCGTAGTACTGCCTGTCTATGTCAAGGCCAGCATCTCGGGCCAGGCCGTTTATAAATTTCCCGAAGACACGGTAGGAGATGGGCTTTCCGGAAGCTCTCGGGTTGTCCATGAGACTGACTAACAAAAATTACAGAAAGTCTCAAGCGTGCACATTTCTGATTTGACTGCCCTCTACGGACGTATTATCGAGAACATCCTCCAGGGAGAGCCGCTTCCAACTGGCAGAGAAGGATATTACTTCGCACTGGCCCATTATCTCCATTTAGGAGAAGTCCTGGACCACTTAGCTATACAGCTAAAGGCTCGCGGTCTGATAACAGATTCAAAGACAAAGGTTTACCTCAATGATGAGGCTGCCGCGAGCTCCCTAGGCATTCCCGTGCCATTTGTGCGACCCTTGTGGAATTCGGGGTAGGTGTTGCACCCATCCTATGTTAAGACATCTTTATCTGATTCGGAATGCAGCGATAACATCATTGCTGAGATTCCGTACAAGATCGGGTGGAGACCGATGTGGAATAAGGAACGATTTCTCCAAAATATCGATGACGAGATCCAAGCTGTAGTAGAGCATGGAAAAGCGAAGAGCACTCTCATTGATTCTTTGTTTGAATTCGCTGCAGCACAACAGGATAAGGCCTGAGTGGCCTTCTTTGTTCTTGTTGGAGTGCCTCCTATGCATACACTGCATGTTGTTTGCCAGACTGAGCCTTTGCTTGGATGTTTCTTTGTTTAGATGATTCTTTGTTTGACAGGGGATATAGACCCTGGATTTCTAGGTTCTAATGAACAACGATTCCTCCTCTGCTTTTTCCCCTACGTAGTATCCACTACAAGAGTTCTTCTGACTCGTGGACATCCCCACCCTCCTCTGCCTTCAACTTTTCAAGATATACATTTACACTCCCTCTTTTATCGGAATCCTTCATCTATGGATGGTCTTGGAGATGACGAATATTCCCACCATACCATGCCATTCTCTGAAACACGTTATATTTCAATAGACGATGTAAGACTATTGAGATAGTTTGGAAAAATACTCTGTAGTGTCCAATGAGTTTCCAAGGAGTACCACAATTCATAGATCGATTAGTAATAGCCTATTAGTATAGCAAGATTACCCTATGCCTCGCGCTCTGTCTTCCTCTAGTATTATAAGTGTAAAGAATACTAGTTTCCAGGCTAGTCCTGTTGGTCAGGAAGGAATAAAGATGGGGGAGAAGCAACGTATTCGTATTCTCTAACTATGCAGAGACTAATCCTTACTAGGAGCAAGTTCCTTATAGGTCAGATTCTTCATGAATACTACACCGAATAATATATATAACGATGACAGCTACTAGGGTTATATATCACCATGCCATTCGTGGCTCTGCTAACCAAGTGGATCGAGGTGCAGGTCATCCAGACTTCCAAAAATTGGAAATGCATGAAACGCTTGGTAATGAGGAGGCCTGTATCGAGTAGTCGAGGTACCTAATTAGTCGGTACAAGATTGATACGCTATTACCGGAGATAGATCTAAAACTGGGTTATTTGATTATGTACCAACTTTTGTTTCTTCTTTCTATCTTTATGTGTTCCCGAAAAGGAAACTCATTATGATCCAGAAATAAACTATGGTATTCGTCGTAGACATCTGGTGTCTCCGTCCGTCGGTCTTCCGTGCAGGGGGGGGGGGGGGGCAGCACCCCGCTCTAGAAATCAGATTAACCGCCCCTTCGCCGCAAAATGCTACATGTAACCAGAGCGAGGTATTCCCAACGTGTTGAAACCAAAATTCAATCTCATTTCTCGTGCCTGGGACTTGATCAATTGCTGTGTCCTTCTTTACCCGTTATTAGTGTATAATTCAACTAAATTTCGCCGCACCTGCTTAGGGTTATCGCTGAGAATGGTCTTTGCGTATCAGAGTGATGTGACTCCATATTACTTAGTAACAAGCCAAGATGGGAGGGTGGAGAGCAGAGGACTTCCGCATAAGTGTGAAAATATTCGAAGCTGGTCGACTGGGTGAAGTCGCATTCTGTATTCGATACTGTGGAAAAGTAGCTTCAGTTATTACAAGGACGGGGAGCTAAATGAAAATTCCACTCAATGCACAGTAATGGATGAATCTCGAAGTAATCATGTATCATCCTAACTACTCTTGAGCCATGAGAATGGATACTAGGAGACCAGGCAGCAAGGTCCAGTTGAGCACGTGCTCGCACTGCACTAAAATGCATTTTACCAACAGACTAATTTCAAATTTCCCCCTAGCTACTCGCCCAAATCCCAACCTTCAGTGCAGAAATGATCAACGTTCTCACGGCCAACGCGGTTGACCTGCAGCAGCTACTCGAAGAGAAAAAGACAACGAGTGCTCATATCGTGGAAGATTACTTGGCACAAATCCATCGCTATGAGTCTACCCTCCATGCACTGATTTCGCCTGCCCCGCGGGACCAGGTCCTCGAGATCGCCAGGGCTCGGGATGAGGAGCGCCAGAAAGGGCAAATCCGGGGCCCATTTCATGGAATTCCCATAATCTTAAAAGACAGCTTTGTCACAGCGTCGGAGCTGGGCATGAGCACCACAGCTGGATCATATGCGTTCATTGGAGCCAAGGCGTCAAAGAACGGAGCTATCACTCAGCGGCTGATTGACGCTGGCATGGTTATCTTGGGAAAGGCTAATATGACTGTGAGTGGACGTTCGATTTTTTAGGGGATGTTATTGGATTGACCATTGTTCTAGGAATTCGCTGGCATGAAAATGACCATGATGATGCCCGGTTGGTCTGCTCACGGCGGTCAAACTCTGTCGCCGTATGTTGGAAAGATAGAGGATAATGAGAAGATACTTGGCCACTCGGTGAGTGCATAAAATTACAGATATTGTTCATTTGTACTGATACTAAGCAGGCTCCTGGGGGCTCATCCACTGGTTCTGCGGTCGCTGTAGCCGCCGGATTTAGCCCTCTTGCCATGGCCACTGAGACCATAGGTTCTATCGTGACCCCATCAACACGGGCCGGTCTTTATGCACTCAAGCCTACTACCGGGGCCCAGGATACTACTGGGCTATACACCATGACGGAATTCTTCGACAGCCCGGGCCCTATGGCAAAGTCAGCAGCTGATGTTCGTGTTCTTTCCGAAATTCTACTCGGTCGCCTGTTTACCTCCCCCAAATTGGGTTCCTGGGAAGGTCTTTCGGTGGGCTTCCTGGACCCAAATATTTGGACCTTATCAGTAGACCTTTGTACGCAATTTGAGGGGACAGCAGAGCAAATGGTACGTCACTCTCATTTCATCAAAACTTCCACAGCTCTAACAGTTGATTTTAGGTAGACGAGTACGAAGAGACAGTTTCCGCTCTACGAAGCGGAGGCTGTACTCTGAAATACCCAATCCATTGCAAAGATCCCTCAGTCTTACCAACTACTATATTGCCAATCGCATGTAGGTCGCTGCAGTCCGGGTATCATATGAAATTAGGATGACTAACCACTACTAGATTGGGATTTTAGGAATCTCTGCATCCCTAGATTTATTCGCTCTTTTCACGAGTGCTCTGTAACAAGCGTTGCAGATATCGTCGAGTTCAATGAAAAGAACAGTGAAAAAGCTCTTCCAGCTCGTAGGTTGACAGGAGGACACGCTCCCAAGATTTTACAATGAAGAGCTACTAACACAACGCAGCATTCGTCGAGCAGAATGATCTACAAGGGGCAATGGCCGCCACTGAAGAAAAGGAACAAATAGATGAACTGAAAAAAAGCCTTCGCAGGGCCGCGAGAGCTATTCTGGATGACCTATTTGACAAGGAAAAAATCAATATTCTGGCAGCTCCGGGAGACTCCCCGTTATGTGTTCATGCTTCTGCTGCAGGTAACACTCATCAATTGCACTTTTGAATCACCGTTGCTAATAGAATCAGGGTATCCTGTCGCCACAGTTCCAATAGGACAACTCCGCTACAATGGCCGGCCGTTCGGTCTATGTCTAGTGGCCAGAGCGGACGAGGAGGAGACACTATTGCGGTTCATGGCAGTGTACGAAAAGGTTGCTAAACCTCGTCCGGTTCCGAAATTTTGAATGAACGTGGTATAAACTAAAAGTAAAGATAATTGGCAAGATGAATACGAGATATTTATCTACGGGAATGGCCGGTAGTAGACCTCAGATAGGTATCGTTATGTTGTTAGTTGATCAGCCAAGATTGCAGAAACAGAGTGAAGCAGCTAGGGGGGTCGGTATTCGAAGCCGAATATTAAGCTTTAAGATCACTCGATTAATATATACATACATCGACGGAATATATATGGACTTGGGGGGCATCTACTGATGTGGCCTGTTTCTGTTGCATTTTCTTCCTACAAATCAATCAAGTCAAAGGCACCAGCTTTCAAACAATGGCTCAGCATCGTGCTGCGACTCCTACGAAACAGTCTAGGGATAACTAAAACGAAAGTGTTTATAGCACGATGAAAGCGTATAATTAGGAACAATGATCTGAAAGCTATATCTCAGAGAACGTATCTGAAGTTTGGGTTCTGCCAACTGGTTAGTAAAGCGACCCCAGAAAGGAATAAACGATAGTCACTAACCTCGAAATCGGTCAGATCTGCCCCAGCGCTCTGATCAATAGATGACTCTATCTGTCCCACAGCAGCAGCTGCGGCATCTCGCTGCTTGTTTCTGCGAGCCAGCACAAAACGCAGCAAAACAGCCAAAGCTGCTTGTGCAGATGAGCATGCCAGGATGAGCTTGACTCCAGTCTGGTATATGGGCGCTTCTTTTGCCAGAAACGCGTGGGGTCCGATGATATTGCCAGCACAGTATGCCAAAAACACGAAGGCAACACTGGTTGTACGTTTTGTATAACCACCCAGGTTTGTCGCTGGCATCTGCAAAGCCAGTACCAAAGAGCAGACGTAGGCGCCAATGATATAATAACCAAACAAAACGCCGACCTTGTACGTTTTATGGTCCAACTTCCATAAGAGGCTAGCACCAAGTATAGTTGGCATCAAGTAAACGAACATGACGACAGTTCGGAAGTTTTTGATTCGGGATGCAAGATATGTTCCTCCTAAGATATAGAAGACCTGGAATCCTCCAAAAGGAATACCCAAAGCGACAGCCGTGGCCGAGTCATCGGTCAACCCCTTGATAATTAGTTTGCCGAAGCTTGCGATCCCACCGTTCACAACCTCGTTCAAAAGAGTGAACAAGAACAAGATCCAAACTTGTGGATCTATCAAAGCTTCACGGATCTGATACCATTTGATCTGGTGATTGATGATACCGGTCTGACCGAGTCGACCGCGGCCAATGAGAAGGGCTTTTTCGTCCAGGGTGAAACGCTTGGAGGAGATAACGTCATCTGGGAGGAAGAGAAGCATCACAACTCCCCAGACGAGGGTAATGCCGCCCAGAATGAGATAGATAGCTCTCCATACGGCGATGGTGTCGATTTGTCCAATTCCATAGGTGAGAATGCCACCCACCATAGCCCCCAACCCGTTGCAGCTGTAGAACACACCAGCGCGGAAAGGTTGCTGAGCACGTGTGTACCACATTCCGACCATCAGCATGAAGCAAGGTGTGATAGGGGCTTCGAAGACTCCCAGAAGGAAGCGGCAGATAGCCATTCCGGTGAAGGAGGAGCAGGCGGCAGTAATCATAAGCATCGCTCCCCAGGCAATAATGTTTCCAGAAACGACTTTGGCAAGCTTTGTTTTCTGTGCAAGGATATTCCATGGGTATTCAGCGACAAGATATGCGAAATAAAAGATACTGGCAAGCCAGCTGTATTGGTCGCTTGACATATGCGTGGAAGAGAGAAGGTCGAACACCGCAGAGTAGGCGAGTGCTGATTTGTCGATATATTGAAGCATATATGTCCCGGAAAGTAAAGGCAACAAAACAAGATCTACTTTCCGGACCAGCGCCTTGTTGCGTGGCTCGTCATCCAGAAGTGCTTGGATAGCCTCTTGATTGAAACCATTTTGGCGGAGGAAGACCTCTCCTTCATCGAGATCCGTTACAGTGCCAATTTGCACATCTTTCTCGTTGATGATATCGTCCACGGGTGCTTTCTTGTCGATCTCCATGTTGATAATCCTATGAGTAATAGTGAATAGTAAACAAGAAGATGGGAATGATCCCCATATAGGGAACCAGATACCCCTCAAAGCCTATTAAGACATTTTCCCGTTATCTTTAGGGTTTTACTCCGCCAAGATAGGTGCCGTCCCCGCACGATATGACTTCCGAGGACATTTGAGCGGAGAGATAGCGATATCCAGGCTATACTCACGTTATAGTTATCTTACTCCCGACTCCACCCAAGATAGTCTCCCCCGCACGGTAGAACTTCGGCGTTACTTTTGAACGCCGGAAAGATAGCGACCGTCACGGTGCTATATCTTACCCCCGACCCCCCAACTTTTGTCTTGGTTTCCCTTGATTTATCATTGAACCGTGATAAGTCGATACATCATGACTGTTGATACCAAGCCTCCTTCCGTCACCCTGGTGCAAGGCCACGTGGTGGGGACCCAGCTCAATGACTCTTTCCCCCAACCCGTCGACGCCTTCTTGGGAGTCCCGTATGCCCTTCCTCCTGTAGGGGATCGACGTTTCAGACCAGCGAGCAGAGTTTCAAGCTCATCAGATACCATTGATGCGTCCAAGTATGGCCCTGCGGCTCCTGGAAAGGCACTTCTCTCTGGAGGACCGAAGCTCGTGCAGAGTGAAGACTGCTTGACAGCAAACATTTTTCGACCGGCTGGTAGCAAGGATACAGGCAAACTCCCTGTCGCAGTCTATATCCACGGTGGTGCTTTTAATCGGGGGTCGGCAACTATGCACAATACTGCGTCCATGGTGGCGTGGTCAGAACAGCCCTTCGTTGCCGTGAGCTTCGGTTATCGTATTGGAGCTCTTGGATTCCTGCCTTCGAGTCTGTCGCAGAAGGAGGGGTTGTTGAATCTCGGATTGCGTGATCAGGTGCATTTGTTTCAGTGGGTCCAAGAGAACATCGCCAATTTTGGTGGTGATCCTGCCAACGTCACTTTGTTTGGTCTTTCTGCCGGGGCGCATTCAGTAATTCTCCCCACTGAATTTTTCAAATTTTTCATTCTGACCAAAGTCTAGATTGGTCACCACCTCCTCGATTACGATCAGCATAAATCGCCATTGTTCCATCGTGTCATTATCGAGTCGGGAGCACCAACTTCCCGCGCTGTTCGCCCATATAACGCTAAGGTTCACGAGGACCAATTTGCAGACTTCCTCCAAGAAGTCGGTTGCCCAGCCGATCTAGCAGAAGCCGAAATCTTCCCATTCCTACGTTCACTCCCCAGCTTGACTGTTACAAATGCCCAAACAGCTGTTTTCGACAAGTACAACCCTTCCCTTCGGTGGGCATTCCAGCCCGTGATTGATGGAGACATTATTTCTCGCAAACCCCTCGAGGCATGGGAGTCAAAAGCATGGAATAAAGTACCCATCATGACCGGGTTCAATAGCAACGAGGGAACAATGTACGTCGACAAGAAAATGTCGGACGCCTCCCAGTTCCGCGAGTTCTGGCACAATCTTCTGCCCGAGCTCTCATCGTCTGATCTCGACACAATCGAAAAGCTGTATCCTGATCCCGCCGGTGATCCCACATCACCCTATGTTGAAACCAGACAGGGAGAAGGTCTCGGGCCTCAATATAAGCGTATTGAAGCTGCTTACGGACACTATGCGTATGTGGCACCAGTCCGCCAGACAGCACAATTTGCATCATCCCAAGGTGCTCCAGTTTACCTTTATCACTGGGCTCTACCTAGAACAATCGTGGGTCGAGCAAACCATGCCGATAATATGTACTACGAGACCTATAACAGTGCCATTACGGGGATTTCGGAATCCCAGAAAGAGTTGTCCGGCACACTTCATGCCTACTTGACTAGTTTCATTACAACCGGTAATCCCAATGCTATATCTGGTCAATATGGACAAAGACCAGAGTGGAAGCCCTTCCAGCCGACGGATACAAAGGTTATGATCTTTGGAGAGGGAAATGACGAATTGATCGGAGGTAACGTTGCTCCTCCCGCAAAATGTGTTGCGGATGACTGGGCGAGAAAGGAGACAGAATTTTGGTGGTCAAAGGTTCCGATTTCCCAGCTTGCTTGATTTATGTAGAACAGGGACATTGCATGTATAGACCTCAGCGACAAGGTCCGATTACTTCTGCTTGACCTTTTCCCTTTTGAAAACCACGTACTTGATGTCAACTGGAAGAAATCAGAAGTGTCTATCGAGCTTTCCACTACCCATTCACCGGCAATTAACCTCGGGGTAATTTTATCATTTCGCAATCTATTAATTGGTGATTTAACCCCTTAATATTTCTTCGCTATCTGATTGAGATAAGGAATACGACCGTTCCACCGTCGATAGCTCTATCTCAGGGCCTGGCTTGGATGGTATCGCAATCAATGTTGTAGAATCATTCCCATTTCCTGATAGCATCATCCCATCACTGTGCCTACTCAGTGATCTTCTATGCCTCCTTGGGTTATCTTGCCTAGCTCTATATCCTGCTCCAGGAGCTGACTCCCCTGTACGTGAGGGATTGTAGGACGAAGATTTCTTAAAAGGCCCGCTTGCTAGTTTGTATAGAAAGGGGAGATTCGCGCAAGCGATTCCACAAAGTGTATACAGATAGAATTCCAAGTGGAACACCAGTCCCTATTTTTCTTTCTATCAGTATGTGAATGTTAAAATCGTGAGGACATTTTATTTGGACGTACAAGTGAAGTCTGACGACCCTTGTGAGACAACGACAGTTAAGCGGGCAAGAGTAACGCCGCAGGTGCTATATATGTTAGAAGAAACTTTCAGAGAGCGGGGAGAATAACTTACAATAGACCAATGGCGAAAACACCTGCTACCTCCAATTTTTTCCTTCGATTGATGTGCAATCCGAAGATAATCGGTAGTGGAAGAAGAAACACCCATATGTCGGTGACCAGGTTCGTAATGTTGGTGAAGTAGGAGAATGCCACCAGATTTATACAGGTCCCCTTAACATCCGAATCCCAAATGCTTTCAATGGGGATACACTCTAGCCCTAGGCCGATCTCCATGGCTGCGAGCCAGCAAAGGATAAAGACTGAGGTACCAATGACAACTCGGCGAAAGACAACCGTGCTGAAAATGCGATAGTAAAGTCCAAGAATCGAAAGCTTAATGGTTGCGATAGCCCAGTCGTAGAAGTGGCTGAAGACATAGTCGCCCTGAGAATCCAGAATGTTCAGTATGTAAAGAAATACGGTGAATCTGTTGGAAATTACCCGCAAGAAACCCTCGACTTCATGGGTAGAGAGAGCAGCTTGGTGTCTACCAAAGCCATAGGGCGGACCTGTATAAAACGAAGTTCAATATGAGCCTCAAGTCCACTCAATAAATGTCTTTTTATAGGAACCTACCATAAACCAAGCCACTTATGCATAACCCAACCGATATTGCCTACAGCAAGTAGCAGTATTAGAAAAATGGATATCTCAAAGAGAAAAGGAACAAAATATAAAAGAAATAAAAGGAAATAAAAGGAAAAGTTGGGTCGGACCGTGGAAATAGTGATCATATAATCATCGAAGTGTATAGGATGTTTGGATGAGGGTCGTAATACCACGAAAAGTCGGAGCCCGGTGAACAAAATCATAAATGGAATGGGAACCGCATAACATATGGTCACGGTTGTGACCCGCGATTCACTCAAATCGACTTTGCCTGCCATTGAGGTGTGCAAGTCCATTGAAGGGGCGAGTCCATGGGGAGAAATCAAGGGAGTCGGTAATAGGAAAAAAAGGAAACCAAGGGGGAAGTGTTCCCAAAAGAACTCCGACCATATGCGATATGGGTGATATGCCCAGGTGCCTACCTGCAGATGCCCAGGTCAGTATCGACGCCTCCATTACTAGGGCTTACTTTGGCCCCCATATTACATGCATGCATATTACTAGTGCTTTGTTACGGATACACATTTGAACAATGCATACTCCGTATTCGATTTTGAATAATGTATATAAAAGCTGATGGATCAATCAGCACTATCTGCAACTTAAATAGCAAGACTTTATGGGAGCCCTGAATGATATGGGGAGATTGGATACCAAACCATTCATACATCTTCTTTTACAATGTTATATAACCGTACCAAGCCTACCAACACGTACCCGGTGTTAACTAGTGGGCCTCACAAGATTACCAAGTTCCACAAGATCACAATTTTTCCTCTTCTCATCAATTTCTTACCTATTTTATACCTATTTTATACCACCCCACGATGTCAAAATCAATTGAAAACATCGATATCCAAACCCTAAATAATATCGAAGCCTATTATCAGAGTAATAAACACTAAATTGACCTAGGAATTTAGGGTTCTGTATAGTCGGCTACACCGCTATTAGTAGGTAAAGAAAGACATTAAATCCAATGTAAGAGGGAGTACGGAGTATTAACATCCTAGATCAATACTCCATATAATATATATAGCTATCATATACTAGAGATTGTAGAACGTATCGCTAATCACCTAAAAGATCGGGTAGTTAGCGAAAGCTAGGTATACTACTTTATATAAAAACACTACCTCTAGAGATAAACCATACCTCTTTAAAGAAGTCTTAGTCCTACAAGTCAACTGCAAATATACTAAAAAAATAGGAAATCGCTTCTTAGGACTAAAGGCAATGTCCTATTACCTATTTCGCTAAATAAAAAGATAGTAAAAAGGCTAGATACTGACTCTAAGAAATTAACGGCTATAGGCTCGGTATGCCGAGAATTTAGAAGTAGGATAGTAGGCCTAGGCCGCGAGGGATTTATTAGAAAGTAAGTATGAAGCTTCAATAGCGGCAAGAGATAGTAATGGTGGAAATTATGGTGGTTATTTATAAATAGTGGTTTAAATGCATTGTTAATTGATAATTTGAAATCTTGTGAGGCCCACCAACGGGCACGTGTTGGTAGGTGGATCAAGAAAACGAGCTTCGGCCCACTTCCCAAAGCTTGGAATATTACATGGTCCACTATTACGGGCGACTAAGTATGCCATCTGAACTTACGGAGACGCCCACTCGTATGGCTCGCTTACGGATTACGGCTTACGCTAGCCCTGCAGGAACTGTACATAAGGGGCTGGGAGCATGTTCACCAATCACTTTCTCAAATTAAAGTACCTGTTTCTTTCTCTCTAATTCTCCGATCCTAACGGCTGTGGGTAGTTAGTATGGTTTTCGCAGCTGGAATAAGCAGCCTTGTTCTTCTGGCTCTCACCGCCGCCCCAACTGGTCTGGCTTATGTTCAAACATCCAGCCCAGTGGTTGATTTGGGCTACGCCACTTACCAGGGGTACTATAACAACACCTTTGACCTCAATATCTTCAAAGGGTGAGAAAAATACCGCATTGGGTTTGCCGAGGCGTTCTGTTTTTTATACTTATTGTTTTAGGATTCGATATGCGGCCCCTCCTGTTGGAAAGCTGCGATGGCAAGCACCACAGCCTCCTCCAGCGAATAGGACTTCTATTCAATCTGCCATTGAACAGCCTCCGCTTTGCCCGCAATCGGGCGCTGCGAAGCTTCCAGAAATATACGGCTTCAATTCAGCCCTGGGCAATGAGGACTGCTTGTTCTTGAATTTGTATGTTCCGCCCGGGGCCAAAGATCTCCCTGTTCTCCTTTGGATCCGTAAGTCTATGCAAAATTCGAGCATCAAATGATTCGAGCGAAAGGAAAATATGTTCTAAGCACTCATAGATGGTGGTGGATATGGGCTTTTCGGGGCCGAATACGACCCCAGTGAGTGGATCAACATAAACGACAACGGGTTCATTGCAGTTATGATCCAGTACAGACTGGGAGCCTTTGGCTTCTTGTCATCAGAAGGCGTACACAAGCACGGGAAGACCAATGCAGGTCTGCTTGATATGCGTTTCGCCCTCGAATGGGTCCAGGAGCATATCGGAAAATTTGGCGGTAATTCCTCCCGCGTCACTATCGCCGGCGAATCTTCTGGAGCAGGCTCGGCTGTCCTACAATCAATGGCTTATGGTGGTCGTGAGGACCACTTATTCAATAACGTAAGTTATAGCGCCGTGACATCCGAGACAGCACAGCTAACTTGCATAGGTTATTGCCGCCAGCCCGTATACCACATCCTTGTATCAGTACGATGGTGAAGTGCCGACAAATCACTATCAACATTTTGCGGAGCGAGCAGGGTGTTACCATGGGGGTAATATATCCGAGGGGGCCGTATTTGACTGCCTTGTCAATGCTGACACCAATACTTTGCAATATGCCAGTGCAAATGTCTCCATTTCAGGAGCATGGGGTACTTGGGCTTTCCAACCTGTGGTCGATGGGGACTTCATTCGGGAGCTGCCGTCCAAGCAATTGCTCAAGAAGAAAGTGAGCGGCAAGCGCGTTTTATCTGGGGTAAGTTCATTTTGTCAAATCCTCATACCAACATGTAGTAGTGCTTTTTTCATTCTAACTCCTCCAGAACAATGCCAATGAGGGTGTTCCACTTAGTTTGCCATTTGTGAACACCACTGCCGGCTTCCTGGGCTATGTCCGCTCTACTTTCCCTTTGTTCTCCCGCAGTGATTATTCCCGCCTGCTGAATATCTACGGGTTCCGGAACAGCTCTCCTCAAAACAATGCTCCCCGATACGATACACTAGGTGATCGTGGTCCAACTGCTCTGAACCAATCAGAAATGGCAACTGGTCTTCAGCAGACGGTCTTTGACATCTATGCCGAATCAGTCTTCGACTGTCCCTCTTACTGGCTTGCGGATGCTTTCGCCGGAAATAATAACAAGGAGGGGTGGAAATACCAGTACTCTGTCGCCCCTGCATACCACGGGGCGGATTTGACCGCATACTTCTCTATTGGGGCAACTATGCCCACTCGCGGTTTGATCCACGCATTCCAGAAAATTTGGGGCAATTTCATCATCAATAATACTCCAGTCATCCCTATAGTTGACGCAAAGGGTGGTGCAGACAATTCTACCGTACCTGAGGGTGCGAATGGAGATATCTCCTGGCCAAGGTGGAATCGCAGCTTCCCTCTCTTAATGAATCTCAACACCACGGGTGGAACAATGGTCTACGAGAAAGTTACCGATCATCTCTCTTATTGGGTTCAAGAAGGACCTGGTGTCACCAATGATTTCAGCCTGGCAGATGCATCGAAGTGGGAAGGTGGCCGTGGCGAGCGCTGTGAATTCTGGAGAAGTGTTGGGCACCGTGTGCCAGCATAAGCGATTTGGTCGCTTTTTTTATTCAAAGTCAAGCTGTAAAAAGTGCCTTTGAATATCACAAGGCTTGGCAGTACAACTGTTCTGTATATTACTATCTCATGGGTGGCTTGTCTTCTATAGATTTTCTGTTCTCTTACATATAACCTTGTGGTTGCCTTTTATAGAGAGGGACAGTGCGACATATACATCGAGATCTAAGATATCGTGATTTTCCTAAGCTCACTATCCATTCTTGTTACTGTCCCACTCTTCCATCTAATCAGAGCTGTGGCGAGAATCCTCTTATAGTTTATACTGGCTCCTCCGCGACATTTTCAACCAAGAATCAAACAGCCATACTCTCGGGGCATTTTTATGGTTCTATTATCTTGCAATTAAATCTGTTCAGCCTTCCATCAAATAGGTGCCATGGTCTAGTGGTATAACGAGACATTATAGTGTCCAATTCTGTCTTAGCCGCAGCTAAGAGGGAAATGTTTTTCGTGCATTTATATCAAAGAAAGAACAACCTACAAAAAGAGAAATGGAAAGAGTGACAGACCCTGCCACATGCGACCGCCTCAGCTGAGCTTACGCGGTGATCATAATTGAATCTGTTTATATTCAAGAGAAATGCCACCGGTTTGATTAGAAGTTAGGAATATCCATGCTCCTCGATCGTTCGACACTTCCCCCAGAAGATCTTGTGGTATCGTTTCTAACTCCTGCCGCATAGGCATAGTCCTCTTCTTTTCCGCGAACCGCTTTCACGTAGCTCTTGAAATTATGAGACATGTTCACGACTTGACGAAGATGGTCATCTGTCAACTCTGGAATAGGACTCCCTTCCTGCTTTGCCTGGAAGCATGCAAGAGCCACAGCAGTTTGGAATGCTTGGATAGTGTGAACATCAAGTCGAGAGAAAGTGGGATTGTTGCGGGCTACTTACCGTTTCGTATCTCGCGGCCGTTCCATTTGAGTGCCCGGAGATCATCTGACTTCCGAACGAATTCTTTGGCATCATATGAGCAACGAATCTCCCGGCCATCATTATTATGATTTTTGGAGAGCTTCTTGAAATAACCGTCCCAGATTTGCTTCCTTGAGTCCTCATCGAGTGGGTCATATCCGATCTGCACGTGGATTCGTGACATGACTGCTTCATCGAAACTTCCCACGCGATTGGTCGTTAGGAAAAGAATACCCTGGAAGTAGTCTAGGGCGCGCAGGAAAACTGGTGCAGTTAATCTTGCTTAGCCGCTATTTTTGCACTAGTGCACCACGCGAACTTACTAGAAACAATACTATTCCGTCGAAGATCCTGGGCAGACCGAGTTTCGAGATAAACATCCGCTTCATCAAGAAGAACGATTGCGTTCCAGTGTCTTGCATTTCTGAAGAAACGAAGCAGATTTTGTTCCAGTGGCACTGGTTCATGACCTAAATCTGCAGCAGTAATGTTAAGAAGAGGTCGACCTGTATACTCTGCAACAGACTCTGGTATCGAGATGGTTAGTAACGGGTCATACCGGGATTTTCTTCAGTCTAGGGATTTTTAATACCAGCTGTGAGAGTCTTTCCCGTTCCTGGAGGACCATGAAGTAGCAAGATCTGTCCTTCTCCTTTGCCCTGGATAAAGTCTGAAGAGAAAGCCTGCTTGTACGTTCCACCAAATATCTCGCAGACGGCCTTGATCATTTGCTTGTTGCTTTCAGGCTTCAAGACCAGCGTGTCAATGATACCTTTATGTATCTTTGGGTCCCTCAGACTGAATACCTCCAATACATCTATTTTCCGTAATCAGCGGCGCCCCAAACAGCAGAAACATGTTAATCCATACCCCAGACGCGGTCTTTCAACACGTATGCATATACATGCGACCAACAGAGTAGATATTGATGATCGGTTAGGGTTGAAACTGAACTCAAATCAATACTATCGTAGTCGTCGAAAACACGACGTTGAATGCCGTGTTCGCGCAGACTGTTCGCTTGGCATGTTTTGCATAGACATTTTGGCTCCCTTGTTCTTTGGCCCAGCTCGACGCCGTAGACTTCTTGAATCGGTAAATGGGCGTGCTTTTCACTGGCGATCTCGTCCAGTCTCCATGGTTGACTAGTGTGGTCAACGACGACTCGCGTTTGTTTAAACTATATGGGTGTGAGAATTGGAGACCGCCTGGGAATAAAATAATGGATGTATATGCATCCCATGCTTAACTCACCGTTCGATTGCCTTGCAGTCTACTTGGGCCGCTGTACTCCTGGAACGTAGGTGTCTTCACCATATCGACAAATCTTTTCCCTCGCTCCACCAATTGCTGACGTAGAGGATTCTGTGGGTCCTCGTCCACATGAAACTTGATGGGAAATAGAGGCAGAGAGGTAATTTCACGTTGGCCGTCAAAAATAGAAATGCTGACTTCTTTGACGGAACGACTTAGAATTTGGCCGTCAAAGTTGAGATTCCAAACATACACAAGGTATGGCCGCGCACGAGCATTAGGGGAACCCCATGGGACTCCTCCCGAAAACGATTCGATAACATACGCATTCAGTTTTCCGTGCTCCTGAACAAAGACGTCTGTCCCAGGCTTTAACAAGAGCCAGAGAGAGCTGAAAGTCGTCTTTGGGACTTCGCTATTCCAGAGAAATTCGGCGTCTCTCACGCCAATTGTTGTTAGCCCATCCAGATATCCAATCAGAATGTCAATATGCTCTTGGCACGTTGTGGTGTACTCGGTGTCGTGAGTTTCACCCACTTCCTCTCGATACTGGAGCAATCTCTCCCTATAGTGATGAAGATCAGTGAAAGGGTACACTAACCGACCCTGTCCGAGATCACTTTCGATTCCTTCGATACGATATTCGACTCGAGGGATCCTGTCTGGGCGTGATTGGCAATCAATGATAGCATTGAGGGCATTGAGAAGAATCGGCGAATGAACGTAGAGTACCGGACTGCTAATTGTGTCGAACATGTCATCCTCGGGATCAGTAGCATATTTGTTGCTGCAGTAGACCTCTCTATGCTCCTCGATCACGGATTTGGGGATCTGAGCATCGGAAACTTTTGTAAAGATTGTCTTGTCGTTGAGTCGCTTCGTATTACGGCGTTGGTAATCACCATCGCTGTCCGGGGCCAAATATGTTGCGACATAAGACACCTTACTCAATTCCTCGACCACCACGTCAGATTCTTTAGCCTCTTTATCGGCCTTTTCCGCAGCTTCTTGTTCTTCTGCAAGCTTTTTCTGTCTGCGAATTGAGGAGAGCACATCGAATGTGAACTCAAGCTTGAATTCCCATCCGGGTGAGACCAAACTTTCCCAATGATTGGGTAGGATACTTGAGTGTTCGGGTTTAATTTTGGTAATGGAAAATGTTTCACCAAGGTCGTCTTCTTCATCCAGGTAATGCGTGAGCCATTCAGTGGAGTATGTGTCAAAGACTGCTTTGACCAGTTTCTTGGTGTCCTGCAAAGATTCAGCAGAGACAACCAGAAGAGCAAGCCCGCATGACTTACGTCCCAAGTTTTAGAATTCTCGTATGGAAAGGTCCAACGCGTGCCAAAAGGATCAACAAAAACAATACTCTCTTGCCTCTTCGTAGCAGCCGGGATTGCTGTGGCAACGATTCCGTCGGCTTCAGCATTGCTACAAGAGGTCTTGTCTGCGCCACTCTCCTCGGCCAAGGACGGCTCTGGATTGACCTCGGTGGTATCTTTGAGATCCGGGGTCTCTATTGCGTCAGGCGTTTCTGTCTCACGCAAAATTTCCTGTGCTTTGTCTACATTTGTAGCGCTTTGGCTCGCTTGTTGTCTAATCAGCTGATAGAGCTCTGCAGCGCTTTGCTTTATTTGAACTTACCAGTCGCTAGATTAGCAAGTGCACTGTCTGCCATTGTAGACTGCACCTCATGAGCCTTAAGTTCAGAAATGTGAGTGCTTGGCTCTGTGAGAATTTCCATTGCTCACAACAGCTGCTGAGAAAAGGGTAAAAAGAGGCTCTGCGAATTTTAGCGGCAATTTTTTGAATTTCACCATGCCTCACTCTCCAGGCACGGCTCGTATCTGGCTATTTATATCGGCAGCGTTTAAGACGTAATTTGGGGGCTGAAAGCTCCTGATCTAAATTCCTATGGCATATTTCATTTGTCCATATTAGCCAAATCCACTTGATTGGTTCCGCTCTGCTTATTGCAGATACTAGTTAACTAATGCATGTAAGCCCAACCACCCCCACAAGTCCAGTCCAATTCCCGATCGAGTTTTCTTCATAAAGAGACTTCCTACATACATGTATGTATCTCATGCCGACACGTGGAAGCGGCCGGTCTCGAAAAGTCTCACATTTTAGCAACAACTAACGAGTCTATGTTGGCTTTGTACTTGGTTTCACCATGCAAATGTAGCGGGATGTGATCACGGACACGGCTGAAGCGGGGGTGTGGTCTTTTCCATGTCGAATCAGAGGTCATCCTAGCCAAAGTGGGTCGAATAACACTTCAGCTAGGAGGTTACCTTCGTATATATACCTCCACTAATGCATTAATTGGGGTCAGCATATCGCTAGACCTTTCCCGTCTGAATTTCAGGCCGGTTACGGGTGTGTAAACTAGCACTATTTTTCCGCTGATATTGCTTCTTTGATGCACAGCAGACAAACACTATGAATACAACACAAGACTTCTCACGGCCCGATTTGGTGCGTCGGTTCACTGCTGAACTCAAAGACGATTCAGATCTAGCTTCTCAGGTCAAGTCGTACCAAGGGGACTTGGATGCAGAGATCAATACGCAAGAGAAACTGCGAATGGATCGTATTTATTATGGTCAACCGTCAATAGAGAGGTATGTCGGAGGGAGTAAAGGAATATTGAGGAATCAATGGAGCTAGAGAGGCTAACCTTTCTCAACCAGTTCTTTGAAAGGGCTCGAACTAGCCCGTCAAACGCTCCAATCCAAATGCGATGAATTCTTCAAATCTTTGGAGGAGAAGGTAGAAGCAGAAAAGAGCAAATCAGGAATCTCACGACTCATGCATCGAAACGCGACCGAACAGAAACTGGCTAGTTACATCCGCCAACGAGGGGAGCTCACAGTGACTCAAGTCACTTCAATCATCAATGAAGTCGAGACTCAATGGACAGAGTCAAACAGCAAGGTAAGTACAACAGCGGCGGGAGGAGTCCAAACGTCTAAACGGCTTAACTAAAAAATTATATTTTAGGCGGCGACGAACTTTGTAAAGATATGCCAAAAGTTTGACGCGCATAAGCAAATCTTTCAATGTTTCCCAAGTCAAACCTCCTATACATCTGCTCTGTGTGGTGCTATCACCATGGTCGTCCAGGTAAGAGTTTCAGGTCACGCAACAGGGTTTGGTCTTATTTGTGGTTTAACAGGCTTCGGTTAATTACTCGACTATTGCGGAAAAGCTGTCGGGCTATATAGTAGAGCTGTCGGAGAGCATCGCTGTTTGTACACAGTGGCTCAACCTCTATGACAACCCGGCAATGCAAGAGCGACTGTCCGATATCTATACGCAATACTTCCATTTCTTCATCAAGGTAGCCACCTGGTATATGAAACCAAAACCTTCAAAATGGCTCGATTCGTTCAACTCAAACTTTACGACGGGCTACGAGGCCACGACAGAAACGATCAAACGGTCCATTCGACTCATCCGTGATCAAGCCTTAGTCGAGAACGCATGGCAACTAAATAAGCTTGATCTGTCATTCACGTCCTTTGAAAAGAGGCTCGCTGCCTGGGTGCATGAGATTCGAAACGAGAAAAACGAGGCTGGGGGAACAATGGCAACCCTGATGCTGCAGATGACTGAACGCAGTACGCAACATCCCCTTGTATCTGAGCCCTATCTCGATGCCTCGCTAAAAGTCCTGGAATTCTTCTAGTGGGTCTATGGGAAGAACGCTTCGAACGCATGCAGCTGCCAGGACAACACGAGACCGGAAGAACAATAGCACAAGGTACTACATCAATGAACGAAAGAGAAATTGCAGAAATCGTCGATGTTCCTCGGGGCCTCAGCAGATCCGAGGCTAAATGGGTCTGTCAACACCTCCAGCCAAAAATTGATCAAATGGGAGGCTTTGATGGAATCAGTCTCGCCCTCCAAACGGGACGACTTGTCGCCGAGCCTACCATCGTCCAAATCCTCGGAAATTGGGCACAAGCTACATCGGGCAATACTCTCAACCTTTGGATTATCAGCCCCTTCGAAACAGGCCCACAAACCAGCGCCCAACTCGCTGCTCTCGGGGTTATTCGGACGGCAATCCGAGCTCGTGCCCAGTTTATATCTTACATCTGCCAACGGCCCCAGTACGGGAGCATCCCCGAGATTTACAACGTCGAAGACAAAGCTGGCGTGATGGCAATGGTTTACAGTTTAATCTGCCAGCTGCTACAATTCCAACCGCCTGATGACAAAGTGCATCTACAGCCGGCGATGCTGGATCGACTCACGCAGCCAGGGGAGCGTTGGACAACAGGTTTAACGCTGCTTAAATACCTGCTGGAGAATACACCGACCCTGCAATACTGCATCATCTCTGGGATCAATCTTCTCGAAGGAAGCGCACGGGACATGTGCCAGGAGTTTGTGGACTTGCTCTTTGCACATTCCAGGAATGCGGATTGGCCAGTTCGAATTCTGTTCACTACTTCCGGGCAGTCGAGGGCGCTTGATGGTACCGTGGACAAAGAAAGCAAGGTCATGTCTCACAGCACCTTTCGTCAGATGAAGGGGAGGCTGGTATATCGAGATATCCAAATGTCCGGATAGAAGTGCTGTGGGACAGGCTTCAAGAGGATCCAAAACACAAAGTCTTAGAACCCTATCGGGGAAACGCACACTGAGGGGTGGGCCACAACAAGCCAGGAACAAGACCCCGGCGATGAAGACAAGGCATCATTCCGCATGAACGTGCTTCTACTGCTCCAAGTGCATGGCATCCCCATCAACTGTTCATTATTAGTTGAGGCTGCCGGAGAGTAAGATGGCTTACTTACTACCCGTCATTGGCTAGCCGAGATTTTGCGACGTAGCCTGGATGCCAGCAGTGTACATGGCGTCGTTGTTCGCCAAGGGCCAATCCATCAGAACAGAGCCGTCCACCGGAGGGAACTGAAGTACAAATTCTGTGTAGGCCAGTGTTAGTACAGATGCAAAACACGCTTTATAGCCAAAAATTGACATGGTAAAGGAGAGTGAAAACCTACGTTCAAAATAATCCCCCCATACATCTAAAGAGGAGATCGGCTGCTCGTCGTGGCGCACATTGCCCGGTCCTGGCTGCGACAAGACAATGCTCAGAGCTTTCGCTGCCTTCCACGCCTCTCGCGATGTATCGCTTGACTGCAGCCAAATGCCATATGCCTGGTTCAGCGCCGTGCGAATGTCGTGCACAGTCGGGGACTCTGCTTGCGCATTAGCATCGCCCGTCGACTGCTTCAGATAGAGACAGAGAACGCTGGTCGCTAGCAGGAAATCGTGATTGACAAGCGAAGACACCTTCCACCGCTCGTGGTGCAATTGGCAGAACGGCTGCGTCTCTTCCTCGAGAATTTGCTGGTACGCGAGTAGCTTTAACGCCGCGTTGAGGCATGCCGTCTGGGATTGGTGGTAGTCGGCGTTCGACTGCGAGAGGTGCAGGTATTTGCGGTGGAGGACGAGTTTGGCGCGGTAAAACATGATCTCGAGGCAAATCTTCTGCATAATGACGTGCGGGGAGTCCATGATGCAGTCTTCCATGGACCGCCACTGGAGACACTCGGGAATCGAGGCGCGCGCGTCTCGGAGGTTCTTTTCCATGCGTTCCGTTTCTTCACGACTGCATGCTCTTGTGTCGGCGGCAAAGTCCCAAATGTAGCCAATGGCTGTCATCATCCTAGCTTTGACGATGCGAAAGACCATGGGCGTAAGATCTGTTTCTGGCCGCGACGCAGGCATGTTGACTGTGTCCTTGTTGAAGTCGTTGTCTTGCAAGTTAGATGGCTCCGTGGTGTTAGTCTGCCACTGCGCAATCAGCCGCGGAAGGCCCATTTGCATCGAGATGCCCAGTTGCACCTCCAACATTGTGGCCCAGACTCGCTTGCGCATCTCGCCGTCGAAGGGAGAGATGCCGTGAAAGTTCTTGGGGTCCCGGTGGTAGCCCATGTGCATGGACAGCTGGACAATGATGCCGAGAAGGATCCAGATGCCAATCTCGGCGTCTCTTCGAAGAAATAGTTCGACGGCCATGTATAGCAAGAGGGTCTCTAACACATACACGCCCCCTTTGGTGTAGTCTCCGAGGATAAGACATTGCACGATGCGGAGCCTGAAATTGCTCACCATGTCTTGGAGTTCGTTTTTGGAAGGCGTTCCAGGAACCTGATCCTGTGGACCTTGCTGAAACTGCTCAAACAAGGTTGCGAGGCACATGATACTGAACAAGAGGCCTATCCAGATGATTGGTGTTTCCGAGTTATCTGTCCAGAATTCGCGGTACTAAGGTTTATCGGTCAGAATCTGCCGCTTCTAAGCAATAATACAACATCAGCATGGCAACATACTTCCCGCAGGAATTGGACACTATGCAATACAGCTGTATGAAGTTCACAGTGTAAGCCTTCTGTCTACATGGTGGGTTACTCTTGCTTACCTGGCGACATTTCAAACGAATTAAAATACCGCGAGACCAGCCTGTCCACAATATGGCGAGGCGGTATCGACGCCAATATCTCGTCTCTGGTAGTGACCTTTATAAAACCGTGTATAAGGTGCGGCCCGCTCAGGTTTACCTGCGGTGGCTGCGCAGTGCCGAGGGGATCCGCACGCGCCTCGTCGTCCCTATCAAAGTGATCTTTGAGCTCCGCGATGCCATCCAACACGGCGGCCCAATGCGTTCCGTGGACATAGCTTGCCCCGGATTTTGTCAGCCGCATGCTGCCGTGATCCGAGTCTGGTGAGTTGACTCGGTGAGCACCGTCTGCGGCCGGCGTGGCCGACGGCGATACCCTCGGGGAGGCATGGTTGGCGGCCAGTGGCGTGTTGGAGCTGGGAGACGGGTTCGACGAAGCTAGCGGTAGCACATTCGTGGCTGATGTCTTTTGCATAAGGTCGACCACTAGCTCCTCGAGCTGCTTAATGCGGTCCTGCACTGTAGCTACGGGGCGAACAGGCTGCGCGGTGCCGTCTCTCAGCGCTTGGGGGCTGGGGCTGTATGCGCAGGACAAGCCGAGTCCTCTCTGCGTGCAAGTGGCGCATGGTTGCTGCCGGTCACAGCGCAGCCTAGAACGTGTCAACATGAGGAGAAACGAGACTAAGTGTGGATGGGCGGAGTGGGCAAAGCGGGGTGCGAACGAAGCACGTTGCGCGGGTCATACGGGCAGACTCACTTTCTCCTGCGGCAGAGATTGCAAGATAGCGGGACTCTGTCCCTTCGGCGACTGGATGGCAGCCGCGCTCTCCCAATGGCGGTTTTGCCTGGCCCCCATACCGGGAGCTGCGAGTCGTCGTCGTCGCCGGGCTCAAACGTATCTGTCGACATTAAGACGCGAGGTTCTGGTTCGTTTCAGTAGAAGCCTCCCTACGGCGCGCGGATAAGACCCGGTCCACTTGTTGTGTGCGGGAATGTAATGTGGCGTCGGGCCAAGAGGAGAGCATGGCGAAGTGAGGTGAGCGTGAAGAAGGACAAGTCAAGTAGCGTATTGTGTCTGAGAAATACAGCGTTGGACGTTTCACAATACATTAGAAGGGAAATATCTCCAAAAATAGAAGTGGGCCGATCGATCAAAGTGCTCCCGTAACTATCACTGTGTACCCGATACGCTGCTGTTCTCCACTCCGGTTCTCCGCTCCCGATGCTCCGCTCCGATGCTCCGCGCCATACTTCTATTCTGTACGGCTAGCAGCAGCCACCACCAAGACTACGCCCATCTTGTTTTACTAGGGTATGCTGGCCCCTACTGATAGGAAACAATGGAAATATCAGCCAATATTTGTTGTTTTGGGTTGGGGCAGATTGTCCGACGGATCCGAGAATGGAGATACGGGGTCGGAGAAGGATATAACAGCCACATCCAACTGAGTCAAGAGTCAGGGGAAGTAAAGGTGAAATAACGTACCATGGTGCATCGCCCTACTTAAATGTGTTGTACCTACGTAACACCAAAGCCAAACCGTGCCTTGTTGTCCATTCAAACCACGAAACAAGCACATACTAGTACTAGCCGCGCATCAACGACATTTTGGCCATGGGAGTATCCAACGAAACCGACTCCGAGATCGAAGCTAGTGTCGACGACACCGACCTCAGCAAGCCTATCGAGCTCAAAGACCCCAACGTGATCGACTGGGATGGCCCCGATGACCCTGCTAACCCGCTCAACTGGCCCGCATCTCGCAAGAACATTCATGTGGCTATTGTCAGTATTTTCACCCTGACAGCGTATGTAATATCAAAAATAGTGATAGCCCTTGATGGAAATCGTTAACTGACAGACGCACAGAAACCTCGCCGCGACAATGTTTGCGCCAGGGGCAGCGGAACTAGCAGACGAATTTGGCATCACCGACAGCACCCTCGAAACCATGACCGTGAGTCTCTACGTGCTTGGCTTCGCTATTGGCCCTCTCATCCTCGCCCCTCTGTCCGAGCTTTACGGCCGCCTGATCGTCTACAACTTTTGCAACATCGTCTACCTCGCCTTTACCTTTGGTTGCGCCTTTAGCACCGACACGACAATGTTTCTCGTTTTTCGATTCATCGCTGGCAGCGCCGCCTCGGGCCCCATGAGTATTGGTGGCGGTACCGTTGCCGACGTTACTGTGCTGGAGAAGCGAGGCAAGGCCATGGCTCTTTTCGCCATGGGTCCTATCCTCGGACCGGTAGGTTGTCTTAATTGGCGTTTATTTTTCGCTTGCTTATACTGCAAATAGATCCTCGGGCCCCTTATTGGGGGCTTCGTGTCTCAGTACCTCGGCTGGCGCTGGACGTTTAGAATTATTCTCATCTTGGTACGTACCCTTTATAATTAGTGACATAGAATTTCGGCTAATTCGGGGAAAGTCCGGTATAATTACTGCTGCCACATTTGCTCTGATGCGCGAGACAAATGCTACGATCCTTTTGAGCAGAAGGGTGGAACAGCTGCGAAAGGAAACAGGCAACCTGGATCTTGTTGCCGCCGGCGCTTCCAACCTCACTCCCAAGCAGATGCTACTGCGCGCCATCATTCGCCCCCTCAAGCTGCTCATCTTCTCGCCCATTGTTCTGCTCATCTCCCTCTACACAGGTCTCATGTTTGGTATCGTCTTCCTCCTCTTTACCACGTTCCCCGCCGTCTTCCACGGCGTCTACGGCTTCGACGAAGGCATTTCCGGTCTCGCATACCTTGGTCTGGGCATTGGCATGTTTAGCGGGCTTGTCCTCTTCTCCGTGCTAAGCGACAAGCTTCTTGGTCAGAAGCAGGGTGGTGCCGTTGCGGCACCTGAACAGCGTCTCATTCTCATGAAGTGGTTTGGACCCATCACCCCGTTGGGCTGCTTCATGTACGGTTGGAGCGCCTACTACCACACACACTGGATTGTGCCCATTATTGGAACAGCCATTATTGGTATTGGCTGCCTCTTTGTCGTCATCCCTGGTCAGATTTACCTTGTTGATTCGTTCGGAGCTACGGCTGCAGCGTCGGCAATCGCAGCCAACTTGCTCGTTCGTTCGCCTTTTGGCGCCTTTCTCGACCTGACTGCCACGCCCCTATACAACAAGCTCGGTTTGGGATGGGGAAACAGCGTGCTTGGCTTCATCACTCTGGCCTTTACACCTGTCCCGTGGCTTTTCTACCACTACGGAGGATATCTCCGAACCAAGTTTTCTGTTGATCTTTAGATGAGCGAAGAAGAGGTGCCAAAAAGATATGGGGTTTTATAGAGTTGAGAGAATCGTTTATTTGGAATTATAGGACTTTTCTATACTGTTGAAAGAATCACTGGTTTGAAATTTGCAATGGGTGTTAATGAAGAAACCACTAGTTTTAGGGCAACATCTTTTTCCTCTCCGTTTTTTTATCTAATTTAACTCTTAGCGTTAGTAGTCATAGCTCTTACGAATAGGTACTAGCACTTAAGCTCCTAAAATCTATATTATCTCACTAATCATATTATAGTAGCACGAAAGGTCTAAGAGCTCCTAGGAAATCCTATTAGACCTTGGCTAGAATGAGGTATTTTCTAATTGCTAGTTAGAATATATTAGGCAAATAAGGGGTCGCAAATTTCGTTATAGGCGGCTAGATCATCTAGTAGATATTTTTACGGATGTCTATCGCTAGGGCTGAAGTCGTATTCCTAGGAGCAAGCGGTACGTAGTAAGAGCGATAATCCGTTGTTAATTCAAGCGAAAAGACAAATCCGAACAAAACAATAAACTTAATTTACAAACTATCCAATGGGTTCTGAGATATTCCTAAATAGTGTAGAACCAAAAATTGAGGGTTGGATATTTTCCGCTATGTAGAGACGGTTTCGTGGATGCAAGGCTTGGCGAGTTGAATAGTAGCATAGCCGTACTCCGTAGTAGAATGGGGAGAAAAGAGAGAATAGTTTCTGGGATGAGAGTAGATGAGATATAGGTTGCGGATTCCACTTTAGGCATTAGCTTCCTCAGACTCATCACCGGTTCAGCTCTCAAGCAATTCACTTTCGCAGCAGACTTAGGACTCAGTCTCTTTCCTTCCAATCAATCCAGACTTCTACTCCCAATCATTGACAGCATTAACCCTCAACTTTCTTGCGAGAATGGACGCTGGGTTTCGAATCGGCATCGAGCTGGAGATCCTTTTGACACACCGCAAGAAAGCCAAAGATGAATTTCCAGATCTTGAAGCTTTCGCAAACCATCTCATCGCCCATTTCCACTCCGCCCGTCGTCCATACCCTCGAGTACACAATGATGTTGATGGTATTTATGAAGGCTCAGAAATATCCGCTGAGTGGTCTCTCACAGATGATGTGACTATCAAGCCAGATACTGATGACCAATGTATGTCTCAATGCCATCCATATCCTAATCAATCTACTAACACAGATCAGGGTCGCTGGAACTCGTGTCTCCCATCCTTCAATACCATGAGAGAAGTCCATGGCGTGATGAAGTTCGCCACATGTTCAGAGCTCTCTCTTTGGTTTGCGACGTTGAAGCCAATCAGTCATGCGGCGTTCATGTGCACATATCCCCTCCCAAAAACAGCGCTTGGAGCCTCGACACGTTGAAATCAATCTGCCGCAGCATCTTCTACTTCGAACGCGCCATACTTGCTATTGTCCCAGACCACAGACGAAGCAATGCCTATACTGCCAGCAACCGATGCGATAATTCACGCTTGAAAGGAAAGAGTGTTCGCGAATGCTTAAGCATTCTGGATCGGTGCGAAAATCACGTGGAAATCGTTGACTTGATGAACGATAATGGCAGAAGATACTTTGCGTGGAACTTCACGAATCTTTATTACGGTGGTAAAGCCACTCTCGAGTTCCGCCAAGCACCAGGAGCATCAGACGAGACAGCATGTTTGCCGTGGGTAGAGTTTGTGGCCTCATTTGTCAACTCATCCAAGATGATGTCATCAGATCGGAACATTTCTCGCTTTTCACGGGATGTTCAGGGATTGCGAAGAATTCTTACGAGCTTCGGTGTGTCTGGTTCCAATCGCGGAATTCTCGAGTCACTCTTCCGGGGAAAGTCTGGGTACATTAACCCGAGCCCTGTGCGAGCACTGGTTACAGCAGAGCAAGAGACGCTCAAGGCAAAGGAGGACGAAGGGAACGCAAAGAACCTGGTTATGAAGAAATTACAAAGCATGTAGCTTACATCGAGGTGCAGGGCAAAACTTCAATTGTTGCAGCAAATATCTCAGAAGGAGCTAGGCCCAGTACCTAGTAAAAGGTTTCAGTCTCCCATCTTTCCGGGTTTCAATCCAAATCTCCCAACTGCTTCTCTTTTTTCCATCGCTTCAGGTCAAACGTGCCTTCCCGTAGTTCATCCCGTTGTCCATTCCACATGAAAGTAACCCCTTCAACAGTCTCTTCGATGCTATCATCATCATTCAGCAGTTCAATCAAGCAAGGTCTTAGCTGATATTTGTCCGTCTCATAGGCCGCGAGTCGATCAAGTTGCGTCTGCGACAAGATTTCATACGCCATACCATCGACTGAACGGAGTGGCTTTCCACTAAGAAGGGCAGGGTACGGGCCCCAAAGCTTGATTTCGAACCCTATCACTCTAGCATGACGTAGGACGGGGGGTCGCTTTGATGATTTTAAGACTTGAGAGAGCGTATGTGGATCCATTAATGTCCCATAGAAAAAACAATATTCTCTTTGAAAGGGATCTCTAGGCCAGCCATCTTCAGCAGAATTATCAGATGCTGTTTGGTTCTGCCTTAGCGTGTCTGCCGAGTCATTATGTTCAAGGAACTTGCGGAGCATCCGGGAGGGGCGTCTGGTGCTCATTGTGTGGGTATGCAGATGATGATCTCAACAGGCCAGAGATCGGGTCAAGGAACGCAGGTGATAACACTGTGTATTCTGATATCTCTGTGGTGTAGTGCGATGGAGAGGGGAATAATGGGAGGGAGGAGATGGGAGATGGGAGCTATCTGGGAATCTCCTCTTGGGTGCCTGAGACATCCATGGATCCGATGACCGGCCGACCCTTCCTTGGAAGGTCGCGGCCCTGGGGGAGAGTCTGGGGAGATTACGTCATCAATGGATATTCTCGACCTCGGGAGGTCCCGCTCTTGAATTACCTCTCTGTGAGTCAGTGTCTGATTCGTTGATGGGAGGCAGCACTCATGTTATAAACAGGCAGTTTGGTGGAGTGGTCTAACACGCTAGACTGTGCGTACTACCCAATTAATATTCAAAATGAATTATCAACTAACTCTGTAACAGTGAATACCCAATTCATGTTATCTAGTCCTTTCGAGGGCGCAGGTTCGAACCCTGCAACTGTCGATTTCTTTTTTGCCATCTTGTCGTTCTTTGTTTATTCACCACCTTCTTATCCTGGTATATCCATAATTCTGCCAGACAATTTTCAGACATCGGCCACCCAAGAGAAAGCCAGAGCCGAAGGTGAACTCAACAATTATTCAGGCAGTTTGGCGGAGTGGTCTAACGCGCTAGACTGTGCGTATTCTCCAATCAACTTTCAAAATGAAATATCAACTAACCCTGTAACAGTGAATACCCATTCATGTTATCTAGTCCTTTCGAGGGCGCAGGTTCGAACCCTGCAACTGTCGATTTCTTTTTTGTCATTTTGTCGTTCTTTGTTTATTCACCACCTTCTTATCCTGGTATATCCATAATTCTGTCAAGACAATTTTCAGACATCGGCCACCCAAGAGAAAGCCAGAGCCGAAGGTGAACTCAACAATTATTATGCAAGCTTTATGAGATCCAATCTGGACGATAGAATAAGGATGTTTTCAGAGCGCCGCAATATACCCACACACTTGGATGCCAGATTATTTCACTCGTATCCCAGGTTTTTAACGACGGCGAAACAATTATCAAGGGCCAGTTGATCCAACTTGTTCAGCAGTAGAGTGCAACAGTTGGCACGGGTGGAACACCATGCCCGGTCATTATTACTGACGATGATATCCTGCAACAAAAGGTAGATCAGCAGAAGTGGGAAGAAGGTGGAACATGAGGGGGAAAGAGAGGGAAGACTTTGAAAAAGAGACGCGCTGTGAAAGACAAGAGCTAAACCCTCGAGTCCCGGACTTGATACCAAAGCTGCCCCGGGCTGCAAGAGTATTACCACTTGTCCAGTAACGCCAACTATTCCTATGACTACATGGTGTAGCTACGCTACCAAGACCGAACCATTTAAGATGAACAAACCATGAAACACGCCTAATTCTCGGATTTCATACATATACAATCTCTAATTTCGAGAAAGGCAAGCCTTGGATCAGAGGAGAGAGAGATGGGAGACGGAGATCAGAGAGACAACATAGAGCTGTTCGGCAGATAGGGGATAGTGAGAAGGATGAACAAATCAACCCTCCCTCCATCTTTTGCCCTTACGACGACCATGCTCCTGCCCTCGGGGGCCTTTCGTTCGAATGCACTGACCGGGTAGCGCTTCTACTGTTCATAGGTCTTGCCCCTCCAGCTTCCAAGGTTGGAAAATACCATAGTTATTGCGCAAGCCGGTCAACACATATAGTCGCTTGTGCCTCAACGTTTCTCAAATCTGGCGGTAATTTTTCCCCGCTATCTCATGTCTGATACCTGCGAATATTGGCTGTGGTCATCGGGGTTGTAGAAAATCCGCATTATCAAACTTCAACCTCCGCCACTCTAGAGCTAGGATATTTGTATCAGGATAACTGCTTATATGGTTACTGGTGGGTACTAACAGCTCGGATCCAGAAGTGCGTCGTCTACCTCCTTCTGGCTTCCTCCTTCTGGCTTCCTCCTTCTGGCTTATACTGGTGGACACTTCAAGGCCATCGTTGTCTCCTGGATAAGTGAAGGTTAGTATGACTTGCTAGTACCAGAAAGTGATGGAAGGGACGTACTTGATGACTGTTGCCAGAGCCTCAATTATATAAATGATAACGGGGTGAGGGAGTAATGGGGGTGAAATGGAGAAGGTTGTAGAAGAAGAATGTGTGGTTATCTCTGATGAACTCTTTGTCTTACCGAGCGTGTTTGCTGGTAGACTTGCCATATACATCTCGTCGATAATTATAAAGGGCTATCCTACTCTTTTAATTATTATTTTCTGCTTTCGTATGAATTTGAGTTTTGTTTCTTTGTCCGTATTTAATATGTTGTTCGATCATAAGAGTTGACACAATAAGGGGGAAATGTCAACTATATATATTCTTTACCCGCACTATTCCAAGGTTGTTTCCGAGCACTTTTCGTCATCTATAATTGCCATTTTAGGGGCTTCCAATACACTTACTCCCCTATCATCGCTCATCGTGACATTTATGGTAGCGAATTCCTTTTAACTCTCCGGATCTTGATACTATAGTTAGTTATTGCTTGTAAATAGAAATTAATACGATATAGATCAAAGAAATGATCGATTATCACAAGCAGCACTAATGGTGTAGTGGTAACATATAACACTTCCAAGTAGTCACCTGACTACTAAGTTATGTTGTGCCGGGGGTTCGATTCCCTCTTAGTGCATTTTTTGATATTTTTTGATATTCTTTTTCTACTATCCCTACTATTACTCGAACAAATTATTTAACTATCGTTCAAATTTGCTTAATTTTAAAGATCAAGCCTAACTGTACAAAGTCGGCAATTTAGGAAGGAGGTTAATGTAGGCCTCGCCGAAAAGGTCCGCAAAGCCGAAGCAAGCGATTAAATGGAAATTATATCCTATCTACATCAGGTCCAAGACTGACATGGATGAGTGGTCTTTAGTTCCCACATGTGTATATATAGTTATGTACGCATACACGTACAGACTCCCAAGTACAAGCGATCAGAGATAACGTCAAGGTAAACAGCCAAACTAAGTTGACAATGACATTTCATATACGCCCAACAGCAAAAAGAATAAAAATAAAATAGAACAAAAACCAATGCAAGACCACCCCAATATTCGCGAAACGCCATGCCATGATATCTTGAGGACAAAAAATCGCGCATCAACTGTAGGGGGTACTCGCGAGAAGGGGAATCAGCCAAGGGAGATAGACAAATGAGATGCGAGTGACAAAAGAGACAAAAAATACGACAAATGAGATGGCAGACAAAAGAGACCCTCAACCAGCCACCTTCCATTTTGTCCAGCAGAGTAGAGAGACAAGCAAATCCGAGAATGCTGTCGTGAGATGGGATATGATAATGCAACTGAAACAAAGGCAGGAAACAATGCGGATGGGATATCCTGGCGCATAGACATAGGAAAAAGAGACAAAAAAAAAAAAAAAAGGAAAACACCGGGAAATGAGAACATATGCTTTTTCATGTCCTGCATATTTGAAAAACAAAATAAAACGAGACGTGGAAAATGGGACTAAGCCGAGTCGAAATGAAACCAAAACTGTCCATCGAGAATCATTTGCTCGGTGCTCGCACCGGCAAAGACCCGCAAACGGTGCAATAATTATTCCCCGTAGACCCTGCTACAGGGGATTCAAGTATGATTATACAGTACAAGGAGGAACTCCAGCCTCCGATTGGTATCAGTATCAGTATCAGTATCAGGTTGGTGACGGGATTGAGAGCAGTGTCAAAATTAGCCGTTGACCATGTCATCCAAAGCCATCTTGCGGCGTTTAATAGGTCTGTTATCTTGACCTTCAGCTTCGGTGCTGGGTGGTTCAGTTCTCGGCATGGAAGGCGAGTTGCTCGATGTCATCTGGATCGAGGACGGCAATTCCACTGGTCCAAGGTGGCGGGGTACGGGATCCATGGTTGCGCTTGTTATGGAGGAGGAGCGTTGGTGGGGAAGGGAGTAGTTGAAGACCGGGCCTGCAGATCTGTGGAGAGGAAGAGCGCGGGGGTCGTGAAGAGATTCTTCTCGGCCTGGGAAAGTCCAATTCATCGGGTACGGGTCGCTCAGGCGATGGACATGGTGATGAGGAGGTGGTGGTGGCCCGGCTGTGGCCTGATGGATTGGAGGGAGCCGGACTGGTGATTCAATGTTGTATGGGTCCCGAGGTGATAATGATACTCGTGGATCATTTGCTGGGCGGATAGGATTTCCAGGCGTCTCGGTATACGGTAGAAAGGGTGCACCGACTGGCGGTGGCTGGTGTTGGGGAGGCGATGTTGGTGGTGGTAATGCTGGGACGCCATATGTTGGGAATCGCCGCTCCATACCGCCAGATATGGTGTTGACTTTTAACACGGGATTAAACCCTGCCATTGGCATGTATGGTGAAAGTGCATGTGGGTGTGTCGGTACTGAATGCGATGGTGGTCCAGATGAAGAGAATGGGCGTCGAATCATACCCCCCGGGATCGTGGGGGAGGGGTCCATAGGCCGCGTCAGAGGAAATACTGAAGCGGACCACCGATGTGGTGTCCGTACCCCCGAGCTTACATCCCCCAATCCCTGTAGATCCGTCATGGGCCGTAGTTCTCGTGAAGATGTGGCTCGATGCATAGTGGTCCGCCGCGGGGGCATGGTTGGGTGGGCCTCCGCTGGGATAGCCGGGTTATCCAAATGTGTGGTATAGGACCTGAGAGACGAATCATCTGCTTTCAACGGGGGTCGTCCTCGCTTTTTGTGCGTGACATCCACGCATGTTGACTTTTTTCCGCGCTCGTTAGTTGCGATTCCACAGTTCATGGGGGGATTTCTCCACACTTACGGCTTTTCCAGCAAGCACACATCTTCGACATGGACGAGCTGGGTCACATCCCAGGTGCTTTTTCTTGCAATTGACACAAGCCGATGCCACATGCGCTTTTGTACGTCGGGTTGATTTTTGTGCCAGCGGGCGACCCGTGGGATGTGTTGGGTCCCGTGTTGGGAGTGGACATGGTGGTGCTCCTGGTAGTGGAGATCCAGCATATACCGGTCCCTGTTCGTTATATCCCAACCGTGGTAGTGGCTCATTAACTGGTCCCTGCGATAGCTCCAGTGCAGACACAGCAGACCGCTCAGCCGTGACTACGGGAGAGGAAGGATATCCCCGAGGCTTGATCTCTGCGGATGGCTCCGAGGGTTTTGCTGGAGGGGATCCAGACATAGATTGATTGGGTATAGGAGCCCGGGGACTACACCCTCGAGCATTGGGGGACCAAGATCGATTCAACGGCAGCCGCTCTGGGCCCTTGAATCGGGATTTTCCGAACTGGGGGATAGTGAGGCTCGGGGGTTGAAGCACGAGTGATTGCATCGGGTGTCGGGCAGGAAAGGGAAAAGGCCCACGGGGCAAATGCTTCTTTTGGTTTTTTTTGGGGGGGGGGGGTTTCTTTTTGTTGGTTCTTTTGGTTTTTTTTTTCACCTCTTTTTTTTTGCTTTCTTCCCTGGTAGATCTTTGTCCAAATTCACAAGCCGGGACCGCTGAATTTCGCGGTACTTTGGGGCAGCATGTCTGAGTAATAGATTTGGGAGTGTACCTCGAAGAAAACGAAAGCGCGGTGTAAGAATCGAAAAGAACAAGAGTCACCAAAAGGTCCAATGCCGAGGACGCAAGCTTATAATCAATATGGTGGAGAGATCCGCTATTGGAGGAGTCAGAAAATAGACTGGGAGATTTCTAGATGACAGCAGGGCACAGGGTTACTCATACGCATGTCTTCCCAGGGCAACTTATTGCAGGATGGCGGTCGATCATTGAGCTAGGATCAAGGTGCAGGGAAATGTCAAAGCCCCCACGCCTTACCTCTTGATCACACGTCCCACGTTCCGTGTGGTTAAAAGGGGAGAAAACGGTGAAGTCTACCGGAAAGTGGTGAAATGTCGCCCAAAGTAGAGAACATCAAAAGTACACCCCCACTTGATCTTAAGGCGTTCGATAGTCTTAAACTTGATCACATAGGAAAGAGTAGTGGTCAATGCAGACGCTAGTAACTGATAGACTTGATCTTCGTCATGGTAGATCATTGGAGAATTAATGCCATTTTAACAGTTGCCCCTCCTTTAAGACTCCCGAGAACCGAAAAGGAGAATATACAGAATATAGAATATAGAATACAGAATACAGAATACCTCTCACCCTCTATTACCCCCCTCTTCTCTCCCCCCGTCTCCTATCCAGGACTTTGGTCTTAATACAGCTGTCAGTGACACCCCCGCAGGGCGGCTAGAAAGGAAAGGGATTGGATTCCACTAGTGAAAGGAGACTCTTCCTTTTTCTTTTTTTTTACCTTTCTTTTCTTTTTCTTCCATTTTTCCCGGAGAGGGGTGGTAGTGTATACCAATCAGGACTAAGCAAGGTGGATGATTGACGGATCGACGTCGGTGCCCGCAGCCATTGCCAATAGTCAACCTCGGCGTGGACTATGTGCATTCCGAGTACGGGAGTACATGTACTCCGTATTTTTACACATTTAATTATCTAGATTCAATATATTTATATTTTATATATATACATATATAAAAGATAGTACCTGGGTAAGATAGTAACCTAAATTGTTCCTTCTCTTAGGGTTGCAATCGGGAGTGACACCTTTTTTTCTTTTACTTATAAGGTCCATGTTCTTTTGACCTTGGGACTTCCTATATCTTGAATTTCCATTGAACTTTCCTATTTCCTATTTCCTACTTCCTATTTCTAGGTGAATTAATATATAGATTGGAGAAGAATCTTGACTCCACAAAAATATTCCCGGCAATTTAATGATCTCCCACTTATAAGCCCTTTAAATCCTACCCTGGAAACTCTCTTAAAACATAAATTCCCTTATTCTCCGACCCATCCGGGCAAATCATTGTATGACCGAATCCTTTTATGTTCCGTCTAGGGGTTACTGTTACAGTCAACCGCAGATCAGAGATGTAAAGGTCTCACAGGGTTTTGGATGATAGTTCGTGAGTCGGACAACTGCAGGCACCGTAATTGTCCCCTTTTTCTCCTTTCCCACCCCCTCCATTTTTTTTTTCTTTTTAGGTATTTTCTGGAAATAGTTTGCGGGTGTGATACGAGTCTCTCGCAATAATCAGTTTTCTCTGTGATACCCACCATTGGGTGGTTTTTTTTTTTAAATTTTTTTAATTTCCCTCTCTTTTTCTCTGTTACTGTTGGATTCGGACCTTTCACTTGAGTGGTTTGATATCTGAAGATAAAGGGGCAAGGGTCTTAGAAAAAAAAGGGACTCGAAGAGTTCATAGGATTCAAAAGATCTCAAAAGAATACCCCTCTCTAAGGAATCCTTCTACTTTATTTTCCGGGGACCCTAATAGAGATGTGGCTGCAGCCTTCTGCCGCCTGGGTCGATCACATTCGATCATATTGCCCTTTGCCTCTGCGCGTGTGCATCACTGTCGATCACCCATCCCTGGCTTCAGAACTGCAGGATTCCAGAGTGATCTCACGTCATGAGAAGGGAATATGTTGGGATGTATTCATTGATAACTACGTATATAGGGACATAACTACCTTGGCATACTCCATATTCTGTATATAGTATGTATAACATAATAAGAATGGTATAATAGTATAATAGTATAGTAGTATAATACTATAATACTATAAAATAGTATAATATCAATAATTCATACATGTAGGCTCGGCAGGATCCGATCAAGGGAAAAGGGGTGTGGAACATGCGGCACGCGGAGCAGCAAGGGGTCTGTCACCCCGTTCATGCAGGATTAAATAGTCTGTACAATTATATACAATTATACGGTTGGTTGTTTTCTGAATCTTTTTCATCCACCAATCATAATCAGCTTCACCGATTATTGGGCACTATATGTGCTAAGTCCTACCTCTTTAGCCGCCAAAAGCCCAGGCGCTATTAATTTGCCAAGTGGAGTAAATAGTGACTAGAACTCGGACCAGAACTATTAATTCCTTTATTTCTTTTAATTTGAATTCCTGATCAGATCCAAAATCGCCGAATCATTGGTTTTTAGCGTTAAATAGTTCCGGTTAATACGGAGATTATTCGGGGGGAATTCTCCTAGTCTCAACGTTTAAAACACATGATAATATCTATAGTTTCTATAGTCTCTATAGTATAGTCTCCGGAAATCGGCTTAACAGGATCGGCAATCCTGCGAACCCTTCAGAGAATATTTGGGATGAACCTCCTCTAACGGAGACTAAGGGGGGGTCCGAGTCCACTAGGAGCGTGATTGGGCTTGATATCACATCTTCCTTGATCACGGCCTAGGTTGATCTACGGTTTAAACGTGATGGCCTGCATCGCCAAGTTCCAATCTTGAGCTAGCCAAGTTTCCAATCTGTCTTCGTCTACTCCGTAGGATCGAGTCTAGGCTACACAACTTCTTCCCATGTGGTGACCTGGCCAGTTCCTAAATCCCGGATTCATATGGACATCGCAACTGAAGTAAAAAAATCTCCGAACACAAATTTGTGGTATCTCTGCAATATAGACATCTATTCTACAGTAAATGCTTTTTTTCCCCCCATCCCCCTAATCCTAGCGTCTCTTCGACGGCCGAGCATTCTTATCGCGCCGCTGTTGCACCTGTTTCCGCGCCTTGCGAATATCCTCCGTAGACCGAAGTTCGCTCTTTCCTCCATATGCCGCTCCACCCAGCTTATCGTGCTGACGTTCGCGAGCTGCATCGTTCTTCTTCTTCATCTTGTCGTAGTCGCCACGCAGAGGATCAGCACGCTTAGGCGCCCGGTCTTGGTTGTGTCGGAAGCGTCCACTGCTCATGCGAGAGTTGATGTTGTTCATAGCAGGCGTCTCGGCCTCGCCAACGCGAGGCATCCGCTCAACGCGCTTGCCCTTCTTCCAGGCTTGGAAGCGACCGCTACGGAAACTGGCGGCGATCTTGGCACCACTCTCACCGCGCACGAGTCGGCTGCCCTTGGAACCGTCCTCGTCGTTCTGGCGAGCAACGTACTTCTTGTGTCGCTTGTCCCAACGCATGATGGAACGCGCTTCGCCGAAGCCACGCTTGCCTTCGTCGCCGTTGAGGTCCATGGTCGCGTTGCGGGAGTCGCTAGCAAAGTTCGAGTTTGTACCCGAGTGCACACCGTAAGCCTTGTCTTCGGCCATGTCGTTGTGTTGAGGTGTGTAGCCCATGAAATAATCGGGGTTCTGGAATGCTGCCGCTGCGTCCTTCTTCTCTCCTTGTTTGGGCTTGGAGTTGTAGGCAGAGAAAGTGACCTCGAGTTCATCGTCGGATGCCTCTGACATGTTCTCGCCGGCTTGCTCGGGAATATCCTCGTCCTGCACTTCACCATCCTCGCCGGGGGTGGGCATTCCAAGTGCTGCCAACTCGGCCTCGGCCTTGAGATCCGCCCGCATTCTCTTGTTCTGGACAGTAGTGCGGATTCGGCGAATGGTGTCAACGGCCTCGTTGTCAGCCACCTTGCCGCCTCGTCGGTTGTTCGCCTCGAAAATCGTTTCATGGGGACGGTAACCACCAATGCGGGCAAGCATACTCTCTCGCTCTACTTCCCTCTCACTGGTTGCATCGTTGAAGAGCGGGTGGATCTCAGCCCAGTGATCAGAAGAAACAACCTCCTTCGACCGCTTTGCACTCTCGGCAGAAGCCGAATTGCGGGTGCGCAGATACAGTTTCTCTCCCTTTTGAGACACTTGCTTCTGCCCATAAATATCTATATCATCGTCGAGCACCTTCTGTACCCATTCGCAAGTGCGAGAGACTGGCTCTCTCGGCAGCGTTCCGACAACAACATCCTCTGCAAAGTTGAGTTCAGTGCCGTATTGACGACCGAGAACCAACCTGCGTCCCAAGAACAGCTGGAGATCCAGAAGATAGGGGGCATCTTTGTCGCGAACAAGACTGTAACTCCAACCCTTTTGGCCTGCACGAGCAGTACGACCGACACGGTGAATGAAGATCTTGGGCTGTGAGGGGAAGTCGTAGTTGATAACGTTGGCAAGGACAGGAATATCAATACCTCTGGCGGCCACATCGGTGACGACCAGGATATTTGAGATGCCGGATCGGAAGTTTTGGACATGGTGATTACGAGCAGTCTGATCTAGGGAACCGTAGGCGTAAGAGGTGGCAAACCCTGCCTCAACGAGAAGAGAATAGAGGTAGTCGACGTGGTGCTTGGTTGCAGCGAACACGATGGTTGAGTGCGCGGTAGGCGACTCCTTGAAGCCGCTTGGGAGGCGGACATCCGATCTCTTGCGCTTTCTTGTGGGGTTCTCGGCTTCCTGGCGTAATCTTCCGCCAATATATGTCTCACCAGTAGGCATCTTGATAATGTTGTGCAGAATGTGTAGTAGGGCACCTTCTTTGTCTGATGACTTGATAGCAAAGAAGGCATTTTGTAGATCGGGAGAGACTTTGTTTTCCGTGTCCAAACGAATCAAACTTGGCTCTTGCAGACCAGCGCGTGCAAATTCGACAAGTGACTTGGGCAACGTAGCGGAGAATAGAAGAGTCTGGCGGTTGGTGGGCAGGCCGTGCAAAATCTCGGTCAACTGTGCGGCGAAACCCATTTCGAACAGTCTGTCGGCTTCATCGAAGACAACATACTTGATGCTAGAGAGATCCATGTCCATCTCAACCTTCAAGTGCAGGAATCGACCGGGTGTCGCGATGATGATATCGGGGTTGTTGGCCATCATGCCGAACTGATCCTCCAGACTGTCACCACCAATGAGAAGCACTGATGTCAAATTCGTTCCCTTGCCCATCTCCTTGACGACCTTCATGGTTTGCAGAGCCAATTCACGGGATGGGGACATGATGAGAGCACGTGCACCGAACGCGGTGCTGTGGCTCTTCAACTTCTCAATCATAGGAATAACGAACGAGGCAGTCTTTCCGGAACCAGTTCGAGCCATACCAACAACATCCTTGTCGTCCATGATCACGGGAATAGTCTTTCGCTGAATCGGGGTAGGTACGGAAAATCCTTTGCGGGTAATTGCTTTCAGTAGAGTCATGCTGAGACCCATTGCCTGGAAACCACCTCCCTTCTTCACTGTACGGCCCTTGAGGTTTGCGCCCTTTCGGTTGGCGGACGCCTGAGAGTTCGCAATGAAAGCTGCATCGCCGTCGTCTTCGTTTAAAAAGTCAAGATCTTGGTTGGTATCGGGCTTCTGGGGTTTCTTTTTGAGGGGTGGCTTTGCGCCGCCATCGGAATCGCTGTCATTTTCAAAAAGGGATTTCGTAATGTCGAACTCGACCTCCGACTCTGCGGGAGAGGCGGCACGGCGAGGCATTGTTGCGGTATGATGTGAAGCTTCGACTGATATGGGAATGCAGTGATAAGCGTTAAACCGCTCGGCTCTTCAATGGCCGGGGGGAATGTGAAAACACAGAAGGGTTTGCAGTGATTAAGTACTGTATCACGCAAACAAATCCTCGACTGCTCAAACTTCAGACACCTGAAGAAAACTCGAGTCACTTATCTCGCCGTCTTTCTGTCGCAAAAAAAAAGTTGAAGAACGGTAGGCGGTGAACAGCGGATCAACCATCGCCCGTGTGCAAACCAAGCAAACAGAATCTATACAATTTGCGCTGAATTCAGAAATATCATCGTAGAAACATTGACGTATTTCGAGGCTAAGATTCATGGAGATAAGATACTATTCCTATAATATTTCTGGACAGAATATGTACCCGAATTGCGGTTCAAAAATTTCAGCAGCTACTTAATGCGCAACTCAGCTGGAGTAAGACACATTAGACATGTTGTTTCGAATATCCCAAAACAGTGGCCACTTTCGAAATGAAAACAATCGCAATTTGAGAGCAATTGATTAGTATAAAGTAAAAATAGCATATATCAATGTTGAAGTTGAGAACGCAGGCTATAAAGTAGATGAGGTCAAATTGGGAGGCGGTCTTCACCGGCAGAACACGGTCCCCGCGACGCGTGCAACACGCTCCCAATTGAGTAAAATGGTGTTGAAGAGACGGCTGTACCTTGACTTTTCCCCTTCACAACACAACACACAACATGGGTATGTATCACTCCCAATCTAACCCGTTAACCAGTTATTATCTAACAATACTGATAGACGGCAATTACAACAATTATAGCTCCTCGTTCGGCGGCGGCGGCGGCGGTGGAGGATTCATGCCAGGCGAGATGAACAGTCCCGCGGGAGGCAAGGTATACACATAATCCTCAGCTTCTATATACAGCCAAAACTAACTAATAACAACTCAGACCGGTGACCGGGACAACAAAACCCTTCGTCCCGTGACAGTGAAGCAAGTCCTCGACGCCTCGCAGCCCTTCCCCGAAGCCCCATTCCAAATCGACGGCGCCGACGTCGCCAATGTCCTCATCATGGGCCAAGTACGCAACATCAGCTCCCAGAGCACAAACGTGACATACATAATCGACGACGGCACGGGCGGTGTCGAAGTCAAGAAATGGATTGACTCAGCCACCGCGGACAACATGGACACCGACGATGGCAAGGCGCCCGGCGATGGGAAGACTGAGGTTCAGCTCAACGGCTTTGCACGGGTCTTCGGCTCTATGAAGTCCTTCAACAACAAGCGGTACATCGGTGCTCATTCTGTCCGGCCCATGTCGAATATCAATGCGCTGCATACTCATCTGCTGGAGGCTACTGCTGTGCATTTGTTCTTCACTCGCGGCCCGCCCGGTGGTGCTGCTGCCGGTGGCAATGCTGGTGGTGCTGATGCTGTTATGGGTGGTGCGGATGACTACAGTGGTGGGCAGAACAAGGCTCTTGCTTCGATGTCACTTGTTGCGAAGAAGATTTATAACTTGCTCAAGACTGAGCCTCAGGATGATACGGGCCTACACATGCAGGTCATCGCTTCTAAGCTGAATATGCCTGCGACTGAAGTAGCCAGGGCTGGTGAGGAGTTGCTCGGTGCTGGTGTGATCTTCTCCACTATGGATGAACAGACATGGGCTATTCTGGAGTACTAGAGAGATGTGAGTGGTCATGTCTGTGTTATTCGTTAAAAGTCACATTCAGAATCCAATGATATCATGATTTGTCTTGTATAACATCTGATAGAGTCCTAATTGCTCTATCTGTATTTTCTTTTTTAGCAATATGTAGACAGAATTGAAACAGGGCCGGGGTTTAAACCGAGGCCGGAACAGAAATCACTTGAAGCCACCGCTAATTCAGAACGAAATACGAAGGATATGCTAGCGATTTGACCACTTTATATCATCGACTAGATATCAAGTCATGTCAACGCTTCTCCTCGCATGTACCAAGGGGTCAAGTTAAGTCAACTCATTCCTCTTTAGAGCTTCCTCGACTGAGCGATTCCAATTAGCTCGACTGATGAAGAGGGCCTCAATGAGGGAAACAAGGGCAAGCGCAAGGGCAACGCCAGTCCACAAGCCCATAACACCCCAATTCAAATAAAATGTCGTTCCCATACTAAGAGGCATGGCAATCACATAGTAACAAAATAGTTGAATGTAACCGCCCACTTCTTGGCGACCCAGACCACGGAGAATACCGTTGCAGTTTGCCGCGAGAGCATCGAAAAGCTGGAAGGCTGCACAGAGCGGAAGCACCTGCGCTACAATTTCGACGACTTCGGGATCAGAACTGAATAATCTGGGGATATACAACCGCAAACTGGAGAGAAGTACCATGTTGAACATGCCAACGATGGCTGCTCCCCAGAAGCTCACTTTCGCAGTGGTCTTTGCGGCATCGACCAAGGTAGCCCCAATTAGATTTGCTATCCGCGTGCTACCCGCAATAGATAGTGGGAACGGAATCTGCCATGTAATGCTGGAGATTGTTGCGAGAATGGATTGCGCTGCGAGTGCGGACGTGCCGAGGTAGCTTGATGCCAGCGTCAGAATTTCAAATGCCAGACACTCTGCCTCGACCATGATCAGCCCTGGGAGTGCGAGACGGATCATTGGGCCCCAGTTCTGGAATGCTCGTCTGGTAAATCCGCACCAGCACTCGGATCCAACGAAGAAATAAACGTAGACGAACAGGCAGAGGGGGAGGAGATTTTCGGTGATTACGACGGCGATTGGAGCTCCAATGAAGCCCCATTGAAGTTTCTAGTATCCAAGTCAGTATCATCCTCGTCCGAGGTCTGAAAGTACTCACCCAGACTAAGAACCAGTTCAGGAAGGCATTAAGTGGTGCGCAGATAAGGAGGACATATAGGGAGGCAGAAAACACACCCTGGGCCTGAAGGTATCGCTTGCCACTCTCGAAGAGAGCGAATGCCGGGGTTCCCAAGAGAGCAATCTTCAAATATAGACCTGCCATCTCAGCGACCTCCTTCTCCGGCACAATCTTGGCAAGGATATGCTCCGAGAAATACCAGAGAACCATAATTGGAATGGTGATGACCCAAAGGAAATACACCATGCGCAGCATCTGCAGGCCCACCAGCTTTCTCTTCCCGGAACCATAGGCCTGAGCACAAAGTGTATCCAAACTAGTCGACAGACCCGAGTACACCGCATTCCCAGTAATAGTCACAGTCATACTCGCAAGACTGACAGCTCCAAGCTCTTCCTTCCCCAGATGGCCAATAGTAAAGATACTAGCCACAGTCAAAGAATACTGTAGCAAGAAAGTGACCATGAGCGGCAAAGAGTATTTCATAATAACCTTTGCTTCACGCTGCCACGTCGTCTGGATCAAACCGGCTGCGACGGCTTCTTCCCATTTCCGGTCAATATCTTCCAAGTCCATTTCGCTGTCCTCGGCATCCGCCGGTCGCTCTCCAAGTAGAGCAGTGATTTCGCTTGCCCTGTCCGTCTCGGGATCCCTGCTTCTAGAGCGTCGAGAAGATCCACTTGGTCGTCGAGACTGGGATCCCTGGCCGATAGCAGCGGATAGCAAGCCACTCATCTTACGCTGCAGTCCGTGGGACTTGCCATGCGCATGCTCGGGCGCGATAACATTGTTATCACTCAATAGATGCCGTTCTTCTTCGATGACTTGCTCGCGCTCGCTTTGAGATAGGGATTGTTGTTCCCCAGCCCAGGGAATTACAGTCGAATGACTGACAGATGTGAAGCAACTGGGGCGGCGATATGAACTAGCTAAAGAGCGGGGGTGGGTGCTGGTATAGCTGCCAGGCGGGCGAGCTGTTGAGGTGTCGGAAGCTTCATCGGTGGGTGTTCGATCCTCATCACTGTAGTCTGCAAGATCTCGTGCAATTGCCGAGGCGGCAATGGGCGAGCTGGATGTGAAAGACCGGCCAAATGGGCTTTGATGCTCGGCGGCATCCACCGAACGGATGTTCCGGGCCATGATAAGATGTGGGAGATGAGGCTGTGGGTGTTTTACTGCCACCGCATTATTTACAGCAAGATAAGTTGAGCTACCTCGGGTCGTAACTCTAGATGCTTGGAGCTTTGAGGATATTTAAAGAAGGCAAAAGCTTGGAGAGAAAAAGACGGGTTAAAGCTGGATGCGGAGATGTATTTGTAATACCATGAATACGACCGGTCCGGGTTTAGACATTGCTAATATTGTGTAATTTACAGAAATGCAGATGATAATGTAGATAATATACCTAGATAACAGTGAACTTCACTAAGGGGTGTGAGTCAGCCTTCTAAAGGGCTAATTCCGAGTATGAGTATGATTAGCTATCACTTACACAATGTTATTGTAGTGCACACATCAGTCCCGCTAAGACACAGTAGGAAGCTCGATGCGGGACAGTTTTTGCGGGCTTAATTTGGACTTGATATAGCCAATCACCTTCACTGCCTTACACCTTACACCAACCTGGGCAGCTCGCATGGCTTATTACTTTTTTATTTATTTATTAGCTGTACAAAGTATAGCTGGAGTATGTTGATAGTGAGGATTAGCCCTCGTTTTTTTTTTCTCCTATAGCAATCATGTGCCTGTATATATAAGCGAGGTGAGCTCCTCCACAAAAAAAGAGCATAGATCTGCATAACTACAGGAACCTGACTCTGATCATCCTACCCACTTGGACAGACATCAGATCATATGTACGGAGTACACGAAGAAATAAAAAATGACCATGACATCATTCCTAAAACAGTATAGATCATCACATGACCGCAGACCAGGGCTGTCCCCAGGTTTTTCTCCAGCTTTCGGAGATGATCGAGGTTCGAATATCAAACCTCTCACCATGTCTACAACGGTGACACAAGTTGGGAGTGCTCGTGCCCCCTTCAACCCTTTGATCAACCCGGCAAACTCTAAGCCGGTTCTTGTGGAGGAGTAAGTCAAAACTGTCCAGCTCTGTAGAAATGGCCGGAGCGCGAAATGGCCGGAGAGCAAAACACGTTGTCCAGTGGCTTGATCCCTTACATGATGGCGTACTTCAAATTCAAGACGGGCATTCTCCATGATTGCCATGATTGCCATGATTTCCACATGCCCCACATTCTGCCCCCGTGACAGCCCGGTTAACATTTTTGAAAGACACATCGAGTCCCAGCACCACATCTTCCTCTCACGTCCTTACTTCGGCGCGCTTCTATTCGAAAACACCTCTTCCGACGCCCGCGACCACTGCGCCAACGAGCGCACTTTCCTTTCATGGCTCCGTCTGTCCATGTATCTGGCTGTGGTATCGTTGGCCATCATCATCTCCTTTCATTTCCGTGAACAACCTACCGGCCTAGAGAGACGCATGGCCTTACCCCTCGGGATCATTTTCTGGCTTCTGAGTTTGGCCTGTTTGGCTAATGGGTTTGCGAATTACTCGCGTACTGTCAAGAAGTATGCGCGCAAGGCGGCTCTGGTGCAGAGTGGTTGGAAAACCCAGGTTGTCTTTACGGTCGTTGGGATAGTGATCTTGGGCAGTTGCATTTTGTTTTTGTCCACGGATCCAGCGCGGTAATGGTCATGCTGGGCTCGGATTTTTCGATTCATTTTATTAGCGCTGGCGTTGGCATTATTCTTGGGCATTTTTGGTTGCTTGTTACATTCATTATTGCATTAATGTATTCATGTCTCGACCAGGTCTCATTTGGGATTACTGTGGGAATAATTCTTAAAGACGAACAAATTCAGGACCAGATCATTGAATATGTTCTTAATTTTCCTAGAATAAACCGAGAGGCCAAAATATCAGAATGAAGTGATGTCGTGAGAATCGTCTCGTGTGCAGAGGTATATTTCCATGAGTCTCGTAAAGGAGGCGGGTTTGCCCCGAAGAATGCAAAGATGACAAAAAGAAACAGCGCACACCGAAATGGAACCGAAATGAGACCGAAATATGCGATAGACTATGCATCGGGTCTTTTACATTCGACGAATGTCCTGCTCGTTCTTGTACTTATCCAGGGCCGGTGTACCAAGGTGGCTCCACCACTCGAACAGCATGGAGTTGCAGATAAGCTTGAACCAGGGGGTGAATTTCAAACCGGGCTGCTCGAACATTGCCTTAAGCTCATCAGCTGAGACGTAGGTGGTGTCTCGGACCTCGTTGGGGCTGGGCTTCAGATCAACATCGGCCTGAATGAAGAGGATATAGTCCACTAGCGAAATGTCAGTGTTTTCCATTTATCAATCAAAGATGCATTGTGCCATGTAACATACCCTCGTGTTCGCCCCACTTTCCATCACTGGGGGCCTTGTAGTGAATTCTTGTGAAAAATTCAAACTTGTCCAGGGGTACTTGCTCTGCCTTAATGCCCAGTTCATGGTCCAGCTTGCGCTGCGCAGCACGCTTCACGCCCATAACGGCAGCATCCAGCTCAGCTCCAGTCTCACCAGGAATCCCAAGAGGGTGTGAGCAGCAGGTGTTGGTCCACATGTCGGGGAAGGTGATCTTCTCGGTGGCGCGCTGTTGGAGTAGAAGACGCTTATTGGAGTCGAAAAGGAAAACCGAGAAGGCGCGGTGAAGGAGACCCTTGTCGATGTTGGTCATCAAATGGCCTATGCAAATGCGACTGTTAGTGATTTGTCTCATATGTTATGCGCCACTACCCCGCCATTCTGTATATCCATAGGTGATCATGGGGTTGTAGAACGTACAGAGCTTCTTGCTGGCGCTTCCAATTGGCCGGTCATTGTTATCCAAAACAATGCAGACCTCGTCCATCAGACGGACCTGCTCTTCATCGTAACCCTCAAGCTCGCTGCCGCGTGCAGTGTTTGTTTGGCTTGTGGGGAGGATTTCACGGGCGAGCGAGGTATCGACCTCGGGGAAGAGAGTGGCAACATTGTCCGCCGTGATTTCAGGCGGACTTGTGATTGTCGTGGTTGCGCTCATTTTGGTCAAAAAATTGAAGTTGAAAGAAAGGAATGAGTCCCAACAGAAAGAAATCACAGGAGGAAATGCGGCGTTAGATCAAAGGCGGCAAAGATCGGCAAATTTGCGTCCCTCCGTTGTTTGCCTTCATCGGGAAATTCCAACCTTGGAAGGGAACTTCTGGTTGATACACTCTACCAAGAACCTTGGAACTACCAATGGGATTACGCAAAGTGCTATATAATGATCAAAATTGCCAAGGCTAGACTTATCGATATGCGAATATCAGAAGCTGCATCAGTTCACACTACTAAATCATCATGAGCGTCAAGATAGCACCTTGATCACCTCAGTTCAAGGAGACTGGTCAACTTCTCCAATTCTGCAACTTCCTCTGGTCCCAAAAGGCCCAACTTCTCCCGCCGAGTTGGCGCATTCGGATCAAATACAGGCTTTTCAGCGAGCGAAGTCACCCGTGTGCCGTGTCTAGGCTGCGATCCCTCATAATCCCAGCTGGCGTTATGGATCGTGATGCTATTGAAGAATAAGCTTCAAATTCAAGGGCTTGCTTTCCTAGGGTATTGAACTAACCGGTTGTCCCACAATGCACTCGTGCGTGGACTCCACTTAAACCGAACCTGGATATCAGGGTTCTTCTCATAAACGTCGTATAGGTATCCGAGAATCACATCACTTTCGGCCTTGTCAAGACCAACGATTCGGTCTGTCATCGCCCGGTTCACCCACAGTGCCTTCCAGCCTGTAGCTGGGTGAACACGGACAATCGGGTGCTCGCGCTCTATATGTTGAGGGCCTGCTTCCGGGTTCTTACGATCGAGATATGGGTGAGCTGAGCGGTAGATGGCAGTCCTTCCGTCAATCAGCTTGCGGAATAAAGGCGACAGCTTCTCATATGCCGCGTATCCGCTCGCCCAGAGGGTATCGCCTCCGACTGTTGGTACAGTATCGTTGTGGAGATGGGTCACACCAGCGGGCTGTCTCTCGTGCACGAGATCGCTATGCCACCGAGACGCTCCTCCCGGCCGACGGAAGCTCGCTGGGCTCTCTGTTTCCTGCAATGCTGGCCACATTACAGTCACGCCGGGGATGCCAGGGACATGGGGCACTTGAGGCTAAAAAAAGAAGAGAAACACAATTGGTGATTGGCACATGGATTCGCTGGGTTGGGCAAAACATACATGAATCTCAACCTCTCCGAACCACTCTCCCAGTTTCTTCTGTTGTTGAGGAGTGATATCCTGGTCCCGGAAGAAGACAACGCTTCGCTCGGCAATCAATAAGCCTAGCTCATCCTTCTGCTGGTCTGTCAAATCCTTCAGCTGCAATCCAACGATTTCAGTTCCGATGTGTCTAGTCAATGGAATCACTTCCTTGGCTGCGGATAGAAGTGCTTTCTTCTCGGGATCGGCTCGGCTGCCGGGGTCTACATGGACGCGATCATAGTCCCGCACGTTGTAAACATCGTCAATATAGAGGGGACGAGATGGCCGGTACGGGTAGCCGTCACTGAGATCAACCCCAGCCTTTTCTAAGCGTTCTCGTGCAGGCCCAGGAAGACCGAGGGTGTCCTTCTTGGGCACTGCGACGTCGACGATACGTGAATCAATTGGAGCGGGAGCCATGGTAATAGATTTCTTTGGAACCTTATAATTCTTGTGAGTTCTAATCGATATCAAGCCTGTACTATATACATATTTTAGAAATGTCGATTCTCTTATTGATCAACGTTGTAGCGTTGTACTGCCCCAGGATTTGAGCACATCATCGTCATCACCCATTACGCCTTTTGTGGACCACGAATGTCACTTTTAGTTATCTCCGATTACCATTCTCATACCCCTCTTTCAGAATTCGATGTAAAATGTCCAATATATACTTGTTGTGTACATTAATTCCCAAGCGGGGAACCCCCGATGTCACAATCCACGATCAAAATCACGAGGATTCCTAATATCTGATTCTCTGCCGTTCTTCCCGGTAAGCATTGCGATATATCAGCCCATATTGTCGTTTGGAGGGGCCATAAGTGCGGGAACAATCCACGTAGACACGGATAGGTAAATTATCTCTTTGCTATTTTTCATTTCTGTGAAAATCATCATGAGTGATTCTGTTCGAGTTGCTGTTATTGGGGCTGGTATCAGTGGAGTGGTCACTGCTGGCCATCTTCTGGCTGCTGGAATCCAGGTGACTGTTTTCGAGAGAAACAATGCAAGTGGTGGAGTGTGGTAAGATCATGAATCGTCTTTTTTGATCTGAAATAATGGACTAAAACGTTGTAGGCTTTATGACAAGCGTGCTCCAATTGAAGCCCAGTACCCATCACCAAGACCATCTGCTTCACAGGAATACGTGAAGGATGCGAGGGAAGGCAATGAAAGAAAGCTCTTGCTTCATGCACCTCCAGGGTTAGTTTTCAGTATTTCTTCTTTTCTTTCTTTTTTTCTATATGGTAGTTGTACTCACTATTACCTAGGCCTTGTTATGAAAGTCTTACCAATAATGTCTCAACTCCTTTACTACAAACGAAACTCAACGCATGGCCAGAAGGAACTGGTCCTTTTGTGAAGCATCATGTACTCAAGGATTATATCCAAGATACGTCGAACAAGGCCGGCGTTGATGATATAACCAAGTTCGGCGCCCGAGTCACCCGAGTTCATAAGGACGGGTCAACATGGACAGTTCACTGGAGCACTCTGAGCGAAGGCCAAGATCCCGTTGAAAAAGAGGAGTCTGCAGTAAGTTCTCATCTCTATAAGGGGGTTTGTTTCTTTATTTCAGAAGTGGGTTTGACCGAATTATAGACGTTTGACTCGGTCATTGTTGCCTCGGGTCATTATCATACACCTCTCGTCCCGAATATCCGGGGTCTACCCGAAGCAAAAGCGCAATGGCCCGAAAAGATCTTCCATTCAAAGTCTTTCCGAAGGTCAGAAGGATTCAAAGGAAAGGTATGAGTGAATACATTCTAGTATTGAGTGGCACTGGGCTAACTAAACTACAGAATGTACTATTGCTCGGTGGAGGCGTCTCTTCCCTCGACATAGCCACTGAAATCAGTGGAACCGCAGACCACGTGTATCAAAGCACCCGAAATGGTGCCTTTGATTTGCCCGAGAGTGCACTTCCAAAAAACGCCTCAAGAATTGCCGAGGTTGAAGCATTCGAACTTTCTACATCGACGTCCCCAAACGCCGAGCATTTGCCCTTAACCGCACATCTCAAATCCGGGGAGACTTTGCACGATATAGATACAATTATTCTTTGTACAGGATACCAAATGGCACTGCCATTCCTGGACGAATATAATGACTACAGTACGTCTGCCGCCGAGGCAAATGACAAGGTGCTTGTCACAGATGGTACCCAAGTCCATAACTTGCATCAAGACATTTTCTACATCCCAGATCCCACGCTCGCATTTGTGGGCATTCCTTTCTACACCGCGACTTTCTCTCTATTTGAGTTCCAAGCTATCGCGGTGGCAGCCTTCTTATCTGGAGTTGCGCAGCTTCCATCTACTACGAGTCTCCGCACGGAATATGAGAGTCGCGTGAAAGAGAAGGGCCTTGGGCGGAGCTTCCATTCACTCAAGGACCAAGAACAACCATATGTTGAGGAATTGATTAAATGGGTCAATACTGGAAGAGCCGAGCATGGGTTGTCTCCTATTGAAGGTCATACTCAGACCTGGATTACAGAGAGAGCGGCTTTGAGCGAGAGACTTAAGTTGATTCTAGCAGGGAAGCTTTCTCGGGCAGATATTCTCAAGAGCCCATTGGAGGTGGGGGTGACTGCGTGAGGTACCTGAGGAGATATATCGAATGAAGATATTGTAAAAACACACCGTTGTAGTCTTCGATGTAACATCCATCATATCGAGTCAACTGGAACGGATTATCCAAGTGCTATATTCCCAGTTGATACAATATCCTGCGCTCGTATATTAGAAAGGCCAAATCTCTTGGTTAAAAATAAGCCTATATGTAATATAACATGTTTCAATCAGTAATAAAAATATTTGTGTTTTATTTTGAAGGGGTCCTCCCATCAGGTGTATGACGAGCTTCACTGCACGGATGGTGAGTTCCTAGCGTGGTATGGCAACATCAACATCAACACAAATCATCCCCAAAGTCGGCAAAGTTCCGATTTGATTATACATCTCACATATGTTTGGAGGATTATGTCGAAGATACTTGCAGGAATTGCGCGAACAAGTCGGTCATTCGACCTGCTATGCAGATCGTCTACTCAGTGCGGAGTATAACGTTGGAAACTTGAAGCATGATTCACTCGGCTTTAAGCCGGATATGTCCTCCACTTTGATGCTGATAAGAGCTGTTATAGAAGTGAGCGCTAGGATGGCCTCGCCAAGTTAGTACGTCCCTAGTATTGATCGGCCATTAGGCTTGATCGCTTTCCTGCGCTATAAGAATGTTCCGAGGGCTCTGGGATTCAATATTTCTTTTTCTCACCATTACCACGGCATCACCATGTCGCCAAAATCCCCTGCCGAAGCGGATGTCGATTCGGTGACGCAGATAGTTCAGAAACAACCCAAGCGTAAATGGGTCAGCTACATTTGGGACACATTCGACAAGTCACCAGAGGAGCGTCGCTTGCTTTTCAAGTTGGATTCGGCCATTCTAACGTTTGCATCGTTGGGTAAGTTCAATTAAAATATTTCCCCCGCATAATATTAAACATTTATAGGATATTTTATCAAGTATCTGGATCAAATCAATATCAACAATGCATTTGTCTCTGGAATGTACGGTACCATATGCATTTCTGAATCTCGAGAATTTCATATTGATAACCTATAGGAAGGAAGACTTGGGCATGTACGGCAATGAACTTAACTATATGCAGACATGCTGGACTATTGGTTACGTTATCGGAGAAATTCCCAGCAATATACTCCTCACGCGTATCAAGCCGCGATATTGGATTCCGGCTATGGAGGTAAGAGGTTTTGCTTTTTTGCACAAGAGCTGTATACTTACACCCTAATAGCTTCTCTGGACAGTTCTCACAATGTCGTTGTCTCGATGTAATACGCCTACTCAGTTCTATGTTCTTAGATTCTTCGTCGGTATGCAAGCACAGCCTATCAAGAACTCACTCTACTATAGTGGGTTATTAACATTGTCCTACGATAGGCCTCGCTGAAAGTACTTTTTATCCGGGTATGCAATATATCATCGGTTCATGGTACCGGAAAGACGAGTTGGCAAAACGATCATGCATTTTCCACACGAGCAGCGGAATTGCCAGTATGTTTTCTGGTTATCTGATGGACGCGGTTTACCACCTCGGAGGACGAGGAGGCTTCAAGGGCTGGCAATGGTAAGAAAAATGGCAGAGTCTCGACACCTTGTCATATACTAACTAAATGTTTAGGCTATTTATTATTGATGGGGTCATTTCCCTGCCCGTGGCTATTAGTGGATTCTTTATCCTTCCCGATGTGCCTGAGATTTCTAATCCATGGTATTTGAGCAAAGAGGCAAGTTTTATTTACTATTTCGAACCCCTGCCTTCTATACATATATTAACATCGAAGTAGGAGGTCAATCTTGCCCAAACGCGAATGAAATTAGAAGGGAGACAGAACAGAGAGCCATACACAAAGTCAAAGCTGAAGAAAATCTTCACCTCGTGGCACATCTATCTTCTGACCTTGCTTTACATGTGAGTTGAATGCCTCTTTAATCTAGAACGAAAATACTCACCCGATCTTAGATGTTTTAACAACGGTGCCGCTGGAAGTCAGCCTATCTTCCAACAGTGAGTAATATCTGGACACCACCATCGGGAAACTTACTCTGACACCTGGCAGGTTCCTCAAAAACTCAAAAGATCCTGTATATTCAATCAGTCAGATCAATTCGATACCGACCACCACCCCAGCGGTTCAAGTCGTGACAACCCTCGCTTACGCGTGGATATCGGATACTATCCTGAACGGCAGGCGTTGGCCCCCAGTCATCTTCGGTGCTGTGAGTATAACACCCCAAAAGAAATATAGAAGAGTCCTAACACGTTGCCAGTGCGTCAACATCATAAGTTACATCTCGCTCGCAGTTTGGGACATTCCGATAGGATGGAAATGGACTTGTTACATTATCAGCGGGGCTGGATACGGATTGAGTGGTCTGTTAATGGCGTAAGTTTCACATATTCCCGAGGCTATCAACGTGCAAATATCCTAACAAAATTACCACAGATGGGCGCATGAGATATGCTCTGAAGATAACGAGGAGCGGTCCTTGGTCATCGGAAGCATGAACGAAATGGCGTATGTGTTCCAAGCCTGGCTGCCTCTTGTCGTATGGCAGCAGGTCGATGGGCCGGAATACCAAAAGGGCTTCATCACTGTCACCGTTCTATCTGTTATCTTGATTATTAGTACTTTTGTTGTTCGGTTGCTCCACAAAAGAGAGAAATTGAGAAAAGGGTAAGTATCTTTATGCCTTTTAGGTTCGTGTCTATTGCTAACTGAGATTGTGGCATATAGGAATCAGACACACGAGGCAGAGACGGAAGATAGTTCCTCGGATTATCAAGAAACGACCCCTATTGAGACAAAGCCTATCAAGGCTTGAGATAGGCACAGTTGATCCGTGCTTCCTGAAAGACAGCTATAAAGAAAAATGGAGAATAGAACGACAGACAGATCCAGCAGGGAAGAAGAAAAAGTCTAAGATCCCTCGAATCATCGAAAATTTCTACATTTCGAATAGAGAAATAGAATGGAAACTAGTCTATGATATATGACCCCGAGTTTTGATAAGCTTAGCATTAAGCTAGCAGCTGTTGTTCCTTTCTTTTCCAAGCCCGTTTTCACAGGTGCACCAGACATGTTCTTAAAGCATTTCTTTATTCCTGCAAAAACTATAGAACTACCACTTCAGTGTTCGAACTATTTAGTGCGATGAGTCGTACGGAGTAGTAATTCGTGTGATATGTGATTGAGCGACACCCATGCTAATTAATATCCATGGCGTAAGATCACCCAATCGGACATCCAGTTCTTCCAAGATGTTAATACCAAATCCCAGTAATTCAACCCCATATCGTGTAGCCTTCCGATGAGGTTTACAGATCTGACTGATAATCGGGATCATCCTTGCATATCGCCCCGATACTACGGAGTACTCCGTAATCATAGATGCTAAGCTAACAGGGATGAGAGTACCACATTACAAGCAAACTTGGCAGATACCCAGGATTTTCTAATGATCAAATCTAAACTCAGGGGTAGATTATGCGAATATACGAATAAATCGATAGGTCAGGCTAGGCACCCGTGTACTGATTGCAAAGGCCGTTGGCAGTAATGGAATACTACCGTGTTAGTGGCGCTATACTAGTGATGGGGATTAACTGAGCACATTCCCCGGATGGAGTCCCGAGTACTCCGTAAGGACAAATTTGCAAGATTGTGATAGCCCTGTGGAAATTAGGAGAGAGCCCCATCAACAAAAACATTGAGTGGGACAAGGATTCCTTTGTTTCCTTTCCTATGGAGTACCTATTCCTAGGCTTGCCCCTAGTTCATTGCGGATCCGGAGCACAATGTATACTCCGTAAATCGGCATTGAGCCTTTCAGGCAATATTGTTGAGCTTGGACGCTTCCGCGTTTTTTTTTTATTTCCCCCTTCTTTTTTTAGTTTAGGGTCATAGCTCCATGAAAATCATAGGGATCTGCAAAATTGAGAGTCATTGCAATATTGTGCCGAGACAGCTTCCCATCAGTTATATTGACCTACGGAGTACTCCGTAGTCAATGTATATCAATGTACTTTTTTTCTTTTTTTCTTTTTTCTTTGCTTTGCTCAATACGATCATCACCTCTTTCGGGACAAATAAAAAGTCGCCGATAATGTACTAAGTACTCCGTACAAACGCCTCAACTCTAGCACCGCGGAGAGCCTATCGTCCTAGATAATATGACTGGATTTTCGGGCCCACTTGTTTTTTTTTTTAAAAAAAAATCTCAGGGACAAGGATCAAATCGGTCAGTCCGAAGTACCTAAACACTCGTATATTGGGTATCTATTCGGATGTGGTTGATGATCACGGACCATTTTCCAGATAGGCGAACAGACGCGATGTCTCCTGCGCGGCTGCACCGGAGGCACAATTCCAAATGGTCGAGTCTTGTCCTTCGTCTCCACTTAATACGACTAGCTTCAAGAAACAGTGGAGATAGCGGGGTGAAATTGAGGATCTTTGGATAATAATATTATTTGTTGTTTAACGGGCAATTGAACATACCAGAATGGATGACCAATATATTATTTTTTCCCGTGATAGTGTGACCGAACAAGGATTAATAGATTGCAGGAAGAGGTCAGGGCTGGGGAAGTGAGACATACCCTATGATACCTTGGAGACTCTTTCCATTCGCGCTTTTTTCGGGGTTTGCATATTAAGAGAGAATAGTAATGGCGTTAATAAGAGCACTAAGAGAGTTAGAGTTGTTTCACTTCCTTCAAAGATCGACTGAATGTCGGAGATGCCTACTGATTTTAGCGTGTGATTCGGCGTTCTTAAGGTGGAGCGCGGCAAGAGTCGAGATCCAACGGGCCCCGGGGGAGTCGGAGAGGGGGGCAGAAGGGGGGTAGTTGAGAAGGTCTTTGAGCTTCCCTGGTGAATTTCTCTTCTTTGGAAGTGGAAATAAGTACAATTTCCACGCCGATGTCCTTTTGCTCTCCGAGTCGCTGTTGGTCTAACCTTCATAACCATTCAGACATATGTGTATGTGTATTTACCAAAAGACTCTGATCTTCAATCCAGTCCCTGTTTTAAAGACCAGGTCTTGATTGACCTTCGTAGAAGTGCGGTGATATTGGATGTTAGTACTCCGTACTCCGTACATAACCGACATTCCTGTTACCCGCGCGCCAGCTCATGCGGTTGCATGCAAATGATATCACATTCAAAATTATTATGGCACATATGTACGGGGTAAGGTATATGAAGATATAGAATAAAATGAATTGAAACGATGCGAAAAAAACAAAATAACAATAACAAAATAACCACCTGTAATACAGTAATTCAAAATTCCAGCCAAAATGCATCGTATAATAATCCAACAACGCCAAGGAAATGAGACTTCATGCTATGCGAAAGATTTGAATCCTAATAGGAATCGCATCCCATGAAGCCCTGTAAATAAAAGCAAATAAGAGCAAAATCAACGTGACTCTGACCAGCAGATCCCGTAATGGCAAAACCATGCAACCCCGTAAAAATCATAGCCAAAGGACAATATCCCCCTCCAATACTGAGTTAGACACGCAGAATGGAATTAACTGCCTCTGTCATTAACTAGCTGAGCGGCGGTTGTTTGACACTCGTTGGTGCTGCCTGGGCATGAGCGAAGACGGCTCAGCGTGGCTGGTAGGCCTCGCAGCGTTGCGATGCTTCTCTACACACTCATGTCTATTTGCTCATATCAGTACACAAGTACACATTCAACGAGAATAAATATTCTGGGGGCCTTACCTCGCCAGACTATCCTGGCGACTGAAACGCCGGTCGCAAGAGTTACAGCTGTACTTCCGAAGCCCGAGATGAACCTAGAGGTCTCATTAGTGGCTGCATCTTGACCCCTTTTGGTCTCCCTACTCACGGTACTCATGTGTCTTTTGAGATCCGAGCTTCGTCCAAACGTTTTGTGGCAGTCTTCGCACGGATGGTTGTGCTTCCATTCAGGGTTGTGCTTCTTTTGGTGCTCCTTGCAGTTGGAGCGTCGGGTGAATTTGGCGCCACAAATTGGACATTCCAGACCACTGGCAGATACCAGCCTGTCGTTTGAGGATCCGCGTCCTCTTTTGCTCGAGTTTGTGGCACTGTCGGTTCCTTCGGATACTTGAAGTTGCGGCACGACTTGCCCGGTGTTGATGCTGTGTCCACAAGATCCGTATCCAATCTCCTCGCCCATCGCTCCGAGGTAGGAGACATTGTTGACTGGCAATAGGGGCATCGTCGAGGTGATGCACGCATCCGGAAACACACTCTGGTCCCATTGTCCGGCGGCTCCGTTCGCTACAGTGACCGGAGTAACATCCGATGGCGTTGTCGGCCCCGAGCAAGGCGTGTGCATCCAAATATCGGACATTTGGGCCGGGAAGACGTTCTGGCCAGGGACAACCTCCATGGTAGAGTTGTAACTGGGGGATGCGCTCATCGCCGGGGGGCTGTAGAATCCCAGTGAAGTCTCCGAGGCACTGTTGACAAGTCCGCTGTAAACTGGTGGATAGCATGGTCCGCTGGAATAATCGTCATAGGATAATGCGAAGGTGGGATTTGGCGCTCCAGGAACTAGTTGTGATGGCAGTGTAGACGTGGGAGGGAAGACTCTTAGTTGACCGAATGCATTCTCGATTTCGCAGCGGGAGATGCCCAGACCAATAGGGGAGACCCCTCCTTGGGACGAGGTAGAAATGGGAGAAGAGTATACCGAAGAAGTGTCGCGAGACCGTCTATCCTCTCTGCGCGGGGATGTGACTGAGGGATGAACTAAATTCCGATTCATGATGTAGAAGAAATGCAAATAAAAGAATAAGAAGTGTATTCCCATCAAACCAACCAAAGGGCTAGTCTATATCAAAGTCAATAGAGAATGGCGATAAACCCAAGTATATATAGTAAAGGCTTTTGAATCAACAGCTTCGCTGTTGGTGATTGACAGCGGCAGCATACATCGGTGGCTGAGAGGAGGGTAGTGGATAGGGTATGAATTCATTGGAGAATAACTTGCGCCGCATCGACACCGACAGATGTTGAAGATTCAACGACTTGACGCCGTAATAGACAAGGCAGATTCGGAGAAGAAAGGGTCTGTAATTGCGGTGGAAGAGAAAAATCGGGGTGGGGGGCATTAAGGGCCGGGGGGTAATCCGGGCGAGAGAGATCGATGACAGTCCAGGTCTGGCATATATTTGCACCCCCCTCCAGATATACTATGGCCATAGCCATCTGGGGGCAAATCATTACATTTCCAGCCTAGTCTCGGGCACTTTTTTAGAGATCGTAATAACCCTGTAAGAAACCTGCTACATAAGAAGATTATGACGATGCATAACGGCGGCTGTTGGGTTTGTCTGGAAAAGGCTAACCATCCCTTTCACCACCGTTGGGCTGGTCTGCCCAACCGAGACGTGTCCCATGCAGGTAGTTAGCCATACAGAAACATCAGCAGAGCCCGAGTCTCTGGATCGGCTTGGCGAGGTGCATTGGTGTGTCGAGGGCCTGTTGACCATGAGCACAGCCCGCATATTGCTGAGACGGTGGGGAATGTATTTTTCTGACGAAATCCAGAATAGGAGAGAAGTTGATTAACTCACGGACACGACTAATTATCGTGACCTCAGTGGTATGCGGGCCAGCCCTTCCGAACCGTTCGAACCCTTTTGACTTCATGTATACCATAGCGCGGAAACTCCACATCGACTCCACAGGTAATTGACGCGTCCCCGGACAAACTGTAGCTCTCTATATGATAATATCCGAATTCAAACTTCACCGTGATCTATTTACTCGTTTTCTCCTCTTGTGGATCGAACATGAAATTGGTTGGAAAGGAGAACCAATCTTGAAACGCCAGGGACAGGGGGGGGGGGGAAAGCCAGAAAAAAAGAAAAAAAAAGGAAAGGAAAATTGGAGGAAATAAAAAAAAGGAACCCCGAAAAAGACCACCAAGCCTGTTTCGATTAGGCTGTTCATCGATATGGTTGTTCAGAATATCGAACGGTTTTTTTGTTGTTAGGGCGTGGCTCGACTAGCGCCGAGACCGGTCCTGCAGGCGTGCGTGGCCCTAAGCGCCAGGGAAGTGACCCCTCTACCGCGCTTTTTGAACTCACATCAACTCCACAATCACAAGCCAAATCACCAAAAGAAATCATGATAAACATGATAATTTGTGCTGGAATTGTCACTTTTGTTGCGCAATAGCCTCCACTTGAGTTCGTAGTCGTTCTATCGTGTCGATCAGGTCCGCAAGCTGCGGTACTTTCCCGAACTGCCCCATGTCTAGCTCACGCGCGGCTTGTTGATCCACACTGGGTGATTTTCCAGGGCCTAGGCGATTTGTTTCAACTACGGAGGGGTGGTGTGGGTCCTGGCACCGGGGACCAGTCGGATTTTCAGAAGTTCCTTGACGTGCGGACATTGGAGGAAGCAGGCTATTCTGTCGTTTGGAATGTCGCCATTTAGACTCGTACGCCCATATCAATGCAACAAACGGGAGATGAGTGGCTCGAAGCAAGACAATCCGTACACGGCGAACGGTTCCGGCGGAGAGAAAAAGCCGCATGGGGCGGATACAGAGGAGGGGAATAAGATTCTGCCGAGCATATTAGCTTGGAAATATTCCAGAATATACAAAGAAAGATTCAAATCCAGGGATTCCGACGCTAACTGACCAGGGGTGGCATAAAGTATGTCAGTCGACGAGAATTGCTGCTTTCTAGGACGTAAATCGCCAATCTGATTGGCTGGTCAGTCCAAATGGAATTTTCCATGGGGCAGTGCCCAATTTCAGAAAGGCAGGGATGCTTGTATACTTACTGGAAAAGATATTCTTCTCGGGCATGCCGCATCACCTATTACAATAAGGAATTAATTGGCTGCCGCGCAACAATAGTAGATGGTGTTTACTTACCCCTTCAAGGCTCATGCTCATCAAACTAATCAAAGATGAGAGAATGAGAGTATTTGTCATGAGGGCGAAAGTAAGCCTGTAAGTCATTTCAGTCAGTATCTTTTGCATACATCTTGTCACAGAAACCATTGTGTGGAAGTAGTCGTAAATCCCCGTGTGCTAATGACGCCCCCTCTAAAAAAGAAAGTCATGCAACTGGAGGTCACTTGCATATTGGAACGTGATCAAAAGCACATGCGACTCTTTTTTCAATCAAATCAAGCGAACTCACATCAAGCCATAGCCGAAGATGGGGGAGATCTAAAAAATTAGCGTGTTAGTTCAACTTTACACGATAGCCAACCATTTTGCCAATATTCCGGGATGGCCATTTGCTGCAGGACAGCCGGTGCGCAAGACTTACTTCAGACGCGGTGTCCTATCATCCAATCGATTCAGCCACTGTCAGTGCATGTGCCAAAAAAAGAAAAAGGAGGAAAACGCACTAGTCCAAGAACACTCGATCTACCTCAATGGTCAGTCAAAAAGAGAAAAAGAAAAAGAAAAAGAGCGTGCATAACAGGGATTCTTTCACCGTACCCAAAGAACACTTTCACTAATAAATGTGACATGGTGCTGAGCGACAAGCGGTCACGCGCAAGCATAGTAAAGGTGGTCAAGAACCCTGTGGAAGCAATTCAGCGATTCAGCTCCGACATACTTCACCAATCTAGGGCCGCATTGCTTAGCCACACTTACCAACATACAATACTACCACCACTGGGAAAAACCTGAAGAATGCCTTCGTCTGAAACATATTGTCAATCAGCCTTGGGTCCTAACCCCAACTTCCTACTTGGGCAAAAGGTCAGGAAATCGCACCATCTCTTTCAATACTGGTATCTGTTCATAGCCACAATCAGTCAGTCCTTTTCTAGAACAGTGATGGTTCATGCAGGATGCACTTACTAGACTGCCGAAGTATGAATTCAAGCTCACAAGCGAGCAGATCCTGTTCATTCCGTGTCAGCCCTGTCGCCCAGCTAAATTCCACCAATAGCCATACCTTGGTACAAGAAATAGAGCCTCTAGAGATAGGATGTCGAATGAGAGCTCAATAATGGGGTCGTTGCCCTTCACTAGCCCGATGACCCCTGTGGCGTCCTCATTAGTCGCCCCATTGATACAGATGACCTGCAAACAACGAGCCGCAAGGCAGATCGAGCAGGGAGAGTGACTCACTTGTTATGACAAATGCCAGCCCAACTCCAATTATGCTCAGGTTCCAAAGACTCCAGAAATCCATTTGGTAAAAAACGACTCCGGCATCACTGATTCCACTGAATTCATCGTACGCAAAAGCGACGATCCACACATACATCACCGCTTCGAAGATGCCCACCGCCTCTTGTCTCCTCTCTACTAGAACTGCGTAGTAGAGGAAGAGGAAGGACATGAAGAATGCTGCTTCAAAGATTTTCCGGTACAGAGGTACTCTCAGGCGTGAGTATGGATCAGACGTTCTGGTAGAAGGACATTGTCAGCATCTCCATAAGACGATTGTTTGTCCTGTCTAACCTTCTGTTAAAAATATGAGGTTTCTTGGTTGAATTGACTGTCAGGGAATCCCAGAAAACGATTTCACCGTTCCAAATACCATCGACCACCTTTTGAACAACTCGTTGGCTCAGAAATCTCTTCGCATGGGCAATCGTTGCAATCTCCAGTGCATTCAAGCCGAAAAATTGGGAGTATCTCTGGGCGGCATAGATTTCCTCATGTCGTTGTGTATCTTGTGAGGTTCCAGATAACTGAGTCTCCATGGTCCTCTTGCCAAAAAGACGGTAAAAAGAAGAGTTTGGCAAGAGAGGACTGGCCTCGCTTTCAGTTTGGCTTGCATCACCTCGGATAGATGCCAGGCCAGTATTACCTGCTTCGGGTTCAAGGTTATTTGCCGAACCGCGCCGCGGTGTTGGTAGCTCTTCTAACAGAAACTCAATTGTCTCGCGCTGGTTCAGGTGACACAGAAATTGCCAGGCAACAAACTCGCAGGCTGCACCACGGCTCTCATTGAGTCCCCAATCATCCTCGGTGGCAGTGGTGAAGTCCCATTTCAGAATCCTGGAGTCGTTAATCGACCAGTCCAGTTCCAGCGTCCTGTTTATGGTGAACTTACATCAGCGCTACAATGATGAAGGGATTGTGAGTATCATCTGCTAAAGCATGGACCAATTGTCTGAGACGGTGACCTTGGGATCCGTACAGCATTTGCTCAAACGTGTAAGCCATGTCACCCACGGCCATGCTAATGAAGCTACAAGAGGCTTCGTTAATTCTGCTTAATTAAAAAGGCAGCCAAGACTTACTTGAACAGCTTAGGAAGAACATCGAATAACGGTTCATCGGTTTCGATCACCGGAATTTCCGTATGATCCATGTGCGTATCCATCTGGATTTCTACTTCGATTAGCAGGTCTCCTCCCCCCATGGTCACGGCCAGAACCAGTTGCATACCGAGGCTGAACGTTGAATGTTGAAGCTTGAATCCAGGATTTCTTTTCCAATAAATTTAGCTGTTTATTTTTGTTCTCCTTTTTTTTTACCTAGCGTATCTCCTCTTCGGGGATAGGGCAGAACTGCAGGTATCTAAGACCGAGGTATGGATAAACGGTCCATGTTGTTCAATCAGTGAGGGGTTCAGTTGGCCACAAATAAAAATGTAACAATGACCTTCATCAATATTTAAGATAAAAATAATCAACAATATTCAATATGAAACAGGAAGAATTGCGAGAGGAAAAGGTGACGAGGTGAAAGTTGCCAACGACATCTTGCTGACCGCCTTGTGCACGTGTCGACGCGTCCAGTGACTTCATCAGCCTCAACACGACTCTCCTTATCGCATAGCTCTCTCCAGTCATCTCCATCTAATCTAGTCAATTTCTGACTCTGAATAACCATCATCAACCCTCCAACGGGGAGATGAGGGGCAGTCGACACCATGGGACAAGGCTACTCCCTCACAACCCTGTCCGCGGGGTCGGCGGGGATCGATGTGCCTGAACTATCGGACCTGGTGTATGAGAAGTCGATGGGGGGTGGCAGGTTCATGAAAAGTATTCGCGCAAGGCAACCAAATGGTCTGGTGTTTATCAAGGTTATCATGAAACCGTTCCCGACCATGGAACTGGAGCCATATATCAAAAACATCACGAGTATGTTAGATCCTTTTTTTTATTATTTCAAGCTTCTGATGTCCATGTACATTTTAGGGGAACGAAGGTTGTTATCGGATGTGCCAAATGCGCTAAGCTACCAGAGGATTCTTGAGACTGCCACGAGTGGATACCTTGTGCGCCAGTACATCCACAGCTCTCTCTATGATCGAATGAGGTATGTCTGTTGCCGCTGTTTCCAGCGAACGAAGCCTGATAAATATATAGCACACGGCCTTTTCTAGAGCATATTGAGAAAAAGTGGATTGCCTTCCAGCTACTGTGTGCTCTTCGAGATTGCCATTCACTAGACGTCTACCATGGTGATATCAAAACTGAAAATGTTTTGGTCACAGCCTGGAATTGGCTGTATCTTTCTGACTTCTCATCATCTTTCAAACCCACATTTCTCCCCGAGGATAACCCGGCAGATTTCTCTTTCTTCTTCGACATCTCCGGGAGGCGAACCTGTTACTTGGCCCCCGAGCGGTTCTCTGTTGCCGGGGAAGAGCCCAGTGAAAGTGGCGTCAACTGGGCGATGGATATCTTCAGCGCTGGCTGTGTCATTGCGGAGCTCTTCCTTGAATCGCCGATCTTCAACCTGAGTCAAATGTACAAGTATCGCAAAGGGGAATACAGCCCAGAACACAGTCAACTAGCAAAAATCGATGATCCGGACATTCGAGAGTTGATCCTGCATATGATCCAACTTGAGCCAGAATCTCGGTACTCGGCGGATGAATATCTGAATTTCTGGAAGGGCAAGGCCTTTCCGGAATACTTCTACAGTTTTCTCCACCAATACATGTCCCTCATGACCGATCCTTCTTCCGGGCGAACAGATGTGGATCCAGAATCAGCCAACCGAGGGGAGGCCGACGAACGGATTGAGCGAATTTACGTAGACTTCGATAAAGTATCTTACTTCCTCGGCTCCAACAACCGGGGCATTGGGGCTCTATCTAATGTCCCAGTCTCCAAATTGACAGGCAACACTCTCCCTGTGAGGCTTGATCTACCAAACGGTGAAAGCCAAATTTCAGCACCGCAGTCACAGCCAGATGAGGGTGCTCTGATTTTCCTTACACTTGTGGTGTCCAACTTGCGAAATACAGCCAAGGCATCAGCTCGGATCAAGGCCTGCGATATTCTTCTTGCATTTGCGGAAAGGCTGTCTGATGAAGCTAAATTGGATCGCATTCTTCCATATATCATGGTCTTATTGACTGATCGGACCGATACTGTCAAGGTCGCTGCGATCCGTACCTTAACTCAATTACTGAAAATGGTCCAGGTGGTTTCTCCAGTCAATGCCTATCTGTTCTCCGAATACATATTTCCAAGGCTTCAGCCATTCGTTGCTACCTCCAACAGCAAACCAAGTGCCATGGTGCGTGCGGCATATGCCTCATGCATTGCGTCTTTGGCTCAGTCATCCTTGAGGTTTTTGGACATGATTCAAGCATTGCGTTCCGATACTCGTCTGGCTGCGTTGATCCCGGTCGGCTTTGAGCCCCGATGGACTGAGGATGCGACTTATCACAATCTCTATGATGTGGCCCGGGTCGATCTTCTGGAATACTTCGAGGTTCACACAAAGATGCTGTTGACAGACACGGATGCATCAGTTCGGCGGGCCTTTCTGGGCTCTGTGTCCAGCCTCTGTGTCTTTTTCGGCAATCTCAGAACAAACGAGGTTGTCCTTAGCCATTTGAATACTTACTTGAACGATCCAGACTGGATTTTGAAATGTGCCTTTTTCGAAGCTGTCATAGGCGTCGCCGCCTATGTGGGGAGCCTGAACCTCGAGCTATACATATTGCCGCTGATGGTTCAGTCCATGACTGAGCCTGAGGAATTCGTTGTTGAGAGGGTGATTCGATCTCTGGCAGCTATGGCTGACTTAGGCTTGTTTCAACGATCAACAACGTGGGATCTGCTAAACACGACTGTTGGATTTTTAGGGCATCCAAATATCTGGATTCGGGAGGCAGCAGTCAAGTTCGTGGTTAATTCCGCCAAATTTTTATCAATAGCGGATGTTCATTCAATCCTGACACCCATTATCCGGCCTTTCCTCAAGATCAAAATTGTTGTGTTTTCGGATACCCAAATGCTCGATGCACTCAAGCGGCCAATGTCGAGAAGTGTGTACGAAATGGCCTTCCACTGGGCGTCCAAATCAGATAAAGGTGTTTTCTGGAAGTCGCCAAGTCGCGATGGCATGTTCAGCTTGTCCGAGCCTGGATCATTCAGTCCTCGCGTGGGTCAACGGAATCCTTCCTTTAACATGGCTTCTCAATCAAAAAATGACGAGGACGAACAATGGCTTGGCCGGCTGCGAAACTTTGGGATGGGCCCCGAGGACGAATTTAAGCTTCTTGCACTCAAAGACTACATTTGGAGGGTCTCATTGCGGCAATCGAGAGAAGCTGATGTCCATTCAACCCCGCCCTTGAACGACATGGTCAGTTTGACACAACATGGAGTCAAGCCCCAGACTGTGTTCTTTGATAAGGAAATTAAAGATCAGTCGCGAGCAATTTCCTTGGACGGCAACGTCGAGGATCCAAGACCGAGAACGATCGCAGATGCTTTGCTTGATGCTTCTACAACCATTGAGCGAATGCCCAGTGCTCAGCGCAAGCACTTGCGGTCGAAAAGCCAGCTCTCGAAAGAGACAAGACGTACCTCGCATGTTCCTATCTTGGACGGAAATGACACTTCTTCATTGTCGTCGTCTCCAGTAGCGTCATCGCCGGCCGGAGGACCTTCGTCTCGTCCATTGTCCCCTCCGAACCTTGATAATGACCAAAGGCTTTCCAGTCGCCGACCGAGCCCTGGACAAGATGGCCCATTGCCATCAACTAACGCAGACACCCGCAGTCTATCCGATCGTGTACATAAAAAGTCTAGCGCGATGAGTTTGTTGAGTCGCAAAGACACGGCCAAAGCCTACGCTGAAACGGGCACAAGCTCCGCGAACGCCTTTGGGAAGGTAGACGCACCGGTCCAAAGAGGAGGCACACCCCGACCACTGACACCATTGCTCTCAACCGAGCACAAAACAACCCAAGTAACGTCGCAGAAATACCGTGCACACCATTCGTATGGGGGCAACGACCCTGCGGTTCTGCGACTGCTAGACAACGTCTTCGAGGAAAACTACCCGACGGACCTATTTGACCTAGGGCCATATGTCAAAGAAGTCGACTCCCGCCAACCGATCCGCAGCGCCACTGATCAAGAGCCAAGTAAGATCTGGAAGCCCGAAGGGAATCTGGTCGCGACCTTTGGCGAACACAGTGCCCCAATCAATCGTGTCGTGGTAGCACCAGATCACTCCTTCTTTGCTACCGCATCCGATGATAGCACGGTGAAGATTTGGGATACAACTCGTCTTGAAAGGAATTTAACACCTCGATCTCGTCAAACTCACCGTCATGCAACAGGCTCACGTGTGAAGGCTTTGGCCTTCGTTGAGAATACCTACACTTTTGTCAGCGCGGCCACCGATGGCAGCATTCATGCCGTTCGAGTCGACTATCAGAAAGTCAGTCAGACTGCCGTCCGATATGGCAAGCTTCAAATTGTTCGCGAATATCAGCTTCCTATAGCCGAAGACGGTTCGCCCGAATACGCGGTCTGGATGGAGCACTTCCGTGACGAAGGGCAGTCCACCTTGATTATTGCGACCAACACTTGCCGCATCATTGCGTTGGACATGAAAACCATGCTGCCGATCTACACCCTAGAAAATCCAGTTCACCATGGAACTCTAACTACATTCTGTTGCGATCGCAGACACCACTGGCTACTGGTCGGCACAACTCATGGGATCCTCGACCTGTGGGATCTCCGGTTCCGCGTCCGGTTGAAGGCATGGGGTCTTCCAGGCTGGGGTGCCATCAACCGGATCCAGCTACATCCCGTCAAGGCGCGTGGACGCTGGGTTTGCGTATCCACCAGCGGCAGCCACGGCAATGAAATCACGGTGTGGGACATCGAGAAGTTCCGCTGTCGCGAGGTTTACCGAGCGACCCCACTGGGCGTTGGCAACAATGGCCCCCATGGCACTCATCATGGTTCCCGCGCCCCTCACGCCTACCCGACCCCTGTCGTGCCAAGTGATTACGAAGCGTGGCGGGTCGATGGCGACAGGCCAGAAGGGATGCTGAGTCGCTTTGCAACAAACGGTCCAGAACCGGGTACCCCATCTTCCAATAATCCGGCCGGCGATCGACTCGGCATCTGGGCGTTTGCGGTCGGCCTCAATGCCCCTGGCGAAGATAAAGACTCTAACACGAAGTGTGGGTACATCATCTCCGCAGGATGCGACCGGAAGATCCGGTTCTGGGATCTCGCTCGGCCGGACCTCTCCTCGATAGTCAGCGGAGTAGACGTCGTCTCAGATGGTAGTGCCAGTGGCAAGCCACACTATGAGCAGTCCCAGCCCGGCCCCAGTCTCCTGGTTACCACTGAGCACCTTCCTAGCTCTTCCGGTACTGGCAGTTCTCGAGATACTAGGAAGGGAGCCACCCCCAGACCACCGCGTAGTACGGTCATCAGCCTGCAGCAGCAGATGTTATTGAAGAGTCATCTGGATATTATTCAAGATGTGGCGGTCTTGCGTGTGCCGTATGGTATGGTTGTGAGCGTGGACCGTGCTGGTATGGTGTATATCTTTTCTTAGGCTTTCTTGGGCATTCCATGTATGATATCCTCGGTGGAACTTGAATAATATCTAGAATTCTACTCCGTACTCGGCATAGCATAACATATCCTCTAATTATATTTTAGGCGTGTACTTCATACAGATTAACTATGGAGTAGTCGGCACAAGAAATGAATTGAATCCGGTGTCTTTTTATAGATATTTTCTTCAGGAAAATGGAGTACTCCGTAGGGAAATATATATTAATGGCTGTCACTCCATACTTGGTACATACCTAGGTACCTCGCCCCTACCCCTATCATGGATAAAAATGGAAATGGTACAACTAGTAAGGCTCTTGATCCCCCACATGATTCAATTATATTGTGCAATATATCAATACGAGAGCATCCATTTACCTCAATCATATACTAAGCTCCATTCTTGAGATCAAACCCTCGCCCAGGTATCTGGGTACCTGGATGCAGTGTACCGGATACCTCGGGAATTGCGGGTTCCATTGCATGAACTAAAGTACCGGGTACGACGCCTATTGGTACTTATATTTTGCTGGGGAGAGCTGTGTTGTGGGTCATTGCGCGAAACACTGGGTGGATCGGGTTGTGGATCGACAGACCAGAGACCGTAATGAGTAAGGACGATTCTGGAAAGGCTTCGGAGGAATTCCAAAAGATAACTATTCTTTATATTACTCCGTACAACATACTCCGTATGGAATAAGCACTATTAATTAAGCTTCAGGTTTTTGGGTTTGCTTCTAATGTTCAATGTACATGCACGGGGAGAGAGAGAGAGGAAGGCATTGGCTATCTACAATTAAAATTGTAATCGATCGTAATAGATAACGAATAAATTTGAAGGGAGAGATTTAAAAAAAATCTGATTGTAAATTTACCTTGGGACAAAAGGGACTTGCTTCTATAATCTCGGATATAAGAATTCCCCGAGTTTATATATTTATACACTTGGTAATACAGAGTACAAACTACTAACTAGTTAGTTAGTTAGTACGGAGTATGATGTACTTTATATCTTGGGCATTGTAAATAATGAGGGTGGTTGCCAGTAACCCTACAACGTATATGTATCCAGTGGCTGGATTCATGAGATCTTTCAATGTGCGATCCCGAGCCTTCGCCAGATCTCTGTTACCATGTACATACATGTACGGAGTGGTTCCTTACCACATGGGATCCAGAACCTTGCGAAGTCGTGCGTGAGGGGCTCATTCGGGAAATGAGATCTCCGCTGAAACTGCCAGACTGAGTAGCTCGGTAGGGTTAGTAGCTTAGCTTGCCCGCTTTGACGGGTTAACACGAGTCGGGTAGAGTTTGCGAGAAACGGGGAATAGGGAAATAGGGAGAAGATGGGATATATTAGGTATTCCCAGGGTATATATTGCACATAGTATAGTACCATATGTGTTTTTTTCCCCTTCCTTTCCAACTGTCAAATGAGATTCTAAGGTTATAATACACAAGGTACACTTTAACATTTCAGGGGGGTCAGATTGCATAACCAAGGTTGGAGGATCGAACCGATGGAGACTGGTCAGGGGAACCGACCAATGATATAAACCTTTTATCCAGCTCGGACGGGTACTCAGACGGGATATCCATGGCTCACGATCTTTCAATTCGGCCTCAAATGAAATCAGATGATCGGCATCGTAGGGATATCTGGATATTTGTCAGAACAAAATAGTGTAGTAAAGTGATGAAGTGGTTGGAGTCTCCTAACTGCTCGCAGGTGAAACATAGGAACTTGCATATATATATGGTCGCACTACAGATTACCGAGGGAGAGGATATGAGTCGAGTATCAAACGGGAAAATGAAAGTAATCAGAAAGAATAGGCGAAACCTAACGTTGTCAACGTTGTCAACGGGCATTGGATATATCATTCTTATCTCTTTGACTACGTACTTCGAATAATCGTATTATATTAAACCTCGAAGAAAACATTAAAAAAAGTAAAAAAAAAGTAAAAAAAAACACATGAAACAATAAACAATCAAACATTTAAAATACACTCCATAAATACCCCCGTAAACAAGATACCGTACAGCTAATTAAAGTGGAGAGAACTCCTTAGTCTTTAATTCCCTCGATTCTGCTTCTTCTCCTATTTGTCCTTCCCCCTAAACCTCTTTCTTGGGTTTCTGTTTTTTAACTGCAGTTGTATGCACATGGCGGGTGTGTTCTCGAGTCTTGAGTATTATTGAAGTTTCACCCGGGCTTCTCACACTCTCTCTAATATCTCCCCGACTGTCCTTGATTCTTGGGTAAACCCTCATTTCGAACTGCACTCAAGTAGTGCTTCCTCAATTCCCTACATTCCTATATTTCCAAAGGAATTTCAACCCCGGATTCTCAAACGCTACCGCTACATACTCTTCGACTCGACATACTCAACCCGTTATATAAATCTACATCGCAACAATGGTCCATTCTCTGCGAGAACATGGGTCTTTTGTCCGCCCATCCACCAGGGATCGCCCTACAACACGCGGCGAAGGTGAAAATTCGCTGGTCGTTCCTAGCCGTACGTCGTCGTTGCACTCGCGCATCACTCAACCTATTCCGTCCACACTCAGCATCAAGCCCGCTCAGCGAACACCGAAAACACTCACTCATGCTTACATGGTATGTGGTGTTGGACGCGAACCTTCACAATGGGTCAAAGCACCTGCCCCCGCCCAGGGCAAGATTGGCCACATGAAGGGAGCCGTCAGTCAATTCTGGCTCCCCGAGATTCTGGGAAGCAGCCCTCGACTAGAACAGGACAATGAGATCGCACGAGCCCTACACTCGGCTATGCGAGCATGCTTCCCTCACGACGTGGAGATCTGCACCGGCAAGAGCCAGCCTCACTGTGCACACCACGCCTTTGTATTGCAACAGGACTCTTCTCACACTCTATACGGTATCGCGCTGCGCGTTTGGTCCCGTGCCGATGAGAAGCGTGCGGAGACAATCCGCGAGCTGCGCAAGAAGACGGAGCCGGACTTCTACGACAACCCCGATGAGACCTACTGGATTCCTTATTGCTTGAGCTTCCTTTCCCGGTATCCCCTCTACGATCTACTAGGTGACTACCTCCGTGGTATGTGGATCCACTGGAACAAGGCCACCAACCTGTTCCATGCCGAGGAGGTCTCCCGCATCCTCAGCTTCCCGGCCCCGCGTCTCAATGACTTGGTCCGCATTGATATGAAAGATTATGCCCTATGCTATCAGTTCCCCTCATCGCCCACCGGCTTCCAGAACTTTGCCATGTGGCCATTGTTCACTTGCCTGTCGATCCCCAACATTGTCGGCGTGATCGAGGCTGCTGTCTCACCTACCCGCCGTATCATCTTCGTCAGCCACTACCCGGCGATGCTGACTGTAGCTGCGGAAACCATTCGATACTGCGTTCGCGTCTACGAGTGGAGTGGTCTGTACGTGCCCGTGGTTCACGCCCGCCACGTCAAGGAGTTGGTCCAGGAGCCCGGTCCCTACATCCTGGGTATCACTGCCGAGTGCCGGACTCTGTTCAACGCCCCGTCTGATGCCCTCGTGGTCGATCTCGACCGCAACTTTGTCCTCACCTCCAGCCCTCCTAATGTGTTGAACCAAGGTCAGCGTACCAAGTTCATCAACCGCATGACCCAATCCCTGAATGGTGATGTCTCGCCTTCCGGTGTGCCCCCGCACCTGCGCACTGCCTACGCTGGCGGTAAGCTCATCCCGGCTGGCCAGATCATTGTCATGAGAGGAGAGGTCGAAAGCATTGAAGAACCACAATGGTGGAACCAGGATGCTGTCATGGGCGTCATGGACCATGTGTGCGAGAAGCTGGTACGTTTACTCGCCTCAATGTCACTAACCACAATCAAAACTAACGTTATATCTGTTAGGGCCGCAACACCGGTATGAAAGCCATCTTCGGTGGCTCTGTCAAGAAGCCTCTCATGACCAAGGTTTCCATGCGTCATCTCAACGAGATTGTTCGTGAGCGCAACCAGTACTCTCGGGATGCCATGGAAGCCTGGCAAGACTTCATCAATCTCAAGGGTAGAATGGACACCGAGCTCAGCAAGGTCACCAAGCGCAACAACTTCTTGGTCGAGGAGCTTGAGACCTGGAAGCAGCAGTTCCTCAAGTTCCAGGCCTTTGCTGAGCAGCTCACCAAGGAGACCTCGGAGCTCAAGGTCAAGATCGAAAACCACAAGCGCGAGAGCCGTCGCCTCACTGGTCTTATTGACCAACAGAAGGACGATGTGGCTCGCCTTACTCTGCGCCTGTCTGGTACTGAGAAGCAGCGCGACGATGCTCTCGAGGCACTGGTTCTCCAGCAAGAGATTGCCGAAGAGCTCGAGCGTGAGCGCAAGCGCAACCAGAAAGAGATCTCTGCCCTCTGGCACACTAACGCGACCCTCGCCCGCGAGCGTGAAGATGCCCAGCGCGTTGTCATGCACCTGCGCAGCCTCATCAACGGCCAGAGCCACCACATGGAGCACATCGTCCGCTCCATTGGTAGCAGATCGGAGATTACTGAAATGGTCGAGCAGGGCTACGAAGACGCTCCCGAGGAGCCCAGGGAGGATATATCAGTTGCTGAGTCGAAGGAGTCCGTCAAGACGGCTAGGGATGCCGATGGTCAGAATACTCTGGTAAATGATATGAAGCCCGAGCTGGAGCAGCATTTGCTGAACCTCGGCAAGGATCACAAGACCCTTGCGCGTCTTAGCATCACAGATGTCGCAGACCGCTACCTGCGCGACAAGACCGATGCCATCGCGGACATCATCCGCAGCATCAGCGACCAGTGCGCCGCCGCCGTTGAAGGCCTGCACCTGGCCCAGAACGCCGAGGACGATGAAGAGGTCGCCAGGCTCTACCAGAACGCCAAGCCCAGTCAGAACGACCGTCTTGGCTCCGACTACGACAACACGGACGCCCGCTCCGCCCGCACCCCTAGCGAGACCAGCGACACTGACAACAGCTCTCTCCACCCGGATAACCGCCACTCCAGCATCCCCCCGACCCCGGATCTGGTCCACAACCGCTCCAGCACATCTATGTCCATGGTCAGCAGCTCGACTTTCCCCGAGCGGTCAAGTCAGCAGTATGGCCCCGGCGATATTCCGACCCGGATCGTTGAGGATGATGATGAGCATGCTCACGAGACTGAGAACGGTGACGACCAGCAGACTGAGCGTGGAACTCTGTCCAAGCAGAACAGCGAGGATCTCATGCGGCCCACTGCCACACGAGTGATCTAGCTTTTCCATCAGCTTTTTAGGTTAGATGACTGAGACGATCTTGTTTGTGTTTTTTTTTCCTTTTTGCTTTCCTTCTCTTCTCTGTCCATTCCTTATTTCTCCTTCTGTCTGCCGAGGCCTTTCCCAATTTTTTTTTACTTCATCTGTGCAGTATTCTGAATACGCACATACGCTCTGGTTGTCTGGCGTATTTCTCATTTCTCGTCGTGTTGATTATTTTTGATCTTCATTATATCCACCCGACCATCTGTGTTTTCTTGTCCAATAATTTATGGTCATTTTGTTGCCTTGCCGGGACTTGTTATATTTTTTTTTTCTCTCTCGTTTCTTTCTTAATTTTGCCCTGTTCTCTCCCCCCGAGGAATTCGTTTATTTATGTGTCGTGCCGTCTGGGATGGAACGGCTTGATTTGTTTGATTTGCGCTCATCTCGAAGAGAGAGCCCTCCACTTTGCACCACCATCCGCACTGTCTGCGGATGATATTTCCTATTTATCTACAGTCCTTGATCTGGATTGATCCAATCTCCCAGGGTATATATAGTTCCCTGCCCTCTTAAAATGGATTCTGTGAATTTGAACTTTTTTCAATTGCCATAACTTACACCCATCGTAGCCAAGCCTTTTGAAAGGCTTATGGAATTATGTATGTCTCCTTTTAGGATTCATATGTTATTCATGAACTATGTACATTATTCGACTGCAACCCAATGCCTGGGATCCCATTTCAAGCCAACTTCCCCGGCACAACAGGATGCCCAGCACTCAATCCACCACAAACCGCCCAAGCCTGACCATTAACATAGCTACTCTCATCACTACCAAGGAACAGCGCAACACGCGCAACCTCATCGGCAACAGCTCCCCGTTGCAACGGGTTCAATTGCCCGACCTTGCGCTCCGTGCCGCGCTCCCGCGCCCGATCAAACACCGACTGCGTCATCCCCGTCTCAATTAGCCCGGGGCAGATTGCGTTCATGCGGATACCCGACCCAGCGAGCTGGTACGAGACCGTCTGCGCGATCGATACGACCGCTGCCTTTGAGGCGGAGTAGTCGGTTGAACCGGCGTTGGAGCGAAGGCCTGCTACGGATGCTGTGCCGATGATTGAGCCGCCTGGGTATGGCTTTTCGGCGGACGTTATCTTCATTGCTGGGGCAGCGTGTTTGGCTGCTAGGAAGACGCTGTTTGTCCGGTTTGGTTAGATTCGTTTGCGTCTCGGGGAGTTATGTTTGTCTTGTTTCAGGGATTGGATGTACGTACCCGAGAGCATTTACGCGCATCGTGTTTAAGAACCCCTCACCGTCGATCTCGGTGAACAACTTCGGTTGGCCTACCACGCCTGCGTTCGCGAAGAAGACGTCTAGTCGGCCGTATGTGCTGACTGCTTCGTCGATTACTCCACTCAGGGCTTTCTCGTCGGCCGCGTCGAATGACCGCACGTGGATGTCTACTTTTGGGTAGAGGGACTCTAGCTCCCGCTTGTGCGTTGCCAGATGGGTGTCGCTGAAGTCGCAGATGTAGACTGCTTTGGCGCCATGGTTGGCGAATTGGTGTGCGCTGGCACGGCCGATGCCATTGGGAGAATTCGCGCCTGGGATTTAATTGGTATGGTGCCTTTGAAATGGCGTTGAGGAACAGTGCTTACCGGTCACGATTACTACCTTGTCCTTGACCCGGCTGTACATTCAGGCGTTAGTCATGCATCTAATCCTGCAATGTACACAATGCGAGAAATGATTGAACCAGAATAGAGCCATAAGCTTCAGGGCTACTTACGGTCCTGCCGAATCAGGGGCAACATGACGGATCTTGGGGATATCCTCGAACGTGCCCTCGGAGGGGATACCCTCAACAAGCTGCTTGCTCAGGGCTTGAAGACGTTGCTTTGCTGCAGCAGACATAATTGTGAAGCTATGGGTGATTTTAAAGGGGGTTTAATAATAATAAAAAACGAATTCAATGGGCTAGAAGAACAGCTTCAATTGCGGCAGCTGTGTAGTTATAACAGCTCATCAGCTTTCCCCACTATGTCGGTTATGCGGAGAGCCGAGGCTCCAGGACTACGGCAGGGCTACGGCAGGCTATAGGGACCAGCATAACAGAATAATCACATGACATACATATAAGCATTGGGTCACATGACAGTTATCTGGTCACGTCATGTGCCATAGGGTAGTTATCAAAGCTGTCTTTGTGGGTTTCAGAACAACTCTAATCTGTGCTTTTTGTTTTCTGATGTCTTTGTTGGTCCTAAAATAGGGTATCTAGGGTTGAAATCCATGCCCGCCCCTGAAAATCACGGTCGATCTCCCTTCATTCCATCCACGGATCACTACAGCAAGGATCGCCAAGCACGCGCAACAAGACGAGCCAAGTATCGGAAGCTACATAATCTACTTGATTGTTTGTCTCCCTAGTCCGGACACCGTTTCCAATTCACCCAGCTCCGAAAGCTCTACGAAAAGCCTTCATGAAGTCATTAATCAACGATTTCACCGTCCACGCCATTACCCGGTTGTTGAGTCATGGCAGATTCCGACATACACTCCCAGCGGCGTTCTTCGTCCCAAGCGTCAAGCGCCTCGAGTAGAAGTCGGAATGCTAAAATCGTTCGCGCCAAAATGCAAAAACGCCATTCAGGCTCCTCTAATACAACAACCGATCTGACCTCGTTCCCCTCGCTTTCACCGCCAGACAAATCTCCAACCCTCGCCCGTGGCCTTACGAATACATTGTTCTCCGGCGAAGACGAAGCGCAATCAAATGGTGGTGGGACGGGTCGTGGGAGGAAGGCTACGTTAGCAAATTTGACGACTGGGCCGTCGCACAAATCAGGCCGAGCTGCCCTTTTCGCCGATTCCGTCCCCACGCATGATATACCAGGTGCCCTGCACTTGGCCGATGATGCGCACATTGAACGGCTGGTTGCTGGGACAGGGGCTGTGAAGATGGTGAGGCAGTTCGCTCGCGATCTTGCTCAACGGGATGCTGAGATCTCGGCCCTCCGCCAACGCGCAGATGCAAGGGAGCGAGAGCTGAAGAGAATGCTGCGAGATGTATCTGTGTCCAACCAAGACATTGAACGCCGTCTATATCAGTTGGAGAATCCGCCGGGCGATCGTGTCTCAGATGCAGAAAGCTCTCATAGCAGCGATTATGCTGGTCAAACCTATTCCGGCCTGAATGGATTGATGTCTCAAGCTATGGAAGACACCGTTGGCTCTCGGGCTCACGGTGACTCGGCAGAAGCCCAGGCCACGATTCGTGCCCAGCGGTTAGACAGTGATCCCCGAGGCAGCGGAGCTACTGACAACCGAAAGCGTCAAAGCTCGATTCGAGGCTGGCAGGAGTACCTTTTTGGCTCGACTAATACAAGCCGGAAAACCAGTCGCGCCAGTAGCATTATGAGTGATGTTGGTGAACTTGGAGAAGAAGACGCCGAGCGTCCCCGAGTGCCGAGCAATCCTACAATGCGACGCAAAGCGCTTGACGAGCAGCTATTCCAGCCCCCAGATGGCCCAGCACGAAATGGACCGGCGAAGCGCATTGCTAGCGCGTCCGCAAATGGCGACGATGCAAGCATTCATTCTCGCAAATCTTCACGATCTCTCGGCTCTTGGACTGTTAAGTTATTTGCTGGCAATCCCCAGTCGAGCAAAGATGCAAGTGACGCCGAGTCTATCCACAATAAACCCCAACCCAAAAGGCCGGACGGAGACAGAAGTGCTTCGTCGACACTGTCTGGCAATTCTAAGGGTTCAATGTCGGCAGTGGCCGCACTGAAGAAGATTAACAGCAATGTTAGTATGCCTACCACTGGACGATCTGCCAGTGGATCGAGCGTTCAGGGCAAAATGAACCCTCCCCCCTCGCGACGGACTGCAGCTGGAAGCGTGTCTCATGGCGTGGCAGCGGAGACTACGGATAAAAGCTCCACAAATCTTGGGCCCGTTGAGATGGACGCTATTTTGCCCATGGAGTCGAAGCCTCCGACCCTCACTCCTATTTATAACAATTCCCAACCGGGTGAGTTTCTCACTGACCGGTTCGGTTTTATCTATGATCAACATAGAAAGAAGCGCCAGAGAGAAGCCAATACTACCAAGGGCAGCATTCACCGTTTGAGTATAACAGAAACTCTCGGTACTCTTCGAACTGATGCGTCAGATCATGAGGATGACCCCGAAATCACGAAATTTCGGCAGGGCGCTTCCGAGGCCTCGCATTCTCTGCCTGACTCACCAGATGACCCTGACAGCGGGGCCGTTGCCATCCGTCGCTGGCAGGACTATCTGAGGATTCCGTCTCGTCCTACGGAGCTATTATCCCACACGCCTTCCGCGGGCCCGATTGTCGCTTTGACCACTGCAGGAGAAAATCGCTCTCATAGCTCGTCTGTTTCATATGACAAAGACGGGGCGTTGGCCGTCGGCTCCAGCGCACAACCATCGGCGTCTACGTCAGCTATCACGGCCGATAGTCCCGAATTTGCTGGCTTGTCATCGGATCAGCTCAAAGACACAGCCTCCAGATATACTGTCGCAGATATGGAGCCCGTGAAACTGTTATTGGAACAGTTGACTGACCTCCATGATACACTGCAACGCGATCGAACCGTGAGATGGAATGAGTTCCTTCGCAAAGTGCGAGCCGAGCGCCGGAAGGAGGGCGAAGCGGCAGCCGCTGCAGCAACTTCCGATCGATCTCTTGCTGCCGTTGACACGCCAGAAGTCTCGCTCGCCGACGGCGAAATTGTAGGTATCGCGGGTCTGGGTAACAAAGGCAAGGTTGGCCGAGCGAAGTGGCGAGAATTCCGGCTACTCGTACTCGGTGGCATCCCAGTTGCTCTTCGCGCCAAAACTTGGTCGGAATGCAGCGGGGCTTCGGCAATGCGAATTCCTGGCTACTATGATGACCTTGTGCATGGTGTTGGTGGATCGGACCCCGACCCTTCCGTCGTCGCACAAATCGATATGGATATACGCCGCACTCTTACCGATAATGTCTTCTTCCGCAAAGGGCCTGGTGTTGGCAAGCTGAAAGAGGTTCTGCTTGCATACTCGCGCCGTAACCCAGAAGTAGGCTATTGCCAGGGTATGAACCTCATCGCAGGGTCTTTGCTGCTCATCATGCCGACTGCCGAGGACGCGTTTTGGATTCTGACCTCAATGATCGAGATTATTTTGCCCCAGCATTATTACGACCATGGCTTGCTTGCCTCTCGTGCCGATCAGGTGGTCTTGCGCCAGTATATCTCAGAGCTGCTTCCCAAGCTCTCTGCCCACTTGGAGGAACTGGGCATTGAACTAGAGGCACTCACCTTCCAATGGTTCCTCTCTGTCTTTACAGACTGTCTCTCCGCGGAGGCATTGTATCGCGTATGGGATGTCGTTCTCTGTCTCAATGTGACCAGCGCAGTCAACGCCTCCGGGTCTGTCTCTGGTACTAAGGATGGCAATGACAAGACCGCTAAGGTTGCCGAAAATCTTGCCTCTGGCAGCGGAGGTGGAAGCACATTCCTGTTCCAAGTCGCTCTCGCACTGCTCAAGCTCAACGAGCAGCAATTGCTGACGACCTGCTCAACGCCGGCCGCACTCTATACATACATCAATCACCAAATGACCAACCACGCCATCAGTATCGACGGGTTGATTCAAGCGAGCGAAGCACTGCGCAATGTGGTCCGCCGCGAAGATGTCGTTGCACGTCGTGCTGTTGCCCTGCAAGAAATGCGTGAATTGAGTAGCGGTGCAGGCATCTAGACCCTTTTGCCTGATACGGAATTTCTCCTCATGGGCTTCCATTCATTTTCTCCTACATTTTTTTACGCAATGCCGATACGACCTGAGCATAAGGCAAGGAGTTTTGGCTTTTTCTGTTCTTTTTTTTTTCCATTGCCTGGCGCTATTTCCCTCGTTATTTTTTGTGAAAGCACTTGTTGACATAGCCCACGATGTTTTTGTTGCCCGTCTCATACACCACCAACCCAGCATTTGAGATACCCCTGGATTTTACACTTGGGCGGCAGCACCGTTAGACTTGTTTGAATGAAATCAAAATCTTTTTCCATTATTATGAATCCTACAACCGTGAAGTGTCTTCTAACATGGCTCAGTCCAGGGCTCTAGATTCTTTTACAGATTCCGATCCTAGCCACAGAATCGAAGTTATACAAGAGAGAGAAAATTGATTTGAATAAATTTCTTTCATTTTCGCAATGAAACTGAACGTCATGAGAAATTTGAAAAGCAGAACAGCCGGCATTGCACTTCAATGTCAAAAAAGGTACCAGCAAGGGAAGCACTATCCAAATCACCTCAACTATTCAAACCGAGGATCATCAAAGGCTGCTCAAACATGGCCCCTCATTTAGCCCGTCTCAGGTCTGGGCTGCCTCGTAGTCGTCTCGAAATCAGTCAATGCTGGTCCATCAACCCTCTCCATATACCGAAGGATCTCCAACTGGTGAAGCTTGTATTCAAAAGTCTGCGCATCCGAAACGCTTCTGCAGAGCTCTCCATCGGTGCTGATAGGAGCTGTGATTGGGTAAGGTGCTGTACTCATGAACCTAGCCTTCACCTGAGATTTGAATGTGTCCCTGGCGATTTTCATTCTTCGACCGTCTTCCGCGCCGGTGTAGGGATCATATTTGATGTTGGCTTGGTCCATGAGGCCTATTGATTGATATCAGTCTTGATTCTCTAGGTTTTTTTCAAGATTCTAGATTCTAACAAACGTACGCTCCATATGCTTGATGTAAAGGCACATTCTCTGATATGTGCGTTGGAACTCGCGCTTCTTGATGGCTGCTCTGACATCAAGGTCCAGCATCCATGCAATCATTGCGCAAGACAGTCCTGCCAATATCTGTCAGCTTCTTGTCTTTGGGGGAATCCTAGATTATGTTTAACCCACCGTCTTTGCTGTAGCCATATTGTTCACTCAGATATGGAGCTGGTACCTTTTCCATGCGATTCACGAAATCCGGAGGAGTATCTTCAGACGCCATTTCAAGCAAAATCACTAGGATTAACGATTCAGAAGATATCAAATGGGTGTTGAAGAAGAGGGGGTTTCTTTCCTTTTTTTTTTTCTCTCCCTACGGTGATCAGCTTTGAAGAGCCGAGTCGGCGTTCTCTTTGTTCTTCCCCGGCCTATCCCAACCACAGCCCTTCTGATAGGAAATGAATTCTTTCTTTGTCCTCGTCACATATTTCCAAGGCTCTCGAAAGTCAAACACCTCGGCGTTGATGTGAAAATCGAAATCGGGCGGACGTTGAAACGTTCTGTGGGTAACTTCTTTGTTCTCCAAATAGATGTATACTTCGACTTGGGGTGCTTTGTTCCAAATTCCAAGGCTTTCTCTGAATAGATTGACTGGACCAGATAATGTAGAATAGTCAATGACTCTATCTGCATTTGAAAGCCAAACTTATATAACACGCTTTCTCTTCTCTTGCCTATTTCCTTTGATAACACCATCTTTCCATCGTATCTTTGACCTATTATCTATTATATTGGCAAAATGAATTACGAGCGCATGGCAGCCGAGATTCCTACTCTCTACCGGCTATCTAGGGAGTCCAAAGGTAGTCATACGTCTCTCTCTCTCTCTCTCTCTCTCTCTCTCCCTTTTCTCTAACCTATTACGAGAACTAATAAATGATTAGAGGCCGACCTCCTCAACGGTCTTTTAGGCTGGGTCCGCAACGACACCTTTGGGAAAGTGGCAGAAGTGTGTGCTCTCTGGGGTGCAATTGTGCAGGCCAATAAGCACCTTGCCAAGGTCGATCGTAAGGATATGCCCTCTACCTTGTAATCATTGGTGCTAATCAAGTCTGTAATTTAGGTACGCTGCAAGCACGTACAATTGAACATGAGCACTTCAATCTCAAAGAAGTTCTGAATTCGGAGTTGAAGCAGGCCAAGGAAATGATGGCTGCTATTCCTGGTGGCAGAGGTCCAACTACAGTCACTACCGATGAGGATTTTTCTCTTGCTATTAAGCGGTTGAAGTATCTCCGCGAGTACAAATAGTCTATTTGGTAAAACTCATCGACAGGGAGGATGTAGTTTCTAGTGTTGGTGTTTTCTGTATATTCCATATCTCAATCAGTAATGTTGTTTTAAGCCTATGGTATAGATAGCCCACCTTCTAGATAGTACGTAGCCACAGAATTTCCGGTCCAAGACCTATGGCTCTATCTAACTGTCTTCTAGAGGCGCTGGAACTAATATCGTAGAGAAATAGAGATAAACCCCATGGTCTCGATCTGGACTACCTTAACGAGTCTATAAAGGTAAAGAGACAAATCACATGGTATTATATATACAAAGCCAGGTCCCGGTGGAAAACCCCCATTCCATTTCCCTCCAGGTATCTCGGTCAAGAATCGGGCAGGAATCGGATACAGATTTATACTATTATACTCCACACTTGGGTCTGCTCAGCCTCAAAAGGGCCAGAGCCCTGCAAGGAGGGAGGGGAGGGGAGGGGTTGGTGGAGGCGGTGAACACAACCCTTTGATCAAAAGGTGAGCACGCTGGGCCCAGGAAGCACGCTCTTGACTTGGTTCAATGATGATCGAAAAGTCGCAAATATCGGAGACAGTATGAAATGTCGAGCGAAGAAGGGACGAGAGAGGTAAGTTATATATCTTCTTTGCTCAGCTCGGGCCCTGATCCACCCAAAACTGACTGTTATCTAACACTGTGGTCAGATCTAGCGAGTCCATCGTTGGGCGTAGTCCCAAATCCATCACATCTCGTGCAACGGCTTTGATTTGCCGCATGATCGACTGGGAAATGGCCCAGGTGCGAGCCAACGACTTGAACACACCGATCGTCAACGACAGACGGTCGCGGCTGGGGTCCGGCATTTGACCGGCTTTGACAGAGCAGGTGGCTAGTTGGACAATGGAGCTCAGAGTGAGCGCACAGATGAAAAATGGGGTGTGCTTAATAACAGGCAGACGGAAGGCAGCAAGGCGGGATAGCTCTCGGGCGGCCTTGGCGGCCTTCATGGCATGCTCGTTGTGGGAGAATGCAGGCACACTGATCGGACCATGGTGGCCACAGATGACTTCCGCGGCAACAGCGGGAGATGAAAGAAGATCGGACCGCGGGAAGTTGAGGTAGATGGCTGCGCCGTTCAACATCATGGTCGCCTGGAACATGATCTCATCCACGCTCCCGTCGGGTCGCAAGAGTTCTTCCTTGGACTCTGGCAAGTGAAGACCCCAACTACTAATGCGCGCATCAATAGCTTCCACATGGTCCTGTTGGCCTTCGCTCATATCCTGGATCGCCACAACACGACCGAGAATCCGTATGGATTCAATACGATAACAGTATGAGGAGAAGTCACGCTCTTCTTCGGCGAACACGCGCCCGTCAAATTGCGCAATGGTCGGGGATGGTGGCGGTGGTAGGGCATCATGATAAATCCGCTCCTCGCATGGAAGTGGGACCTCGAGCGGTACTTGATTAGTTCGGTATACGCGCTGCACACCGAGGGCAGTCATGAGACCCTCGATTACGAAGAGCTCCCACCAGGTGCGCCGCAGAGACTCTGCGCGGATTGGATCCCCATTGCTTGCAAGGATCGCAAACGTCCCTTGATGCATACCAAGCTCGAAGGCCAAATCTACTGCAGCGGCTAGACAAACGCCGGCCTCGCCGCGCTCATTGTCTGAGTGAAGTACAATCGCCAGCAGAAGCAGCGCCTGCACCTTTTCCACCGACACATTTTGTTCTTGGACCATTTCGACAATCATAGGCCGGTACGTGTCACTCGAGGCGGCCGGGGTGAAGTGGGCACCGATGAACTTCATTACCTGCTCCAGGTATGCGGGCAACACGTTGCGATACAGGAGTCGGTGGGGTGGCAGGATTGGGTGGGCGGCGTGGAAATAATTATAGTAGATATCAAGCAGGTAGCCATCCCCGCCGGCAGCAGAGGAAGAATCGGGAGTCAACGGTCCGCTGATCAGGCGAGCGGATGGAACAATTGGCGTCGAAAGAACCTGCAGTCCAGGACTAGTCGATGCGGAGGAGGGTAACGGTATGGTTGGCGTATAAGTGAAACCAGCCTGCAAGGTCCAATCCACGGGGACATCGAGCATGTCTACTGGGTTGGGGTCCATAGGCAAGTAATCCGGCGAGTTAGCGCGACGCTTTTTCGATGGACCCTTGTAACCTCTCCGAGACTTGGTATATTCACAAGGGGATCGGGCCTGTTCACATCGGCTGCAGACGGGAGTCCTGCCATCGCATTTGAGGTGTTTGTGACGACACTGAAGACACGCCAATAATGCGGGACCCGGTTTAGGCCCAGAAGTGGCCTGCAATCCGGTCATGGTGAAGAAAGACGCATATAGGAAATGACTAAAGGAAGAAAGTAGAATTGATTGAAGAGGGTGAATAGAGGGGAAGAGAAGAGGGGGGAAGAATTGAAGATGTTTGCAATGTTCCAATGTTCCCGGGGGGAATGGTAATTCGAATTACGCACTTAAAGGGGGCACTTGAACTGGGTTTCTCTCTCTTTCTCTTAGGAAAGAGTTGTATAGAAGGATATTCCTAAGAGAAGATGAGTAAAGAGGTGAGAATGTAAGAGAGACAAAAGTACCAAAGTGCGTAAATAACGTAAAGTACGTAAAGTACAAAGTACATTAGAAATAGAAAGTGATGATGCAAGCCGTTTTTTACTACATAGGTACCTTGTACCAAAAATACATTACACGGTAACGTGGACTGGGTATTGGCATTACCCTGATAGCTCATTTCCATGTTCCAGCACCTTATCAACAACTACTTCGTCCCCATCTTCCTCTTGACTCTCTTCCTCTCCTCTTCAATCCTCTCAAACCTCTCAATTCATAAACAACGGAAACCTCAAATCCTGATTTTGGAACACCCACCATTACACAACTACACTGTGTAGCGTCACTCGAACTACTGGCCGACGTGTCTTCTCCGATTATATCGTCCATCCCTTAGACGCATTGTCTCTCGACGGTCGTTTTGTCTCTGAATTTCATCTGTGACCACTCACACCGTTTCTCTCTGACCTCCTTTCACAATGATCTCCGACGACGACCTCTACCGCCTTGCCATCTTCCTTGGCTCCTGCGCCATGATGATGATTGTCCTATACCATTTCCTCGATGTCAATTCCAGCGACGAGGAACCTGAGTCCGCTGAATCAGCAAGCCAGATCAAGGCGGAGAGTACTGTGCCAGTGGTGTCCACGGACAAGGTGTCGGCTTCAGGGAAGAAGAATTAAAGTCCGATTTACAACGCGTGGGAGAGAAGGAAATGCAAGAATCCAACAGAGAACCAAGATACCAGTGCCTACATCATTTGATTTTACTTTTACCAGCGAGCCAGGCACAAGCCAATTGTACACTACAGTCCAATCAATTGGAGAGAAAGGAAACCATTGCCAATCTCGTGGCTTTATTCATCAATGCTCTTCGAGTAATTTGATATTGTGCGGTTCCTGGAGAATTGACCGTATAGATCTCATAGATAAACCAGAATCTCTCCAGGTGTCATCCAGGTGCGAAATATCGTGAGCCAAATGTCGTGAGCGCTACTTGTCACAGCAAGATGGCATATTATGATATGCTGTTCAACGCCAGTTCCCATGCAAGCCAGTTGCGATGCAATGAACCCGAATCCCAGAACGGCAAAGGGTAAGCAAATGTATCACAAAAGTCGATTCAACGCATCAGTTCTCCCCCACGAACGCCATTTCGCCACAATGCACCTTGCTCTGTCGAGCCGGTGTCGATAGGCGGCGGTCACTCCACTCCATCTCAGGGCCGATCTGCTGCTTCCAATGTTGACCGGCTTCGAGCAGGGCTTGTGCCTTGTTCTTCTCCGTCGATTTCCCATGGGCCTTGCTAAAGGCCTTAACCTGGTGCTCATCCACCGGCAAGACCATGGTCCCTTTGCGGGAACTGCGGTCACCCAAAACGGAAGGGTCATTCGATTGGTTTTCCGCTAGAATATTCATTCGATTAGATATTTCCTTCAAATCAAGAACAAACTTCGTGTGTAGATCAGCCCCTTGGAGGGGCGTCAAGCGCAAGCTAGTTATGGTTCTCACCAGTTACTGGCACCGTGGGTCCATCCCCAAGCTCCCAAGCAATTTTTGAGACGTGCTCGTTCGATAGATGCGTAAACATATCAGCCGCAGCCATTGGCGTCTTATTGCCGCAGACTTGCCATTTGCAAACGAGTGAGTGTGGGATATGAACTTTGATAAGGTGGGCTCGAACCGAATCAATGTTGTGCAGTTCTGCAGCGCACCCTTCCCATTTGCATGGGAAGATTTGGTAATGCACTGGTTGTTCGCGGTGAATAGCAACTTCTATATTGGTTGTTGCGTTCTTGGAAGGTCGCCCTGGTCTTCTCTTCGTGGTCATCTTGACGGGTGAGCTTGGAATGACAACCAGCGGCTGGGGAAGACGCCTTGCCTCTGGGGATTTGACGGCCCGACCAGAGTTTGGCTGGCTCTTGACCGTCTGCCCTTGAGGTTTAGGCTTTGTGGTAGATTTAGGGGTCGATTGTTTTGTGGCAGGCGGGGGTTGGGGCGGAGCTGGGCTGTTCGTGGTCGAAGGGCGTCGTTGTTGGGGTCGGGGTTGCGGTGGCAGCGATGGGGGGGTTGGGAAGGGGACGGAATGGTGGGATGAGAACTTCGGGGATGCAGGAACAGGGTCAATCCTGGGAAGTCCAGAAGGCAATTTTGATGAGGAGAAAATGCGTTGAGGAGAATGATAAGTCGGGGGTTTGAAAGGTAAAGTACCCCAAGGGCTCAAACCGCTAGGAGGGGCGCGCGCGTCGATCCTTTCCGGCATTGCGACCTGGCGATTTGGTGGTACGTCACGTGTGGTCACGTTATTTGTCGCAAGAGCGGGGGCACGTGCAACTGAGTGCCGAGCTGCCTGCGGTGGATGATGATGCTGAGGTGGTTGAAGAGGTGGTTGAAGAGGTGGCATGTGGGGTGCAGGAACTGGAGGCACGCGATCGACATGCGTTTCAGGCTGCTCGACATCCACCAGGTCCCAACGAAACGTTGCCAGGTTTGCAAGGTAGTCGATTTTGGTGAAATTGCGACGTAGTGGTTCAAGATGATGATTTAAATGTTTTTCCGTCGGGTGTTTTGCCGCAGCAATCAGTACATCCCGCGCGATCGTGGCCGGATCATAAGAGACCTTGGCCAGTGCATCGCTCCATCTTATCGGCTGGACCAAGTCGTTACGATTCTTAAGAAATTTACCAGAGCCTTGAGGCCGAGCATATTCCGTAGAAACTTGGGCCCCTGGTATCGAGCTACTTGCTGATGGGTCGTTTTCGAGGGTCAATGTTTGACTTTGACCATTATCCAACCGCCGCATCTTTGCAGGTGGCATCGAATTATCTTCGGTTGGAACCAACCACTTTTTCTGATGGTGAATTGGTCCCGGTAGTGGGTAATCTCGCGACTGCGTATTCCCCGCAGCAGGCTGTCGTGCCACAGCCGAGTCAGAGAAGGTACCTCGTCGAGGTCCTGAGGTATGCGAAGCGTTGTAAGAAGGCCCCAGGTGTGAGGCCGCAGGGGGAGTGGGTGACGCATAGGCCGATGGAACCACCGGTGTGCTCTGTTCATTGGGTTGGGAGATCGGAGGCTGTTGGCTTGCCGGATTCGGTGCCTGGTATGATGAAGTAGGTGCTGCGTTACCCCGAGTCCCTTCTTTCTCCTGCGTCCAGCCCTTGTCTAAATGATGTGGGACAATAGTTGTCTGTGTGAGGGGTGCTGAAGGAGCAGAGGCAGAGGCAGAGGCAGAGGTAGGAGCAGAAGAGACAATAGAGAGAGAAGGACTGTGGGTTGAGACAGGCTGTGATGTTGCAGGGCTGTGTACTCTATGAGGGGCTGTCGGCACAGTTGACTGCACATGATCCTGATTGTGAAATGAAGGCTCAGGCGGTATTTGGTTTGATCTGGTGGAATCGGTAGCCGGATTCTGTGTTCGTGCCTCTGGAGTGATTTTGGCTGGTGTGATTGACTGGCGGGGTTCAAGTGTGTTGCGTGCTGCAGAAGTTTTGAAACCCTTCGGCGAGACCAAAGGGGTATAAGACTCACTGCCTACCGAGGAGTGGGAGCTTGGCGGTGCATCTTGGCGAGATGATCTTTGGACATTCTGGGCTGGAAGCGAGGAATGATTTTGATACGGGCTCTGCGATGCTTGGGCCCTTGCCACCGGTGTATGTTTCCTTTGAACCGGCGGCCCCGGCCAAGGTCTTTGCGCTGCAGCGGAATGAGGGGGTCGCTGGGCATTGTGGGATGGAATTGTAGAGTGGCTGTAAGAACTACTTTGCGATGCAGCCGGCGGGTGTGTTTTTTGAACTTTTGCGGTCAACCCTTGTTCCATGTATGGTTGCGTTGACATCTGGGAATTCTGATTTGGGGTTGCCGAGTAGCCTTGGTACGAGCTTTGTGATGTGGGCACAGCCCGTTCCATGGGTTGGTTTGTTCTCTGTGCATGGACTGTCGACCTTGCAGTTTCATGGGCCCTCTGGTTGCTTTGATAGGCATCTGAGTAGTTTGGTGTAGAGTTGGCAGTCCTCCATGCGTAGGGAGCGGGATCCATACCCTCACGTGGCTGAGCATTCAAATCCTGTTGGGACGGAACGGGAGGACTTGGCTGTTGGTCTGTATTGTGAGAGCGATCTGCTGGGTATGCAGATTGGCCAGAAGGAGGATTGCTGAATTGGATATTGCTGGTTTGCTGGTGTTTATTCCCTCCGTATTGTCCACCCGAAGCCTGTGAGGACACTTGGGAGGGATTTAAGGCATGATTCGTCCCAGGATTGGTTGTCCTCATAAATGAATATGAATTATGTGCCTGCTGGTACCTAACGGCCGCTCTAGCTACCTCCTCCGCATCGTGGAATGCCGGATGTGTTTGATAAGCCTCATTGTTGGGATTGGGGTTGGGGTCGGGTTGACCATCGGCTGGAAGAAAGCTCTGGAGCCAATCGAATCCGTCCATGCCTCCGCTAGACATTTCAAATTGTGTTAAAGGTGTCTGGCAGCTAGAACCTCATGGCTGGAAATGTTGTAGGACCGAGCGAAGAAAAGGCTTGGTCGTAATCCGTTGCGCGTGGAGGGGTTGAATCGCGGCCGAATAGGGAAAAGCCAGGTACACCAAAATAGAGGCAAATAAACTATTATGCATAAATTGAGACCAAAGTTGAAGAATTAAGGAAGGGAATTTCTCAATCCTGAACAAAGCGCGGCCAAAGAGCTGGCCTGGCGCAGATGTTGTCGAGGCGCATTGAGAAGCGCGTCGGATGTGGAGCCCGTCATCCACCAATCATATCGTGGGCCCTTTCTGCCTTGGGGATCAGGTGTCTAGTTGCAAGCCCTGAGATGGCTTAGCGGGAAATTAGTAAGCACACAATCCGGCTCCAACTTGGAATATTCGGCTACACCAGAAAAGATCCTCTCTTCGACCAACGCCAACGACACCCGTTCAATTCCCACTCACGACCTTTAAGATGGCTGTCCGAACCCACGGTGCGTACTCTCTCGCATCTCGCCTTGCGCCGATTTGATTTACCACTGCTCGAAACCCCTATCGATACGAATTTTCGCCAATCTTCAACTTTCAATACTGATGGTGTCTCCTCCAGGTATCGCCTCTTCGCGGAGCAAGTCTCGCAAGGCACACTTCCAGGCCCCCTCCAGCGAGCGCCGTGTCATCCTCAGCGCCCCCGTCTCCAAGGAACTCAAGGAGAAGTACGGAGTATGTACCACATGAACCCTCCAAAATCGAGTCTGGGTCTGTTCGGGTCGAGTTTTCGGGATTGGAAACTACGGACGATGCAGGTGCCAGCATGACACAATAAACGACGATTCTAACCAGCGTTCTGTGACAGATCCGCTCCATTCCCATCCGCAAGGACGACGAAGTCGGTAAGTTTCATTTTTGATGCAATCTGAAAATTACCTCGAGATCTCGAAACTGATTATTCTATGCAGTTGTTGCCAGAGGTTCCCAGAAGGGACGTGAGGGAAAGATCACCAACGTCTACCGTCTCAAGTTCTCCATCTTCGTCGAGAAGGTACGATTTGAATTTACATCACAGTTGCTACGGCGGATACTTACTGCGGTTTTAGATCGTTCGCGACAAGAGCAACGGCCAGAGCGTTCCCATTCCTCTCCACCCTTCCAAGGTCGTCATCACCAAGCTGCACCTTGACAAGGACCGTGAGCAGATCATCGAGCGCATCGCCAAGGGTCGTGAGGCTGTCAAGAGCAAGTCGGCTTAAGGGATTTTTTTACGTGTGGGGTAAAGGTTCATGTTGCAATGGCGGTTGACGGCGCGGGTTCATTCGAAGGACTCTGAGAAACAGAGTTTCCAGCCTGCTATGATCAGGGTAAAGTTTCTGAAACCAGGTGCATTGCGATGAATGAAAAATGAACAAAATTTCCTTTTTCTTCTATCCGGAGTCGGTGCTCGCAAGGCAATTCACTTTGCGAAGCCGGCGTTCTTCTTCCTTACGTCTCCCGCGCACATAGGCACGTCCGTCGAATGCTACAGCTCAATCTTCAGGTCATTTCGTTCTGTGTCCAGTTTGCAGCTCGTCCGGCCTCGCATTTCTTTTTCTTCGCTTGCTCGGCTCTGTAGCGACCTTTCTCTCATTTCTACTTCCAATTTTTACCTATTGGAAACTAGAGGTGTCGCCTTATATATCTCCTCGTCAATCCCGCGCCTTTTAGGACGGACCCTATGGTTGAAGAGGTAAACACTTGGCGTAGACAAGTTACTGGGCTACTGGGAAGCTGGTAGTTTCTGTCTTACCTGCAGACTCACTCTGATGCTTTCGGGCAAGGACGAAGTGGGTTTGATGGTGAGGTACATATCTTACTCCAAGGTGGGGTATATAGGCTGTAGACTGTAGGAATCGGGTTCTATATCTTCGGTGTGGGGGTGGATATTTGGATATATTATCTATCAATCAATTGATTTACTTTTCTTTGCTTCAATATTTCCTCTGGGTTCTCCTCACATTTATTTATCTTAGGCAGTTATATCCTTCCTTCAGTTGGCTGTATATCGTATAGAGTGGCAAATTGCAATGGCTACGGAGGCGAACAACATTAATGTTGAAATGCGCCCTCAATGCTAGTGGTTTTTCTCTCCGACCATATGTGCACTGCGGTAATATCATGGGACTTTTAACAACTTTCACATTAATTCTGGGTATTTTAATTGTGCAAAGCACTACAGGTGTAGATACATATCAAGGCTGGATCCGAAATATATTTGTCAGGATGCGTAGTGGACTCAGAACTGAAAACCAACTAAACAACCAACCAACCCATGAAATGTTTATGCCTTGATAAACTGCCACTTCTACACCAATAAACAAGAAGGTCATCATTTGAATTTGACAAGATGAAATGTGTGAAACATACCAAACCCATTAGCTAGACACTAAGTCATGCCTATCATACAAGTTCGATAAAATATATGACAAAATATATCGTGCTAGGATACCATAAAGAATACAAAACAGATAGCTTTAATATACAAATATGAGGAGGAAAATGACCCAACGAGTAAAAACAGAGCAAACTCGGAAAAAAAGTAGGAAAGCAGTCAACCATCGCATCGTGTCTCATGAGAAAGTCGGAAACCGAAGCAACCCCAGAAACTGGTTATTCGAGAAGCAAAGAAACGCACGCTCGCTGAAATGTTCGACTAGCCACCTCGAAACTGCGCTAATGTCCAACACACTTCCCCCATGCAGGTAGTCCACATCCCATACCAATGAACAGATATAGCAAGAAGATAACGACGACGACCATCATAATCATCAACTTAGTATTCTTCCACCACATCCGTCTCCGCAGTCCCCGGCTACGGATCCGGAAATCATGCGCACTCCCGCCAAGTCGATCAGTCTTGTCAACCAGCAGATCGATGCGCTCGCCGCGCTCAAGGACCCGCTCGATATTCTCAGTCATTATATCCCGGACGCTGTCAATCTCGCGCCGGGCTGACGCAAGCGAGTCTGCTGGCGGGGCGGTGTTGTAGGCTTGTAGGAGAGAGCGCAGCTCATTGTTGAAGGCAGCGCAGCCGTAGGCGGGCAGTGAGCCGAACTCGGTTGTGGATGGTTCGTAGGTGCTCAGGAACTTGCGCTTCATTTCTAGGAGGTAGGCGAATGGGATGCGGCGGCCTTGCTCTGCCGAGGCAACTACCACGAAACTCAGGGGAGCGTGTGAGTTGGGCTCTGCGAGGTTGGCATCGTCGGATTGGTTGCCCGTTGGAGAGTCGGCAATATAATGGACAAAGAGCCGTTCATGGGTGAAGGTGAGCTTTTGTGGCTTGTCGTGTGTGATCTTTGGGAGGATGATGGAGGCTAGTGACGAGGCGGCGCTTGATGAACTGCCCGGCGAGGAGTGCTCGGCTAGAATGGTAGTGCGATGCGCGATGCAAGAGCTGAAGTTGATTCTGTTGTTAGTCTGGGAACATTTTCCTTGGTCATTCAGATGTTGGACAGCAGGACTTACTAGAGCAAAGAGCTCGTCTTGGAGGATGAAGCCATAGTGATATGATGTCAGTGGTCGTGACCTCAAAGATAGAAGGATCGTCGCAGAAAAGAGGACCAAGTAGAAGTGACAGAAGAGTCTGCAGTTTTCAAGCGCTTGTAGAACTCAGATATAGAAGCTCAGTAATTTGAAAGGTCTTGAAAGCTGGAGGACCTTGCATTGGGGCAGTTTGCCTGCGCAATTCCGCTGAGTCAGCCATCTCGCGCCGGCCCCGGGGTTATATAGTAGGCTTGGAGTCGTTGAGGCCTCTCATATGAAAATTACTGAAACACCATTTGGAATCATTATTTCTTGAGTATCCTAGTCGCATTCTATGAAAATCGGCTTAATCAAAACCCGATTATGTTATATACAATGCTCTATTGACGTTACGTTGCAATAAAATGTTAAGTCCTCTTCCAAAGGAGAGAGAATCTTCTCTTCCACCTCATTTTGGAACTTTTCTTCTGTCAGTGATGTGTATACCGCGTCGAGGCCAGATATACATCGCAAGACACTATTCTTATAGTTCGGGCCAGAGTCCATCTCATTGGCTAAGCGTCGTGCTGCCAAAGGGTCGGAGAATTCTGGTGGCTAGACTGTGAGTTAGACCCTTGGGCCCTGGAAGGTGGCTGTAGATTGATACATACCACCTTTCTCTCAGCTTCACTTTTTAGGTTCTCAAACACTTCTCGGTACCAAAGCTCCAAGAGAACGATCCCCAGTGAAAATAGGCATGGAATCGATGCATTTAACCAGGGCCTTGGAAGACTTTGGGATATAGAAGTCAAGTCCATATTTCGAGTTTCAAAGCTGCATCGAATCACGGGGCCATCGAAATAAACCGTGGAATCCAATGAACGCAGGAACAAGATATCATCTTTGCTCCAGAAATCATTGGTAAGGGTACATTACCTGCGCAGGTGTAGTCTTGCCAACAGATCCCAGTCGCACCTTCCTATGGAAAACGCGCGCTCTTTCCCACAGGGTAATTGCTGTTTATTTTATATACTCCCTATTTGTCCTCTCTTATTCCTTTCTTCTTTCTCTTCCTTCGAACATCCCACATTTCTAATCCTCTCAACAGCTGAAAGGTATGATCCGGTCCACAACAAGATAAAATATAATATAAGGCACTAACATAGTGGCTTTTTAGGGCTTCATAACCATACTCAATCCACCTACAGAACGTACACACTCAACCCCAGCCAATCCCGTGATGATGAAGGCTCTATTATTGTTGCGCATAGGTCGGAGATGACTTCATAATTGGATGCCGTTTGAGAGGAAAAATCGGCAAACCTCACTTGGGCATGACGCTCATTGCCCTGGCATAGCTTAGTTTCATCGGTTTTCCAAGCCAGTTTATTGAAGGACCAATTGGAGACAAGAAAAAGTATGAAGGTGGTGGAAGGATAGGAAAACACCTGGAGATAGATTTACTATAGAGATGTCTACAATATAGCCCGGGCATTTCGTGTAGAGGCAATAGAGAGAAGTAACTGAGATTCCATTTTGAGCGATGCCATTTCTCGTGTAAACATTATGCTTTTCTAACTGCAGTCAAAAAGAAAAAAAAAAGATAAAGGACAGTAAACCAGCAGCGCATTTTAAACATAGTTCTAGACATCGACGAATTCGAACTCAGTCTCATTACCTTCGTCCTCCACCTTGTCCATTTTGATATCCTCGGAGATACCGGTAAAAGAAGGCTCAGGCGATCCCATTATGGTAATGGTGCCATCACTCTGTGTTTCGTATTCACCATCGTCGGTAGCCAGACCAAGATCCAGGGATGATACCTCATCATCATCCTCGGTAACCTCCATGTAATTCTCCGACTGCGCCTCATCCTGGCTCTCATTATTCTCATGTTTGAGTCTAAACTGGGAATAGTCGGTAGAGTCCACAGACATGATATCCGACGCGTGACTGTAAGTGGCATTGTGAGATGCGCCGTAAATGGTACTCTGGGTGTCACTAGCCTCTATCTCGCTGAAAGAATCGTTGGTGGAGGCGACACTGCCAGTGTGCACGGCGGGTCCAGGAGCCGAGAATCCATTGACGTCCATGGAGGGAATGATCAAGTCGGTGAAAACACCACCCGTTTCATCGTCATTGCCGCCCGCCCATAGAGGTAGGTATTGGAATTCATTGTATGTGAGGCAGGTTAGGGTATCTGTGATTTCTTGTCGCATAGATGTGGGTGGGCCAGATCGCCGCAGCATCTCTAGTGCGTATTGTCTCAAGAAAGAGTTAACCTCATTTTTGAATGTCCTTTCGTCAAACATTTCTGCTGAAATGTCTGTCTTTGGTGGCATTGTAGATACTGGCGGAAGACACGGGGTAGGGGTGGGAGCTGGGATGGGATTGAGGAAAGGGCCGCTGTTGTAGGTGCTGCCAACATCATTTCCGGATTGTGACTTCCGCACGTTAATGGTCATCTCCATCTTAACATGCCCACCTGCATGTCGCGCAGCCAGAGTCTCCTCCTCGTGACGAGCCTGAGCTCTGGTCCTAACCGCTTGGTTGAACACATGGCTCATCTGAAGAATTTCACCAGGAGACACCTGGCGAATCCTTGCTGCGGTTTCAGCACCAAAGGCTAGGGAGCCATTGCCGATTTCTGCTATGGAAGAATGGGACTCTAGACGAGGTGCTTCATCTTGATAGAGATCCAGCCATACTAGCGCATCCCAGAAGTTTCGCCCAATCAATCGCTGAAGGACAAATCCCTTGTCTATGCCCCATCGATGGTATGGGTTTTCGGATCTCACCAAGTTTGGCGCCACATGGAATGAGCGATTTGTGTCTCTTCCCTTGATCAGAGCCCCGTAGATGCGACCTCGAATGAATTCCTTCAGTGTCGTGACTAGTTGACATATGATTCCTTGATCTGCAGGATAAAGTTGAACATGGCGGGTAAGCTTCTGGAACTCAACAATGCGCGCCAACCAGGGCATTTCATTCCCGGTCAACTGTAAGAAGCACCGAACAACATAGTCGCCAAAACTCTTACTGGCATACTCGATACGCTGCACTTCGGTGTCGTCTAGAACATCAGAAATTCGGCTTCGCACCAAGCTTTCCATGGTCCCGATTGGCTTGAATCGTGTGGCCCGAATCAGGTACAGCAGGGCTTCATCCCCAACCATTTCGACAAAGGCGTCTCGACAGAGGCAGGGAGATTCGATACCACATGCCACTTGATATGTTACGTCGGGATGAAGTTCGATGAACCGAGTGTTGTTGAGCTCGTAGAACCACGAGATAATGTGGTCGCAGATGGCTGGCACTGTTGCCACGTCAAATATTTTGGCGAGGGCAAAAAAGGTCCACATCTTGCAAGGAGTGTCTATTCTAGGGTTTAGTCCTTCCAGAACGTGGAGAATGTGCTCAATGCCTTCGCGATGACGGGAGGCTGAGTATTCCACCGGTAAGCCTGCCTGCTCTACTGTTTCAGGCTGTGATGCCGGAAATTGGTCCTGCGGGTTGACTGAAGCTTCAATCTGATCATTTTGCAAATATTCAAGGTGGTCGACATCGACATCGGCATCGGCCCCGGGCTCAGGCGATGCTGTAGGGAATTGTGTAAGCTGCTCGAAGGGTTCCAAGTCATCTTGTCCCCCAACACACGACCCTGGCAGGCCCCACATACGCTGTTTCGAGGCCCATGTCCTGATGCTCATGGGGCAGGAAAGCTCGGTTAGGAAGATGACTGCATCTTCTTCTAGGATTGGGGGTGTGAGGTCTAAGATGTATCGAATCCCATCTGGAAGTTTGCCAGTAAACCCGCGTCGCTTTCGGACCCGAGTCTGCATTTGCGGATTGAAGAGTCGTTTGAAGTAGGCTGAGCCTGTAGCCAATAATTTCTCACTGTGGATGCGATGGGGAACTGTTTGTGGGGAAAGAGGCAACTTGGATCGGATCATCTCCGGAGAAGGGTCAATGAACACCATGGTATCTGCGCCATGGAGAAGAAGTAGAAATGGCATTGTTGTATTGAAAAGTGATGCCTGAGAACCCGAGTGACTTGATGGAAGCGTTGTGGGGGTATCGGGGGTGTTTGTAAGGGTTGAGATTGTGTCAGATTCTCTTTTAATGTCATTATTCGGTTCCTCTTGCTGCTGTAAGAGCTGAAGATTTACAGTTTCTCCCCAAGGTGTGTTTGGAGGGCGATGAGGTAGCTCCATTTTGGACCGAGGTTCAAGAGGTCAGTATGAAGAGGAGATGAGATGAAGACGCAAATTACTAGAGAATAAGGTAATAGTCAAGTCAAGAGTAAGAATGTTAATCATAGCTCACAACCCAAGTAGTAGAGAGGAAGAAGAAGAAGAAGAAGAAGAAGAAGGAGAAGGTGGGGGAGTGGAGAAATGGGGAATGAGGCTCTGCTGCCTGGAGATACCCGTGCCCGGGTGGACAGCATAACAAACAAGGGCTTGGTTATCTTTCACCTTCCTATATATATATATATGTATATGTGCATGTAGATATATTCTTTTACTGATTACCTAGGAGGATTAGAAGAATTACCTAGTTACCTAGCTCTAACAATATGGACTATACGTAACTTTTTCATACATAACATGTGAAATTTATGGTCTAAAATGATGATATTACTATATACCAGATCTCTTTGCTTTTTATAAGGTAGTAGAGTTAGGCTGAATAAATTTCAGGCTCAGACACATACCTGCATAGTTAGTTAACTGCGTACATAAGTAGTAACTAGGTGGATCCGTGGGGGCTGTGCTCCAAGTACTTTCGACTTGCAATTCTTCGATTCAACCACATTCTCGAGTACATATTTTGCTATGAGTGGAATTAGCTGCTCATGTCCCAGCTTGCTACTGTCACAGTGTAGACAAGGTTAGTGTCGACATCTCTTCCAAGGATACGTGGACCGCAAAACTGAAATCATTTTAAGATGGGACTTGGCAAACAAGTCAAGCTTATCCTGAATCTCTCACACATCACGGAAACCCCTCCATCACCCCGGATGCTCAGATATGCCTAATGTTAGTCGAATATCTCTGTTATGTGTTCATATTTCCATATTTCTATATTTCCATATTTTCCTTCACACTGCTAATGTCAACAGATTCGCAAGTGCAAACAAGATTCGTACATGCCAGCGATGTCGCAATGCGTTGATCCAAACCTTTCAAATGCCCGAAAAATGGTGGTCTACTTCCTACAAAACATCAAATGGGTATTTTGGCTGTGAAACAACCCGTCAAGCAGGGGTTGTCACAGGCCTGAGTAAGTAACACCAGCTGCCTAGGTGGACCTGAACCGAAAGTTTACCAACTTGATATATAGATACATGGGCATATTTTGAAATCAAACATGTCCACGCCAATTTGACCTACGACTGGATCAAACTGAACGTCTTCACACGATGGGTGGCCTCCGCTAATCAGACATTTCTGCTTCTTTTCGACCCCGCACTGTCCACACGGGAGTTAATTCTCCAGTCGCTATCGAATTCACTTCTTTCTCACTCTGAGTTGAGGATTCCATTTTGGCCCTACTCACACGTCTTTGAGATTATAGCCCATCTCGAAGAGGCCGCCGTTTGGGCGATCAGGAACCAAGTGAGGGCGATTGAAAAAGAGACAAATCCAGGTATAGCCCGACGACCAGATTACAGGAAAATGCATGACATTGCCCGCCACGCGATACATGTCAATGAGAATTTGGATGTCTCGGTACAAAATATCGAGACTATCCTAAACCACTACGCTCTGTACATGAGATCAAAACGGGAAGAGTCATACTTTGGCGCAGACGAAGACATCCGTAATCAAATGGAATTCTTTCGAGGCTACATCGCAAATCTACGCCATCGCTCAGCCTCCAACGAGAAACGGCTTCAGAACGAAATCCAATTGGCCTTCAATACTGTCGCACAGGCTAATGCGGAAACCTCTGTGGAGATAGGTCGTGCCGCACAGAGCGATAGTTCGGCCATGAGGACGATCGCGTTTGTCACACTCGCCTTTCTCCCACCTACCTTTATCTCGTCGATTTTTAGCATGTCATTCTTCCACGGTGGGGACAATGGCTGGGGCATGTCAAACAAGTTTTGGCTTTATTGGGTAGTTGCCATTCCAACAACCATTGCCACGGTCATGATTTGGCAGTACTGGCATAAACTTGTCTTCAGTTTGCATCACAAGCCAATGGTGGTTCCTAGGTCTAAAGAACGTGTATAAGTCTTCTTTCGGAGCCTACGCCATGCATATATCTCGATAGACACCGATATCAATATATCTGCTATAGGTATTACCTGGAGCTTAGAACAAACTGACTAAGAGAGTCTAGTAAAAGGAAAAGCATCCAAGACATAACTGAGGAAGAACAGAGAGCAGTTCAAGATGACTTCTGACTTCGGGAATGCCCGCGAGAAGTGGCGGATACTATTAATCACCATGTGCTCATGTCCATGTCATTCCTTTTTTCTTCTTCTTCTACAGATATCTACTGCGGAAATTTCATTTTACTTCTGAGCAATTGAATTGAATATCCCCAAGCAGCTTGCGCTATCAAAAAAAACCCCCCCATCTACAACCCCATCATGGCTACCATGACAGAAGCCGTTTATCAAGGTCGGAAACCGATGAAGTCAGTATCTGCCCGATCAGTCGATGTTCGTCTGTATTAACACAAAAGAAAATTAGACCCCGCAACATCGCTCTACTAAGCGTTTTCGGGGTCGTTAGTGGTACATTTCTGATGTTCCGCCTCCTAGCTCCCCAGCGTGGCACGCTCAATACGAAGGAAGAGATAGCGGCGTTCCAGGGTGGCGAGTACGATCGAGCAGAACAAGGAGAAACAACTGGACACACTGCCCGCCCGCCTCGAAAGGGATAACAAGTGCCTAGAGGAAGCATCTAAGGGGCAAATGCTGTCTGGGAGCATGGGATATACGAGGAAAAGCATTGAATTGGACAGAAAGTTTAGAATATGAAGATTTCATTGTACTTATGTGTGGATTGATGAACATTGAACCTTGCCGTTATGTACCCCGAATGAGATTGGTATCTGGTATCCGCAAAACAAAAGCCACCGCGCCAGGACAAAAAAACAAATATCCGAAAAGCAAAAGAACCTCCCAATCAATTTACAGGAGATTTTACACGGTGTTACCACCGAAAGGCAGAGGATACTGAACATTTAGGTAGACGGCGGGATATCATCACCAAATCCATGTCCTTTGAATGGGTTTCCACCACTGCCAGCCCGGCTCACGGGCGAATTGATGCTTTTCTTCTTCGAGTCTTTCTTGTCACGCTTCTTTCTCTCACGTGTAGCCCCCCGGGACTCATCGGGTCCGCTTGGACTGCGACTGGACTCGCTGCGGCGGAGATCTTTGAATTCCTTGATCACCTCACGGAATCCTTCTTCGATGTTGTTCATGCGAGCTAGAACCAACTTGCTGAGCATGTCTTGGGTTTGGGTTGGGGCTTCACGACGAATAGCGGGTGGGGGAAAGCCTAGTCGGGTCTGGAAACTAGAGGGAAGGGCACCGGAAAAGCCACCTGCCACGGCCTTGTTGTCGCCTAGGTCCGATCCCAGATCGAAGAGAAGGGATGATCGACGCCGTGTCTTTGTGGGCCGATCAGATAGGTAGACACTGTCCAACTCGGGAACGGACATATGGTTCAGTCCAATCGGAGGGTTCCGAGGACGAGGTCCGTCTAGAATGTGACGCTTCATGGTACCTTGGTCTACCGAGGTAGAGGTGACAGGGGGTGATTCTCCCTCGGAGGAATCGGCATCTGGCCGTGTAGGTGTGACCCGGCCTTCCGTCTCTTCATTTGGAGATCCAACGGGATTGTACAGCATGGTGACCCCAGAAGCATTCCGCGTATGTCTGACACGACGTGTAGGGCTGTTTCGACGCGAGATAAGTCTTGCCGTAGATGGGCGAGAGCTGTAGAACTTGGGCGAGGGTTTCTCTGCGCCTCCAACCGAGTCAGCTGTCTCACCCGTAGACCCTTGGACCGAGGGCTTGTCATCGTTTGAGTCACCATCGTTGCTGGTAAGTTCATCATCACCCTCCATGTCTGTATGATGGGAGAGGTGTCGTCTCTGAGTGGGCGAGACAGAGGGTCTTGTACGCCGAGGCCGGATAACTGGGCTTGCAACACTTGTTCGGTCCTCGGGATTCGAAGCTACCGATCGGGTCGTTTCGGTGAAGTTTCGAGGTTGCTTTGCCAATCTAGTCCGGAATGGAAAATTGGGTCGTTGCCGGTGCACCCCACGATGGTCCGCAACTAGGGAATCCCCATCATCGGGTCCATTGGCCGGTCCAGATCCAATCTCCTGCATCCAGTCTTTGATGACGTTATTGGTCTGGCGTTCATGCACAGTGCTTGGTGGCCGTCGCATTCGATCGTCACTGTATGGGCGTCGAAACACTTCCTCCAATGCTCGATCCTTCTGGTATGTTGCCACAGAGGGCTCTCGCCTAAAGACCGATGCACTGGTACTGAAGCCACGGAATCGGCTGGGCTGCCATTTCTGGTCATGAGCTGGAGTTTCATTTTGTGAGGTGGGTTCAATTAGATCCATTGGCTGAACGACCCGAGAGCAGAGGATTGTCTTCTCATAAAGGCAAATTGTGAACAGTATGGGTAAGTGGGTTATCTTGATAATGGTCCGGTTGAGCCGAATGAATTCACGGAACGGCATCAGGTATCGGAATGGTGTCACTAGCCAAGCAATGACGTTTGTCGGCGCCACGTAGGAGAACAAGGCGTCAGACTTAACCATCGAAATGGTATTGACAGCGAACAAGAACTGATGTTCCTGATTTGCGTTCTGGACAATTCTCATGAAGGAATTCGTCAGAACCGTGATCAAGATAGTAACGACGACAAAGTGACAGATGAATAAGAAGACCGTCAGTATAGTTTTCCCTAAAAAGTTGTATTCATCCCACATTGCCCATGCGGTTGGCGTAAATCCCATCAGCATCTGGAACAAACCATAAGCGACCACTTTGGGGGACTTGTTGTCCCCAAAGTATAAGAAAGAGACAAAAAAGCCAGAGCATGAAATGACGATGAGCACGAAGACGGCAATCAGATCTGATGCCATTATTCGGAAGGCAATGAGGAGTTGGGAGAAGTAGCGATAATGATCCAATATGGAGAACAATCTGGGAAATAACAAGGGAGCTGTAGCCGTAAGAACATCGAACTGAAATGAATTAGTATGTACCGATAAATGAACCCTCGTGAAGATAGAAAGACTTACGGCTTGGTCGGCGATGAACTGACTTCTAGGGTAGGTCAGGAATGTACCGTATATCCTCAAGCAATAGTATGCGAAGAGCAACAGCAGAATCCCGACGTCGAACAGATTCCAGAAGCTCATCAGATAAAGACTAAAGCCTTGCTCATTGAACCCAACAACTTCATCAAGCATGAATCCGGCACTCCAAAACCAGAATACAATCTCGAGGGATGTGATCCTGCGGCTTCGCTGTTCCAGAACAGCCAGGAATAGGCCCAAGAGTACTGCAAAGGACAAGGTGGAAAGAAACTGTCGATAGCGCGGGACTCTCAGCCGTGACAATTTGAACAAAGATGCGTCTCGGGGGTTGTAGATTGTCACTGATCGCCGGAGTGTGTTATTGCTGGACTCGGTTGCAATGTCCCCATTGGGATCCATTGTTGCCCCGTAGTCTAGGTTTCCACTTTGGTTTATGTTCACAGGACGATGGAGATTGTCGGCGGCAGAGTGGAAGACAACCGTCCCCGCCCAGATAGCCTCCAATTGTTGCACCACGACGGGATGGGCCAAGAACCGTTTGGCCTGCGAGCGAATAGCGACCTCCAAGCATGAGACACGGGCAGCAACCACCCGTTTCCGCTGGGGTCCAGTGACTAGCGCCGTGGATTGGTCCTGGGCCTGGAGTGGATAGAACTCGTAGGACAGCGCATCGATCAATTCGCGGGTCGAGTATTCCCGCAATAGTTTTATCGCCAACAGCTCACTGACCATTGCCCGCGTTTGATTTGCTCCGCTGTTCCCTGGACTTAGGTGTATTTCTCTCTCGAATTGTAGACAATTGGCCATCAACGCATAGAGGGTCGCGCGCGAAAAGTGGGCCGACTTGATCTTTTGCAGGATTGGTTTGATCAGGAACTGGGAGACCTGCGGCGAGCGTAATTGGTCCCATGTTAAAGTGGTTTCGCAGCGGGAAGCGATCAAGGGACGAATGGCGTGGGTGATGTTGTAAACAGGCAGCGCGTCTAATCAGTTGGTCAATTGTTCGCCGTATACGTCGTACCCTAGAGATCTCTTCGTACCCAAATGCGACGCAGAGAACATGGGCAGTAGAGGGGTAGACTCAAGTGGTCCATCCTCTTCCTCTTCATCCCAGTCCTGTTCCATATCCTCTTCGTCGATTTCCCGAAGCTCTGGCGCATCGTTGCTACTTTCATCGGCTCGGGGGACGCGTCGCGAGTTGTTATGCGCAGCGCGAAACAACGGGGAGGGGGTCGAGAATGGGGACTGCTCCATCTGCTCGCGCTGGCGCTTTGGACGAAGCAGCGAGGCGAACATGGTGAGGAAATTTCAGGATCTAAATCACCATAACTGAGGTTGTTGGGAAGGTTGCAGAATGTTAGATCATTGCGGAGCCAAACGCGAAGACGCGAGAAAATGAAGAGGAAAAGAGCAGGAAAGCAAACGAAGTTCAAGGTTAAAGTCCAGGCCCAAGCGGGATTAATTTAGTCCAAAGATCGAAAGATCGAAAGATAGTCCAAAGATAGTACTACCTGGGCAATACTAGTACTATTAGAGGTACTAGGGGGAAAATCAAGCTCACATGTTTAACCCCCCCACGTCATTGTGCTGATTACCCCGGTTCCCCCTTGTTAAGTTGTAAGCTTATTGGATATTCTATTCTTTATCTACAATACCTAGGTAGATAGTAGTTAAATCTTTAGACTATTAGGTATTATATCTACCCATCAACTTCAAGGGATACGGATATATTTTGGGTCATGAATCCTGTTTCAACAATATGCAAAGGAATGCACATACAGAAAGCCTATATATGTACGTATAACACTCGATAGGTCAGAAAGATTCGCCACATGTGTAACATCAAAGGGATCACCAGCATCGTACTACACATTTATCCTTTGAGATGAGATAGAATATATAATAATCTAAGTATCCAATACTGTTCTAGTCTGTATGGGTGGCATATAGACTGCCCACATCAATATATGATCCCGTTATCGGCCCACTGCCCGTGCATTGCATCATATGCAGTAATGCCTGCATGTATAGAAAGTTGGGATTTAACAGAATCATAAAAATCCTCACAACATATCAATTGACCATATATAATTAGAAAAAAAAAAGTGACTCATACATGATAATCCATAATAGGAATTATAGCAACTTCGGAAAATCTCTGCGGTGAAACTGATTGACCGAAAACAGAAAGAGTGGGGCCCCGAAAAAGCTTTTTGCACGAAAATATTTTCTGCCGAACTCGTTTCTTTTCCCTCTCTTCCTCCTCCACAGCTGGTTGCAGCAAACAGTTTCTTTTACCTTTTTATTTTATTTTATTTTATATCTATACTCCTTTCTGCGGTCCCTTTTCCAATTCGCAACAATCCCAATTTTCGCAGATGAACTAGAGTGACCTGCTTGCACTAGATCGTCCCTCGAGAGGACTTGTTCCCTCAACACCAATTCCTGATGTCTCCCAATTCCCTCGAGGATCCAGCTCTGCCTACCAGCCCACACCTTGGTAGTGTAGTTGGTTACCCAGAGACCCTGCCCAACATGGATTCTGTCAGTGGAGTGATCAAGCCCGCCTCCATCCCAGTCCGGGGTGGCTCAGACCGGTTGGCTGCCCTCGAACTCGCAGATGGCACTATCTACCAGGGTTACAACTTTGGTGCTGAAAAGAGCGTCTCGGGTGAATTGGTCTTCCAGACTGGTATGGTCGGTTATCCCGAGTCCATCACCGATCCCTCATACCGCGGCCAGATCCTGGTCGTCACTTTCCCGCTCGTGGGTAACTACGGTGTCCCTTCGCATGATGAGATGTGTGAGCTCCTGAAGGACTTGCCCAAGCACTTCGAGTCCAGTCAGATTCACATTTCGGCGCTGGTGGTGGCATCCTACGCCGGTGAGGATTTCTCACACTTCTTGGCCAAGTCCTCCCTGGGCGATTGGCTCAAGTCGGAGGGCATTCCGGCCATGCACGGTGTCGACACTCGTGCTTTGACCAAGCGCCTTCGTCAGACCGGTAGCATGCTGGGTCGTATGCTGCTGCAAAAGTCCGGCTCCACTCCCGATGTTGCTGGTACCGCCGGTGTCGACTGGAAGTCACACTTTGAGGAGACCGAATGGGTGGACCCCAACACAAAGAACCTCGTTGCTGAGGGTGAGTGATCTACCAAGCTGATAACAGTGGGAAAGCAAACGAGGATTTGGTTTCTGACAGTATTTTTTTTCTCCCTTGTAGTCTCAATTCGCGAACCTCGCCTATTCACACCCCCCGCCGATGTCGCCATCAAACACCCCTCGGGCCGTGCAGTCCGCGTGCTCTGCTTGGATGTCGGTATGAAGTACAACCAGCTGCGTTGCTTGCTTGCCCGCGGTGTGGAGGTTCTGGTTGTGCCCTGGGACTACGATTTCCCTACCCTTGCTGGAAAGGATTTCGACGGTCTGTTCGTGTCGAACGGTCCTGGTGATCCCGCGACTCTGACCGTTACCACCAAGAACCTGGCCAAGATGTTCGAGGATGCCCGTACTCCCGTGTTCGGTATCTGTCTGGGTCACCAGTTGATTGCTCGCGCTGTCGGTGCTCAGACTACCAAGATGAAGTTCGGTAACCGCGGTCACAACATTCCCTGCACAAGCATGCTCTCTGGCAAGTGCCACATTACTTCTCAGAACCACGGTTATGCTGTGGATGCTAGCAGCCTTAAGAACGGATGGGAAGAGCTGTTTGTCAACGCCAATGACGGCAGTAACGAGGGTATTCGTCACACCAGCCGCCCCTTCTTCAGTGTTCAATTCCACCCTGAGAGCACACCCGGCCCCCGGGATACCGAGTACCTGTTTGATGTGTTCATCCAGAGCATCCAGTCTACTATTGCCTCCCCCGCGGCCCTCAGCCTGCCTGTCTCTTTCCCTGGCGGCACCAAGGCCGAGAACATCGTGGCTGCCCCCAGAGTCTCTGTCAAGAAGGTTCTGGTTCTTGGTTCCGGTGGTCTCAGCATTGGTCAGGCTGGAGAGTTCGATTACTCTGGCAGTCAAGCCATCAAGGCTTTGAAGGAAGAGGGTATCTACACCATTTTGATCAACCCCAACATTGCCACGATTCAGACCTCCAAGGGTCTGGCTGACAAGGTTTACTTCCTGCCCGTCAACGCCGAGTTCGTCCGCAAGGTCATCAAGCACGAGCGTCCTGATGCCATCTACGTCACTTTCGGTGGCCAGACTGCCCTTTCGGTTGGTATCCAGCTTAAGGACGAGTTCGAAGAGCTCGGCGTCAAGGTTCTCGGTACCCCCATTGATACTATCATTACTACCGAGGATCGTGAGCTGTTCGCTCGCAGCATGGATTCTATCAACGAGAAGTGCGCTAAGTCTGCTTCTGCTTCCACCCTCGAGGAGTCCCTGCGTGTTGTCGAGGACATCGGTTTCCCCGTCATTGTTCGTGCCGCCTACGCTCTTGGTGGTCTGGGCAGTGGTTTCGCAGAGAACATGGATCAACTCAAGGATCTTTGCACCAAGGCTCTTGCCGTCAGCCCCCAGGTGCTGATCGAGCGCAGTATGAAGGGCTGGAAGGAGATTGAGTACGAGGTTGTCCGTGATGCCCAGGACAACTGCATCACTGTCTGCAACATGGAGAACTTCGATCCCCTTGGTATTCACACTGGTGATTCCATTGTCGTGGCTCCTTCCCAGACTCTCTCGGATGAGGACTACAACATGCTCCGAACCACCGCAGTCAACGTCATTCGTCACCTCGGCGTTGTCGGTGAATGTAACATTCAGTATGCCCTCAACCCCTTCTCCAGGGAGTACTGCATCATTGAGGTCAACGCTCGTCTGTCTCGATCCTCCGCCCTCGCCTCTAAGGCTACCGGATACCCTCTTGCATTCATTGCTGCCAAGTTGGGTCTTGGTATCCCCCTGAACGAGATCAAGAACTCCGTTACCAAGTCCACTTGCGCTTGCTTCGAACCCTCGCTTGACTACTGTGTGGTCAAGATCCCTCGCTGGGATCTGAAGAAGTTCACTCGCGTGTCTACTCAGCTTGGTTCCTCCATGAAGAGTGTGGGTGAAGTTATGAGCATTGGCCGAACCTTTGAGGAAGCTATCCAGAAGGCCATTCGCTCGGTTGATTTCCACAACCTCGGTTTCAACGAGTCCGATGCCCTTATGTCCATCAAGGGCGAGCTCCAGACTCCCTCCGACCAGCGTCTGTTTGCCATTGCCAATGCTATGGCCGCCGGTTACACTGTTGATGACATCTGGAAGCTCACCGCCATTGACAAGTGGTTCCTCACCCGCCTCAAGGGCCTCAGCGACTTCGGCAAGTCTATGTCCACCTTCAATGCTACCTCCGTGCCTGTGCCTATGATCCGCCAGGCCAAGCAGCTCGGTTTCTCCGATCGCCAGCTCGCCAACTTCTTAGACTCCAACGAGCTTGCTGTGCGCCGTATGCGTGTTGAGGCCGGTATCACACCCATTGTCAAGCAAATTGATACCGTCGCCGCCGAGTTCCCAGCCGTGACCAACTACCTCTACCTTACCTACAATGCTTCTCAGCATGACCTGACTTTCGACGATCACGGTATTATGGTTTTGGGTTCTGGTGTCTACCGTATCGGTTCCTCCGTCGAATTCGATTGGTGTTCCGTGCGTACCATTCGTACGCTCCGCGAGCAGGGCCACAAGACTATCATGGTCAACTACAACCCGGAGACTGTCAGTACCGATTACGATGAGGCTGACCGCCTTTACTTCGAGAACATCAACTTGGAGACCGTTTTGGACATCTACCAGCTGGAGACTTCCAGCGGTGTGATCATGTCTATGGGTGGTCAGACCCCTAACAACATCGCTCTGCCTCTTCACCGCCTCAATGTCAACATCCTGGGTACCTCTCCTGAGATGATTGATGGTGCTGAGAACCGTTACAAGTTCTCCCGCATGTTGGATCGCATCGAGGTTGATCAGCCCGCTTGGAAGGAGCTGACTAGCATTGACGAGGCCCGCGGTTTCTGTGACAAGGTCGGCTACCCCGTGCTGGTTCGTCCCTCATACGTGCTCTCTGGTGCTGCTATGAACACTGTCTACTCCGAGCACGATCTGGCCAGCTACTTGAACCAGGCTGTCGATGTCTCGCGTGAGCACCCTGTCGTTATCACCAAGTACATTGAAAACGCCAAGGAGATTGAGATGGACGCTGTTGCCCGTAACGGTGTTATGGTTGGCCACTTCATTTCCGAGCACGTTGAAAACGCTGGTGTTCACTCTGGTGACGCTACTCTGATCCTGCCTCCCCAGGATCTGAGCCCGGAGACCGTCCGTCGCATTGAGGAGGCTACCCGCAAGATCGGTAATGCCCTGAACGTTACTGGTCCTTACAACATCCAGTTCATTGCCAAGGATAATGACATCAAGGTCATTGAGTGCAACGTTCGTGCCTCGCGTTCGTTCCCCTTCGTGTCCAAGGTCATGGGTGTTGACCTGATCGAGATGGCCACCAAGGCCATGATTGGAATTCCATTCCAGGAGTACCCCCCTGTGTCAGTCCCCAAGGACTACGTCGGTGTCAAGGTCCCCCAGTTCTCATTCTCGCGTCTGTCCGGTGCCGACCCCGTCCTGGGTGTCGAGATGGCCTCTACTGGTGAGGTCGCCTCCTTCGGTCGTGACAAGTACGAGGCCTACCTGAAGGCTCTCTTGTCCACTGGATTCCGTCTTCCCCGCCGCAACATCCTGTTCTCCATTGGTTCCTACAAGGAGAAGCTTGAGATGCTGCCCTCGATCAAGAAGCTCCACGATCTCGATTACAACCTGTTCGCCACTGCTGGTACCGCTGATTTCCTCAAGGAGAACGGTGTGCCTGTCAAGTACCTCGAGCATCTTCCGGACCACGAGGAGGAGGACATGAAGTCTGAGTACTCTCTCACTCAGCACTTGTCCAACAACCTCATCGATCTGTACATCAACTTGCCATCCAACAACCGCTTCCGTCGCCCGGCCAACTACATGTCCAAGGGTTACCGTACTCGTCGTATGGCTGTTGACTACCAGACCCCTCTGGTCACTAACGTCAAGAACGCGAAGATCCTGATTGAGGCTATTGCTCGTCACTTCCCCTTGAACATCATCCCTGCCGACTACCAGACTAGCCACCGCACCGTGGTCCTCCCCGGTCTGGTTAACATTGCTGCATTCGTCCCGAACCTGGTTTCCGCTGGTTCCAAGGACTTCGAGGCCGTTTCCAAGGCTTCGATTGCAGGCGGTTTCAGCATGATCCGTGTGATGCCGGTCGGTGTTGACAGCTCGGTCACCGAGTCCAGCGACCTGAAGATTGTCCAGAAGAACGCTCAGGGCAAGTCGCTCTGCGACTTCAACATCTCTGTTGCTGCCACTGCCACCAACTCTGACCAAATCATCCAGATGACTGGTGAGGTTGGCTCTCTCTTCGTCCCCTTCAACCACTTGTCGGGCAACATCAACAAAGTGGCCACTGTCACCAACCACTTCAGCTCTTGGCCCTCGAGCAAGCCTCTGATCACTGATGCCAAGAGCACTGATCTTGCCTCGATTCTGTTGTTGGCCAGCCTTCACAGCCGTAACATTCACGTCATGAGTGTTACCTCCAAGGAGGATATCAGCCTTATTGCTCTGAGCAAGGAGAAGGGCCTCAAGGTGACCTGTGATGTTTCCATCTACTCCCTCTTCCTCTCTCGCGAGGACTTCCCGGCCTGCAGCTCCCTGCCCACCGCCGAGGACCAGAAGGCTCTGTGGGACCACATGAGCACCATCGATGTCTTCGCCATTGGCAGCATTCCCTTCCAGCTTGCTGGCAAGGAGGCAACCCCTGAGTCCGGTATCGCTGAGGCCATTCCTCTCCTGTTCACTGCTGTCTCAGAGGGCCGCCTGACCGTTGAGGACATCACCGCTCGTCTCTATGACAACCCCAAGAAGATCTTTGAGCTGCACGACCAGGTCGACAGCTCGCTCGAGGTCGAGGTCGACCGCCCCTACGTTTTCCAGAACACCCAGGCCTGGTCTCCGTTCAACGGCAAGACGATGCGTGGCTCCGTTCAGCGTGTTGTCTTCCAGGGCAAGACCACTTGCCTTGATGGCGAGATCACCAAGGATGCTGTCAAGGGTACCGACATGTCCACTCACCGCATCATCCCCACCTCGCCCGTGCAGAAGCCTGTGACCCCCATGGCCCGCCCGGACAGTTCCCTTGATAGACACGTCTCTATCTCTGGCACTCCTGCCCGCCGCTTCCGTGCTTTGGACAGCGCTGTGCCAGCCGTTGGCGAACTTGGTCCTCCTCTTTACGTCGCCTCCTCGCAGATCTCCCCCTCGTTGGCTGATATGCTCTCCCGCTCTCCTTTCCGTGGAAAGCACATCCTGTCTGTGAACCAGTTCTCTCGCGCTGACCTGCACCTGCTGTTCACCGTCGCCCAGGAGATGCGTCTTGGTGTCCAGCGCCACGGTGTTCTTGACCTCCTGAAGGGCCGCGTCCTGACCACCCTCTTCTATGAGCCCTCCACCCGCACCTCGGCCTCGTTCGATGCCGCCATGCAGCGCCTCGGTGGACGCACCATCGCCATCTCCACTGAGCACTCTTCTACCCAGAAGGGTGAGTCCCTCCAGGATACCATCCGCACTCTCGGCTGCTACGGCGACGCTGTTGTCCTGCGCCACCCCGACGCCAACAGCACCGAGATCTCGGCCAAGTACTCCCAGGTCCCCGTCATCAACGGTGGCAATGGTGCCCTTGAGCACCCCACCCAGGCCTTCTTGGACTTGTTCACCATCCGCGAGGAGTTGGGCACTGTCACCGGCTTGACCATCACCTTCACTGGTGACCTCAAGTTCGGCCGCCCCGTGCACTCCCTCATCAAGCTGCTCCAGTTCTACGATGTCCGCATCCAGCTTGTTGCCCCCAAGGCCCTCGCTCTCCCCGAGGATGTCCGCCAGCAGATCATTGCTTCCGGCCAGCTGGTCCTCGAGTCCGAGGAGCTGACTCCTGAGATTGTCGCCAGCTCCGACATTCTGTACTCCACCCGTGTGCAGAAGGAGCGCTTCGCCGACCTCTCCGAGTACGAGCGTCTCAAGAACACCTTTGTCATTGACAATGCTCTGCTCAAGTACGCCAAGAGCCACATGGTTGTCATGCACCCCCTCCCTCGTAACGCCGAGATCTCTGAGGAAGTCGACTTCGACCAGCGGGCTGCTTACTTCCGCCAGGTATGTCTTGAATTTTCCCCTGATTTCTTGAACAATGTACTAACTACATTCTAGATGCGCTACGGCCTCTACTGCCGCATGGCTCTCCTTGCTCTTGTCTTGGCGCCATGAATATAAAACTCTTTCGCCATTATAATTATTTGGGAAAGGGGAATCCAAAAGCGCCATGGATTCATGTGAGACGTTTGTTTTTCCTTTTTGTTGTTTGAAAAGTTATGTTTTTCGATACTCCGTAACCAGCGTGAATAAATCGCTGTATAGATTAGATGAATCTCCGTTTCATTTGACGGTCCCGTTCAGTGTATGTCTATATTTCCATGTGTGTATATTATGTGTTATGTGTTATATGTGTGTTATGTGTGTTATGTGTTATGTGTGTGTGTCGTGTTTTGCGTGTTTTCCGTTTTTGGGTCATTTTGGGGTCATTTTTGGGGTCATTTCCATTTTGGGCGATTTCTTTTCTTTTTTGGGGGTCTTGGCATTTTCTGGACTTGGGACTTGGGACTTGGGACTTGGGACTTGGGACTTGGCACTGGGAGCCTTTTTGCATTTGATATACCAACTCGAACAATATAATTCATTAATTCATCTATGCCCGAACTTCTTTTCATGTTTGGAACACCCAACGAGAATCCTTGTCCCCTTGGAATTCTCCCTCCGCATCACCCACGTCTCCCATCAATGGGCTTAGTCCCTGGGCTTCCCTAACACGCTGCTTTTCAGCGTTCTCCCGTCGGAGCACCTCCCATAGGATCCCAACGACCACAATGTTGGCAACCAGATATCCCAAGGCAAATCCATGACCCAGGAAGTACCGCGGGGCAGTCTCGGTTCGGTATAGCTGTGTTCCAAGAACCGCACCCAGGTTACCAATTGAGATCTGCATGGCGTTGGCAATGCATCGTTTGGTCTGTCCAGACACATTATTGGCGGGCCAGGACAGCACGATAGCCACAGCTGGGTAGATACCTGCCGCAGCGAAGATGGTTCCAACATAAGACACGCCCGCACGATGCTGTGAGAGTAGGAGAATGTATCCGATACATCCAATGGCGGATGATCCCATGATAAATGGAGCACGGCTGCGTGTCTTTTCGGAAGCAATTGCAACCCCAATCGTCAGGAAGAATGCCACTGCGTACGGTGGCACGGAAAGTAGCTGGGCCTTTGCGGCCGAGTATCCGAGTTCTTTGATGATCGTCGGAAGGAAGAGCGATAAGGTATACAGTGGCAAGGACATTGTGTGAAACCCAAGTCCATACAGCCAGACTTTGGGGTCTTTGAATGCATCCAGTACTGCCGACCAGGTGAATTCCTCATCCCGAGTAGCATCGCTGTCATTCTTCAGACGGAATTGGACAAACTCCCGTTCTTCCTTTGATAGAAACTCGGCTGTTGATGGATAGTTATACACCCAGAAATAGGCAATAATCGAGACGACAATGGTCAACAGCCCTTCCTAGATTGATTATAAGTTTATGTTGATGTATATCAAGATGGCATGGTTGATCAGGACGCACTAGAATGAAGATCCATCTCCAACCATTCAAGTTCCCCACGCCTTTCATGTGAGAAATTGCCTAAACCCCTGTTAGCTGTGGACATCTATCGAAAGAAGGAAACCAACCCAAGCTAGGACACCACCAAAGGCACCTGCCAGCGAGGCAGCACTGAAAAACAGAGCCACGCGATAATGCTGCTCGTTCCGTTTATACCACATGGACAGGTAAAATACGACACCGGGAAATAATCCACTCTCTGCAACACCCAGGAAGAATCGGGAAGACAGATATCCAGAGTAATTCTGTACTACTCCCAAGAGTGTAGCGACTACTCCCCAAACAAGAGTGAGAGTTGGAAGCCATATCCTCGGGGTTGTTTTCTTCAAGATGATCTGAAAGAATGGAACTGTTAGTATATAAATCACTTCTATTAATAGGCAGTGCTCACATTGCAAGGAATCTCAAAAAGAACATAGCCGATAAAGTACAGTGTCAGACCTGTAAGGTATTGGTTTCCTGCTATATATCTCTCCAGATGTCCCAATTAGCCCTTGATCGATATGTAAACATAAAAAAACGTACACATGTTGATGTCTTCCGTCATTCCTTCTAGACGGGCATTTCCCACATTGCTGCGATCTAAAAAGGAGAGTAAATAGAGTAATGTGAGGGGTGGCAAAAGACGATAGTCTAATTTCCGTAACAAAGCCTTCTCGTTGATGCCCTTGAAACTTGAAGAACCACTGGCGTCGCTCTCGGTGCCAGTGTACACATCGTGCTTTTCTGAAGTAGCCATGGCGACTCACAAGTGAATCTGTCTTGAATGAAGGCTTCAATTAAGGCGATGATATACGAAGAGAGGGGGGAGGGGGAATAGGGGAAATATGTAACATGTAGCACACCATCCATTCTTCCCGCGAACAAAAGCATGTTCCTCAGAGACAGCGAATAGAATCACCGATATGGGGGATATAAGAAGGAAATGAGCAATATTGGGGTTGAAATGACGAGATCGGATTCCACTGGAAGATCGGCAAGCTGCATACATAGTGAGTATTGCGTATTCTACCAGTTTTATATCGTGGAGTATAGAAACCGTATAACTATTTTTATTCTAACTTACTATAAATCTGGAGAACCTTTTCATTAGAAGGTTGATATGGATATCAAAGTATTTTATACTGTTAGAAAGTATGTACTTTATTGTACAGTTAGTAATATTTGTTTACTTTCAGTATGCTATCAGAGTATATGTTCGCTAATTGACACACCTAGACATCTCTTGCCCTTCATCTATCAGTTTATGCCTTATCAGGCCAGTACTTTTGTATAATGACCTTCTTATTGACCTTGCCCATGGCATTGCGCTCGATCCCATCCACAACTTTCAGAACAGTTGGGATCTTATAAGGAGCCATCTCGTTCTTGAGCTCAGCGCGTAGAGTAGGAAGTTCCAGCGGTGTAGTCTATATCACTGTTAGTTATGCAAAGAAGACAGTTTCGCCTGCATGGACACAACACAAACGTACCCCTTCACGGAACTTGACAACCGCAGCAACTCGCTGGCCCCATTCTTGGTCGGCCAATCCAACCACTGCAACTTCTTGAATCGCATGAATGGCCAGCATCTTGCGTTCAACTTCCAATGCCGAAATCTTATATCCACCAGATTTGATTAGATCGACAGAGGCACGACCTTGGATGAAGTATGCACCGCTTGAATCGCGTTTGGCAACATCGCCGGTCTTGAACCATCCATCCGCTGTAAACTCTGACGCCGTCGCCTCCGGTTTCCGCCAGTACTCGCAGAAGACATTACCGCCCTTGATCTCGATCATCCCATCCTCATCTACCTCATCCACGATCCGACCGGTTTCCTTTTCGGTCAGTCGCACCTCGACGCCAGGCAACGGCCACCCAACACTGCCATCGATTCGCTTTGGAATCTCTAGCCCGCAACTGATCGCCATGCCGATCTCGGTCATTCCATACCGCTCCAATAGAACCTGCCCGGTGATTTCGGCGAATTTTTCTTTGATAGGGGTGGGGAGGGCCGCAGATCCACTGACGACTAGTCGTAGAGCACGAGCTCCAGCCCGCGCGGCATCTTCTTGTTTCGTGCCGCGGATATGAGCATCGAAGTAGTCATTCAGACGCGAGTAAATGGTCGGCACAGCCATGAACAAGGTCGAGGAACCGTGGTCCTGCCACCGCTCCCAGACCACCTTCGGATCAAACTTCGGATGTATCTCCACGGTGGTACCACTCAGGAAGCTGGCAGCCAGGCCATTGATGATCCCGTGGACGTGGTGGAGCGGCAGCACATGAATCAGACGGTCTGAGGGAGTATACTCCCAGGCCTTGACCAGACAGCTCGCTTGGAAAGTGATGTTCTCGTGTGTTGTCACGCAGCCCTTGGGGTTTGATGTGGTTCCAGAGGTATAGATCATCAGGGCGCGGCGAGTGAGCGCAAACGGCGGGGAGAAGGAAGGTAAGGTCGGGGCCTCATTTCGAGAGAATGGTTCCAGTCCAATGAATGGTATATCGGTGGCGCATCCTCCCCGCAGCGACGGTGCGATCTTCTCGAATTCCGGATGCACAATAATCAATGAGGGGTCCGAATCACCGACGGTGTATAGTAGTTCCTTCACTGGATGACTTGTGCCTAGTCAATGTCAGCGTTGAATACACGAAAATTTCACATTCCTGCGCATCGTTTTCACCTACAAAGTGGAACGCATACACCTCCCGCCGCCCACACGGCCCATTGCGTAGCAACGTAGTCATATCCATTCGGGACCAAAAAGGCAATGCGCCGTTCTTGCAAATCGCCCGTCAATCCCAATTGCTCAAGTATGCGCTTTCTTAATGCTGCTGCATCGGCCAGCAATTGAACGAATGTGAAGGATTGTTGTTTGGTGGTGTCAATGACCGCGATCTTCTCGGGATTCTGGCGTGCATGTTGCTCCGCTGCAGCAAAGAGGGGTAAAGAAGGGATCGGCATAGTTAATTTGAATCTTTGGCAACCCCTAAAGATAAATCATGTAGGCAATGTAGAATATAAGAACCTGGAGAGGGTCAAGGTGAAGAATTTGAGGAACATACGGCCCCATGTAGCCGATTGCGGAATTGCGGAGGAGAAACGCCAATGTCCACTTGTGGAGTATTTGAAACCGAAATAGGAAATCGAGTTTATATAATATATTATACCATAGGAGACAGTTAAAATAGGTAGTTAATACTAGAATAGTAATAAAAATAAATTACTCCAACTATATTCACCTATTTATATCTTCACTTAACATGGCTGAGATCAGCATTCTCCCATATATTCTTCTTTCCACCCTTTAAAGCCAGGTCAAGCATGGCCCCAGCTAAATCACCCACCTTCACCGATGGCCCAAGACTAAACACAAGACTGTGTAGGCTCATCTCTTGCGCTAATATCATAGCCGGCCGCATGATATGAGCCTCGAAACCAGGGTGATCGTTGTCAAATTCCAAAAGTCCATTCTCGACTTGGCCCTACTACTGGTCAGTGAAATGTTGATGGCTCCGATCGATGTTCTCGTACCCGAATGCGCCGATACTCCTGCATAAACCAGAGCGGTTTAGTCTGATCCCTCTCAACGGCAGCACCGCTACAATATATGAACCGGAACGGTTTCTGGCATGTCTCCTGGAAGACTTGCGCTGCGGCAAAAGTATAGTCCAAGCTCACTCGTCGAGCGATATCATTATCAGGCATGTAGGCCTTGCCTAATGTCCTACATAGAAGAGAAGTCAATATCGCATCATGTAGACTCTTGGGCAGTGGATTCATACCAGATACATGCCTCGGCATCTCGAATATCGTCCCGGATGGAGTCGGGATAGGTCATGAAATCCTCAATTAATGCCACTTTGAGCTTTTTGTGTGCTGGTAGGTCTCGCCGGCTGAGCGCTACAATTGAGGTGATCGCAGGATGTGCAAGACATTGGGATAAGACTTCGCCGCCGACGAAGCCTGTTGAACCTGTGAGGATGACCTTCATCATTCATACAATGTTTGCTAGGAGTTGACGGTGAGGGACACGCGAAACAAGGGTTATTGGGGGGGCAGAGCGGCAGCCGGGGATAGCATTTTATCTCCGTCGGCATCGGTGTTAGGGCGGGATTTTAGGACATAATTATTTGTTCTAAACATAATCACAGCATAAATTCCAAATCAAGGTCGCTAATTCGACATTCGACATTTCACAATAAACTACAGCATGGCTACCGCGGATGGTGCCTGTGCCAGCTCGCCCGGTTGGACGCTGCGTGGCCCCTCGAACGATCCTTCGCCGTTCTCTTCCAGTCCGCGAGCTACCAAGTCTGTGAAATCCACACCCACTTCCACCAAGAGAGCGGCATGATCATGCACAATGTCGAGGCATTTCTGCCAAACCGACGTGCCACGCTGCACGCTGCTAAGCTGTCGACTGAGTAGAGCATTGAATCCGTCGAGGTGATGCTTAGCCCAGCGAATGCAAGAGCTACTCATTACGCTAGGGAAACATTGTTGATAGATGCCGATGGTGTTCTTGATCAGGGTAAAGTAGACGTAGGAGATCTGGAAGATGTAAAGAGGCAGATCACCCTCGAAGATACAAGCCCTACGTAAAGAAGTCAGCGTGCAAACATAAGCTTGTCTGATAGAGGATGAAGAACATACCTGATGCGTTGACCGATCACGTCCGAGCGTGCCTTCAGGTAGGTCTCACGTGCCTGATCCTCAAACCCTAACCGAGTCAACCAGGTAACGTGCGTCTTGGTAGCCACCGGGAATGAGTGTTTGTCGACCAGTGCCCGCGAGAGAATGCCAGCAAGTCGAGTCGCTCGCCCGTCGACCTTGAAATTGATGACGTCTTGTGCAATGGTGTTACCCTTGAGACCCTTGGCCAATTTCCGTAGTCGCTCGATGCTGAACACAGATGCCTCGAATCGCTGAAGCGCAATATCGATATCAAGCTCGTCCACTTGCCCTTCAACCCAACGGAGGTTCTGTTGTTTCCCATCCACATCAATGCGCACATCAGATTTGTCTCTTGGGGTATCGGAGAGGTCGAAGGACTCTGGCTTTTTCGAATGGGAAAGGTGCCGACCAGCCATATATCCATACGATTCCAAGGGCTTGCTGGCCGCTTCGGTCTCCGAGCGCATGGTTCGACGCAGATCTTCAACTGTCTTGCGGAAAGTTGCCAGAAGTTCCTGTTTCGCCGAGACATCGTCATGGCGATATGTAAAGGGCTTGGATCCCACGCGGATGCTGATCGATCTCCCAATGCCCCGATCCAAAGCTTCCTCACGCGCTTGCCCCGTTCCCAGATTGGCCCCGAGATCAATCATATCAATATCGTTAAGAAGCCAGCAATCTTCTGCCACTAGCCTTGTTGGAACAGGTCCTCGGTGGTTGGGATGACTTTGGTCGACCCGCTTCCGCTTCTTCGCAGCTACGAGCAAGTAATCGTTTAACAACACAATGTGAACGGGCCGTCTTGGTTTCCAGGTGGCTGAGTCTAGCTCAACCCAATTGCCAGTTTCCAGGACAATGTGCCGTCCTGGTGCAGCTGGAAGCCACTTTTGCGAACCCTCCACTGTTTTCCATAACGTTTGTAGCTGTACGCTCCACATGCTCTCAAGGTTGGCAACCGAGCTGCGATTGGCATTGCGTTTGGGGAAAGAGTCCTCCATCGGAGACATGGGATTAGGTGAATTTCCTACGCTTGTTTGTCCGAGCGCCGTTGTCAGCTCCGCCATGAGGGTACGGAGGGTCCGCATTTCATCCTTGAGCTTCTCCGCCTCTTTACTGATCTTGATGAATTGGGTGCGATTCTGATAAACATTTTGCTGGAGGTCGGTGGATGTTCGGTTCTTGACTTTGCGTAGGCTTTCTTGGTATTTTTGGATATCTTCCTCGGACGCGTTGGCAAGAAGACCGGCCACATCTAGCATCGGAAACTCTTGGTTAGCTTTCTCAAATACACAGCGACAGGCCAGGGAGCTCTAACATCGATCGACTGGAAGACTAGGATCTCGTAGAGCATTGAGGTCGACTTTTGGTGCTGGTGAGTTCGGGTCCGCTGGTGATGGTAGTCTCGGAATAGCTGTCGGTGCTAATCCACCACGTCCCCCGGGCACCTGAGTTGGAAGTGCCGGAACAGGAGGAGCATTGCCATCAAATTCTGGTGCACTATTGAATCGAGTCGAGTATCGCCGTTTCACCAAATCCGAGGTCGCATCGTTCTGGGGTGCCCGCTCACGTGTGGGGATTGCGGCTGGGCCTGATTCGGGAGACCTGGTATTGGGAGGTAGAGGACCGGAGATGGGTTTGGGAGCGCTAATCTGAGGGCGCTGCCGACGAGACTTGCTCCTCAAAGTCAATCCTCGGCCTTCCATGGTGATTTCACTTGGCAATGTAGCAATAATCAAGGAATGGAAACGTCTCGGGAGGTCAAGGGGATGACGCTCGGGCTGCGGGTATGATTATATAATCCTTAATAGGCCCCGGACATCTCGACATCCTTGAAACATTTTTATCACCCAACCACCACTCAACCACTATCGCCTCTCCAAGTCCCCATAGACTGCTAATCTGGGACAAATCCCATACATCTAATTCGATCTCATCCCACATTTTCACTATGGCTTTCCGAAACACTGCTATCGTCGCCGGCACGATCCTGACGGGAGTTCTCGGTATGTAGTATTCGTCTCGCCGCGTTTTTCAATTATTAACCGTGTTTACCAGCCTATGCCGTTTATTTCGATCACAAGCGTCAAAGCGACCCTAACTTCCGCAAGTCGTTGAAGAAGAACAACAAGAAGGTCGAACAAAGCGTGAAGCAGGAGGCAGAGGCCGGTGCCGCAGCCAGGGTTGCAGAGCTCAAGAATGCGCTCGAACAAGTGAAGAGGAACGGTGAACTTCCAACAGATCTCGAAGAGAAGGAAAGCTTCTTTATGAGCCAAGTCGCGTTGGGCGAATCTCTTTGTGCTTCGGAAGGTAAATTGAATCCATTGTATCATCCTATCGCGATTCTGAGAGACGGGATCGAGATATCGGATACACGTCGCAATCGGAATAAACAGATGGCTAACTGAATCCCCAGGCTCCCAAGTCGAAGCAGCAATTGCCTTTTGGAAAGCATTGAAGGTCTACCCCCAGCCTCAGGTAAGTACAAACCATTCCTGATGTTACCTATTGCCTTTTTGATCATTTTGTTCGCCATTCTAACTGCTGTAATTAATCAGGATTTGATCGGAATTTACGATAAGACCGTTCCCAAGGAAACCCTTGAAATCCTCGCCGAACTTATCGCACTTGATGGTGGTCAATCTGTCGGCGCCAAGACTGGCACCGACGATAACATCGAATAGAAGACTGGACCTGACCTCTCGACAACTTGTATTTTAGATGGAATTCTCAAATTTGTATCACATAATTTATATCGCGGAGAACTAGTATGTTCGTTGCCCAGGAGCCGTGGGGGATACGGAAAACAAAAGGGTGTGGATGAAGGCTACCATGTAAGTTGGACGGATTGGTGGCAATTCATTGCCAAATAGTTCGATTATATGGAGCACAAGAGATACCAACAATCTAAAGCTACCTCTTCTCTCTTTTGACTTCTTTCCTATGAGGTATATACCCCCTTTCATCTTGTGTCCAGGAAGACGATTATAGACTGGTCCATTCTTGAGGGTTGGGAAGGGGGGCATCATCTATCAAACCCTCTTTCATTCAGGACCCTAGCTTCAAGACGTTCAAACATCAATAGAATGATCCCTTGGTAAGTAAGTTGGCTAGTGAGGAGTCCATATGTTCAATGAGAAGAAGTTGTTTCGTGATTTTTCCATTTTGTGCACTCATGTAAGGCGAGGAATGTTCACGGGTATTAGAATCGAGTGCACTTACTAATGCCCTGTTGCTATTTGATTGTGGGTTGGGACGATGGGACGAGGAAGAGGAAGAAGCCAAGTGAATGAATGAGGGTGAGTGGGAGAGGCAGTGGTTGGGTAGGAGTTCCAACATCCTACCTAGGTATAGAGCCAGGCCAGTTATTCTCGACAATGATTGGTCCCCTACTCTGTGGAGCTCTCCGCTGTGCTATCTATTGCCGAGATATTCATTCCGAGGCTTTTTGGGTTAGGATGAATTTGAGCTCTATAAGTCAAATTTATTCTAGTTCATTGAAAATGTTCATGATGAGAGTAGAAGAAGGAAAAAGAGTGAATAAGAGGTTTGAGACAGGATGTTCCAAATCAGGCAGGTCGGTGTTCGACACCTGGAATACAAGGCCACTATCTCCCAGCCCTAATCACACCCATAATACGGAGTACATCTCTCCAACTTTCTAATATTTCTAATAACAGCATCGAGGAACTTGGAGGTTTCTGTTGCATATACCCCTGAATGTAGCATTTCAACACAGCCCAAATAGCCCAGATTGCCCAGACATGGCGTCCGAGCCATCACTAAGGAGTATTGAAGGGCATCTTGGCCCTGAGCGGGAATTCTTGGCCGTACTTGGCCGAGTTCGTCTTAGGAGGGGAACGGAAGGAAATTGGGCAAGAGACAAGAAATGGAGCTCTACCTTTTTGATGTTACCAATGTAGTTTAGTGTATAGCATAGTAGGAAATTAGTGTATATACTATGGAGTCCTGCATACCGATATAATAACTAAATGAAACGCAGATGTGAAACCTCCAAGGACGCAAAACCCTCCGAGACCCTCCAAGGCCCCTATTATTTGTTCAGAGATTGTGGCGCTCCACTAAATTGAGACCGCTGATCAATTGGGTTTCTTTAGACTGAAATTATTTCCAAGTCATTCTCATTTAGCCCATTTAGCCCATTTAATATCATTTAAGACCTTTAATTCCTTTGATTTCCTCTTCTTCCTTTTCTTTTCTGGTTTCAGTCGTTCCTTCCATTTTCGCGCCATTGCGCTGTCACTCGTTAATCATCTTATCTCGTCTTATATCGCCTTATTATATCCATATTATATCCCCCCGGTCTCTCTATATTGTGTTGATTTTCTCTACTTCGATTACACAATGATTGTATGTGTTGTCGCATCTCTATCATTATGACCCGAAAGCTAACCTTTTAGTCTTACACCGGTCTCTTCGCATCCGTGTGTGCGCTTGCTAGCACCGCGGCCGCTCTGACCCCACTCGAAGTCAGCGGCAAGGACTTTGTTGACTCCAAGACCAAGGATCGTTTCCAGATTATCGGTGTTGAGTAAGACTTCCTTGCCTCCAGGGCTATTTATTTCCCACATTCTACGGTGGCTGACCCCTCCATAGTTACCAGCCCGGTGGTGAAGCTGGCTTCACCACGAAGCTAGACCCTTTGAGCGATGCAGATGTCTGTTTGCGCGATGCTGCCCTGATGCAGCGCCTGGGTGTAGGTCTAAACCCCATGTTCCTTACCGTACAGCAACTTAATTTCCATAGGTCAACACCATCCGTGTGTACAACCTGGAACCCTCTCTCAACCACGACGAGTGCGCGTCGATCTTCAACGCCGCCGGTATCTACATGATTCTCGATGTCAGCAACCCTCTGGCCGGTGGCTACCTGGACCGCAGCGCCCCCTGGACCACTTACAGCGCCATCTACTACAAGCAGGTGTTCGGTGTCATCGAGGGCTTCAAGAACTACGACAACGTCCTGGGCTTCTTCGCTGGAAACGAGGTGATCAACGAGGATGCCCATTACCTGGCTCCCAAGTACATCCGTGCCGTCGTTCGTGATATGAAGGATTACATCGCCAAGAATGCTAAGCGCGCCATTCCCGTTGGATACTCCGCTGCCGACATCCGTAACATCTTGAAGGACACTACTCACTACTTCGAGTGTGAACTCAAGAACTCGACCTCTTCCCGCGCTGACTTCTTCGGCCTCAACTCTTACTCTTGGTGCGGTGACTCTTCTTACAAGGCCAGCGGCTTCGATGTTTTGACCGAGGACTTCACCAACGCCACTATCCCCGTTTTCTTCTCCGAGTACGGCTGTAACGATGTCAAGCCCCGTATCTTCACCGAAGTGCAGGCCCTCTACGGCGTGGAGATGACCCAGGCTTTCTCTGGTGGTCTCGTTTACGAATGGACACAGGAGAAGAATGACTACGGCATGGTCAAGGTCAACGACTCCAAGACCGTGACCACTCTTATCGACTATGATAACTTCCAGAAACAGCTCAACAAGCTGGACATGGACCGCATCATGTCAAGCAACGCCACACAGGCCAATGTTAAGGCTGAAGCATGCAGTGCCTCACTCATCAAGAGCAAGTCCTTCTACGATGCCTGGGATCTGCCCGAGGTTCCTTCCAAGGTCTCGGACTACATCAAGAACGGTCTGCCTGGTGCCGCCACTGGCAAGTTGGTCTCTGTCTCGTCCACCACCATCCCCCAGAAGGTGTATGACTACACCGGCAAGGAGATTACCGATGTCAAGTTTGAGGTGAAAAGCGGTGCTAACACCCCGTCTTCGTCCGGGTCGACCTCCTCCGGATCAAGCTCCTCCGGTTCTTCCTCCAGTTCCTCTAGCTCCTCCTCCAGCTCCGGTGCTTCCACCCCTAATGCCGCCTCTCCCAATGGCGCTCGCTCGATTGCCCTTGGTGGTGCAGGTGGTTTCTTCATGCTGCTTGCAGCACTGATGTAATTGCCCTGATGGCTTTTGATTAGTTCATTTCCGAGATTCAGAGTTCGGACTGAGATGACCAAGAGGCTGATATCGGGTCTCGAGGATCTATTTTCTGTATGGGTTACTCCTACTTATTTGTCCGGCTTTCTTGTGATTCAGTTATCGATTTGTACATGATTCCTTTGGAATAGAAGGAGTTATTAGACACAATATATGGTGGCAAGAAATCCTGTTACTTTCTGCTAGTGTTTTTGTCACTAATAATATTCTTATTTCCTCCTTTTTTGTAAAAATCACAGCTTGGAAGAACGATCCTCATAAATTGTAGCCCCAATAGCTTTCCCTTGATCGACTCCTTCAGTCCTAGTCTTCAAGGTCCGCTTCAAAATCTTGCCAGAGGCACTCTTAGGAATCTCACCGATCGGAATAACCCCACCGCGAAGCCTTTTATGAGGAGCTAGTTTCCCATCAACGTAGGCTACCAACTCCTCTGCGACCTGCTTCGTTGGTTTATCCGTCTTCTCAAAAACCACATAAGCAACCGGTACCTCGGACGCAATCTTCTGGACAACAAGTCCAATCACAGCGGCATCATGAACAAGTGGATGTTCATGCAAGATGCTCTCTATCTCCGTTGGGTGGATTTGGAAGCCCTTGAATTTAATGAGGTCTTTTAAGCGATCTGTGATAAATAGATTCCCCTCCTCATCTTCGAATCCGATATCACCGGTTTTGAACCATCCATCGGGTGTGATAGATTGAGCAGTGGCCTCTGGGTTGTTTTGATAGCCTGGGAAGATGGTCGGTCCTCGAAGACACAGTTCGCCTTCGCCTTTGCTTACTGGGTTACCTTGCTCATCAATGAGCTTCGTTTCGACTTGGGGATATGGAGGACCACTTGACCCTAATGCTTGATCCCATCGGTCCCATCTCTGTTGAAATAAGTTATTCAAAGCCCCCAAGGATTATATGGATCTGATGGAGAATACCTGCATGTGGGAGGCAGCTGTCGACTCGGTCAATCCAAATCCCTGGCGCACCGGAATCTTCAGACGATCGTACACAGCCCGGATCAGATCCGGTGCTAGTGGTGCACCACCCGAGGTTACCATTCTCAATGATGATAGTTGTTCGCGCGTCATTGCGGGATCTTTGGCAAGGTACAGAACAACAGGCGGGGCAACATAGATGTGGGTGATTGATTCGGTTTGGACGTTGTGCAAGAAGGATTTGACGGAGAACTTCTCCATTATTGTTGTCTCTATTCCCATCAAAAGAGGGAAATGTACTAAACATACAAGTCCTGCACATAGACTGGTTAGCCTGTAAATGAGGTTACCTCCGTTCAAAGTTGACATACCAAATATATGATATGTTGGTAAGAATGCGAGGAACCGATCCTGTCTCCAGTTTATGTGTGCACCGTCAACGTGTCCCTGTATGATGAGCTCCGCTACGAGATTGGTATGGGTGATCCTTGCCCCCTTGGGCCGTCCCGTAGTCCCGGAAGAGTATACCAAAAAGGCTACATCGACGGCTGCGTCTATCTTCGGGCGTGTTGTTCCAGGCGCTCCACCTCCTAACATAGATTCGACATGTTGCAGCTCTGCTTCTGGAGAATCGGGACCGACAACCAACATGTGAGCAACAGGAAAGTCGACGCGCTTTGCAGCTGCAATTGCAGTGTCTAAGAGCGAGGTGTGTACAACAAGTGCTTTTGCCCCAGTATCACTGAGTTGGTATTTCAAGTCATCGGCAGTGTATGTCGGGTTGACCGGTGAGACTACCCCTCCGGCCCAATGGCATCCCCAAAATAACGCGGGGATATCAATGTCGTTTGGTGCAAAGACTAAGAGAATATCACCCTTTTGCCACCCCCACTGACTTTGAAGATTGGCACCAAAACTTAGGGCTTGGGATCGGATGTCGCTGTAGGTCCGGACTTCGCCCGATGATTTGAAGATGACTATACCTGTTAGTATCTGGTTTTGATATGGGCGAAATGTACGTACTGTGATCATCTGGGAAAGGTTTCTCTCTTCTTTCGAAGAGACAATCCCAAACATCAAGTGGAGGGATCTCTATCTGTTGCATGGTTGTGGATGGAGTATGGGGGAGTTCAAGTTATGTACATATATGTACCTAGGTAGGTGATCCCAGGCCATGACGCAAGAACTTCCTCACACCCGATCTTTGCCTATAAACAATTTGTATTTGATATTTGGATATTTTGACGTCTCTTTCAAATATTATGTACGCACAATTCGGCTATCACATTTTAGATACTCTTGGTTCTGCAGTTTCTATACCGGGTGTTGTAATGATGTTGCATCCAGTCCTACTCGGTCAATATCGCATCAAGAAGAATGTTTCGATTGATACAAATGCAAACACTTGAAAACATTGAACAAAAACACGACAGGAAATCAAAATGCAAAATGCAACACAACTCAAAATCGACTCTAAACAGCCCTCGCTTTCCCCTTGCCCTTGCCTGACGGTGAAGCAGGCATTGGCCCCGGCGCGAGAGACGGAAATTCCTCCCACTCCTCTACACCTTCCTCGCGACTCTTGTCCTCGGCCAAGCTGAGCTGAATTGCAAACTCCAGATCATCCATCTCTTGCTGTCTACTGCTCTCAGCCTCCTCAGCTCTAGGCGATGGCTGTCGAGGCGGGTATACTCCCTTGGCATACTTGATAGGGATAGACAACGTCTGGTCAATACCTTGCTCGTCAAGCAAGCTAAGACGAATTGCCTCGGCCAGTTCGTCGTCATCATTATCGTCCACGGCGTCTTGATAGGGAGATGAAGAGGACGAGATTTCGCCAGGGCCAACCGAACTAGGACCAATAGTGTCGAATGAAGTGCTTGTGGCCGAGCTGGAGATTACGGCGCCGTCCGTGGGCTTCGTCGCATCGGCAGAGCAGGCCTCCTCGCTCAGGAGTTGGGCATACAGCAAAAGCTGTTCCTCGTCAATGTCTGGCCCAAGAAGATCGATTCCGAAACGCGCGCTCAAATGTGCTCGTTCTTTCTCATCGGCAATCCTTTGACGCTCCATATCAACGCGTTCATCTTCAATAAAGTCCTCAATTGCACCCCGACCACTATTGTTGAAGCGTTGGCCTTCGCCAGCCCCGTTGCCGCCACGCATTAAGTGGCGAAGGCGGCGCTTGCTGCTCTTGTACTGATCAGCCTCGGAAGAACTGTAAGACCAGTACCGCAAGTGGGTTCCAAGTGAGACCATTCCACGCAGAACGGTTGGGTCAGTATCAAGGCATATTGCGCCTGTGGCATAGTAATTGTTTCCAACACCCAGAATAGATGCCTCAGCCTGCACAAGCCTACGGCGGGCCCGGGTTGAAAAACGCGAGTTGATAGTCCGGATTGGCTTGGTAGACGATGCTAGCGGATCCCAGGCTTGCACGAGGCCATCGTTACCACCATGAACAAGATACAACGATGTGATGGCCAAGGAAGACACCTGGGGCGAGTCCGTTTGAATGGTGCGCAATGAGGAAATGGAATTGATCATCTCTGTAGACTTCGCCGCCGGGGCTCGGATATCCCAGACAAACACCATCCCGGTGCGTGTTCCAACAGCTAGGTATCGAGCGCGTTGCCCAGGAACTTCGAGGCTCGACCGCGGCCGATCCATATGTGGTAAAATTGGGGAGGATGTTGCAGACGAAGTGGAGCTCCCGGACATAGCCAAAAGAGGATCCTCTTCGGCGGTGAGAGTCGCGAAAGTTGATGTATCCAACGCAGTAGTGCTAACTTCCGTATATTTGCGGTCACCGAAAACAAAATCCGACAGACGCCATCCGAAATTGGTCGAATGTGAGCCCATCCGTCCGGAGGATCGAGAAGAGGGAAGACTGCTAGTGATGTTCGGACTTGGTATGTTCACTGGGCCGCCGAAGAGTGATGGCGGAGCTTCTGGTGTACGCGATAAGGGCTCTGGCGTGGCCGACGAGCTCAAATCAGACGTACAAGCAGTGCGCATGAACCGTCGGAGCGACGCCTTCGCATCTTCGCCCGAGCCACGAGCAATGACAATGACTGACTCGCCTGCCCCGGACCCGTCATCGCCAGCAAAGTCCACCTTAAGATCGCGTTGCATGTCCCAGCTTTCACAGACCTTGCGGAAGTGTTTGGGCTTGAAAGAGATAAAATTCTCAATCTCCTTCGTTTCAGCGGCAATCTGGTGTGCATTGAGCCCCATGGAATCGGATGATGAGCGCGGACTGTAGCTGCCATCGACCAATTCACGATTAAAGGGGTCTGGGCGTGCCACACGCCTGCTCGCTTCGACCATCTCCCAATGAACACTTCTGCCAGTCTTCCAAGCCACCTCATCAAGCTGCTCGGTGTTAAGTTTGGCTGTGAGTGGAATCTCAGGTGCCCGAGGAAGTTCTGTGAGGTAGAATATTTCCCCTAGAGCATTGAGAGCAACAGCCCAAATTCGTTTTCCTGAATGGCGCTTGGGTGAATATTGATCATCCACGGCAATGCCAATAATAGGAACACCAGGGGATAGGACCCATCTAGCAGTCACTTGACCGGGGTCGTATCGCCTCTCGTAGGTCGGATGAGGGCCTATAGAATACGCCGTCAACACGCCCGAAGACGATCCAGACAGCATTCCCACCAGCCCCTGGGTCATCTTGAGGATGTGAGAGGATTTAGCAATCCACACCGAACAGACAGCATGTGTGATCATGTTCACAGCGGGGATGCCGAGTGGTGGGTGAGAACCCAAATCGGAAGCTCCCAAGAAACGCCCACGCTGCTCCGTCGCTGAGATGAAGTAGCTGCGGCCCTGGGGACAGCCTTCGCCATAGACCATGCCATATGGTTGACTGACGTCCATCAAGTTGGGCACACCGACCATATCACCCGATCCGAGGCCGTATTGCGCTTCACCAGGGAACATATCTGCAAAGTGGCGGAACATTTGGTGGTCGGAGACACCCCAGGTGCCGACTTTTACAGTCGATGGGTCACTGGCAGATGCAATCCCTTGCTCTGCGGCTCCATGGATGAAGAGAGGGTTCTTGTCAGGCCTGAAAGAGGCATGTATATGACTGACCGGAAAGAGGAGCTGTGATGTATACGTAGCTATGGCACTACCATGGCGAGTACTCGCCGCGCGTACAGTTCCATGCTTCTTGGACGGGTTGAACTGGGCCGGTTTGCCCCGGGCTAACGAGTGCATCAAGCGAGTGCGCAAGATGTATTCGCTGCGCCAGGAGGCTAGGGCGGTCAGCCTCGCAAAGAATCGCCTGTCCGACTGTAGGTCTGCCGCATCGGAATTGGTATGTCGACGATCCTCAACGGCATGGGGCCCTGGGAAGAATCGCGAGAAGGCGATTCTCCAAGCATGAGGGGTGGTCACCAGCGCATGAAATCGGCGGGATACCAATGTGATGGCGGACAAGGATTGAGGTGGTAGATGCGATAGGATATGGGTGAGAACCTCTGGAAATCACAGTTAGGAACAATTGCGCCGTATAATTGCAGGACACCTACCATTTGGAAATGCGTCAAGAGATGTTTGCGACTGTCCGATAGAAGCCACGAAGCAAGATCCAGCAATCGCTGCTTCTCCGGCGGAAGTCCGAGCTTTCTCATGCTGGCTCACTCGATCGGCCGAGGGCGGGGTATGGCGACCGTCGACCTCGTTCAATGACGCATGAGATTTGTTTTGTGTCGACATGCTCGGGACGTCTGCAGAGTCTCTGATATCCTCTCGCGCGAGGAAATCAGAGACTTGAGCGTCGTCGAGGTCATGTCCATGCTGGGTGGGACTGATAATGACTGGGTATGAGTCAACGGGGATCGTATGTTGAGACACGGAAGTAGGCTCTGGTTGCATAAAAAGGTCTTGACGGAAAGATGAGGTGGTAGCGACTGAGCCAGCGAAAAAGCCTGGGTCAGTCGAGTCGAGAAATGCGACGAAAAGGGGTTTATAGGAAAGTGAGACGGTGTTGAAGAGAGAAATGGGAGAGAGCAAAGATGCCGAAGGCGAGGCAAAGTGGCCATCCCGCACATTGAGCAGATGCGGCTATCGCGGACAGCGATCACTGGGGGTACTTTGGTCCTATTGGCTGTTATGGCTCACCGCTTGACTTTCCGCCTTTTAACACAGTTCAATTGATCTGATGAGAATTGTCGCCAGATTTTATAGTAAGTGGGTTACTTATACAAGAGTAAAATAGTTAGCCGCTTAATAGACGTAGAGCACATTTCCTATAGGTGGGCTTTTCATATTTCTCATATATAATATATTCATGACTAGAAGCCTTTTACTCAATTAACTTACAATTTTCTGCTGGCAATAAAAGCAAATAGGGGCCGCTAGGTACTTGTACGCGTTGCGATATGCGGCCTCTGTTCTACTTTAGATACTACTAGGGCTATATACGATACGGCAAAAAAAAGATAGTATTTGATACTCATTGGAAATTATCTCTTTCAACTATTGTTACATCTCTCTTTTTTGAAAAATTTCCTACCTTATTGCTCCTACAACCTAATTTATACTGAAAGGCCGCTATCCAGAACGCGTTCAACACGTGACAGCGCGACAGAAGCCTAATCAGCGAGCCCTGGAGTATCACCCACTCTTAGTACGTATCAGTTGCGAATTTAACGTGATTCTTCTGGAATGGCTCATTGATACAGACATTTTTCCAGTCATTCCCCCCTCGGTACCTCATCAACCCCAATCCCCCCTCGCATAAAGGCCAGTGCTGGATGAGACACGGGAGTTACGATCAACCAAAATGCCTGGAGCAAATGGTAAGATGCTCTCGACACCGAATCGCTATTCAGCCTACTGATCTATCTATAGAGGCGGAAACTATTCGCATTCTCATCTCCACCGATAATCATGTTGGGTACAACGAGCGAGACCCGATCCGTGGGGACGACAGCTGGAAGAGCTTCCACGAAATAATGTGCCTGGCCAAGGAACGGGATGTCGATATGGTACTCCTAGCCGGGGACTTGTTCCATGAGAATAAGCCATCGCGAAAATCCATGTACCAGGTCATGCGGTCAATTCGAATGAACTGTTTCGGGGACAAGCCCTGTGAGCTAGAGATGCTCAGCGATGCAAGTGAGAACTTCCAGGGGGCGTTCAACCATGTCAACTATGAGGACCTGGATATGAATGTCGCGATCCCTATCTTCTCTATCCACGGAAATCACGACGATCCCTCGGGAGAGGGTCATCTGGCCGCACTGGATCTATTGCAAGTGTCCGGCCTTCTCAACTACTATGGCCGGACTCCGGAGTCAGACAACATTCAAATTAAGCCTGTCTTGCTACAGAAAGGCCGGACAAAGCTTGCGTTGTACGGAATGAGCAACGTGCGAGACGAGCGACTGTTTCGCACCTTTCGTGACGGCAAGGTTAAATTCTTCCAACCGTCTGTCCAGAAAAATGACTGGTTCAATTTGATGTCTGTGCATCAGAATCACCATGCCCATACAGAAACCAGTTACCTGCCGGAGAATTTTCTTCCCGAATTTCTCGATTTGGTCGTCTGGGGCCATGAACATGAGTGCCTGATTGATCCTAAGCTCAACCCAGAGACCAAATTCCATGTTATGCAACCAGGATCGTCTGTCGCAACCTCCTTGGTACCTGGAGAGGCCGTCGCAAAACAGGTCTCGATTTTGAGTGTAACTGGCCGAGAATTTAAAAACGAACCTATCCGATTAAAGACAGTGCGACCGTTTGTGATGCGGGAAATTGTATTATCCGAAGAAAAGGGAGCCCAAAAGCTTGCACGCAAGGAGAACAATCGCACTGAAGTAACTCGGTTCCTCATGTCCATTGTCGAAGAGCTGATCGAAGAAGCCAACGCAGAATGGCTAGACATGCAAGGCGACCGCATTGATGAGGACGAGGATGACACACCGGAGGCTCCACTTCCTCTCGTTCGCCTCCGTGTGGAGACTTCCACACCTGAAGGAGGTAGTTACGATTGTGAAAACCCACAGCGATTCTCTAACCGCTTCATTGGTAAGGTAGCTAACGTGAATGATGTGGTGCAATTCTACCGCAAGAAAAAAACCGCTTCTACGTTGCGCAAAGATGATAAATCCATTGATGAATCGGCTGTCTCTCATCTATCGGCTCTTGACACTGTGAAAGTCGAACAGCTAGTGCGCGAGTTCCTCTCATCACAGTCATTAAGCATTCTGCCGCAGAATTCTTTTGGGGATGCTGTTGCCCAGTTCATTGACAAGGATGACAAGCATGCAATGGAGATGTTCGTCAATGAATCCCTCGAGAGCCAGGTCAAACACTTGTTGGCCTTGGATCGCGAGGAGGACGAAATGGATGACGAGGAGAGAGAACAAAGCTCGCTAGTCAGTGCCATGGAGAAATATCGCGGTCAGATGGAAACCATGTTTTCAAAAGGCGTGAAGAAGCGAACTCGCGGAAAGAAACGCTTTAAGCCAAAGCCAGATGGCTGGGATTCCGAGTTTGATGGCGTGTGGGAAGACCAGCCTGGTGCACTTATTCATTCTGACAATGAAGGTGGGGATCCAGCAGAGGACGAAGCTGGAGAAGATGGGACAGTGCCCGCTCGTGGTCGTGCTGCAGCCTCTACTCGCGGTCGTGGTAGAGGTCGTGGTCGAGGTGGGACGTCCGTTCTGCGAACCAACAAGTCCAAACCTACCCCGGAAACAAAGACTACGAAGGGTCGCAAAAAGCAAGCAGTTTCAGACGAAGAATCAGACGTGATTATGTTGGATGATGACGATGATGACGACGATGTTATAGCCAATGTCATTTCCGATGATGAGGACGATGATTCCCAGGCACTGTTCGTCAAGCAGCCTCGCTCTACTACTACCGCGAAGCCACGAAAACCTGCCCCTACGACAACGACGACTCAGCGCCGCGGTGGACGTGCCGCTGCCTCGCCAGCTCCGTCATCGGTTACTGTTGGTGGGACTGCTTCTCGTCGGGCCCCTGCGCGCGGTAAGCCAGCTCAGTCTACGCTTAACTTCTCCGCTTCACAGGCCACCGCGCCTCAGTCATCACGACCTAGCCGCTCCACCCGCAACATGAGTGTCATCAGCGATGGTATTGATGACGATGACGATGACGATGACGCCTTTGAAGAAATGCCGACCACCTCGAGGCGTCGTAGGTAATTTGCGATTGACATCCATGGATGTTTATGCCTTTATGCATGTATGGAGTTATCGAAACCCACTTGGGTGTTAACATCGGCGTTGTTATCTTCAATTTCTTAATGATATCCTCAAAATATGATTCCCGACTATCAAATATATGATATTCAATAATAATAAATTAACAGGGGCACCCTTTGGGATGAAGTATACCAAACACGCTAGTCTCAACACGGTAATTTAGCTGATATCTGATATCGCATGGGCAGTTCCCCTTACCACTCAGACCTAGAGGCTTCAATAACAATGCCCGAACGAGATCCCTTTCGAATGAACAAAATGTGGACCTTACAAATCTCCCCGTACTTCATCACAAAGACCAGAGACTAGGTCTCTCCTCGCTCCATCAACCCCGCATTATCAGCCGAGGAAGCACACTCACCTCGGCCGTGCGACGCAAAATGTGTGAAGGAAAACGAGAGGGAAAACCTAGGCTCGGTCATCTATTGCATGATATTCTACTACCTCTGTGTACAGGGATACAAGACAATATTTGGTTAAAACACAATGACATACAAGGGCCGTCCCATTCGCATTGCAGGTTAGTATACTTGCATTCATGATGTACTCCAACTGACCTATTAGGTGCCTCGGGCTCTGCCTCAGACCGGCGTCAGGCTATTGCTGAATTTGCGCATCACTACCCAACCGATCCTATCGATGTGATCATTGCTGATTTTATGAGCGAGTTTAACATGGCCACTGCCGCGGGTCGGCGCGTGGACCAGGGAACCTCCCAAGCACCAACAGCTCCGGCATACGAGCTCTCCTTCCTCGAAGCACTTGAGCCAGCTCTGGATGACTTGGCCAAGTATGGGATAAAGCTCGCGGTCAATGCTGGAGTGACCGACACAAAGGGCCTCTACGAGGTGGTGATACGTATGGTTGAGGCAAAGAAGTTGGACTTGAAGGTCAGTCAGCGTTTTTCTAAGAACTGATCAAAAGTTGCTGATGGATGTCTAGATTGCATGGGTTTCCGGGGATGAAGTGCTATCTACTGTCCAGAAGGGATTGACTTCCGGGTCTGAATTTCGCAACGTCTACACAGGCGAGCGATTGGCAGATTGGTCATTCGAGCCTATCTATGCACAGTGTTATCTTGGTGGCCTCGGCATTGCGGCTGCACTCGCAGATGGTGCCGACATCGTATTATGTGGGCGGGTCTCGGATGCTTCACCTGTCATCGGAGCTGCTTACTGGTACCATGGCTGGCAGCGAGATGAGCTTGACAAGCTGGCAAATGCGTTTGTGGCAGGCCATCTGATTGAGTGCAGCAATTATGTCTGTGGTGGTAACTTTACAGGATTCAAAGCCCTAGAGCACGCAGATGGAGATGGCTGGATCAATATCGGATATCCCATCGCCGAGATCTCTGCCGAAGGTGACGTTGTGATCACCAAGCAGGCGCAATCTACTGGTGGGGCTGTAACTGTCGATACTTGCACATCCCAACTGCTCTATGAAATACAAGGGCCTTGGTACTTCAACTCCGATGTCACTGCGGTCCTCGATGGTATACACTTCTCACAGCGTGGTGTCAATCGTGTCGCTGTTCATGGGGTACGATCCGGTCCCCCTCCGCCTACCACTAAGGTTGGTATCACTGCGCGAGGCGGGTTCCAGGCAGAGACATGGTGGTTTTTGACCGGTTTGGATATCGAGGCCAAAGCTCGCATGCTGGAGGCACAGATTCGCCAGTTGTTGTCCCCTTATTCGGACAAATATACATCGCTCAATTTTGATTTATTAGGCTCCTCCCTCTCTGACCCGCACAACCAGAACCGTGCTACTGTGCCGCTGCGCGTCGTTGTGCAGGCACGACATGCAGAGGACCTTGCTCCAACACGGTTCCTCAAACCTATCACCGATAACATCATGCAGGGCTACCCTGGTGCTACGTTTCACTTGGATATGCGCCAGGGGTTCCCGCGTGCCATTTTTGAGTACTATGTCAGCTTGCTGCCACAATCCGCAATCCAGCACCGCGTTCACATGCCCTGGAAGCCGGCGACATCCACGCAGACTCTCGATATCTCACCTCCGGCAAACACTAGGACATATCCATCACGCCAACCCTCGCAGCCCATCACTCACACTGACGGACCGGTCGACTTTACCCGCGACTTTGGGCCGACGACTCGTGGTCCTCTAGGCTGGATCGTTCATGCACGCTCCGGGGACAAAGGTGCCGACGCTAACTGCGGCTTCTGGGTGCGTCACCGTGACGAGTACCAATGGCTGCGGGCTTTGCTGTCTGTTGACAAGGCGCAAGAGCTGTTGGGAGATATTGGCCACGAGAACCAGAAGTTGGCAATTGAGCGCTTCGAGTTACCTAGCCTTCATGCGGTGCATTTCCTGTTTCGCAATCTACTGGACCGAGGTGTAGGTGTGACCACCACGGTCGATTTCCTGGGGAAGAATGTGGCGGAATATCTGCGGGCGCGTCATGTTGATCTCCCTATGGGATTCTTGAATCGAGGAAAGTTATAGAACGGAATTCACTGCCCCGCTTTTCTAGGCCTTTAGAGAATCACAACATTATTGACCGATCGAGAAGTGATATGATCTTAGAGGCTTCGAAGGTCGTACATACTCCTTACAACATATCGTACCTGTCAAAATGATCTGTGCTAAAAGGGAGATGTCCCAGTGCATGGTTGGTTGTTGAGAAAGCTAACCTCCATGGTCTCTGCTAACAAAGTGGTATGTATATAGAGTCAGTCTCTACGTTCAGGTGGTAACAACCTTGGAAGGCTATATACACCTTCGAAGGGTATTTCCCTGCTCTGAATTTCCTTTTTCTTCCTCTCTTTCCCCCCAACTCTGCTGCAATTATCTGTTTACTTCTTTTCATTAACCTTAGACCCAACCCCTGCCGAACCCCTGTCTTCCACGCGTTGTCCCCGGTACCTCCGGGCTTATCCCGGCACTAAGACAAATGCGACATGGTGTCTGACTCAGTTGTGCTCGTAGACTACTAAAAGCCTTAATTTATAATGTGACTCATTTAAAATGTGACTCAATTGTCTTTGGGAATGATCTCACCTCAATCTACGGAGTACAACATACGGAGTAGAGTAGAAGTGGCATTCAAGCAGGTGGGCACACATATAATCGTTAATCGCCTCAGGTTTTCTATGTTGTATACAACCAGCAGCAATGTCTCCAGACTTAACCAACATCGCAAAGCTTTCCGATGGTTGGTCATCGGAACCTCAAATCCAACATAGGCTCGACCTTTTGAACAAATGGAATATCCCACTGGGCTCAAAAGTCCTTGAGATTGGTTGTGGACAAGGAGATTTCACCTTGGTGGCGGCCTATATGGTGGGCGACCAGGGCCATGTCACAGGAATTGACCCGGCACCATTGGACTACGGTTTGTTTCATTTAAATCAATGGCATAAGAGTCGGGCTGATGATCTCCCAGGCGCACCTATGACTCTAGGAGAGACACAAGAGAAACTAAAGCAGAATCCCATCGGCGACCGAATGACATTCTATCAATCAACCCTTGAAGAGTTCCTCGATTCAAGCGTTTCAGAGCAAGTGTATGACTATGCTGTGTTTGTGCATTCAGTTTGGTATCTGCCATCTGCTGACGCGTTGCTGCCAATTCTGGCAGCTCTCCGCGGAAGAACGAAGCATCTTCTCATCTCGGAGTACTCCCTCGATGTCCGCGGCGATATCGCCGCTCTGCCACATCTGCTAGCAGCAATCTCACAAGCTGAGTTCAACTCTAGAGTCGGCGCCTTAGACCGGGATGATAATGTCCAAGCCATTATATCCCCACCCATGATTTGTGCGGTGGCGCAAAAGGCAGGGTGGGAGCTTCAGAAAGAAGACATTGTTGAGTCCCCCGAGGGACTAGAGGATGGAAGATGGGAGGTTCATCGAGTCTTATCGGAGGAATATACTCTCAGGTCGGGGTCATCCGGGGATGCTAGTCGCCAGGGCTTTGCAAGTGCATTGATCCATGCTGTTGCAGAGAGCAGGCGGGCACTTGGACCGAGTCCAAAGCTTAGGACATTGCCTACGTGGCTGGGCTCTTGGGTGTGAATACTGTGATAGGGATTAACATGCCACCGCTTTATTCTCGCCGATTGCTTTTATTTTTTAAAGGAATAGTGGTGAATTTGATCAAACAGTCTGAGATATCGGTATATTCACTCCCATTTGTGACCATTGTCCTTCCTCCCGTAGGCTGATTAAAAGCGATTATGCCATGAAAGACAGGCCCGTAGCAATATTTGCCTTAAGATCCTTGAGAGCCACCTCGAGCAATTTAGACTCATGTTCCGATATTTTGCCAATAGGCAAGGCCTTGGTAGCACCCGCTTTTCCAAGCTGAATCTTGACAGCGAAGTAGTCAACTCCAAGATCAGCGGCAATGTCCTTGCCTCCAGGAATCCCCGGCAGGTAGACAAAGGCTTCCTCAGTAATGGACTCTCCCCTTTTACCTGCAAGAAGAGCCTTGACGAAGCGGAAACCAGCGTAGGCCATGCACGTCGTGGCGCTTCCAGCCCCCTGCTTACTCTTGACGATTTCGTCGCCACCGAATTGAACACCTGTTGGTATGGTTGGTAAAGTAACTTTTACCGTTCGGGGCATGGTAAACTTACGGTTAATCACAGTTGCCAGAGTTTCATCATCCAAGTCGACCGGGGGCTGAGCCTGACTGTACAGGGGAAGAATGGTAGGACCGCTGTGGCCACCAATGACCGGGACCTTGAAGTCCTTGGGATCAACATTGTCGCCCGAGGCGTGGGCAGCAAATGTAGAGGCACGAACAACATCCAAGGTCGTCACACCGAAGATATGGGTGGGATTAAAAACACCGGCTTTCTTCAGTACCTCAGTGGCAACTGGCAGAGTCGAGTTGACCGGATTCGTAACAACACAACACATCGCTTGTGGACATGTGGCCGCAATCTCAGTGAAGATGTCTCGAATAATGCTGGCGTTGGTCTAGGTTGTAGTTAGCACTTGGCTTTCCCACGCATTTCTTTTACAGCACTCCGATTGTTGATGGGTAATATTCACTCTGAACAAATCTAAGTAATCATGGTCAGTAATTTACCTTGATGAAGTACTATATGAATACATCGCTTACCATCTCTGGTCATACCAGGCTTGCGAGCGATACCGGCGGTTACTACGACAAAGTCTGCGCCACTGAGGGCCTTCTTGAGACCAGAGTCCTCGGGAAGATGGCCACTGACCCTGGCCCTGGTGTCGATATGGTTTAAATCGGTGGCAATGCCGGGTACGTGAACAACATCATAGAGTGAGATCTCGTCAAATAGATCACTCTTCCATTGGTCAGACACTTAGCCTCGGGCGTGATAGCTTCCAAGGTTAATTTGTTAGGGAAGACATACTGCTTTACACAGAAGACTGAGTGGGGTGCCGATCTGACCAGCGGCACCGAGCAGGGCAATCTTGATCATTGTTAGGGCTGAGAGGGGGCGAGCGATAAGTATGAGTTTGCTTGACTCTTGAATGTAGAATATATGGATGGACTGGGCTTGATGCAAATGAGGAGAATGAGACCTTTTATGAACAGCGCCGTTAGTCTCCAAATGCTAAGCAGTCATCTCTACGATCCGGTCTTCACACCCTCGGGATGAGAGTGCGCTTCAAGGTATCGGCTGATAGTTCAACCGCACAGCCCATATTCATGTAGTCGCCCAGGGATAATCTGGCTCAAATGCTATCGGCTTCGCCCCCTTAATTTTGCTTATATGCACAAGTAACTCCAATGTTTCTAGTGTCTGCTGATATCTAGATAGCTTCTTATAATCCTGTGTGTGGTAGGTGAGAAACCAAACCAGATCTGTATCTAAACATATTGGTGACTACTCAGTAATTATCCCAAAATAGAACAACATTGAACCAAAATAGGCAATGTGGTCGTAAGAATAGTGTTCGGAAAGCGAGTGATAGTGTTCCCGCAGAGCCGCCTCGGAGTTTTTGGAAGAAATTTTGGAAATATTTATCTCGGCTTTAATGGTGAGGAATTGGGTCTCACTAGGAGTGATCGTCATTGGATGAGATTACTGAAAGTTGCTGTTTATCTTGCTTTAAAGCGTCGTGAATTATCGCTATGAATGGATTTGCTCGATGAAACTCCTAATGCTGTCCAGGTGAAAACACTTCTCTCACCCCATGGGCGGTGTTGCGCGCCACGGTACTGAGGCTGGCGATTTTTGCGGAGCCCAGCCTCTTCTTCTTCTTGGGTGTGGTGGAGGGCGCGGGGGTCTTCGGGGTCTGGGCTTCGACATCATCCCCTGCGGGGATCTCCTCGCGGGTGTCCTTGGGCTGCTCGCCCACAGTGACATCTTTGGGGCTATTTTACGATACATTAGCCTCTGTGCATACATAGGCAAAGATGCGCCTATATAGTTTCCATGAGAATCATGGTTTACCACTTACGAGGCATCCTCAAGATCCTCGCCCTTGGAGGTTGGTCTCCTCCAAAGCAAATAGCCGGCGCCAGCAGCAAGGAACCTAGCTGCGACGATCATAAGGCCCCAAAAGCCCTGCGAGGCCACCAACTGTTGGCCTATGGACCTCTCGGTCCCGGAGGCAGAGGGAGATGGGGGGGATTGGGTGGCGGAGGTGGGTGGAGGCGGGGAGCGCATTAACAACGATGCTTATGATATTCATGATGCTGCTTGCCATGGCTGCGATGTTGTGAATGCAAATTTAGGCTGCTGGGGGAAACACGATATACCCTCTACGCAACATCGTGCCTACTTAATCTGTACCAATTACGTCGTAACTACGTCTATAGCTTCCTATTCTAGGTACAGAAAGAAAAAGACTTCTGCAGCTGGGAACCCTAAAAGCGTTTGGAGTAGGCGCCGAGAAGGTATCCTCAACACGTGAGAGTTTTCAAGAAGTAAGACGAGTCAAGAAGTAAGCGTTATTAAGAATTGAGAGAAGTCAAACAGTAAGAGTTGTCAATAAGTGAGATAAAAGTAAGAGATTGAAGAAGGCGAGAGGGTTAAACGCTCCGCTACGGTCAAAATCGACATGGTAGATTATGATTCTACCACAATTCTACCTTGCCTCGTTTATTCGGACATCGTGAGGCTGTAGTGAAAGAGGAACGACTTCCTAGGATAGGCTCAATATCTTTCTTTTCATAATCCAACCGAGTATTGGAGTAATATCATCTCTCTGCAAGTGACTTGAAAATAGCTAGGTCCTTGAGTACAATAGACCTTTCCTTATTATGTCTCTTATGTTTCTTCCAATTGATTTTATACAATTTTCTTTCTCTAACACGCGGAGTATTTTCCAGGGATCATCCTTCACCAGACGAGAATGACTAACTAGCTTTATATCTACATGTACTAGCTCACAGTCTCACGTCTTCAAAGAGTGTATGGGGGACCTCGGCTTCCACCCTCCTGATAAGCAGGACCGACTTCTCCACGCTCACCTTCAAAGTCCCCTTTCCAAACACGCTCAAACCAAGCGCCATCATAATTGCTCTCCGAACCATCATCCTGCACCCGCCATTGCCTGACCACATTCCCACGGTCGTCCAAAAACACATGCAACAAACCCCCGCCATTCACCGCGACATCATCCTCCACATACATATGGGTAACAACACACTCTGCCTGATACAGAGCGTAGGGCTCAAGAGGGTTTTCATCCCAGTCGCCTTTTTCGGCATGCTCTATCGCGTGTCTGAGGCTCTCCTCTCTGATCTCAAAATTGACCGGCTCATTTGCCACACGCTCAGGAAATATTTCCAGAGCAGCTGCCAAATCCAGGCCACCGAAGATACTTTCATCGTCAAGGACAACCCCATCATAAGTTACCCATTCTTCGATTTCATTGGCAGACCATAGAGCATTATGACCCTCTTCATTCGTGTAGCAGAGACGAAGCCAGCAACCATCGTCGGCAGTGGTATTATGACCGTAGACACGCAGTGCTTCAGGCCTTGCAGGCCGAAGAATATCATCTATTTGAGCTTGAGTAGGAGAGGGTGGTGCATTGCCTGGTCGATAATGCTCATAATTTGATGTTCAGTTAGTTCAATGTTGTGGTCTTTTACGAGGTATAGAGGGCATTCACCTGTCTTCCTTCGCATCCCAATGCGAGAAATTGCCGTAAAAGCCTTTTGCGACGGTCGGCGGGGGACTCAGTAGAGACTGAGGGGTCTGGGTGAGGTTTTTCCCATTCGGAAAGCAAATAAATATCCAATCTAGTCTTCCCCCAGGCAGGTATCCGGGGGTTATGTTTTTCAATGAAGTGGAGTGGCATTTTGTCCTTCGTCGCGTGGCGTGGGAGTTCTAGGAAGATACACGGAGAAACACACCAGGGGCATAATATAACTAGTCCGAGATTTGGCCATTCTATACTTGGAAGGGATCGCTGCGTCCGTTACATCGGGTATAGCGCTGTTCTAGCACCGTAGTGGCCCCTTTTACGGGCGGGGGAAGCACAGCGAGAAGTTGAAGGGGCGATGGTAGGGATTATATAGAACCACGCACGGTACGCATGGTGGCAGGGGTGAGGCTTATATAGTCAATACTAGCTTAATTCTTCCATCCAATATCCGATATGGTGTAGTGGCTAACATCGCCGTCTCTCACACGGCAGCCGGGGGTTCGATTCCCCCTATCGGAGTTTTCTTTTTGTCTTTTTGGAATTTTCTTTGGTTATTTCGTGTGAAATCAAATGTGACTTGGCCATAAGAGTAGTATTATTGTCTTTTAGTTGCTTGTAATCGTAACTTAGTATATAACCTACCCATATTTTGGAGAAGGATAAACGACAGTCAGTAGGAGAATGTTGTAATCACTTAATAGCAGCGTTTGCCTAAACCAAGATAATATGTGATTTCGAAACAAAGCAAGTACGGAGTATAATCTAACAGAATAGCAATTCGAAGCCAAGAAAAAAGAAAGAAAGATGAACTACGTATTAACCTTGGGGCCTTAGGTTTTCGTCAAAATAAGTGGACACTCGTATACATATACAAACAAGCACACACCACAACACCAGTGGGTGGAACACAAAACCAAGCCAATGGAATACATAGCAGGTAAGGCTTTATTAATATGGATGTAAGAGATCAAACAGCTAGAGAGGAGGAGGACGTTGCACTGTGCAGGGTCCTCAATTTGTCCAACGATCGAACGGGCTCATGGCCTCAGATTATCTATAGATTTACGTCATTCTGCCAGTAGAACAACCTCATGGCCAAAGCATTCTCTTATTCTACTATAAGCGACCGAGTCCAATGTGAATTCCGTACTATCAAATGCGATAGCCAGTTCATTCCACTGACCAGAGGCATTTGACTCATTTAGGTCCTGTTTCAAAAAAATGTTCATTTACTTGCATATTATCTCAATCAAGACAAACTCCTGCTGCTCACCGAGTTCAACATTTCAAACTCAACAGCACCATCACAAGTAGACAAATATCCAATAACGTGTTCTTCCGGTGAGCTGAACCAGAACGGCGAGTCCGCATTTGACCCTGCGACCCATCTCACATCATATTTTCCATTCTCGTTTCTCTGAATAGGAACCCGGGCAATCAATGGATGATCATGTGGGGACCACCATCGAATAGCAGGCAATGTATTTGTGATGGTGTTGATCAAAAGTTGTGGTGATGAAGGATGCCAAACAATCTGTCGAACGGGTTGCTCGTGAACTAGAGCCGATGCAAGTGTTGGGGTGCCCTCTAGTGACCAAATCCAAACGACATTCTGCCGTGCAGTGTCAACAGTCGCAAGGAGGTGACCGTTCGGGCTGAAGGTCATTGTCAAGACGCCCCGTGGCGGCCCTGAGGACTCGGGGCTCATGCTCAATGCAGACGAGGAGGATGCCTCGGAATATTCGGCATCTCCCGCGGCACTGGTATATCGCTCGCGCCAAATATGTGAACATTGCTGGTCTGTTTGGAAGACATGTGAGAGTGTTGTTGCGGAAGAGAACTACCAGAATATAATTAGTAAATAATGCCGCACATACTGAGAAGACAACTCACTGTGCGGGTTCGGAGCAAGTCAACATTCCCATTGACCTTTCCCACAGCCAATATTTCGGAAGTGCCCTGCTCGGGAGCAGGGCTCCATTCAATTTGTTTCACTCCGAGGTCGAAGGAATCATCTACCCCAGATGGCCCAGAATACGTCCTGAAAAGTTGACCGTCTGCTGTGAATACCAGAACCTTTGTGCCTGCACTAGCGACATCCCAGATGGCAATCCATTTCCCATCTGGGCTCCATTTCAACCCTTGTGCGTCAATGGTTGGAAGCACGGTCCTGTTGATGAGCTCGTAAGACCGGGGCTCGTGGACGGTCAATAGGTCCGAAGTCTCCGGTTTGAGCAGGATGGCCAGTTGCCTGGTTTTTGGCCGATACCCAAAGCCGAGGTGATGGGCAAACTTTGGCGTCTTAATGACTGAGCTGCGCCCGGTCTCTAATGAGTGGACAGTGAGTTTAGTGTTCCACGCATGAAACACAAGAACTTCATTCTCATCGGCACCAAAATCAATAGCTAATGCCCCCGGCTCAATGCTTTCAATCTCGGCGAATGTTTCAAGCGGAGTGAGCTGCCAGACCGAGATTCGGCTGTCGTTTGCGGACAGGAGCCGCTGCCGGGAGACGACCTCATCATGTGATGAACCAGGAGCACTTTCCACGTTGAAGTATTTGAGTGATTTGAGTGGAATCTCTTTGATCCTGGCGACTTGTACCTCCTTGTTTTCCGAGGCTACATTTGAGTGAACAACCAGGCCCTTGCCACTAACGTGGGCAGCATATAGCCCATGTTCAGACAAGCAGAGATTTAAAGGGGCTAAAATAAAGTTAGAATTTCTTAGACAAAAGTTGTGTGGACCGGGGACTTACTTCCTGGTCCTGTTGACGCGTCCATTGTTGGCAGTTGAGAGACGATAGTAGTGAACGTTCAAGAGCTATATCAAATTCCGGACCTCAACACATTAGCTTTACAGTATCAATCCCTTCTCACACAACATTGCATATATGCATTAGTTTTTTTTTTTTTTTTTTCGAGCCCCGATTCTCATTGCAGGACTCCAGGACTTACTGGGTTAGTCTCTGGCCAGCGCTGGGGCATTCATATCAGATTATGTAATCAACACGCGAATCCAACTTGGCAAGGGTCACCTGGGCAATTGAGGTTGATCAAGCAGTTCTTATAGTGTATAAGAAAAAGGGAATATGACAAGGTGACCTTATAAACATCAGATGCAAAGGTCAATCTCTCATGTAACACCACGAGCTCAACGCGTTGCAGCTTCCAACATTGAAGATTGGAATCCCCGCGACGATAAGATAAGCCGGGAAATAGTAATTCCGGATGAGATAGGATGCTTTTCGCAAAAAGTTGTTTCTCCATTGTGATGCGACTGGAGGCGATCGTTGACCCATAACCACGTTTTTTTCTTCCAGGCGTCAACATAGGTATCTTCAAGCCTCTCAGCCCTTTGCTGGGCCGATTTTCCCGACACCTTTCCCAGTTCCATCTCTCAAAAATGGCATCTGAAACAAGCCTACCGAAGAGCATTGAGCAGACCTCCGCGGCCGCGCCTCAAGCCAAGGATAAGCTCTTTGGAAGAAAGTTTTATGAAAGTATTGGCAGCCCAAAATATGTCGTTGCCCCAATGGTTGACAGATCTGAATTCGTAAGTCCGCCTTTCAAGTAGTAATATTTGCAGACCAGCGTTAATGTTTTCCAAAGGCGTGGCGCATGCTCACTCGATCCTTCATGCCACCAAACGACCCGAAGCCTTTACTCGCCTACACCCCAATGTTCCACGCACGTCTATTCGGCGAACAAGAGAATGTCCGGGCCAAACATTTCCAACCTACTCGCAAAACCGTCGGAGGAAGCAGGGATGAATTGTTTCTGGATGGAAATCCCGCAATTGACCGGCCACTTTTCGTCCAATTTTGCACAAATAACCCAGATGAGTTCTTGGAGGCTGCCCGCCATGTCGCACCTCACTGCGACGCTGTGGACTTGAACCTTGGCTGCCCACAGGGTATCGCGAAAAAGGGACACTACGGAGCTTTCCTCCAAGAAGACTGGGACTTGATCTATAAACTTGTGCATCGGTTGCACACCGAGCTCTCAATCCCTGTCACGGTGAAATTCCGTATCCAGGAGACCAAGGAGAAGACCCTGGAGTACGCTAAAATGATTCTCTCCGCTGGGGCCAGCATCATCACTGTGCATGGACGCAGACGGGAACAGAAGGGTCACAACACTGGTGTCGCGGACTGGAGCTACATCCGCTATCTACGAGACAATCTACCTGCGGATACGGTGATTTTTGCCAATGGCAATATTCTTAACTACGGTGACATTGAAACCTGTCTCGAGGCAACCGGGGCCGACGCCGTGATGAGCGCAGAAGGAAATTTATCAGACCCATCCATATTCAGCAAGCCGCCTCCAGCTGGTACCGAAGGAAGAGAATATTGGCGGGGTCGGGATGGAAAGGGCGGTTACCGAATCGACGCCGTCCTGCGACGATACCTTGATATTATCTATAAATACGTTCTCGAACAGCCGGTTCCAGAAAGGAAGCCGCTTTATCTTCCATCCGACCCAGTCGATGAGTTTGCAGAAACCAACGATGCCGAAGATAACGACCACCAGGATGGCCCGCTTAAGAAGAAGCAAAAGCGGAGCAAGGCCGAGAAGGGCAAGAAGTGTCACTCTGCCAGCCTCGGTTTCATGCAGGGTCACCTTTTCCAAGTCTTGCGGCCAATGGTTGCAACCCATACAAACGTTCGTGATGCTCTTGCTACATCGAAACCAGGCGACATGGCCGCTTTTGAGCACACCCTGGTTCTCTTGGAGGAGGCCATCAAAGGTGGACTTCAGGAGTACGAGGCCTCTCCCGAGAAGTTTGAAGCACAACCCGATGAGAGTTTGAAGGGATCCAAAGCAGTGATTGCGGAATATGGAAGGCCTTGGTGGATCTGCCAGCCTCATGTTCGTCCTCTCCCCGAAGAAGCATTTGAAAGCGGAGCGATGCGTGAAAAGGGTACAAAGCCTCCGGGCAAGAGTGAGAACGAAGAAAAGAATACGTCTAAGGAGATTGACAGTCCTTCTGAGGGCACTGTCACGCCAGGCGATGGTGCTGCTATAACCGCCACCAATCTCACGCCCGATCCTCTCGTGAGTGGATAAGAATGTGAATATTTGATGCAGGAGGCCTTCTGTGACTTTTCTTACCTTCAGATACCATTGACCAGTGTAAATTTATAGAAACTTCCAAGGTTGGATCCAGAGCCTTGTTTGCATAGCGTTATCATGTTTAAAGGAATTGACATTCTATCAATATATAATACTACTATTTCTACATCCATAGATGTTATAACTTTGGGTGATAGCTCCTATTCTTAGTCTCTCAGTAGCACATATATGTATATAACAGAGAAGGGGAATGTGAGGTGACTGACCATCATATCTTTGGCAAGGAAAGTGCTCATGGGACCTGGACCTCTCCTTCTTGTTTCTCACCTTTTCATCTCTTCTCTTCACAGTCTCACACCTTCCATGGGTGCTCTGCTTATCTTGCAACTTATTTGCTCAACACTCTTCTCCCTACCTTGATCTCTCCAACATTAGCCTTTCTGTCTCTCATTCCCCATCGAGGGAAACTTGTTCACGGCCCTTCGCAAGGAAAAATGCCCTCTTCTCAACAACCTGTTGGTAAGTCTGTGTCAAATTTGTCATTTTGATTCTCTAATCCAACACAATGCCCAGCGTGGCCGAACGCGGATGCTGCGTTGACACAACAAGTCTTGGACTTGTTGCAACAGGCCTCGCATTACCATCAGCTCAAGAAAGGTGCAAATGAAGGTATGTCTGCTCTTAATACTTTCGAGCTAACCATAGAGCTAATACTTGCCCAGTCACGAAGTCCTTGCACCGAGGCACATCCGAGATCGTCGTTCTCGCTGCCGACACTGCTCCTCTCGCGATCGTGACGCATCTTCCATTGATTTGCGAAGACAAGACCGTCCCATATGTGTTTTTGCCTAGTAAGACCGCGATTGGTCGAGCATGCGGTTCGGCCCGGCCGATTATCGCGGCCACTATTACCTCGAACGATGCTAGTGACCTGGCTCCACAGATCGAGTGGATTAGGAACAAGGTGGAGCGACTTTTAATCTGAGGAATTGTCATGAAAATGGATAAAGGAGGGGAATCTTTTCGACTACTGTGCTCTGGAAACCTTTCGCATCTTGCGTTGAGGCTTGCGCTGAGGCTCGTGTCCAGATGGCTACTGCTTCATCTCCCTAAGTCACCGGTGATTTCATTTTCTTGCTTATTGCGTTTTCAAAGAAATAGGATTGAATACAATCTTCTATCTATTATCAGTGATAACTTCACTTTTTTGAGATCAACCGTGGACCATATCTTGTTATTATGGATGGCTTGAATCGAGATACCCCCCATATCACTCCCCGTGGAACACGTACCTCACGAAGAGCTGCATAAGAGACAGGATGCCGGGGAAAGGTTGTGATAGTGCAATATCAATATGGAACCAGCCAGTTTTACCGTTGATACAGGCGGGGGTTTATGAAATCTCCTTTTGATTGCACTAGACTAATGTAAACAGGCAATGAATAAATACGATGATGATGTGAACATGTGTCCGTCACAGGAAATATACAAAAAAGGTACTAGGTACAGGTGCAGTTGATGCAGTGTACCAAAAGCCCGTCAATGTTGGATGTCTGATTTGCAACAACCAGGGAAATAACAAGTCTTCTCTGCCTCAAGCGCACTCAAATACAAATATTAAGCTCCCATTCGCACACGTAGCAACCACTGTGTGTCCGACATGCGGACGATGCAAAACAGCGTGGATGAGAGCAGCTGTTTGATAGTTCAGACCCCAGTTGCTCTCCACTTTGGGGTGCAACACTCTCGCTGACTTCACTGTTAAGCTCTGGAAGGAGGCCATACAGCTGCATTGCTTTCTTGACCGAGGAATCCAGTTCTGTACACACGATATCCGACGCAACAGCCAGCACGGTGCCATCATGATCGAGCATATACCAGCCGCCGTTCCTAGCGCCAACGGTACTCATGGGGTATTGTTCTGCCATTTCATTGAGTTCTCGGCGAGTTTCTAATATACCCATTGATTCGGGGATCGGTACAATGTATCGGGTCGTCGACTTTGTGAAAGTATTTGCAAGGAGTAAGAGAAAAAGCCGATGGTAGCTTTGCCGGGATTTTATAGAGAACAACCTGGTCGGTGGTGTGAACAATGCGTGCATCGTTACAATAGTAGGTCCGGGAGTAGGAGATCTCCGGAGGAGTGGATAGTGTCCAGGCGTATGGGGGGCCCCAGGGATCTCCCGCATTGTTGATGTTGTACATCGTACATCGAATGTTGCACAATGCATAGTAATGGGAGACGATTTTCAACTTTGGAGAATCCGCTTAATTTCTTAGGGACGTGACAGGGGCCAGTGGGTCATAGAGCTGCACCCCTATCTCAGGGCAGTGGACGGGAAAGAAGGAAGGAGAACAGATGAATAACAGAGACTGCCGATAAAACAGTTTGAAATTCCTGACAGTCAATTTCAGTCTAATGTCGTTGGTGATTGCAATCGAATTCGCTTTGAATGTCACCACATCAATCAACAACTAACTTTATTTCCTAGCCTCAGTATCGAATTATGTTTGGATATAAATGATGTTGAACTACACTGCCTTATCTTAGTTCCAGTCGTTTCATCTCGTCAATGAACACAACTCGCAGGAGGTGTTGCCTCGTATTCCTTAATGCAATCCTGCCGTGACCTACCAGAACCATTAAATGCCAAAATTGAAAGATAAACCTCGCCTGACTTCTCAGGCTGCTGCTGGAAGCTTGATATCGACAACCCACGGGGGTTGTATCATAAGATCCTGGGAGCCCTCCAAGGCGGCGTTGATAAAAAGCGTCTCAGAGCCTCTTTTCAGTGAATGCGGATCCTCAGAGCAATGACTTGTGTGAAAGCAATCCGTGAGATCCCCTTTACGCTTGATCATGGATAGTGTGGATATGAGAACACACTGTTCGTTATCGATATCAGTCAAGTGAGAAGGCTCTGGGCTAATTCTCTCGCGCCACCGGACAAGCTTGCCACCCCACCCTTCATGTATATGGCCGAAACAATGCATCAGAGGTCGATCTTGGGCTTGAGCTATAGCCTTGAAAAGATGCTGGCAGCCAGCACGCTGGCCAGAGTGTGTGCGGTCCATGATACCCTTTGGCGGGCCATGTGTCATAACGATATCGACATTCCCAATTCTAAAGTCATGCCCTAGATCCCGGTGATACTGAAACCCCCAATCGCCACACGATGGGGTGTATGGGCTAGCGTAAACATTCAATAGAGCACCATTTTGTAAGCGAAACGAGTGAATACCTTCATCTAGGAAAGTAATACCCGTTTCTTTCTCCTCACCAAATAACTCCCGAACTTCTCCGTAGTTGCCATAAAATTTCTGAATTAGTTGAGGATCCAAGGGTCGGGCTTCTGCCGCCTTTCTCTGGAAAACTGGGATGTCCATGGTGAAGTCATGGTTGCCGGCGATCACAAGTTTAAGAGGAGAATTGATGGCCCGTAAGAAGCGAATCGAGGATTTGTACTCGTCGATTTGCGATTCTGTAGTGAGGTCCCCGCAGTGAATCGCGACATCCGCATATTGGCGTGAGACAAAGTCTGGTGGACTATCAAGTCCGTGTGTGTCGGAAAAAACCAGAAATCGAGTTTTGACATTAGCCGCTGGTGTAGTCTCTGACATCCTGGGTGAACCCGAGTGATATGGAATATCTTGTTACTTTGTGGTCAAGTAGATGAAGAAAGTCTTAGTCCGAGCCGAATGTATTTCATAGTGACCGCATTAGACAGAAGGTAAAGTGCCTCAGGCCCCAAAGCTTCCTGATTGGTCTCGTATACAACATTGAATGTGTGGATAGTACGGAATATAGTATCTTTTTAGGAGACTAAACGCTGGAACCCTTCAAATGTTTCCTTAAAACGCCAAAATCAGGCATAGTTTACACAAATTGAGCGAAACGAAGCAGCGAATACCAGTTGAGTAGTATTTTGTACTCGGAGGTAAACCTACAAACCCACAACGCCGCTGCCAGTTATCACATGAAGTGGGGTGGACACGGGGAGACGCGATAAATAAATGATGGATACGGCGATGACTCGAGACGAGAGACAGCCTAAACCCAGAAACTCAGTTTGATCAAGGTGGATTCAAAGTAATGAAAGACCGCTAGAAAGATATGCCGAAGCCTTCTACCTCGCCACAACCTGTTACTCTAACTTTGGCGGGAGAGTTTCAGGCTGAAGGATATCTAGTTCTATGGATTAATATATTAATATCGATGGGGGCGTTTTTTACCTCGAAATATTCCCAGGAAAATCAATGTTTAGATCAGAAAATCAGAAAACCACATACTACACAAAACCACAAAAGGCCTTAAAACACAAATTGCAGCCACATATCGTCTATATCAGATCAAAAAAGAATGTCGTCACCTAAGCCCTTCGTTCTCTTCTTCAACACAGTGCAACATGCTATGCCCTTCTTCCAAAAGCTGCAAGAGATCGCGCACACGGAGGTTATCACGAGCAAAAGCAGGGCGGAGTTTTTCAAGGATACCACAGACAAGTACAAGAATATCTTTGCCATTTACCGGACATCTGCTAGCGACACTGTGAGTATTGAAGCCCTATCTCTCAACAGACTTGTCCCGCTCTGGTTGAGATATTGGCTGAAGGATATCACGATCAACGTTAACACGGTATCTAATGCAGGTAGTTGGCAAATTTGATGCTGAGTTAATAGAGCGTTTGCCGCCAAGCTGCAAATATATATGCCATAATGGTGCTGGTGTGTAACGCACAGCTATGGAGTTGGAGGTATTCCACTTACTTATCATAATATAGGATATGACCCGATTGACACAAGTGCGTGCGCCAAAAGGGGCATCATAGTCACCAACGCCCCTGATCCTGTCACCGATGCGACCGCCGACTTGGCCATCTTCCTCATGCTAGGTGCCTTGCGACACCTAAATCCATCTATATTTTCTCTGCGTGCAGGGAATTTCAAAAAGGGGGTTGAATTGGGCCACGACCCCCAGGGCAAGACCCTGGGTATTCTTGGCATGGGGCGCATCGGCCGTGCTATCAAACAACGCTGCGATTCCTTCGGTCTCAAGACCGTCTACCACAACCGTAACCCTCTCCCGTTTGAACAGAGTGCTGGGGCTGAGTACGTCTCATTCAGGAAGTTGCTTGCGGAGAGCAACATCATTAGTGTTAATGTACCTCTGAACGCCCACACGAAGCACTTGATTGGTGCAGCAGAGATCGCTCTGATGAAGCCTGGTGTTGTTCTCATCAACACAGCACGAGGTGCCATCATTGACGAGGCTGCCATGGCCGATGCGCTGGAAAGCAATCATATTGCCGCCGTGGGCTTGGACGTTTATGAGCGGGAGCCCGAAATCAATGAGAAGCTCATGAAGCAAGAGCGTGCCCTGATGGTTCCACACATGGGGACTCATACCACGGAAACACTGGGTAAAATGGAAAAATGGGCAATGGAGAACGTGCGGCGTGCGATTGTTGGCGAGCAGCTCCTATCGCCTGTTCCGGAGCACCAGTCCCTGGTCAACAGTAAGGCAAATTAAAACCTGGAGATAGTGGTGCTTGGTATAGTAACAACCGCAAACAATGAATTCATATCAGAGTGAGGTATCTTATATTATTAAATGGCTTAAGAATTACTGAAGTCCCAAAAGGGCTCAGTCATTAGTAGGATTACTACAGGTTTTAGATGCCATCGCGCCAACCGGGGTTTTGCCAGGCAGAAAATTAAAAGGTTGTATATAGAAGTCTCTGCCTTCGTATATATCTAAAAAGAGCGTCTAAAAAGAGCGTCCAAAAGACATGACAAGGCCGCATAAGCGGCCGACCATTCTTGTCAATAATACACTGAGGAATCATATGGGTCCCTAGGTAGGGTTGAATAAACAAATTATATGGGTAGGCGCGATGGTGTCTAAAACCTGCCGTAGAGGGGCCATTCTGGCTGACATATATCACCCTGCCTAGGTGTTACTCCGTCTATCTTATTTGAAAATGAGCGTCTTTTTCTTTTTTTTTTTGGTATTTCTTTCCTTTTCCATCATAATGAACCCATGATCCTACCCTCCTAGATATAAATATCAATCAAAACAGTGGAAAATGTAGGTACGCTCGACCACCGTGTCGGTTTCCTTGCTTTTTGGACTTCTTTCCCAATGCCCAAAAAGCAGAAATGCCAAACTTAGGGCGCCTACCAGTAGCAGATGGCTTACTAGTAGCAGATGCTTCACTAGCAGAAGGTGCCTCACCAGTAGCAGATGCCTCACTAACACTTGCTGCACGACGAGCAGTACGACGAGCAGCATAGGCAGCACGCAGTCTATTGTGAGCACTGACCCCAGAACTGGTATCGCTTTTACCCAGAGGAATTTCTGGGAATGACTCATACTCCGGTTTCTTCAGTGTCACTTTCAACTGCTTGGAGCTGGCAAATTCCCGCATTCCCTGGATGTACTTCGAAGTTTTGGCGAAAGGGTCAGTTCGAAGAACAGTATCTGAATACATAGCCCAATGGCCAAATCGTGCGCGACTCAGAGCAACATGCCAGCGCCGGAAGTTTGCCGTAAAGCCAAGGCCTTAGAGAAAGGTAGAGTCAGTAATGCTCGTCGAGATTTATAGGTAAAGGGAAAAGGCAAATTGGACTTACATGGGAGACAACGAGAAGGGGCTCAATTGACTCGATCTGGTTATTGAAAATCCGAAAGGTTGCATTCGCTGGACACTCAGCGCTTGGGACACCCTGCTCATTCCACTTGATCGTGAGTCGGATGTCAATACGTGGCTCGGAAAAGTCAGGGCATGATCTGAACTGAAGTTTGACAACTTCATCACCGTCACACCAATCACCCAGCTGCTGGTCGTTATTGTCGAGTAAAGCACATGGGAATGAGTCGAAGCCAGACTCTTTGAAGACGGGGTCTCCTTCGATCTCGGCGACGGTTGGGTTGCGGTCCGGGGCGTTAACGACTTCACGCGCGTTGGTGCTGCCGTCTTGAACCTGTGTATCAATCTCAGACTGAGAATTGCCTTAGCTAGCAGACGCGTCAACAGGATGGTCGGGAGTAGTGAGGGTGTCCTCATTAGCCAGGGTAGTGGTGGGAGACTGGGGAGTTTCAGCGATGACTAGGTTGTGATCCAGTTCACTGACGACATCAGGCATGTTGAAGCTGCCGTCCTGAACCTCTGTAGGTAGTGATCTCAGGCTGTGGCCAGTTTTCGCCAGCAGACGTGTCACCAGGATGGTCAGGGCTCTGAGAGCTCTCAGTTGCCATGATGGAAGGTGTTGATGGTTGAAGAAAGAAAAAAGTGAAGTGTTGATGGTTAGAGAAATGAAACACTGGTGAGGTGAGAAACGTAAGGCTAATGAGCACTAGGAAACTTGACGGTGAGGTGGGACAAAAGAAGAAAGAGAGATCAAGCCGGTTGCCCGGGGGGGGGGGGGGGGGAGTGAAAATTAAAAATCAACTTGAATATTTACGGCGTTTAGCCCTAGAAAGCCGTAAGGAGACGCTATTAACCCGCGCGGAGATATCTAGTCCCTTCGATCTATACCAATCTATCGCGCAGTCGATTCTAGAGATCTACGCTTTCTCGATCTATATCATCAGGGCACCTTATGGCCGAACTAATTGACTTTACAATCGATTGGCATAGAGGACGAGGTAGAAGGACAAGGAATAGGTCATGTGGACTAGAGATAAAGGTAGCGTTTGTCTCCATGTTGGTCCGCTCTTCCGCATGTTGACCTTTGCCAGAAACTAATCAAAACAAATATGAAGACAATAACCATCCGGTTTGCGGTGTGCCGGACAATAGGGGAAACAAGCTTGACATCACATATCCTTCAGCCGGTCCAATGCTCTTGCCAGGTTGCGTGCAGTAGCGTTTGCGTGCTCCGCAAAAATTGCTAGGTAGGTATTATAGATCAGTATACGTAAGACGGGTAGGATTTGTGACTGTTTACCATCGGGTGTTCCATCTAGAACTAGATAGTGCATCTTTCCGCCAATGAATAAAGTTGCAGGGCTTGTATTCAACTCTGTCTGACGAGGAATTGGGCTAGGCGCATAGAGGCGGGGGTAACTCGTTAATCCTAGCAGAGACAACAAACTGTTAAGGCTGGCTGAATAAGACTCTTGTATACTAACAACATACCAAATCCAAAGTGTTGAGAATCGTGGAAAAATGTAAGTTTATAACGATCTTCAACACTAGCTGCAGATGCCGATATAAGGGGACTGGTAGCGCATAGTGCACTACCAACCTCTTGCTCAATCAACATGTAAGTTTCTCCCGGGTCGCCAATCATAACAGGCACCTTTCGAGTCACCAGATTTCCACTCGTATTATAGGTAATGAAATCTGTTGTGATGTGATGAAGAAGTCGCGTGTTACAAGCGCTTCTGGGGAAGGAAGAGAGGGGGCGAAAAGCACTGCGAAACATATTGAATCGGACTAATCAAAGACTTAAGTTAGTAAAAGGATAGGTAATTTAAACAGAATACGATATAGATAGATATCAAATGGAGTATGTACTGTATGTATTGATGATTGTGGATGAATGAGAAAGAGAGGGAGGGAGAGAGGGAGCAGGCAAACTATCTATGTTCTCTTGTGCAGTTGATGTCTGAGGCATCACAATTCTTTCGCATTCAACACGTACAATGGGCTCAGGTTGCAGAATACATAAGCATAATAAAGGTCTGTGATGGAATGACTGGGAGCAGTGCTCTTACATACCCTTTGTCTCAGAGTGGAAGAATATATCAGCGGATCAGTTGCGTTCGGAGAACCCCAGTTAGGCGCACAGGCCAATTGATAACAGGGGATCGGGAGCCGATAACCTAAAAAAGGCGGTGAACTCGGTGTTCACCGCCTGCCTGCTGCTTTCCCCCCACTGCTTCTTTTCTGCTTAGTGGCTACTTGCGTCGGGAATTCCTGTACAGAAACTTTCACTTCGCGCAGAAAATACTTAAGATTTTGTTTTCCTAGAATAGAATAGGGTTATGGTTCCTCTACCTATCTTGCCGTTGACGTTGATCGACCCTCCACGATCAATGACGATCATTTGCCGCCCCACTTCGGTTCGCCCAAGCGGGTCGACCCCGCCCTTCCGGGTGCTTATTTTTAATCTAAGCAGGTGGTACGCAAAATCTCGTAAGACATAATGCATTGACACGATATTAATTTCCTTATGATAAATCTCTTCAATATCCATAGCGCAACAATATATATACGACGGGCTGGCTCTTCATAGGGCGACCACTAAGGAGAATCTTATGGTTTGCGAAACCGTGGTCTAGAAACCGTGGCTAACCACGGGTTTTATGTTCCTCATAACATCTATTTAAAGTCGGCTGCCGGTTAGTCAGAAATAGTTTATCCTAACGCACTCGGAATATCCGAAAGCCTCTATATATGACGATTTAAAGTATATTGACCCCACGAATATTGGTGAACGTGTACTTATTGATACAGCCTAGTTGATATTTGCAACATTTTGGGCTATAACATCCTGCTCATTTCTCCGATATATAAAAGCTACTTCAATGATAGCCCCCAGGAGTTCAATCCTTACATGCATGCATATGTTGAACTTATCGTAAATCTCGACTCATTCACATATGCAAATAACGACCTACGGGTGTATTTCGACCCTTTCCATCACGCATTATTCAGTAGTACGGACAATTTGTGATCCGAGGTGGGACGGAAAAGAACAGCAGAAGAAGCAGACAAGTCGACGAGGAGACGGACGATAGAACCAGTCGTGAAAGCTATATACAGGAACGGAAGATATAAAGAAGGCAAGAGCTAACAGTTTAGGAATCAATTCATTATTTGTCCGTATACCCAACCCAGTCTGACAGAGACCTTTGCTAGGCCATCATCCCACGTGGACTTTGAAAGTCCCTCGACCGCTAGGAAATATGGACGGGGAGCAAATTGCTCGAATTGACGGTATATCATCGAGGTCTTTGGGCAGAACGGTGGGGTTTTCTGGTAGATAGAGGTAGGGGACTCGGTCAGATGCCACCCGAACTTCCCAATGAGTTTGAGCAAGTCTGTTGCCCAGGATTCCACCAAGTCCAGTTCCCGAAGCCGATGAACCATTGGGTGTGTCATAGCATTGCGACCTCGCTTGCGGCGGGCGTATAGGTTCATGCTCTTTGCAGAAGACACAATAACCCGAAATTTCCTCACTTCAGCCAGTGCCACAATCCAGTCTAGAACGTGATTGCCCTCGAGGAACTTGGGCAAAAGGAGTAGCGGTGCATCTGAATCAGAAGATACTTCATCTTATACGATCTAGGACTAGAACTAGCACGGTCTCTCTAATGTTAGAACCTAACGAGCCCCCTCGAGCTAATTTGCCTAAACTTTTTTCTTAATAATGCAATATTAACCGCCGGAAACTATCCCGACTACAGCGTGGAAGCCGCTCTCTATCCCTCCCCCCTAGTCCGTCATACTCCCTCCGTGGGTGGTTAAAGCCCTAAGGCGATTCGAGTCTTCGATGTCTTTGAAGACAATCGTACTAGAAAAAGTGACCAGGAGTGTTACGAAACCTCCACTCCAAGCCTTCTAAGGTTGGAACAAAACACAGCATTGTGATTCTTCTAAGTTCCTCAAAATCGGCCTAGTCCTTCTATTGACGCCACAACATCAGTAAATACAAAAAATGGTCATTAGAAATGACATAGAAAACATGGCGGGGCGCTATATAACTACAATCAGATCAATTATTAGTTGCAGGGCTTATTCTCTAGCCTCAACAGCCTCTTTGGCTATCCAGTACCCTTGCATCTCCCCCAGAGACCTAAGCGCATATTTCTCCCCAGGGCCGAAATCCTCCTGCCAAAACTTGGAATGAATGATGGCCATATCACCATCGAGGTCATTTTGGTTCGGCCAGTTAAGATACCATGAGTAGTGCAGCCTAGACCAAGGCATAGGCCCATCTAATCGGTGGATATAATTCAGAAGGTCTTGCTCCGGCCATCCATGTCCAAACAATTCAGGGTGATCGAGAATGGCAAGATAATAATGGTATATCTCTTTTGACGGTGAAAATAGCATGCAACCGACGTTAAAATACGTTTTCTCGCGATTGGGGTCCAAATATGGATACTCATGGTCTCTCTCGGCAGATTCTGGTGTAGCAGCAAATGTGAAATTCCGAGGGAGGGGAGAAATTTGCCTTTCGGTGTCGGTCCGAGTTGCATTCGGGTCAATGGTGTTCAAACGAGTACTCTCGTCATCAAATATTCCATCAAGTGGCCTCGTGATGACCATATCGGTATCCATCAAGAAGACCTTTTTGTAGGGCATGACTTCGTAATCAAACACCCGTAGTTTCGTGAGAACTTGAGCGTAGCGAGGTTCGCCGATCGAGAAGGCATGGTCCACTTCCTCGATCTCGATCACAGTCGCCCCGTCCGCTTGGAGCCGCACTCGCTTACTTTGCCGGACATCTTTTGTCACCAGAATCACCACTGGTGTTGGCGTTTTCAGCTTGGTTGTAGGTGAGTGGAGGAGTTGGTAAACCAGCGTTCGTGCGCCCATATAGTACCAATCGGCTTCGTCGCTGTCATCATCCTCGGCATGGTAGTCTGCCCCGAGGAATACAGCTATAGCATGGGGACTTCGAGGTGGGATTTTAGGAGGATTTGTGGGACTTGGGATCGGAGATGAAGTTGTAGTGACGCCCGGATCAATCGAAATGTCCGAATTGCTCTGAATTGAAGTATTAGGATGAGGGTGATAGATGATCACGTTGGAGGAGGGTTGGTAAATATTATTAAGTAAAGTCAAAAAATAGACACAAAGGCTAGTGGCTAGTAGCGGGATGAAGAGTTTTTTCCTTGCTTGTGTCGGACTGATAAAATTCATGGCCCGCTCCATCCTGAGAGTTTGAGGTGTAGGCTTCGATCGTGGGCGGCCATTACTCTTCTATTTTTCTTCCTTTCATTTTTTTCGTTTTACATAGCTAAGCTAAGTGGGTAGGGTCTCCCACTTAGTGGATGGAAACGGCCCCATCTGTTGTGGTGATGCTGATCTTAGGACTTTTGTGTCCATAGCGGCTACAATATACGCTGTAGCGGGTATCCTGTTCTCTACTCGATACAGCGTACAGCATTTTCCCATGTATCAAAATACAGACAATTATAAGAATTATTTCCTAATGAGAACATTGAAAGGATTGACCCATTAATCATAACGGGAGAGCCCATCGCCATACAAATTCAACGAGAATCAATTGACGGCCTTCATTTTCCGATATACAACATAAGTATACAACATAAGTGTAGTCTCGTGTGAACTATCACGCCTTTAGGCACTCGCATTATCGAGCCTCTATGTAATTTCAAATGGGATAGAATTTGTCAAGAACCAGGATCGTTACACGGAATACCGGTCTTTTTACTAACCGCTCATGCGACTTTAAACTATGAACTTTACTTATTAATTTGTCAGTACGGAGTATAAGTTTTAAGCTCTGGACCATTGTTATTTTTGCTAAGAGAATTTAGGCCCACTAGCTCGGGGATACTCAGAAAATACCTCGGGGATACCCCGGGGCTAATTTCGAGTATCCCTCAGCTCCTAGACCTGAGAGATACTCGGAATTGCTTGATATATGAAGTACACTATAATAAAGACGTAACCTAGAGGTAATTTATTAATTTATTATGTCTAAATAAATATAAGATATGTTGTAGTGTTAGTGATATATAGATATTAGGGTGTAGGGTTGGGACATGCAGTTCGCGACATCGATATGGTATTACTATTGTTGGACCAAGCGGATAAGCAGGATAGTGGAGACACAATGAGGGGTTTTCTTTTCCCATGCCTTGTTTTCTTTTGTTGAATTTCGTTATTTGTTTCTGTGGTACGGAGTACTCTTTGTGACTCCTTTGCCTCGTCGTTAGTGGCTGTGGGGACGGGCACACCACGTCCATATTGGACAGGAGATCGCCGACCATGTCTGCAGCCAATTGTGCTCTCATCCCACTTCCCCGATCGTCAGGGGAGATGCAGTGGGGCTTACTCTCGTCCTATAGAAATAAGGTCTAGATCTCCAATGGTTTGTGCCAATCGACTAAACCAATAGATAGGGGACAAAGATGTAGGTTATAATTGGAGAAATTCATCAGGGGAATACTAATTATCAATCAGTTAATAAACAAATGCATCACTTTGCGCTTTTTCTTTAGTTAATTGTATATATTTGAAGAAGAACATATTTATTACTAGTGGCTTATGCATAATGGCTTTCTCGGGCTGTTGTATTTACATCAAGACCAAGCAATTTTTATCGAGGAAAGTATCTAAGCTCATCTGCGGGGAACCTTAAAAGCCTGGTGTTCGGGCTCCTAAAAACGATCGTGGATGTGTCAATTAAAACATTGATCTGCAGTGTGATTGCATGCAGATAAGTGCATAAGCGCCGTTGAAGTGCCCTAATCTTGCATTGGCACGAGTCAGAATCCTCAACAGATCGAACTATTGAACATACCAAATTATTCCTTGATACCGTTTACGATAGCAGCCACCCGCATCAAAGTACTAAGCCCTTCCTATAGATCACCAATAACGTGTGTTCTATATACGGTAAACCAATATTTAGCGCATTTTCAATATTCCTATACAACAACATCTCAAGCATTCCCCAGGACACCTATTGCTATTTCTGAGTACTACTCTGTAGTGCGTACTATATTCCTCAAAACCAACATTCTTTGTCGCTACTATTAGCTCGGAATGTTGTCTAGCACATATTATATGCCACTGCACTACTTCATACCGTTCAAATCGAACGCAGATCTAAATCTGCAGGGCTGACCACATCGTCACTGACCTATCATGCAGATCTTTTGAATTTGCCACACATTACTCCGTACAGAGGTATGTTGTATACCTAGGTAAAACATACGCAAAGAACAGGATAATATGCGATATGTACATTTTACAACATAAGATTAGTCGCTGAAAACCTCAAACCTCAAACATTTAAGGTGATATATCCACTGGTCGAGCTCCGCTTCTCCGCGGTGTAACATAATGTACGGAGTAGTCATGAGATATTTATCTCTCTCTTGCATCTAGGCAGCCAGATAACAGTCTTCCACGATCGAGGCGATGCGTGGCAAAGGAATAGTTAATGCAGATTTCCACTAGCTGCGCAGATCTCCTAAATGTTGCGGTTCGTTCGAGTCTTAGATTCGGAAGGCAAAAATGGTGCGTATGATATGCGGAGTACTCCGTAAAGCTGATCTAAATTAACCATGGGTTACCCTTGCACAGGTAAGAGCAGGATATGGTTTGTCTGAGCATAAATAGCTTGCCAGCTCCCTCCCGTCGTGGCATATTAAGTTGAGCAGCTTCTGCTTTCATTGCGCAATCCTCCTCCATTTGCAATTTCATATTCCTGTCACAATCATCTTCGGAACTACAGCGTGTTCACCCACCTGATACGAAAACACCATGAAGGTTTCAACTATCCTGACAGTAGCTTTTGCGAGCGCCGCATCTGCTATCCATTATGGCATCTATTCCATCAAGGAAAAAGCTTGGTTGATGCAGAATCCGAATAACAACTTCCTGGGGTTCCATATGGATGGCGGCGACAGGCCTACGAAATGGACCATCCTCCACCAGAATAACAATGGAAGCGTCTACTTTCAGAGCGTTGCTACTGATGACTTCATCAATTGCGACGTACCGGTGATGTGTTCGCGTTCTAAGGAGCCTGTGCTCTATACCATGGAAGGCGTCGAAGAGGACGAAGAGGATGAGACAGCTCTCCCCGATTCCACCTTCTTCGTCCGAGATGCAGAGGGTGGCTGCGTCTGGACTACCTACGAGTATTCTATGGTGTGTGGGGCAGACATGCACGCGGAGAACCAGCAGTTTAGGATCATCGAGATCTGATGATTGACTGTTTCCGACTATTTGGTGGTATGTATTATTATGCGAACCGCATATGTGATGACTGGTCATAGACTTTCAACGGACACTATACTAACCGAATGTCGAGTCTAGGAATGCGATGAAATAACAACATCTTCCCAGAACCGAGGTGATTGAAGGACTTGTCAATGCCTTAGGCAAATGGCTGCTGGGTGTAGCTGGTTTTCATCGAACTTACGTTATTGAAACTGTTTGTCGGGCTATCGAGGGGAGAATTTCGTTAGTTGAAGTAGAACATTCGTTAGTATTCGCTATAACTACTACGTGGTAAGCCTCTACAAGCACCTTCACTCCTAGAAACATCAAGCCCCACTATCTACGTGGGCGCTAAGTATGTATTGAATAAATTATCCAACACGCACAACAGGGCTACCAAGATGCCGTGACCAACGCGCTTGCCGCCGCGGTCACTCTGAATGACAACCAGTACGCCGCGCTGGTATCGTGGACTTTCAACGTCGGCAAGGGAAACATGGAATTATCTAGTCTGATCAAGAGCATGAATGCTGGTGACGATGTGGGCACTGTGGCGTCTGAGGGGCTGCCCAAGTGGAGGCTTCTTCGGTGCTTTGCCTGTTGATTGTTAAGTTATGGACTTGTATACTATCTTTTGGAGGTAACTATAGGCGATGATGATAGTTTCAATTTAAATGTTGATTAATAAATGCGCAGCTGATAGTTACTCCACAACCTTTGTATCCACAAGCAAACCATCCAATCCAAGCATTCGGTAAGCGCCCCGTTCATCGTCACGGACGGGCTCAGACTCAGGCATGTTGTTGAGACGGCTTGTAAATCCATGAGAACGCAAAAGTCCAACAACCATTTCAGATTAATGATCTGGATCGTCTCCTCAAGCCTCAGCTAGTGTAGACAGAGTGTTCCAAATGATGTCGTCTAGACCAGAATTTTCATAACGAATCCAACCTTGAGTGGATATTGATGAACTGTTGAAGAGGGCCATCGAGTGCGAATTTGTCCTAAATAGCGTGATCTCAGCTTCAGCCTCGGCCCAATCAACAGCCCGGCCGGGCTAGCTCAATCGGTAGAGCGTAAGACTCTTAATCTTAAGGCTGCGGGTTCGACCCCCGCGTTCGGCTATTCCTAAAAACCAAACCTGAGATTTCTTTTTTTGCATAGGTGGCTGGCACTAGGTCCTCATACGGGGGACTGCAAGTCGTACTGCCGGCGCTTCAATCATTATCGGGTTTGTATATATGAGCAGTCACAAATATTCTGGACATGGAAAAGAGCCTCAACAAGTTAGTAACCTTATTGATATGGGCCAATATCTTGAAACTCATTCCTTGTATAAAAGTTTCAAGTTGTCTCAAACCGCATTAAATTTATATCTCTTCGGGGAGATATTGGTCATGTCGCTAACGATGAACCGTTTCCATGTGTTTGATTCCTGTCGAAGATTCAAATCCAGAAGGTGCATTTGATATCGGAGAAGTTTCACTTCGAAGTCATAGTAACTATACAAGAGCATATTTTCTCAGGGGCATACCTTCCATCCAAGAAAGCTACAAGTGATGGTTTTTGAACCTCATTTCCACCCGAAAGTGACCATCTAACGCAGGCATCCAGGCGAGGGGTGGGTGAGAGATGTCTACAAAGTATCCACACGATATCTATATGCATGTACCAATATGGAGAGAGATGCCCGCATGGGTATCCAATAGACAGTGAAATTGGAGGCAAGTCAATGGGGACTGCCATCTGCGAACAGGTCCAGTCACCGGTAGAAAGGTCACGCCCACGTTACCGAGGCTCTAGGCTCTAAGAGCAGAGAACATCTCTCATATCTTTGAATGAAAGTGTAGAAGCCAGATATGGACGCGCTTGATGGTGCATCTGGTAAAGCCTGCACAGCAGGTGCAGGAGTTCATTCTTTGGCACCCCCGGGTAACCTTCAAGGTTAATGCGCTCATGCTCATCGGAGAGCCATTGAAGCGATGCCATTATATCGACAAAGTGCGCACGGCTGTGCCGCTGTAGGGATGGCTCCTGGGAGACTTCCGCCGCGTACCAAGTCTTTAGCTTGGTCAGAACAAGGACCGATGGGTGTAATATGTCGACTATGGAATAGGTCAGCGACAGCTTTGTATTTGGTAGTGGGTAGATTACTCTTCGCGTAGATCGACCGCCTTGGTAGATCTCGTGGGCTGACCGTATGTCTTCCGGCCGCCCGAGGACTCGGGAACTTCCCGGGAGAGGAGTCCGGCATCGAGGTCGTGATGTTGACCTCGATTTCACCATCTCCATATTTCCAGCGTTTTTCTTCACGGGACCACGAAAACTCAGGCACCCCGTTCAGCACGTGTCCGGCCGATCTCTCTGTCACAATGTTGATATCCTGTACTTCTCGTTAAAGTTTTCGGCTTCTTGTAACGCACTTAAGAAGGAGGCGAGGGAAGGCTGACCTTGGTGATGCGCTGGCTCCCGAGGAGCCCGGCGGCGTATCCACCCAGGAATACATGAGGGATACCTTCCTTGCGTAGGATATGTGCAAGCTGGCTAGCTGCAGCATCCAAGTGGGCGTAATTGGATGGAAGAGGCTCCATCCTGAAAATTGCTAAGGATATTGAAAGACCAGCTGTTTTAGATGTAGGGTAATGGAATGGAAAGATGTGATGCGAAAGATGGAATGGGAGAGATGAGTTGGGAAGGATAAAAATGGATGAGAAGGGAGCAGAGGGCAGGTGGAGAGTCGAAACGCAAACCGACACTCAAACCTGACTTTAACTCTTCACTCTACCCTACTCAAGTAGCTTCTGAGGTTATCAACTTTAGAGGTCGTCGTCTATTCTTTTCGGAAACTTCTATAACACTATTTCCTCTTTGGCCATGGAGATTCCAGCTATTGAAGACCTCGTAGCCCCCACAACTCCCTCCTCGAGTGCCGTCGAGGCTATGGGAGTCTCCACGCCCGAAGTTGACAAAGGCTATCAGAACGTTGACAGGCGTCAAGAGGCCAAACATCATTACAACCAACCTGAGCTTGAGGCTGCAGATCTTCCAGTTGATGAGCTTCAAGAACCCAAGGATCATCACGAGACGGACAAGCCTAAGGCCCCAAAACTTCTAGCTGACGGACACCAAGACCCCAAACAGCATGACAATCCAGACGCCCTCAAAGTATGGAAGCCTTTGCTGGATGATGAGAGAGCACAGCGTCCCTACAATATTCAGATCGCGACAGCTTTGGAAGCACTTGCCGATAACAATATCTGTCTGGTAGAATACGGGGCTCAAGTTCAGTTCAGATGTGGCTACGAGGAGGTCCCAGTGGTGAGTGAATTGAATCCTTCTACTATGATGAAGGGACGACTCTATTAACAGAGGTCTGATAGGTCGTCGAATGGGCAGTGCCTGATGAGCAGTTGTCGCTAGCTTCGCAAATCCTTGTCGAGAACCACTTTCCCCGCCTCTTCACTGGAGCACAAGCTTGGTTTGGGTACTGGGAGACCGGATGCTTGCGACACGACTTAGATGGTGCTGGCTGGATGTGCGCGCATCTCCTCCCGCTGTCGTTGGTTGGTTTTACACTTGAGGATACATCTGAGGTCCACTCGATGTTTGCCCCCGAAATCAAAATCCTCACTCCAAAGCCCCCTCGATACATGCTCTCCTTGATCCACCATCTTCGAAAGCTCCGAATTGGTGACGCTAGCCGACTGCGAGTTGAAAAGGACCTCTTGACTTTCATATCTTCTTACATTCTTCACGGTCCGCCTGCAAATATCAATCACGAGCTTCTCCATCGCCTCGTCGAGCAGCAGAGCAATGAAGAATTACTGGCGAAGTTGGAGGAAGGTGTCAAGTTCATAAGGAAATGGGACTGGGGCAAGGTCGAGGAAACGGACCTGGTCCTTGCTGAACGTGTTGTTCGAGATTGCCGGTACGTCGGAAAGTTGACGGATGTCGCCCGGGATCCCACAAGCCCTTGCACAACTCCAGAGCCTGTCTCATCTGTTGAGTGATTTGTGGGTAATCGCTTTCAGCGCACTACTTTCGACTCTTCAAGTTTCCATGCGATGGAACTACATTGCGGCTCGGTTCGTCCTATCTCGGCTCATTCTATTTCATTTCATTTCATACGACTTCATTCATCCTTCTTTCATTTCTTCTTTAACCTAACTAGACAAGATTAATACATAGAACAAATATCAAAATCAACAAACCTCGCGGATATTAATATTATGGTCTTCACGTACACATCCGATATGCTCAATCTAAATACATCCTTCTATGTTTTGTAGACGAGATCGAGCAGATGCGGTTTCATACCCGAGTTTTCAATGGCGCAAAGATATAGAAGCGTCAAAATTATATCATAGAACTAAAGATATTCATAGGACAATGCTCCCCTCCATCAAATCAGATTAGGATGTCTTTGCTCTAGCTCTACTACCGCAAGGTCAGTCAGCGGCATTACAATCGGGTGATCTTGTGTTTTGATTACCGTAGCAGAAGCCCGCTCTTAGGCATGGCCTAATCATAGAAGTGTTGATTCATCCCATCGGGCACCGATAAGAAGTATTCCAAACTTGCAAGGTTGTGAGATGCTACTCCCCATGTCAGCAATACAAGACCAGGCCAGAATGTTCTCTGCTCACGGGACTTTGGACCTCCTGCTACGTAGCCATACTGGTTTCTTTCCACGGGATGTGCCTCTGCAAAGAATCCAAGCAGCATATGGAAAACCAGTAGTTGCCTAGGATTGCTGGGGTCACGGCAGTGTGCGGAGACGAGGAGAGTGTCCATTCGTTTGAGTGAAGGATTTGGTGGACTTTGATGCCTTAGTTAATGGGCGCTGCAAAATCTCTTCAAGTTCCTCATCGGATAAGCCAGTAGTTTCGGTCTCTACAGGCTTTACCTGGTTGTAGGTACATGGCCGGCCTCGGTCCCATGGTGCGGTTTGGAGCATCAGGATGGCGATAAGAGGTTTGTACGATGAGAGCTGGCAATGAAGGCAATGTTGGGATATCAACCCTGCTGTTTGCTATGCTGTTTGCTAGTTTGCTTGCTGTTCTACAGGGGGCTCCTCAACTTCTCTTTTTCCGCTGTCCCCCTGGATTGCACCATATCGGATATTGGATGCAATCATTGTACATTACTGACTACATAAGCCTATTGGACCTTTAGATATGGTGGTAACTCAATGTTGTTAGGAGATTCTCCAACTGCGTGGGGACGTACGGAGTATGGAGTATGTACACACCTATAAAACCAGGCTTGTTAACACTGGTGAGAAATTATATGAGCAAATCAGTTTAAGCTTGGATGAAATTATTGTTGCTTGAGAAATAGGTCCCACAGGCACTGAGTTGTAAATTTCTGTCATTGTAGTGTGTGTGTGTGTGTGTGGTATTTGTTCCTACAATGCTGCTTCTAGAATGTATCGAGTACAGTCAATGCCTAACTGCCAACGGAATACGAGAATGTAGATGAATTGTTCGAGAAGCGATGGAGGTAACACTATGAAATCGAACACAAAACAATACAAAATAAAAAAGTGAACTGACAAGTCAATTTCATCCAGATCATTTGGGCTGGTTCCCTAGGGTCACTCCTGAACCACAACGTATGCTGGGAAGCTGAATTCAGTGAAATGGCTCTCGCGAGCACAAATATATCTGCGAACAATTCCGGGGTGAACAAGAATCAAGATGCGATGACCATCCAGTCTATCACCAACATTGAGGAGGTTGTATTCATGTGACCTCATCCTGTCACCTTCACCCAAGGTGAAGGTCTCAGGCAACGCCGCGAGCGTATGGAAATCAAGGTGCCCTCGTATATTTCCCAATTCAGCAGCCTTTTCTACTGCCAGCTCATAAACTCTATAAAGGAGCTTATAGCGCTTGTCCTCCTCCTCCTTGCTTGATGGGTCTTTAAGTAACCACTTGATAGGTTTACTGGATAGTGTTTCCTTCACAAATTGATCGATGAAAGACTGGCGGCGGTCCCGATGGTGAGTTCCAAGGTCTATGCTCGATACCCTATGTCGATTCATCCCGTTTGCAAGGCGGTTGGTTTCTGATCTCCAGTTTGCCGCCATGAGAGGGTTGGCTATCGTGTTGAAAGACCATGGTCAATGAATGATATCTTCGGACGGGAAGTTGCATACATACTTTCATAGAATCTGTCATACAGATGCTGCAGCCGTGCACTGAACATCTCATCTCCTTCGTCTGACGGAGACATTTTTCCATCAAAGTACCAGAAAGGGGCCATGAAAAGTCGACCAAAGATTTCTTTGTAAATGAGAGTTTCCAGAAATACCTCAAGGATCGTCTCACGAACCATTTCTGGAAGAAGTCCCATAAGAACATCCCATTGCTCTTGCACGCAGTATCCCGCAAGGCTGCTGATGATGGTCCGTTTTTGGCTTTTGGAGAGAAGGTCGACATCCTTAGGGTTGGACTTTGCGTGTTCAATGGCGAAAGACTGGACATATGGGGTGAATAGGAACGAATATTTCATATCGACTTTGTTTGATGGCCCGCTCCAACTCGTCATCCCCCCCTCGAGCATGTGTTTTATCTCAGTAATTTCTTCCACATATTGATTCCGTGTATGCCGAGGATATTCATATCTGGGGTCGCCTCTGTAAACAGACATCTTTGATTTCTTTTGCTGATGTTCTGGAGGGGGAGGGTCTTTCTTTTAGAGTGTGTTAGACCCAACATATAGGAGGAAGGGGGAAACTTCTTACATCGGATTTCTGTCTCTTCGGGTTCGATTTCGTAGTATCCATAGCAGAAGAAATGATATATTCAGGGAGAAGGGGAAATATAAGAAAATAAAAGTATGGTCATGTTCCACTTTATGTCTACGTGAATCGGGTAGAAGCATTGCCACATACATTTCTTTGTTACTTTTAAAACTACGTTCGACATTCACTCAGACCGGTACGAGAGACTAGAAACACATGTCTTTGTTACTTTTAGAATTAGGTTCGACATTTACCAAGACCAGTACGAGACACTAGAAACACATTTCTTTGTTACTTCTTTGGAAAATTCCTCTTTGGAACCGGTACAAATTTACTATACCTACGTGAGAGATAAAGAAACGTGTGCTCTAAGGGTGGATGAAACAGGGATAAATAATTGGGAGAGACAAGAATACCTGCAGAAGAGACTAGCCACGCCCATTTCTTTATCCTTTTTGTGAAACCAGTACGGAGTACGGAGTACGAACACCCACATTAGAGATAAAGAAATATGCTTTGCTGGATGAGACTGTTAGGAGAGACCATGATCCCTTATGAGAGACTAACCACACACGCTTCAATTTCTTCTTTCGAACAAGCACAACCTTTATGAATGTACAACGGGAATTTTGAAGTAGAACAAAACCGGGAGCCAATTAAGGGGAAATAAAATCCCTAATATGTCTTTCTGTCACTCTCTGAACTAGGCAGTTCTGTTTCTCATCTACTTTATTGCGGACTCTTGCATGTAATGAAACATACGATGGTCATGTTAAAAAGCCGACTGAAACAGAAACATAAGCTTGGAATTAGCCCATCTGGAATGAATCATTAGAGCTTCATCAAATGTATAACACTAAGCATCTAGGCTGAGTTTTCAATTCAACTTGTCCTCCAGAGGTATCTCTCCTCCAGCACAAACATTGCATATTTTGATTCGAGAGCATTATGGAAGTGGGGAGTGGCTACAAGCTAGTTGTGGCCGTGGACTACGGTACCACCTTCACGAGTGAGAAAGCCTGTTTTCCGTCAATAACGAGTTCATTTCCTTTACTAACGAACTTGATTTCCTCTTGGAAATAGAGGTTGCCTTTGCTATCAAGACCGACATAGGTGGTCAAACGGATATTGACAGCATTCGTTTGATGGAATGTTGGCCCCCGGATATTATTGGCAGTGCAAACACTCCGTCCCTGCTTTCATACACGCACAATGGAGAACCACATCTCTGGGGCTTTGAGGTTAAGCCAGGCATGCAATCGTATGCCTGGACAAAGCTGCTACTGGACAAAGATGTTCAGCATAGTGAGTTCAACGACGAAATGCTGATGACGGTCACCGGTTCAGAGATCCTGAAGCTGCCCGACCAGAAGAAAGCTGTGGACACTGTGGCAGATTATCTTTCTCGGATCTACGCACATATCCAAGACCATATCCCCAGAGTTGTGGAGCTTCTTCGCGGCCACAAAGAGGATCTAAGTGGAATGCCAATCGATTTCGTATTCACAATCCCAGCTACCTGGTCTGAAGAGACACAGCTCCTAATGAGTCAAGCAATCGAAATGGCAGGCTTTGGAAGAGGTCCTCTAGATCGGTTCTGGACCGCAACGGAACCTGAGGCTGCAGCTCTTGCCATTTTTGGTGATAATGCTTTCAACCTTCAGGTAAGTCAAGATACCGAACTCAGTGTATTGCCTTCGTTTAACTCAACATTTTGCTCACCAAACCCCTAGGCTTATGATGGAGTTCTAATCTGTGACTGTGGAGGTGGCACAGTGGTGAGATATACCCCATTGTATTGTTGGTACCTCATAATCTCATATCATAATCAGGATATCACAACATACTATGTCACAGATGTTGTTCCAACAATATCTGTTGAGCAGATCACCGCCGCCATGGGTATGATATACAAAAGACACAGTTGACAAGACCTTGACACTAATAGGCAATAGGAGCTAAATCTGGTGGAACCGCCATTGACAGTCAATTCTACAAACTAGTATACAGTCAACTTGAAGGGGGGTTCGATAACCTCCCCATGAGCGAGATCCAACCAGGGAGCTTGGTCATGCAGAAATTTGAAGCTATCAAAAGAGCGTTTAATGGCAAAGAAGAGTCCACCTGGCACTTTGATTTGAACTTCAATGCCACCGGCGCCCACCTCGGATTCTCTAATCAAAGACGAAGACGTTTTGTTCTTCGATCCCAAGATATTCGAGGTTTGTACGAGCCTGTTCTCGGCTCGATTTTCGCCCTCATTATGTCTCAGATCAGAGCTGCGAATGAAAGATGTGGGCGCAATGTCATCAATGTGAGTGCCTTCCATTCTTGCTTCGTGGGCTACATGTGAAAATAACATTGGCATCTTTACAGAAAGTCGTCTTGGTTGGCGGATTTAGCGCCTCGCCCTATCTCCAGGAAAGTCTACAACGTGCCCTAAAGCAGCACATTGCCAACATTTCTGTCCTTGTTCCTACGGAGCCGTGAGTAAAATCCCTCATTTTATGGTGCCAGCTTAGGGAGAAATCTAACATATACATCATAGGGGAGAGACTATTGTTCGTGGGGCAGCACTTCAAGGCCTTCGGGGTAACTCTCTTCCGACTTACAAGTGCTGGCGGAATTACGGTCTAGCATCGGTTCAACCTTTCGCTCTCTCCAATCGAAACGAGTTGCAGGGGTTTGAATATGGGCCTGGCACATTGCCTGTGAATCTCCTCCTCCATTGGGTGTTATGCAAGGTGTGTAGGATGTAAATATTCACTACCTGGCATTATCTAACAGATGAATTCCGGAAAACAGAACCAGAGATACTCAAAGGGATTCCAGTCATCCTGTACAATTCAGCTACTTCATTGGGAGAATGATCTTCTTGTCAAACCTGTGGAGATTTATGAGTCCAATCTCCTAGTTGCACCACAACGATTTGGAAACTCCGGTACGTCTATTGTTCCCACAACTTTGCGCTTATAGTCCCAAGCAAATGATCGGAAATGCTGAGAATGCTTCGACATAGATGTGCGTTGTGTCGATTATATTGAATGTCACTTCAATGGCCTTGACCTTTCGCGGTTTCCTCACCAAACCATCGCCGGACAGACAGTCTACTACCTGGAGGTTTCGGTTGAAGTGTCTTTTCCAATGACCGATCGGGTGATACGGTTCAGTGCACGCGCACTGGACCAAGACATTGGAGAAAAGTACCTTACTATGGCTCATGACTGATAGTAGAGTGCGGATGGATTGCTTTAGATCTGTTTGGCCGGGCTACCCCGACCTTGAATTTGCAACTGAAGAGACAGCTGGGTTTATAGAACGTGGATTTTCTGATTAATTCAATTTGGCTTATTATTCCTTGTCCTTATATTCATCCTACTCCTTGTTCAAATCGAACTGAATAAATAGTTCGGTCCGGTAGGTATTTGGGTCTCATTTTTGTCACATAAGGAGCAAAGAAAGCTCTGCACGGCAGTTATTTGGGACCATCATGATTTCAACTTTGAAACCAGGAGGAATGGAAAAGGACAGACCCTAACGACTCTAGGATGGATTCTGATCACTCAACCCTAACCTGTCTTCGATGACCTTGACTATTTCGGTCCATTCCAACATAGCGCCACTCCCCACGTCCCCACAAGCCAACACCTTGGATGACTGCGGTTGTAGAACCTCGAACCAGCCCACCTCCTCTCTATTGTCCTCATGCTTTCTAACGCCCCATTCCTCCTCTAGCACCCGGATATGCTGAGAGGTCACTGGGTGCCGCCACATAGCCGTATTCATGGCCGGTGCAACTACGATCCGTTTTCGTTTCCCGTCAACATGACCATCGGTATCCCAGGCCCGACATACAGAGGTCAATAGGTTATCGCTAAGTCCGTTGGCGAGCTTGGCTAGGGTGTTTGCGGAAAGAGGAGCAATGACAAGGATATCTGCCCAGCGTCGGAGAGAGATGTGCAAGATATCAACACCACGGCGCCAAGGCTCTGGCCCCCACTCCGCCTCATCATCGTAGACGGCTTCCACGCCAGGGAGGGAAATGAGGGACGAGACGGTGGGCTGCTCGGCGGACTGACCGGCTAGGAATTGCTTGGCTTTGGCGGTGAGGATTACTCTTATCGAGAGCTTGTGGATATGATGGGAGAGGGCGCTGATGATATTGGCTATTTTGATAGTCGCGACTGAGCCAGTTGCGGCAAGAAGGAGGTGAATGCGATTGTCACAGATCGATTCTGTGGAATTTTTGTTCAGGGCATCATCGCCACTGCCGTGGGTGATTTGAGACATGACGACTTTGGATATAGAGCACCCAAATACGTCAAGTTAGTATGTCTGTAACATGCAGTTACGAGCCCGTCGTTATAGATGATACATGAGATCTGTCCACGGTCAGAGAACTTCCAGAACTTCAACCTTGGAAGGTTTGAAGCGGGGTGATAAGAGCTTATCGATAAGAATTCGACACTTTCGGGTTTATACGTGTAGGATGTACCCTCAGGGCTATAAAGTCGATACTACTGTGATATAACTGATATTATTCCTATTAGTGTGATTGTGTTTTTTTTTGTTTATACACCCATTCGAACCCATCATGCATTTCGAATAATATATGTATCATGCCCAAGAAAAGCATAACTCTCATCGTTATTTCCCTGTACTCGGCAACAACAGCAAATCGAGCAAATCAAGTGCTCTTCTTAGCATTCTCACGCTCAGCCTTTCGGAGAGCGCGCTTCCGAATGCTCTCGTGCATAGACTTGTTCTGCCCGAGAACAAGCTTGCCCATAGTCCCAGAAACAGAAGTCAAGAACCAGGCCATGATACCATGACTCCAGTAGGGCGACGAGCTGTAAGCGTAGGTAGGCGATCCACCACTGCGACCAATCTTCGAGAGAACGGAGCGAACGAAAGCGCGCGGGGTAGGGATAGAAGCCGAGGCACGACGGATCTTGGACATGGCAGATGTAATGAGGTAGGCTTGGACAAGTTCCACATCAATGCCGTAAGGGGCCAACTCGCCGCCAAGAGCAGTAGACCAATGCTGAAGGAATGCCTTGCTGCCGGAGTAAGTGGCGAGGAACGGGGTGGGTAGGAGACCGCCGAAGGAGCCCATGGTCAGAATCAGACCGCGGCGGCGCTGCATCATGCCCGGAACGACAAGCTGGGTGACGCGCAGCGTGCCGGTGCAGTTGATGGTCACAATATCGGCCATCTCTGCGGCGGGGGTCTGCGCAAACGGAACGGGGATCGAGTGACTCAGGCCAACGTTGTTGACTAGCACGGACACGTCCAAATCGGAGACCAGTTCACCCAGCGCTTGGTAGTCGGCATCGGCGTTGCGTGAGAAATCCATTGCGAGTGTCTTGGTCTGCACCTGCGGGAACTGCTTGCTGATATCCTCGGACAGGGTTGCCAGCTTCGAGGCTGTTCGTGATACGAGCACAATGTTGAACTTCGACTTGGCCAATTGCAGTGCGAATTCTTTGCCCAGACCGTCTGAGGCGCCCGTTACCACGGCCCAGCTACCGGGGGGACCGAACGACCGAAGCTTTTCAATCATTCTAATCAGTTTCATCCTACTAAAGTTGAAGGACTGGATATTGAATTTCTTACAGGTTTACCCGGAAGCACGAACAGGCTGAGAAGCACCCGCACGAACGTCCAGACCTTGCAGGCAATGACCAGCCCACCAGTCGCCAGGAGGAACAGGGCTCCATAAGTAGGTAAGCCAGGAGCAATATGGGCTGGCCATTGGGATAGACACTCAATATGCTTCGAGAGATCCATAATGAGGAAAGAAAACGTGAATAGCGTGAAGTTGATAGAAGGTGTAAAAAAAAGTTGAGCAAACCGATGCGAGGCTTCCAAGGTTGTTGGGGAAGATGAATGCCAAGACTCCCCCCGAACATCCTCGGCCTCTCAAGGTCAGAAAAACAACCCCAATCTCCTTTCAAGCCAAAAAAAACAACACACTCACTCAAAGATGGACCAATACCTCGCCTATCTCCCCCAATCCGAGGGCTTCCTGCCCAAATGGCTTTTCTTTGTAAGTTCTATGTTCCTTTCCAATCCCATTACCACTGCCACCCCGAACCCCTAGATACCAATACCAATCTGAACTAACCACCTCTCTATATAGGTTTCAGTCGTCTCCGCTCTTAACAGCCTGCAAGCCTATACTGCACCGCAATACACCTCCCTACTCTACAGTAATGGCAAGGTCCCCGCAACTCCGCTCTCCGGCCGCATCTTCGGAACCTGGACCTTCCTCTCAGCAGTCATTCGCATGACCGCTGCTTACAACATTACAAACTCTGTCGCGTACGACCTTGGCATGTGGACGTACGGCATTGCGCTGTCCCACTTTATTGGCGAGCTCGTCTTCGGCAATGCCTCGCTCAAGGGCCGGTTCTTGAACCCTTTGATTGTTGCGTCGGGTTCGCTGGCTTGGATGTTCACTCAGCGTGAGGCGTACCTGAGTTAAATCCGTGGTTTTGGAAAACAGGATAGCTTCGGGGAATAGTTCGACGCAGCGCAGCACATGGAACAGATCGCCATGGAGGAACTGAGCATTGCATGTTGGACCACAAACTATGTATAACTTAACGCTTCGGCACAAAAGCTTTTGCAGGGAAAATAATATATATATGCATATAGGAGGAAATGTCTTCAACTCTGGTATAACCCTGTCCAGACTTCATCACAGCCGTTTCTTTTCTTTTTCTTTTAATTCCGAGACACATCACGAATCGATCTTCTTCCTGTACAGCTCACCACCGCAAGCCCGCAGCTTGGCAGCAGCTTGTTCGGGGGTGATATCACGTTGAGGCTCCGCCATAAGCTCATAGCCAACCAAGAACTTACGCACGGTAGCGCTTCGCAGCAGAGGTGGATAGAAATGCAAGTGCAGGTAAGATGCCTCAATCTCTTCCTCGGTGCCATCCAGCGGAGCCTGGTGAATACCCATGCTGTAGGGGAAGTGCGTCTCGAAGAGATTATCATAGCGACGGGTAGTCTCAGCGATCGCCTCAGCAAGGAGCATTTTCTCGGCCTCTGACAAATCCACCAGCGCGCGCTTGTGCGTGCGGCTAACAATCATCGTTTCAAATGGCCACGTCGCCCACCACGGACAAACAACCAGGAACGCCTCGTTCTCAAACACAACGCGCTCCTGCTTGCGGCTCTCCAGCGCCGCATAGTCCTCCAGCAGATGGCTACCGCCGTGCTGCTGGCGGTACTTGGTCAACTGATCCATTTCGGCGGCGGGCTCTTCCGGCATTGAGCTGGTCGTCCAAACCTGCCCGTGCGGGTGCGGGTTTGAACACCCCATCGCCGCACCCTTGTTCTCGAAAATCTGCATGTACCGGTACTGCTCCTTTGGCTTGGTGACGCTTGTTGAGTGGGAGGTGGGCGGCAGTGTTGTTGCGGGGGCGTTTTTCGCAAGCGGGGATGTTGGGGACAAGTGTGCTGTGTAGATTTCTGTCCAGGCGTCGATCACGGGCACGATCTCGCGAGGCGCCAGGTCGGCGAGGGTGAGATTGTGCGCGGATGAGAAGGTGAGCACGTAGCACTTGCCGGTTACGGGCTCGGCTTTGAGGAACCGCGATTCGAGTTCTGTGGTTTGTGAGCTTGGTGTGGGTGGTGCGGATGGGCTGGGCAGCTGGACATACCATCCTCGTTTGACGGCTCATAGGCCGCTTGTTCTTCTTTTACTGCGCTGTAGTCATTCACAAATACGAAAGTGCTCTCATAATTGGGGTTGGTATCGCCCTGGGCGCGCTCGTTCCCGGGGCAGAGGTAGCATTTGGGGTCGTAGTTGGGCAGGGTGGTCTTGGAAGGGCTCTCCTGGGCTCCTCTAGATTGTTGTATTATTAGCAAAGTTGTTTCGGAATGTGCTTTCGTCACGATAATACTCACTGCCAGGGCCGCTTAGTTCGGTGGGGGGAGACCAAGATGGAGGAGCCACGAAGGGGGTTGTATCTCCGGTGGGAGATGTCGTCGAGTACGTTTTCCATGGCGCTATATATTGGAATGATCACAAGAATACCTCGAAGAGAGAAGAAGAAAGGAAAAGAAAAGAAAATCCCCGAAAATGTTTAAAAAGGGTCTCGGGGTTGGACTTCTGGTGGGGAGGCGGGGTCTCCGGAGTAGGAATGTGTCAGGTTACAGCTGTTAAGCGAGGCCAAGTGTTATTTATGTCTATAATCTGCTAATATAGTCGAAGTTATAGAAACAATATACATTGACATACAACTTCTTGGCATCACCTCCGTCTTTCTCTCGGTGAGCCGTACAGGGAAATCGGGATCCCGCAGTTTTCTGGGGAAACACGCACGTTTGGGGGAACTGTTTGACCTGAATGTAGTCGAAAGAGGTAATTTAGCGCCGCAACTAACGGATAAAAGATGAGAATCCCCGGGTGTTGTCCACATGGGTGCCTACGTGGGCTGGCACTGGTCTGGTAGTAGATTGAGAGTGGATTGACAGTGGACTGGGACCCCCCCAAAAGGCCGAAAAAGGAAATTTATGCCCGCCCTGGTATGACGTCACTTATTGCTTATCGTCCGCCTCACGTGTTGTACAGTTTCTGTTGTGCTGTTGTGCATCGATGTACAACATAACTAGATCAACAGCAACACTGCAACTCACAGAGACTTGTTATTTGTTGTCTGTTGTATAAATTGACCCATTGTGGTATACTGACTGTCGTCAATGGCTTCTCTTCTCAGGTTGCATTTCAATTAACACACAATAATCAAATCACTATGAATCCCGCCAACCCCGCGGTGACCTTGGACTCGTTGCCCAACGAGGTATGTCTACAGGGAAGACTATAGGCTATGGCTCTAACGATATATTTAGGTTTTTATCCAAATCCTGTCCGACTTCTCAACCCGGGCACTTCTCCCGCTCACATCGGTCAACCACCGATTCCACGCTGTAGTTCTAAGAATCCTCCACTACCGCCTACTTCTCACCATACCACTCAAGGAATACAAATTATTATTGGAATGCTTCCACCCTAGCTCAAAGCTCACCGAGCCACACGTCTTCTGCAAATACCTCGGAACAGATGGCCTGAGCGAGCGTCATGATGGCGAGGGTTCGTTATATGAGAACGTCAATACCGCCCACCAGCTTGGTAGAGTAACGGGGCTATACTCGCGCTTCCGTCCAGAGGTAAGCAACGACGAAGAAGAAGAAAAATGGGGGAAATATGGCTCGAAGTTCGGTTTCTCGCCAGGTAGGATGCTTCTATTGTCGGAGGTGGTGGGGTTCATACGGGCTGACATGAATGCGGGTCGACAAGGCAAGGAAAAGGATGCGGTGATACGAGAGGTTACTTTGGATGGATATGAGGATTTCTCACAGTTATGTGTGGTGGCCAATCTAGTACAAGTTAAGCCAGGAACGTTGTTGCTGTTGAGTGCATCGACTATTGAGGATGGGTTTGTTCGGTTGTGGAGGGAGTGGTTGCGCGACCAAAGTGGGAAGATGGAAAGGACTACTGAGACTGACTGGGAAGAAGATTCTGAAAAGGCGCGGATGTCTTCTGACGACGATATACTGTGGGTGGATACGAGCAAAACCGTTGGGTTAAAAATGCGCGTGCGGCCAAAGGCGTGGGACCCATCTTTCCCAGTCCTTGTGCATCAAGATGCTCGGGATGATGACTCCTGGGTTGGGTATGAGGTGATTTTGCAAGGTCAGTCATTGCTTCTGTGGAGGGGATCCCTAGTTGACTTGATAGAACTCCATATTCGCTCCACGCGTTTGCTGCTGGCTGTGGAGCAGTCAAAGGAGGAGCAGAAAATCCATCAAACCAACGCAATGGTGATTGGGGCTGCTCCAATCTCGGTAGCTTGAGTACAAGTTGATATATTTGGTACTCGGCAGTATATAATACAATTACATATAACTAGCTCTCTACCACCGGTAAATGTATGTAGATAATTCTTTAAGTGCCTCCTACGCGCCATGTCATAGGTTTGACGAGTTTTACAGTTTCTCCCTCGTCGAGTTGATCTTGGGAAAGGTTAAGTAGCAATTGATCTCTCATTGAATATGTAATAGACCATCTGAATGTGATTTTAGACGGGTCAACAGTATGAAATTATGAAATGAAGTATAGGAATATTGGGAAGGTGATTTAAAGCATTATCTTCTATGCATAATATTGTTGATTCAATGCTCATTCCTATGCTTATCTCTTTATAATGTAATCCATGGATACATATGTATATATACCTACATACACGTATTTTATATATAACTAGATAAAAAAGAAGAAACTCTTGTATATCTGCCAAGCCATCGAAGGCTGAAGCTTTCGGGAAGCCGTGAAAATGGCGTTCGGGCCGACATTTGGACCAGTCAGGTTGCTTCGGGGCTCATGGTCTCCACCGAAAATTTTTGCAATGGGCATTTAATTGCCGATATTCAACATATATAAGTTATACGTAAAATTTTATGTTAAGAAGAGTGGGGGAGGTTTTGATTATTTGATTATTGAGCCGAGGCTGCTTTCGGTTATATTTGAATATCCTTAGTCTTTTCTTATCTCATTCTCAGTTTTTGAACATTTGAATTATTCTTGTTGATCTTGCTGTTTTGACCATCATATCCCCCTTTGATAGGTATATAACTACTCCACATCACTGTATAGCTCCTGGCCTGAGCCCATCAAGATGACAGCTCCCAACGATGGGGCCGAGGCCATGCTGCCTTCCAAAATTCCTTTCTGGCGCCTGATCTTCGACCAAAAGGTCGTCACCGAGGAAGTCATGCAATTTCCATACACCGGCTCAGGCACTGAAGACGATCCATATGCCGTCGTCTGGATCCCTGCCGACCCGCGCAACCCCATGAACTTCCGCCCGATCAAAAAGTGGTCTATTACACTCCTAGTATCATTCGTGACTCTCGCAGTGTCATTGGTCTCATCGGCATTTTCAGGCGGAATGCGCCAGATCATGGAGGATTTTGGTGCCTCCCAGGAAATCGTCATTCTAGGCGTATCGCTCTTCGTGCTCGGATTCGCTATTGGGCCCTTGATCTGGGCACCCCTTAGTGAGATCTTCGGCCGGAGACATATCTTTACCATCTCTTTTATGTTTCTCACTGTGTTCAATGCCGGCGCGGCGGGTGCAAAGAACATTGAAACACTTATTATATTGCGATTCCTGGCGGGTTCCTTTGGATCTTCGCCGTTTGGAAATGGAGGTGGCACTATTGCGGATATGTTCCCAGCTTCTCAACGTGGCATCGCTATTAGTCTTTTTGCTGCTGCACCCTTCCTAGGACCAACACTAGGCCCAGTCATTGGAGGATTCCTAGCTGCCGCTGCCGGCTGGAGGTGGGTGGAGGGACTCCTTGCTGCATTCTCGGGTATGCTCTGGCTATGTATCATCTTCTTGTTACCAGAGACATATGCACCTGTTCTACTGCGCCGTCGCGCAGAAAAGATGTCTACTTTAACTGGGAAAGTGTATCGCAGTCAGCTCGACATCGACCGTGGCCCCGCTCCTCTGGGCAAGACGTTGAAAACCGCGCTTTCCCGCCCATGGATCCTGCTCTTCTGTGAGCCAATTGTGCTGCTTTTCTCCATTTATATGGCAATTATCTACGGTACGCTCTATATGCTCTTCGCCGCCTACCCAATCGTGTTCCAAGAAGTCCGCGGCTGGAGCGAAGGCATCGGCGGCCTTGCCTTCCTTGGCATCCTTGTCGGCATGGTAATGGCCGTGATATACACGTTCCCCGAAAATTTCCGCTACGCCAAAAAGTGCAGCCAGACCACCGACCGACTCGCCCCCGAGTTGAGACTACCCCCAAGCATGGTCGGTGGTATAGCATTACCAATCGGCCTATTCTGGTTCGCCTGGACCAACTCGCCTAACATCCATTGGATGGCCTCGGTCGCAGCAGGAGCGCCCTTCGGTTTCGGCATGGTCCTCGTCTTCCTCAGTGTGTTCAACTACCTTATCGACTCGTACACCATCTTCTCTGCCTCCGTGCTCGCCGCAAATTCCGCCCTCCGCTCACTGTTTGGCATGGCCTTCCCGCTTTTCACAACCTATATGTACCATAACCTGGGCATTCATTGGGCCTCGTCGATCCCGGCCTTTTTGGCGCTTGCGTGCGTGCCCTTCCCGTTCATCTTCTACAAGTATGGCGCCCGCATCAGACAGCGGTGCACATACGCATCAGAGGCGGATGCCTTTATGCGCCGCCTTGCTGAGAGAAACCAGGCAATCCGCCGCGAGGAGCCTGGTTCGGAAAAGGATGAGAAGACAAACTCAGTGGCTCGGGTATCTGATGATGCCGACTTGAGTGAAACTGATACTTTGTCTACTGTTCCATCTCGCGGTACCATCGCGCGTCATGCGTCCCGCGCGTCTCGGCAATCTGGTCGGTCCTTGCATCGCGTTGCGACTGCAGCGCAATATGAAGAGAACCCCTATGACTTGGATCTGGTCAATACTCAACAGTCGGCTATCAGCCGCAAGGATTGAGTAGAGGCATGAGATACAGAATCATTAGCACATATTTTGTCCATTTTCTAAATACCCCAATTTTAATGCATTTAACGAACCATATTGGCTTTCTACTATTTTCTTTTCCCAAATAAAACCTAATATACCACTCGGTAACAAATAGTTTGCCAACTGGGCTGAAATTAAAATGATCACCTCATCATGGTTGGGGAACCTCGGTCCATCTCCACCTCGGCCCCCCAACCTCCACCCTATAATCAACCCCATCTTCGCTGGTTCAACTTGGCTAACTGGTGATATTGGGATTAAATAGAGTATTGCTATTCACGATACTCGTCATGCCTGGCAAAATTGACGCCTACGTTGACTGCGGTATGCATGCCCTCAGCTCCACCCCCTGTATTGATGGATTCCATTTGCTAATTGTTGCTTTGATAGTGTCCCCATACTCATACTATGCGACACTTTATCTACGAAAAAATCGCAAAGCTCTAGAATCACATGGGGTCGAGGTTGAGTAAGCACATCCCTTTGTTAACTACATGGATGTATGTGTATTAATAAAACAGATTCCACCCGGTCTTCTTAGGCGGAATTAATGTTGGCTCAGGTATGCATTATCGAAATATCATTCGGAAATTGTTATCAATTAATATCACAGTCGCTGACACTTTGAACAGGGAATAAGCCCCCCTGGACACTCCCCGCCAAAGCAGCGTACTCCAAATTCGACTCGGAGCGAGCATGTAAATACTTTGGAGTCCCGCATATCCAACCACCCGAGTTCTTCCCAATCCTCTCAATCATGGTAATCATCATCCCCATGTCTTCCAAACGTTTTCTTCCTCACTAACAAGCCAGCCCCAACGATGCATGATCTACATCAAAGGTCACTTCCCACGCGAGAAGTACGAAACAACCTTCCTATCGCTGTGGGAGTGGATGTTCTACAAAAGCATCGACATCAGCAAGCCAGAGAAGTTAGCTGAGCTATTCCAGGGCAACGGGTACTCCGACTCGGAAGTTAGGGAGATCCTAGCTGCGGCATCAAGCCCGAAATTCAAGCAGGCTTTGACCGCTAATACCCAGACTGCTCTTGATAAGGGAGCCTATGGCGCGCCGTGGTTCTGGGTGCGGAATGCTGACGGAAAGGAGGAGCCGTTTTTCGGTAGTGATCGGTAGGTCTGGGAGGATCTCTATACGATAAATAGATGCTGATTGTTATAGGTTTGCATTCATGTGGATGTATCTCGGGTTACCGTTTCAGGATGTTGCGATTGTTGAGAAGTCGAGGCTTTAGGTTGGATATGATGTTTTGTGAATACGAGATCTTATGTTTTTCTGGCTAGGGCAGCTCCTGGGTATCATGAATGAGTGTGGTGAAGTGCAGATGCCAAGAGACTAATTTCTAGGATACAATTAAACGTTTGTACATACGTACATATCTAGACTGAACCATTTAAAAGCTAATGCAGCAGTCCAATATGGAGTATGACTAGCGCGCGGGGTGGAGGATATGACTCTTTTGCTTGTAAGATGGGGCGCTATTTTAGTTAGTCCTATAAGACATTATAGCTTCACATCAAAAGATATGTATTAATGAAGCTAAAATAAAACGGATCAGTACACACCTAGCACATAAATGTCTTGTACCTCCAGGGCTATGACCACCGGCTAATATTTGAACCGTGTTTACCCCACACCCCACACTTATAATGGCCCGATACTTCCCCAACGTTCTTACAGTCTTCTGAATACCCATCCATATTCACGAAACAATCATGACAGGACCTAGAGTTGCTTGGATAGGTCTCGGCAACATCGGCCGTGTAAGTCAACTCCCAAACAGCCCCAATTCAAAGAAACCTCATCTAACCCGCTATCCGCTATCCCAGGGCATGAGCCAGAACATCGCTGAAAAAGGTCCCCAAACAGGCCCCATTCTCCTGTATAACCGCACAGCGGCACGCGCAACAGCACACGCCTCAAAACTCACCAACGCCAAAGCCGTACCAACCCTCACCGAAGCTGTAAACCAGTCCGACCTGATCTTCACCTGCGTTGGCGATGACGCCGCCCTCGACTCAATCGTCACCGCAATCATATCGGACCCCACAATCCCGCAAGATTTGTCTAGCAAGACCTTCATCGACTGTTCTACCGTGCACCCGGATACATCCCGACGAACCGAAGCAGCGTTCAACGAGCGGGGAGCAGGGTTCGTCGCATGTCCTGTGTTCGGGGCACCGAATATGGCAGATGCGGGACAACTTATCGTCGTTCCGGCCGGAAAGCGTGCAGCAATTGAGAAAGTGCGACCATTCTTTGACGGTGTTGTGTCCAAGAAAACGATTGACCTTTCATCTGGAAGTGGAAGTGATATAGATGTTGGACGGGCGTCCACACTGAAAGTACTGGGTAATACATTCATTCTTAATACCGTTGGTGTTCTTGCTGAGGCGCTGGTTGCGGCCGAGGCATCTGGGCTTGGAGTTGAGCCATTGCAAGAATGGCTCGGGCTTTTTGCGCCAGGGCCATTTGCTAATTATGCGGAGAGGATGGTGGGCGGGGATTATTGTGTCCGGGAGGAGCCGCTTTTCGCAGTTGATCTTGCTCGGAAGGATCTGGGTCATGCCTATGGGATTGCGAAAGAGGGAGGACTGCGCATGAAGAATGTCGAGGTTATGGATGGGCTTCTGGAGAGTGTAAAGGAGGTCAAGGGGGCCAAGGGAGACGTTGCTGCTGTTTATGGGGCTGTTAGAAAGGGAGCGGGGATGGAATTTGGGAATCAATGATCTTGGATGAGTCGGATTAGGTATGATTATGAGATTATGAGAAGATCGATGGATTTAATTAAAAAAATAAGATTGCTATAGCAAGCCTTGCTCGTAATGCTATTAAATCATGGTCTCCATAGAGATATGGTGGAGACTCAAACTAATCAAGGAGTAGAGTTAATTATGAACACAGAATTTTCTTAAAAAAGCAGCCACACAAGCAATGTGTGATACGCGCAGTCCTTTCAGCCATTATCACATTACTCCTCGCGAATTTCCTGGGAGTCGTCGTGGTGCTGGTGCTCACTAGTGCCAGCCTCACCCTCCTTGCGGCCCTGGGTGGAAGATCCGTGCAGGTCGGCAACGATACCCTCGGGGGGAACCCAGCTAGATGACTTCCAGGGCTTCACGTGGAGGACGTACATGGTGTCGACCTCCTCGAGGGTGCGGCCCTGGGTCTCGTTGACGAAGAAGAAGACAACGAGAATGGCGAGGAAGCAGCAGGCGGCAAAGACGTAACCGTAGCGGAAGTCGATGGTGTTGGAGATGAAGGGGGTGAAGAAGGAGATCAAGAAGTTCCAGGTCCAGTTGGCAGCGGTAGCAACACCCATGCAGACAGCGCGGTACTTGAAGGGGTACATCTCACCACAGATAGCCCAGACGATAGGACCCCAGGTGGTAGCGAAGCCGACAATGAAGAAGCAGGTGAAGACAATCATGGCAACACCGGCAGGGTGCGAGGAGGGGTTGGTGTTCAGGATCTCGTGACCGACGGTGGCCCAGATCATGAAGCAGACAAACATCCAAGCGGCACCGTACATCAGACACTTGCGGCGACCATAGTGCTCGACGATGTACAGACCGGGTAGGGTCATACCGAAGTTGACGGCACCGAGAATGATGGAGGTGACGTAAGAGTTGCTCAGACCGATACCCTGGAAGATACTGGTTCCGTAGTAGAAGATGAAGTTGGCACCGGTCAACTGTTGCAGAGACTGCAGAGCAATGCCGAGCAAGATACGGTGCAACATGCGAGGGCCGGTGAAGACCTCTTGCCAAGGAGCATTGCCGTGGGCGAGCTCCTCCTCAAGCTTCTGCTTCATATCGGCCATCTCCTGGGCAACGACGCGGTGGTTGCGGGGGACGCCGTACAGCTTGCACATGACATCGTGGGCCTCTTCGGTACGACCGTGGCGGTAGGCGAAACGGGGAGACTCGGGCAAGAAGAGGGTACCGATACCAAGAATCAGGGGCCAGGCGAAGCCAATGCCCATGGTGATGCGCCACGAGGCGGCGTTCTTGAGGGTCTCGGTGCCGAAGTTGACAATGTACGAGATGAAGATACCGAAGGCAACGAACAGCTGGAAAGCACTGACCATAGCACCACGGACCTGGCGAGGGGCAGACTCAGACTGGTACATGGGGACGACACTGGAAAGGGCACCGACACCCAGACCAGCAACCCAACGGCCAAGAGCAATTTGGTACCATTTGTCGGTGGTGGCAATCTGCACAATGATACCGACAATGTGGGTGAGGGCCCAGAAGGAGATGGAGTACTTGCGGCCAATACGGTCCGCAATGGGGGCAGCCACCAGGGCGCCAATCATAGTTCCGATGGAGAGCTGGAATAGAGTTTAGTATGAGCATCGGAGCTTGCATTGTGGGAATGCAGGAATATCAACGTACCAGGCCGACAATCAGACCGTTGCGAACGTTACTGAAAGCATAGACTCCGGTGGCGGCATCGTACTCAGCGAAGCGTTGTTTGAAGTCGATCATGGTAGTGAAACCCGAGATTTGACCTGAGGTTCGGCTGTTATTAACGTTGCATCCATAGTGGCGAGGGTTGTGTGACACTTACCAGTGGCGTATCCGAAAATGAAACCACCCATTGAGACACACAGACCAAGGATGAATGACCGCCAGGTCAGGTACTTGACGGGGCTATCATCGAGAGTGAGGTTGTCCTTCTCCGCGGTAGTCGAGTCCGAACGAGCAGGAGTTGCGGCTTGGGAGGAGAATTGGGATTCAGCCTTCCCAGGCTTGATCTTGTCCATAAAGGTAGAGACACCCATATTTAACAGACCCACAATGGATTAAAATAAATAGAAGATGGGAAAAAGAAGGAGGGGAGAGGACGGGAGAAGGCGAACTAAATAGTCCTGGAGTTGCATGGGAAGTCTCGGGGGTGGCTCTTTCCCTTGGGGTACCGTGGGTACGGAGTATACGGAGTATGGAGATGTACTATGACCAACAAAAAAACGGGGGCCCGCATCTTACTTTGTATTGTCCCACGTTTTTTTTAATAAGAAGGAGTGAAATGGGGTTGTAAGGTGGTAAAATTTCACTCCACGGGCCGAAAAAAGTCTCTTTTGGTCTTTTTCAATCCCTAGCGCCATGTACTCCGTGTTTGGGGTTCCTCTTTTTTTCAATTTCTTTTGGTGGAGAAAAGGTGGAGGAACGGGGAATGGTAGGGTACGTGGAATGCACGTGAGCTGAAAACATCTGTATATTGTCCTATTCATTCTTAGAATCATTCCATTCTTAATATGAGGTTCATATGGAATAAACAGTTAGTACGGAGTATACACTGCATGTGTACAACCGTAGACAGTATATGAATATATGAATGTTATGAAGAGTAAACAGTCAACAGTCAACACAAACACCAACTGATCACCCGGCCTTCTTGCCACCTTCTAGAAACATACGGGATTCAGTTAGGTATCTGGGTCCTCGGGACAAATGCACGAATCAGAACCGGAGTAGATATGGAGACGTAACAGTGACCGTGAGACTTCTGGTCCTGGTTCCTGGCTAGAATCGAAGAATAAATCACTCATATCTATTAAAGTGACGTATATGCCCAGGTGATCTGCTTCAGATCGGGTCCTGGTGCCGTGTTTACAGAGTGTAGAGGGGAACCAAAGTATGTATACATGGATTGAAAACTGTGCATGGCATTTACCCTGGAAAGTACTATATTGTATAGACGAGAACGAAAGGCAACTGAAACCAGGTGGGCTTTCCAAGAAAGAAAATGAAAACCAGGGTTAATAAAAAGCAAAAAAAAAATGAAAACAAAAAATGAAAAAATGAAAATTAAGAAGAAATGTTAAGGCTAAGAGAGAAGTGGGTCATACGGCTTGGACTCCTGCTCCCTACCCGGTCAAAGGGGCGCTGATCATAGTTAAACCTGAGAGCTCCAAAAAAAAGAAATCTGATTGCGGTTTATAGCTAACTCAGGGACAAAGAGAAGCTCTGAACATAGAGCGAGAGAGTCCCATTTTATCTTTGAGCAAGTTGCAATTATTCGAAACGTGCTAATAAGAAACCACCCAGGTTGGACGTAGAAAATAGCATTGACCCACAATCGGTGAGGATTCGGTCGACTTGCGCGCAGAGATTTCCGATCTGTTGATTTTTGTACCCACTTTTTCTCAATCGGCACACCGAATGTGCTGTTTATCCCGAGCCGATTGGTATCCCGAGTCGGGATAGCTGCCCTAGCCGAAAGCACGCATGTACGGAGTACTCCGTGCTTTGGATGATAATAATATATAAAATATGTATGTAGATTTAAACTTCACTAATAATTCATCAATCATCACGAAGACATACTCATGAATGCTTAACTCTAACATGATTCCGTTTTCCTTCCAGTGATTTGCGTGGCATGTTCGGGTTGTCATTTTCGGCATCCCTTGTTCGGCCCAAGACCCATAAAAAAAACTCTGACCTGCAAGTACTAATATTATTAGTAACTCGGGTGTCAGACCACTAAAAGAGTGAAAAAAAAGAGTAAAAACTCTGCGCTCTATACCTCCCCTGGTTAGCCTCCGACTGGGAAATAATAGACGACATCCCGTCCATTTTACCTTGGCATCAACCTGTGAGCTGATTTTTCTTACATATGCAACGCTAGATTAGACTGATTTTCTCGGGTCAGCCCGGCAGACTTTGGGCATATTGTATACATTGTACGTGGGACAATGTAACGGTTCTTCAATCTTTTAAGTCTGCGTAACAAAATAAGTTTTATGCTTAATGCTGTTTGATTTAAGAATCCAAGGCCAAGACCACGATTTAGAGTTCCTATAAGAGTAACAGATCTTCACAACACTTTGTGAGAATAATAAACAACTTTAGATAAACAAATACTGATCCAGAACAATCTACTCCGGCTCCCTGTATAGACATTTAATCTATCTTCCAAAGCCAATGTGATCCTACAAACAACTATATGACGTCTACATTATGTACTCTGTAACTATATGTTGCACGAGTACGTAGGTACAGCATGCCACCTCACACCCCATGAAACGCAACTACCCCAATGCACAGGTGACAATGCTTGTCTCCAACCCGGCGTTTTGTCGGGCAGGGTCCAGTGAGGAAAATAGCGCTTTGCTTTTGTTAGCATACAACATATATCTGAAGTCGTCATTATTTTGTATTCCAATGCTCGGTTAGTATCCGACATCTGGAGACAGGCTGTATATTCCGCCTCCAGATTTCCATAATAGGCATTATGACTACGGAGTACGGAGTAAGATTTACCCTATTCCACCATGGTTTGGTGGGGTGTAGCCTGCCATGCCAGCTCGGGCGAGAAGGGCCGCTAATGCGAACGCGTTTACTGGTTTTTTTTGCAAGTAATGCCAATACCAATAACCAATATTACACAACTACTAGTAGGCAGCTCACACCTTTTTGCTATATTTAATTGATTGTATGTCTTTGAAACAACGCCAAATTTATTACTGGTGGCGTGCATGCATTAGCAGCCCTCCTCGCCCGAGCTGGCATGGCAGGCTACTGATGTACGATGTACGGCCCGAGTCATGCTTACATTTTGTTGTATTTGATAATAGATCTAGTCCGTCGAACTATTATATCGTCTATACCTAGAAGGCCCTACATCCATCCATACATCCATGGATGTCCTTGATAAGCACTATGTTTTTTGCACGCTTAAAAGTCTGATTCATCTGTGCAACCTCAGGTCCTACATTCAGACTTTACTTTGGATATCCGCGTATCTTTCTATCATATACATATGTAGGTATTAATTGATTATCTTTTTGTCAAGTTGTGCTACATACATCGATACCACGCTACTCCTAACAAGTGATCAAACTCATAAAAGAACCATATTATTGGTGCAACATCGCTATTAACTATTAGCGCACTGGCCAATGCACCCGTGGACATAATCGCCTGCTCTACGTAACCAGATACCGGTGAGGCCATCATAAGGACCCACCGGTCTGTATCCGCTAGGCAAAGGGTCCTAAGGTTACAACCTGGGGTATACGAGCAAGGCTAATTAATAATGAAGACACTGAAGAGATCTAAATGCTCCTTAGTGTCGTACCGAATAAAACCAAAAATCATCATCTGTATTGGCGGTATATGCAAGATCATCAAGTCAAGAACTTTTCCGTCCTATTGACCAGGAGAACAAACTCCCACAAATCATTACTGTGTCAAATGAACTTAGAAATCATCCACAGTAAACAGTCGTGGAAACCAAAAAAATGCGCGTCAAATGAACATTTGGACGAGGAAACTCGGAGGGGGAAAAAAATGAAACATAAAACGCCCAACACCATTTTGCACCCGGTATCGAAACCAATGGACAATGATTAAGAATGGGTCTCGTTTCAGCCGCATCAGCAGGGCTTCTAACGACGATCTGTCTTGCCCATACCACGCTTTCCGGAGAACTGAAGGAGGAAAAAAAGGTTAGCAAATAATACTGATAAAGAAAAGAAAAAAAGACAATGTAGAAAAACATACCAAGTGCTTCTCGAGAGAGGCGGTTGTGTGACGATCAGCCTCACCAGCACGAGCCATACGGTTCATCTTCTTCTGGCCCAGCTTAGCCATACGCTCAGCCTTATCACGGTTACTGAAGGTGGTGACACCGTCGTGACGACGATCAGTTGCCGGTGTGCTGCGGGCACGGCTCTTAGCGCGAGCAAGGGCCTTGTGTGGGTTGTCGTCGACGTCCATAGCATCGGGGTCGGCAGTAGGCTCACGGATAGTAGTGCGGCCGCGAGGTTGGTTGGCGGCGCGGGCACGAGAACCAGCGGCACCATTGTCGTAGCCAGCGGAGTCCAACCCCCTGGTCATCTCGGACAGCTTCTTGGCCTTGGCGCTGCGGGGGATGGCAGCGCGGTTCTTGAGCGACTTGCGCATCTTGGCTTCGTTGCGCATCAGCACGCGCTTCTCGCGGATGAGATCGGCCTTCAAGCGGTTGTCGGCGTCTTCGACATCCTCCACGCTCTCGTCGGACTCGTAATAACCATCTGCCTCGAGCTTCTCTTCTTCCTCCTCCAAGGCAGCGAGCTTGCTCTCGATATCCGGATCCACAAAGTCGTAGATGTTCTTGCCCTTCCACACCTCGGGGATCTTGTCGTGGTTCCACTCCGCGTCGGCAAGGGTGTAGTCGCGCTGCATGTCGAAGTTGTAGACACCGGCACCGCCATTCTCCTCTTCGATGTCGCGCTCCAGTTTCCGGCGGTTGGGGTCGTTCTTGTCGTACTTCTTGAGGTCCTTGACGGCCTCGGGAATGAAGGTCTCGCGCAGACCGCCCATAGGCTGGGCCACGTGGATACGGGACAAAACGTCGCCGAGACGGCTGCCGGGAGTGGCAGCGCTGGAGCCAGACTTGAGCTTCTGGGAGACTCGCTCAGCGAGGAGCTTGTCGCAGGCAGCGTTCTTTACGGCGGTCACACCTTCGGTGGTGGTGCAGGAAGCCTGCAGCAACTCGACATCCTCTGCCTTGAGGATCTCCTGCAGTTGCTCCTGGTACTCAGGCTCCAGGTCCTCAGGGCGGCGCACATCAATCTTGTTAACGACAATGAACACAATCTTGTTGGCGAACAAGGGCTTGATGCTGTGGAAAAGCTTGATCTGGTCGCCGACGGAGTATCCACACTGCTCGGAAAGATCCATGAAGTAGAGGATAGCGGACCGCAGGTGGGCAACAGCGGTGATCGATTGCATTTCAATCGTGTTCATCTCCTCCAGAGGGTGGTCCAGAATTCCGGGGGTATCAATAGCCTGGAAACGGAGGTATTTGTAATCGAAATGACCGACGAACAAACTCTTAGTGGTAAAAGCGTAGGGCTGAACATCGACGTCTGCGCGGGTGATATTGCGCAGGAAGCTGGACTTTCCGACGTTGGGGTATCCACAGATCAGGAGAGTACGAGTGTTGGGGTCGATCGAGGGCAGACGACCCAAGTGCTGGCGGACCTGCTCCAGGTAGACGAGGGGGTCCTTCAGGCGGCGGGTGATGGTTGCCATGCGACCGAGGGCAGCGCGCTTGAGCTGCTTGCACTGGAACAGAGACTGCGCATACTTGATAAGACGGACGTAATCGCGAGAAACGGTTTCAATCAGGTGCTTGGCGGTCGAGACTTGACCAAGGGCGATACGGAAGTGGTCGGCATCGTAAAGAGTGTTCATCAAATCCTTGTCTGGTGGATATTAGACCCCACCCGAGCAGCCATAATCGCCATAGGAGTAAAACTTACGGAAAGGATGGATATCCTGCAGGCGAGGGAATCCATCAAGGATGTGCTGGAACTTCTCACCGAAAGTCTCCTGTGTATACTTGACCTTTCTGGTGTAAAATCCTGATGGGGGGAAAAAAATCGATCAGCGATTGTGCTTTATCGATAACCGCAATAACTTTTTTTTTTCCATTTTGCCGCAATGTCGGATCAAACAGAAGGATTGGGATCATACCTCTGATACGGCTGATCTTGAAACCAGCACGGATCTGTGTGGGAAGCTGTCTCTGAGTGCGACTCAGGACAATATCCAGGAATTCCTGGTGTGTCGGCACAGGCGCAATCTACCAAGCGGTGAAAAACACATTAGCAATCTCCTCAGTCAAACCTGGCACCAAAGGGCAGTGGGTTGATTGACTCACATCCTTCCACGTCGTCTTCATGATGGGCACAAGTCAGGAGTCAAAGAAGTAATGACTCTTGAAGTAATGCCGTGAGTGAATGAGTGTTGATAGAGTGGGTTTTTCTCCACGAAAAAATTGTTGGCAGTCCTTTTTTTCTGCCGGGCGGAGGGCAAATGCGGGGACCAGGATTGGACGAACCGTGATATAGGCGAGTCACGTGATATACTACAGAACAAAAAAGATCGAATACTCCATGAAGCCTCGAAAAATTTATATGGCATAGTTATATATTGACATCTCTGTCGCCACAATCCAACGTCATGCTCATATACATTGCATTGTCGTCAACTATGGTACACAGTCCTTTATAACCGATTCGGGAAGCCCAAGCCGTTTCTGCCCAGATTTGTAAATGTAATCCCCACCACCCAAAGAAACTCCATTGCTTTTCTCTTAAAAAGCCCGTCTAGGATAAACCCTTAAGATGAGACAAAAACATGGATCTGCGTGATTAAAAAAAAGAAAAAAAAAACATGTTAAACCCATCAGCGGTTTAACATGCTCCCAGCCGAAAAGATGCAAAAAGGAAAAAGGAAAAAGGAATGAACATTACGAGGAGGCTCTTACTCCTCAAGAGGCTCGGGGCCAAACTCCAGGATCTAGTTGAGGTCAGCACATATTTTCTGATAGTCAAAAAAGAGAACATACCATATCAACCCAGCCGCCACCACCGAACTGGCACTTGCTAGGGCCATGGGACTCGAAGCCAAATGACTCGTAGAAGGGGATCAGGTGATCATGTACAATGATCGCAATGCGCTCAGCAATCTGGGCCTCTCTAATGCGGTGGATATATGACTTCATCAGCGTGCTTCCGACCTGCTTGCCCTGGTGCGCTGGGTCCACAGCAAGCGAATGAATGGCAATAGTGCTGCCACCTTCTTCGTGACCAACGGGCTGTCCGTCCTCAACAGACCAACGCTCGCTTTTCCAGTTGGCCGGAAGTCGCATCGACCGGTCTGTCACAAGGGGCTCTGAAGTGCGAGTGGCAATGATGTGTCCAACGAGCGTGGGGCGGGGTTTGGTTTCTCCTTCTGCGAGCAAAGGAAGAGTGAAGAGGCCCAGACTGAGCTCGGGGCATCTGGTGAGACGGTAAATGAACTATCAAAGTGTTAGTACTGAAGTCGCGTCCGATTCGTATCGAGTTTACGTAATGCAAATGTTGAATTGGTAGTTTATTTCGGTGCAATTGGAGATTTGCGGGTTCTAGGGTAGCCATACCTTATCGTGAGAGCAACGCTCCTGCTCGGGGAAGGCTTCCTCTACTTTCACACAATCTTCCACATTAGATGCGGAGAGCAATTGGACGAAAGGATGCAGCTCATCCAGCTTTGTGCGGTTGTGGGAGGGTGGGCGGCGGAACCAGTATGGGAAATCGTTTGCGTCGTCATCCTGATCAACCGCAGCATAGTCCTCATCCACCTCGTCCTCGTCCTCGTCATCGTCATCGTCATCGTCAATCGGAAACCCATTGGCTAGGTGAATGCCAGCACGGCTCATGATACGAGACAAGTCACTGTTATTGGGGTTTCCGAGAGACAAGTCATCCGCATTGGACAGCGGCCTCAGCCTGTTGTCCTGGCCAGACATGGACTCGGAGAGGTATTCACTCTGGTCGGACATAGTGAGCGATTGAGAAATGGACTGGGGTATCGAAAGTCAGAGCGGTCGAAAGTCAGAGCGGCTGGGATCAAAATTTCGGAAGGTGAGACCAGGCTAGGGTGCCACGATCGATTGGAGTACAGGGGGAGGAAGTACCCGGCTTGGTGGCGTAAACGAGGGATGTGAATCTAGAACGGTGGGGATTAATCTCATGCACGTAATTGGGACCAAAGATGGAGTCGAACAGAGCCAATTTTAACAGTGAATTGACATCTTTTGTTCCTGGTAAAATTCAAGGAATTCCAAAGTGCCTCCGATTAATTGGGAAATGTTGGCAATTCATAAGAATCTGCGACGCTGTGTGCAAGGAGGGGAGTTGGGACGTTGGATTGGATTGAAAGGGGGGAGCAGACGTACTTGAGATTGAATATTTGACAGTATCTGACAGTATTTTGATAACTCCAGATCTCCCGAGAGAAGTGTTTCTGAGTATTCTTTTCCTGAAGGGCGTGGAGAAGGAACTTGGGAACTTTTTGCAGTGGCGGGGGAGTTCAGCCGATAAAGTACAGGAACTTATCAGTACTATTTCTGGCCCGTGTTAGCCCTACATTACAATGTATTCTGTCGTACCGTTACATTTTCGCCCCAAAGCGGTCTACGTTTTTCTTCACAGGACTCCTAGAACTTGCCTATGTACCTACATGGAGGTAGAGTGTTAGGAAAGTAGAGCTGAAAAGTGGGGTTTTATTTCATGTTTGATTAAGACTGGAATCGATATGAATTTAACAATATCACATAGGACTAGGGTGGAGTTTTAAGACACTAAATATATATATACCTATGCCGCATCATCGATGTAAGTGTGAATCGTGCCAAGCCCCTCTAGGGCTACATTATTATAATACGATCTAGTATAGCCTAAGCTCTAAAAAGGGTCTCCAATTCATTGCAAGAGCTAGTTAAGTATATCTTCAGAAAACCACTCAGCATTTGGTCACAAAAGTGGCATGGGTGATTCCCTCATGTTGACTTTCTTTTTTGTTACGATGCACCTCTGTAGTATAAGAGAAACATTTCATGTTTCTTTTCTTTTCTTTTTTTGTTTTCGATCTCTTCATATTTTATCTTATGCTTTAAGCAATATAAAGCCAAGAAAGAAGGGGTTGGGCTATTTCTGATCACATGTAAGTGTAGTTGATTGTATAACTAACTAACTATACCTAGGTAAAATCTCGACATTAGCTGCATTTAACAGTCTATCCCCGTCCACTCCTGGTTCATTAACATGCTTATATATTACCTAATATGTACCTAGCAGCCCCGGGAGTGGGCATGTTAAATGCCTCTCTTATCAATCTTGGGTATCCACAGGCGGTGAGTTTATAACCGAGGATGCGTCATATTATTTTCTTTTTTTTTTTTTTGTTTAGTCTTGACCCATTGTTCTCTTTCCTCCTATATGGTCATGTTCTTTGTTGATTCATGGTGAGATTGCTTCTCTGAGGCCTCTTGCATTGGCGTCAACTGCTGGAGTAATTGATCCCACATACACTCAACCATGACCTCCCGAACATTCAACTGGTCTCGAACGGCCAAATCCTCATTGGTCAAGGTAACCAAACCCGATATACCCCCGCCAATGCCGAGTATTTATTGACTAGAAATTTGAAGCAACATCTCGTTCGTCCCAGTGATCCTATTGCGGCGCACCCGGCACAGGCGCAGAATGTCCGAGCCCAGCAAGTCGCCGAGTTCTCGGGCAGCAGCGAAAGCCAAGATCGTCTCGGCCACCGCGCAAAGGAGAAATTGCTGGATCGGGTAGGTAGCAGATCACTTTCTTTTTTTGTGTGTTATATGCTAACGGTTGCATGTTCCGCTTAGGAATTCTTTCTCAGCCTCCTGAACTCCGCCTCGACTAAGCGTGAAGCTAAGTCGTACTTAGCTCGGCTAAAGGCTAGCCCCGCCAAACCAACTCAAAAATCTACCGAGTCCCCGAAGGAGTCCATATCAGCATCTCTGCCCTCTGGGGTCAATTTGGGGTCGTTTTATGGTGCTTCCAGGGCGGTGTACGACAGTCCTGTCTTCCGGCAAGATACAACCCCCACTCCGCGCGCGCAGGATATACCCGAAAGGTTGCACTTGGCCCTGATCAAAATCACCACTCCGCAATTACTCGACGATGTCGTGATCAATGGAGTGGCCAAGACACTGTCACAGCTCGTCCGCCTGGGCATGGCATGTTGCGTGGTTGTCGATCCCGGAAAGGTGGACGGCCCTGTCGGGCGACAAACAGCCATTGAGCAGGCGAATCGGATATCGGCGGCAGTCGATGGGCTGCCAGACTCAAAATCCTTCCGTCTAGACTCGGTGTTATCCATATCAGAGCGGGGGTCGGGTCCACCAACGGTGCTATCGCGAAAAGTGCTCTTGAGCGCCCTTCGGGATGGTCATGTGGTACTTATTCCCCCAATCGCCTATATGGAGGAAAACCCTCGAGCTGTCACAGTTTCAGCTAATGATGCTGCCCTTGCCCTAACAAAAGAATTTGCGGGATTGTCACTAAATCCAGACCCGGACGAAGACCCAGCAGTGACGGTCGAGAGAATCCGTACTCTACAAAGAGAGGTCTCACTGGACCGTGTCATTGTTCTCGATCCGCTGGGGGGCATCCCGGCATTCAAGGGCCCTCAATCATCGCACGTTTTTATCAACATGGAACAAGAGTTTGATCAAATTAAAGACGAGCTTTCCCAGACACGAAACTCTGTTTCTGGAAACAATGATTCCTCAAAACAAGCCCTAAGCACTAACCCAATCTTGGAAACAAGTCCGATGTCAAAGTTTGTCAATCGTGAGATTGTCTCGCCTGAGCAACCTACCACGTCCGGTCAATCACCGGGTGCCGAGGTGATGGAGGAGGTGCTAGATGGTCATTTACAGAACCTCCAATTAGCCCAACAAGCATTGGCCATGCTACCATCAGCCTCTTCGGGCATCATCACCTCCCCACAAGAAGTTTCCTACTCGGCCCGTTCACCGCAACAGGCTGCGTCAGACCTATCAGCGGTCGGAACCCGTCGACAGCGCAACCCGTTGATCCACCACCTTCTCACCGACAAGCCTCTACTATCATCCTCTCTACCCCCAGGTCGACGCGGTTCTTCCAATGGTGGCATATTCACCGGATTCAGCCCGACCACCTCCCACACGACCTTCGTCAAACGCGGAATGCCGCTTACGGTTCTCCCTAATCCCTATACAAAACCCTGGACAGCCCAGATCCAGCCACGACTGGGACTGAACGACCCTACCATCGACCTTCCCCGTCTAGTCACCTTAATTGAAGACTCCTTTGACCGCAAGCTTGACGTCCAAAACTACCTCGACCGAGTGAACAGTCGTATCGCCGGTGTCATCGTTGCCGGCGAGTATGAAGGCGGTGCAATCCTCACCTGGGAAACGCCGCCGGGCGTCCCGGACGACGGAAGCGAAGCCAGTGCTGCCCGCATGGTGCCATATCTGGATAAATTTGCCGTGCTCAAGCGCAGCCAGGGCGCCGGCGGTGTCGCGGATATTGTGTTCAATGCGATGGTGCGCACATGTTTCCCCAATGGAGTCTGCTGGCGTAGTCGCATTGACAACCCGGTTAATAAATGGTACTTTGAGCGGTCTTCAGGTACCTGGAAGCTGGCTGATAGTAACTGGGCGATGTTCTGGACGACGCCTGGGCTGGTGGAGGACACTCAGCGCTTCCAGGACTATGAGGCCGTTTGTCGGTCTATTCAGCCTAGTTGGGCCGATAAGAAAAGTGTTATTGACTAACATATGTATATAAAAAGGAACATTGGTGTCGAGTAACATCAACCGCTTCCCCTTTGTCCAGGAATAAGCATATACCCTCTAAACATAGGCAATATTCAACTCATTTTGAATGTCGTGGGCAATAATCGTTTTACGTAAAAGGGAAGTGGTCGATGTGCCTTCAACATAAAATTTGATTTTTGGATCTAACATTTGAGCATGCCAAAGTATATTTTGGTTTATTTTTTTAGGTCAATGCGTAGAGATATTCAACTTGTGCTACAGCAGACCACGAATTCGGTTGATGATGCATGGCAATATGGAAATACCCAGGTAGGAAACTTTGCTAGATTATGTAGATTATGATGGATATTGAGCCTGTGTTACAGCAGGCCATGATGAATTCGGTTGAGGACGCATGAAAATATTGAGCCTGCGCCAAAGGGCTTAGTCTTCATATTTGAGATCCAAGCAATGCACAAACCTTTCTTTTGACCAGAAGTGATGGAATCCTTTAGAAAATTACAGTTCCCACCCCTCGTCGAGAATGGAACAGACATAATCCCAGCTTGACTGTACGCAAGATCAAATTCGGCGGGATCTGCCTTCAATTTGATAGTTCACCATCATTATCGCAGTCTTGCCCCTGTCGTGAAACATTGCTTCCCATGCACTTCGCTAGATCGGTGGGATGATATGTGCATGGGAAAATAGCAATTTCTTTTCATAATGCTGACAGCTGGCAAGCCGGACTCGTGAAGTATATAAATCACCTAGGGTCATCACAAACTTATCGTCAAGTAAGCAGTCGTTCTGCTGTTAATCTGCCCTTTCTTTTTATCTTTATTTGTCCATGTCATTTCCTCACCATGGGATTCAGGTCCTATCCCCAGCGTCTGGCAAATGTCCTTACCACCAGACGGTGGGAATACTTTGCTGTTAGCTGTGGTAGCCTCTGTATCACTTTTTTCGTGATCGGATTCGCGATATCGGGCAATATCCCACCCACCGCACCATGGTGGGATGCTAAGCGAGTCCATGCTCATTACTGGTCTCACGTGAAGGGTAGTCAGGCCAGCAGTGTATTTTTCATGGTCGCCGGGGCTATTTATGTCGCCTATTCAGCCGCTCTCACACGCCAGATTCGTAAAGTCCCCGAAATCGATCCCATCATTGGCGACCTTCAACTTGCAAGTGCAGCAGCAGGTTTCAGCGCCTTCATGCTAGGTTCCATTGCTATGGGCCTATTGACATTCCGCGATTATGGACCGGAGTTGACACAACTCTTAAATGATATCTTCTGGATGGCCATGTTTTTAACATGGCCAATCTTCTTGGTGCAGATGTGGACGGTTGCGTGGGCGAGCCTCAGCGATAAGAGCTCCAACCCTGTACTTCCTAGAAGCATGGGTGTGGTCAATTTTGTCGCCCCCATTGTCTTTGCTCTGAGCAGCGGAATCCACATACATCACACGGGCCCTATGGCATGGAATGGCGGCCTTGTGTTTTGGCCTGGCATGGTAGCTTTTGGATTGCAAGTCAATATTGACACCTGGTATATGTGGAGGAATTTGGAAGATAGGCGTCAGCTTCCCTAGGAACCAACGTGTTGCCAGCGTCGCCTGTTCCAGAAACATTGTCAGGGCAGCTCCAATTTTCTAACTCGGCGAAGCAGATTGGATACTATGATGAGTGGCAACTAGCATGGGCGTTGCAGCCCAATTACTACGGTCGAGGAAGAGGGGAGAAAGCTTTTTGTTGAGATAATAGGGAAGAAGCATAGAAAATACCAGGGTATGGAATGTATTGAGTGGTGAGATGTTGACGAAGAGAGGTATAATGTGCATTGAACTTTGTCAGTCTTTGTCCTCCATAAGCTATGTGTTTGAATCTACAATCTAGTATATGAGATCATGAAGTACAATATGATGATATTATGTAGCGCAGAGAGATATATAGTACAAAAGGGAAGGAAGACTAGATTATATTACCTTCACAGGCTGCCTATCCTAAGAAGCAGCTCTCAATTCATGATACAACTATACTATACCTTTGGTGTCTATTTCTCGAATCCACAATTTACTCCCCGTATCCCCTAGGAGGGTCTTATGGAGAGGTGGCGAATCAAAGAAGTCAGGTAGCAAAAGAAATATTTCGTTATTACTATCGTGGATTAAATGAACTACCGGTATCAATTCGTAAAATCCAGGCATTCGTTGTAAGAACTCTCAAACGTTGTGGATTCTTCATCTTCCAATTATATGTTCTCTGTTTATGCCGAGCCTCAGCAATTTTACTCCGCCACACCTCGCCAATTACATAGATTTCTAGTGGATCCTTAATATTGTGGAAAGTTTGGAGATCCTGGAAGATTGAACAGTAAATAAGAGGAAAGAAAAATATCAGTTGAAAGTTCGAGAATATAATATTCTTACGCTAGAGATGGCAAAGCATGAGGATAGTCTCATTGTGGTGCAGCTCCCTTGAACTGGCCCAGAGCAGGAAGAGTGCTCACAAGATTTTGGCCGAGCCGTGAGAGTATCCCGATTTGCGGTTTGACGAATCCCGATACCGGGGATCTTCTGCACTTCCCGGTCTACCGTCCGGGCAAGTTTCGGTATAATTATAGTTTAGGTATCCCATCCTAGTAGCTTGGCTCGACGTACATGTTCTTGGCGCATGAACCTTGGCGAAAAGCCAGGGCCAGAGTGGCGATGCTGGTAGAAGTAAAATAAGGATAAGAATAAGACGGTTGCTTTGATACAATATATTCTGATTGAAACGAGTTTATATCCATTGCAAATGAAAATATAGTCATATAGTCAAAATAAAAGGGTAAGATAACTACCAGATACTTGTGGGGTTGTAAACCCTAAAACCCTTGGGTTACCCCGATTACCCTAGTTTCCTTGAAGAAATGCTTGTACCACGGTACTCTGCAGTTTTCGGTGCTTTGACTGGACTGCACCGACGGGGAAATTCGCCAAAAATGTCGGTGATATCTCGTCTTGGAATTGTCCTTGGCGGCGGCCTGATCACATTGACCGAAACCTTGCTGCCGTTTGTCGGCTTGTGGTCCGATCTGCCCTTATTTACCATTGTCTTTATATCGGCCTAAACCCTTCAGAATGAGATATGAACCCATGGTCGAACACTTCAACAGTGTGCCTCTGCCCAGGTCCACGGGTGTCTTTAAAGCATCCTAGGTAAACCCCGCATATAAAATGCCTCTGCAAGTGCACAAACGTTAAAGAGAGACCCACATCACGCCCGAATGTGTCTTGGCCTAAACGTTGACTGGAGAAAAAGGGAGGGCCAAGGGTCTGATCCAATGGAGACTTTCAAGATGCTCGACCGTGGCCCGCCTACCCCATGGAGATCTTCCCCCGGCATGCGGGCTTCCAAGTTGTTGGTTTGGTTTGGCAACAATTGAACCTTTTCTCCATCAAAAAGATATAAAAAAAGCCGTTCCCCTGCAAACCGATTGACCCGATTATTCCGAACTGTTTGCTTTTTCTCTGTGGGCTCCTGCCTTCATTTGGTTCACTGTTCTTTATTACCTTCTCAAACTAGATTTGGTTTTGCCCAACATGGCCGGTCTTCATCTCAACATCGACTGGAAGTCGAATCGGCGGGCCATCGCCTACTGTCTGGTGGCTGCCATCGGTGCCCTTTGCTACGGTTACGATACGATCTACTATACCGGAATTCAGGGCATGACATGGTTTGCCAAGGACTATGGCGAGCAGAACGCAGATGGCTCCTACTCGCTTGGAACCTCTTTCCTATCGCTGTCTGCTAGCATCATCTATGTGGGAGAGCTAGTCGGAGCTCTTGCTGCCGCTCCCATCAATGACTTTTTCGGCCGGCGTGCTGTTTTTCTGTCGGCCTCTCTTTGTATCGTTATCGGAGCCATCGTGCAAGTGTGCTCCTTTGGCTCTGATCCAGTCTTCTATGTCAGTCGTGTTTTGATTGGTCTAGGTGTCGGGCAGTTCACCGCGACTTGTCTGATGTACATCGGAGAGGTCGCACCGTCCGCCATCAGAGGTCCAGCTCTCATGTGCTTCCAGTTCATGCAGTCAATCTCGCAGTTAGTCGGAGCCTGTGTCAACCAAGGCACGCAGAGCATTGCCAGTGCTCAATCTTATCGCATTCCTATGTGCCTGCTGGTTGTTCTCCCCGGTATCATGCTTCTGTGCCTTCCTTTCACACCCGAAAGCCCAGTGTGGTACATGTACAAAGGCAAGCGCGAGAAGGCCATCAAGGCTCTCCGCAAAATCAACCACAGCTTTCGTGACTATGATCCCTCGGAGGACATCCAAGCAATCGACGACCAAGTCCAAATGGAACGTGAAATGGCGAAAGATGCTACCTGGATGTCGCTCATTACGGATCCTATTGAGCGCCGTAAGCTCTTCTACGCCTGCGGCGCCATGTTCGTGCAGCAGATCAACGGTATCCAGTTCTGGTACACATATGGCGTTGTATTTGCGCAGTCAATCGGCGTCGCCGACCCCTTCACCATAAACACCATTATCTACGTCCTACAAATCATTACCGTCGGCGTTGCAGTTGTCCTCGGAAACAAGATCAAGCGCCGCACGAACCTCATCGTCTGCTCCGCGGGTATCTTCGTCTCCCTCATCGCTGTCGGCGGCCTGGGCACCACCCGGTCTCCAGACGGCACCTTTGGTCGTGGCATCGGCATCGGTATCGTCGTTCTCGCCTACATCAACATCATCTTCTACAACTTCTCCATCGGCACGCTTTCGTACTCCATCGCATCGGAAATGTCCGTTGGCCGCAACAGAAACAAGATCACCTCGTGCGCCATGGCCGTTTTCTTCCTTACAGTCTGGCTCATGGTCTTCACCAGTCCTTACATGTACTACACGGGTAATTTAGGTCCAATGATCGGTTTCGTCTATGGAGGAACAACCCTATTTTTGCTAGCATACTCGTGGTTCTGTGTTGGCGAGACCGCCGGTCGGAGCAATGCGGAAATTGAGAGACTCTTCCAAGACAAGGTTCCTGTTCGCCAGTGGGCGACATATGTGATTCCTTCCGATGATGTGGTAGTTATGAAGAAGCAGGGCAGCGAGGATGAACAGATTGAGATGGCATGAGTTGTATGACATCAATCGACTTAGATAACGAATGCAGACCGCTTATACTACAAGTATGAAAGATGTTGAATAATATACTATGGAGTAGTACACTAAGTAGCATGTAAAATCTTGTAATGGGTCTTTCACGAAAGAGGAATACTTTGCAGTATAGAAACGAAATTGTAAAACCGTCTAACCTCTTCATACAGATGGCTGCTTTCTCCTATGTACGCCACCATGGTATTCGAAAATATGCAACATCTCAAATTGTATGTATTAACAAGTCAGCCAAAAAAGTCCTTCTGACCCTTCAATGCTTTCGCTAAGATTTCCGGATACCATCGCGCTCCAACATCTTGGTGACTGGTCACCCGAGCAATGAAGGTGCCCTGGCCAATGCTCCCACGGAATATCTCGTTAAAAGTTGCCTCTGCATCTGATTTGACCTTGTCATTTTTCACCAAGTCACGGATATGAACGGGGATATCCAAGGACATCTTATCGGCAGAAAGATCGAGACTCACTCCCTGGAACACAGGGAAGGAAAACCTAGGTCCTGAACAGCCACCGTGGAAGTTCTCCGGCCGTAAGCTTACACGGTGAGTGGTTGCTGTGCAGATCCCTCCAGTCAGCGCCTCCAAGGACCTGCCAATGTTGATGACCAATGTTCCCGGAAGTGGCGGGGCAGGAATCCAGGTCCCGGTTTTATTTTGGACCTCGAGGCCATGGTGGGGAGTACCCTGCAAGAGGAATGTAAGGAATCCGGAATCTTTATGAGGACCAACACCTTGAAATCCGGACTCCTCATTGCTAGCTCCAAGTGGGGGAGGGTATTTGATCAACTTCAGTTTATGTTGCTGCGGGTTGTCAAAGACCTGGTCGAATGTAGTTGGCGGGAGATCTAATGCCTCCGCAATCAACCCTGGGAACAACTCTGCTAGGCTGCTCACTTCCGACAGATATGTGTCGAATGATTGACGAAATCCGGGGATTGCCTTTTCATCTGGCCACTGACGGGAAATTCCTTCATGAGCATTGACAGAAACGGAGACAAAAAATGTAAGATCTTACCTGGTTAGGACCAACCACATTCCTATACAAAGGCTCGTTTGGACCAGGTGCAGGGAGCTCGGTTGCGAACTGACAAGGGTGTTGGTAGATATATCAAAAAAAATAATAGCGCTAGAGCTTACATCAAATTGCTCACGATGATCAGGCTTTAAAGCCGTGATTTCTGCACCAAGCCTTGAGTAGCCCAAAAAGTGCGGACTATTGACCATTTCGATCTCAAGCTTTTTCTCTAGTGGTAGTTCAAAAAGACCTAGGGCCTTTTCTATAAACTGCTCTTGGGTTTGAGCCGAAATAGGAGCATTTCGGAGATAAAAAAAGCCAACATTCACAAGGGCTTCGCGAAGGTTTGCGAGAAAGGTGGGTTTAGATGGGGATTGTGCCTGAGAGAAGTCCAGAACAGGAATCGAAGTGAAAGATGAACCCGACTTGGAAGATCAGCGTAATTCCAAGCACATGGGACGTTAGTAGATCATACCATTTTTCGAAATGAGAATCAAACATAGAGATGAAGTGCGGTGATTTCGGAGTCGAAAAATAAAAACAAATTGCAAGGTCTCTTTGATTGGGCTGTGATGGCGAATGATGGCGAATGTGGTTGTTCTGATCGAAGACCCCGCACTTCCGAGTAAACCGTCAAAATGGACTTTTCATGTATGTGTTTATATATACTTATATATAGTTATATATATATGTACTTGGTTGAAACCAGCAATTCATTCATTGTATATCTTCCAGATGTCAGTTTTGATTTAGAGGTGTAAGAACGTAAATTCGCCTGGTGATGATCTAATGATCTCCATGGTATCATAGAATGTACCGGACCCCAACAGCGCGAGTTTCTAGAGCGTTTGAATTAGATGGATATGGGTAAATCCTGAGGCCACAATCTCGTCCAGCGTTTTGTTCATGTGAACATGCACGATGCGAATCACTAGGGCCACCCATTGCCACTAGGAACGCGATCGAGGCGGTCGCGCTTCCTCCTGGGAGTAGACCACAGCAAGAACGAGCTTTGGGAACTTTGTTTCGTGTCCAATGTGTATCCGTTGCCAATAACACCCTTAGAATGCATTGAATGCATATGTGCCGGAGCACACTAGGTCTGATAGGGTCTTGCTTATACCGATCGATTCGGTCTTCAAGCGGAGTGTTGCCACTAGCGACTTGGAAAAATTGACCGAGGTGTGGCGTTTGTTGTCCTATTGACTGTTGTAAAACAAAGTGGTTTGCTTTGACTGGGATTTAAAACGCGGAGAAGCAATTCGACGTCCGGGGTTAAGCTTATCCCGAGTGATGTGCACCGCCGGATATTCATTATATCCATGAGGCTTTTGATAAAAGAGCTAGTCATGGCTGAGAGATTGTAATGCCATTTATGCAGCATTTGTGCGTAAGATTATCCTTCATGTCGCAAATATACAAGAAGTACGGTAAAGAATGCTGTGCAAGGTTGAACAAGAATGTTCATATGATATGACTGCGAGTCGGAGAAGCGCCGTGTGAGTGCAAGAGGTCGATGGTATATTGGTGCCTTCATGCCTTCGTGCCGTGATGCCTCATCCTGAAGGCGTCAATTCATGCCTGAAGCAAGAATAATCTTCTACCCGCTGACGTCACGATATACAATACCTCACCGTTATAGACTAGATCCACCCCTAGCAGATCGAGAACATCAATATGACTTCAGATATGAGCCTATCGTGGAGTAGTATGCCAATGAAGATGCATTTGAGAAGAGCCCTACCGGGACAAACCCACATTTAGGATGATGCGAGTGCGGTAATGACGATACCATTATATGCTAAAGCGAATCATCACTCCAGAAAGCCCGAAGCATCATACAAAATGTGGAGTACATTGTAATCGATTTTCGACTGGAAAGACTCCCGAGGACGATGAGATCTCTATAAAAAGGCAGCTCATCCGAGTTTACTGCTACCTCCTTTATAACAACCTCTCTACATTTCTATATCACTATCACCAATCTCCCACAATGGACAAACTTTCCGGTCTCGCCAACAAGCTCGGAGGCAACAAGGGCCAAGAATACATTGACAAGGGTAAGATCCAGTGCCTATAACCTCGCGCATTGCACTCCAAGTTAACAACACCAGGTATTCACGCCGCGGAGGATAAGATCGGCGGTGGCAAGGGGGGTGATCCTGCGAAGCAGGCCACCGATGCTGGCCGTGAGCAGTTGGACAAGGCTGGGTATGATTTTCGGACTTTTAAAATGGAACCATATCGCTAATTGCATCTACAGAAAGGGTCTCCCCGACAAGTTCTCACGCTAGACACATGGCCTGACAGAAAATACCCTTCCGCTCATGTACCTAAATATTCCACAATGAATAACTAATATCCCATTGGAAATGAAATATCGTAGAAAAGCACCGTCAATATCGCGGCAAGCTGGACAAAAACCCTCCTATTCCCGACCCTAGGCCCTGACGGGTGTACATGGTATGCACCCTACACAGCTGAAGTTGGGCGCTGATGCGCTCGGTCGCTTTGGAGTCGGTCCTGGTCGAATTCGCCACAAGGCGCTCATAGTACTGCTGGGCGGGTTCGTACTCCCTAGCGCTGAAGTGTAAATTGCCCAGCAGCTCTAATGTGGATTGAGTTTCGGGGTTGTCTTTGCCCTTGCGATGTTCAACCCAGTTCAGATATCGTATCAACCAGGGGAAGGCTTCCGCAGCACGACTGTTGTGGAGTAAACCTTGAGCATAGCCGTTTTGCAGAGCGTACATGACGCCAATGTTGCCCACGATGTCCATCGTTAGCGGATGATCGGGTCCTAAAGCTTCTTCTGCACTGGCCAAAGCCCGCCGCAGCGTCTCCGAGGCCTCCATACTCTGCTGCATAAAACTCTGTGCTCGGCCGTGAAGACAGAGAGCACGAATAGTAGACGGGTGTGCATGGCCCAATGCAGTCTGAAGCTCTTGGTAGACCTGTAACAACATCTCCACCGCTCGTTGGACATCGGGTTGAAAACGCATATCAATTAGGGTAGTTGCGTCCCCAGATTGGTTACTAACAATATATTCCAAAGCGTCCAACACAGAACCGAAGACACGAATGTGGGTTTCTCCAAGCAGACGCTTCAGGGTGTCTGTTAGCTTTTCTGCAGTCATCACGGCATTTTGCCGGCGCCCCAGCGCATTGTAGGTAATTCCTAGTCGACGCCGAGTGTCACAGGTATCCAAATGGTCTTCGCCGATAGTCATTTGCTGACGGGCTAACACGTTGGCGCAAACCGACTCGGCCTCTTGATACTTGCCCTGTTGACACAGGACCTCTGCGGTCAAACTTTCCGTTTTCATTGTCAGGGGATGCTTTGTCCCAAAGACGCGTTGGGCGTTTTCGGACACCCACTGACACCATTCATTTGCCTTTTCCAAGTAGTTGGTTTCCAGTTCCACTTCGGCTAGGTTGTATGCCACTGATAGTGTACTAAAATGATCCGGACCAAGGCTGCGCAAGTGCTCCTGGAAAATCTCATATTCGACAGTTCGAGCTTCGTCCCATCGAGCCCGATTCTTCAGTTCTGCGGAGCGAAGAGATCGTGGGTCGTTATCCAGAGCATTGAAAATCACTCCTGTCACCCTTTGCGCCGCATATGGGCGAACCTGCACCTGGTATGGCGTGCTACTATTAGAATGAATGCGTGGGGGCACGGGTGGTGGAGATGATGCAGTACTTGGAGGCATTTGTGGAATGAAGCCTTGCTCCGACAACAGCGCCTGATCGACCAATTGTTTGATATTTCCTTTTATCAAACGGTACATAGGACCCCGAGCGCCCACCTTGCACATCTGTGAGTGATCTGCGTCGAGTTTGAGTTGAGTTTCCCGTAAACCAGACAATCCAAGAACCGCAGACTCTTCATCAACCACAAGCTATTTAATGTCAGCATAAGCCCTGGCTTACAGAGGGTCTGCTTACATGGCTGATAGATGCTGGTCCAACTCCCCCTATCTGCACCTCCTTCCCTTCGATAAAGCTAACAACACGATAATCCTCTAGTTGGTGTCGAAACCGATCGGTCATTTGCCGAGTAAAAAGTGAATTGTGTTCCAGGCAGTCTAGAAGGTCATTGCTGGCATGCCCTTTAGAGACAAAGCGGGCAACGCGGGCTGCAATTTTCCCCAGTTCCACAGCCTTCGCGCCACGATGAGGTGTCCCGAAGAAGACAAGACCAGTAGTTGCCGAACGAATAGCAGTATATTTCGGATCTTCTTTAGCATTGAGAAGTGCCTGTACCAGTAAATAAAGCCCTAGAAAAAAAGGGGTATGGGAAATCTGACCTGCTTGATCACTAATCCCCCCAAGCTATGTCCGATAAATATCACTTTCGGTGGAACACAGCCCTGTGAAATGTTAATTCATCACTATATCAACGTTTTCTGGGTATTATTTACCATCTGGGGGCCGCGTTCCATATCCAATAAATTCAACAGGGTATTCGCGTGGTCCTTGATGCTTGCTGTTGACATGGTCTGTGGATGGGTGATATTTGAATTGTATCCATAAACAAAGACGCGTGAATACGGAATATCCTCGGCCAGGAAATCTCTCGGCCAAAACTTGCCATTGCTATGTGTCCAAGTCTGGAAAGGATGATCATTTCGACCGCTTGGGTTCAAGCCATGAACGAAGACAAGACTAAACAGCTTCTTAGAAAGGATTTAGGCTTAGGGCTTAGTGTTCATACTCGACCTTGTGCGATTCGAGAGGAGAGAATACCTCCTGCAAGAAGGGAAACTCATATTCCTGGACATTGCTTAGAGTCGTGCCTTGCCATAGGTAGAACCCCAAGGCTTACCATTCTGATTTGAGTGCAACCGTGAAGGAGGTGAAGAGTCGATAAGATGGCCTTCAGTTTTACAAAATATTGCAAGTTAAAAAGGAGAGAGTGGGATGAATGCGAACATGAAGCTGACGGGCTGAACATGTGACTACTCGTCTGATAGGCAGTGCTTGGCGTGAATAAACACATAGTAAGCATGATAATTACCCCGGAACCAATCACATACGAAATATCGAGTTCGGCAAAAATTGCCTAAACTGTACAGTATTTCGTGGCTTGACGGTGATAGAAGACGCTGTCAGCGGGGTTATCCGGCGCGATGCATCACACCTGGGCACACGCATGGTATTGGTGGAGTGTTTCTCTCCCAAGAGCTATTTTCTTTCTTACGCCCGATGCCAATCTCCACCTCGCTCAGCCCCCTCTTCCTTCAATGCCAGATTTTGTAAACATGGAGCATAAAACAGGGTTCCGCGCCATGCTCCGTGTGCAGTTCGTAATGCAACCAACATCCACAATAGCAAAACAAAGCCACTCAAGGTCTTTGGATGTAAGGTTAGTAGTCATTCACTTGGAGAACGGAAAATGGACATACAGTGCCGAGGACTTTGAAGAAGATGATGTCCATTTCAACCCCCAATTCAATAGTGTTTGCGGCATACACCCCTAGCGGGAACGTAAATCCCCACCAGCCCATGTTGAAAGGAAACGGAGAGCTGTATAGAACTGTAGCTAGGGCAAATACGAGCCAAATCAGGCCGAAACTCCACATGACGAGGGATACGAAGACACCCAAGACATATGCCATCTGGCCCGCGATAGGGTCCAGGAATTGGGAATCCTGCAACAATACCCGTGCTACCTTCCCAATATAAAGGATGCTGGCAGCGGATTAGACAGAGTCTCAGGTCCCCAGGGGAAATCGGTAAAACACACCCAAAACCACCAAAGCCAAGAGGCCCCAGGGGTAGAAAGCAGCTCACAATCAGTTCCCTCGGTGGAAGCTTATGCACTGCTAGTCGCTGATAATAGATCACCAATACCGCAATAGCCAACGGAGTACCCATTCCCCAGAGAATAAACGAGACGAGGAGTGTTCCCAGCGCATGTTGTTTGTCTGGTAAGATAATAGCAACCTCTGCACCAGTACCTGCTGCCACGATGGTTGCTGCGATTGGCAATAATTGAAGCGCAGTGATCCGATCTAGGGAAGTAATATAGCGCTGAGACATTGTGATCCGATGTTAGTATCCTAGACATTCGCCATTCGCTTGTGTAAGATTGTAGACCAACAAAATAAACGACAGGGACAGAGTCACAGAAGCCGCAGCTACCACGTCTACGATCCACAAAGCCCACGCAACTGCTTTTGCCCATTCGCCCCACATTGGCACACGAAGATACCCCCTGAGCAGACGATGAGGTTCGTGCGGCGCTTGATCTTGTTTCCGAGGACAACTGCAACGCCGACGGTAATGATTTGTAGGACGTAGATAATGGTGTTTATGGTGAAGGGGTCGGCGACGCCGATCGACTGCGCAAATACAACGCCAATAAAACTAAGGGACACAACACACAGAAAAGTCCTGTTCATAGGTACTCATACTGCCTGTGTCTGTAGCAGACGACTAGAACGGCGTCTGTGCTGCATAATGAGCAGAAATTCGTGGCCTTCGGCGAGATCCCCTAGGGGCCAGGGCAAGTCGTCCTTGATCGCTTCCAGAGCCGCGTTGGGTTCATCATGGTCGACAAAGAACCCCGTATCTACTCCAGAAACCATCTCACTCTCATCCTTGAACAAAGTGCCATGCGGCTTAGCATCGCGGATGTAGGAAATAGGGGAGCTTTTGAGAATTGCATCTGCCTGCGTGACAATATAGTCGAGCGGAACCCTCTCGATAGCACCACAAAAAACCTTCGCCGCGGCGAGACAAGCGGCAGGATGGGAACTCATGATCCCGTAGATATTATCAGTGTCGCACCTCAACGCATTCAGGAGGGCTGTTGCAAGTCCAATGTTGCGGAAGCTTTTGTCCACAACAAGTTGAGTGATCCAGCACACCGTTAAGCCCTTATGACGCCATCTGCAAGCAAAAGCATGTCCTGCAAGGGTCCCATCGACAACTACTCTGGCGTAAGCAGTCGTTGCGGTAGAAGGCAGGTACTGTTCTCGCATACGGTCGGGGGACAAACCCACGCGCTGACCTGCCGAGAATAAGCACTCAGTAAACAAGGTAGTGTTGCCGTCAGAGCTTACCTGCTCGCTTGGTTTGTTTACCCCATACTCCGTAGTTATCACGAAATAGAGCAGCGGCTTCCTTCAGCTGATCGTCGGTAACTGCGAACCCAGGAAAGACTTTGATGTTTTGATCAGCCATTCTGACGAGGTGCGGCCAAGGATTGAAAGGAGTAGTCATGGCGTCTTATGAGGGGGTAACGAGTTGGCTAGGCAGGCGTGTATGGGAAGGCGCGTAAGAGAGCTGGTTCCTGTACTATGGAAGGAGCTTTGGTGTCGCGGGATGGTGACTTAGTCACCACCGTTACCGCCTTCATGTGTTACCTCTGCTAGTTTTCGCAATTCCCATAGCATTCACTTGACGTGGATAGACCACCTAAACCAAGCAAAGGCAATTTGCCAGAAATGAATCAAAAAAAGAATCGACCTTCGTATTGCAAGCTAATAGAGAGCCGGGGGAGAAAGAGCTAGGAGAAATAGGAGAAGTTATTTCACCTAGACAGACAGTACCCGGCCTAAAGAAGGCACCAAGTAGATGTCAAGCCACCTCATCTTAAACCACTGGCCATCCGCTTGAGAAATCAATCGTATTCCACCCAAACAGTTTCTGCCCATCGGCATAGCCCACAGTGGTGTCAACGTAGTGGTAGTAAAGCACTGGGCCGAGGGTAGGATCCGTAAATACGCCCCTAGAGAGACGTTAGGCAAATATTCAATGCTTCGGGGGGATTCGAGAACTCACTGTCCACCAGGACCGTAAACTGTGCCATGACTTTCTAGAACGACTGTGCCACCCCCGTTTGTACAAGCAGTCCCCGTAGCATCAACCTTTGATAAAGAGTTAGGGCGAAGTGTCCAAAGCAGGAAAGAACAGTGGCTAACATACAAATCCGCCAGTAGGCGAGGTCGATCGGCAGACCTTGATTTTGTACTCTGCGCCGCTGGCAGGGCGAGATTTGTCGTAGTTGCAACAGATGCCGGCAGAGTAAAAGAGGTAGTAATAGCTTCCATGCTTATACATGTAGGCCCCTTCCACGGCATGTGTTCCAGACGGGTCGTATGCCAGATTGTAGGACGAAGATGCAACTTTAGTGGCATCCGAGTTCATTGGAGCCTGGAAGATATCTTGCCAAAAGGAGCCGAAATTCATGTAGTAAGTACCACCATCATTGAACAAATTGCCATCAATGGCATTGTACGCCTTTCCAGCTGACGAGGCAATACCAGTTGCTCCATGGTCAGTCCAGGAGTCCAACTCCATGGTTGCAGATGTGGCTAGTCCAAGGGCCGAATCCTGTACACCAAACGTCGATACAGAGTAATAAACGTGGTAAACACCATCCACAACCTGCGCATCGGGTGCCTAACATGGAGGTCAGTATGTTAATTACGACTAAACCTTGCACTAAGATCATGCTTACCCACAGGTCTGTATTTCCGGCGAGATCAATAGAAGATCCACTAGGCAACATGGACCCGATGGCAGTCCACGGGCCGTTGATAGATGAGGCGCTCGCATAAGAAATCGTATTGCCAGTAGAAAATCGGAAATAACGCTTGTCGGATGATCTCTGTATCAATGACGGGTCATGTACGTTGCAGACCCCCGAACAACTGCCAGGGTTGGCATATCCGTGCACAAGGGCTGCGAACAGCAACGGTTTGACGATATTAGCAAAATGCATCGGGGAAATGTTGAACGAATTGATTGATCTTGGTCAGTAGGCTTCTGGGGTTATTCGGTGAATCTTTATAGGGTAGACTGTTGTATACATTATTTGGTGAGGAGATGCAGGAATTATTGGTGGAAACCCGGACTTTTACCCCATCAGGCATCTTCTGTGCGGATACCCAATGGTCTGATACAACACATAGATCTAAAAGGCTGAAACGGAGAAAGTCCTGCGGGAAATTAAGTTAGAAGAATTAGAGCACCGACTGGTGGGAATTGCCAGCTATAGGCGCCACTAAGCTCTAATATCACGTCGAAACAAGAGGTTTTATTTTCGTCCGGAGAAAAGTGGAAATACCGAATTTCGAGGGGACAATTTTAACCGAGCAGTCTTCGGGGTGATGGTTTATTATACATAACAAAGCGTTCACAGCAAACCAGCCATTACTCGCGTCAGGGCTTCATCTTCGGCATGAAATGCGTCTAGCGCATTGGGTGACCGCGTATCACCTTGAGGGGCTAACCCCACATCTACTCCGGCGGCACGGTCCAAACCCGATTGGGGGTCAAAGTAGAATCCGCCTGCAATCTCAAAGAAGCTGCTCAAGTCTTCACACACGTTGGGTTCGGGTCCAGCAACTGTACCAGGTGACATTGGCCAGGCAGTGTTGGATAGGGGATGAGACTGATGGAGAGGAGTACAACGTGCAGCAGACTCTATTGATACCGTCGTTGTATCCCAAATTCCGCGGGATGAAAGCGAATCAAGCGTCTCTTTCTCGGCATGAAATGATTGTCCAGGTTCGCTATCCTTGAGATTCAACCGAATCCGTTTTAAACCGTGAAGGATCTTTTGCAATCTCCGAGAAGTGCGCGCACGCGTGGCCGAGCGGCGGACCATGTCCACGGCCGTATAAAATTCGGGCCGGCAAACATGGCTGAAACGTGCTGGGGCATGTAAAACGGCCAAGAAGAGGGCAGCAAGGGCAGATAAGAGGAAATAGTTGAATGGCTCTGGTCGTTGAAAATATATATTTGAAACCCGGCTGAAACAGTCTAGCATATGCACGGTGCTTTTGGCTGTTTCCACGGCGGTCGAGGCACCGGTCACGTTGTCCGCTATGCGCTCGTCACTGAGCAGGTTTTGTCGATACACCAGAATTCGAAGCTGGTTTGCCTGTAGAGCAAGAAAAACCTGAAGCATTATAGCTCGATCAGTGTGCTCTGATCCAGCGGGGGAACGCAAAGATGGATCAAAACGTAATTCAGGCGGAATAGAATGGATCCATTCCTGAACCTGAGCGTCTAGATAAGCGCAACCATCCGAGGTGGCCGCTTGTGACCGGTTGGGCCATCCGACAACCAGGCCCCAGATCTTTGTGCTTAGCCGTGCATGAGAGATCAGGCAAGTTAGGTACGGGGTAGAGTGTCCCGGCTCGGGCAAGTTGGTATCAATATCGGAATCTTGAATGGAAAAGGGCAAACCTGTGCCAAAGGCACACTTGCGATCTAGCACATAAATGCACCAGAACAATCGACTTGCCCATGTCCATTCCAATTCGCCCGGGAAAACACCTCCTGTCTTTTGCCATGTCTCTTGACGATGGAGACCTAGCTCCGTACTCCCTCGAACCGCCATGCCAATTAAACGCCCGGCGATGACTTCATCATCACGGTAAGAGTGAAAAATCGACTATCGTGGTTAGTTTCTTTTCCCGCACTGGGTTGGGAGTACGCACCAACAGAGTCAGAATGAGAATTTCTTTCATGTCGACCTCGGCGATTTTCATTCGGCTGGCGAATCGATCCTCCACACTGTCAGCCAGTTGGGCGGCGCGTTCACTGCGACCATGCGATTCGACTAGTAGAGCGATCGCCAATAGGATCTTCAGCACCTGGACGTCGCGCGCAGAGAACCAATCCTGATCCGAGGCTGTCTGTGTCAATGCAGATGAAGAATCATGAGACCGATAGAACTCAAGGACATATGCTCGCACTCCGTCTAAGTCGACACAGGGGTACATCACCCCAACTGTGTCCTCATAAACTTGGACTAATCGCAGGGTTTCATCTACACCCAGGCTTCTCAAAGGATGCCTGAGTGGAGCATTTTCACCTCTTTCCGACGGCGCAGGACTAGGAGCAGTTGATAGGTCAAGGTCTTCAGCGCAGTGGTCAATTGCGGGACAGTCGCCAGCTTGGTGGGATAAGGACCTTCGGGGTTGAGTGAGGCCAAACTCCGCACTCGTCGGCCCGACGTACGTTGGGGACCTGGGGGCGTCCAGGATACGGTGTAGGCTCCCTTTGGTGGGTGGGGCCGAAGGACGGGGGGATTCGAGCTCATTAATACGGGCGGAAAGAGCCTGCATTTCCCGCCGCAGAGTTTCCAATTGCCTATCCACTGCTTGGAATCGAGTATTTGCTCTGAAAAAAGTCAGTGAATACATACACAATGACAACGCTAAAAGACCTCGAAAACCCACCTTTCATCCTTAGGGGCAGTCTCTTGGATCGATACAGAAGGGCGATTGGTGGCATATACACAAGGGATTTGATCACGAGAACATCTCACACAGACCGAACCGCCACTGCATTTTAGTTTACGTCGTTTGCATTCATTGCTGTGGTGGTCAGTACCAAGCTGTAAGAGGGCTAAGCACTAGAGACGCACCAAGCAACTTGGGTGTATTTAGCCCTTTTTCTCGGCTGAAACGAATCATCCTCTCGTGAAGACCTCGGAGATTCGGAAATCATTGTACACAAGTAATATTGATGGAAGGTGTCATAGCAACGGGGAGAGGTTGAAAGGAAGAAACCTCGGAACGCGGAAAGATAATCCGAGATGTGCCCTGTTCCGCCGTGGGGTATATGGGGTAAGACGGGCTACGGGCTACGGGCTACGGGCATTGATTGAAATGTTTATAGGAAGGAAATTTCCGTCAGTAATGACTGATCTAATAGAATGCGCTGTTCTTTCTTTCTTTCTTTTTAAGTGGAATCTTGTACAGCAAATCAAAAACATATATATACATTTGTGACCTTTTGAAGTATTCTTGGATATTTTATACACGTCCACTCTTACTGTTGTAGCTAATTTAAAATGTGAAAAATGCCCTATGCATAATATTTGCTGATGTGAAATTCCTATGATACAATGCTTATTCTTGGTTGATCCTCGTTACCATCAGATGTGTGACTTCCGACAGCATTCCGAGTCAGCTAGTCGTGACGACACATTCTTGTTCGAAGGCACATCGAGCGACGGGTTGGCTCCAAAAAAGTCCGCAGGCCGGATCATGAGCTGGAAAATTTCGACGGGCCTAATATAGTCAGTATACCAGAAGGAGAGAAAAGGGAAAATGCGACATACATCACGGGCCAATCTTCTACACGAGGATTGTGGGTAATGCCGAAGGAGTTCCACACCACCACATCGGTGTCAACCACAGAGTCACCTCGGAGAACAGCATCTGAGACACCTTCAACTTCATTTTGGCTCTGCAAAGTATAACGACCTCCGGCATAGAGCTCCCCGTCGCGATACTTCGTGACCCAAACGTGGTGTTGAGCAAATTGAGCTCGGCGCGCTTGTACCGATGCAGGGTCGGCCAGTAGAGTCTGAGTGGCCAGTGGAATGAATTTATATCCCACGGGGTTTCCACTGATGGGATTCTTTATATGAGGATTGATCATCTTGATGGTCCGATTGAGGTGCGGAGCGGCATCGATCCAAGATGCACGCTCGACGGTCTGCTTGGTGACTTCATAGAAGTTCCCGTTCGGGTTGGTTACCGCATTCATTGGGACTGGGTGGGATTCCTCCACGACCACGGAGTTATTAGGGCCATCGATAGCTGGATCAATTCGTATATTGAAAATGTGCTGATGGTTCTGAGCGAGAACACCGCCGCTCACCACATTTCCGTACTCACTCACCTTCCCAGCATCGATGTTGACCACGTTCAAGATACCTGTTGCGCGGGCTTCAACCGTAATCCCACCGGACTGATCGAATTTATATGCGAAGATGTATTCATAGTTGGCCAGTGTGATGATAAACTGGACAACAAGCTCCCGGTTCCGTGTGACGACAGCGCGCCCGGTGCGCCAGTTGGAGTGTTTCCAGGCAATTCCATTGTCCTGCTCGTGGAGACAAATGGCATTTGGAAGGGTCTGGGCCGTACCATCTGGCTGGGTGATAATGGCATCAAAGTATTTAATGACCCCGAGACAGTCACAGCCGAGCGAGAGGTTGTTAGCCATATTTCCGCCGCCACCGTCGCCAAAATCAAAGGCCTGTTTCCGGTGGTAAGGGGGGCGAGGATCAGCGTAAGGGACAGTCTGAAAGGAATTAGTTTGTGGGTATATATTTAGGGTTTAGAATTTACCATTTCGCTGACTGCTAGTCGGTGCATCACACTGCGGCCATCATACGAGACATCGTGGATGGTTGCGCCCTCTCGCGGGTTGAAAGCAACACGGAACCGCCACTTCTGCCATTCTACTAGAGACTCGTTGGTGACTCGGAAGGAAGGACCCTCAGGTTGAACCACATTCAGTGGTTTGAGATCCTGACGGGTACCCTCGGGTAACAGTTCTGGTACGTATTCAGAGGGCTTGCAATGGCCAATGATATCCCGCTTAAAGGTCTTTTCAAGTAGGCCATCACCTTTCCCGCCCGTGGCGGGTCGGTCTACCCGGATGATCTCTTGGGTATGGGCGTCCATAACGGGGATGATGGGCAAGGGGAAAGAATAGAAGTTGGAGTCTTCATTCCCAGAACGTTTGTCCTGAGCGAAACAAAGCCCCTGGAAAAAACGACGATTTTCATCGGTGTGGTCCAAGCCACCGTACGGCCATGGCTCAATCACGACCTCAAAGCCTTCCGGAAGGTCGAATTCGGATAATGCTTGTTGGAATAGTGGTGATTTCATACATTGATCAACGAGAACATCAAATTCGCTCCTAGTTAAATCGTTAGAAAAGTTCTTTCGAATATTCAAGCTCTAAGTCATACAAAGTCAAACTGGCATGATGTTCCTTCCCCACAACCGTGTGCTTCACTCGCGATTGTGAAACCACATCGATCACCGATTCGTGAAACTGAGGAATTCGGTCCACTCCGATCACATCATATTGGCACAGAGCGAGACGTGGGGGTCGTGGGGTGGTCGGGCTCAAGCGACCGGCATGTTCGAGCGCTAGAAATTCTTGGAGCTGAACTTTGGGTGGTTCCTGCAGGAAGATCTCCCGAAAGTCAATCACGACGTTTGGATGAGCAGCTTTGACCACATCACGGGCCAAATTGGTCTCTTCGATGGAGAGGATACTCAGTGGGTGAGAGTGAGTCATGACAGCAATGAACAAAGTTATACCTTTGGTTATTATTTCCCAGGCCTCGGCGAATTTATATCAGGGACATGCTCGGAACCTCGGAAATCTCGGAATGAGCTTCCCCGCAACAGTGAGTGGGGATACGGAAATGATTCCGTGACGATAGATGATAGACAAGGATTACGAGTAGATATCTGAGAAAATGAGGGGGAAAGTCTATATGCTTGAGAAGATAAGCAATACCTTGGTTTCCCCATAGATATGTGGTTGATAGGTGCGGATCATGGCCGTGTACAAGCATTGACTTTATCCTGTCAATGTACATATAGACCTCGGAAGGACGCCCTGTTTTATCTGAACTTATACCACAGCCCGAGGAGTGTGCAGTATGGATTCCATGAACCATGAAACTAAAATGGCTACAGAGAAACCGATCAGCGATGAAGACCAACTTGTGGCACTTGGCCATGTCCAAGAGCTCCGTCGCGACTTCTCCCTCTGGTCAATCATCTGTCTCCAGATCTCTTTGATGGCCACCTGGGAGGCTTTATCCTCGGTTGTCGGTACGGCTCTTACCAATGGCGGAGCGCCATGCTTGTTTTATAACTAGTGAGTTCTCCTCAACGATTCTCTGATATCGGAAGGCTGATTATGTCGCCGATACAGTATCATCACCTTGATTGGTACAATGTTCGTTGTCCTTTCGTTGAGCGAAATTGCCTCTATCTACCCTACTGCTGGCGGTACGATCTACACTCCCATGTACCTACCCTAACCTCATTTCTAACAAAAAGCTAAAGGACAATACCACTGGGTCCATTGTCTCACACCCGCATCATACCAGGCCACCGCATCTTGGTTTACCGGTTGGATTTCCATTGGTGGACAGTTGGTATTTTCCGCCTCTGCAGCCTTCGCGGCAGGTTTGCAGCTGCAGGCCCTCATCACCTTGAACAATCCCAACTCGTATACCCCGACTAGATGGCAGGGTATGCTTTTCTATTGCTTCATCTTAGCCTACTCAACTGCCGTCAATATCTGGGGTTCCAAGGTGTTGCCTCATGCCAATACAACAGCTGGTAAGAGATCTCCCAACCCCTAAAAAAGTCAAATCACACCCTAAAAGGCGAACAGGTGTATTGCACGTCGTTGGCTTTCTCGTGATAGTCACCGTTTTAGGAGCAATGTCCGAGAAGCACTCTGCAAGTTACGTCTTCGCCAAATTCTCCAACACTAGTGGATGGGACAACGATGGGGTTTCCTGGTTAGTAGGACTGCTGACCACAATATATCCTTTCCTTGGGTATGATTTTCCTATAAGCTTACAGTAGGTCGGAGGCTAACTATTGATCTTAGATATGATGCAGCATGTCATTTAAGTGAAGAAATGCCAAAGCCGTCCCGTAATGTACCATTGGCCATGATAGGCAGCGTCATGATCAACGGAGTGATTGGCCTGGTATATGCGATTGTTCTACTGTTCTCTTCGGGGAATCTAAAATCCCTACTTGAGTCCAAGACAGGGTTTCCTTTCATGCAGTTATTTTTGAACGTCACTGGCTCCCCGGCGGGTGCTTCTGTGTTAGCCCTATGCATCACCTTGATCGCGATGGCTGCCAATGCTGCATGTGTGACATCTACTAGCCGTACATCCTGGGCATTTGCACGGGACGGTGGCTTACCAGCGTCGCAATTCTTCGCAGAAGTGAGTCCCACATTGAAAGTTCCAGTGCACATGGTCCTTGTGGTTGGCTTTCTCCAAATGCTGCTTGGGTTTATCTACCTTGGCAGTTCAACGGCCTTTAACGCGGTTTTATCAATGGCAATTCTGGGAATGTATGCCTCGTATATTTCCCCGATTGTGTTCATGTTGATATATGGTCGACGGAAATCAGCACCGATTTTCCGTGGACTTGGCTCGGGATCATTCAACCTAGGCCCACGATGGGGACCCGTCGTGAATATCGCTGCCATCCTTTGGCTCCTCATAGGCATGGTTTTTAGCACTTTCCCAACAGTCAAGCCGGTGACACCAGAAAATATGAATTATTGTATCGTGGTCACAATGGGATGGATGCTGATCGGAGGGGTCTATTATTATCTCCTGGGAGGAAAGAAGCAATTTACAGGCCCAGTGGTAGAGCTGGCAGAGGGCCTGTGACTACCTACATTAAATTGAAGAACTGTCCCCTTATCCTCGCCAGAGCTGTTGTGGAGAGCTTGGGGATTTAAGGGAATGAAGTTGAATACACAAGAACGTGGCCTGGTTCGAGTTTCTGCGACCTTTGTTCGGCTAGAAGCACAACATGCTATCGGCATAATACTGTCTTTCTGTAGGCTTTTATACTTGGGATCTCAGCTCAGAATACTAAGTATGCCTCGCTATTTTGCCCCCGCTCCCCCATAAAGGTTTATTTTTGAGAAATCTTGAGGGCATCGTACGATGTACGATTTCAGTTAGCTCGGCCTCCAGGGGTAAGATTGAAGTGCGTGCGTTTGGTCCAGACAGCCGCCTAATTCCCACTGGTCACATACATTGCTGAAATTCCTTTCTTTAACTAACTATGCCTACTTACATGCAGTAATCATTCACTGTAAGACTTCAACAGTAAATTGTAAATCTCTTATCAGACTGGCAACAAATGTCGAAGACGCATAGACCAATGCTGACCGGCGTCGGACGCGATTTTCGGCTGGAATGTCTCCGATCTAAAAGATAATGGCATAGTATACTATTGGATCACACCAATTTCCCCGTCTGGGTTAGTGAAGTTCTAACCGTTTTTGGACCCCGTCAACCTCAACCTTTCCTTATGTGCATTTGTGTTCCAAACCGATGTTGATTCCGGAATTCTCCCCACATATGGTGAGATTTCATACAAGTGTTGTTCAATGTACAGTAGCTAGGCGCCGTCTGCCGATCCCATCTATCCATCCGAGCTATCCCCGACATCATAGAATTACCGAAATGCGGCCCGAGTAGTAAGTTTCGCAGGATTCGAAAAGCTTGAACCTCATTGACTTCCCATGGCTATAGGGCTAAAATATATTTATTGTGGATTGGGTTACGCTACATCCAATGGAAGCAAACGTTGGATGAAAGATGTGATTCTCCAAATAGTGACGTTATTTCGGTGGTGCATTATGGGGTCCAAGATCAGTCCCAAGTGTTTACGATGAAGATTAAGAAACGTCAACTTAAATAACTTTGCGATGCCCAAAATTTTGGAAAGTAGAAACAGGAATTAAACAGAAATACAGAAATATTCATCGGCTTACCCTCTCTAACATAATATATATCTCTTTATACTAATACTTAATAATTCCTCCTAGGTACGAATTCATGGTCAAATTGGACCTTTTGGGGGTTATTTTGTATGAAATCTAGCATTGTGATACTGAAATCAGTATAATATCTACTCAATTCCTACTTCTTACTATGATAATATAATAATACTAAAGATATAGGTTGGTACATGCGTAAAATATAGCCATTAATCATCTACTTTATGTATGCCAAGACTGTATTTGTGCATAGAAATGGACTTTTGATAAGCTTTGATAGGCACCCATCAATGGGCTGTGGGTTGGGCCGGGGGTCTGGGCCCATTGATGGGCTTTGCAGAGTTCTACTCGAAATGGTCCGACTATTTCGAGCGAGAGGCTACTCTATACCCTTGTCAGTCGGTCCAAAGTTGGACTGTTTCGAGCGAGAGGCTACTCTATACCCTTGTTAGTCGGTCGAACCTTGACCCCGACGGCGTAACAACCCTTCCCACTTTGGTACTTGTACTTAAACTCACATTTTGTCTATCTAAGCTTCCAAAAAGGAAAAACAAGAAATTTAACAATGGCAGCAATGGCTATGAGAGTGTTTGCGGCATTCGGTCCTCCGAAAGTCGAAAAGAAGAACGAAAAGAAGAACGATGCGATCCGGTTTGGCATCCTGGGGGCGGCCCAGATTGCGTGAGCATTCAAATCCTTTGACCTTGGAATAATTATGCTGACCTTGATTGACCTTGATGTTAGACCTCTTGCCTTGATCACACCTGCCCTCTCACATCCCGAGGTTATTGTGCAAGCAGTCGCTGCTAGAGATCATGCTCGTGCCTCAGCATTCGCCAAAAAGCACAACATCCCCGATGTTCGCACATCCTATGACGGTGCGTCGGACTCAAATCCCTAAACTAGAGAACTGCGACTCACTGTAAATAGAAATTCTCGAAGACCCTATGATCGATGCAGTCTTGATTCCATTGCCCAATAGTTTGCATTTTGAGTGGGCTGTGCGCGCTATTCGTGCTGGTAAGCACGTCCTACTAGAGAAGCCATCGACCTCCAACGCTATCGAAGCCAAGATTCTCTTCAACCTACCTGAACTGTCACAGCCAAATGCTCCCGTACTACTCGAGGCCTTCCACAACCGGTTCCATCCTGCAGTACATAAGTTCCGGTCTTTTATTACCCCCGCTGATATTGTTCACGTCTATACGGACTCTATGTTTCCGGGGTTGATGCTCGACAAGGACAACATCGCGTTCAATTACGAACTTGCCGGCGGGAGTATGATGATGCTAGGCACATACAACTTCGGCCTTCTCCGTATGATTTTCGACGACGAACCCGTCGAGTGTCTAACCTGCGAACCTGGTATTTTCGGTGACAGTATCCACGATCGGTGTGATACTGACTTCAAGGCCAAATTCCGCTTTCCGAACGGTGGCATTGCCGAAGCTTCCACCACCATGCGTGGGCCTATCCTATGGAAACCCTCCGAGGCCCGCGTCACGCACAAGGAAGTTGCCGTCGATGACGATGACAAGTCCCTCCCAGAGACACAGGAGAAGCTGCGCACCCGGGTGGTGACGCTGCACGGTTTTATCCACGCTTTTCTCTGGCACCGTATTGACGTTAAGGATACCTTCCTTGTTCGTAACAAGGGTGATTGCATACCGGTCAAGACTTGGACCGAGTCCAAGTCGTATAAGGCTTATAGTTACAAGGAGGCTGGAGGAGAGTTTGCAAACCTCCCCGGTGAGGACTGGTGGATGTCATATCGGTACCAACTTGAAGAGTTTGTCAACCGTGTTAAGGGGCGTTCCACGCAATACTGGGTTGAGGGTAAGGATTCATGGGATCAGATGAAAATGATTGACATGGCGTATGAGAAGAGCGGGCTGGGATTGCGGCCAACAAGTTCGTTCCGGTGATGAAGCTGTTTTGTGTTACGTGCCAGGTCGATCAATGAAGAAAGAGTGCATTCCAACGAGAATAGCAAAGCTAGTAAGGAGATAGAAAGAAGGAAAGAGAGAGCTGGGGTGCCTGGGGTTTAAATAGAGAGCTCCATACACAGCAAACAATGCCTCTTTCCTAATTAGGCTTAGTAGCAGTTACCGGATTAGGAATGGTAGCAATCTATAGAACAAAGGAAAGAATGCAAACAAAGCAAGCAGAGCAAATAATGCAGTAATGTATGTGACGAAGCATGTAGCAAAGGAAATAAAGTAAACGAATGTAATATGCAAATAATGCATAAGATATCTAGCGACATACATCGTGACATTTTGAAAGGCAGATGTGGTTTTCTTTTGGACTGTTTGGCCTGCAGAGTAGTAACTCTATCTATCACTTTTACTTGTCGGTCATTGGACTCTACGGTGTTGCCACTAGTATGTTCCTTCTTTTTTACTATATTCGGGGGAAATGAAGAGAAAAGGGGCGAGGGAGTGGTACGGGCTCTATGTGAAAGGTCCTAGCGAGGGATTGGCTGGAGACTGGTAGTGGCTATACTACTAAGAGTCGGGCTAAACTTTAGCTAGAGGCCTTGACAGAATGATAATGTAAAGAACAAAGCGTGCATCTTTCTACTCCTATTTGAGGTAGATATATTTGAGGTAGATATATTTGAGGTATATATAAAAAAAAGCCATTAAAGACCAACACAATAATCAGATTAAAAAGCAAGAAAAGGTCAAACATCCACCTTTACTATTTCTTTGGTGAAACTTTGTATTCGCTCCACAGTACCTAGAGCTTATCGAATACTTCAATAGCAGCCTTGGCAGTAGATGTAGAGCTGGCAGGGTTCTGACCAGTGACAAGTCGACCATCAACGACATGGAAGTCGTCCCAGATTCCAGCAGATCGCTCATCTATAAATAATGTTAGGACAAGTCGATAATTTTGGGAGTTGATAGTGACTAACACTTAGCACCAAGGCGCTCAGCAAGCTCCTCCACCATCTCGGATCCGAATCCCCTCAGCTCAGCCATGATTCCCATGGTGTTCTCTGCTTCAGTGGTGAAGCCAGTAATTTTCTTTCCCTGGATCAGAGGCTTTCCAGTGGTCCGGTCAAGCAGGTTGGTAAAGATCGCAGGGCCATGGCAGACAGATGCAACAATACCACCGTTAACCCAGACTTGTTCGGCAATGTTCTGCAAAGCACTGGCAGTGGGGTAGTCGATCAGAGAAGCATGGCCAGCGGACGCGAAGAACAAGCCATACTTGGACCCGTCGAGCTCGGAGGCCCTGGGCATATTGTCGAGCTTCTTGCGGAACTCGCTATCGAGATTGTTCCAGATCTCAAGGTCTTCGCCGTTCAGGAAGTCGGGCTGCTGGGAGAGCCAGTCAGCAGTATAGCTGCCTGATTCGGAGGCGAGGTCGACTTCGAAGCCTGCCGCGGTGAGGGCCTTGTAAGGGTGTAGGGCTTCGACGATGAAAAGGCCGGTGGTCTCCTTGCCATCGAAGAGAGTGGCACTGGCAGAGGTAATGGAAATCAGGGCTTTACGGGCAGGCATTTTGGTTGAGTTGGTTGATCGAGTATTGAAACTGGAGAAAGTCACTCTGAAGGTGGGAGTAGATATAAAAGAAGATTATCTTTTCGCTTTCGAGGCTGATGGTTTGAATGCTTTAAATTCTTTGGGGGGTGCTGTTGTGGTGAGGAATATTTGCTAGAGAATTGTTCATCTATTTATACGAGGCTCTAGAAGAGCTGAAGAGCAAAAGGTCAGTAAGGTCTCCGCAGGTCCGCTTGCAACTATACACCTGCGGAAGTCTAGGGGCCACAACCTAGAGTAGACGGAGTTGAGCTGTGAATAAGCACTAGACGGTAAGCGCTAGCGTTCCAGTCTCATAGGTTAGCGAATAATGTGAATGCTTGAAATGTGAAGAGGTAAAAGACGGAGTTCCGGAGTCGCGGAGTGACTGAGTCGTCGGAGGAGTGGAGTCGTACTCGTGAGCCACGCTCCTCCTGCTCCGAAACTCCGGGTTCCCCTCCCATCTAACGCTGCGATTAATAACTTTTCGGAGACATTCTCATGTTTTCTTTTGGTGCAATTCGGCCCGACGCTAATTATTTATAAATTCCAGCATGTTCCCAAGTTACCGAAAAGACCTGTCTACCTGGCAACTGAACAATACACCTGGCTAGTTTCCTGTCATTCTAAGACTCCTATATCACCAACAATCCTTTAGACATCGAAGCAGAATGAGTCCACATGTCGTGTCCGAATACGTTCCTTCCAAAACACGGCTCTACAAGCCGTTGAAGGTCGGCAACGTCACACTACAGAACCGAATCGCCTTTCCTCCCTTGACCAGGCTCCGCAATGATGACGACCATACCCCCCTTGCTTTGATGGAGAAATATTATGCGGATCGTGGCTCTGTCCCCGGAACCCTTGTTATCTCTGAAGCAACAGGGATTTCCCATGTTGAGGAAGGCCAGGCCAACAACCCGGGCTTTGTAAGTGATGCCCAGGTTAAAGCCTGGAGCAAGATCATTGATGCAGTTCACGACAATGGCTCTTTCTATTTCCAGCAAATCTGGGGTATGGGAAGAGCATCTGATCCGGAGCATCTCGCTAGGCGTGGTTACCCATACAGGTCTAGCAGCGCGGTACCCATGAAGGGTGTTGATGTTACCCCGGATGCTCTGACCGAAGGTGAGATATTGGAGACCATTCAAAGCTTCGTGGAGACTGCTGAGCGTGTCATCGCTGCCGGTGCAGATGGAGTTGAGATTCACTCTGCTCACGGTTATCTGCTCGACCAGTTCCTCACATCTAGTGTGAATCAGCGCACGGATCAGTGGGGCGGATCCATCGAGAACCGATCCAGATTGACACTCGAGGTTGTAAAGGCCGTTGTCAAGGCGATCGGTGCAGAGAAGGTAGCCATCCGCTTTTCCCCTTACGCCGGATTCCAAGGCTCCGAGAAGACAGACTCCGTTGAGCTGTACACTCACCTCATCACCGAGCTCAAAAAGATGAACGTCAAGTTCGCCTACTTGTCTCTGGTCGAAGCAACTGGTGACCCCGGGGCTTTGATTCGAGACGAAAAGGCGATCAATGTTGGCAAGACACTGGACTTTATCCTTGATGTCTGGGACAACTACTCGCCTGTCATGGTGGCAGGTGGCTACAAGCCTGAATCTGCTGCTCGAGCAGTGGAGACGCATTATAAGAATTGGGATGTGATGGTTGCCTTTGGTCGCTATTTCATTTCCAATCCGGACCTAGTCTTCAGGATCCAACACGGCATTCCTCTTGTCCACTATAATCGCGCAACATTTTACCTCCGCGAGCAGTGGGAGGGCTACAATGATTATCCCTTCAGCCCGGAATTTTTGAAGGCCCACCCGAACTCCGTCCACCCTATGACTGAGTGAACATGACTTGACACCATGAAAGCATTTTGGCCAAGGCAACGACTTGCACAAAGAGCAAAGAGCCAGCGACACTTGGATACGAAATCATTTTAAAACAGCATACAATGGCATTTGAAAGAATACACAACTTGGCCTAACCCTTGGAACTCGCAGGGGTCAACCTTCCATTACATACATTCATCACAGGCCTAACATTGGGTCAATATCAAATTTCAAATTATGTCGATGCGTAGGTAGTTTACTCCATTGCATCCATTCGAGGTTTCTCGCGTTAGGTAGTCAAGTCCGAGGCATTCTATTAGGTCATCCAGGCTTTGCAGAGAGCACAGTACCTCGACCGACGTGACAATACTTTTTACCAAGCAGAAGAACCTTGTAGAAAGAAAGAAAAGAAGAAGAAGAAGAAGAAGACCTGAACAATCTACATACAAAAGGGTCAGCTGACATCTCACCAATCAGGGATAAAAAAGAAAATGCGGCCCCACAATCCCAACTCCCCTTTCGATCTTTCGAGGCAACTCTCACTCTCACTCTCTTCATGTCTGCACAATTCCAGGCCACCAAGGCCATTCATGTGTGACTCGACTGCCTAATGGCTACCACCTATTTGAGCAGCATTTGGATCTATCATGAATACCTCTTCACTGCGAAACAAGCCGGCCTCAGCCGGCACAGGTGCCGGAGTGAAACCCCTTCGAAAGCAAGTCTCTCGGGCTTGCGACTGGTGTCGCGCTAGAAGATCCAAGTGCGATAATCAGCGACCATGTAGAGCATGTATTCAAAGAGATGAACCATGTACCCAGACAGGCGTGGATGAAACGAAGACATTACCCCAAGCGTTAAGGTATGAAGATACGTGAATAGCTATTTGTGAATCTATGAGTAAACCCTAAACACTGATATAGAGAATCTGAGAGACTCAAGGTACGTGTCAGAGATCTAGAAAATGAGCTGGCCTGGTATAAAACCCAGTATCAAGCAAGCTCGACCGTGAGCTCATCTTGGAGTCCACCCGAGCAAGCCTCTTTAGGTGACTCTCCATATGTGTCTAGCCGCACAAATACTTCCCCGCCCGAGCCTCAATCAGAGAAAAGGTCAGGTGAAAGTGACCTTATGGCTCAGAAGCCATGGGAAGGGATCGAGATTGGCACCGCCCGCTCCCCGAATGTATCATGGTACGGGCCGTCATCGCTCTTTCACTTCATCGGGCGTATGAATAACTACATAGACTCGAGCCTTCACCAGGGACAGTCCGGGTCGACCAAAGAAATGGTTCTTCATGAAACTGCAAATACATTGCTTGGGTTTGACACCATCAACACTCCGGAAGACTCGAGGCACCCCGCTCTTTCAGACGACTCCTCATTACCCAGAGGGCAATTTCTGAGTCCAACACAGGAAGAATACTTTCTTGAGTTATTCTGGAAGTCCTATCACACATCTCTGTTCCCAGCAATCAATGAAACCAACTTTATGGATCACTATCGCTCTCTATGGAACGATTCCGGGGATTCAAGGACACCATGCGCGCTCGTGGACATTGTCATCGCTTTGTCCATGCAATACGGAGTATCCCGCTTGGCACCAGAGAAACAAAAATCCATCGCTGACGGCGACCCAAGCATTGCTGGTCGATGGTATTTCCGACGGGCCCAGGTGATGTTAAACTACTATCTGGAAAGCCCAACAATATCAACCGTGCAGTGCTTCCTACTCAGCGCTATCTACTTGTGCAATGGATCATTTCAAAACATGTCAGCCAATGCCTGCGGTAGTGCAACTCGAGCTGCCTATACTGTCGGGCTTCATCTGGATCCCCCCTCGTCAATGCCCGAACCAGAGCGTGAATTGCGCAGGCGCTTGTGGTGGGCTCTGTACCAGCTGGATGCCAAAATTGGAATGAAACTTGGACGTCCATTCACCCTTCATCGGTCTTCTATCGAGCCCAGACTTCCTGATGACAAACCTGATACTGCCATGCAGTCGGGGTCCCGCTTTACTCCCCTTGGGGGGAATAAGACTTGGCTCAGTTTCCATCTCTACAACGTCAAGCTTTTCACCATTGCCAAGGAGATTCATGTGGCTTTCTACTCCAGAGATTTAAACCTTCCGGAGGGTCAGTCTATCTGGCACAACCCGGAGATGCTCGGGTCTCATGCTGAGTTTCTGCAATCCCAGACGTCCAAAATGGATCAATGGCGAGAGGAAGTGCCTACTGCACTCAAGACGAAAAGGGAAGGGAACGGCGCAATCTTCTCGACAGACGGCTCTCAAATGGAGTTTGAGCAATTTGCGCCCGAATGGCTCCAACGCCAGCGCTTAAATTTGGAGCTTCTATACCACACGCTATGCCTAAACGTTTACCGTCCCTTTATCTCCTTCATTCCAGGTCGCCAGTCAGCTTTGACTCGCGAGCTGGCCACTAAATGCGCTCTCCACGCAGTTACACTTACCAGCATCACACATCAAGCGCTTTCATCAACAACAATTCTACATGGCTGGCATGAATCGTTCCAATGGCAATGGAACGCATCTATGACCATCGTCGGCTTCGTCCTCGCAAACCCGCACAACGAGTTAGTCTCCGATGCCCGCCAAGCCGTCGATCTCTCAATTGCCATATTCGACATGTTCGGCGAATGCTTCGGAGTCGCGACTAGCGCTGCCAGAATCCTGCGCACCCTAGCCCCCAAAATAGACTTCCTCTTACAATCCTATTCAGCTTCACAAGGTTCAGTCGCAAGTCCTGGCGGACTGGATGGGGCGCCTACTGAGAACTTGAAATCAAATGAGATCGGATCAGAGTGGCTTGATCGTCTCATGTCAGATACGTCTGCTTTTGATCCTTCCTATGTGATGCCGATGCAGGAGATGTTTCAAATGGCTTATTCGATCGAGCAGTGGAGTGGGTTGGATTCGTTGATGCCGAGTATGGAGATGGATCAGTGGATGATATAGGGTTGCCCAGGTGGGTTGTCTGGATTATATTGCTTGTAAAGACATGATTGTTTTTCCACAATATTGTTCCAAATTTCCTGCGGTGAGCCTTTGACCCTCATGGGTGAAGGTCTGTCGTCGTTCCACTTTAACCCGTGAAAAGGCCGTACTGTCGAGGAGATGGGAGAGGAAGGAGTAAACAAACGAAACAAATAGGCAAGAACTACCTAGATCATATAGATCATTTAGATCGAAACATATTAATTGATGTAGCATTGTATAGAAAAACTTAATATATCTAAAAAATGAGAAAGAGGAAGAGTTCTAAGAGTGAGTAAATTACTAGCCAGTCTCTGAGGTCGTCATGAATCTCTGGAGTATAGTGTAACCAGGTAGGTGAAGCCCTAGGCCAGTCAGAGTGAGATTCTCAGTCCGAAGGTCTTGGCGCGGTCTCCAATCAACTTCTCCTCATTTCACTCCTTCCTCTCTCCACTCCTTCTCTCCACATCTTCTCTTCAAGATGCCACGCGCCGTTCGAGGTCAGCTCCTCTTCTTATCTTGCTTCCTCGGATATCTTGCTAACACTTTGTATTCTCGGCAGGTCTGCTGATTGAATGCGATCCGTCGATCAAATCCATGATTCTGAAGTACGACGAAGAGCGACATGACTACATAGTGGAGGATTTGGATGACGAAAACCACCTCGTTATCAAGGAGAGCCAGCTGCAGAACCTCAAGGTTCGCCTGGATCAGGTACCCACTACACCCTAGCTATTGGAGGACTATCCAAGCGCCATTACTCACAGATTCGACAGGACCTTGACGAAAAGATCATGCAGCTGGATGAATCTGAATCTGAATAGGTTATAACCAGCTATTTCGCACTGGACACGATGTCTACACACGCGACGCAAAACCAACCGGTCCTCGTATCCAAGTCCACGACGCACTCGCAGCACACGGTCGTGAATGTGCTCATCTCCCACCACTTGTTACAAAGGATCGCATCATGATTTCACCGGTATCTAATGGTTAGATGCAGCCTGGTCACCTCAATCATCCGCCCTTCCTCCGACCGATGAGTACCTGGCCACTTTGCATGGAGGACACTCTCAAATGTGGGGACTGCTCTCAGATAGAGGGGGCGTTGGAGACTGTGCAACCCATCGAGGCGGGTCATACTTCACAATGCTGTATATCCCAGCTCCAGGCTGTGCTGGCTAGTAATACCCTTGCAATGAATGAGAGGCGTTGTGACGTGATCGAATGTTGGCGAAGCACATCATCCAAGGCACATCATCCAAAGCACCGGAGAAACCATTACTCCGGCAGGCATAACCATGGACAATGTATATAGTGTACCATGTCACTCTCCAATAAACTTGGAAGACACGTCTTATGACACTCGTATTCTGCTACACACACCCGTGGGCACATTCTCTGCAATCAGTCAATTACGCTCTATTGCATAAGACAACAGTCGTGACCATCGACTAGATGTCAACAACAGGTTACACGCTATCCTGTGTAAGGGTGGTTTCCGGTGAATTATGACTATATAAGTTCCTCGTGGACCCCTTGTCCAAATTCCCTCTCAGCGTCAATCAGCTTCAATATAATATCACTTCTTTCAAATTACCCAACTGCCAACTTACAACATGTCTCTTCTCCGTACCAACTTCCCCGGCTCTGGCGACTTCAGTTCTCTCTTCCGTCTGCTCGATGACTACGATGACCACCGCTCTTCCCGCAACCAGCGCGCGGTTCACTCATTCTCTCCTCGCTTTGACATCCGTGAGAGTGAAGATGCATACCATTTCGATGGTGAACTGCCTGGCATCGATCAGAAGGACATTGATATCGAGTTCTCCGACCCCCAAACTCTAGTTGTCAAGGGTCACACTGAACGCGAGTACCATTCCGAGCCACCGGCCGAGGCCAAGGAAGGCAAGGATACAGACGAAGCCAAGCCCACTCACCGGTTCTGGGCCAGCGAGCGCTCAGTCGGCGAGTTCCAGCGCGTCTTTTCCTTTCCGACTCCTGTCGATCAGCACAACGTGAAGGCCAGTTTGAAGCATGGCATCCTGTCCATCAAGGTACCCAAGACCACTGCCGCTACTTCCAAGAAGATCACCATTGAGTGAAGAATCATTTCCTTCACGTCGACACAGGAGCTACAATTCTTTTGCGAATGGTATTGGACAGAACTTGTAACTTTTCCTTACATCTGTCTTTTTATTTTTATTTTATGCCATAATGTTGTCCTAATCCTTTTGGATATATATCATCATATACGGAGTATGTATATCCATGATCCGGGGCCTCGGCACATGCAAATCCCAAGTTAATACGCAAAATACGATGTCGAGTATAATTTTCTTTTTGGAAAATGGAGCTAGACCTAGAATTCACTTAGAAATAAATAAGATCATGTAGTTTTGAAGACATCTAAGATATTCCAAGACATTCAAAGCTGACATTCGGTTGTTGCCTCACGTTTTGGTCCAGTGCCGAGGTCCCCCCGCTGTGTAACACCAGTCCTCCTATACTCCCAACCTTCTCCCTTCTTTTTCTCTCAAACTCCAGAAATATTCAATTTTTCCCTCTAAATATGGCTGACAACTACTCTTTCGAATATTTTACCATCCAACTTCCCACCGATCATCAATATGTGGCCCATGTGGAAATCAATCGTCCAGAAAGGTTGAACGCCTTCATCGAAGTGTGAGCGCTAACCCAAAATTTGACCTTATATATTCTCTAATAAATCAAATCCAGTATGTGGGAAAACATGGCCCAGATCTTCAACAAGCTGTCCTCAGATCCTCGCGTTCGCGCAATCGTCCTCAGCGGCGCTGGAGACAAGGCATTCACCACCGGACTGGATGTTAAAGCGGCGTCGGAGGGCCTTCTATCGTCAGACGCCAAGGCCGACCCAGCTCGAAAGGCAGCCGTCCTTCGTCGCCATATCACCGCCTTTCAGGACTGTATCACCGCGGTAGAGCGTTGCGAAAAGCCCGTTATAGTTGCTCTTCATGGATTCTCATTGGGACTCGGCATTGACCTGTCAACGGCGACGGATGTGCGTCTCTGTTCCCGTGATACCCGGTTTGGCGTCAAGGAAGTCGATATCGGGCTCGCAGCAGACATTGGCACCCTCAGCCGACTCCCCAAGGTGGTCGGAAATTACGGGTGGGTCAAGGAGGTCGCTCTGACGGCGCGCGAGTTCGGTGCTGAGGAGGCACTACGTGTGGGATTCGTTAATGCGGTATATGATAACCGTGAAGCTACTATTGCGGCTGCGTTTAAGCTCGCCTCCCTGATAGCCAGCAAGAGCCCCGTGGCCGTGCAAGGCACCAAGGAGATCTTGAACTTCTCGCGTGACCACTCTGTGCAAGATGGACTGCGCTATACGAGTGTATGGAATAGTGCTGCTTTGCAGACTCAAGATGTTTCGGCAGCTCTCCTGTCTGGGTTGCAAAAGCGCACTCCAACATTCGAGAAGTTGTGATAAGCAAATTCCGCTATTTCCCACTGTATATAAAACATCTACGGAGTTTAGTCTGCTAATATAGAAACTTCTGTGACACTTGCCAAGGAATGTCATCATCGTCATATCTGAACGTGCTCAGGGAGTACGTCCGTACATATGAGCTGTTTTAGGATAAATTCCTGGTTTACCACTTATTATTTCCAGTCCGTGTCCTATTAATGAGTTTCCATGAATCAGAAGCGACGATCAACGGGTCTCTCCGCATTTCCCTGCATGTTTCATTGCCTTTTGTCCGAAACGACAATGAAACTCGACAATGGCCATGTATACCCCGCTGAGAACGTCACTCTTTTTCCACGTATCCGAGCTATTGTTTAGCATAGCCTGAAAATATATAATTTCGAAGAAACTACTAATTCCCTAAAGAACATTTACTAAAAGCCTTCTCACTAAGAACTTTGATCTATATTTATCTCGGCATGAAGTCTACTATTCTTCTCTCCGCGCTCATCCCTACTGCGCTGGGTGCGACCATCTACCTTGCTGGTGACTCGACTATGGCAAAGGGTGGGACTGGATCTAGCACCGCGGGTATGTGTATTCTCTTTCGGCCTCCAGGATAGCATCATGCTAATACTCCCAGGTTGGGGTGAATATGTTACGCCCTATACCTCACTCACCGTGTCCAACAAAGCCGTCGCCGGCCGTAGCGCACGCTCATACACGCGTGAGGGTCGGTTCGATGCCATTACCGAAGTGGTTCAATCTGGAGATTGGGTGATCATCGAGTTCGGGCACAACGACGGTGGCTCTTTGACGCCCACCGATAACGGGCGTAGCGATTGTTCTGGCACAGGCAGCGAGACCTGTAGCACAACCTACAATGGGGTCGCTGAGACAGTGTTGACGTTCCCGGCATATATAGAGAAGGCCACCAAGGCGTTCAAGGCCAAGGGCGCGAATGTGATCATCTCCAGTCAAACACCCAACAACCCCTGGGAAACTGGAACTTTCACCTATACCCCGTCGCGGTTTGTGGGATATGCGGAGTTGGCAGCTGCTGCTGCGGGTGTGCCCTATGTTGATCATGGGGCTTATGTGGCAGACCAATTCAAGACGCTTGGTCTGACTGCCGTCGATGCGTACTTCCCCTTGGATCACACGCACACCAGTCCTACCGGTGCATCGGTAGTGGCTCAGGCCTTTTTCAAGGCTGTGGTTTGTGGGGATGTTGCGCTGAAGAATTCTCTGAGCACCACCTCTTTCCCTGGTTCGTGTCTCTAAACGGACAGATGCACGGGCCCTATACAATCTAAGCTTATTTTGTGACTATAAATGTGTTGCCTGCAGAAGAAGATAGCAGATTGGGTACAACTATATCCAAAAGCAATTATAGACTGGGCTTCAACCACTCTGGTTCATGGTCGGATAAATTCGTAAGGTTTCGTAATATGTCCATAGTTAAGACACGAACAAATACAAAAGCTGTCGTTAAAAGAGCTTCTTGTGGACATAAATCACAGTCGGACCGATTTCATTCCTCCAAAATAGATCGAACGATGCCCCGATTTTCGACTCGGTGGTAGTATTGATTCACGCTCGCGAACCGAGCATCAAATGCACCTTGGTTCTGTACAATCTCCCGTAGAACTGGCCATAGAGAGCAATCGTCGATGGTAAACACGGAGCCTCCTAGGTAATGTTGGCCCTGCAAAGTACGCTCCCAATCCTCAATCCCATATTCAAACAGGCAGGCTGGATTGGTGGCACAGTGCTGACGCCAGTGTCCCAGAAACTGGTCAATCGTTGGCAAGAAATTGCCCCCACGTAACGAATCTCCACCTGGTCGTGAGATCTCAGGAGTCCGGTTGGCCATGTGCGTTAGTATAACAGAGTCGCCCGCGATTGTTTCTCCATCAGGCGCTTCATATACGGGCAGTGTCGTTGGGTCACTATCTCTAGCTCCCAGTTGCTCATGGTTGGTGATCAATCGATATCGGACACCACTTTCCCCCAGACAGAGACGCACACGTAAATTGGCCACAATATCAGGGCCAAGTACTAGCTGCCCTGTTGATGTCGTCACAAAGTTGACCACGTCAAATCCCCCACCGTACACGGAGTCCCAACTGAATTCGGTGGCACGATTTTCCTGGCCAAATGCACCAATGAGGCGTGCTGTTTCGGTAGGATCCCCATGGACCACGGCGCGAGCCTGGTCCAATGTCTTACCGACAGCCCCCTGTCCCCAGATTGTGTTGGCCACAGGGTCGATGAAAGTGCCAATATGACGGAAAGTAAGGGAAATTCGCTGACCACCAAAGGCTTGCTCCTCGGTAGATTTGGTTGCATTAGGCCGTTTGTCGGCACGGATGCCATGAAGCCATCGCATGTTCGTCTTTGGGCCGAGCACAAAAAGTGACTTGTGAGGAAGAGGCACGCGCTGGGTTGTCCGGGATGGTTCAGTGCCTCCCTCAGGCTCCGATGCCGACGCTTTCGTCCGGAGGACCATCACACGCTCGGCGCCTAGACTGACATTGCAAATGAAAGACCCTCGCACAATATCCAGTGTCTTATCTGAGTGCTCTGATATGCGATCCTGCCCATCTCGATAAAGCTGAATAAGTACATGATTCAAGGGGTGGCCTAGTATTTGCTCGACCGCCACGCGCACTTCATCAACCGCGGGGGTGAATGGCTCGAAGGGTGGAGACTCGTCTGCCGGATGACGATATATAGGTATGGCTCCATCTGGTCGAGGTTGACCCTGGACTGCAACTAATCGGGGAACCTGGCCCGACAGATGGTACATCTTTTGCCAATCTACCTCCGCCTTTATACGATCAAAGGAGTCTTCGGCCAAGTTGACATTGTTCACGAGGCGCGAGTCGCCCTCCCCGATGTTGGTTTGGGATGTATTTGGTATTTCTTGCAAAGGTGTTATTCCCCCGTCGTGGGCAGCGCGAGGTCCAGTTGAAGATTCTTTTGGGGTGTCTCGGCGCTTCGGACGACGGGCGCGCACGCGCACCTTCTTTTGGTCCTCCGCTGGACCCCGCGCCTGTGCAGCAGTAGTGCGTCGTGCGCGCGAAAGACTAGCGAGTTCCGAAAGGCTGGGATCTTCTGGCTCGCGTGAGTCATCTGTGGGAGAGGTGTCCGCGGTATTCCAAAATTCCAGACCATCCATGACGCTCTCGATGCCAGCCGTAGCTGCTGACCTCTTAGACTGCGGTGCGTCTTGGCGAGCAATTGCCTCAGTCTCATCCCAATCTAGCTCCTGAATGAGCTCCCGAGCGGTTATACCAGTCGCTCCCAGAATATCCGCCATGCGTCGCATTGCTTCTTGATGCCGCTGAAAATCGCGGAACCCCAAGCAATCCTCCACAAGAGTGACTGCGAACCCATTGCGGACAGCATCCAAAGCTGTCGCAAACACAGAGACATTGGACAACGAGCCACAAAGGTACAACTCGGTCACAAAGTGTGTCCTAAAGGATAGCACCAGGCCGGGGGACTCCAGAGCAGAGTATCCTATTTTGTCCACTACGGTGTCATGCTGGGCGTTGATGGCGGCTAGAATCGGCGCGGGGAACTGATATCCGGGGGTATGCGGGTCACAGCATACCGCAGAGTCGGCGGAGAGAAAGGCTTCACGGTCAACCGGTTCTGGTGAATCATGATTCGACCCGACTTCAATTATATCCGAGGTGGGCATCTCCTTTCTGCGCGGTGGTTCTCTGTCCAGGACAATGCGATCACCAAAGTTCCAGTCAACAATGGTCTGAGGGGAGGCATATTGTGAGCGCACCCAAACCACATCGCCGACTCGACGGAATGCAGATGCTAGCTGCGGGAGGGTTTCAAGGATATCCGATGTATTGGGGATATGTAAAGCCCCGGACGGACGGACAAAGTCATTTTGAAAGTCAAGTAGTAACAACGCCTTTCGGGTCTGGATGGTGGGTAAATTCCCAAATGAGAAGACACTCATCCTATAGACATGGTACGATCAAAGACTAGAGACAAGAGAAAGTAATTGGACCTACCAAACAATCTCAGTGGATATGAAGACGTGGGGGGCGGAGAGACATATAGGGCCTGAGGCAGAAATGGTACTTTTGGGAAGGAACGACTCAAAAAAGAAGTCGAGGCAGGTACGAATGTCATCACGTGTTTCAAATATAAACAAAAGACCTCGGGAGTCTGGACCCTCTACGGAGTACTTCACTTTGTTTGATACATTCTGATATCCCGGAGATTGTTCCTACTCCGGGGAAAAAGAAAAAAAAGCTCTTGAGTCATAAAATTAATATGACCTCTCCTACCAAGTATGCTTGTCGCGCTGGGAAACGCAATTCATGACATAATAAATGATCATCCTCCAATCAACACAGTGGCCGGTGTCGGTGTGGGGTCTCCGGGGAGCAAGGTCTGCTCTCCGAGAATTGCTACGGTGACTCGAATTGCCCAGCCATCTTCGCCCATTATTTAAATTCCCAAGCTTCCCCAGTCCAACTTCTTCTTTCTCCTTCACTCTCCACTCTCCTCTCTTCCATATATTCACAATGGCTTCTCGTGGTCTTCCCCGTGCCCTCCGCCTTGCCCGCGCGGCCGCTCCTCGCTCGGTCATGACCGCAGCTCTCCCTCGCCCTGCCATCGCTGCCGCTGCCGCCCTCCCCCGTGTCTCCTCGGTCGTTACCCCCGTCCGTGGTATCAAGACCATTGACTTCGCCGGTGTTAAGGAGGATGTCTACGAGCGTGCCGATTGGCCCCGTGAGAAGCTCCAGGAGTTCTTCAAGAACGACACCCTTGCCCTCATCGGTTACGGCTCCCAGGGTCACGGCCAGGGTCTGAACCTCCGTGACCAGGGTCTCAACGTTATCGTCGGTGTCCGCAAGGATGGTGCCTCATGGAAGGAGGCCATCCAGGACGGCTGGGTCCCCGGCAAGAACCTGTTCGATGTCACCACCGCCATTGAGAAGGGTACCGTTGTCATGAACCTCCTCTCCGATGCCGCCCAGTCCGAGACCTGGCCCACCATCAAGCCCCTCCTCACCAAGGGCAAGACCCTCTACTTCTCCCACGGTTTCTCCCCCGTCTTCAAGGACCTCACCAAGGTCGATGTCCCCAAGGACATTGATGTCATCCTCGTTGCCCCCAAGGGTTCCGGCCGTACCGTCCGCACTCTCTTCCGTGAGGGCCGTGGTATCAACTCCTCCATCGCCGTCTTCCAGGACGTCACTGGTCAGGCCAAGGAGCGCGCCATCGCCATGGGTGTCGCCGTCGGTTCCGGCTACCTTTACGAGACCACCTTTGAAAAGGAGGTCTACTCTGACCTCTACGGTGAGCGTGGCTGCCTCATGGGTGGTATCCACGGTATGTTCCTCGCCCAGTACGAGGTTCTCCGTGAGCGTGGTCACAGCCCCTCCGAGGCCTTCAACGAGACCGTTGAGGAGGCTACCCAGTCCCCTGTACCCCCTGATCGGTGGTAACGGTATGGACTGGATGTACGCTGCCTGCTCCACCACTGCCCGTCGCGGTGCCATTGACTGGTCCAGCCGCTTCAAGGACACCCTGAAGCCCGTCTTCAACGACCTCTACGACAGCGTCCACAACGGCACTGAGACCCAGCGCTCCCTCGACTACAACTCGCAGCCCGACTACCGCGAGAAGTACGAGAAGGAGATGCAGGAGATCCGCGATCTCGAGATCTGGCGCGCCGGAAAGGCCGTCCGCTCTCTCCGCCCCGAGAACCAGAAATAAATAATACCTTGATACCCGTGGGGGTTCAAAAAATGATGATGTACTATGAACTGTTCTTTTTGGGTTTCATGTCGAAAATATTATTTTGAGGCTTTACCGGCCATTTCCCCAGTTACTTTATTTCTTTTCCTTTTGTAGATTGTGCATTGCAGCTTGTACCTGCAGCTAGTAGCCCCGCGCCGAAGCTCGGAGAATAATCCGGGGTAAAATAAGAGTCATCCTTGTTACTTTCTCTTTTCTCCCCTTTACACTCTCTTCGACAATCCACAAATATGACTTCACCCGCTGTTGCAGCTCAATCGCTCACTCCAGCCGCAATTCAAGCGGCATATGGTCTCATCCAACCCCATGTGCATCGTACGCCGCTGCTGACATGCAAAACACTCGATAACATCGCCTCAACACCGCAATCCGTTGAAGCCTTGGTCGGAACGCCGTTTGAAGGCCAAACTCCCGCTCGTCCACAATTTCGATTCTTCTTTAAATGCGAGAACTTTCAGCGAATCGGTGCCTTCAAAGCGCGGGGTGCATTCCACGCATTACTGCGACTGCTGGAGGAGCGCGGGGAGGAAGTCAAACGGCGCGGGGTGATCACACATAGCTCTGGTATTTTCTAATCTTCTGCTGCGCAAGTTAAAATTATACATGCTGACTCTTCTCGATTTCAGGAAACCATGCACAAGCCCTCGCCCTCGCTGCCTCGACCCTGGGAATTCCCGCATATATTGTGATGCCCCGCATCAGCACGCCATCGAAGATTGCGGGTACGCAGTCTCATGGCGCGGAGGTCATCTTCAGCGGCTCGACAAGTGTAGAACGTGAAGCTGTGGTGGCAGAGATACAGGCGAAGACAAACGCCATTCTCGTGCCACCATATGATAACTTCAATGTCATTTGCGGGCAGGGTACAACGGGTTTGGAGCTGGAGGCGCAGCATGCCGAACAAGGTGGGTCCCGAGCCCTGGATGCAGTCATCACTCCTATTGGTGGAGGGGGACTCAATTCCGGCGTGGCGACGTGGTTCTCGGATAAGCAGACACGCGTGTTCGGTGCAGAGCCCAGCTTTGAAGGTGCAGACGATTGTCGACGCGGGCTGCAGGCTGGAAAGCGAGTGGAAGCTGTTGGTACCCTCACTATCGCAGACGGGCTACGCACTCCCGTGGGATTACTCAATTGGGAGGTCATCTCCAATGAGAAGAAGGTAGAAGGGGTATTCGCTGTCACCGAAGAGCAGATCAAGTCAGCCATGCGGTTGGTTATAGAGCGCATGAAGGTTGTTGTTGAGCCGAGTGCAGTGGTTGGACTAGCTGTGTGTCTCTTTGATGAGAACTTCAGGAGACAAGTCGAACAAGAGGGTGGCAAGGATGGATGGGATGTTGGCGTTGTGTTCAGCGGCGGCAACACAACCGTCGAGGCAATTGCCAAGCTGTTTACATGAGCATAGGATATCGAATAAATGAATATACACCGTAAATATAAACGTTCAATAATCCGGATCAGTCATCTCAACCCCAGAGCGTCGTATGTAAAATGAAAAGCTCCCACCATTGGTCGCCTCGATTGCTTCCACTATGCGACGAGGCCATTCATCGCGCCCCCACGGATTGACCCATGCCGATATCTTCCCTTGCTGAACCACGCTCTGCCGTGAAGGGGCATCTTTCACGGCTGCATGGGCGGCCATACTCGGAGGGAATGGGCGAACAAGGGACCGGTGAACAATCAGACGCAATGTTGGAAAAGTGCCCCAGGGTGCAGGGAGAGCAGGTCTCAGCGATGGAATACGAGCCTGGAACTGGTCGTAGTGGCCAGGGCCGGAAGCTCGACCTCCTGCGACCATTGCGGTATACACAATTGCACACTGGAACTGACTCTGTAGAGCCTTCAACTCCCTCACCAGTTCAGTATAGAGGTCAGACAAATGAAACCTCTTCTTTTGCTCGCGCTCGGAATCAATTTCTGCCTGTGGGCGCCCAATTTCTTCGGTCCGCGCGACTTCGTCACGCAGCCGGTCTTGCCAGAAGAAGGCGGTGGCACTGTCAATGGCGATCATCTGTAAGGGACGTGATGCGGAACGATGTCGTGAGAGATCGAAAAGGTACGAGTCTAGCGTGTGGATTGTGGCCAAAAGAGAGGATGAAGATTGCGGACGAAAGATATGGACATGCTGTAGTGAAGAGACGAGCAATGATTCAAGATGAGGCCCGAGACTTGATTCGGATATTCCTCGCTGCTGCTGCACTATACCTCGAGCCACAGTCCTTAGTCTTTCGGCATCGAATCGGCCGTCGGTATCTATGAACACCACAGCTGCCTCTTGGCCACTGACTGGGATGTCCCCGTATTTTCGTGGTAAGATAGCGAGAGCCGTGAGATAGTATAATAGTTGTGACTTTCCCGAGGCCGACAGGCTGCTTGAAATCTCCACGATAGGAACCTGCTGATTCTTGCTACCGTCTAGGTCTGAGAACGACACATTGGCAGATGGGTCAATGTCTTGCGCTGCGTGTAATTCATCCGGCTTGAAATCTTGACCAGCCGGGAGCTCACTGTGCAGCAGCATTTCCTCATCTTCAATGGTCTGCTGTTCTACAGACTCACTTAGAGATTGAGCTTGTCCATTGTTCGCAGCAAGTGCTTTCGGCGCAAAGACTTCAAGCAAAGTGTCCAGGATAGGCACGCCTAACAAATGTGTGTCATGGCTTAAGTGACCAGGATACAAATGGGCCAATCCAGAGAGTATCTAAAATTTGTCAACTCAATGCGTTCAAAGAAATAGGACAAGCTGCAATACCTCATCTAGTCCCTCTTGGTGTACATCGGCTAGCGATCTCTCCCCGAGATTGGCTGCCATGTGTAAGCAATGGACTGCGTCATGAATCTGGCATCACTAGATTTTGACCTCGTATAAAGTCCAATGAGTAGATTCGAGCAAAGTGGTAGAGGTGTAGAAGGTGTAGACGTGCGAGCGGAAAGTTGAATAGCGCGGCTGACGGAGCTTCCGAACTTCCAACCTTCCCCAACCTTGAAGGTTCCAATCTTTTCCCTTCGACAACACAAAACACAGAACCTCCAAACCTCACTCAAGTTTAATTATCTCACATTCACAATTGGAAAACACAATGGCTCCTCTCGTCCCCATATTCTCCGCTGATTCCCTCCCCGATCGTGTCAATACCGTTCGCCGCAACTTCCAAGAGAAACGCCGTAAAGGCGAACAAATCAGCCTCAAGGACTGTCCGTTACTCGAAATGACACAATTCTCTTGCAATCCACCACAAAATGGGGTTCCCGAACCAGGAGTTGTGGTATGCGAGCCTGTGGTGCGGTTGTTCCGACGGTGAGTCTTGAGCATCGAGTTCGAGTCAAATAGCAAGCTGATCTCTCGTAGCTGTGCCGGTGGGTTAATGGTTGAGACAACATCATGGGAGCCAATTAGGCTGGCAGAGGAAGCAAAACAAAAGCAAGCAAACAATACGAAACAATGAGAGGGACTACTTTGCATTATGAATACGCATTGGGCGGAGTTGGGCTATATGGGAGTACAATTACTTGCAGGTTTCAAGAATAAAAGTTGCATTCCGAATAATGCTTATGACTGCCATGGGGTATCTCCTCAGGTCATGCTCCTGAACTAAAACACAAGCGCCAGCCCATAATCGTGGGAGAAAAAGAAAAACAACGCCGGTGGGCCTTATGCCTTTGTAATTTACATGTCAATCATGACATCCGCTGGCTCGATACTTGCTGGAGGCTTTGGAGTCTTCTCCTCTCCTCGCTGTGTATTCGAGCCTGTCCGGCGCCAGAGATCTCGCTCACAGTTGACAATGGGGCCCAACTCCATATTCCACGAGAGCTTGAGCCGAGACTTGTCGGCATCTGCCGGGTGTCCCGAATCAATATCCATGGCTGAACTGGGGAATGTACCGTGAGATTCCTTGCTGTGCTTTTTGGATAGTCCCTTGATCGTCTTTTCGAACATGCTTTCCATGCTGTCCGTTCTCCGACCCCAGAGTTTCTTATCGCGGCCAGTCGAGCCCGTCTGGTTGTCGCGGAATGCGGCACTCGCTAATTTGCGCAAAGCTTCTTCGCCATGCCGTCCATCCTCTGCGGCGCGTTCCCTAATCTTGCGCGGGTCGTTGTCTCGTCCAATAAAAACTGCGGTGGCAGCATAGGTGTGTTTGCTAGGGAAGCTCGGGAAATGTTTGGGGATGTAGGGACGGTTTGCGCGGTCGTCTTCGCTACTCAGAGCCGTAAGAAATGGAAGAGATTTGGATATCTCATTCTCTGGTGGGGGAGATGGTAATAATGTCGGTGTGGGTTTGTCTGAGGACGCTGATTTGAGATGAGGAAGAAGATCATCGGGATTGAGGCGGATACGCTTCAGAGCGTGATCAAAATCTTGCGGGATTGGTTGGACGCGTCGCGCAGATAGCATGGACTGACGGATGAATGTGGAGAGTCGTAGCATGTCTAGAGGTTTCAGGCGCAACCCGTCAATTCAAGCTTCAAAATGGATGCAATACCAGGTCACGTACACTCCTCAGTAGCACTGCAGAGACTCGACAGTGCAGCTGGGTCGGCCAACTCAAACCCCGAGTCCTTCAAAGTCTGGCCGACTGCACGATTCATCAATTGGTCGAGATGGGTGTCATCTTGCACGACCGGCTCGGAGGTAGATGGGAGAAGCACGGGCTCCCGTAAACGATGGTGGTGATGATAGTGGCGCTTTATCCGCTTCGGAATGCTCTGATCGATAGATGGAGAAGGTCGTTTAACATGGGCGCCCGATGTCGCCATGGCCATTGTATTAGTCTGATCGAGAAGTAGTCGTCCCGACCAGGCAATGAATGTTATCAAGTTGGTCACGTGGTGAGGGCGGTGAGTAGATGAGCAGCTGTCATAGACGTTCGGGGACTCGTAGGAGGAAGCGATGTGAATGGCTTCAAATGTTGTTTTGGACTTTTGAGTAAATGAAGTAGGACCAATATTAGACGAGCAAATACTGCCACCAAGCTAGGCTTGCTTCATCTCACATAATCCTCCATCTCGATGGCATCCTTTAGTTGCGGTGACTCTTCGCTATTGATATTCACATAGATAGTGCTAGTGGGCGAAATATTCATTTCATTGGGATAAATGATTCAGTATATAAAAAATTACAAGAAAATCAATCTGTGATCGTATTTTGCAGCCCTACAATAGCAAGGGAATGGTGAACATGCCATCGTTCGCTCTCATAGCAAGACCGACCAATCCGGCGGCTCGCTTAGTCCGCTCCGAAGCTTCAACTTCACCTCACAAATCGGCCTTCCTTCTTACCCCCCCTCTCCTCTCCCCACCAACGTCCGAGGCAGGTTTCAAGCTGTCTGCAACCTACATTGCTTTTGCTCAAGCATCGATTGACGCAACTTATTCGTCACAATGCCCGCCGCTATTCCCCCCATCACCGGCGTACGTGCCCCTTCCGTTGAAGGCCGGGTTAACCCGAGCGGGTTGATCAGGTCAATTGAGATGTTCGCAATGATTTACTGACATGGTATATTTCTCTACAGATGCTCCGCCGTGGTCTTGTCCTGGACCTGAGCACCGCTTTCGGTAAGTTGTGATCCGGATCGAATGGCATGATCAAACGACAGTTTGGATATCGCGACCTCTCGGGAGCGACCACATGAAATATAAACACCAATAGAGATGGCTGGGATGAGATCAACAAGTGAGACAGTTGCTGATCAGGGTATCTCATCCACTAGGCTTCGGTACTACCTTCGGCTACCTCTGGTGGTACGGTAAGTAGATCATACCCCGGCTGCGCCAACCCCACGCGATTGATGTCTCGAAATCTAATCATATGTTTGTCCCACAGGCTACCACCTCCCCCGCGTGCGTGAGCGCGATACCTACTACGCCCGCCTCGAGGCTGAGCGTGCTGCCCAGCGGGGTTAAATCGATCAGCCCTGATCACCTCTCGATCGTCTCCTTCCCGCCCGTCCGCGCCAGTTCTTTTCTTTGTCAAAGCGTTATCTAGAGAATCGCCCCGTGATGGAAGCACATGTCTTGACATCACCTCCGGGCTTGGTTGGATCGACGGGTGTGTACGAGTGGGTGGTTTGATTTGAGATCGATTGTACATATACGCCTGTGGACAACCAACCGTTTCGATTTTGGACTTTACCTCTTTCTAGTCATGGACATCGCAGGCCATGCTACGTAGTACCGCTCGAACGCGCAGATCGATATACTTGAACTCTACGCCTGAACCAATCGAATGAGCGAATTGGATCTATTGTGTTCAAACGCTAATTACGCCGGATATATGTACGTGGAAACACCAGCGCACCCCCCATGGGATTGCCGAACCATGTCTCCGCCAAGTGTAAAACCATAGATCGTTATCCCGTACCTGCTCATCGCCGGGGGGTATGTGCGAAGTCCGGATACGGGAACCGATGGAAAAAAAGAAAACTGCAAGTGTGAAGCCCTAGCTGTCGTTCACCGTAGCACTCGCTCAAATGATATGCCTCGGACGGACCCGCCGGCCATGGAGTTGCGTACGTTCATCTTGAAGGCGTCACGAGTGGCGCGAAGATCTTCCGCGGCGTCCTTGTTGAGAGGGTCGGACGCGTTTGGCTCGAGGAAAAGGAACTGTGGAATAACCAGTCAGCGAACGTAATGACCAGTCAAAAGAAATAGTTCAACGGACCTGCATTCCCACAATGACAGCATTCAGATTCAACACAGGCTTCCAGTCCTCTCGTAGGATGTTTAAGCAAACGTTGCCCTCCAGGTCGATATTGGGATGGTAGATCTTCTGTGTGCATTTAACCTTGGGAGGATCATGGGGGAAGTTCTGGTTGACGGCGAAGCTAAAGTTAAAGACACCACCCTTATACATGCCCTCGTCCGGTTCGATGGTCAAGGTGAAGTTAAGGATGTCATCGGGGTTCGGGAAAGACATTTTCATCGTGCTGCCGAGGGTGAGTTCTTGGAGATCTAAAGAGAGAAGAGGTTAGAGAGCCGTATAACAATGATCCAGTAAGCAACCGGTAAGAGTTATACTGTCCACTACGGGAGAGTCACTCACCTCGTTGCACGCGTAATTGCGCCGCAGTGACCTTCTTCTTCTTCTTGCCTGCAGCACCTTCGGCATTCTCAGCCTCCTGCTGCTTTTGTTTCTATACAGACTGTTAATCAATCATATTCCAGTGTTTCTGTAAGACCCAAATAAAGCCCACCATCGACCAGATTTTCAACATTTTGGCTGGGAGTTCACCACCCCACCTGGTGGAACGGACGGGTTTTGGGAAGATGGAAGTAGATTTATGGCGAGGAAACCACTGTAGGGGTGTCAGATAAGAAAAGAGAGACAGAAAGGAGATGCAGAGCTGTAAAGGGCGAGATCAACGGGTGACAACGGTGACGGTAAGAGTAAAGGATAGCCCTGTGCTTGCGGGGGTCTCAGATCAGCAATCGCCCTTTATCGCCTCTCCGCCTTCTACTTGACGTATTTGACCTCGGGAACTCTGTACTTCTAGGGCATACATATATATACATATCTTTCTCTCTACTCAGTATTAAAATCTCAAAGAGAAAAAAAAATAATGAATTGAATATGAAGTACATCATCATAGCGCTCCGAATGCGATCCCGGTGCATGGCTGGTCCGACAAAAAAAGATCACAGTAACCGTCAAGGGTAAAACCGCGCAAATACCGACTGGCTGGCATTACAAAATCAAAAAGAGAACAGAATTGGGCATCTCTAGGTAGAATACAGATCACGGTATGGGAAAGAAGAAAAAGAAGAGAAGAGAAAAATGTGTTAGGGGAAGGTCATGAAAAAGGGTACACATTCCAAGGTTTTGTGCCGGAAATCGAACTACCGGCGTGCGAAGCAGCACTTGACACCAGTGCGACCCAGGAACCAACAGCATCCAATGAAACGGAACAATGCCACCGCGGCGTTGGACCACAAGAGGGCCTGGAAGAAACGTGCTGTACGCTCGGTGGCGGTATTCTATGATCATATATTAGTTGGTGGTCTAATAGCAAGGTGGAGAAGAGACGGTGCAAACTCACTGAAAAGCCGAACTTATTGACGGATTCGCTGGTGATGCAGACTGCCAAGATTGCATTACTGAAGATCCAAAAGGTGACAAGTCGGGTACGGAAACTCTTGTAGGAGTCCTCCAGAGACTTTTCGTCGTGTTCCACGGGGGCAACGAATGGGGTGAGCGCACGCTTCACGGTTGCCTCGAACTGGCTGTCGATATCCGCTTGGGGCTTGTCAATTTCTTCTATTACTGCGTCCTTGCTACCCTCGTCCTTTGTAGTCGTGGCTGACGGCAATGCATCGGCCTTGTCGGAACCCTTGGTGCCCCAGGAGACATCATGCCAGTTGCTGAAGGCATAGACGTTCAGAATATTGATGTAGGACGACTGAACAACCATATAGGCAGGGAAGGAGGTAAACATGTGCCATGGGTCGGCGTACATGAACGAGGCAACGAAGTAAAGACCGAATGTGGCAGCCAAGGCGATGATGATGATACCAGCACCCGTCGACCCAAAGAAAGAGTCAAGGAAGGCTTTCGCGCCTTTGTCCGTAACAAAGTCCATAGGCGCGCCGCTGGTGAAGGCGCGAACGACCAGATAGAGCGAATCGACCACAATGTAAACCTGAATGATACCAAAGACCACGAACGAGGCGAGGTATGAGAACTTGGAACCCTTGGGTCTGTTACCGAGAGCGAGAATGAACTGCAGCAATAGGAAAGCGAGGTATCCGTACTTCACAATTGTGTTGATAATGGGCGTGGCGGTCTTGCCGAAGGGGAAAGCAGTGTGTCCATTGCTGTCGCTTGGAGTACCGACAAGGTCAATGATGACAGTGGTGGTCAGCCAGTACGAAGCCAGCGAGAACCAGGTGAGCAAAGTATTGAAAATGTTATACAACATCTGAACGTGGAGGAAGAACATGCGAATGATGTTGTGACCACTCTTATACATGCGGCCAAAGTGCATCAGCGAGTAAATTCCTGCTGCAAAAGAACCGTTGAGCCAACGGCGACGCTGGGAGATAAACTCGGCGGCACCTTCGGGCACGTCGGTTTCACCCTTGGAGGCTTTGACGTAAGTCAAGTGCCACTTGGAGCCTGCCTTAGCGACCAACTCGAAACAGAGAATTCGATCCTCGGCCAAGAACATGTTCTTCTTGAAAATGTTCATACCCTCAATACCCTTCTTTCCAAGCTGCTTAGAAAGCGTGTGATCACCGTGGAAATATTGTTCAAGGGGGCGACCCATGATTGCACGGAATCGATAGGCCGAGAATGCACCGGGCAAGACACTAACGTAACCGAATGAACTCTCAAGAGGCTTATCCAAGATGTTACTAATCTTGTACTCGAAGTTCTGGGCAGCCACGAGAGGGTTAATCAAGTTACGCCATCCCTTACCCAACATAGCGTGGATTTCACCACAGGCACCGCCAAGATCCTTGTCGTTATAGAATGCCTCCCAGAGGTACAACAAGGACTTAGGGCCAGGCTTGGTACCGGCATCCAGAAGGATACAGACCTCGGGGTTCAAAATGCGGCCAAAAGCGTTAAAGAGCCAACGATGCGAATTAATCTTCTTGCTGTTCTTTTGTTTCAAGCAGAACATCATTTGCACTGGTGGTAGTGTGCTTGGGCCATCGTCCGTGGGCCGGATGAGTTGCTGACTTGGCGTGACCGAAAGCTGAGTCGTATACTCGAACTGAACACTCTGTTAGCGCTTATCTCCTCTGGAGCCCAATCTGGCCATCCCAACTTACAATATGCGCCAAAGTCTCCTTGCCGTCAACGTCACGCTTCATGACACCATCCTGGTAGATACCGACGGTGGCAAGAACGTCAAGAGTATCCTTGTCGCAAGGGTCAATGCCGTCAAACACCAGCGCCACGACAATCTTCTGCCATGCGGGTCCACCCTTGTTCCAGAACTCGGATTTCTTCAGGTTGACAATGTCGCGAATGTTCTGCATCACACCGTGCAAGGTACGGGCCGTGAGGTTCTTATCCTCGTTGTAGTAGGTGATCGCGATGAGCAGCTCCGTATGACGGTTGTACATTGCGGGCCGTAGGTTGTAACCATTGTGGAGCGTAAATTCGTTCGGATCACAAGTGGCCGCGGTGTCTATGAAGAGGGAAGGCTCATTAGTTTTTCTCTCAGAGCCGTATGTTCGTCTGTTCCACACGTACATCGCATGTGGGTGAACTCCTCGCTTCCGCCTTCCACATCATTGCGGTATTTGGCTTGGATGGCATTTTGGATGGCACTGGGTACGGGGTAGTCGACACTCAGGACGGAACCCTGCACTAGCTTGACCTTCCTGGTAGCATATCTGCGCAAGCCACCACCGCCACCACCACCAGGGGCGCCCCCGGGGGCCTGTCGCTGGCGCCAAGCCTCAGTAGATGAGGTCTCGCTGCGAGCATAGGGCGATGCAACTCGGCCGGGGACCCCAAAGGCTGCCGCAGTGGTTTCCTCCTGGCCAGAGTAGACGGCGCTAGTTTCATATGGGTCGTGGTAGGAAGGGGCGGTGTCCGCTGCATAGGTCTCCGTCAAGCTGTACCCAGAAGCTCGACGTTGGGGAGAAGCACCGCGCGAGTGGGGGTCATCAAAGGGAGTCGCAAATGGACCCTGCTGTTGGGACAATAATCCACGGGCTGCATCATCATCCTCGCGATACTAAGAGCAAAAAAAAAAACAGTCAGCTCTAGCGACTAGTTCACCGCCTCTCCCGACACATACCTGTGAAGGTGGCACATCCTGCAGATGATGAGCATCATCATAGCTCGGTGAGTGCGAGCCAGAGCCGTGGTAGGCCATGGTGTCGCAAAGGTCGAAATTTCAAAAAGGGATGTTTCAAAGCTGACAAGAGAGGGGTATCTGTTCAAGCAGGGCGCATTTACGAACAATTATCGAAGCCGCCGGGGCTAGGGGAAGAAATATTTTTTTTCAGAGAATATTGCGAATGCTTTGAATCAAGGGTCAAAGAGAAAAGGAAAAGAGAAGGGGGGGCGGAAAGGGTCAAAAAAAAAGGGAGACCGTGAGACTAGAAAATGGTCAAAAATAGACTGTCTTTACTAGCCCCGTCCTGGTTTAGTTTCCCCTTTGTCGTATTGTTTTTTTATTATTTGGGGTTTTCATTTTGACTAATTATTTATATTCTACTCCGTACTCCATACATATTGTAGTAGTTTATAAACTATTATTCTATATCATCTCTTTACATAGTAAATATCATACATACTCCATCCCTACTTGGTAGGTGAAAACAATAGATGCCCCCGAGGCCCTGTGGAAGACCCTGACTGGTTGACATGTTGACATGTCAAAGGCTGAGATGCTAGGAATTCCTACTTTTTTTCCTTTTAGCTTTTGTGATTTGTTCACTTCCATTCTATTATATGTTGTATTGCATTTATTTTAATGTTTTGGGTAAGTCCTCCAATTCCTTTATACGAACGGGACGGTGTAGAGACTAAAACACCCGAACCTAATGCGCTGGCTCCACTGGTGAAACATTCCCAAATTTGGTGAATAGAACCCCTCATATAAGAGTTCAATTCGGTTTAGATATACAACATACAACAGATTCATTCCCACATTCTTAAGAGCACAACAATCCCATTTAAAAGGCTTAAAAGGCTTAAAACACTTAGGGGGTGGGATGTCGGACTCCACTATAGGTGTTTGAATATCAATACATTGATGTACAGCAAGTCCTCGCCTGAAATGTCCCATTTGATTTTTCCATTTGCCCCTGAATTCTGCGCTTATCTATATAAGTTTTTCCTATTCGGTCATTCTATCATTCTATCATTCTATCTACGGAGTACTCTGTGAAGTTGTATACTCCCAGGTCACCTGACCCTGGATAATTTTAGACATTACCTGTGGACCCAAGGGTCTAGCGTATATTTTGCCCCAGTGTCAAGCCAAGTCCAATGCCAAGTCGGTTAGCCTATTACACATAGGTTATTGTTAAACTTGAACTAAGTTCGAAGGCTGTGTTGATGTTTAGCTCCGTATTCATACTTCGTACAACATACGGAGTGGAGTAACTATGTAACTAGTACTCCGTAGCTACTAAGTTAATACACCTGGGCGACCTTCAATGACATATTACATAACCCAAAGTGCCAAGACCCTTCTTTAGAAACCCCGTTAATCTTCAAGGATTTGCTCTCCGAAGATCCTTACCTAGGTACATTCTAAGGGGGTTTGACTGTAGTTAGTCTATATTGTATATACGGTGGTTAGTAACTGCACCCCCTAGTGTACAATAAGTTGTATACATGTGTTTTAAAAAAAAAAAAAGCACGAATACGACCCTTAATTTCCCTTTCCCCGATTTACCCCATTCCCTAATATAATAATAAGATTTCAGTGGCTTCGAGTGAAGGATGTGAGAGATTAATTAGCCGCTAACCCTATTTATGAAAGCAAATCAGGCAAAATAAGCAAACCAGATAAACTAGACAAACTAGGCAAACTAAGACAAAGAAAAATGCCCAATTTTCCCGCAATCTTGGAAGATTGATGATCCGAGAGTCCAGACCACCTGGGCACTTGCAGGTACAGTAAGATGTCCACTTATTTCCCTCACGTCCAAGTAAGGTGAACATGGGATGAAACAATCTGATAGCATATTTTTGATATTAAAACCTGTACGATCTCGATTTTACCTATAATTTTTTTTTTACTTTTTTTGATACCTTATATTCTATCTACAAAATACCAAGATACTACCTCCTTATATAAAAATCTCTCCAGGTACAAAACAATTGCGTACCTGACTACCCCGTATCTTACCCGTGGAACCTTTACGGGCCCGTGACCAAAGGCCCCAATTATCCTTTCCCCCCTCGTCTTCTCTTTTGACTTGTCATACTCTCCATCTCTCTCTCATCCATCTATATCTATTCTCATCCCACATTGATCTTTCGATCGGGTGTGGTTTGTGAATCGAGTTTTTCTGATACGCGCGTCGGGCCAACGTCAACAAATCAAGCCCCCTATCCCGACCGTCTTTGACATATACAATCTCTGTCAAGTGTCTGGACCATTCCAGAGACCATGATCATCGCTTAACTCTCACCTCTCGCTCTTTGCCTCACACACGACACTCGTTTCCTGCCACGCCTAACGGCTCGGCTTTGATGATCTACTGTTTACGCTCACGACTTGACGCCGATTGAGCACCTTACACTCCTTTTTTTTCCCCCTTATTCCTTATCTTGCACATTCCTTGCCGTTGATCGGCTTTATCGATATCCTCATCTTTTTCCTCGCCCATTATGCTTCTCGAACCCATGGATTCCGCCTTCTCCCCGGCCCGTTCCCTCTTCAAGCGCTGCAAGCAGTGTGAAACCACATCCCCCGCTTGTCCCTCCTGTCCCGATGGATCAATATGTACCATGGTTGCGCCGAGTTGTGATCAATGTGCGAGCACAAAGTGCGTTTCAACAGGCTCCAAGCCCTCGGACTCTGGGGGCACCGACACTGGCGCCATTGCCGGTGGTGTTATCGGTGGTGTGGCTGCTATCGCCCTCATTGTGTTCTTGGTATGGTGGTTCGTCATCCGAAAGAAGCGCCTGGAGCGCCAGGAGGCGGAGAAGAACGGTTCGTTCGCGGCGAATCGCAGTGAACGCCAGTCCATTGCCTCTACAGTTCTAACCCGTGCCTCCAATGTCATCCAAATCGCCTACATTCCTGGTGTCACCAACCGCTCCCCACCACAGACCCCATCCACCCTCGTCCCTCCTGTGCCACCGCTTCCCGGCGCGACACCTGATCAACACTTCTTTATGCCAGGTGACCTGCGTGACTCGTCATGGACAACCACTACCGGCCACCAGAGCATCTCTCCTACTTTGCGCAGCAGTGTGGCTACCACCATCTACCGTAACGATGCCATCGTCAGTGCCATACCTGCGCAGCAGATCCAGCGGTCTCGCGCAGCCGTGGTGAGCATCCACAACGGAGGAGCCGGGCCAAATGCCCCTGGAGACGACTCACCCGTTGCTGTCACGATTACCCCTGCGGACGCCCCTGCAGTGCCGGCCATTACCCCGGCGCAACTCGCTCGGGCGGAGGCTGTCAAGGGCAACAGTTCATGTGTGGCTCGCAGTGTAACTGCCAAACCAGTGATGGTGCGTGGTCCTTCGGTGAAGAACAAGAAACCCAACAACGCACCCGCTGTCGACCGGATCGAAGAGCTGTCTGGGAATAGTAAAAGCAACAACACAAGCCGGGCGGCGTCAACCACAAACAGCGACCAGTTCAATCATAACGTTTCCACATTTGACACGTCCTCATTGGCCGAAGATGAGACGAATCCATCATCCACTGCTAACCTGGAAACCGGTTCCTCGCATGACGAAACTGACGCACGTCGAGCTTCCGGCTTGAGCGACGGACGTAACTCCACTCGGACGCCACCCAACCGGGTAGAAAGTCCATTCTCGGATGCGAATGAGGTGAAATGAGCGGGTTTGTGAATGACTGGGCGCAATGGTTTTTTATTTATTTTTTGTGATTTCCAACTCTGTTTTCAATGTATGTATTGAGCCTGCCATGGCTTTTTTGTACTTTTTTTGATATGTTGAACCCTTTCCTCGGATGCCTTGTACAGCGAGTTTTGGCACACTGAGATGGGGCTGTCGATTCAATCTATTCTCTCGTTGATTATCATTAGAGTATCATGCATACCTTCATATTCATATTGCCATAGGAATCCGTTGTATCACACGCTGTCTTATGGGCTTCAAATGTTCTTTCATCGGGCTAGTATGTCTGTCTCCCTATTATATCTTCCTTAGAAATTCCACACTATGTAAAGATCAACCAAACCAGACTAGCGGTTTACTTGCAGTCTTGTTAGAATAAGTAGACCCTTTGCACTGCGCTTTCAAGGTCAGTCCTGTTGCCTCTCGCAGATGAAGGATATTGGCGCGTATGCTGCCTTGACATGGAAATATTCTCACCATGGGCACTTCCCATTTATATACTTTAAGGCTTCTACTATAGGAATACATGCTCAGCACTTTGAATGCTTCCCTTTCGTTTATTTATATCTTCTTTTTTTTTCAAAACTTTTTTCATTATATATTTTCATATCAAAGCATCCTTCCGCCATGTAATGTTGCCAAACGCTTTTGCCGTTAGGCAACTTGACACTGTAGCTCACGTCGCCATTCTTAACAGAGTGAAGCTACCGGAGTGGCTCACTTCTAGTTTGTGTGGTACTGACAATGGTTGGAATGCTCTCTTGGACGAAATGGTATTAACGGGTACTCAGCCATTGATATGCTACAACCCCACGAAAAGTCAACATGTCAGGTTGTTTGATCTAGAAATGATCGACTCCGTTCCTCGAAACAGACCAGTCTCGAGAGATTCTGGTTCACTCACTCTCAACTCGGAGGTTAGGGCCCAAAGGCCGAGAGAAAGAACTATTGGTGGAGGTTATGCATAAGGCGAAAAGCAAAGAAGTCCCTCCCCACCCGGGCAACATTCAAGTGAATTTTGTTGGCTTTTCTCTGAGGGCTTGGGTGCTGTCTGGTCTACACGGAGTATAAGAGGTGGATCGATCTTGCACCCCTTACAGATACTTGGCAGAGTTCCCTTCCAACGAAAGAGACTGCCCGATAGATATTCTAGTTGTCTGTGCTATCCCGCCAAGACATGGCACATGGGCCTGGCCTGGAAGTAAAAAGGGAAAGAATCGCGAGTTGCTAGAAGGGAAGAAGAAGAAGAAGAAGAAATATCTTCACATCATCTAGCTATTTCATAAGATGGGGGAAAAAGAAAGGGTATCTATAACCAAGATGTCTAGCCCACGATGCTCAGCATCCGGTAATTCATGCCACACTCTCCTCCAACCCCATTCCACGCCCGATTTTACGAATCAATGCCCGCTTGAGAAGAGCTTCACGTGCAAGGCTCCGTGTATGCCGCGACCAGGAATCGACACCAATAACACCGCGGACCAGCGCAGCCTGTAACGCATAAAGAGCTTGCTGTATACCTTGCTCCTCGGCGACCAAATCATACAGCTGTTTCCCTACTACGGTGGGGGCGACCAGCACATCATCAATGGGGGGCAGGCCGGGGGTGTCTCCAGGAGTAGCGGAGGTTGAAGGAGCGCTAGATGTGGAAATGGATGTAGAACGGGCCTGTGCGTCTGCGATGGTGGCGTCGGCGCGATGGATGGATTGCTGTAGGACAGTAGTGTTGGATTGAAGGGTCGAGTGGAGAGTATTGAGCGTCGAGAGTTCCCCCTGCAGCGTGGCCATGGCGGCATGCAGGGATCGTGATTGCGAGACGAGGGATTGCGCTGCTGTGTCAGATTGTGCAGCGTTAGCGCGGAGGGTTTCCGCCAGGGTCTGGGACACCGCATGAAGGAGTGCATCTTTCTCTGGGTTTGGTGGGATGGGAGGCGCTGGTCCCGCGGGTGCGATTGAGGGTAGCTCGACTTCAAATGGCGAGGTTAAAAGGTCGGGTGTGTCGGCCTTCGTGGGAGCTGCTGGGGGTGGACGGGGGTAATTGGATGGGTATGGAGAATGTTGAGGATACGGGGGACCAGACGGTTGCTGGTGTGCTTGATGCGGGGGTTGCGGCTGCAGAGGCAAGTGAACCCCCGCGGCATTAGCTTGAGGATGGACCTGGCTTGATATACTAGACCCAGCTCCATGGTGAACCGGCGCTCCGCTGTTTCTATAATACGGTGCTTGACCATGCGCCAACTGGGGCGGAATTGGCTGTCCCGTTGGCTGATGGGCGGGTGGCTGTGACAAGGGACGGGGGCTGCTTATCTGTCCACCAATTTGGCTTGGAGGCGCGTAATGCTGGTATGGGGGGATTCCCGGACTAGCCAATTGTGTGGATAAAGATGCTTGCCGAGAATCTTGCTCTTTTGGTGGGAGCGGAGGTAGTGGTGGGGGAGCTCCGTACTGATCAGCAGGGTGCCGTTGTTGCTGCTGCCAATGCTCGCCAGCTGCGCCTGGCTTCGGCGGGGGAGGGGGTGGGATCTGGTTCTGGCTTGCCGGCGGAGATAGAGGCTGGGCTTGTCTCGAAGCTCCGACACCGGGTGGAAGGGGAGGTAATGGCGGGGGTGTTTGGGTAGCTTCCAGTTGAGGCTGTGGCACTTGTTGCCTGTATCGGACCGGTGGCTCCTTGGCAAATATATCCTGAAGAATAGAAAGAAGGTCGGCGATGGTGGATCTCTGTGAATATAATGGTTAGCAGTTGTCCGTCAACCCGTATCTTGCAAGCACTAACATCCCATGCTTCGGCCCAGTGTGCCAGATAGTGATGGTACACCTGTCCCTCCAGCGTCACATGTTGCCCAACTCGGACAGCCATTTCCTGTGTTGGGGTCACATAGACAATTGGAGGCTCGCGTGGATATGTGTTTGGAATCCAAAGCGCAATGGGGAATCGATACGTCGTTCCTCGGAAGGTGACAGGCAACGTGCCCACGAGGTGAAGGAGGAGGGCCGAGAAGCCTGTCTCGTAGGCTGTTGGGGGCATCAGAAACAAGAACTTCAAATGCACTTGGGGAATAACTCACTGTAGACATCTGTTCGAGGGGAAAGCGAGGGGTACTGGGAGAGCGCATTGGCAACATCGTGGTAGGTCCGGTTTGGGTCGCGGTAGGTCTGTTGTGGATCATAGTGATCCTGTGGGGCTTAGTAGATGGATAAGATGGAGATTCTGGGTGAGACCAACTTTGGACAAGACACTATACAGCCAATTCAGTGTCCTCTGAGGGACCGCCATAGCTCGAGTGGATGGGAAAAGGGTTGGAGTCGCGAGGTTTCCTCTTCCCCGCAGGTTTTCTTGGCGGGCATTAGTCTTTTCGTAATTATTCTTGTAAGATATGTTTAAGATATATTTGCAACTATTTAAATGTAGAACATAGATAAACAATAGTCTCTGATGACCAGGCTATAGCTATAGTATACATAAGTTATCGGGTCCGCGGGTGACTGTCAACAGCTCCAAGGCAGGGCTTACACCATACCTCACCATTTCACCATTTCACCATCTTGCCTCGCTTTTGCCCTTCATATACGAATATAAGTTCAAGTCTGAAACCAAAAATATTATTCCTTTTTTCCGTTGACAGTTGAAGACACCAGGTCTCGAGGAGCGAGACAGACTCGCTAAATGATAGGTCAATAGGCTCAATCGGCTGTGAATCAGAGACCTCTTGTCTTATATGACACCATCTAGGCCTCATCAAGACTGTCTATCTCCCGAGAAGATACATCCATGGAATCCTGGAATCGTGGAATCCTTGAATCCCTGGAAATCCTCAAGTCGGGGCTTCTATCCTGGAAACCCGAAACAAAGAAACCCACCTGGGCAACCTGGTCGACTCCAACCGAGCCAGTGATATTCAGACGACCAATGCCTATTTTGAGGCATTCTGAAGATCTCATGCAACATTCCCACCCGTTGCCTAGACATTTATGGGCCACTTCTTTGTTTCACTTAATATTGTTCTTCCCATTCCCTTAGTATTGTTCTTTTCTACTCACAATGTAGGGTCTCATAATGATTTATTGCCTTCGCCATTGTCTGTCTCGGCTTCTATGACGCTGGCCATTCACCCTGATTCTCTTGATACTGCTAATGATTTATATTGTCTATATCTTTACAGGTCTTCAGGGGGCTTTAAACACTTCGATCCTTCTATGCATACTCGGCTTTCAGAACTATCTATGTGACCGATCTTCTGATTCCTACAAACTGAATTTCATATTTCGAAGCCATGGCGGGGACACCATCTCCAAGTCCTCCATTCGATCCATATACCCAGGATGTCATATTCCACCTAGCGGATGGCAGTGAGCTCCTCGTCCCAGTAAAAGCGCTGGACGTCTTCGTCATGTACAATGTCCGGGTGTGCATCAATTACGGTTGTCAATTTGGAGCGTCGTTCACCTTGCTGGTGATTCTTCTGCTTTTGACCCAACCTGAAAAGCGCCGTTCGGCGGTTTTTATCCTGAATGGTTTGGCCTTGTTCCTCAACAGCGGGCGTCTGCTTTTTCAAGTCATCCATTTCTCCACTCCATTCGAAGAAGTATACCAATACGTCTCCGGCGACTATTCATCCGTGCCGTGGAGCGCATATGCCGTTTCAATCGTGGCTGTCGTTCTCACCACCCTAGTTGTCGTCTGTATCGAAGCATCGCTTGTGATTCAAGTCCACGTGGTTTGCTCTACAATACGTCGTCGATACCGACATCCTCTCCTGGTGTTATCTATCCTGGTTGCCCTAGTGCCGATTGGATTTCGCAGTGCATGGATGGTTGTGAATTGCCATGCCATCATTACACTCAACTACATGTCGGGGATATGGTGGATAGAAAGCGCAACCAACATCTGCGTCACCATCAGCATCTGTTTCTTCTGTGTCATCTTTGTCACCAAGCTCGGATTCGCCATCAAACAGCGCCGCCGACTCGGCGTGCGTGAATTCGGTCCGATGAAAGTCATCTTCGTCATGGGCTGCCAGACCATGGTTGTCCCCGCCATCTTCTCCATCATCCAGTACTACATCACTGTGCCAGAACTGGCCTCCAACGTGGTGACCCTGGTCGTCATCTCACTTCCCCTCTCGTCGATCTGGGCCGGCGCCGCCCTCGAGCACTCCCGACGTTCCGGAAGCCAAGATCATCAACGCCGACCCAACTTATGGCGGGCCCTTGTTGGCGGTGCGGAAAGTTTACTGTCTCCCACGAAAGGTTCAACGAGTGTGTCTGCCACGAAAGATAGTCCAACGAGCCTGTCTGCCATGACTGCTGCGCAGACTCTGTGCTACTCGGATCATACCATGAGCAAGGGCTCACAGAACTCGCGGGACACTGATGCTTTCTATGGAATAGCAGTTGAACACGATATTTCGATCAATCGAGTTCAAAGGAACAATTCAATTGTGTGATGGGACACCGCGCTCGGCAATTCAAAGATATCCTTCCCTTTCATTTCGACGTACATGATTCTGGCCACAAACCGACTTTACATGTACATGCTTTTTTTTCCCTCTCCCATTGCGGGTTTTATACAAGTTCAATATTCCTTTCATCTCAATCCGCAAAGTGTGGATCCAATCTTAATATCAAATCCACATCCATTCATTCATCTTCACCTTTTTCTGTTTTCAAGAGCTGTAGTTGCATTACATCTATGGATGCATTATAAATCTATAAAGAAAAAACTAGATGCAAGACCAAAAGGTTTCCCATGCTCTCCCATGGTCTTTCTCATTGATACATGTCTATATCCAGGGACCGATTCTACTATAAGTTCAAATGGAATCTCGACAGTAAAGATAGAAGTATACCCATGGAGGGTGGATTAGAATATGTATGAAGCTTGTGCAAGGAGTACAGCCAAATCTACTGATTGCAACAAATAGCGAAGAGCTGAGTCAACTGAATTAACAATACAATAAAAGGGGGGAAAGACACAAATATTTACAGGCGAAACGCTCTATGTTCAGAACCACATGTGCGCCAGAGCAAAAGGAGAAGAGCTAGAAAGTTAATAATATCCCGGTGCTAATTCAGTTGCACATAGTTGGCTAAGTTGAATGTTAGCAAATGTATTAAAATAAAAGAACTGAAACACTTACCCGGAAACTGGCCCTCTCGACCTGCAATTCGCCCAGACCACCATTCATTGGTATTTTCGGTGCGCTGGGTAATCTCGATAACATCGCCAGCCGAGAATCCCAGATCACCGTGTGCCTGAGCCTCGTAGTCATAAAGAGCGGTAACAGTCTCAACCGGCTTAGTGAGATGGGACGGCTTCGCCCGTGGAGGAGGCGGGGCAGGCTTGCTCTTGGCGGCGGCAGAGAAACTGCCTGTCGGACTGGGACTGACGCCGGCAGACGAATAAGGTGGTGGAGGGTTGTCATCGGTGGCGGTGGACCCGGAACGGCCTCGGCCGATGGAGCTCTTGCTATCGGCTCCCTTGCCCGGAGGGCCCAGCTTGGATCCGGAGCGGCGGACACCTTGGGTTTTAAAGTGCACGATAGTAAGGGCTTCAGCCTGCTCCTGGATATTGCCGCGCTTCTGCTCAAAGGCCTCTTCAACATCGAGTTTAAGATTGAAATAGCTGATGTTCATGCCCTGCATTCGTTCGTGGAGGGTGTAGAAGACATTGAGTTGCATATAGTAGAAGGACTGGAAGAGCGGGCGGATGAACTCGGCTTCGAGCGCGAACAGCTTGGGCAGTTCGTCCTTCAGCAAATCGTTGTAATAGTTAAACTCCTGGGTTGCCTGCTCAACATCGTTCTCGGCTTTGTATAGTGCTTTCTCGTCTTTGAGCGATTTGTCCTTCTTCTCTTCCAGCTTCTTCAGTGTGGCGTTGCGGCGGTCAAAGTCCAGCTTCTTGTGATCACGCTTAACCGCAACCTTCCGAATGACCTTGATCACCTCGAGCAGTTGGTCGGCAGGGCTGATAATGCGGGTGTCGATCATCTCCAGCTCGGGGGCTAGGGCCTCTTGCAGTTCCTTGACGATGACTTCATATTCCTCACAGGCCTGGATGCCCTCGGCATTTCCTTCGAATTGGTATGAGGTGGGATCGGAGGCGCGACCGGAGATGGGTTTGTAGATTTCGGCGATTGCTTTGGAGAATTCGATTTGGTGGCTCAACATGCCTGCGCACGCGGTCAGTATTGAGATGTGAAAGGTTGATGATTGAAAGGTTGATGATTAAAAGACTCACCATTAATGGCAGCAAAGTATTTCTTGGACTCGTCGTGTAGCTTCTTGGTCTCTTTCTCGAGCTCATCAAAGCGGCGTTCGGCATCGCTATAGACAGCATCCTTGGTATGCTCACCAATGTTGAACTTGACCTTGAACTGTTGTGGCGCACGCACAATGCTCTTCTGGAAACCTTTGAAACTCATGATGTGAATAAGATTAAGGAGAGAGGTAAAGACGAGAGAAAGTGCCAAGGTGGGGGGGAAGAAGAAGGGCGAACCCGAACCTTTTCAATGACATAAGACTCTGCCAGCGTTGTACGGAGCTGAAGTCCATTGTGGCTGTACATATTTCACTTTTATACTATTTCACATTATTTCGGACTATTTTATACGCTAATTCTCTGCCTTATGATCCTGTGGCGCATTATATTCAAAATTAGGCACCTGGATTATTACTACTAACATATTATTACCTGTGGACATACTACTTTACTACATACCGTAGCTCCTATGCTCGTTATAGAGTGTACATAGTTACCTATTATAATAGCCTAAAACCTCGAACGGCTACATACATCTCTACACTCTACAAAGCAGTTTCTCCCCGGCAGCCTTACCCGAGAAAATCCTAAGAACCATCAAATTAAAGGACCCCAGTCCGATCGTCATCATTGGGCCATCATTCCTTTGGGACGTGCGGGGGTTAACTTGGCAATTGGAATGTGGGAATACCATAAGTCAGACGAGGGTTTTCAAACAACTTAATAGAATATCATCATAATTGTCATAAAAAGGAGAAATAAAGATATGTTATAGTCCTAGAAGTGCTAGAGAGAATGGAGAATATATCTGAAAGGGGAAAGCTCATACCTCCGTGCTGCCTCAGGCACTACGGATAAACCCAATTGGGAAATTCCCGAGATCTTTAGTCATTGAGAGAACGCCGCCCCGGGCGGTGATAACAAAAAGTCGGGGTTGTGTTTCCTTCTTCATCCCACTTACAAGGATATCGGCACATATCATCTTCATAATGACAAGTGCTGTTCCTACTGCTTGGAGACAGGCCTCTGCCTTCTCCAGGCGCCTTTCAACCTATGGTTCTCGAGCTCCTCGAGTCCTCGCCACCGGGCTGCGCGGCGCTCGGTCTTATGTCTCCGAGACGAAAGCTGGCCAAGCTCAGGTCAATATCGAGACTGCCATCAAAGAGGAACAAAAGTCATTCATGAACCAGTCCCATATGGCGCCCCAGAATGTCAAGCTGCCCGGCTCGGCAACCTCTGGTGACGCTGCGATGAGCCCCTCGGCCGGCATTCTGAAGCAGGCCACCGTTATGGACCAGGGCACCCGTCCCATCTACCTCGATATGCAAGCCACCACACCTCTGGACCCCCGGGTTCTGGATAGCATGCTTCCTTACCTCACCGGTATCTACGGTAACCCGCACTCGCGCACACACGCCTACGGTTGGGAGTCGGAGAAGGGAGTCGAGGAGGCTCGCGAACATATCGCCAAATTGATCGGGGCCGACCCCAAGGAGATCATTTTCACAAGTGGTGCGACGGAGAGCAACAACATGAGTTTGAAGGGTGTGGCGCGGTTCTTTGGTCGCTCGGGAAAGAAGAATCACATCATCACTACCCAAACTGAACACAAGTGTGTGCTTGACAGTTGCCGACACTTGCAGGATGAAGGATTCGAGGTGACTTACCTGCCAGTTCAGAGCAATGGTTTGATTCGCATGTCGGATCTTGAGGCGGCTATGCGCCCGGAGACTTGCATTGTTAGTGTTATGGCTGTCAACAATGAGATCGGTGTGATCCAGCCAATGGAGGAGATTGGCCGTCTCTGCCGGTCCAAGAAGGTGTTCTTCCACACTGACGGTGCCCAGGCCGTTGGAAAGATCCCGTTGGATGTCAACAAGCTGAACATCGATTTGATGTCGATTTCCAGCCACAAGATCTACGGCCCCAAGGGTGTTGGTGCCTGCTTTGTGCGTCGTCGCCCGCGTGTTCGTCTCGATCCTCTTATCACTGGTGGTGGACAGGAAAGAGGTCTACGCAGTGGCACCTTGGCCCCTCATCTGGTAGTGGGCTTTGGCGAGGCTTGCCGAATTGCCGCCCAAGATATGGAGGTAAGCTTTCTCTTCTCGTTATTTTTATGTCCTATTTCCATTATTGCCACGATTTTTATGCCCTGCAATAAACGTCTATTTGGAATCCTTGGGAGACTACCTGTTCTTTGGACATGGTACTCAATTCCAATGATGTCGACTGCAGGCGTAATGAGCTGGCTAACCGATGAACTTGAATTTTACCCTGTATTCGAAACGATAACTGACTGATCGAACAGTATGACACCAAGCACATTGATCGCTTGTCTAAGCGTCTGAGCGAGGGCCTCCTTGCTATGGAACACACCACACTGAATGGTGACCCCGAGCACCACTACCCTGGCTGCGTGAACATCTCATTTGCCTACGTCGAGGGTGAATCTCTACTGATGGCGCTGAACGACATTGCGCTGTCATCGGGCAGTGCCTGTACCTCTGCCTCTCTGGAACCCAGTTACGTGCTGCGCGCTCTGGGCAGCAGCGACGAGAGTGCCCACAGCAGTATCCGTTTTGGTATCGGCCGATTCACCTCAGACGAGGAGATCGACTACGTTCTCAAGGCTGTCCAGGCCCGTGTATCTTTCTTACGTGAACTGAGTCCGCTTTGGGAGTTGGTGCAGGAGGGAATTGATCTGAACACGATCGAATGGAGCCAGCACTGATCATATTAATCTTGATTTGAGAAAAGTCCTTAATGGGACGGCGTTGAAATGTAACAACATCGGATTTGTACAGACTGAGAATAATCACCTCGCAATTAACTACTCTCTACCTTTCTCTTTAAGCCCTCGATGCCTTGTACGTCACCCGCATTGCCTTAACCTTCTCTCTGAGGCCGTAAAGAACATTTGGGCAAGTTTTGCAAGGTTAATAGCCCTCAGGTGATCAATCCTTAAGCCAAAAAATGTTTAATTAGCCTCAAATTATGCCTCTCGGCCCAAAACCCCCCGTAATATGAAGACGCTTCTACTCTTTAGCAAAGAAGTTAAAAGGATTTATCTACCGAGAGTCAATTCACAGTTTGCGCTTGATTCCTGTCCTTTTAAGATGGCCTTGGCTGTGAAAAAAAAAAAGGAATACACAATTTAGATAGAAAAGAGCTACACCGACAATGCATCTATTCCTCATCCTTTGCGCATTTTGGAGTAATGTGGCCGCTGTAGCTGGTCACCAACCCCCTGAGCTTCAAGTCGCGACCTCTTCCGGCTCTGTGAACGGAATATATAACGATTCTGCACATACTGTACGGGCGTTTCTTGGAATTCCATATGCCGAGCCCCCAGTTCAAGGGCTGCGATGGGCACCACCACGTCCCAAATCACCACCGGGAACACCCATCGATGCATCTTCTTTCAGCAGTCCCTGTCCACAGGTTTATACATACTCCAATGAGTCTATTTATAGTGTTCTTCCGGCTACGATATGGAACTCTGGAGACATGTCTGAAGACTGTCTGTATATGAACATCTGGGCACCTTCTTTCACACGTCCAGGCTACAGGGGGTTTCGCAGAGCAGCAATCATGATGTTTATCCATGGAGGAAGCTATGACACAGGAGGTGGTTCGGTTGGTTACTACGACGGCACGAATTTAGTACAGAATCAGGATGATCTTATTGTTGTTACCTTGAAGTAAGGAGAATTTGAGTTGTGTCCATTCAAATCACTAAACTGTGGGTTATAGTTATCGACTCAATGTCTTTGGATTTCCTAATGCACCTGACATCGACCCTTCCAAGCAAAACCTTGGGCTTCTGGACCAGGTAGAGGAGATCTTGAAAGTGTATGGTTGATAGTATGGATGAACTAACCCGATATTTAGCGATTGGCAATCGAGTGGGTTTATGAAAATATAGCCAGATTCGGTGGTGATCCAGATAGGATTCTTCTGTTTGGTCAATCTGCTGGGGCTTCCTCAGTTGATATCCATTCATACGCAGTGAGCAGCTTTCTATACGTTGGGATTTTTCAACTCTCCCCAAATGGCTGACCTCCGATAGTACCCAGACAATCCTATTGTTAGCGCACTTGCTCTTCACTCCGGCACCGCTCCATTACTGACTTCAGCGCCTGATCATCAAAATTGGAATGCGCTGTCTACTGCTGTTGGATGCGGCGTGGGAGCCGAATCCTTCCAATGCATGCGACGAGTCCCAATGACGAAGATTGTCGAAACAAGGGCGAAGGGAAGTTATAGCTTTTATCCCATTGTGGATAATGTCCTCGTCTTTTCCGATTATGCCGCTCGAGCTAAAATGGGGAAATTGGCACAATTGGTATGTACTTGACGATGATTTTGGTTTTATGAGTCTTCCTGGGCTAACCTTGTTTGGAACCCTAGCCAACATTGGGAGGGAGCAATGAGCGTGAAGTCACGGCTTTCATACCGTTAAGTCAAACACCCGTTGATGAGACAAAAATCTCTACGCTCAGTCAAGAGATTTATAACTGTCCCCTCCGGGAATCTGTGAGGTAAGAACCGATAGGATTCTCACTTTGAACTGATCCAAGTACATAGATGTATTGGTTTCTAATATCCATCCCCAATGGATGTAGGATTCGACTGAGTCAGCACGTGCCAACTTGGAGGTATCTATACCATGGGAATTTTAGCAATGTCAGCCCAACCCCATGGCTTGGAGCATACCACGGGTGTAAGAAGTAACCGGCCCTTTCCTTGTTCATTTTGATTTAACCGCATGATAGCTGAGATACCTATTGTCTTTGGAACCTATGATAAGTCCAGGGCGATCCCTCCGTCCGCCAGGGAAGTTGAAGTCAGTGAATACATGCAAGGTAAATCCCTTCTACGATGAAGGCCAGACGTTGCCTAGATTGACGAATTTCCTAGGCGCTTGGGTTGCATTTGCCAAGGACCCCCGTATGGGACTAAGCCAGTATGGATGGCCACAGTTCAGCTTTGATGGTAAATGTGCTGTGTTATTGTTCATTTCTCAAGCTGACCATCAGATAGAGCCCACCTTGATCAATCTTGCCCTGAATAATACGGTCGAGGCAATATTTACCTCTGCCAGTCCGTGGGATACCTCGTGTGAAGCTTCCACTCGACCTGAGTTATGAGTTTTTGGTAGTACTAGGTGTTTCCAGACTCATTTGAAATGTGTTCCATGATTATTTACCGAGCTATGCATGCATCTGTATGTAGGTGAGTGTGACACGGTTATGAAGCCTGTTCTATGTACCTTGGGGGTTGTACTGATGTATATACCTCGGGCCTCGGGAACAATTATTATTAAGCAAAGATGCCTTGTGTATTAGGCATATATATATTTATGTGTATTGTAGCAAGAAAGGAAAGGAAAAAGAAATGTATACTGTAAAATAAATATAAATATAAATATAGAATATAGAATATAGAATGAGGTTCAATCTAAATGTCAGCCATGCATTTCCCTTCGATCAAGGTTGACGATCCTGAGTGAAGCGAATTTGAAGCCAAATTAAGCGAAAAGGCGAAAATGCCCGAAAATGCCTGAAAATGCCTCAATTCCCGTGTTTCTCCCGGGTTAGGCCCCTTTGACTCGCACTCAATTTGTTTTTCGCTTAAATTCCCACTCCACTGGGGCCTCGCGGATGCACCCAGTCCATCTTGGCAATGATCATTTGATTGTATAGCCATATAAAATGTACCTAAAATCTACTTCTTATTATTTGATCCTCCGACTAGACTCCTCTAAAACTTCCCCGGGGTCCTCTAAAAAAGACAACGTCTTTCCCTTTCCCCCTCTTTCTACTCTTCCTATGTCGGAGTTGCTCCAACTCTATTATTATCATGTCTTATGATTATCTTTATTAACCGTTTTTACCTTGATTAGAAATGATGGTACTTACCTTCCAGGGATCCCCGGTGAAATTCCGTGCTCTGAAACTCGGATGAGAGGAAAACTCTGACTATTTAGCCCATAGAATGTTATTTATTGGAGATTATAATACCATTCCGATTTCCGATTTGAATCCTATTTCTCTTCCGTCATCCTCCGCAGAATTTACCCTGGGGAAGCCAGTCATATTTGGATCCGGATAGTTCCTGGTCTGAACTTTCTCATTCTGATCTTTTGTATAATTCATATAATCCCCCTCGGTTTCTCACCTTTCATTTGCATTCATTTGCATTGCCTTGAAACTTGAATATCTTTAAATCCCTGAATTTCGGCAACGGGACTATGTTGCCTCCCGTGCCCAATCCTTCCGAGTTTGGAATCACTCCCGATTATGGTTTCCTCTCTCCAGAACTTCCATTGGAGGTGCTCCCCGACCCTTATTATGCCAAATGGGAGAACATTATTGGGAATCTCCACCCTTTGATATTAAGCAAACGTCTACAGTCGGTGGTGGATCATCTCCCTCTACTTTCTGTCACACACCTCCAGACAGACGCTGAGTGGCGTCGTGCATATGTCATACTGGTCTTCATACTGCACGGCTATGTATGGGGTGGCAATTCACCCACAGAGGTATCCTATTGGTCTCTCCAAAAAAAGAAGTAGAAAATGTACTAATTGATTTTCAAGAGGATTCCACCTCAACTTACAGTCCCCTTATTCCAAGTCTGTGAACGACTCGAATTACCTCCCGTGGCAACCTATGCTGGAGTCTGCCTGTGGAATTACAAGCCGATCTTCGCCCACGAGCCAGCCACCAACTTGGAAAACCTAGCTTGTCTACAAACCTTCACCGGATCTCTAGATGAACAATGGTTCTATCTAGTTTCAGTCGCCATAGAAGCACGTGGGGCCCCTTCTATCCCCGTGATGCTGCGAGCCATCGCCGCGGCCCGCACAGGAAACACTCAGATGGTAACCGAGTGTCTGCAGCGACTAGCGGAAACCATCGATGAGACCAACACTCTGCTGCAGAGGATGTATGAAAATTGCGATCCATATGTCTTCTACAACCGCATACGCCCTTACCTAGCCGGAAGTAAAAACATGGGTGATGCCGGATTGCCAAACGGGCTGCTGTACGACGATGGCCACAACCCCGAGTATCGACAATATGGAGGAGGCAGCAACGCCCAAAGCTCCCTTATTCAATTCTTCGACATTGTCCTCGGAGTGGAACACCGACCAACCGGTACAAGTCGCAAAGACAGTGAGAGCACCGGAGACACCAAGTCACGAAATAGCTTCATCCACGACATGCGCAGCTACATGCCTGGTCCACACCGGCGATTCCTGGAGCAGGTTGACTCGATAGCAAATATCCGCTCCTTTGTCGAGGCGCGACGTGGTGACTCGGCGTTGTGTATTGCCTACGACGCATGTCTAGCCATGTTGCGCGTTCTACGCGACAAGCATATTACCATTGTCTCCCGTTATATTATACTGCAGTCCCGCAGTGCACGTCAGCCTTCTCAATCTGCCCACCCGAACGTCCCAACGACGACGAACCTTGCTAGTGCGGCTCCAACCGACAAGAAGAAGCTGCGTGGTACCGGTGGCACGGCACTCATTCCGTTCCTGAAGCAAGCTCGAGATGAAACTGGGGAGCCGGCTATTGATGCCTGGGCACGACGGCTGCTGAGCAATGGTCCTGCAGACAAGAAGTTTGCTTCGCTGAGCAAGGTTGGCGAGCAACCAGATGGTCATCTTGAGGTTGTCGGTCTCTGTGGCACATGGACAGCTGAAGAAAATGAGGGTGGTATTTGTCACTGGTAGTGGCATACATGGTTTTTTTTTCTGTCTCTTTTTTGGGTTATAAGTCTTTCGAGCGTGGCATTGCATGTGGATTTATGTACGCCGTACGCGGCGACTTGGTGTTTGGGAATTTGCATTGAACTTATATTATTAGTATGCTCTATCAACTAGGTGCTGTGCAATACAAAGGATCTTTGTATGGACAATATTCTAGTCAACATAACATTTGTAGAAACTTCCAACCCCACCTGAAAACCCTTGGCTTCGATATGACGCGCATGTCTGGGAGCAGCGTCATCCGGGGCTGAAATACACGTGATATGACATCATCCGATGACGTAGTTCATCATGGTTTGTTTGTTGAACTTCAGATCTTGGAAGACCAGAAGGAGCTAGAATATGGGGCTTAGATAGCATGGCTTATATATATAAGGAAAGAACTTTCCTGCCATGATGTTCATTCTTTACTCCACCAATTATTCTTCAACCATCTATCATCTCTTCACTACCTACTACTACCATCTATCATCTACCATTCAATATCATGTCTGACAACACCGGCAACGCTTCGACTGGTCAGTCGTACATCGACCAAGCCACTGGTCTCGCTCAGCGCGCCATGGGAACCGTGACTGGCGACTCTTCCACTCAGGTAAGCATCCATTCTACTCCCCCAACACCATACCACCATACCACAATACTAACGCATCTCAGACCAAGGGTGAACTTAAGCACGAGGAGGGTCAAGCCAAAAGAGATGCCTCCCACACAACCGCCAAGTTGGGCCCCTTCACCGCCGACCCAAACACTGGAGCCGTTGCCAAAGACGACCCCAAGCGCGACACAGGATCCTGGGACCAGACCGTTGGCTCTGCCAAGGAGTCGGTCGGCAACCTAATCGGAAACGAGAACCTGCGTCGCACTGGAGCCGAGCAGAACGCCGCCGGCAAGGAACAAGAGGCCAAGGGTCAGCTCAAGGACTGGGGTGAGGGTATTCAGAACCGCGCTCAGGGTACTCTTGGATCCATTGGTGCTGCTGTCACTGGTAATCGCACCGAGGAGGAGAAGTACCGTGATATGCATGACGAGGGCAAGGTCCGCCAGCGTGGTGCTGAGGCTGATATTGCTAAGAAGGGTGGTGCTTAAACGTGACTTGGAGATGACCTTTTTGAGTTTGGGCTTTTCTTTCTCACATTTGTTTTACTATGACGACTTTTAACGATGGCCTTGCTATGATATCCAAATTGATGCCTCGTTTTTATTTTGCTTTTACTTGTAACTGTCCAATGTAGATGTAGAGAAGTGTTAAACCGGGAAGCCATCACAATGGCCCATAGTACCCTCTTTGAGGCTCTTGCTCTTCCTCTTTTTTTTTTTTTTGGGGAGGCAGTATCGTATTTTGGCTATTCTGGATACACATGTGAAAGTTACAGGGACCTGTAGTAGATCTATCAAGTTTCTCTACGCAATACTACGATAATTACTACATTTCCCCGCAAAGGATCAAATTCCCCGAGGATCTGACCGATTGGCATCTGATTCTGGCCGAGGTTGGGCTGAAAAGATCTAGAATTATAGAAATTAATTTAATTGATTTAGTGACTGGATGTTGTCTCAGACTAATGCGGAGAGATTCTTCCGATCGGCGGGCCAAGCAGGTTAAGCATTTGATATACTCTAGACTCTGCCCTATCTCGACTGTATAACCATTTCGTCTATTTTCTTCTCACTTAGAACAAAATGAAACTCACCACAGTTTTCCTCTTTGCCGCAACAGCCTGGGGTGCTCAACATCATCACCGACGAGATACTACAGACAATGGCATCAATCTGAGTGCAATCTCGAGCGCACTGTATTTGACTCTTTTTCCAAATATATATATATATATATATATATATATTTAAAAAAAACCAACCTAACACTTTTACAGAGAGGGTCTGGTGGCCAACCAAACCACCACAGCAAATTTCGCCAACATCTCGCCGCCGCCCAAGTCTCTCATCTCCGAGATTCTATCCGTTGTGCCCGTCTCCGTCATCTGGGAACTCATCAACCCAGCAGAACGCAGTTCCGTCGTCAGTCAATTCAAGGCTGGCACGACCCCAGCCTGGTACAGCGCTCTCCCAACGGATGTGAAAAACTACATGTCGGTGGTCAAGTCGCAGATCTCCGGGGGAGCATTGACGGCCACAACGTCTGAGTTCAACGCGGCAGCAAATACAGGGACTGCGGGAGCCACTGCCACCGATTCCAATCCCGGTGGGCCGGTGAGCTCAACTTCTAAAGGTGCGGCCGCACAACCGACGGGGCTGGCTGTGTCGGCGTTGGGGGCGATGGGAGTGCTTGGACTAGCACTAGCTCTGTGATGGAAGGATCCACATGAAATTGCGTATAACATACGGGGGTACTTTGTACAGAGTAGATATGAATATGACTATGATGAGAGATGTCGAAATCCAAAAGACTTCAATTTTTACATATGAAATCCAAAATATTATTTCCATTTTCTCTTATCTTTTACTTCGTACTCCGTAGGTCTATACGATGTACGTTGGTGGAGTTCATGGTAAGACCGTTACATTAGGCACATGCTTCCCTTTTCTTATAGATTAAATTTTAATATGGAAGTATGAAATGGCATCATACTAGAAAGTATACGGAATACGCATGGTCCTTTTAGATCTCTCCGTATGTATGGAGTAGAGCAAGATAACTAGATGGCTTTTGCCGATCACTACTAAAGCGAACCTGTCCTCCGAAGTGGACTTGGTCCGAGCAGGCATTATGAGACAAGCGAATGGGACTAACCTGAAAAAAAGAGAGAAAATGAGAGAAAAAGGGCAAAAAAAGGGGATCAACGCGACGATCTTCCACTAAAAGACATTTCTGGGGGCGGAAGAGGGGGGGGACATGCGGGGGAAATGTTCGTATAATTTGCGTATTGGATTCTCTTCTTCTCTCATTCGTCATTGGCTTCCTACAAATACACTTCATCTATTCCTCTCACATGGCATTGCTTATTCCCTCGGCCTCAATCTAAAAAATCTAGATGTTCGGGGCTAACGGCCTCGGGCAATTTCCTACTTACGCTAAATGACAGTTGCATCTACGGAAATCCAGATTAGCTTGTTTATAAGGCACTGGGTATGTTTATACTATCTTCTTCTTTGCCCATTCCTCACTTCATCAATATAACGATATAACGATACAACACAATGCGTTTCTCCCGGATTCTGTTCCCTTTGGCCCTGGCCCCATTGGCTCTAGCTGCCCCCGAGGCTCGTCCCAATCCTGTCGCTGCACCAGCACCGGTCGCTACTGGTGGTCTACTCGAGGAGCTACCCGAGATTCTGAGCGGCGTACAGGGCCTCTTGACCACCGATAACCTCAACAAGCTGGATACTATCCTGGACGGTGCGGCCAAGTTGCTTGCCGCCGATAATATCGATATCCTGCAGGATATCTTGAACAACGCCCACAGCTTGTTGACTAAGAGCTTTGTCGGGAACACAACGACCCTCATTGAGGATGCCACACCGGTATGTACTGCCTTTGCTGCTTTTGGCTTGTGTGTTATACTAATGCACTATAGCTGGTTGATGATATTTCCAAGCTTCTGGGTGGTATACTGGGATCGCTGTGAGGGGCGGATAAAAGGAACGAATCATGACAATTACTATAGCTATCTTTGTTTTATTGCACACTTGAATGCATTTCTTGAAGGAGTATATATGTATCTACACGGAAATACAATGGAACCTTCAAATCATATAGAACAATCATGTCTCTCATTAACGGGTATATACAGAAAGAGAAAAAAAACATTAGAAAACTATAGAATCATTCTTAAAACTCCTTCCCTTCGATCTTCTCCTTCCCATCAATCGTCTCCTTGAGTCGATCCTGGTAGAATTTCAAAGGATATGCCCGCCATTTATCAGGCATCGCCGGATAAAGAGCAACCGAGAAGCCCATCCAGGTGCGGTAAAGGGCCCGAGTAGTCATCGTCGAGCGTAGACCGTAGGCATCACGCAGACTCGGGGGCAACATCTCAATCGTAGTCACCCGCAAGAAAGGCTTCAAAGACTGCACCCAGCGCGGCATATCGTTACTTTCACGAAGGTCCTTGGCAAACAGAGCGGCATCCGACGAAACAGTCAACTGATGAACCTGATCATCCCAGTAAGACCAGAATGCCTGACGGGATTCCGGCCAGGTACCGACAGGGAGACCCAGACAGTTCACGAGCAAGGCATACTCGCTGTATGCGCGTTGGGCACTGGCATAGTCCACGCGGCCATAGACACGCTGATAGAAATCGGTCGCGGTCGCGTACAGCGTCGCGGCCATCCACAACTGCAGCGGTGGATGCTCGGCGAACCGATTCGAGCGACCGCTGCCCAACAGGGGCGGATTACCCTCTTGCAGGAGGTCAATGAGAACTTTGCGCTCGCTGCGCGTGCCAAAGACCAAGCAGGAGATGTAGCTGATACTGGCCTGGAGAGCATCGATAAGCTCGGTGGCTAGCTCTTTGTGGCCTCCGTGGTTGGTGCCTGCTTCACGGATCGCGGGCATGGCGGCTTGTAGTAGCAGCGTTGCACCGGATCCTGCAAAGAGAATGCCCTCCTGGAGCATTTTGGGGAGGACCTCTAGTTGTTCCAGGGCATGGAGACGACCTGAGACATTGGTGATATTGCTAGCGGTCGCATCGGAACCACTTGGAAGATCGTGGGGTTTTTCGTCCACTGGGGAGACGGGAGATGGAGGGAAAGACATGGTGAGGGAGAGAGAGTTGGTCAATTTTGTTCGAATAATTGTCAAGAGTATATGATCCCATTAATATCAGAATCTTTTCTTTCCCCAGAAATCCCCCCGCAAAACCCCTAGAAACCTCCCAACGTCTAAGGGTGTTGATCATCTCGGCCCATGTGAATAGTGTCGCCTTTTTTAGGAATAAGCCGCGGCTGGTAGCAGATCGCCATCTCCTGAAGCGCTGATCCCTCCCCTCTTCTGCGTCATTCGCCAAAGAAAGCAATCCTGCTCCGACGAGAAACCCGCTTTGGTCCTTTTTGTCTATTTTTTGGGTCTGTTCTTTTGTCTTTTTCGTACCCACGGGGTCCCGCTTCGGTGTATGGAGAGGAGATGAAGTCCGGGGGTGCTTTTGCGCTAAAATACATATACGCAGAATCCTCCCCCCTTTCTATTCTAAAGGTCACCAAGTCGAGATTGTTGCGATCATGGTCAAAAATACAGATACACCAGCATATCTGACTTCAGATGATGCCAAATACACTCTAGGTATTCATCGTGGGCCATTGATATCCAAGGGTGATGATGAAGGCGCACAACTTGCACAAGTCGAATCGGCCGGGGGTCTGTCATTGGAGACGAGGAAATTGAAGGCCACTGAGAAGTTCCAGCGCCATTGGAAGCGATTCTGGTGTCTGCATCTTTTAGTGACTATCATCTTCCTGGCGATTTTCCTGCCTGTCTTGTGAGTTGCAATGGCTTTGAAACCTACAAAACAAATACTAATTGCAATTATAGCTTCCTGGTTGCCATTCCAGCCATCTCACAAATGGTCGTCAACAAGTCCGACCTGGTATTAGTCAATGCCTCGGTCCTAAACCCGCGACCGGACAAGATTCAATTGACCCTGCTGTCGGCATTGGACCTCAAAATTGCACTGCCAGTACGCATTGAGCCGATCACATTGGATCTGTTCGTGCGCGATGCCGGTGCAGGCAATGCATGGGGTCAGGCTAACATCGACGGTAAAGTCGTCAAGGGTAACACCACCCTAGGCGTGACCAAGGTCGAGACGCCACTGACCAACTTGACCACCTGGGATGAGTACGTGCACAATGTGGTGTTCGAGAAGGAGACAGCACTGTCGGTCAGAGGTGTAACCAATTCATACTTGGGCGTGCTCAAGTCCAAGGTCACTATGGACAAGGATATTATGTCCCCAGGTAAGCCGAAGAAAACAAATCCATATCCTTAAAGTGTGAAGCTGACTTGATATTCCAGTGCTGGACCAATTCAAGAAATTCAGCATCTCCGACAGTGGACTCATTCCAGCCCTCGAAGACGGCACCAACCTAGTCGGGAATGTCTCCCTTCCCAACCCGTCGGTGTTGACTCTCGATATCGGCACACTCGTCCTTGACGTGAAGAGCGGCGACCTCGTCATTGGAAACGCCACCGTCAAAGACGTCACCATCAAACCAGGAGACAACGTCTTCCCTCTCACCGGAATCCTCGACATCCACACCATGATCGAGAATCTCGGACAGGTGCTCGCGTCACAGGCTAAGGCCATTAAAACCGGCAACTTAGCCCTGGACACGGTAACCCGATCGGTCACATGGAACGGCACGCTGGTGCCATACTACACCGACGTGATGAAGAAGCTAACGCTGACGGCCAACGTACCAATTGCCGACCTGGTCAAGAATACTATTCATAACTTGCTCAGCGGGAATGAAACCCTCACAGATATTCTCAAATCAGGAGGCGATACGAGCAAGCTGCTAGGCAACCTTTCGAGTGGTGATGACAGTGACTCCGACAGTTCAATACTATCCGAAACCTCCGAGCTTGCATCTAAGATGAAGACGAACATTGGGGTGCGCGATATGTTCCGTGGTGCAAATCCGGTTAAACGGGATTTAATCATCAACTCACTGGCTAAATTATACAAGAAGACGTGAGATAACGATCCCATTTCACTTTGACTCTGTTTTTTCTTCTGTTTTCTTTTTTTTGGCATTTATGTTTCCTTTTCTTGTTGATAAAGGTCTCCGGGTCCCGGGTTCTGTGTACATGATTGCGAGATGCTCGCTGATGCCTAGACGATACTTGATTCCCCCTTTGGGTTGTGGCAATGGTTTTTTTTTGGAAGGCGTTGTGGGCATGCGTTGCTGTCTTTCTATCTTTAGAGATGAAGATAGGTCTTAATGTTCTTGGTCTCTTTTTTCCTGTCGACTCCATTCCTGGGGCAGTGCATGGGCTAGTGTACTTTTCCGTATACATGGCTGCATGTCCGGGCTGAGTCGGTGCAGATGATAATGCATAAAATATAAATATATGATGCTATGAATGGATCTGATCCTTGTGTTTATACGTAATTTGTAGCCTTGCATATTTTATTGCAATCAGCTTGACAAAAGCACTTTATAAACAGCAGGTTTACGCCAAAATGGATTAATCTTTGTCTAAATGACTTGTCCCAGCAGCTCTGTGTCTTTTAACTTGGTAGCTTATTGGATATTCAAATATCAGTCAAGGAACTGAGGCTCCACTTTTGGATGTCAGCCTCTTAGGGCTTCGTGATTTCTGTAGAATGGAGCACATGCGAATGTAGGGCGGTGGTTACTACTTCAATTGATGCCCAGAGCACCCAATTAACTGCCAGCAACACTCGATGGTAAATATGAAATGAGGCTTGCTACCCAAGGCCTCCTACGTGCCCGAATCGTCATTCGTATTGCCGAAATGGAGGCATGCACGACCTCGTATACAAAGTTTACTTTGAGCTGATTCAAATTTTAACTTGTTTTTGTATTAATATTGGCTAGTGATAATGACCTATCGTGTATCTGGGCCTGTCTGGGTTGAATTACGGTACGAGACTCTTCTAAAATCAATCTCTTATCTCATGCAGTCATGCAGATAGTACCCGCGTTTGACACCCATGTAAAAGGGCGGTGCTTCTTCCACCAAGTTGTTTGAAGGAAAATACGGAGGTGGTGGCTTCAGAGTCGGTGGGAACAGTTCCCCGGGAGCCTGGTACTCTGGAGGGCATGTAGGAGTGGGAAGAGGCCCCGTAATAGGAATTCGAAAATAAGGATCAAAGCTAATGAGGATAAGAGCTTGCTGATTAGGGGGAAGTCCAGGGGCGTCGATCGAGTAGATGATCGACCGTTCGTCTGCAACACTTTTCACAGATCCAGTGCGTGGGCCTGGGCAGAGCAACGATTGTAATGCAGGCGGGGCGTCGTCTGGAGGCCACATGCGCACGCCACGACATGTGAAGCGTTCCTCGGAACCTTCAACAGGAAAGCCATATTGGTCCACCTGGGTGGGCTGGAACAGGCGGTTGCGAGGTCCCTCAATTCCCTCCTCGTCAATGGGACATTTGCGCTTGCGTGACACTGTACGCAACCGGATCCGATCTCGAGACCGTAGATTATCACCGACAGGGTCGTTGACAATGTCGACAAAGGTAGTTGCGCCGAGATGGTAGCTCCTGTGTTTGGTGCGAGCTGCGATGAACTCCTGTCGCCCGGTAGAGCCAGACTCGTACTCGGCATGGTAATTCCGCCGCAGCCTCTTTGCAGGTCGCTCATCATAGGGGTGGTCGTTCTCAAGGTCATCATCCACAGACACCCACGAGGGAGTTTCGAAGGTGCCTCCTGAAAGAGGTGCTAGAGCTTCTTCTGGGGTAGGAAGTCGCTGTGTGTAATATGTACGGTGGTTTTCGCTCTTGCCATCACGCCACTCACGGCGGCATTCAAGTATGACTGGCCGGCCAGTCGTCTCATCCTTGCGGATTGAAAGATCAGTCCACATCTCATTAATGGGGCCTTCTTGGTGTTCTCGGCGCCACAAGCGACCGTTCCATTTGCGGCCGTCTTCACGAGGGGCGTGGCAGAACCAATGGTAGAAAGAGGAGTGTACCTCATCGTCATCTGCGGCGACCTGTGTCGAAACTGCATAGAGATGTTCATCGTGTATCTCAAAACACAATGTTTGCCCAAGATCGCCATCGACCACTCGGTCGAGAGGGAAGTTAATAGACTCATTCGATTCGAGATCCAGACCAGTGATAGACCACACACCATCCGAACCATCGGCGGCGGTAAATGTGCCATACCAAATGTAAGATCCACAGTGCCGCACAAAAACTGGTGCAGATGCTGGGATCTCCTCATAGAGCAGGAAACGTCTCCTGTCCTGATGGGTCTCCCGCCACGCCATATTGACCACGAGTAAAGCATCTTCGATTGCATTGATGTCAGCCACTCGGAAGACGAGAATATCATCGCAGTAGCTCAAGAGCGTAACCCGATCTTCTACACCGGGCTCTACGGGACCGGTTTCCAGCAATCGAGGGATCACCTCACGGAGGTCCATGACACGTTCCCTGAACGCAGGACCATGCACATACAGCAAACGAATCCAATGGTCAGAGCGATAGCACAGATAGCCCTGGTTATAGAGAAAATCGGCCCCATAGCCTACGCAGACCACCGAGTAAGGGTCTGCCATGGCAACAGCCTCATGGATAGCAAGCCGATGCCCGACGGCTTTTCGAAAACCGGACTGGGCAACCAGGGCAGCCTGACCTTCTTTGCTGTGGCGTAAAAAATTCTGTAAACTGGGATCAGCCTTGTAATTCAAGCGAGGGGTTGGCTTGGCCTTACCTCGACAGTTTTCCGAGCAATCTGTTCGCTTTGCGACAGAGAATAGAGAGCACGATTGGTGCGGCTGAGGTTCACGAAGTCACGATCGTCCAGCGAAGTCGCGATCTGGTAAAACACATCAAATGGAAGAGTATCCAGACTCTGTATAGTCGTCATGGTTATAAAAGTAGCCAAATAGTCTGTTGAAAGTGGTCTTCAAGGGAGTGTCTCAGACAGAATGGCAACTGCCACCGGAAAAGAAAAACAAAAAAAAACGAAGTCCATATCTCAAAAATTCATAAGGAAGGAACGAGATTTATGTTCTATAAAAGAAAGGAGATAACAGGGAAAGAGGAGACGTGAGGCTCAATTCCCACATCAACGTCGCAAAGGGGAATAGTGCCACATGAAATCCATGGTACCCCTTCGTACTAAAAGTGGACCTTGGAAGCTCCAAGAGCCGCAACCTTTTGACCGAAAGTGGAATTTCACCAATTAGAACCTGGAACCTTAGAATCCTCCTCAAAAAACGAAAACTATGGCCTCCGGGGCTATTACGAGTAAGAAAGTAACAGTAGATCCCGAATCACGCAATTTGGCAGGGGGCTCAGATCCTGTTGAGCCTCATCTGTTTTTTGTTTGTTTCGGATTACGACCAAGGTCTCCGAAAAAATGCGGCACGTCTCTATTAGGACTGAGACTCGTGACCTGACACGGGTTAGGTGGGGTTCGCAGGTCCGCAGGTTATCCAAGATCCTTCCAGTCCTAATCCTATCGGATCTTCGGTGCATATACGGGCTCGGGTAGCCACAGTGTGAATAAAGAGCCATGACTAGCGGTTACTAGATGTAGTAATATAAACGTTTTCCGTGCTTACGCTAAGTTTTCCTCCATGATAACAGAGTGTTATTGCACTACAGAGCCGCAATGACGCCTCTCTTCCAAGCCACCGCCTCAGAGGCAAATCTCACGTACGCCCTTTTATGCAAGTTGCCCAGGTCTATCCTTGGTCTAGTTCTTGGTCTAGTTTCTTACTTTTCTTGACTTGACTAATTGTCCTTTTGGGAAAAGAATCAGGTGACGACCCATTTAGTCACATGATTAACGAAAAGTCGCTGCCTAACTTACAGCCTGAGGCTTTTTCTTTGTTTCATCATTACATGTTAGATTACATAGTAACATATCCCGGAGTACGATTGGTGTCATTCAATGGGAAAAGCCTGAATTAGACTGATTTACCTGCAGCCCTAATGGTGGATCCCCCATTATCCCCAATCTCGACAAGTGTACACTTTGTATACATAGAAATTGCGGGCAATAACACTTGGCCCAAAGGGAAAGTGTTTAGGTCCCAATTTGCGTGACCCCACCTAGTCAGCCGAATTACTTTTAAACTGTTCAACTTCAACTTCACCTTCTTTTCTCCCTTTCCATCCGGGGAGATTTATAACATCTTTTGAAAAGATGTACTATCCACCTCCGGGTCCCCCTCCAGGACAAGGGCAACCATGGGGAGGATATCAACAACCTCCCCAATGGCAACCCCCGCCTCAGCCCTATCCTCCCCCTCAGCCCTACGGTTATCATCAACCCCAACCATCTTATCCAGGTCCTAACCATTCCCCCTACCCACCATCACCTTATCCTCAGTATCCCCAATATCCTCATTCTCCTACCCCGCCATACGGCCACACTCCATCTCCTTGTCCTCCCTCCCACCAGCATAGTCTGAGTGCCCCTCAAAATGGTAAAGATTCTTCTATATCCCAAGGAAACTTTCGCAACGGCACTAATTATCGAACAGGATTGCCTCGTGCAAATTCCCCGAATCTGCCCCCAACCCCACCCCAGAATTTCCAGCAATTCGGTGGAGGTGCTCCCTCAAACTACAGGTTCCAGTACTCGGCTTGTACCGGTCGCCGCAGGGCTTTGTTGATCGGAATCAACTATGCAGGACAGCCCAATGCACTGAAAGGCTGTATCAACGATGTCACTAACATGTCCAACTTCCTGACTCAGCGATTCGGGTACAAGCGAGAGGACATGGTCATTCTCACCGACGACCAACAGAACCCGATGAGCCTTCCCACCAAGGCCAACATTCTACGTGCCATGCACTGGCTCGTCAAGGATGCCCAACCTAACGATTCCTTGTTCATCCACTTCTCTGGCCACGGAGGTCGTACTCCCGATCTGGATGGAGACGAGGACGATGGATTCGACGATGTCATCTACCCACTAGACTACCGTGCCGCCGGTCACATTGTCGACGATGATATGCATGCCATCATGGTGCGTCCACTGCGACCGGGTGTGCGATTGACGGCGATCTTCGATTCGTGCCACTCGGGCACTGCATTGGATCTGCCATACGTCTATTCGACGCAAGGTGTTCTCAAGGAGCCCAACCTGGCCAAGGAGGCAGCTCAGGACTTGTTCAGTGCATTCACTTCGTATGGACAGGGCGATTTCTCCAGCGTCGCTTCAACGGCCATTGGGTTCTTCAAAAAGGCAGTCAACGGCGAATCGGCCCGTGAGCGCACCATCATGACCAAAACCTCTCCGGCCGACGTGGTGATGTTTTCAGGGTCCAAGGACACACAGACCTCGTAAGTGGCGTTAGCTTAAAAAGTGAAAGGCCAATAAATAAGAAATCCAAGCTAATTCCGGAAACAGGGCGGATACATTCCAGGACGGACAGGCGCGTGGTGCATTGAGTTGGGCGTTTATTAAATCACTGCAACAGTGGCCACAGCAGAGTTACCTGCAGCTGCTAAACACGATCCGAAATGAGCTTGAGGGCAAATACTCGCAGAAGCCGCAACTGAGCTGCAGCCATCCACTTGGTGAGTTTTTTTTTTTTTTCTTTTTTTTTTTTTTTTTTTTTTTTAAAATGTGACGCCAGCTGACTCGAGATAGATACCAACCTCCGCTTCGTGATGTAATCGGAGAGTTTTTCAGCCTCTGGGCACTTATGATAGGCACGATCGAAATGTAGCAAATGAATCAGCTGAGATGACTTTCCGACTCCCGCCTCCCGAGTTAGTGCGGGGAAGAGCCCGTACATCTGTAGGTTGCAATATTGTGTAGTATTGTAAGTAATATAATATGTACTCCGTACAACATAATACCATGTATAATATACAATATAGTTCAATAATAGTTTGGAATACGATGCGCCGTCTCCCAAGGTCCGAACTTGTGGGCTCGTTTGTGGCTATGGTTCTCTCCTGTGCTCCAGGTGGATCTCTCGGCAAAACTCAATGGGTAAGGTGGCTTTCTCCCTTATGTTGTAGAGACAGACGATATCAATGACTATACAATTAATATTCTTTCCAGTATACCATTACCTTGTGTTTAATAGTAAATGTCTCTGATGTCTCTCTGATGTCTTTAAATAGTCTCTGTTTCATCCGGTTTCTATAAAAAAGTATAGACCCATGGCGCCATTCCCCTCCCTCCGCCCCCCTGAACGGGAATCGGACCAATCAGCAATCAGGAATCCACAGTTCCCGGTGGGAACCGTGGATGGACTGTCTCTGCCCCCTTGGTACGGAGTAAATGTCGCAACACGGGGGGCTATTTGTCGTCTTTCTTGCGTACGAGGGAGACGTGGGGGATACCTAGTTATGTTGTAGGAATGCTTCTACCGTAAAGAATGTACGTAGTACCCGTAGCATTACGTCCACGGGTATGTAGACGATCGTGGCTTTGTTCTGCCGCGTCATTGGATCGATGACAACGTGTAAGATCTTTTGAGACATCGGATCACCCCACGGTCTTCCCACATGGACAGCCTTCTGTTACTGTTCATACAGCAGATCATACTGTAACTAGTAATGGTCAAAGGTTCGAATAGCTAAGATCTGGAAAGCACTACAATACTTATATGCTAGTAATAAAACAAAACAAAAAACAAAATTACTAGTCATCTAAGTGTTACGGGACTAAAATGTTGATGTCTCTGATCCACTTTTGGTCTTTTTCGGAATTCCATCAGAACATCCTTTTTTGGCCTTTTTTTTCTCTCCCCTCCCTTCTCTTCTCTTTTCCCTTTCTCAAAGACTCATAGCCTTTGGAAGCCATGTTGATTTCATCTGCAACAAACAGTTCCTATTCCTCCAGCGTCTCATCCGAGTCTCATCCTTCTCCATACCAACATCCCCCCACATCCACACTTTCACTAAACACCCGCCGCACTCCGATGGCTGTCAAGTACCCTCGATTTTACTCCTCCCCCGTGGATCAGGAAACCGACTCAACCCCTCTCGAAGTCTACGGCCTAGAGCAACGAGAACCCTCCATCTACGGCAAACCCCCCAAACTCCTCCGTCGAGTCTCGCACGTCCTAGGCGATATCCGCGAAGACATCTCAATGGACGCTCGCCAAACCACCGACAGGCTCAAGCGTCGCTCAACCATGATCTACGACGGGCCCAACCTCAGCGTTCCCCCGTCTCGCCCAGAAGCTCCGATGACATCTCACGGACCCCCGCGATCGCGGCCAATGTCCATCATCTCCTTCGATAATTGGTCTTCTCCGACACGAAGAATGAGCCAGAGAATCTCTCGTCGGTTATCGGTTTTCTCATCGCGAGGAAAACCTACTACCTCCCAGGCCGCTAGCATATCTTCGCCGAATCTGATCGGTTCATCAACTCAATACGGAAACAGGAGCCAGGCTTCGTTCATTTAATGTCCGGAAATATCATAAGATCGTCAAAGAAGAAAAGCATCGTCATCCATCTGTGAGCATGGGATCGGTGCTCGGATCGTGCAATACACGGCTATTCGTACATACATGCGCAAGGGGTGTTCTGGGTATAATCATTTTTTTTGCATTTTGCGCCTTTTTCTTTTCTGCGCCTGCTATATCCATCAATTTTTGAGGTGGACAGCGATTATTTTCATTTCATTAATCGCTAGTTCATGTTTTGAGGTTTCGTTTCTTACTTCTGTTTGACTTGCGCATAGCTCGGTGTTTGGGATTAAGAATTTTGGGGGGAATTTCTGGATTTATTTGAAATATTGGGCTTTGTTTCTTCCCCTTGACATATCAGAATAATATATCATATACAGAACCCCTTGAAGAGACTGTAGATTTCGAGTCTGAGTCTACTAAATACGCTAATTGCGCCACCATGCAAGCATTTTACTCTACGCTAAGCAATTGCCGGCTAACGTCAGGCTAACGTCAGCTGGTTAACCAATGCCTAAAAATAAAGGCTGAAAACGTCCGAGATTATTCTAAATGCGACCGAGATAATATGAAACAGACGATAAATACCTCGAACTTGCGCAAGCATGTACCCGTGACCGCAAAGTAGATGCCAAGGTGGGAAGAATGATCGGGTAAAAATTGGCTGCCGGGTTTGGAATGGCTCTGCATTGTCATTTCAGGATCGCTTAAAAAAAAGGAATGGATCTAATAGCAAAGTACTATAACTATGGTGGACCTAGCATAGGGATATAGGGATCTTGCAGGTCTTGCAGGAATAGACTAGGATCAAGTCAAGGAGTAATTAGTCCTAGCACCGAGCTAGTGTGGATCCTTTTACCAGGACTTGGTTATTCTCCTTTTCCGGCAGATTCATTGCGTATGTTGTATAGATCTCGACAATTACTGCAACAGCTAATCCCATGCTCCGGGTATTGAATAGAACAAACAAAAACCCTCCACTATATAATCACCTCCACTATATAATCATGGCTTCTTCATCTTCACGGTCAATGTATTCCTGCAGGCATTTCTGGCAGATGGCATCCGGGTCTCCACTCACACTCAACCATGAGGCATCAAGATCCTCGAGACACCGGCTGGCTACAATGACAATGAGTAAGAGAAACAACAAGGCAGAGCATCTGAACATATCTGTCTTCGGGTAGAAGTAGAGGATAGGTAGGAAAACAGCATTGGACATCGTCCAGACAATCCAAAACTTCCAACCAATCAGACGGGCCCTGACAGGCTCCAAATAATAGACAAACAGCTGTAGCTGGTTGCCATATTATAAGTGAGACCTAACGCAGTCACCTCGTCCTCCTCGTTACCTCACACACATTACTCTCACTTGTTCTCCCTCCACTTGTTCTTACTTGTTCTCCTCTACCAGTCACACGACTTACTCTTACACAACTTAGCCTTACTTGTTCTTCCTCTCCTAGTTATATAACTTACTGTCACTTATTATTCCTTTACTTATTCTTATTTGTTCTTCCTCTACTAGTCATATAACTTACCCTTACTTATTCTTCCTCTACTAGTTATAGAAGGCCAAGGCCGATATTCAGGCCGTGTGGGAAGATGACCTTGGCAGCGATGATATAGGCCAGGACAGAACGAGACCGACTGGTACGTTGGCTTGGAAATAGCGAGAAAGGAATACGTGTTTCTTGTGGCTAATCATTTCTACAGCAGAAAAAGTTCCGGGATGGCTTTCGGACAAGAGACACTCATTGTGTAATTTCTGGGCCCCCATCGATCCCCAATGCACGAAACCCATTTCAGACGATGGAATCCAGCCACATTTTTCCTACAAGCATGATCCAGGAGTGGAACAGAAATAACTACAAACATAACTGGATTACTTACCGACGACAGCCATTCTAGTGAAATCGAAGAGCCTTGTATAATACCGAGACGAGAGAAAGGCATCCACAAAGGATGTAGAGAAGGTATGGAAAAGACATATGAGAAAGAAAAGTGAAAATGAACTGAAAATGAACTGAGAATGAACTGAAACATACATATGTACTACTCACTACTTCAAGTCTCTCATTTCAAGTTTCTCACTTCCAGTTATTCCCCCTTCACCTCTCCTAGTTTTAATCCATATACTGGCCAAGAAAGTCCGACCAGCCAGAGGACGCCCATTGGCTGGTCAATCAGCCAAAGAAGACCAGTGTCTCAGAATCAGAAACTGAAGGTTGCCGAGAACTCGTCGACGAGTTCGAACGAGCCCACAGCGTTCCTGGGACGTAAATCAATAAATACCGCACAAACATATCATTACCCAGCACACATTAGCCACCACACACCATTCACGTGTATACTTCAAACTCTTACCTTTTACCTTGACATACTACTTCAGTCATGGAGCAATCACAGAATAAGACGCGACAGAGCCAGTTCGATCGCCTTGATACCACAGCTAAAGAGATTACAACTGCGCTCACTCGCAATCAGTGCCGTCATGGCTTTATTGGTGGATCCGCAGCATCTCATGTTGGTGGTGCAAGGATAACCGAAGTACGCCTTCTCGATATCTTTTCAATCCTTGACGCAATTACTCAAGCTGACTTGAACTAGGATGTTGTTACCAATGTCATCATTATCATTAACTAGCTGGCCGGTCACCCAGCCATAACTGTGTACCATAACCGGCAGCCAGTAAGCTAGCTAGAAATCCATCTTTACTTCTCCCACTTTAACACGCTATACTGCGTAACAGATGTGGATCTCATCGTTGATGAAGACCCGGCAGACGTCCGACATATGCTGCTTCAGGTCCCTGGGTTTCAACTGACACATGCCAATAACCTGGTTTTCATGCACGGTGACGATGCAGTCAAAGTGTTATAACCTGCCCCTGGACTGGTGAGTTACAAACTAGGCCAAAAGGACCACTATATCTGAGTGTTGTGCTCAGATAGTCCAGGCTCCGATATATATAGTGCGTGACATGACACAAAGTTGAGATTCTTCGAGGTGGCAAAACTCGACAGATGAAACTACCTTGACGCGAATTCGGTTCCCTTGCACTATACTTCTGCCAGATATACTTCTGCCAGAAACCTACTAGGTGGCGATGGCGATACCACAAGTTAGTGTCCTTTTTTTTCGCCTTTACACTTTATACTGTGTAGACTTTGAACTTTCTCTGGCCATCTGAATACAGTCCCGATTGTACACCCATCCGTTTTCATTCCACACGTTGAGTGTCGACTTCGTCACCGGATTGCCACGGACGAAGAAGGGTTTTGACGCAGTCGCGATTTACACATGTAAGTCAACGAAACGCATCGGTTCAACGCCCGGAAAGAAGAACTGGGAAGGGTATAACTAGGCGACCGCGATCCTACACGATCTCCAAAAAGGTGACTGGGGCGTTCCCGTTCGTTGTATGGATCTCCGACCGCGATAAAAGATTTGTTGAAGGTTTTTGGAAGGGCCTTTTCACAGTCTTGCGCACAGAGCTATTGCACATCGCAGCATACCACCCGTCGGCCGATGGCCAGTCCGAGCGTTCGAACGAAACCGCCGAGATCTGGCTTCGGCATTGGCAAAACCTGCATCAGGAGGTTGATTGGGATGAAGGATTGGCGCCAATGAAAGCATCACTCAATGCATCCACGAGCGCTTCCACCGGTGAATCCCTGCACAAGCTCACTTACACCCATCACATCGGTCGATGTAAGCGCGAAGCTTTTTAGCTCCCTTGTGTATGACAAACCCTCGCGTTTTCTGCCACGCGCGGTGGAAGCCAAGATGTCCTTCACCATGAGCGATTTCGAAGATCTCTTCCTTGATTGCTCAGGAATACATGGCCAGTACTGAGGTGGAATTCCTTTGCTGAATCTAACCGTCCGCAAAGTGTGACAAAGGCTGGTGGTGATTTTGAGGACATGACGGCTATCTTGCTCTGGCTTGCTGAGAACAATCTTCGTATTGAATTTACAGCCTACCCAGAAAAGCCGAAGGGGGAGTTGCTGCCATGTTTTCGAAAGTTGTATGAGCTCCATGCTATTGTTCGCCCTCTGCTCCAGGTGAGGATGGACGCGCAGGATCTTGCGCTTGTCCGCAACTAGATAGCTCTGAAATAGTGCGACAGTCGCGGACAACACGTTCAGCAATGACCAACCATTTTCCTTCCGTTGAGTCCCAGTCCCAGGATTTCATATCCCGAACTGCTTGTTCCACCCTCTTCTGGAAATCTTCTTCACTCTCGTCATCTTCTAATTTGCCATCCTTGGTATACAGGGGCGTATCGTGCAAAATGTAAAAGGATATAAAACCCACTAGATCATCATGCACATGATACCTGCTGCTATCACTAATAGGGCGGTCGAGAAGATAGCGTATTAATGACAGCATGTAGATTCGAGGTTTGGGTGTTTATATCCTCAGCGTATGGTCAAAAGTAGATGTGACTTCGACAGTGTCTTGGAGAGTCAGGCCGATAAGGGGCAGTGGGTAGAGAAGTATTCTATGCGAGCGAACTGGGTCTAAGCTGTGAAGAAAGCCCGCTCGCTCCCATTGTCCATATGTCCCAGTGAGCCCCTCGGATGGGGGGACACAAGGAATGCCATTGTCTGATAGAGTCTGAGACGAAAGTGATAGCAGTTCATCGGGTACTGCCCATTCAACAAGCTAGGATTAAGAAGTCAGTAAAGCCGCACTAAATTAGTGAATAGGATATCTCATTCTTACTCTGAGGACCAAATGGTATCCACATCTGTACTGTATCTGGGATCCCCACTCCACAAAAGGAATGTTTTTATCAACAAGAGTTTTGGCAGCTATCTCGGTGGTTTCGATATGGAATTGTCGTTTTGATGTTTTTTTCCTGGGGTAATGGGTCCATATTTTAGTTGAAAGAAAAATGTGACAGATGTATATTGTTGGAAGTATGGAGTAGTGGAGGATCGACAAGAGCTATCAGGTCACCTGATGGGCAGAATAAGAGATCGAGCGGTGAGCGCGGGCCATGTAGGTACTAGTCCCAATTTGGCAAGTGACCTCGGGGGGAAAACGCGGGGGAAAAGTTTCACAACAGTTGGAAGGTCATTCACCCAAAATGGTATCCCGTAGATCATGATCGCCCAGTTCTGATACTGAATCTGGGAGATTAGACTCAGCTCAAATTCAAGGAAGGATAACCGAGGTTCTTGCGTCACCAGTCGGCTGAGGGGGTGGTTTAATTGGAAGAAAACAGTAGATCGCCGGATCGTCGGTTCTAGTTGCCTTCACTTTTATAGACTCATGATTAGCATGGAAGCAATATAAAACCTATAGACCCTCAAAGGGGTCTTTACTATTGATTAGGATCTCCACCTTCAGGGCTAATATTGGGTTAACTAGCCTATAATTGGCATCTTTAGCATCTTTTGTAGAGGCATCATAAAGGTATCCTCTTCCGGCAGAGCGAGAATAATGAACACAAAACAAATGCTTGAATTGTGAAAAAAAATTCCTAAATGGAGAAATACAAACCCCGGAGAAGCACATATATGCAGACTAAGTTGACCTGAAAGAAATATAGATTCAAAACAAGTCACTTCTTTGTACACAGAGCCACTGTATGTCTAGGCCAAGTGCGATAATTCGGAATACTACGCCTCTAACTCCTAATCCTTGATATCCATGGCAAAGTATTTTTCTCTAACGGATGATATTGCATGTCTCGTGAGTAGATGGTAATAGGGGCTATAAGCCCTAAGGGAAATTTGAGCACCAGGGAAACACCGTCTGAAAACACCAGAATCAACCCACAAATCATCCAAATCAGATGGAATGCAAGGTCAAAGGCAGAAACCTTCTGATAGCAAGAAGGTGCGTCTGCAGAATCCAAAAAAAGAAAATCCAAAATCCAAAGCCCACGTATAATACGCCATAGTAATCCCAACCCCCGATGTGTCTAGAAAATGGAGCCAGTCCATGCACCTCGGAGACGCACGTGCAACCGACACGGCATCTCCCCCCGACCTGGGTCCTGCCCTATCTAGCGGAAAACCTCAAATCAAAGAGTCACGCTCTCAAGATCACGCATGACGATACCCATTTGAGCACGCTTGGCTGCCTCAGCGACGAGATTGAAATCCTGTAGAAAGGGCGCTGTGGCAGTTGGACCCCCAAGACCATTTATCTGGTGGGGATAGGCATCGGATGTGGGCGCCGGAGCGGGGGCTGCATTTGTATGTAACGATGCATGGGTGTTGGCTGCGGGGGCGATGGGAAGGGTGCTCGGGTTGGAGGTGTTGCCGAATGCCTGTGACAAGGGTTGCATGGGAGGGGCGGAGGTCTGCGGGGAACAGGCAGATTGTAGCGAGGGTGAAGAGAACACCTGCCTGGTCGCATTGGATGCGATTTCTAGGGTACTTTGAGCCTCGGCTGTCATGTTGGACTGACCGGTTGAAGGGTTGAGGGTCGAGGAAGTGGGATGGAAGGAGGTAGGTTGGACGAGAGGTGCTTGGGGGTTGTAGGCTGTCCGCAAGGTCGAGTCCATGACGTGACTGTAGCGGTCCGATTTTCAAAATGCAAAAAGAATAGGTCGCTGTGGACGTGGACTTGGATAGATGGGTAGAACGGGGGAGGGAAGTTGTTGCTATGGACAAAGATGCGATGGGGGATCAAGAGTGATAAAGAAAGTAGAGTGGTAAGGAAATCGAAGCCGTTCGATGCAAATTGCACAAGGCTAAAGACGAATTTAGCCGGCGGGGGTAATTTCCACTGGGCAGACGCTGGACGAACAACCAAATCACAGAAAGAGAAGGGATGAAAAGAGAAGTATAGTCTAAAGCTTGAAAGTCAGAGATTTACATATCTCCCAGGGGTGCATATGACATTTCAACGCAGTTTTTCCCTCCCGAGATTTGTCCGCGGGGGTTTGGTCGGGTATTGCAAGGTATTGTACGGTATTGGGACGGTATCTCCACGCTTTTCTCCACACGATTTTACATACATGACGTTATATGTATCCAATCACGTGGCAGTATTATGCACGTGATCTTGATGTTACGTGCTATAGATTGTAAAAGTCAATGGTCAACGATAATTACACCTTTCTCTGTGTGTATAGTGATGATCAGCCAATCAAACCTTGGAGATGACATTGTCTGATTGTCTGACACCGACCTCGGGAAGCCGAGAGAACCCGCTGTTAGCCCACATTCGCATGCACTTTTATATATTGATGCCTGAGGCAATCAAGGGCGTGCTCCGATAAGAAATTGATAACAGATATAATTTTTTCCCCTCCAAAGCATTGAAGTCATATATTGTACATACTACAATGGCTGACGAATTTGATTCGGGGAATCTATTCCAGGACCCGGAAGGGTACTATCCTGAAGATGCGCCCCCGACATTTGCCGAGCACTCCATGCTGTCAGGCCAGAAAGTGCGCGTCCGTCTTGTGGGCAGCCACCCCCTCTATGTATGATATCAATTGACATGACCAGCCGAGGTGCCTACTTACAGACCTTGACAGGGAAATCTGCTATGGAACGCTGGTCGAACCAGCTCTCATTACATTGAGGAGCACACCGAGGATCTCATCCGAAACAAGGATGTCCTCGAGATTGGTGCCGCAGCAGGCGTTCCCAGCATTGTGAGCGCCATTCAGGGCGCCCGGACAGTGGTATTGACCGACTATCCTGATCCAGATCTTGTGGAAAACATGAAGTATAACGCAGAGTTGTCAGCCAGTGCCATTCCCGCGAGGGAAGACGGAAAGCCCCGCCTTCACGTCGATGGTTACAAATGGGGCAGCGATGTGACCCCGCTGCGGGCGTATCTGCCTCCTGCTGCCGATGGCTCTCCATCCTTGTTTGATGTCTTGATCATGGCGGATGTGGTATACAGCCACCGTGAGCACCCGAATCTGATCAAAACCATGCAGCAGACCATGAAGAAGGACCCGAAGTCTGTTGCTCTGGTTATTTTCACCCCCTACCAGCCCTGGCTATTGCCCAAGACTGAGCAATTCTTCCCGTTGGCCGAGGCGAGCGGGTTCACCGTCACTAAGATCTTTGAGAAGGTGGTGGATGCGGTGTTGTTTGAGAAAGACCCTGGTGTAAGTCCACATTTTGAGAGTTCTCTGGATTATGATCATGGTGCTGACTCTTTACAGGATGAAAGGCTCCGAAGAACCGTATTCGGATATGAGATCCGATGGGCGCAGGAGGAATTGGAGGGTTCATCCAAAACTGTTTGAGCCGTTGATTTGATACCCCCGGCCTACTTGGAACGATGACATGATTACATGACAAAAGTTCGTTAGAATCTATATATATTGAGATCGAGATCTGTTCTAGAAAATAGAAATACATTTACCATCTCTGTACAAGGAACCTGAATAAATATCTCTGCCTCATACTTCCGGCCTCCATTTCATTCCAACAAGCTTCTACCTTTGCTTTTCCCCTTTAATCCTATATCCGCATTAGTAAATAGCATCGAATACAACAATAATATCAATTAAGAAAATGAATCCACATTTCCATGATAGAGCGTATAGGTGGTTCGTGGATATAGATGCGGGTCACATGCCACACCCCCCGCATAGAAAAAAAAAAAGTCCACTTGAACAAACACCGCGACAACCAACGATGCCGGTATGTCGACAACCCATTTACATACTGCAATCCAATCTGACAGATACATATATAGCTCGTCGTTTTAACGGGATACCCGTGCTCCGGTCTTACCCACCGCGCCAATCAACTCGCATCTCTGTTTGAGAAACACCAAGATGAAGTATTCGCAGCAGCCGAAGCAGGCGCGCAGGTCTCGTTGAAATCTCGATACAAGGTCCATGTGGTCGCTTCACACGACTCGTCTCATCCCCGGATTGTCTACGACCATGCCCGCACCGAGAAGGAGGCGCGCGGCGTCGCCTACGCGAGAACCAAGCGTGTGCTCAAGCGGGACAGCATCGTCATCCTCGACGGAATGAACTATATCAAAGGATGGAGGTATCAGCTGTGGTGTGAGGCGAAAGCTGCGCAAACGACATGCTGTGTGGTACGGGATCGGGAACATACACAATGAATTGCGACACCCAATGGCTGACAAGTCTGCTATAGGTTCACGTCGGGACACCCGTCGACCAGTGCATCGCCAACAATGACGCTCGACTGCGCCGAGATGCCAACAAACAAGCAGACCCAAAGACATCGGATGCGAAGACCTCCGAAACTCAAGATACCCCCGCACCTGACTCCGCAGAGTCTACCGAGGACACCGAGGAGGCCTACCCATCTGAACTGCTCAACAACCTCATCTTCCGCTACGAGGAACCAAGCACGCACAGCCGCTGGGATAAGCCCCTGTTCACAGTTCCGTGGGCCGACGCAGAACCCCCGGTAGCAGACATATTCGAAGCCTTGACAGGCGTAGTCCTCCCATCAACCGAAGCTCCCACCGAAACAGCCCTCCCAAGCCTAATGGACTCGCTCAAATCCACCACCATCTCAGACGTCGCCAGCACAGCAACCGGCACTCGAGGTGGCGGCCGCGGCGGGCTTTCAACACGCGCCCGAATCATCCCTCACCAAGCCACCGTGCAAGCAGCGGCAACAGACTCGAACGCAATGTACGCAATGGAAAAGCGGACGTCGGGAGTTGTGACTGCAATCCGCAATTTCACGCAGACTTACCCGTCCGCGGAAGTAGCGCTTGCGCAGAGCAGTCGCAACGATGCAATCGCCATTGAGGTTCCCGAGACAACTATTCCTATCCTTGTTCCGTCCCATGTCGCCATGTCTGGAACGACGGATGAACTCGCCGCTGCTGGTGGGATTTTGGCTTTACCGCGGCTGCAGAGGCTGCGTAGGCAGTGGATTAGCTTGAACAGATCGTATATTGGTCGGGGTCATGGTTCTGGAGGCGGTGCGCTGTCCGTTGATCAGATTGGAGATGCGTTTGTGCGGTTTCTCAATGCTGAATTCTCGGGTGTGGTTGCGGAGAATGCTGAAGAATAGATGCTTTGCATTTGAGTAGGATCGAATAGATTAGATGTCTTTTTCATGAGAAAAAGTCAGTTGGTAGTTATGAGATAACGAGGTTATGACTTGCATACGCTTCAGATTTACAGGTCTACATGTTTTAAGGATGGATTGCAAAGTAAAAAAGTCATTTGAAACAGAAAAACAAAAATACAAGAATGCAACCACTATCTATCAAAAATCAAAAATCAAAAATCCAACCAATTGTTGGACAATGCAGAGCTATATCTCTCTTTACTGTCATTCTTCTTCCCCTTTTGAGACACCATATCCCGCTTTGCTGTTTTCCTCCGCATAAGTTTCGGGTCTTGTGTGTCATTGGGATGGTTTTATCCATGGATCTGGAGTGCAGCCAAGAAGCTCAGAAGCCCTTGGTACTGAATCCAGATCCTCATGTGGTGAGCAGCTTGCGAACCGGGGGTTGGATCAACAAGCTCTCAAGCGTGGGGTGGGGTACCACGCTGGTTCCTATCCAGTTCCTGGCCGTATCCATTTTGGAATCGGATTGTCTTTGTCTGATGAGGGGATCAGGTTGAGACAATCCTTTGGCCGAAGTCCACTTGTGTACTCCCGAGCGATCGCACTGGGTTCCTCCATGTATCGAAAGTGCCTGGCCAGCAAGCCGCACGGTCTAGCCGTGGAGTAAAAAGGAAATCAAGAAAAAAGTCCTCCGGTGAAGTTTGTTCGTGTCGTTTCAAAGAAAAACCGCTGTTCTCCTCCAGGAAGGAGGTCTACAGCATCTTAACCCTTCAAGGCAATCCATTGGGCATGTGGGAAACAGCCTGGCTGGCCTCGATCTGGCGGTAGTTCAAACCCAAGGTGAACAGCTCCTGGAAACTGGCGTTGACCTTCTCGTGCATGGTAGTATCCCGAGGGGAGATGTTACCCAGCTCCTCCAGCAGACGCGAGCGGCACTTGAAGAAGTTCTGCTCGGCATTCTGGAGGTGCTGTCCAAGGCTGGCGGAAGCCTGGGTGGCCTTGATGGAGCTAGCCTGGGAGTGGACGGAGCGGGTGCGCTTCATGGTGGGAGCCGGGGTGGCACCGGTGACTCTTCTCTTGCGGGTAGCGGGTTCCTTCTTCTTGATCTGACCAGCGCCGGGGGAAGTCTCAGGCGAGCTGTGGCGCTCGGAGGTGGCATAGTCGTGCACACGGCGCATGTGGTCGTAAAGGTTCCATCTCCTTGGGAATCCATTTCCTGGAACGGCGCGTTCACAGCCCTCCCACAGGCAGAGGTGGGGGTTATCTCCATGGCCATGCAATCCGTGGGCTTCACGCTCGTGGCGGAACAGACAGGCGTTGGAAGAGAAGCGCAGCTGGGCATCAATGCAGGCGGGGACCTTGCAGCGGTAAGGCTTCAGATGGGAATCCAGGTATTTGCTGTTAGTTGATATCGGTTAGCTGGGTTCAGATTACACCAAAGATTTTCATCACGGGAGGACTTGCTGGTAAGCGCATTTTTGCGTAGTGGGTGGGTGGTTGCAGGGCTTCTCTCCAGTGGCAAATGGACAGTAATATTTTCCATCGCTGTGGGTAGACATGGAATAATACTGGTGCTCTCGCGGGTTGCGAGCCTCGACACCTTCCTTGGATCTCTGGCGGGTTGGCTCTCTCACTGGCAGGGTTGGGAAGAAATCGGGATCAGCCTTTACTTGGTGCTGAGAAACAGCTGACAATGCTGAACGGCGGGATGGCTTTGAAGGTCTGATAGTCCTACGGTATAGTGGTTAGGTTTCTGATCCAATGGGTTGTCTTCTAGCCTATCAGTTTATCTGAAACTCACCTGTTAAGGTCCCTGTCGTTAAGAGAAGAGCTGGGGAACAAGGGTTCCGCTGGGTTAAGTCCGTGGGTCGTTCCAATGGGCGATGTGGTAAAGTCTCCGAGCAGTGCATCATCAGGGGCCATGAATGAAGTGTATCCCGCGTGTGAACAAGAAGAAGTAACAGACATATCATTGCTAGCATCGGTCAGTGGTGGAGAGACCGGGGCGGTCTGGAAAAGACCGGACGAGAATTGTTCCATGGTGGTTCCTGGGTAATGGGCATCATGCATCATTGGAGTCCATGACTCTGGGCCTGTGATATAGTGACCGTCCTCGGTACTGTGAGAGCTGTGTCCGATGGAAAGAGCATCATCTGGCGTGCCATTTCCGACACAGACATCATTTTCAACAGAAGAGAAATCCAGGAAGGAGTTATAAAGATCCCGGGACATTTCATGGTCATTCATGTCAGGGACTGCTGGGAAGTCCATGCCTGGGTACATAACATCATTTGGTCCGACCGTGGGGGTCATGAGCTGCTGAGACAGCGAGAAAGAAAGCATGTGCACCTCGGATGAGTCTGATTTTGAGATAGCCTGGTCAAGGGAGTCTTGGTGGTTCATTGTCCAGTCTTTCATGTCCTGTGGATTTCCATGGGCTGTACGGATACTTGAGCACAACGAGGAGTTGTCATGGCTCGACATTTCATCATCCTGGATTGATCTTGAGGCCATATTTGAGATTCCTGAAACCATGGAGGTATGCATGGACTGTGAGATAGAGACTCGGTCAGAGTCGCTGGTGGTCCTTGGAGACATTGTGTGTGGTTGTATGATATAAAAACACTGTAAACCAAGAGTTAGTGTCTACTACTCATCACCGAACAATGAAATAAGCAAAGCAAAAAAAAAAAAAAAAAAAGAAAGAAAAGAAAGAAAAAGAACTCCATGGTCCAGAGGTGATTGAAAACCTAGTCAGAGTCAGTAATGAGACAAGGGGTCCTGTTACGGTTTAGTTATACGCACCAAAGTCGCTTTTGTGGGATTCAAAGTTCCTTGGTCGACCAGGGGTTATCGTAAGGTCCTGGTCAAAGTTGTCGTGTCTATGTTCGGGTCCAGGTCTGTTGTCAATCCAAGAGAGTGCTAAATGGTGCCAGGGCTAGAAACAGTTTCATGGCCGGAATTACTATTCGAAGCATCATCCAGGTGAATCCAGGTAAGTAAAAGAAAGTCGTTCATTTTTGTGGCCAGATCAGGTAGGTACACAATGGCCAGGGTCCATAAAGCAATAGCGCAAGCAGGAGTTGAGAAAGCGGATGCTTTAGAAGGCCATAATTGACAGGGGAGCAAGCACATTAGCTTGAAAGATTCCTCGGTTGATTCCTTGGGGTCAAATGGATCCATTATTGTTGAGAGAAAGTGGCCATAGTAGCATCAGATTTCCAGGCAAAGAGTCATAAATTTCAAAGTCCGTAAGTGGTTCATGTGGTTCATTCCAGGAGCAATGGGGATCCAAGGCTATATCAAAAATCCGCACTCAAAACTCCGGTCTTAGAGCAGAGGCAACGTGAAAAGAAGAGAAACATCCATGGCAGTCCAGTGGCAGTGGAAGTCAGGCGATTTTTGAGTGTGCAACATTAAACACATCTCAAAGAGATTCACTCAGCAGGTGCTGAAGGCAAGTATCCTTGGTAGGGGGTTCCCTATTCATGGTCGCCAAAAATTGGCCAAAAGTCCGGGAGTGGGAGTAGGTCTAAGGTCCTGGGAAATAGGTTGTCGATATCCTTGGCAAGCACAGTTGATAGTGGTACAGGTCCGGAAGAGAGAGAGAAAGGAAAGGAAAAAAAAAACAACGCATAGGAGAACCAATTGTAAAGAAAATGTGACGGGAGCTACCTATTGTGTTTTGTCGAAATGTGGCAGACTAAAGAGAAGCCTGGGAGATAACAAGAAAACAAATCCTGTCCGGGAAGTATGTGGCAGAGAGAGAGATCCTTGTGGCAGTGATTGTATCAAAAACCAGGGAGTTTTGGGTTAAGAAAGAAGTTGTCCTTGGTCCAGGGACTGAGTTGTTGTATGTGTTGAGAAGTATATATAAAAGTGATACACAAGGTATTGTAGAAGAAGTGGTATTCAGAGAGTTAGGGAAGAAAGAAAAAGGAGAATCAGAATGGAGGGGGATCAGCGGCCTTTTAGCACACACAAAAAAAAAAGAACGCTCGGACTTTGGAGGGTCTGTGGGCCATCAAACATGGCGTGTGCCAGTTTCGCATCGTGCAGGAGACGAGTTGCGCTGTTGGCACCCTAAGAGCCAGTACTACAGACTGGCGGTGATGGCATCTGCAGATTAGGGGGGGTGTTCGTTTGACTGAGTGGAGGGATATTTACTAGCGGTGAGACGGGCTCGGCGTCTGGAGTGCTTGGCGAGAAGTATGATTGGTGACAAGGAACAGGCTGAAGCTGTATGATGATGTCCGGATTGGACGATCGGCAGGTTCACTCGCGTGTTCGATGAGATGTACAACTCAGTTGCACCCCGGCAAAGTATCGTATGGACGACAGAATCCCACGTCGGTAATGCGGGAAGTATACCTGCAGCATGAGGTCACCTTGTACAGTTGAGACTCGAACATTACAGTGAAGCAAGAATAAATAATATAAATGGTAAATGTGATTGTAAATGTGATATAACTAAGATTACTGGACAACGGGACGGGGCGAGCCAGACCCACGTTGGGCAGCAATGCATGGATTTCCTATTTTCAGGGCTTTTTTTTTCGTTAGCCAAGTTCAAAATAAGTGGTGTGCGAAAAAAAAAAAATGAATATCAAGGTTGATAGGATCAGAAAAATGAAAGATGGAATATGTTTTCGTTCAGCAATCCGAAGATCTCAGGTGAACTATGCTTTAAATATTGTTTGTTCATCACAAAAGGCAAAATGCCCTTGGGAAACAGTGCAGGGATATGAATCCAAAAAGAAAAAAGGAGAATGGGCTTACCTGTTAGCGGGAATTGTCGGAAGAGAAAAGGGGTGAGTTGTCATGAAACACAAGTCATATTGGAGGCTGTGATGGCAGTCTGGGATTATGATTGACGGAGAAAAGGAAGAAGAAAAGGAAGAAAATATTTTTTTGTAGCTGAGATCACGTGTTGTCTATAGGTTTGTATGGTTTACACTGTTTGTCTCTATTCGGAGCAAACACCCACATCCTCAACTGACGTTGGAGACCCGTTGGAGGCCTTATCCACTCTCCACTCTTCATTCCTTGGCATGATGAATTGGACAGGCGGCCAGCTGCAGCGTCATCACAATCGCTCAGGCCTGTTGACCAAAGCTCAGAAGCAGCATTTCGCCAGGGCGAGACTCCAAAAGGGCACGGTCATCCCGCCTTCACCATTCCGAGACTTCCCTGATATTGCATTCAAGGGCTCGAGCACTAGAAACAAGGATGAGGATGAGGAGGCAGAGAAAAATGGAAATCAGTCAGTCAAGAACTGTTGATTGCTTTGACTTTGTTTCCACCAATCCATATGGGCATCCTTGTACTAACCCGTGCTCGTGCTGGTTCTAGAGTTACAGAAGATCCGGCCTCACATGAGACTGGTGGTCAGTCCTCTCATAGTGATGACTTGACCAAGGTCAAGCGCCAACTGCTGAAAGAACCTGATTGGGCCGCTGTGTCTGTTACACGTCCACTCGAGCTTGCATTTACATCCGTGGAGGAAGTCGAGCGGTTTGGGAAGCGACGAAAGCTAAATGACAAGGACAGAAAACGCCTGGTAGCAGCTAATAACGGGTCTACTTTTTTTGAGCGACACAAACCCTCACGAAGAGGCAGAAATTCATCCTCGGTGATCGATACCATTGAAGAGGACATCCAGTTTGAGATCAACGGACGACCCGTTGCGCAATCTAATGACAGCTCCGGGGTGGCCATGAACAGCATGTCATCGCAATCAATGCTACTTGACCATGAAGGATCTCCTATTGTGGAACAGGACCTAGGGAAAGAGAACCTGACAGCTACATGGATTACCAATCTCTTTCCCCGCTCGCAATGACCCCGGCGCGGGGCTATGCCCAGCAGTGTATAATGTTGAATGCTCATTTTCATTCAGAAAGTCAGAGGAAGTCAGATGAATGGCACATTTTCTCGGTTCGCATATCAGATGAATGTATGTGGGGAGCCCGCCTTCTCTGGGCCGGCCTACTAGCTACATTGTAGACTAGTAGTAATGACAGTGCCGATAGATCTTTCTGAGGAGGTCTGCAACACCGCCTGAGGCACCTGAGGCACCTGAGCACCTAGAAGGAGAGCGATTAATCTACTATACCACCCAATGAATAGACCACTAAGATCCCTTAATCCAACAAAATCCACTTCCTATGCTATTTTACATGTTAGTTGTAAATTCTCATGCTCCTGTAGATCATGGACTGTACCTGCTTTTTGTTCCTACATATAGATCTAAATTACCGCATTCGGTCATCACATGATTGGTACCTGCCTTTCGAGGCAACGTCATTTCCGTCTCCACAACCATCTCGAGTTATCAACGGCACTGACATCTCGAAGATCCCTTATCAGTTCCATCGTTCAAGCATGCGTTCTATCACACTTTTGGCCGCACTAGCCACCAACGCTCTCTCAATCGCACTCCCGCCGCAACCCGCCACAGATGCAGCCAGCGGAATCCAGCTCCCTCTCGTGATCTGGCACGGTCTAGGCGATGACTTCGAACGCGAAGGGCTGGCTGAAGTTTCCAAACTAGCCGAATCCACCAATCCCGGCACATACGTGCACCTTATCCGACTGGCCAACGACGGCAGCGGAGACCGCTCCGCAACCTTCTTCGGCAACGTAACGGAGCAAATCGCCCTAGTCTGCGAACAGCTCGCCGCTGACCCAATCCTCAGCACGGCGCCCGCCGTCAACGCACTAGGCTTCTCGCAGGGTGGCCAATTCCTACGCGGGTACATCGAGCGCTGCAACAGCCCACCCGTCCACAACCTCGTCACATTCGGCAGTCAGCACAACGGCATCTCGGCGTTTGAGTCGTGCGCCTGGGACAATTGGTTCTGCAAAGGGGCTGAGCAACTCCTACGATCGGGACGGTGGACGAGCTTTGCGCAGTCGCGCGTCGTGCCGGCGCAGTACTTCCGTGACCCGGAAGAGCTGGAATCGTACCTAGAGCACAGCAATTTCCTGGCGGATATCAACAACGAGCGCGCGGTTAAGAATGAGACGTATAAGAAGAATCTGGCGTCGCTGAATCGGTTTGCTATGTTCATGTTTGAGGAGGATACTGTTGCTGTTCCTAAGGAGAGTGCTTTCTTCTCTGAGGTTAATGTCACTAGTGGTGAGGTGACGCCTCTGCACGAGAGGTCGATCTACAAGGAGGATTGGCTGGGGTTGAAGCAGCTTGATGAGCAGGGAAAGCTAGACTTCAATACTGCCCCTGGACAGCATATGCACCTGTCTCAAAAGACCCTGAGCAAGGCTTTTAGCCAGTACTTTGCTCCGCTGGAGAAGGAGCCTCGTCCTTCCTCACCGGGTCTCGTTGTGCAGCCCGGGCTTTGATCGTTCTCTCTTCTCTTGGCCGTTTTCTTTCATCATGATATCCCAACTGCGTGTGCTTCATCTTTTAGATACTAGCATTCCCATCCAATGCCGCATATAGCTAGTTAGTTACAGATTTATAAAACTACGATGTCTTGCTATGTTCCTTTTAGCACCATCTATTTTATGTCTATCGACAATGTAGCTAGATACACCAAGCTGCGATTATCCATCGCAAGCTAACAAATAAAGAAATGTGAGTGGTGACAGACGAAAAACCAAGAGCCCAAGCTTTCAAAGTAACATATGCAAGTGGAAAAGAAAATGATAACAAGGATAGACAATGAAGGAGGAAAACCGACAAAACAGAAGGGACATGTGTATCTCGAACAGGTTGGAGTTTTACCAGCCGGCAACTCAGCATTCGACATGAGCGAAGACAAGATCCATGCAAGGCAGGGCAGGAGGAGTGAAAAAGAAGAACCTATGACAGAAAGAAAATTATATAAACATATGAAGAGCCAGGAAATGAAAATGGCTGCAAAGATGCCTGGAGAATGATGCAAAAGTGCAAATCAAACAAAAGATCAATAGGGTGGCCGACCAAGGCCTCCGCTGGCCTGTCGTCTGCGGTTAGATCCGCTCAGCGGAGCCTTGGAGGCGGGATTGGCAGTCGTCGGGCGGTTTCCATTCGTCACCGCGGCCTCGCCGGGCGAGAGGAACCCATCCAAAAGCTTCCTTAGCTGATCTTGGTGGTTGCCATCTAGGGCATCGGACTCATAGTCGGTTAACAGTTCGGGGATTCCAACTGTGGCAAGGCTGTAGTTGGACCGGCTCTTGTTGCGGTTTAGAGGCTTGTTATTCAAGGCACTGGCTTCAGCCCTATCTCTCACCGCCGAGGGACCCGGCGCGGTGTATGGGCGATTATAATCGCCCAGCGAGCGCTGTGAGTCATTCGGTAAACCACCTGGGATCGACAGACCGACTGGGATTGGTGGGACCGGAGGGATTTCTGTGTTTGAATCAACGTGATTTTGGGATGGCCCACTCGGGGATTCATCGGTTGGGGCTTCATCTCCTGATAGGACAAATGCCGCGGCCGAAGCGCGGGGTGTCTCTGTTCCATCTTCCTCGGGTGTTTGTTGACTCTCTGGTTGTATTGAGGTAGCATCTCCGTCTATCTCGGAAACAGAGAAGTTGCCGCTGACCATGCTATCGCTCCCGGAAGAAATAACACTAGCATTCGATGCGTCAAGTCGTCCACGTAATGGACTGAGACGTCGAGCATGGTCGTCGTTAGTAACCGAAAGCACCCGTCGAAGCTCGTTAACGCGAACAGGCGAGCCTCTGCTCGAGCTGGGGGATGATGAGCCTGATATCTCTGGGACGCTCATGCGGCGGGGAAACTGGGAACCGGCGGGTGAGCCATTTGTAGCCCCGTTGGTTTGGGTTTGGTTGTTGCGAGCATTTTGAGTGGCCCGAGAGCCATTGATCGATGGCGTTCCAGTGCTTTCCTTATCGACAGCTGCCAGACACGCCTCGCGAGACCACGGAGACAACATCTGTTCTTTTACAACAGACGGGAGGCCACTCTCAGCCTGGGGTGTCACTGTTGCTGTGGAGTGCCCAAGGACCGGGAATGTGAATCCTCGTGCTGGAGAAGCCGAGGGGCTTTGTGGACGAGACGATATCGATTTGCGATAAGACTCTTCAATCAAATAGACAAGTCCGTCAACATTACGGAAGGGTGTCAATGAAGGCAGGGAGGTGGAGTCATTGTCAGACCTCTTCTCGTTGTCGAAGACAATGGCATAAAGATCGACTGGGGGCAGGCGGATTTTGGAAAGCCAATATCCCATGCCCTGTCGCTCTTGAATCTCGTTACTTATCTCAAGGCCCACGGGGGAGGATTGCATTTCAAAATGCTCAGACAGCGCCAGAAGGTATCCATGTACCAAGCTTCCAATGTTAACGCGGGCTGCGACGGAACTAAGATCTACAGCTGTAAACAAGTCGTCTTGCAATTTAAGGACCATAGGAACACCGAATTGAGCGGCATTCACCCCGAGTTTGTCGACAAGATTTGCAAGAAGAAGGTGCAGCAGAAGAATCTCGGCTTCCTCGGCAGCTGCCTCGAGTGCAGCATCGTAGATAGCCAGGTGCAGAAGACGGAGGAAGTTCGACTGTGCCACCAGCGCCACTTTGTCCCTCTGATTCGCAGGGGCCGAGTTACCTCGTCGATTCGACCTCTCCACCTGCTCGGTATCTCTTTTTGGGGTTGGTTTGATGTACTTGGGTGAATCTAGTCTGACCTTGAGGTCATTCCCATTCGTCTCAATCTGCAGCCATGATAGGAATGCATCGGTATATGCATAACGAACATCACGATCCGGATCACGAAGAAGTACTTGGGTTCCTTCCCACACATGGATTCCGACTGGCTGTCTAGATTCCGCACCAGACATGGTTGCTGGCGTCCTTGAGTTGGCCACAATCAAGATAGCCTTGACGGATCGCAGAGCAGTCAGTTTAGCAGCAGCATGCGAGAAGCTTTCTGTGCTTGCTTTGTCTCCATTTGTCTCGGATCCGGAGTTTGTTGAACCCTCATGTGCCACTCCAGACTCGTGAACGGTTGCCAATGTGGACGGCGCGGAACTATCATGGTGGACGTTAGGCCTGAAACGCCTAAGAATAGCACGCATCATGTCTGCGATCTGGTCTGCGTAGTAGATGTGCGTTGCAAGATCTCCAATACACTGCTCTAGTAGCGTAAGAAGATCCTGTCGTCGGGGAGAGATTTGAACCACGGAGTCATTGTGTCGATTTGATTTCTTCTCTGATTCAGCAGACCCAGTACGCTCTGGCGGTGAGAGTATATCAGAAGCGTAATGCATGAGTCCAAAGAGGATGTCCATGACGCTGAGTCCAATCATGTTCACAGAAGACCTGAGAAGCCAATCCACCACGGAGAGAATGGTGAATGATGACTCCAAAGCATCCTCCTTGGGGCTTGTATCGTGGAGAATCTCCATAGCTGTGATCAAGATGATAAAACGAACTTGCACCGGACACCAGTTCGCAATGAGTTCGATCAGAGATGTTGTCCAGTTGCCACTTTTGCCCTCGATGATCTCACCACGCTTTTCGCTTTGTGGGAAACCCTTGCTTGCGATGAACTGTAGAATGACCGTTACTGCAATACGGATCTGGCCCCGATTACTTCCCGACACGATGGTTTGCTCGAGACAGCGGAGGGCCAAGAGGCGAGCGCCCAGTTCCGCCTTTCGATCCGCTTCAGCAGCTGACTGCGCTGCCAGCTCGGGGTCACCCTCTGCCGTGTCCACTGTGTGTACCGTGTTGATGCTCATTCGGCGGGGTTTGGGCCCCTCACGTTCAGTCGGGTCAGATTCGGTTAGCTTGGCCTTCAATGTCGTAAGAAGATCTTCATCTTCAGAATAGAGGTTCTTCAGAATAACCGGCAAACAGAGCTTCAGCGATACTCCTCCATCGGCGGCCAAGGTCTCTGAGCTGACCACAGCTCTAATAGCTCGCAGTCCCGCATTTCTCCATCGGATGGCCACCTGCGGGCTAAGAGTTGCGTTCGAGTTGGATGTAAATTCCGGGTCGGCAAGCCTGGTGTAAGTTCGCACGACTTCTCGGTATTGTTGTGCGAGGCTCTGGTCAGCCGCGATGGCTGCAATGTCCTGATGCCGACAGAACATTTCAAAGGTCACTATCGATTCCTCCACCATATTTATATCATTGGATCGGAGAACGGTATCGATTACTGTCATGACGGATCGGGCGTAGATAGGAAGGTCGCGGGGAACTTTTTCAATGAGGGCAGCCAGGATATGCAGCGCCACCTGAACATTCCTGTGCAATGAGATCGGTCAGCCATTCGTCTTGTCGAGTCCGATGATTCGGGCGATCATAATTTGCGCTCACCCAATTCTGCGTCTCCAGACATCCCGGGCAACTCTTTTCTCCAGGAAACCGCCGACCTTGGTCAGTTTGCTGCGGCGCGTGCTCGTATAGTACAGCAAGTAGGATAGTTCACTGGGATTCGGCCGGACCTCCGACACCCCCTTCTGGAATTTTGGATAACATTTCAATGTCAAGACCTGGTGCTTTGGCCGACAAGACTGGCGAACGGACTCCATTGGAAACGTAATGCCACATGCAGTTTCCAAGTTGGGGGTCCACGAAAGAGCGCGACGGACTTCGTATGTGAGGAAGATAAATTGGAGAGAAGCCGAAGTGCTTGAAGAAGGACTAGTTGAGGGCCATGGGAAAGACGTTGATGTCCGGCGCAACGTGGACGATAACGGGGGTTGAGGTAGTAGTTCAGGGCCGATTACCAGGGGGTGGGGCTCTGTTGAACGTTGTAACGGGAGTCTGAAAAATAGGTACAATCTTCAAAATGAACTTTGTATTGGGTAAAAACGAATGCAAGTTGGAAAGGGAGATTATTGAAGAAGAAGAAGAAGAAGAAGAAGAAAAAATAAAAACAAGATTGGGCCGGGATCTTCGGACGTATTCTATACATTCACTTGGTGTAGGTGTACTTGTTTACATATCTTGCCTGGTCTTACATATATATGTTCTGTATATTATAGGTCCTTTAGGGCTTTACATGTTAATTCTTTTTCATATTGCAAATGATTTGCTCAATTTGAGATAATAATGTTAATTGTAATTGCCACGGCCACCTTCATTGCCCAGAGGTGTGGCGATAACCCCAAAATGACATATCGTCTTGAGGTATATTATAGGCACAATAGTACAGGAGAGAATTTCCCACCTGGTCCTTTTCCCCCGCAATTCTCTGCCACTGTCGTCAGAGCGAAAAGTCAGGGGTGTTCGCTGGGGGGTTCGATCGACAACTCCGGGGCCTCGGGAGCCTGGGAATCCTCGGTCGCACATGAAGCGCATTCATGCAACTCCCATGCTCAACTTTATCGAAAGCCGAGTTCGGTGGGAATGAAATCACCAAAGTGTAAAATGTCATGTACAACTTAGATCTGCCAGGGCACGTTCTGTTCGTATGTTTGGAAACAAGCGCATCTCGATCACATCGAGCCAAAGGTTCATAATTCAAGGCCCCCCTCATGTCTTTCCATTTTGACCGCCTTCCTGCTTTTCATCTGCCGTGTCCGTCTCGGCCTGAGCTGGTTCAGGGACACTGACCCCTGCTAGACCTTCAATGACCTGGGGTAGAATAATGTCACGGCGGAAGGTGTCCTCCTGGAGTAGTCGAAGCGCTCGCAGTGTGGGGCCAGGGTGGGTGAGGAATTGAGAGTATTCGGGTGTCTTCCAGTAGGAGTAGAGGTAGGCTAGATAGGCCGCAAATGCCTCGGCGTCTGGCGAGGAGGAATCATCGTCATCATCGGCACGAGAGATACCCAGGAGATTGGGATAAGTGACTGCCAGGTGCGACAGATAGTAAGGGTTGGCGAGAGATGAGACGAATTCAAGCTCAAGAGTAAAGCGCGGGTTGGTCAGGGTTGGTCGATCCTCCATGGTGGCGATGTAGAAAAGCTTGGAGTTGAAATGGCAGAAGCTGGTGAGAGCTTCAAAGGTGAGGTTTCTACGGGAGGCGATAGCGTCCACTCGGGTTAAAAGTACACTAAACATCCAAAGTACAGAAATAGAGAACCTCTTATGTCTGCTTTTTTAACTTCATCTCTCATAGAATTTAAGTTCTATTTCCACCATATTTTATGCAAGAGACTTTTCTATCTATAACCTTTGATATAACCTTTCATGATACCCTTCTTCTTCCCACCTTCACAACCCTCACAGTTAACTTCAATGTTCAATTATCTTCTCCAAAAGCCCAGCCTTCTCCAACGCGGGCCTAGCACACTCCTGAGTCCAGCGAGAGACCTTCAATCGCCTCATCCCAGCTTGGGTAGAGCCTGACAAAGCCAAGGAAGTTGTCGCATCCTGCTGATTCTCCTCGACTACCTGCAGCGCCTCATCCCAACCACCAGGATAGTTCTCGGTGAGGGTAGTGCCTATTAGCATGAGGCTTTCTCCTGTTTCCTTGACTTCATGGGCCATGATGGTCTCACGGTTGTAGTACAGGTGGGTGCCGGCACCGTTAGAGGCAATGAAGTGAATATGGCCGACATCTTCGTTTGTTTTAACAAAGATAGCCGAGTCGCCTTCTGGGGGAGAGGAATCGAAGTTGTATTTGACAATGTAGACTTTGTGTCTTTGGGGCTCCGTCAAAGTGACGTTCACCATGGTGTCGGTAATGTTCTCTGTGTCATTGCTGGTGTTCATGGTGTAAAGTCGGCCTCAAGGGGTTTCCTTGTAGAAGGAGAGATAGAGAGCTCGATGATCAGTAGACTTGGTGATGATATCGAGAAAGATTTACACGGCGAACGTTCACTCTTAAATACCCTTTGTCTCTTGTTCTATTCTTACTTCTCTTTATATTTATTTTCTTCAAAGAAATCACAAAGCGCCTCTCCATTGTTTGAGGTTGTTTCAGTCTCCAAGCCAATACATACTAAGGCTTAAATATCATGGCCATTTGTACTTTTCAAAAATCTTGAGAATCTTCACTGGCTACAACATCGTGATATATATTAAGTTACAACTATAGTGTAAGTACCATTGGTTTCCATCACTAGTCCAAATGACCGTGGACTTTCGGTAGAGGGCTAACAACGACGTTTTAGTTGAGAAGTCATCCATAGAGAACAATATGTCGTCTTCGAATGGAGGATTGAGGGGATCAAGGGCAAAACTTATAACTATAGAACGAAACTTGTATGCACGGCGCTTGACTTGACGGTCAGTGCGTACAGAAAACCCCACATTTGAACGTTTCATTGCTATGAAACGTATAAAATCCGACAGTAAGGGTATGGTCATCGATTCCCAAAACTAAGCCATAGGCTCTACAGTGCTTATCCGCCGGCAGGGTGATGATATTACATATGACTAGGTGCCATGAAACTTATGGAATATCAAAAGGGCGTAGCATGGTCAGTAAATGCCATGCCTAAGATATACATGGCTATCCAGTACTCTTACAAACAGATAGATCAGGGATGAAACCGTGTTGGAACCAACAAGTTCAATTATCATATCCTATTCAAAGATACTGATATGGGGAACGACAATCGGGAAAAATACAAGATTCTGAAAGCAAGGCTGAAATGAGATACAAGAAGGGAATAAACCGTGAAAAACTCCGAATCATAGCCATGATCTTAAAGTGTTAAGATCAGGGCATTGTATTTCATGGCGGCTTGGAATAAGAAGCATTTTGAAGCATTCTATTCCGAAATATATGAACGCCATGTTGAGCACCGTGTGTTCGGTGCTCGATGCTGGGTATTAACGTGTGGAGTCATCCCTCCTCGTTGAGGAGTTAGATGGTGAGATGGAGAGGGAATCATGAGATTGACACATCCCGGAGGTGCACCCGAGTGAGAAAGGCCCGCTTGCTACATCGATATATTTCCAGGACAGGCTCAACGTGTGATTGCTAGGTCACTCAGTCACTGGTCCGTCTTTCCGGCTTGGGTTTGCGCAGACTCTTCATCCGGTTCAAAAACCCACCACCAGCACCAGGGTTAAGCCTCGACTCTTCGTAAGGTCGCTCGTTGGTGATCTTGCGCTCCATTTGCTTGGGACTGCTAGACGATCGAACTCGGCCGCCTTCAAGGCGAGCTTCGATACTCGATCCCTTCCTGTCCCACTCTTCCTCATATTCTTCTTCTTGGAAGTAGGGGTTTCTTTCGTTGGCCCGGGCGGATCCAGAATGACTGGAGCTCACCTGTGGTGCAACCGGGGGGAAGTTGTCGGTTGGAGGAGCCATGCGGCCAGGTCCAGCACCTCGCCCACGTAGTCGCTGAGCCAAACTCTTCTTTCGTGCAAGGCCACCATTCGGTGCCAGACTGCTTTCATTCTCGCTCTGACGGCGTGCCATGGCAGATCGACTAGCCGGAGCTCCATCGAGGAAGGTGCTGGTTCCCAGTCCCATACTTTGTGGTCCATGAATCGGGTCCACCCGGGCAGTGGGATCCATAACGCCCGTCTCAGGATTGCGGCGACCAGCGGTGGAGAAGTCGTTGTGGCCTTCCTCCATCGTTCCATGGAAAAGATTGAGATCGATGTTAGAGTTGTTGGGGCCTGCGCCGCCCAGAGCCATGTTGGTGGAACCTTTGGGGAAGGCTTGCATTGGCGCAGTACGCACGCCGCGGCGATTGCGGTGGGGGTTGCAGGCATCAAATGGACCATCGTGGTGGAACACTATTAGCATAGTTAGCATATGAATCATAGACTTGCAAACGAGAAAGAGGGAAAAGAAAAAGCGGACGATACTTACTTCCAGTACCGTAGATACTCGTCACATCCAACTTATCAATGATATCAAGTCGTCGATCCTTGCGGCCCGAGCGCGATTTGCCGTCTTTACTACGACCCTCGCGCTCGCGATGACGCCGTTCGCGTCGGCGCCTCTCGTCGTCACCAACATCCAACTTCGAGCCTCGGTCCATTACCGAAGACTCCGAGTTCCGCCGGGGACGACGGGGCGCCTTGTCTTTGACGGTTTGGGACGAAGTAGGGGGATCGGCGAATATGTCAAGCGGATCGTCCTCTTTCAATGCGGCCGATCGTCCTGATGGGCGCTCCCTTGAAGGTCTGTTGCGATTCGAGGAGGTGCGTTGGGTTGCGTCAGATGCCGTAGGCCGAGGACGATTGGGCTGGGGAGTAGGCTTGAGGGAGAGGGACTCCTGTTGAGAAATTAGACTTGATTTGAACACGTAGGTTCAATATTCCCAAACATACAAAGAGCTCTCGAGTGTTGCTCGACATATCGTTCTTCTCAATCGGAGAGATCATGCTGACACCAGTCGACATGCCAGGGGCTGACTGCGGAGACATCGCCTCTGTATCGTCTAAGAAGGGATTTGTGGAGCGTGGGCGTTCCGGACGGTTCGACGAAACAGATCCAGCAACTGAGGGTGAAAGAGCGCGATTTCGGAAGGGGTTATTGGAGCCAAAACTGGCTGCTGTTGGAGAAGCTTGGTGTTCTGTTGGTCGCAGAGACGCTTTGAATCAGCTACAGGTCTTAAAAAAATGTAGAATTTGGACCGGAAAGTCCAGGGAAGGTGTCATTTTAAGGATCAGGGGGTCCAACCATCCCCAGCGGTAACGCATAAGATCCAGTCATCAGGGGAGGTCCTTCAGGTTACGTACGTTGCGGGGCCAGCGAGATGCCAGGCGCATAACCAAGCGCTGGAGTGGCATTCATTGTGAAGGATAGTACACCTCTGAAACAAGGTGTGGGTGGAGAGGCCGTTTGCGTTCAATGAGATGCCGCGTTGGGTGTCGCACGAATGCGGAAGAAAGTGGCAGGAGGTCTTGCTGAAACAGTGATAATCAGGGGTAAAACGATATAGACGATCAGAGTTGAAGGACAATAATCAGGGTATAACCAAATCAAAGACAAAGAGAGATGAGGAAAAAAGAAAAAAGGAAGTCTTAAGGGAAGAAAGGAGGGGGGGCAAGGGGAAGGGAACACGGGAGAGGCGAGCATACGTAAAATGCCCAGTGATCGTCTCCTTGGGAAGAACTTCTTCAGTTTTACTTTACTTTGTATGGCCCTGTCGATCTTTCTATTTCTTTCTTTTCTTTTTGTTTTACATCTGCTATCTATCCTATGCTGTCCTGGCTTGTCTAACTTTTTTTTTTTCTTGAAGAAATCCCCCAGACTGGCTAGAATATAGCCTCAGGGGGCCAATTTAGATCCGAAGGTTCCACTTTGATATGTCGTGACAGTTGAAAGGTACGTATGTACTAACTGTTATCTATGGATGTACTCCGTACAGTGAATTCGAACATCTAATATCCAGTGACATCCAGAGACATCCCAGCTTATTAGGTATATAAAGGGGGGAAAGATTCCTCGATTACCAAGAATAGCCAACACCCGGAATGATGTTGGCATTCCAGATTGATGTCATCTTCTATTCCTGGAATGTGGACAGATAGGTTACTTTCAATACCTAGGTATCTCTACAACATTGATCTCTTACATGTTCTAGAGGGATCCAGAGTGGCCCATCTGCCGAGAGAGAGAGAGAGAGAGAGAGGACACTGGCCTCTGAATGGAGTACCAGCAGTTCCTGTGGATCCTAAATAGAAGGTTGGTTTATGGTCAATGGCGGGTGCCTGGTGTCTGGATATGACCAATTCAAATGATACGTCGTTCTATTTGCATATAACACCTCGAATTTCGAATATTATACACCAGGCAGTCTAGCTGGTATCGAGTATGCGAAGAAGTACTCCGTACTACGTACTTCGTACATACAGTGACTGTTCATAAGTTTTAACACCCCAGACACCACTTTGATTATATAATATTCTGCCGGTCAAAAGTTCCCTTCAATACCGTTGTATATCAAAGTCCTTGGCTTTCAATGATTTTCTACACAAGTCTAAGCATAGCCTCATGGGAATATATCAAAATATCCAAAACACAGCATAAGCTCGAGATAAATGAGGTCTACTAGTTCATTTTATATAGGCGGTATGGGCAATAAAGGAAGGCGGTATATAGGTGGGGCTAAAGGGGGTGTTAAAACTTATGAACAGTCACTGTACATACAAATGTAGATAGATATCGAACATTCCTCGGCTTGGAATGCGATCTCAGATAAGGTCATAACCCGAAGACATATATCCATTGAACTATCTAGTAACTATTTTACTCGGATTAGACGGTAAACTATGTAGACATGTGCGACCCTAACTACCTCAATGGCATATCTCAGATGACCATGACTACGGAGTAAATCTGGGTGACAGCAAAAAGAATACAGTCGTGTGTGGCCTTTGGCGTAGAACTTGTAGCCTTTTCGCAGAGCAGCGTCCGCAAAATTCGCTATACCTAATCTGGCTTTAGCACCTGTAGACATTAGTTCGCATCTAAACTAAGAAACTAGGCAGCGTGTACATCATGATTTTCTCGAAGTAGAATAAATAGCTAGCTAGTCTTTAAGCTAGACAGCCTATATAAGTATCCCTAAGTTCTCGTCGCCGACTTGTTTGTCTCACAATACCTAGGGGTATAGCCAAAAAAGCGGCTACTGTTAACTGGAATACATTTGTATATGAAGATGACCCTGAAGTTGACCCTACTTATGCGGAACTAACAAAGACAAAGATTAAGCTTCTGAAAGATAGTTTCTAGAAGTCTATTTTCCCGATATACTAAAGGCTTTCACTAACCTAGACTGCGGCACGATTCCAGGTAAAATAACTGGTCTTGTAGAAATTCCAGGAAACTAGTACCTGGATAATCTTCCCCTAATAATATTTATCAAAGAAGCTTCTAACAGCCACAGGTTTATAAACCCTCGTGATATTGAAGATCTCTGGAGGGAACAGTTTGACTATTTTTTACCGGGAGTAGAAATGGGTTATTTTCCCCATCTCTATTTATCCTAATATATCTGGACGGCTGCAGGTGGTTCTTATACATAAGAGGTATATATGCTTCAAGATAGAGAGAGTAATTGCTAATAGCTGGTAGACTTATTAAGCACTTCAAGTCACACGAGAGTATTGAGTTCATGATAATGAAGACAATTTGTGATGACTTTAAGTCTAAGAATCCACCTCCTACTAGTGCAAATCTACCTGTTGAAGGTGCGAAGCCGGGCCTGCAAGCCAAGCCCTAAATTGCGCCGAACCCGTTATCTGTATCCGAGAGATGATTTACTATCGAGCCGTCCCATTAGGCCTCGTTTTTTTGTTGCATATGAGTCTTTAAAATGCTTTGTTAACGGTCTTGAGCCCACGCCATAGTGAATGAAGCCTCCCATAAATTCAAGACTTCCGAGGAAGTCCCACTGTCCAATCGTCCAATGTACTTGGAGCAGCAAGGACGGTCGTATTTCCCTTGCCCTGATTCTTCTTGTGTACTCCTACGTGCAACATTCAGCTGCAGCAATTGGGAAAACCAACATCACCGGGACGGCCAGCTTAAACGTTGGGCAAACTTAGATGTATTATCATCCCTCTAGAACCTAGTTTCTAACAAGACTGCTCAGTATTTCAGATACATCAACAGTAGACACAGTGGACAACAATAGAGTTATCCATTGATAGTCATAACTACGAGCTATTTCTCGATCCGGAGGCTGTAACCTTAGCGGCTTGCTCCAAGGGATACCTGGCTTTGACCTGCTGTATTCGGGAACTTGGGGGTTATCTTCTCCAATAATGATAGCAACAGACGCATTATTCCCCAAGCAGAAAGCCCCAGATGGTGTTGGACTACCTCCATGTTTGCTAGCTTAGTTGTTTGCTTGTTTGACAGATTGAGCCTGACTTCGGATGATCTATGCAGGGTATATAAACCCTGCATCTCTTACTTCTAATTCATTAAGATTCTTCTTCCTCTTTTTCCCCATCTCACTAGTAGTCCCCTAGTCCTCCAACAGATGGCATTTCCCTACGCTGACCTGCCATCCACCTAACGCCATCTTTATCTCTTGGAAACTCCACGGTATATTTTGCGGGGAAGTCGGCTCCACTGGGACAAGGGCGAGCATATAGGCATTTCAGTCTATTCAGTTGGTCAGGCAATAGCGTTGATAAGACATTCATCAAATTAAAGGAGACAGAGGCCTCGCTGTCGTATTTCGGTGTGATAATCTGGTTCCCACCTGGCATACTTCCCCTCTTCCACACCTTTATTATTTGAGTTCCTTGAATCCACTGTATTCCTTGATACTGTATTCTTTGATGCCAGCATGCCACAAAATTCTGTGGATAAGAAAGCTGACCATTTTGCTGCTCTTGACTTCGCAGCAAATGATTCTGCTGCACTTGAACTCGGCCTAGGATCTATGATAGACCAGCCTGGAGGTGTCTTCAACAGAGGTGATGGCGATGTGAATTTTCGTACAGTCGGATGGCTGCAGGCTGCCATGATCTTTCTGAAGAGTAAGCAACTCTCCGCTAGATCATCTTACCATTTACCAGTATATGTTGACCGTCGCAGTCATATTTGCCACTGGGGTATTATTGATTCCTTCTGTTATGGTGGATGTCGGAGCCGTCCCTGGATCCATTATCCTCCTTGCCTTCACTGTCCTAACTGGATACAGCACCATACTAACTGGAAGCTTTCAAAAGCAGTATCCCAGCTGCCATTCAATCACAGATATAGCCAGGGTCATTGGAGGTGTTGTCCTTCAGGAACTCACCGGTGCTCTTTCAATAATCAGCTATATTATTACTGCTTTATCTGGTGTTATTAGTATCTTTGCTGCAGCTAACACTCTCTCCAACCACGCTGTGTGCACTATATAGTGGTATCTAGTTTCTATAATTGTGATATTCCTTATTTCTAGTGTCCGCAAGTTCTTGCAGATAGGCTGGCTAAGCTGGGGTGGGTTTGTTGGTGTTCTTGCTGCTGTCCTTATGGTGGTGTATGACTCTTCTACTGAATTGATGCTAGTATAAATGACTGATATTATATAGAATCGGCGTTACTCAACAGGATTGTCCCTCTGCAGCACCGGCCATTGGGGACTTTGATCTCGGATTCAAGATCATCAGCCACCTGTCTTTTGTTGCTGGTGCTTCCGCTGCCATTACTATGTCTGTATCCAGTGCTGCGACATCGGCCTTCCTGCCAGTAATAGCAGAGATGAAGCAGCCCGAGGATTATAACAAAGCAGTTTACCTGTGCATGAGTTTTGTTATATTATCCTACCTGGCTTTCACTCTGGTCTTATATATTACTGGTGTGGTTGGTGGATTGCATCTCCTTCTCTAGGTAGTGCAGGTCTGATTATCAAAAAGATTGTATATGGGATTGCCTTGCCTGGCCTTGCTGTCAGTGGGTGCCTTTACATCCATGTAGCTGCTAAATACCTCTTCGTCCGTATCCTTTGAAACTTGCAACATCTACAGAAGAGCTCACCTGTCTACTGGGGTATATGGCTTAGCTGTACATGCAGCTATTCAATATTTGCATTTCTTCTTGCTTCTGCAATCCCGATCTTTATCTATATTCTTGCCTTGGTAGGTAGCATCTGCTTCGCACTGCTTATAATTAGCCTGTCTGGTCTTTGATAGATTTACGATAATAAGCATGCTTGGAAGGGAGGTCCTTGGCACAAGGCTACCTTTATTTTTCATATTTTTCCTATCATTTTTGGTGCGTTTATGACCGTCGGTGGGACGTACAGCGTTGTCTCCCAGATCCGAAATGCGTATGCGGATGGCAAGATTGATGCTGCCTTTTCGTGTGCAGATAACAGTGGGACTGTCTAGGCTATTTAAGGGACATTCAAATATATGCTGCATTAAGTGTCGCGCTTAGTATAAGGCTTCGTGGGGCCGGGGGGGGGGGGGGGGGGGGGGGGGGGGTTTGTAGTGTTAGCCCCAGACATAGACATGCAATGTCGTGACCTTTGTATGTCTCTTATTGATAATCAAAAATGCTGATGTAGTTGTTTGCTCTCCCACGGGGCCTCTCGCCAGGACCTACCTCCAGGACCAACAGCAAGGCAGCGGCGGTCTGCCATTTGCTATCCCCGATGATCTTCTCGCCTTCGACACCCGTGGATCCCGTTGGGAAGCGCTGAAGTCTACGCATGGACTTGCCTATGAATATGGGTGTGCGGAGACATACGCCGATCTGGGCACGCTTGTGCTGACCTGGTCAGGCCGCTCTCGAAGGGAAAAGGACCGTTTAGTGTTGAAACTCAGCACTACGTGATTAATGTTGCTCTGAGTCGTTACAAAGGGGAGTGGCTGGGGGCTTACCTTTCCACGAAGCTACTCAAGGGCCCTTCTCGTGCTGGGGTTGATCCTGGGTTGGTTCTCACAGGGCAGGATCACCGCTCGCCAGGTGCTGGACTAGACCCTCGATGCCCTGGACGAGAGTGACATGGTGGCCGAGCTGCTTGAGAGTGGTCGCGACTGCCCGAACCTCGCCCTCATGCCTGAGCGCAGCACAGTCTTCTTCTGAATAGCCATCCTGGAGGAATGACGATCGTTGCTCGGCGACGAGGGCGATGTTGAGGGCCTCTCGTTCCGATCCCTTGCTCCCCTGGCCAGGACTGTGAGTGAAACTGGCAGCTGCGCTGCTGAACGTTGGAATGCGTTGCTCCATTGCGTCGAAGCAAACCTAATGACAGTAATAAAGCAATACAAATATAAGACTAGCTAGAGGGTGGGGAGGATAAAGAAAGATCTAATCGGTTCTCAAGACAGATCTCGGACCCAGCTGTTATATCTGGAGGCGTGGGGCAGCATGGTCGCTGTCCTGCACGCATTCATGAACCGGGGTCAGGTCTAGACTATTGGATGGGACGGCCATCCTGCTCGTCGAGGTGTGGTAGCATCAGTTGATGTCAATCGATGTCATCGGTGGAGTCGTTCCATCGTTCAGCGGGCGATGTCACCAACTGGTGGAGTGATGATGCTCGCACTGGTCTCGGCCCGCTGACGCCCTCCTGCTTTCGGGCCTCGAGCCAAGGGATGAAGAGTGTGATTGTCAACAGTTCTGGTCGTCCTTTCCATGGCACTGTCCGGGCTGGGTCCGGGGCGATCCGGCCAGCTGCACAGCTTTGACTGTCGTAGCTAGTTAGGGCAACCTGCGGGTTACCTAGCTAGGTCCGGCGTTTCCATGTGAATGTGAAGATGTCCACCACTCAGAGGCCGCAGAAACACCCCGATATGACCCTCGAGCCTGTGTGAGACAAAGAAGTCTTCTCGTGGATGTCATGATACAACGTCGCATAGGCCGCAAACGAAAACATCAGCGTCAATGGACGCCGGAACTGCAACTCCGACGGCCTCGCAGCTGCTGTAACACCTCTTCTATAATGGCTATAAAGGCCAAGACCAATCGTCCTGGCACTCAAATAAGCCTGAACTCAATCTCAGCCTCCCTTCTCTTGGTCACATCAAATTCGCTCCAATCAAGCATTGGATTCCCTTCTACCCACCATGGCCGACCAATTCTATGCCATCACCGGTATCCCAGTCCGAGACCATGAAGCACCACCCGCGAGGCCGGAGATCTCCAGTTGGTCGAGTTCCCCCAAGGATGAGGACCAAATCCAAGTCTCGCTTTTCATCCGAGCCCTACGCAAGATGCAGGAGAAAGACCCAGTGCATGAGAAGCTGTCCTTTTACCAGATTGCCGGTACGCTACTCTATATCTATTTCTGTTACCAGAGCAGGCTAATGTAAACTTTTTACAGGAGTCCACGGATATCCAAAGGTTCCGTGGGACGGGGCCGATGTGAACGACGGGTTCTACTGCACCCACGGTGTCTTCACTTTCCCCACTTGGCACCGACCTTATATGTTGTTGTATGAGGTACGTGGCATCCATGGTTGTTGAAACGCCTATGGCCTCTACTGACGGCACACTATAGCAAGTGCTGTACAATATCATGGTCGACAAACTGATCCCCAGCATCAAGGATGCGGCCGCAAAGCCGGCCTGGGCCAGTGCAGCGCAACGATGGCGTCTCCCCTTCTGGGATTGGGCCATCCCTCAGTCCGATACTGGAGAGTTCGGCGTTCCCGGAATCGTAAACAGTCAGAAGCTCAAAATTCGCGAACTTGGCGGGAAGACAATTGAAACCGTTGAGAACCCCCTTTACAAGTACATCAACAAGGTAAATGGGAAGGAGGTCTCGATGGATGACCCGACAATGCAGGCACAGCGTCTTAAATACAATCAAAGCAAACAAGTAAGTAACCTGATCCCTTAGGGTGATCGAATACTGAATAGCCAGTACAACGACTGCATTGGAACCAGCCGTTATGCAAATCCCAACGACAAAGAATCGTGGGCTGCTGGGTCCGTTGACAACGCCAAAGTTCGCGATGCCCTCGCACACCCTATAGGTACGAACTGGGAGCCTGGGAAGTCGATTGCAGACAACGTCTATCGGATTCTCACCGATGGCTACTTCACGGCCTACAAGCCATTCTCATCCACCCACTATTGTGACTACAGGAAAAACGTGGAGAAGGATAAGCCCCCTCTAACGCCTTGCGAGTATCTTTCACTGGAGATGATACACAACAACATCCACGTACGTTCTTTCACTTTCTTCTACTGCGCCAATAACTAATGCAGCCAGAACTGGACTGGGGGGGCAACCCAGAACGCACAGGGCCATATGTCCGATGTGCCCGTAGCAGCATTCGACCCCATCTTCTTCTTGCACCATTGGTAAGCCTGTCGTGTGGTCAATCTGGTGAATCTGCTGATAAAATCCAGCAATGTCGACCGACTGTTCGCAATCTGGCAGGCCCTGAATCCCAAGAGCTGGTTTGACCCACCCCTTCCTGCCCACGGCCATGACGCCAACGGCAAGCCTATTCCCGGTCCTCCGTATTGCCCTGACCCAAAGAGTGACAATCCTTTGCCGCCGTTCCGCAAGAACAGTCACGGTGAATACTATTCGTCTGATTCTGCGCGGAGCACCGAAAAACTGGGGTATACTTATCCTGAGCTGCTCCCGGAAAATATCAAGAATCTAAAAGCGAGACTGGGGAAGAAATACGGCCAACACCTATTACACCTCAAGAAACCAGTAGATGATAAAGGAAAGCTCATCCCCGGCATTGGTGATGAGACGTTCCCCGACTACCTCATCAACGTTGAATATGACCGGTACGCCTCGGCTAAACAAGGCCACAAACAACCCTTATAACCGGGCAACTGGAGCTGACCACAACGTTTAGATTTGCATTCGGCGGCGAACCCTACACTGTCAGTTTCTATCTGGACACATACAACAACCAGAGCCAAAGCTTGGAGCGTTACGTCCTGGGTTCCTTCTACAACTTCACTGCGCCCGTGGTGCCCGACTGTGAGAACTGCAAAGCACAGGAGAGCAATGCCGCCAGGTCGAAAGCACAAGTGCCGATCACACTCCCCTTGCAAGAGCTAGTCCGGAATTCCGACCTTCCCAATGCCCACAGCATGGAAAATCTGCACGTTGAGGCTCTGCTACAGGATCAGCTGAAGTATTCGGTAACCAAGGTATGCTGACCAAATTTAATTCATTGACGCTATACTGGGCCCCGTCACTGACGACTCTACAGCGTTCCGGTGAAGAGATCCCCTTGGAGCAGGTTCCAGGACTTCTGGTCACTGTTCATGCTGGAAAGAGCAGCTACCCGGATGATTCGCTTGATGTCTTTATGCCTAGCACCTATTCTCCTCTCTGGGATGCTACTCAGTATAAGGTTTGTGGTGCTGCGCCGGCTTAGGAAATGGGTCTATTGCGTTGTATCAAATAAAAACTGAAAATGTCAAACTAGTTCTACTCCTTATTCTAAAAAGTATTGACCGTCCTTTTCATTTCTTTACCCCTGCTCGATCCATATGTTGTGAATGGATGGGTATAAATAATGGTGGCTCAATTGTAAGAATCCGAGTTCGCAATTGTACCAGTAGTTTTCGTAGATCCATCTACAACTGCCAGAAGTCAAGAATATATATTACAGAACCATCACCTATTCAGTGGATCGGCATTATATAAACTGCCTTGTTAAGGAGCGGTAATATACAATACTCCTCTCTCACACTGGCCTAGAAAATATGTCTAATAGAATTTATAACAGGTTTACTCTTAATTACTGTAAGCATTTATCCAGGTTACTGTTCCCCCTTTTGTTTGCTTTAGCTTTAACTAGCCGGACTTGGTGTGAAGGTAATGCGTATATTACAACTGTCGGAGACAAGGGTTACCAATATCCATCACAATACCCGTATTGACTTCTTGAACAAGTACGTGGCACAGCCCAGGTCTGCTTGAACATGGAACTTCATGCAAACTAATGCAATGACAGTGCAGCCTGCTACCTTGCAATCCAAGTGGACATCAAATATGGAAACTCGAAATATCATTCATTGGTTTTCCATTCATTACCGTATCATGGCCCAATTCGAGAACGGAACCCCTGCCATAAACGCCACACACATAAAATGCAAACAAGATGGTATAAGACACAAAAGAAACCATGCAACTGGGGCACCCCCAGCCCTCCTTGTTAGAAGACTGTTCAATGGGCGGTGGACTGAGCCCGTGGCAGGTGAGGGTTTGAGACGGGGATGCCAGCACGACGCTTGGATTGGGGCTTGGGTCTGGAGAGTGTATATCTGGGAGGTAGGTATTAGTACAAGAGTGTAATAGATTCAGGTTTTGAGGGAAACATACTTGGCAAATGCACGCGAGAGTGCCTTCTTGCAGCTGACCTTTTGGCTGCCAATGAACGAATCCACAGTAACAGCGATGGCACGATCAATATCCAGCGAGGAACAGTACTCCGACAAGCGCATCTTGCAGAAAGCTTCTGCGATACGCATGATGGCCTCAAGGTGACGAACCTAGAAATTTGGAGTAAGAAAATTGTCAATGTATGGAAAGTGGAAAGATAACTTACTGTGATGGGGTACGCTCCAGTAGCAAGGGACTCGCGGCGCATGTCTGCGAAGAGACGGGCAACCTTGTCCTGGTCGATCTGATAAAGCTTGGGGTGGCAACGCTCCCGGGCATACATAATGTACTTCCGCAGGAGCTCCTGCGGGATCTCACCCTCCTTCTCCTCTTCGGCTCTTTGCTTCTCTGCCGCGCGTTTTGCGATCTCCTCCTGTGATGGAGGAAGTCTCTGGCCGTCCCTGTTGATGCGGTAACCGTCATTGTCAATGAGATGGCCGTCAGTATCAACCAAGTCGCCCTTTTCATTCCGGAGGGGACGGGCCGGGTTGGAACGGTGGTGTGACTCGATCACGAAATTGGCTAATCGCTCATCTTCGGCAGGATCAACCAGGTCACGCACCACGCAGAGAATATCGAAACGAGACAGGATAGGATCCGTCAAGTCGACATTCTCCGAGAAGGGGATTGAGCTGTTGTACCGACCACCCTTGGGGTTAGCGGCGGACACGACAGCACAGCGAGCCTGCAATGTTGTCACAATACCTGCCTTGGAGATGGAAATGGTTTGCTGTTCCATGGCTTCGTGAATAGATGTCCGATCTTGGTCGTTCATCTTGTCAAACTCATCGATAAGACAAGTACCCCGATCAGCCAACACAAGCGCACCACCTTCCAACGTCCATTCGCTAGTGAGAGGATCGCGGCGGACACTGGCCGTGAGACCGACGGCACTAGCACCCTGACCAGTGGCAAACACGGCACGGTGAGCGGTCTTCTCAACGAACTTGAGGACCTGAGACTTGGCGGTACCAGGGTCACCAAGAAGAAGGACGTTGATATCACCACGAATGTTCATCTTGCCCTGGGCCTGCTTGCTAACACCACCAAAGAGCGAAAGCGCAACAGCAGTCTTAACGTCTTGGTGGCCGTAAATACTAGGAGCCATAGAGCGAACAATCTTGTCCACAATATCGGGGTCACGGGAGAGAGCGCGGATTTCGCGCTCATCCTCTTCTGTCAGGTTGAAACCAGCCAGCTGGTCGTGTGCCTTGACCACATGGTTTGCCTCAATGACGGTGGCGAAAACTGGGAAGCCGTTTTTGTTGTTCAGTTGGGCATCGTAGCTGTTGCGGTAGACGCCGGTAATCTCAATCTCATCACCGGGTTTGGCAGTGTCGATCAGATCGGCAAGCAAAACGACCTCACGCTGCCGCGGCAGACGACCTGCGGGAACCGAGCCGGGTGACTCCTGCAAAGTCAACTTCTGGTAGTTGCGGTACACTGTCTTCTCCGAATTGACAGTGAAGGGACCACGCGACTGGCAGTTCTGACAGAACGAGATCTTCACCTCCGCACTAGCTTCTTGCTGGAATGGACCCAAGGTGATACCACACTTCTGGCAGAGGAACATGACATACTTCAACTGCGGGAAGACACCGGTTCGACGGGTAACGACACCACCGACACGGATGAGGCAGTTGAGGTGCGACTGGCGCAGCTGGCGCAGGGTGTAAATGATGGGCACATCGGTGATGCGGACGTGGATCTCGTTGTGAATATCGTGATATTGTGGGTAGTGGAACAGAGTAACGTCGAGCGCAACCTGATCAAATACCTTCAGGACTTCGGTGGGCTCGTTGGCGAGGAAGTATGACAGAGCTGCCTTGGTCTCGCTGAGGTGGGCGTACGACACTTCGAGTGAAGCGGAGTTCACCTCACCCAGTGTCTTGATTCGGTTACCGTAAACGGACTGGCCGGTGGGGTCAATGAACTCTGTCAGGAAGGCCTTGAATTCACGGTAGATGGAGCGGAGGACCTGGGGCTGGGTCACCCAATCTGTAATGTTGGCTGCCTTCACATCTGCCAGTTCCTCCAATGACAGCTCTTCCATGCCCTCGTCGGCCATGTCAATATCTTCATGGTCCTCGTCATAATGGTGTCTGCGTCGTCGGGGTTGGCGTGAGAGGTCCAATTCCATATCGTCATCATCTTGTAAAAAGGCGGCAGGCATGCGGCGCCGACGTGCCAGTTCACGATCTCTTTGGTTCAGGCGAGCATCCAGCTGCCGACGAGTTCCGGCATCAATTTCATCATGGTCTTCGTCGTCATCGATGTATCCTTCATTTTCATAGCGATCTTGCGCTGCGTCGCGATAATCCCGCTCGAAGTTGTCGCCGAACAGGTCAATTCCATCCTCATCTTCAGCCAATTCATCAATATCATCAATGTCTTGCACGAGACCTCTGTCCTCGTCCTCATCTTCATCTCCCATGTCAAAGGGGATCGGGGGAGGGGATGAGCCCAAAGCGGTGGCTGCACATAACCATTGTCAGTCTTATATTGACACAGCCTGGACAAAGAAGCAAACATACGACTGGATGGAGGCAATGGTGCCGGGGAGGACATGTCATCCTCTCTGTCTCTCTTACGAGTGTTGGCCCCTCGGCCACGGTTTGCGGCCGAGTCGCTGGCTCGGAGCGGACTGTAGTGCATTAGCTTTTTGAGCGCAGAAAATTCAGGAGGCACACTCACTCCATTGTGTGGGGTGTTTAACTAGGAAAATTTAAAGAAAAGAATGGGCAATCGCCAGGAAATTATGAATATGGATAAGTGGTGTATATGTTTCGGGGTTTTTTCTCGAATGTGTGGTAGCGTGGTTGATAGAATGAAGGGAGGGAGAAGGGGCGGCAAAGTTGAGTTGTGCAGCAAGTCGCGTGTTGGACGCGACGCGTTTCAATTAAGCCCCGATTAGGAAGGTGGGCCACAGTTTCCTTCACACAACACCTTCCTGGTTTCTCTTGACTCTGTATATCACACTTTTTTTTTCACAACGCTGGAGAAATATAGTAGAACTTGAGACTAAAAAAATCGAAACCACATCTACAGAAAAAACTGAAATCGCAAAAAGTCAATGATCGACGCAGGGATCGAACCTGCGACCTTCTGTGAAGCTCCAACATATGAAATGTAAGACAGACGCCTTAACCACTTGGCCAGTCGATCATGAAGGATGAAGGTTTGTGACAAGTACGAATTGTCAAGGCATTCATTTTCTATCGGTTTGGGCACAAGGGTGTGGGGATCGCAGCAGTAACATATATCTCCAGCGCGTCCTGGTAAGTCACTGGTAGAAATACAGGGAAGAGGAATGGAACTTGCGTCGGCTAGCTTCAACTGTAGATGCCGCCACGAAGGATCTCGCTCCATGACTGGAGTAGCATGGCTGAGGGATGGGTAAGAACAATTTGAACTAAAGGTACAAAGGAAGGTAACACGGTAATCTGGACAGGTGATTTTCCCATTATGTACTAGTAGTGTTGGCAGTTTGATGTCTTTTCTAATGTCTTTCTAGCGTCCTTTTTACATCTCGACTTGCTTAGTGTTATATAAGGCCCATAGCTTCCGGGATTTGCTCATAGCTTTGCTAGGAGATGTGGCCCGGATATTATGACCCGTGCTCCCACAAGAGCCATTACTCCCACGAGTAAGGCTGCTCCTGCCCATATTTGCCCAGCTAGATAGCCACCCCGCGCTATCAGCGCTCCCGCCACGGATGGGCCGGTTAAGGACCCCAAGCTTATCATGGAGAGCGACACGCCAACTCGAGCGCCGATCTTGTTCAGGCCCTTGGTGAGTGAAGGAATAGTGCCAGCAAACAAGGCCATAACCGCCGCTGATGCCAGTCCATAAAAAACAGCAAATATATAGTTTGGCCACAGTATGGATGGCAGCCCAGCAGAACATCAGAATACCACGCAGCGTTGCCCAAGAAATCAGTAAATTGAGCGCATCAAGCACAATATCTGTTCTCGATTACAGAAACACGGTCGAGTAATTTATTCTCGGTCGTTGCCTCTAAACTTGAGCAGCATATTCCGATTTATACGACCTGGATGCTCTGCTTGCAGTCATCGCAGTGTGGCTTCGAGATCCCAATCAGTGGGTCGATATCGACCGTTGATATCGTGATCACAGTGCTGGTAGAGCGAGCGGTATCAACAGCCAGGATTGGATCTACCTGCATGTCTAGCGTGCTTGTTCGACCTTCGAGGAAACCCATGAAGGGATTGTATGTGGAGGCGGATATCATTGTTTATCGTAGGCGGTGTAGGACGGTAAAGTAACATGATTCATTTTAGGAATAAGGTGGTTCGACTGCTAAAAGTTTCCCATTGATCTCACTTTGCAATGATTATAATGGCACATCAAACTGAAATTTATTACTAAATGATAGAGAACATTCTAAGAGAGTTGAGATGATATTGGAAAAATACTCCGTGTATCTAGACCGCCCTGCTTTTATTGGAATCTGCGGGCAGAAACTTTAAGTTATGTCGCGACTCCATCTCGTCGCGTCTTTATCCAACATATTGCCTCGACACTCATGACTCTTAGCCCTTGAGCTATTTGCCAATTCCTACAATAAAGACGCAGATAAACACCCCAACAATGGACCCCACGCGCTCGGTTGGTGCTCAGCTTGCTGAGGATGCCCGTAGTGAGAGCATGGGCTCCCAGAATTCCCAGACCGCGAAAGAGTATGACGCATTCCCCCAATACTCTCCCTCACATTGGGAAATCGATCATACTAACTCATTTTAGGTTTATTGAGTCCCAGCTCCAACTAGAGGCAGATGCGCGCGAGGCTCTTCCTTATGTAAGTATCTCGACAAAGCAGGTGGCGCGCGACTGTTCCACAGCTGACCTATGGACTTTAGGCCTTTGACTCTTGCACATATGATCTTGGACCATTGCGACAGGTCCTATTTGCATGTCTCACATGCAATCCTCCTCCTACCGACTCAAACGAATCCTACACTGCCGCTGCCGTCTGTTACTCGTGCTCGATCGCTTGTCACGGCGAGCATACCCTAGTCGAGCTCTTCAACAAGCGCAACTTTGTCTGCGACTGTGGAACCACTCGTTTACCATCATCTTCTTGCTGCACACTTCGGGAAGATCCAGCAACCGGCAAGAAGGGCGTGCACTCCCAAAAGGCTGCAGCAGGCAACGCATACAACCATAACTTTCGCAATCAGTTCTGTGGCTGCGGCGAACAGTACGATGCGTATTCAGAAAAGGGAACGATGTACCAGTGTCTGGGACTTGGCACCGTCGAGACCGGAGGCTGTGGCGAGGATTGGTGGCACCCGGAGTGTCTCATCGGCTTGTCGCGTGATTGGAACAAGGCTGCCCCCAAGGCCACTGGACTTGGCGGCGGTGATGCCACCAATGACGTTCCAGCAGAGGACGAAGAAGATATACTCCCACCTGGGTTTCCCGCGGAGGATGATTTCGACCATCTGATCTGCTTCAAATGCATCGACTCTAACCCCTGGATCAAGCCCTATGCGGGCACTCCTGGGTTCTTGCCGCCAGTTTTCCGGGAAGGTGGACTCAAGAAGGTTCCAAATGTGACCGAGGACCTCTCTGTACCAGCCACTGAGCTCAACGAGACTGAGCACAAAGAGATCGAACCTAAGGATCAGGAGGAGACCGAGCACCCAAAAAAGCGCAAGGCAGATGACGAGGGGCCCGTTGAAGGAGAGCCTGTTACCAAGCGAACCAAAGAAGAAATAGAAGCTTCTGTCGAGGAACAGGCATCGAAGGTCGTGAAGGAAGAGGAGCCTACCAAGAAAGACAGTGATACTTCCACAAAGCCATCCGCCCCCAAGCACACCGAGCTCCCCAAGTCCACTCCAGTAGAATCGTTCTCCCTTTTCGCCTTGGATGATTTCCATGGTCAGCTGTGCCGCTGCGCAGAGTGCTTCCCCAAGCTGGTTCCCCACCCCCAGCTTCGCGAAGAAGAGGATACATATGAGCCACCCATGTCTGACGACGGCCAGGCTAATGGTGCCGCCAGTGTCGGCACGGGCAGCATCTACGATCGCGGCGAGGCAGCACTCAACAACATGGATCGGGTGCGTGCCATCGAGGGCGCAATGGCATACAACCATCTGCGTGACAAACTTAAGGTGTTCCTGCAGCCCTTCGCTGAGAGTGGACAGGCTGTCAGCGCGGAAGATATTAAAGGCTACTTTGAGGCGCTGCGTGGTGATGAGCAAGGTATCAAAGATGCCGCTAACCACGCTTCTACTGTGGGCGGTGACGGTAAGGATGATACCAGCGGAGACAAGCGACACGAACAGAATGGTAAGTGACTGTTAATCCCTTGTCTGATTTTCTGACAATGATCACTGATTTGTCGCTTTAATGGCAGGGTACTGATTATCTTTTTATGCAATCCTTTTCATCTTTTTGGCGTTATCATCATCGGGTGCTATCTGGGGGTTCTTCGGGGATGGTTCAACATGTACGATATTTTGCGAATATGGGATTGGGAAATGGGAAATGATGGGAGGTATGAGTACAAATGGCGCATCCTATGCAATTGAAATGATTAGTATCTGACAGAGTTCGAATGCCTCCTTTAATTGGGCATTCGATCTACATTCATACAAAATACATAGCGGTCTTGTAGCCTCTAGGGCTAAATGGCCAACTAAATCCCGCGTAAATCATCATGATGCAATTTCCCTAGTTATTGTAACGCTAACACCGAATTAAATGTATGGTGCGGGTGGATATCATGGCCAGCCTGTCCACACGCCGCAAAATGTGATCAACACAGATATGCAGCAAGAAAATGAAAAGATTACTCTTTAAGGCGCTTGGAAGCCCTCATCAACGAATCATCCGGCAGTCCACTCCGTTTGGTGCCAGGAAGACTGCCGGTGCGAATATCATTGTCATCCTGGGTGACCCGACGGTGTGGGTATTTGCCCTCAATACCCTCGAAGCAGTTACCGCTGATGGGGCCGCCATTGGTAAAGTAGGGGTGCTCAAGGGCCTGCTCGGCGGTGAGCCGTTTTGACGGATCATATTCAAGCATACGCGACAGCAGATCGAACCCATCTGCACCGGGAGTGCCGGCACCGGAGGTGGAAGTGTATCCACCGTTTTTCAAACAGCTCTGGTACCAGCCCTCCAGATTAGAGCCGCGATGGAAATGTGAAGGTTGGCGGTGAAGCATCAGGGACTGGAGTTGTGAATATTCGGGCATGGAGGCTAGACCTGGCCAGGACTCTTTGCGGGGAAGACCGAGGATTTCGACTATCTTCATCATTTGGTTGCGCTGGAAGGGGACTGTTTTCTTGCTGTCCATTTTGGCTTCTTCACCTTTGAAGATCGGGCGTAGCGAGAGTAATTCGGCGAAAATGCATCCTATTGCCCACATATCGACGGCAGGGGTATAGTGCCGGCTCCCCATGAGCAGCTCGGGTGCACGGTACCAGATTGTGACAACGACTTTGTCGCCTGAGAATAGGGAGTTGAGTGGCTTATAAAACAGACGCGCTAGACCCAAGTCGCCGATGCGAATAGCACCGCTTGAGGTGACGAGTATATTGGCTGGTTTCAAATCACGATGCAGGACCCAGTTGGTATGCAGATAGAGCAGTCCATTCAACAACTGGAACATGATAGACCGGACCATGGTTGCTGGAATAGCATGACGCTGAGGCTGGGTGTGATGATGAATGATCTGCAGCAAATCATGCTCTGTATATTCAAATACCATGAAGATGCATTTGTCCTCGAGAATGATCTCTTCTAGTTGGACGACATTGGCATGTGAGAGTTCAGTGCACAATGCCATTTCACGGATAGCAGACTGCGATAGACCCGTGTACTGGATCGTTTCGCCTTCCTTGTCGGGCTTGAATCTGGATGAGGTTAGAATAAAGAAAAGATCGAATGTTGGAGGGAAAGCCTTTTACTTCTTGATTGCAAACTCCCCTTTTTTGCCATTCTTGCCGACGGCCTTGTACACTCGGCCATATGTACCGCTGCTGATGAAGCCTACTATATTATACCGATCTCGGACCCGGACTTTGCTGGTATAACCACCGGGTCTTCTTGATTCAATGGCATCTGTATAAAAACCCCCGGTTAGCATATTCCGGTTGCCATTGCCAGATTGAGGATCGAATGTGTTGGCCAGAGTCCATTCCAATTGTCAACTAGTGCCACAGAAACAACATCTTCACAAAGAATCAAAGGGAAAGAGTTACCACGAGAATAGAATCCTCCTGAATTCAAGAAAGGGAAACCTTTTCCAAACATGATGGAAAGACAGGAAGAGACAAGGCGTTACACCAAGGAATCACGAGTAACCAGATTCAAAGGAGATATATAATTACCATCGACAGTAGCCTGGAGACTCCGTTTCAAGTTACCGACTCTGGTTCGCGAGAGAGAACCGGAGGAAGAGGGCGGGTTTGTCAGACTCATTTGTGGATCAGAATGGGCCGGTGATGTTGTCACTCCATTGGTGGATACCCTTCTCCACGATTTCCAGTTCTTTGGATATAAAAAAAGGATTGAAAGAGCAGAAGAGATGTATTTCCAAGGTATTGTCTGAATTGTACAATGCGATAAGTTCGACCGAGTCAACGCTTAGTCAGATCACATGTCGGGTCCACGGCTTGGAAGGTTGTAGCTTCAACTTGTAGCTTTCAACTATTCAACCGGTTCAAGTCATTTCTGAATCGTGAAGGAGACCCTACGAACTAAATTCAATGTGAAATTTGACTACCTAGGCAGACATTTCTCGTCTGACCAATTTAACCCCAGATCATCTTATCTCTATCGGCAAACGTCATCTTAAGCTCCGGACCTCCTCTTAACGTACCTTGAATCTGTTCCAAAGTCGTCGATTGACCTAGAATTTGTGTCATAATGGTTTTGGGTGCATCAACCCAGTCGAGGGTTACACCATACCTAATATATCTCGTGTTTGTTGTCACGCTTGGCCCGCTTCAATTTGGTTTCCATCTGGTACGATATCACCCCTCTATGTTTGCCGAACATTTACTGATACGTGGATTACCCAGGCAGAGCTCAATGCCCCCAAATCCGTGATAACATGTGAACGTAAAGGGATTCATTCTTCGGGCATCCCTTTTCATGGTTTACCGCAATGCTTCCCTATGACCCCACCCCAATTCGGTCTCGTCTCTTCGATCTACACGCTCGGTGGCTTAGTCGGAGCACTGCTGGCAGGACCTGTCGCGACAAAATACGGACGTCTGCTTGCATTACGAGCGACCACAGTGTTCTTTATTCTGGGGTCTGCGGCAGAGACACTTGCACCGGCGATTCCTATCTTGAGTCTTGGTAGATTCCTCTCTGGAATTGGCTCTGGTGCTGCAATTGTGGTTGGTCCTATCTACATTTCGGAAATCGCTCCTCCCAGTGCTCGAGGCCTCTTTGGTGCTTTCACCCAGATTATGACCAATGTCGGTATTCTGTTGACCCAATCTCTGGGATACTTCTGGAGCGAAGCAAGCCTCTGGAGACTCATTCTGGCTGTGGCTGGTATCATCGGTGCTCTGGAACTTTTGGGACTTTTCTTGGTACCAGAAAGTCCCTCATGGCTCGCGGAACACGAAAAGATCAGTCAGGCACGCCGGGTCCTGCAGCGGATCCGTGGTCGGGATGCCGATATTGAGGCGGAGATTGCGAGCTGGAGGACCAGAGATGCCCCTGTATCTGGCGAGGAAGAATCGTTGCTCTCTCCATCTGATGACAGGCCACCTCAGAAGCCTGAAGTCACGTTTATGCAGGTTGTCAAAGACCCCTACTACCGCCCAGCTATTGTTGCTGTGGTTGGCGTGATGGTCGCCCAGCAACTCACCGGGATGAACAGTATTGTTATGTACAGCGTGTCCTTATTACAAAGCATCTTACCCACGACTGCTGCGCTACTCACGGTAATGATATCTGCGGTTAATCTTGTGATCACGCTCGCGTGCTCTCCACTGCCCGATCGCATTGGCCGAAAATTGTGCCTGATGCTGAGCATCTGCGGTATGGGCTGCAGTTCTATACTTCTCGCGATAAGTATCTACATCAGTGCTAAGATCTTGACGGCGATCGCTGCCTTACTTTTTGTGGCATGTTTTGCGGTCGGACTGGGCCCGGTCCCCTTCATCCTGGCTTCCGAGCTTGTGGGGCCCGAGGCTGTCGGCGCGGCACAAAGCTGGGCGCTGGGCGCCAACTGGATCGCGACTTTTGTGGTGGCACAATTCTTCCCCGTGCTTGATGATGCTCTTGGTGGTCGTGGACAGGTATACTGGGTGTTTGCGGCCATGGCCGGGTTGCTTGGGGTCTTCATCTATCAATTTGTGCCGGAAACCAAGGGCAAAGCTAATGCTGACGAAGTTTGGGGACGAACAGATCGACGACAAGACTGACTTTAGAACTAGTTATCCTTTTCTATAACATTCATAGCAACATAATTTCCAGAGCAGGGCTACGATATACATAGTAGTATGATGCGGGGTACCCGTGGACTGCATACATTCGTGCAGGGCCTTACGGAGTACATTGCATACATTGGTTTTGTTTTTTTTTTAAAAAAAAAACCAAAAGAGATACATGTATATTCAGGGCATCGCCAAGTACATATGTACACAATAGGCATCCATTTTTCCCTATTTCACCCTGTAATAACTTGCGGTGTGGGGTTTCTCTTGATATCGACCCCCCCAGTTGCCCCCAATTCGCAGTGTTTCTTCCACTTTTCCCCTCAAGTTTCTCTACATTTCCATTGAGATCTTATGATCTTTTTAAACTACAACTATTTGAGCCAATCCCTGTTTTTGAAAAGGAACTTTGGAAATTACAGTGGGTAAATCCATTTCTTGGCCTGTGATCGACCCGGAGCACAACCAGCGGATCGTCGATCAACGTCTGGGGGCTCTTAGGACGTCAACAATTGTGTTGACCAGGGGGGGCCAAGCCACCCGCCCAACACTTTTTTGGCCTTCTTTCTTTTCCCTTCTTTTCTTTCTTCTGATTTTGTGTACATCCGCAATGGTCCGGTTGGCATTACCCCAACGGTTGAGCTCGCACCTCAGCGCGAGGAGCGCGTCGTCGACCCCCGGACAGAGCCGAAGCACCAGTCCTCTGCGATCATCGGAAACCAAACACCTGCTACTCAAGGTTTCAGTGATCCGGGTAAGTATTGAAGAATTGTGTGACCTTTATTTATGTCCTGGGCTCCCTGGCTGATTTCAATGGTTTGATTAGGGACGCAACCTCGCGGCCAAAGATCGGGGTGGCACGAGCGACCCAGTAAGCACCCCTCCAACAAAGACAATTCGAACCGAGACCGCTTACATGTTGTACAGTATTTGGTCGTGACATTAGGAGATGCGAGGCAGTCGACACCGACCATATTCAAGACCCTGAACCCAGAATGGAACGTCTCGTTCGAGATGCCCGTGGTGGGTGTACCGCTGTTGGAAGCTATATGCTGGGATCATGATCGGTTCGGCAAGGATTACCTGGGCGAGTTTGATATTGCATTGGAGGACATCTTCGCCGATGGCCAGGTGAACCAACCGGTGGGTGAAGGGACACGTTGCTCGGATAATTGGTGGCTCGTGCTGACTTGATCTTTAGCCTAAATGGTACACTTTGAATTCCAAGCGGAAGACGTCAAAAAGGAAGGACAGCACTGTGTCGGGCGAGATTCTGTTGCAGTTCTCCCTCGCCGATTCTGCGAACCCCATTGCTACGCCGCCGGACATATTCGGCAAGTTCAAGAAATTGGTATACTCGGGTGATGAGGATGATCAGCCTCAGATCCCTCCCGGGGACTTCGATGAATTGGAACAGGACGATGAGACCTCTGATGAGGCCGATGACCTGGCAGGTGGTCCAGAAGTTGGGGAAAAGCGCCGTCGGCGACTTCGGCTGGCTCGCTTGAGACGCAAGTCCCTGGCAGCTCGTGCCTACCAATTCTCAGGCTTGGGGACTGGAGTGCAGGGTATTGTCTTCATGGAAATTGTCAAGGTGACCGATCTGCCTCCTGAACGAAATGGTATGGATTATCCTTCTGCATGGCAACGCTAGATGCTAATTGATGTGCTAGTAACGCGGACATCGTTCGATATGGATCCTTTTGTCGTGACGTCTCTTGGAAGGAAAACCTTGAGAACTCCGGTCATCCGCCATAACCTGAACCCGGTGTATCATGAGAAAATGGTGTTCCAGGTGATGCGGCATGAACAGTCTTATACCATCAGCTTCACTGTGATAGATCGAGACAAGTTCTCCGGGAATGATTTTGTTGCCTCTGCGGGTTTCCCTCTGCAAAATCTCGTTCGGTCTGGCCCAGAAGCAGACCCCGAGACGGGATTATATCAGTTTGTAGACGAGGTGGAGGAAGCTGATCCCACTACAACTGCCAAGTTCGGTACGCGATCTGGAGTTAGCCCCTCACGGTCTGGAGTCAGCCCCTCACGATCTGGAGTCAGCCCATCGCGATCTGGAGTCAGGCCCTCGCATTCTTCATCAAGTCTTTCCAAACTGGCTCGGCCTATAATAAAGACGCGTCACTCGGCCACTTCAGTCTCAAGCCAATCAATGCTCGAAGCGCCAGCGCCGACTCTCCTTGCACCTTCTTCCCTCCCAGAAGAAGGAATCTCAGAGATGGATAGTGCTAGCTCAATGCAGCCGTCCACATCCACACTGAACATGTATGATGGCGAGTCAGCCCCTCCACCTGACGAGGACGGCTTCAGATCTTATACGATTCCCCTCATACTGAAGAATAGAGAACGGTGGGAAGACAAACACTCGCCGGAGCTGCATGTCAAGGCAAAGTACCTGCCGTATAGTGCCCTCCGACAGCAGTTCTGGAGGTTGATGCTTAGGCAATATGACGCTGACGATAGCGGTCGCATTGACAAGGTGGAGATGACGACAATGCTTGACACTCTCGGTTCAACGCTAAAGGAGTCGACAATTGACAGCTTCTTCGAACGCTACAGCGCAGAGAATGAGTCCAATGAAACCGATGATCTGACATTCGACCAGGCAGTGGTTTGTCTCGAAGACACGCTTCAAATCCTGCAGAAGAGAAATTCAATGGCTCCTCCCAGAGTTCCTCTGTCAAATGCTGGAAGTCAGGATAGTGAGCCATCTAGCAGCGACGAGCACATTTTGGAAACCAACACTGCTGCCGCTTCCAATACTGATCCGCAGAAAATATCTATTCCAACACTGTCCAGTGAAGAGCAATCCAGCTCTGCTGATGAGTACCTCCAACCCGATGATCTTGCAGACGAGAGGGGTGAGGAGCATGTCGTCGAGATTCGCGAGTGCCCACTTTGCCACCAACCACGTCTTGCGAAACGCTCTGATGCAGATATCATCACGCACATTGCCACGTGCGCAAGTCAGGACTGGCGCCAGGTTGACAACTTAGTGATGGGTGGCTTTGTGACTTCCAGCCAGGCACAGCGCAAGTGGTACTCCAAAGTCATCACAAAGATTTCATACGGCGGATACAAACTCGGAGCGAACTCGGCCAATATCCTTGTACAAGATCGCATCACGGGTCAGATTAACGAGGAACGCATGAGTGTCTATGTGCGACTCGGCATCCGGCTGCTGTATAAGGGTATTAAAAGTCGTGATATGGAAAAGAAGCGAAGTATGCCAAGTCTCTCTGTCCAACGAAAAGATCTATTTGCTAACAATTTTTTACCAGTCCGCCGTGTGTTGCGCTCTTTGAGTGTCAAGCAGGGTCGCAAATATGACGACCCAGCCTCGGCATCCCAGATCAAGGACTTTATCAATTTCCACCAGCTGGATATGTCCGAAGTCTTGATGCCCCTAGACAAGTTCCGCAATTTCAACGAATTCTTCTACCGTGCCCTCAAGCCTGAGGCCCGTCCTTGCTCCGCTCCCGATGAGCCTAAGATTGTTGTGTCCCCCGCCGACTGTCGATCCGTGGTCTTTGACCGCTTGAGTGATGCAACCAGCATCTGGGTCAAGGGTCGTGAGTTCTCAATTGCAAGGTTGTTGGGAAATGCTTACCCAGAGGATGCTGCTCGATACCGAAACGGTGGTGTCGGAGTGTTCCGCCTGGCACCTCAAGATTACCACCGCTTCCACATTCCCGTAGATGGAATCATGGGTGAACCCAAGACCATCGAGGGCGAGTACTACACGGTGAATCCTATGGCGATCCGATCCGCCTTGGATGTCTACGGTGAAAATGTCCGCATTCTCGTCCCCATTGACTCTGTCGAGCATGGCCGAGTTATGGTTGTCTGCGTTGGTGCCATGATGGTCGGCAGCACCGTCATCACCCGGAAAGCCGGCGAGAAGGTTTCACGCGGCGAAGAACTGGGCTACTTCAAATTCGGTGGTAGCACCCTTTTAGTGCTCTTTGAAGATGGCAGGGTCAATTTCGACAGGGACCTGGCGGACAACTCCAAGGGAGCTTTGGAAACTTTGGTGAGAGGCGAACCCTGTTTTTTTTTATCCTTGATCAATTACATACTAACACTCCCTTCTCATTAGATCCGAGTTGGCATGTCTGTCGGACACAGCCCGGATATTCCTCAGTATGAACCTGACATGCCCAAGAAGTCGGAGAATATCACTGCCGAGGAGATGCAAGAAGCCAAGCGGCGCATCGAGGGCAGCCTGGCACCACCCAGCAACACCTCCACTTTACTCAAGTCGATCCAATGATCTGTCATTTCCCCCCCCCCCTGGAGTGGACAGGGCTCAACTCCCACCGCTTTTTTTTTCTCACTGAACATATTGTTTTTCAACATCGGTGTCGGGGTGTTATTTGTATTCTGGTGAAAACATCATAGCGTTTATCTAGCAGCATCTGCACATTGCAAGGATTGGGGGTAGAAGAGATGAGGGAGAGAATTGCATTTTAGAGCCAGTCATACATTAACAGCGCTTCAATATTTTTTATCATATGAATGAACGCAGTGAAGCAGGTCAAAGTAGAAGAGAGTTGAAGTATAACCGTTAGTCCCAAAACAGACTAGCGCGGTCCCCACGCGCCCGACCAAAACAACCGCGTGCGAGAATCTAACCCACCACTCACACCCCAACCTGCCGCTCCCTTGCGTGTCTTTTTCGCGATTGAATTGAATAAGTCGCCTAATCTGCTACTCCTCAGCTGCAGTTCTGAATTGGGACGCGACCCGCGCCTAACATTCCGCGAGCCGACTGACCCGACCTCAACTCAACCGTGCCACAACCGTATACACTCACCGAGTACCGACTAATCAACAAACCGTCTGATTAGACAATACCGTGTCGAGCTTGATGGGCTGTTTAGTGGGTTTCAACTCGAGTTTGGCATTCATAACCGCACGGGAGCCGCGCTTGTTGTCTCTCGACGAAGCCTCTTCAAACAGGGGTATTTGGCTGGAGAACAGGACACCCCGAAGTGACTAGTCGACACCGGACCGGGGGTGCTTGTTTCGCCACCCCTGCGTTTATTCCCGACCACAATAACCCCGCGTGAACCCCTCCTGACATGACAGTCGCGGTCCTGGCGACCACAACGACCAAGACAAAGCGTCGCGAACCTCTGGGGACGATTTTAATGGCCGCTCCGAAGACACAATCGCGCTCTGCGACCGCGTCTAGTGGGACTAGAAAGGTCAAGGAACGGAGGACTACGCGACTCAGCGCAGATAAACAAGAACTTGAGGAGAGCACAAACAAGCTAGGGAAGCGGCCAGCTGGTGAGTAATTTGCTGGGGGTGGAAGTTCCTCGAGTGAGGATTGAAACAAATATTCTAATTTGTCACTTTAGTCGAATACGAGGAGGATGCGGAAGGGTTCCAATTCTCTCTACTGCCATCAAAGAAGCCCAGGCCGTCAATCGAAGCAGTTCCAGAAAACCCCCGTTCAGGCGTGGAAAATGCGCCTCCCAAGTCAACACCGAAAAGAGGACGGCCACGGAAAAAGCAAAGGGACGATGAGATCACTCCGAGCGCGGTGCCAGCAAAGGGGAAAAACGTAGAGCTTCCAAGCAGGAGGCCTACGAGAGGAGCTGCAAAGACTACACACACAGAACCTGAATCTCAACCGACAAACGCGATCCGCTCATCACGAGCCCGCGATAGCCCAGAGCACCAGCCTGAAACAAAGAAACCGAAGAAAGCAGGACGACCACCAAAAGCCAAACAGCAAGTGCAAGTGTCTGAGCCAAATGGATATAATTCCCCAGCGCAACCGCCAGAGGGTACAAAGGTTGCACTGCCGGTAGCCGATACCCCGGTGATTCAGCGCAATAAAGAGTTCAGAGGCGGAAAGGGCGATAAAAGCGATAAAGGGCGACGGCGAAGCAGCTTGAGTATGCGAGGACGAAGAGCTAGTTTTCTAATTGACTCAGGGACATCAAATGGTAGGTTTGTCGGTCTGAGATGGGCTATAAATGGCTGGATGCTGATTTTTTATCTCTTTTCCCGCACAGCGTTACCCCATCGAGAAGTTAGTACGGCAGATTTCTACAAGCACATCGCCGATGACGGAATCCCGGAGCCGCGAAGGATGCGCCAACTATTGATTTGGTGTGCGACTCGTGCACTAGGGGAAAAGCCCTCAGGAGGCTCAAACTCGGACGATCAAAGTGCGCGCTTAGCAGGTACGTGATACCCGTTGACTTGTGTGAGAGGGAGTGTTGATCTGACCTTTTCCAGCGCGTGTGATTCAAGAGGAGCTTCTTCAGGATTTCTCGAGCAACTCGGAGCTTTCGAACTGGCTCAGCCGCGAAGATTTGAACCCTCCAGCTGTGGTTGTCAAGAAGCCGAACCCGCGAAATGTACAAAATACAGACAAGATCAAGGAATTGGAGGAGCATATACAGAAGTGAGTATATGACTAAGAGCTGTCATAGGTGTATAGGACTAACGAAATGACTAGATTACACAAAGAAAGGCAATCTCTCAATGCGCTTCTTCGACAGCCAGCGATCCCAACCGTCAAGGCTAAACCACAACCCGACAACCAACAACAAGATAAACGACCTTCACGTAAATCACAACACGAAGAAGTCAACTCCTCTCTCCTCGACCCCTCACAACAAGCCATACTGGAATCTCTCAATCCCTCGAATCATCCAGAAGACGAATCCTCTACCCCATCTTCAACCCGACCACCTATCACACCATCTGCCGTCTCTGCTCAATTATCGCGCATCACTTCTGGGCTGGCACCAACGCTCGATGCCTTCGCAGCGGGTGTGCATGACATCGAACTATACCGTGCCTCCGCAGATACCGTTTCATCCCGAATATTACGCATCTGTGCACAGCGACTGGAAGAGCGCGATGCGCAGAACACGCAACGTCGTCTCGCAATGGAAGGCAATGACGACGAACACCCACCACCGCCGAGAATTAAGGAAGATCTGGGTCTCATTCTAGGAGCACTTAGCCGGGTGGAGAGACGATAGAAAATACTATCCATCCGCTTTTCCTGGGAGCTTCCTCCTACGTATATTCTCAATAATTTGTTTTCTGCCGATTGGCATTCGTGTTCCTTTCTTCCCTCTTCTGTTTCCTGCGGAAATGCACCATGAATGAATTGATTGATAGCGATGATTTTGATAAACACCCAGTCCGACATCATGGGATGGGGAAAGGTGCATTTACGGTGGCGTTTCAGCCGTTTGACAAGCTCGGAGTTTGGGGTTTAGGGTCTGCAATTCTGAGATATCCGGTGCTCCATGGGGTGCATTCATTGAATCTGAATTTGAGACAGAGATTCGAGATGGAGTAAATAGGTAGTCAAGTACCTAATGCATGCCATCCAACCATTAGTCTTCTGCTTTCTTTTATCCATATGGTAAGATGCCCTAGTTTATCTGATGGTAGTGAGACATATGGGTTTACTTGTCCACTATTCTAAGATTTCTTTAAAACAATGTCCAGAAGGACACGTGGATTACACGATTTACGCCTGATTGCTATTAACCTAACAAAAAGATAGCCTAGCAAAGAGAATTTGTATATGATTGAGTAGGACCGGGGGACACGGTTGTATAGGGTTGCATAGGATCAAATAGGATCGACGGTATAGAAGGCAACGTTATTATTGTACAATAACATGCCATATTTATAAGGGTCTAGGGCTGATGTATAACAAAATGACAAAAAAAAAAGTTACATTGCTGCTCCGTCAATTGATGCTTTTCAAAATTTCGCTGATACACACAACAAGGCTCACACAAGACAGTTTCTTTCCATCTCCATATTCAAATGTGACACCCGGGATGAACGATCAAGAGAATAAAAGAACAGGCACGCAAAAGAAGGGCCTCGATGATTTTAGTCGTGACTCGTGAGAATCGTAGTTTCTATATGTGTCCGGACGGAGAGGGTCGCGGGATAGTGAGTCAATATAGACTGGATCGGCGAGGAAAAGGGATAAGAGATCAAGGATCGAGATGACGCAGCAAAGAGGCCTGTGTCTTTGCATTTGCCAGTCTCATAAAAACAGAAAACAATTAGAATACAACAAATGAACTCCCGATCCTCGAATTCGGTGTTCACGTATGCGAAATGTCCAAGACACTCGGTAGTCGAGCATGACAACAAAGCAATGCACGCCAACAAAAAGAGAGATAAATGCAATAGAGAATGGAGGGTGAAGTGACGGGGAACTCCATGGCCTAGAAGCTGAACAGTCCGCTTCGCTTCTTGCCTAGGGGATAAACCACCAAAGCGGCCAGGAAGAGACCAACTGTCGTGCCAATAGCAACTTGGATCATGCCATATCCGATATCGAAAACGACCCCGTAGCTTTGGTTTCTAGCCTCGTCGGCCGATAGCTTCTTTGCCGCGTCGACGAATCCTTGAGTTCCATTGTTCACAACCGCATATGGAGACCGGGTCATTTCCTCTGCAGAAGTAATACCAGATATCAGAGACCCACTGGCGGCAAGACCGGAAGGAACAAGGACAAAGATCGCCGGCAACATTGCCGCAGCGGCAAGGCCATGCCGAAGCCGGCTGTAGAAATTGCCCATCACACCAATGACAAACGCGCCCAGGGCATTGGACACCTGGGTGTTGGAATAGAAGCGCTTGGCGCTGAAGTAGTTGGTAACGTAGCCAGCCAGAGAGATTACTATCATAATCGGCATTTGTTTCCACTTGGCGCGGTTGACGATCGCCAGACACACCGTGAATAGGATCACAAACGGAAACCGCTGCAGGTATTCGTTGTGGATCGGGCTGGCGGGACATGTATACGCTGTTGAAGCTTGAGAGTCGAGGAGCCCGTAAACGGCAGTGCCAATGGTGATTCCAAACCCGAGGAATAGCGAGTATATGATAGCATAGACCATGCGAACAGAGCCTGCAACTATACTGCGTGACTGGAGCTCCAGACTAGCACATAGTACAGTGTAGCCTGGTAGGATGAGGGCGATGGCCGACTGTGCGAGGGCAGAAAAGCAGAACAGAGGTTCCCCATGGAATTTGATGCTTCCAAAGGCACGAGCAAGGAAAGACGTCAGGACTGCGGCAGAGATCTCAAACACATTCGAATACAAGCTCGATTTGGTTGACAGGATCAATTGTAACACTCCGAGGAGACATCCCAGTAGAAACGCCACGGGGATATCAACCGGTCGGGCATTGAAGGCAAAGGGCCCAACCGATGCGCTAGCACAGCCGTGAGCGAAGATGAGGAACAGAATGTGGAATTTGCTCTGCTTCTTCATAACCTCATCGAGCCGCTGTATTGCCTCTTCAACCCCAATGACATCGTGAATCACCTCCTTATAAATCTCATGCACATCGGCTAGCTTACCCAGATCGATGCCTTGACTGGACCGGACGACCTTGACCTCTGTTGTATGTGTGGAGGCATCGTCAAAGGAGATGATCATGCAGCCGGGTATGTACAAAAACTGGCCATCGATCTGGATGACACGAGCTGTCATGCGCATATATTCCTCCAACCGATGAGTTGGAGCTCCATACTTCATCAAAGCGCGACAAAGCCGGATCAAGTACCGTTGTCGAGAGAGAAGCTCTGCAATATGAACAGTGATATGAATTTCATCCTCGAGCTGAGGCTTGGGACGTGAGCGGCCTAGGCTCGGGATGGCAGCACCACTGCTACGGGACCGTGTGAGCATGGCAAAGGGAGAACCAGAGCGGCGGGACGATCCGGCCATGGAAATGCTAGAACGACCGGTGGATTTATCGTACCACTTCCTTTGCGGTTTGCAGACAGAGTCCGGGGACACTTCGCGTCCGCTGAACTCGGAAGAGCTACCTTGTCGAGAGCGCCCATAACGTCCTCGGCCTTGGTTGTGGTTATAAGGAGGCTGGTCGTAAAGCTTGAGCAGCGATGAAAGAATGCCTCCGCGGTAATTTGTCGTCCTTTCAGCAGAATCGTATGAGTTCCTGTCCTCGCTGGTGGAGTCTTGGTCACTGGAGTGCAAACCGGGGGACCGAGGGCGAAGGCGAGTCAGAAAGTTGAGGTCTCGAGGTGACATTTGATGCACTAGATAATGGGCTTCGGATGTGCGCGGTGTTGATCGCCCGTCTAAGATGTCCGCTTCATGTTCATCTATTAAGTTGTCGAAAAGTTGTTGTTTCTCGGGGAAGTTTATCACAGGAAATTTATCTCCATCGTCAGTCTGGTACGCCACTTCAGCGGGGTTAGAGCCAATTGAAGACACTAGGCTGGACCGAGGGCTTTGCTTCGGAGAATTCTGGGGGCAATTGAGAAGGGATGCAAGCCTGTGGGCCCTTTCTTGTGCGAAACAGATGGCACGCCCCTTGTCATGCGTACCCTGACCAAGTTCATCTTCTCCTGGGAGGCTAGTCCTGGTGCTGATCGTCAAACCGGCAACACCTACGGACGCGCTAGTGTGATCATCTTCCACTTGTGGAGCCAGTTGCGAGCTTGAGGAGACTTTTTCCTGGAAACACGGAATGTTGGCAGTGGGTAATGGTCTTTGCGGAAGCTCGGTGCCCCTTTGATCCAGTCGGAATTCGTCCATGGAGCCAGCGGGCTGTTCTCTCGACTCGGATTCGCTGGCCGTAAGCTTGACGCGATTTGCGCCTTTCAGAATGCCTGCATTCCGATACTTGTCCTGTGGGCTAGCGTCACTGCAGCTCCGCACCTGAGACACTGGCTGGCCTTGAAAGCTATCACTGGGCAGCGATGATGTAAAGGAACGCGACCTTGATAGATTTGACGATCCTTGATCAGAGGCGCTGCGGGAGATCGGAAGGTCAAAATAACCTCCCGCCATTCTGGTGTAATCCTTTCTCTCAAATTGACATCTAGTTCTTGGTTACTCAGTAGAGCTCACAGACCCCTTGGCTAACCGAGCTCTTAGATAAAAGCACGGGTAGTGCGGTTCATGTGCCCAGGTGGTCAACTGTAACCCAGCAACAGTCAGCTATGTGAGATAACATGGGAGAGCTCTTATTTCCAGGATCTAGTGTACTTTAACAACCAAACAGATAGCGAGCTCACCTCATTCAAAGTAGAAACATCAAAAGGAAACAAAAAAGAGAAAGCTGTCTCCAACACAAAAAAAGAACTGACACGAACCTGCACGCCAAGTCTAGAGCTTCTCGGGGAAGGGGGGGTTGAGATCGGAGGAAGTCCCACCAGGAATGAAAACTATGTCATGTGTACATAATTAGACATAGGATATTGTATCGGAAAATAAGAACATATGCAACCTCGGAGGAAGGGGTAGGGAGAAAAGAAACCAGGCAAGGCAAATCGATATAAAAGAGATAGTGGACACAAAGTCTGGGATGCAGGAGTTCCCTCTATTTAGCGAGGATCTTCTCGGTTAAAGACAAGACTAAAATAAAAGGAGAGAAAAAAAAAAGACCAGGTCCTCTCCGGTTTGCTGGGCAGCACACGGACCATATCAGAAAGAGTCAGAGGCCCAATGAGACTGCATTGGAGGGGATTTCTTTTGGGCTATGATTTCCCCGTGTAGCCGTAGAGGCGCCATCCCCATGCCAGGTCCTCTCATGAGTTTTGCCATTTTGCCACGATGGATCAATCAGCTGGCAAGGTTCATGGACAAGAGTAGAGGATAGGCCGAGGTATGGGAACTGACAGTCAGAATGGTGAATAGATACGGTACATTCCCCTTTGGCGGGTATTGCGGGAGATTGGCACATTAGTTGCGCGAGACCCGGTTCTCTAACCTGAAAGGGAATGGATTGTCATCACAGCCGAAGTTCTGGATCGTATATCGTCGAACCTCATCGAATCTCGACCGTTGGCTGAGCAGAAGATCCCCCAAAGGGAGAGAGACAGGGGGGGACCGAGCTCATCGTCAAAAGGACTAGGGGTTTCACAAACCCATGAGGTCCCACAAATCTGCAGAGTCAAAAAAGAATCTGATGGCCGCGTCAGGTTAAAGGGGTGTGTGGGTGGGTACATGGTATCAGAACAGTGAAGAGTGATCTTCAGGATCAGAGATTTGAGGAAGATCAGTGGAGCAACTCTTTTTTTTTAGCGTTGAATTTACCTTTCTTATGTTGACTAAGTAATATATCTGGTCTTATCTCCCTATCCCTTCTCTTTCTATTTTCGTCTTGACCTATGAAAATGCAATTGCGAACTAGTCCAAGCCATCCCTTGTGTGTCTTTGACATCATGGGAAATCACCCGACAGGCGAAACATTTCCGTCATGCAAGATACCTGCGAGATACCTGCGAGATACCTGCTTTCCACTACAATTGATTTGACCAGTCAGGAACTACATAGAGATTCCAATCTGTCCTATTACCCACCTGCATACTATAATTCAATATCAGTCCTCGGGGTTTGAAGATACCTATCACACCATCGGGAAGAATCCCATTGATATTGATGGCCATCTCCCTTCCGACCGGGTTCTCCGATCTCCACCGAGAAGCTGATGAGTATTCATACCGCGCGTCGACACCCGGAAGACTTCCGAGAGACCCGAACTCCGTGTTCATCCTCAGAGGGGAGGTTGAAGGTTTCTGATCTGTCCCGGCAATGTACAGGGTACCACAGATGAAAAGATTGCACTAATATCCGAGCAAATTGTTTGCTCTCTTTCCTTTTCCCAGTGCTGGACCCGCTTCTACCACCCATAGGAGAGTTCAACAAGCACACATGCACTCCTGAGTGGGCTTGAAACATCCCCCCTTCATGATCAACCAATATCCCAACCATGAGCTCCTCACACGTCATTGTGCCACCTAAAGACGTGAGACGCTTATCTAGGCAATGATAATTACCCAAAATATGCTGCCCAAAAACCTACGTCAGGGGATCTTGGGCGATTTAAGCTCATAGATGTGGCTGCTGACTAGTTCTGGATCCGTGCTAGTCATGGTTATCAGTCAGGGGGAGACAACCAGGGCCCAACTTGTTTTTTTGGGTGTGGCAGTTGAACAGTACTTCCAATTGGGCACCGTGCAAGGTGACTCCTAAAACCTCTGAGGGGATATCAGATGGGACCAGGATGATCTCTTCCGAGGTGCTCGTTATCAAAGGTAAATTATACTCGGTATGATTACCCATTGTTTACCTTCCTGGATTAAACCGACATCTTATCCTATCAAACCTGAAGAGGCTTGACTAAATATGTCTTGCTTTACCTCTATCTCATCATTTCATGCAACAATGCGACCGCACAACCACCCGTGCCACCCTCTCCCTCCCTCTCAGTCACACGGCCCTCTTCCCCGACCAGCCGTACCGAAGATAATGGTGTAATCTGCAAGGACGCAGGGACCAATACTTAAGCTTGGACTGCAGCTGACATAAATACTATACTTTCTACCAAGGTATGTGAGACGCATGTGCCACGGAGGTCCGGATGCTTTGTCCTCGGGTAGACACAGATAAATCTGCTTTAATTCCAGGATTCTTGCGTGGTCTAGGAGTAAAATATTTTGTCTTCCTACAATTACCTATTGTAACATTAGACTTTCCGCATGTCAAGAAAGCAAAGATCTCATTTACATTCCCAAGCTAAGCCCTCTATTATATCATATGTTCTGCCCATGGAAAGTGTTTTGTTTGACGTACATTTTAACGTCTCTTTTTCATGATAATATCTTGTCGGCGTTCGTGAGTTGACTTGTGTGTAGTTATATAGAAATCTTGTCAACTTAGGGTTTGTGCCAAGATATTTAAGGCCGTGCGTGTACCGTGGTTCTTGATATATAATGCAGGCCACAGCGTACTTCAAAGCAAAACTATAGATATGCATAGTAGCTCATAGGCTCCAAGTTCGGCACCACAGAATACCAAGGTTTGTTTGATGTCGGCAAGGCAACCAGCCAAGTAAATTAGAACTGAGTATCGCGTACGGCGTTGTGTATAATCATGCGGGATACTACGTATATATTTATTAGGCTTCACTCTACAGACCAAGAGATTATTTTCTAATTCATCATATAGAGGAATATTAAGCTATATAGCTCATGTTCGTACAGATCATTATATCTTACAGCATTAGTGCCGCGCTGATGACAGACACCCTTGTTCAAATCTCAGACATCACTCTCACTACTCACGAGCCTAAGCGAGGAGGATTATGAATCCGGTGGAATAGTTGTTAGACACCTTTGAATTCAAAATTACCTTCCGTACAAACTCAACCTGCTTCTCCATCGCCACCCCCAAACTCTCGCCATCCAAGATGCCCAGGTGTCCCCTCCCCTCGTCGACAAGTATTTTCCTCGCTCCACCCTTGCCACTCTCCCGCTGCAGTGCTTCCAGATACACATCCTTTTGCTGCTCGACCGGCGAGATACGATTCTCTGCCGCACTAATGAGGAGTACCGAAGTCTTCCCTATCAACCGCACCAGCTCAAACGAACTCCAAGTCACGATGTGATAGTAAGTCTGTAAGGCCGTAGTATCTCCGAACCCGACAATCTTCTCTTTAACCTCCCTCACTAACCCGACCTCCTCTTCCCCAACGCCACCCTCGCCGAACCCCGCCGGATTTTCCCAGGTCTCTATTAAATTGGCGGCTGAAAGGCCTCGTTACCCGCCACCTACGACTGGCGATCCTAAATTTCTTTAACCAGGACCTTAGTCCGCTTGTTCGCCGGCAGGTCCCAGACCGTGAGCGGATTGACGGCAATCACCACTTCGGCGCGTTTGTCCAGCGCCACGGCACATTGACTACGGCTCCGGTGAACGAGAAGTCCCGGTATATAATTTTCTAGGGGCCAATGCGGGGATCGGGCTTGTGGAATGTGAAGGCGTCATGGTAGTCGGGGATTTGTAGGGAGGGTTGATGTTGTCGCGTGACTGGTCGTCCTGGACCCAAGAACTAGTCCACGGATCGTGGACCAGACATGAGATGTCGATGGTTTTAGAACGAGTGCGCGATATTGGGGAGAAACAAATCGCGGGTGGTGTTCAACTACATCATTCGGTTAGGGGGGGGGTCGAACTGTGGGTAGACAAGACGGGTTTCGGGCCATGATCACTGCTGAGCTTTTACCGGGCAACGAGGCTAGGCAGAAGTGGCCCCGGAGGGTGACTCCGTTTGAGGCCTTGAATTCGACTTGTTCGCACTGCAACATGATGTGGAATAATGGTTCAATGGTTTCTTCGAGCAGAATTGATGAGGTATGAATTTACTATATGTTGTATTGAGATCATTGCCTGGTGTCATTGCATCATCCAACCCATGTACAAAAGACTAGCACGACATTTCCAATTAGACAGACCAATCTGGAGTACTGCCGATGCCATGAGATTAGACGGCCCGAGATTGCGAGATTCGCACTAACCTGCTGCACGAACTACAAGCTCATCCGCTAGCCCCTCGTAGCGCTAGACAGGGGTCCATTACATGGCATTTTCAATTGTCATCCTGAGGCCCCGATTTCAAAGCATCCAGGAAATAGCATATAATTATTACCAATCCTCTATAGGACTACCCTTCAACACCTCCCACAGCTGGCTATTTAGAGGCGACTGCAATCATGAAGTGAGCTCCTCATTCTCTCTCCATCCGATTCACCATTGATACGATCGGAACACTGCCAGATACAACTCCCAAATCCTTCTATCATCCACATTTCCACCATGACTATTTCCGACAACACCGTGGTTCTCGTTACTGGCCCAAGTCGAGGCAAATCCTGCCTAGAGCCTTATTGGGATCGAGCTGACCGAAAACAGGAATCGGACGGACGTTGGTGGAAACCTTCCTGCTCCGGCCGAAGCACATCGTTATTGCGAGTGTCCGCGACACGGCCGCAGACTACGTCAAGGATCTAGAGGCCTTGCCCAAGGCCGATGGCTCGCGCCTGCAGCTAGTAAAGATTGAAAGCAGCAACTCGGCTGACCCGGCCGCGGCCATCAAGGATCTTATGGATATCGACCATATCGACGTGGTGGTGGCTAATGCCGGCGGAGCCGGCGAGAAGGGTATCATCCCCTTGGACGTAGCGAGCCCCGATATCGTGACCGATGTGTTTACCGTGAATGCACTCGGACCCCTGGCCCTGTACCAGGCCGTCAAGCCTTTACTGGAGAAGTCCCAGGCCCCCAAGTGGGTGTCGGTCACTAGTGCCGCTGGTTCGATTGGCCGGCTTGAGGTTTATAGGGCTCACATTGCTCCGGCGTACGGGATCGCCAAGGCGGGGTTGAACTGGATCACTACGTAAGATGCTGCTAGCTTTAGCCTACCTTGGCTGGGAAAAGAAGCGGCTAACTGTGGACGTGTAGTGCCATCCACAGCGCCAACCAGGACTTCATCGCCTTTGCCGTGCACCCCGGGTAAGCCACCAGAGACACTATCCTGATAGGAGTCAGTAGCTGACTATCTGACAGCCTCGTGCAAACGGAGAGCGGTAACAAGAGTGCCCGCGCGATGGGCCTTCCCCAGGCCCCCAACTCCCAGCGCCAGAGTGTCGATGCCATTATAGGCCTGGTACGTGATGCCCTTCCCTATCTAGAACAATGAAGATGTAGACTAACTCGCGCAGATTGATAATGCGACTCGGGAGACGACCTCGGGCAAGTTCTTCAACGTGATTGATGGCACAGAGATCCCGTGGTAGAGGATACCCTCCTATCTAAAACGTCCAGTGGCATCATTGATAGGCTGCAGGATTGAAAACGTACACTGGGTACAAAATTCATAATATCCATTTCTCTCAACCCATTTTGGGGCGACCCATCACTTTACCAATAGTGGCCGTTAGGACGTGAGTCCTAGTGGATTCTATAACCACTTCTGATTTTGCCTTCGGATAAAAAGTGCGAATAGAAACCAAAAATTATGTAGCTAGTCCGGGCTGGGAGCCACCCTCCATAATAATCAGCATACAACCCGGCTCTGTAACTCTGTAACCATCAGACTAAGCATGAGGTGCATGGTGCACGAAAACCACAGATCTTTGATTGTGGTGTAGCCAGATTCACACTACCTCGTCTCTCATCTCGATATAAACTCACGACCAGCCATGGTGACCGACCTCTGATGGCCTTTTGATCCATGTTTTATCCCTTCATTACTTTCTAGCCACAGGTTTAAACACCTAACCTAGAGGTACCAATCACAGGAGACGCATTTTCTACATATAAATTTCGAGTGGTACCTACTCAGGACTCTTCATCAGACCGAGTAACCCGGCGTTCCACGTGGGTGATTGTAGGACAACATCAGGATTATCATAGGACCTAAGAAGCATAACTGCATAATCCGAATAAGTCGTTGGAATTTTTAGACCAAAAAAACTACTTAGATACTAGATACGTTCATGGAGTATGATCAACATAGCCAAAACTAGATGGATATTTCAAAACAAGATCAGACATTTGTTAAGATATGTATTCACCGAGGTGATCTGAGCTCAAAGAATGTATCGGGGAGAGCAGTCTGTACATAACCAGATGTACACCAAAAGCCAAGTGGAGAAGAGAAGAGAAGACAACTTGCCATCGCAGGTGCCTCTCTTCCAGTCTCAAGCTCATCCTGTCTTTTCCGAGAAAATAGAGCCGGTCTGCCCAGCTTCGGCTGTAATGAAGCTAGGTGGGAAAATGATAGAGAACGTAGTGGATAAAGATGAAGATAAGCAAAAAGGAAACAAATAAGAATAGAGTCATTTCAGACCAATCAAGGTCTTTCGTCACAAAAGCATAAACCTTGGCATGAGTTGCCAGCAATAGAGTGGTGATGAGAAAAGGAATGGTAGAGGGTCAGCCGCTGTCGAGACCCCTTTGATCAGGACTCGATAGACCAGGAAAGACAAAAGGCCAACCCATTTGGCAAAAGAGAAACATAAAAGAAAAAAAGGTCATACGTCACTGTCACGTGGTGTTCGGCATTACATGAAGGGTGTCTTGCGTTTTTCAGCGCTGGACAACACCAGCATCGGCGTCTTGCGCCGTTCTGGTGCCTGGACTGCCGGCCCCTGGCCAGCAACAACATCCGCCACCGATGGCGACGAGGTGCCACTGGCACTAGGCGAGTGAGCATAGTCCCCGCGAGGATCAACAAACTTTGAGTAAAAGTAGCCACCGTCCTCGCTAGTCGGAGTGGCGCTGTGAAAGGGACTATCCGGGGACTTGCGGTCCCGGCCAGACTTCTCCCTTCTCTCGGACCCAATGGCACCATTGGCAACTGCCCGCAGGCTGCCTAGACTAGGCTTGCTGGAGAGGCTTCCGCCGCTGCGCACGGTGGCATCATCGCCATCCGAGAAGGTAAACTCTTTCTCACTCGCAGGGGTGTTAGTGCCTCCACTGCTATGGTATCCAAGACTGCGTGTGTCGCCACGACGCTCGATCCCTGCGCGAACAAGATTGTGAACAGCACGACGTCGCTGACGGGTCGCAAAGTTCTTGCTACCTTCGTGCTTGGAGGTGGGCTTGGCGACGAGATCCTCAAGCGAAGGGGGGCCACGGGGTTGACGCATCGGATGCTCACCAGCACGACTTTGACCGGGTCCAAATGTTCCAGTGGCCGGTGTCGGCGGCAGGGCCGCAGACCTAGGGCCGGGTCCCACATTGGCCTTGACAGTATCAATGTTTGTCTTGATAGTTGGGTTGAACGAAAGGTTCTTGCGGTGGCCTCGGCGGAGAGCATTCACAGACGATTCGTGGGGCGGAGACGGACTGCGAACCGGGGGGGAAATTGGCTGTGGGAATTGCATAGGAGATTGCGTGGAGTCCGCGGGAGGAGAGATCTCTGCACGGAACTGGGGAACTTGCTGACCAACATGGGACTGAGTATCTTGATAGAACTGTTGCTGGCGTTCTTCTTGGGAGTTGTTATCCATGATGTAGCTTTGTTGGCCAGTAAGGGGATTGTAGACGCAGAACATTCCAGGTTGACCAGGAACCGGCTGCACAATGGGCTGAACACCTTGCTGGAGCTGCTGTTGATAAAATCCTATGCCAGGGATGGAGAGCGAAGGAACCTGTTGCTGCCGAGGAAGGGACATGCCAAGGTTGAGGCCTTGGAATTGCTGAGCTGCAGCAGTGACACTGATCAACTGCTGTTGCAGGCGTTGCTGCTGCGCAGCAAGGAACAGGTTGGTTGACATCAATTCCGCGTACATATTCTCGTCGATTGGGATATCGCCACCGGCCATCTCAAGCGTCGGAGGTGCAAGTACCTGCTCCGGCATAGTGTACATCATGCGGTTGTGCTGCGAGTTGTTGCGGTGCGAGTTCGCGTATTGATTCGTGGTGTAATTGTGCTGTGGGAATCCAGTTCCAGTCGCAGTTTGTGGAACCCGGTCAGCCCCTCGGTTGGAATACCCAGTGAATCGCGCACCCTCCATTCCACTCCGCTGCTGATGTTCAGAGGGGATTGTGGCAGACTTGGGAGCAGTGCGCAGTCCAGCCAAAAGATGAGAGCGACTGGTACGCGGAGTGGAGACAGATGCCGACGTTTGGGACTCGTCGATGGTAGCAACCTGGGGAGGCATGCTCAAGCGCTTGATGTGGGAGCCTTTGCCGCGCGAGGCGAAGCCAGAGCCTGGCACACCCAGGGAATTGCCATTATTGAAGGAAGGATTGTAAGACATTTGAGCAAGACCGCCAGCGTCCATACTCGTATTCGTTTGGTAGAGGTGGATTGTAGGTATGTGCAATAGAATGCAAGCGAGACAAGTGGTATCTTTTGGCGTCCGGATCCGACGTGAGCGTTTGGGGTCAACCACAAAGCTGAACTCACTTTCCCGGCGATTAAGGAATTATGGTGTCTATGCAGTACGTTGGAATAAGCCTGCGAGATCGGAATTCAACGACCGGAAAAGAAAGCGTAGACGCGAGAGTCGGGGTTTCTGTATCCAGAAACTGGTCAGTAAGATCTAGCGGATGGGACAGAAGGCAACAACACGTACCAATCACAGGTGACGATATGTAAAGCGAGCGAGTGGCTAGCAATAAAGATGGTAGATGATAGAAGAACCAAGCTGTACAAGGACTTGCTAGGTTTTGAAAGTCGCGAACCCGAGGAAGAGGTCTCGAGGAAGCCGAGGTGGAGGTGATTTGTTGACAGACACAGACACCTCGGAAGTGGAAAAAAAAAGAGAAAAAACAATTAAGAGGATATTTTGAGAAGATAAAGCCACGCGCGAAGCAAGACCACGAAGAAAGGATAAAATGTCCGGGGGAAATGCTCTGCAAATCCCAGCCGAATAAAAAAAGAGAGTAGTTCACGCGACTGCCGAAGATCGAAGATCGAAGACTTGGAGGTTAAAACACTGAAGGTCGCGACCAAACAAGCCAGTGCTGTGCGAATAACCGAGGCGAAAGCAAGTTCAGGGATCCGAAGAGATGAACTGAGGCAATCAAAAAAATGCAATGAATTTGGGTCTCGGCCAAAACACAACGTTTTTCCTCAGGGGGGCGGAACTAATCGGGACTATTTGCAAAGTGGATAAATGCTTTTTTGGGTGTTTTTTTCCAGGAAACGAGAAGAGCTGCAGAGAAAGAAGGAATGCAGAGGGGGAAAGGAAAAAGAAAGAATCGAAGATTAGATGGAGGGTTGGATGTGAGAGAAGAAGAAGAGAGAGATTGATGAAGGTGGATGGCCCTAGGCGGGGATTGCTGCCTGATCTGTAAGGCACCAACCGAACACAACAGGCCCAAACGGGTACTAGCGTCTTTTCTCCAGGCACAATTGCTTGAATATCAAGGCTCACTTTGATATCTTCTTTTATTCTGTTTCCTATATTTGGGCAGGGTCATTCAAGCTTTTTCAGATTTACCTATACTCTAGGTAATATCCTATTCTACTGCTCTGACTGCCTGATCATAGCTGACAGCATCACAGAAGAAGGACCCATTGGGGAGATCTGACTGGCTCGTCCTGTTGACCAATAAGCAACACACTCAGACCTGAAGGGATCCCCCATCACATCCCCAGCCAAATCATTGGCTGTTGGCCACTAGCGGCGCGACGTGGCTGTCATCTACGCCTGACAATGCCCCTAGAGCCGCTCGTCGCTGATGCCAAGCTGCCCGCGCCAGCCAATGGGTTTACCTGGACTGGTTTGCTTCTAGCTCATAACTCAATCGGATCCCATTATGATCATTGTTACAGCCCTGTCCATCATGTGCTGCGATGACGATGAATACCGGAATCTAGTTAGTGTGTCATTTCAGGAGAACGATGATGTTTTCTTATGTGATGTTTTGCACCTGATTATCATGTGATCTTATTATTGTAGAAACGACCACCTTCCCCTGAATTATGAAACAAGCAGAAAAAAGGCCGTGTGCTTGTCGCTATGCCCAAAACCAACGACGACTTCGGCAACTTGAAATTGGCTTCATGGATGCCTTGGTGAGCATGCAAGTCCAATCAACGACAAATGCCATATCAGATATTCAGTGGACAAGCTTGAATGAACTTGATCCCGGCTAATTAGGATGATCATACCCCGCTATTGGCTTATCAATCAAGGTGTAGAGGCATCCATGGATGGTTCCAATGGAGTTGATATTATTCATGGGCAATTCATGGATTTTTCAATCAGGGAAAGAGCTGGCTCTACTACGGTGTATAAAGTGCACGACGAGAATGACGGACTTGCACTGTTGCGTACTTCGGGAATTATATATAGAACACGATGATAAGACCCTCGTGCTATGACCAGGTGGAATCGCACAGACCAGGAAACTGCCTAGTGAGATCGTCGGCTAGCGTGATTACGATCTACAGCGGTTCAGATGTGGATTGTCAACTGTAGAATTTCACACAAGCGCTGGTATAAACCACGCCTTTTGCCACCCTAAATGAATCATACATGTATAACGTACATCTCAGCCCCTCCTGGCTCCATATTTCGCATCTCGCCCGTTCGGGAACTGCTGTTCCCCACGTTGTATGTACATGCAAACACTCCGATGGTCTGTACAAACGCACATGAAAAGGAGTTTGGCAGTATGTGCTTGCATTGTCTGCTTGTGGGTCATAATGCCAGTAAGATAAAGAATAGGACCCAAGATCACAACTAGATGTGAGTTGTTGATGAGCCGTGAGAGTATGAAGAAAAGATAAAACAATGGATAAGGAGAAAAGAAAAGAAAGATGAGGATGCGGGGTATCTGCTGGCTGAGATAGTGTGCCAGAGGAAGAAAATCAATGAGTCGTGAAAAATAATCAAACATCGAGTCCATGAGTGCGATCTCGAGGAACTTAAGCATCCACTGGGACACCGGTTCCAGGAAAAGTGACCGACTCATTCTGGGATGGTAATCTTCGATGACCTAGCTCGGGAGTGGTGCCCTTGCCGTTCATTCGGTCAAATTCCAACGTTTCAGCCAACTCCGCAGCCATGGGGTCCAGATCTTCTTCTTTGAGTCCGGTCGCCAAGGCCACCAGCTTGCGGTGCATATCGAACTTGGTGCTCACACCCGCATCCGCTGTTTGTTGGGCTAAATCCTTAATAGCATTGCGACGTATCTTCTGCGCAGAGCAGAGCTCTTGAGCGAGTCGATACCGAGCCATTAATTCATCTTGCTCAAGGGACACCGGGGTAGGTTTAGGTACCTCCGTAATAGCAAACTGTTCGGCCAACCGAGCATGTTGGATTTGCTCAAGAAGCGACTCATAGCTTGCCCGCAATTTTTCATATCGACCAGCTTGGTCATCATTGCGCTCATGCTCGGCCTCCTTGGCTGCCAATGCAGAGAGTTGCTTCTGAATCTTCTGACGGTCGGATTCCAATTGCTCGTGTAACGCTTCGGGATTGGCGACATCATTGGAATCTTGCTGATTGATCTTCGAGTTTCCATAGGTCACGGCAAGCTTTTTATTAGCCTCGGCCATGATTGTCCCAATCTTGGAGAGGAGCTCAGATGTCGCAGGGGCATCCGGGATTGGAGCAACGGACTGTGGATCTGTGCCCACAAGACCAGCAGCTTCAGCATCCATATGTTCATTAGCCATGGTGACGGAAGATGGGGCCGGTGGGATGTCATGGTCATGGTGTTGAGAACGCTGTGCGATACTGCTAGCAGTTTCGCCTTTGTTATTTACCAGATCGCCAGCGCGGTGACAATGCACAAGAAGGATGTTCACCAGGCGAAACGCCCCGTTGCGGGCAGCAACCAAGACAGCGGTATCTCCATTCTGATCCTGACATGATAGCAACATTTGGATCTCATCTTGCGAGCATGTCTTGCACAACTTATCGAGAAGTATTTCGCAATAATAACGTGAGCTCTTCCACTTTCCCTTGCTCCGAGTATTTTCTGCGATGTGATGGAAGATAGTGGCACCGAACCAGTCTCGGAACGAGACAGTGTCCAGAAGCATATCTAAGAGAGTCGGAAACGTTCTCTTTTCGTAATTATTGGTAAACAGAACGGCTCGGACGAGTGGGGTCTCTTCGTGCTCCGAAAGTGCCTTAACGTTAGCCCCTTTGTGCAGAAGATCTTGCACAATTCCCAAGTCACCCATCGCACATGCCCAGTGGAGTGCTGTGTTCCCCGAATCATCAATGGCTCGATCGACTTGGAAATGAGCAGGGGGTTCGGGAGGAGGAATGCGTGTTGCCTCTGGTGCATCACCCACGGTCATGAAATAGTCCAGAAGTTGATCGCCGTAGATTATGTGTTCTTGCTCGCTGATGGACATAGCGGTTGCCTCATCCACTCCACGCTTCCGCTTTCGTCCGCCATGTGACATTTGAAGCATATCCTCGTCTGCGACCATTGATGATGATTCAATTGTGGCGTGCCCGATTGACTCGTTATCGTCGAACCCTGCATTCATTTCATAGTGATCTTGTGGAATGGTTGGGGGACCCATGCTGTGCTGAGGTTGAGCAACTTTCAGGCTCTCTGAAGCTGCTACCGCTGCGGCAGCCGCGGCGGCAGTGGCAACACGATTGGCGGCGGCCGATTTCCTCGGTGCTCTAGGTTTGGATGGAGCTGATGTGTGCTTCGGCGCTGGTGGGGGGCTGTGGTCTCCAGCAACATAATCGAAAATCGGGGCTAGTTTTGTAAGGATATTGTTGCGTTCCGCAAGCTGTCGACCTTCTGGAAGTGGGATCCATGTTCCTTCAAGCATTACCTGTCAGTAACCTGAAGTTTCATCTTCGGGCCTCATAGATCCGAAGACATACCCTGGTATTTGCCATAGCCTCCCTGGACTTTCTCATGTACCCCCTTCTGGACCTCACGTTCGAGGATGCGCGTTCGTGCAGGCTTATCAAACCCTGCAGCTTTGAGAATGTGTGTTGCATTGACCCAATCATCCCCTCGCCTCCTCATGACACTGTCAGTGCCGAGCTTGAACTCGTACACGGGGACCTGGGAGTGAGAATGTCAGCTGTGCTCGCAGTACACGGAAAACAATCCCATGCCGGGGAGGTGGAAATGTCCAATTAGAACTATACTTACACTGCTGTAGGTAGCAGAGTAGATGGTGTCCATCCCCGCCATAATGTGCGTCGCCGTTGGCCGCTGCAATTCAGTAGGTTCCCGAAGAGCGATATCGCACGTTGAAGCCGAAACGTCACCCCTAGAAGATCCACAAGTTGATCGGTTTAAGAATTCTGCAGGACTCGACGCATTGCATGCAATAAAAATCCGGACCGAGAAACCCAGAGATACGATTCGGTGGAGCTGGGGGTGGCATCCCAAATACGCGCTGGACGCGTAAAGTGCGCACTAAGCCCATTTCGGAACGTTGTCATGTGATTTTGTGTCATGTGACCAATATCGGGCCAGCAGGAACCTCAAACGAGCGGGAATCGCCAACCACGCCGTGCTGCTTCTGTTTCCCCGCTCCTTGCCTTTCCACGCCTCAATTCTTGACAAAATGACTGTCATCGAATCAGTTAAAAGCGCCGTTGGCCTTTCGGAGACCTCCGGTAAGATTCTAAGGCCATTGGTCAACAACCCAAAAGCTCTAGCAGGAAAGTTGACAAGATTCTAGCAACCCGCCAGGAAATGTCGGAAGCGCGTGTTCCCATGCAATACAGAGATTCATGTGCGCACCTTCTGATCCCGTTGAACCGGTGCCGGCAAGCAGAGTACTACCTTCCCTGGAAGTGCGAGGTATGAGATCCCTGATTTTGATGCTCCAACCGAACCCGACTCGACCAGAGCGCTTTCCAGAGCTAGTCAACTAATATAATCTTCTTCTTTTCCTTTAGGATGAGCGACACTCATACGAGAAGTGCCAGTACGAAGAGTTTAAGAAGCGTGTGGCCAAGATGGATGAGCTGCGTGCCGCCAAGGACGGCGCCCGGAGCAACTGAATTGTGAGACTGTTGTTATGCGCGGCCGGTGCTGCTGCTGAAGCAGCAGGAAATGTAAATAAGAGATACACCGAAACTGCTTATGGATTGCCTTTTGGCGTTGGGACCTTTCATCAAAACTGGCCACTTTATTTTCTTCGCCTATCTGGACAACAATTGCGTCCGGAATTTGATGCTCTGTTTGACATTGGCTAGATAGTTACCTAGCATGTTTCCCAGAGATTCTCGGGTCAAGCATATGTCCATGAACAGCTTGTCATTTGGCATAGCTTGAGCGCATGTAAGCAGATCGTATAGCAGATCGCTTATATGCAAAAAGAGCTATATAACCCTAAGGGTTTGGTCAATGAATTCCCCAGAGTTCCTTGGTGACAAAGACACTAGGATTGTACAGTTCTTTTGGTGAACTTAGACTGCACTGCTGTTGTCTACACAATCATGCATTGTTACGGCCTACCAATGTAAAGCTCGCGAAGCTCATTCGGGCTGCTTATTTCATAGATCTCCCCTGTGTCTACCTATGTAGACAAACCCCTTGACCTATGACCAAAGCACGTTGCCAAATTAAACACCACCTGATCCTACATCCAATGATCGTTCGTGGCTTTATAAGCTTAAGCGGCAAATTCTATTGGCTGTATTGCTGCCGATTGGTGGTGTGCACGATATTTACGCTAGTTATAGTAGGTATGATAGTATGATAATTAAGCACATTGATGCGTTGAACAAGCCACAAAACTAGTCCTCCACATATAGCTCTTGATGAAGAGCTACCCGGATATTTTCTCCTTGAGTGAAATTGCATATAACGTGATACCTGCAGATATTATGGTTACCTTCATGCAGATTTCATGCAGTCGTCATTAAATCATGCCATATCAATCAGCTCTCCTTATATCTCGGCACTGTGTCCCTACGGAATCCTACCTATCCTGTAGGTACTATCTCCATATTTCAACCTGGTGTGTAGAGAATTGAACACCATTCTAGTTCATTTTGGCATTAGCTACTGACTATGATATCTGTGACTTTGTTTTCCCTTTGTACATGTATACAACGCTCGGGCCTATGATAGACGGCTCCTATGGCGATCGTTGAAGACGCAAGTGCAGGGTCTCATTTCACCATCTCTATATCACCACCTCAAGTTGTTTTCTATATCAGGACACTCCATGTTCAAATACTTCCCAAATTGAGTCAAATGAAGACCCTATATAAAAAGGGCTTGATGGGATTAACCTTGGAAGTCTCGAGATATCCTCGGGATTGTGACAAATCATGATTAATAATACAAAAGGTTTCGTAAGGTGGGCAGGGAAATAAAACTCCCGCCGTTATCGCCGCCCCCGCCAGAAAATCGGCTGGTCTCCGAAAAATTGACCCCCCTCATTGCGATTTACCCAGGAATTACAGAGAATCAATTAGAAAAGGGACTATGCGCAGGTCTATGTCTCTTTGATTAACTCTTTCTTTGACCTTTGGCTTCCCTATTCACTCTGGGATTTGTCTTCTCTCTTCTATCCTATACTTGTGTCTGGGCATTTTGTGTTTTGCCAGCCTGAGACGTCTCCGACACGATGGGACTTCTGTATGTGTTTTGAGAGGCTTGATCTACTATTTGGAATCCCTCTAATCTCAAGCAGAGCACTTGGAACAGCGCTGGAATGGCCGGAAGCCAAGAAAAGGGCGGGCCAGGTGCGCCAGTGGGGTATCGAGGTATGCCGCTTGTGTTCGATGCGTCTAGATCGGCAACGAAACAACCTCGAGGTGTCTGACTTGATTAGCAATTACTTGCCAATTGGCGCAGGGCACGAGGCAAAGAACGCGATGCTCTTCTTTGGGGTGACGAGGTATATTGTTCTGGCCCGCATAGTGTTTCCCGGTCGCAATTTGCTAATCAATACCCCTCTATGATAGGTTGAGTATCTGGTGGTAGCTCTCGACGACCCGACGAAGAAAGCACGGTTATCTCTAGCCCAGGCTGAGATTCTGAAATCACTTGCAAGAGACGAGGAGCTATGGAAGTCTGGTTCCGGCAAGGGCAGCGAAACTGGGGACCAGTGAGTGTGGTTTGATGTCCAGCAGGAACTAGTATATCTGACACCACCCAGTGACGGGGAGGAGCCGCCTCATTTCCACCCCGAATTTGGAAGGTTCATGTTGGAGGCCACTCCTGGACAGCCTTGGGGAATCGGGTTTAAAGACCTACTCAAGGTGGAGTCCAATATGAAGTGGAGGTGAGCTCTTTCAGTAATACAACTTTACCTGAAACATGCTAATAGCCCCCAAGACGAGAAGTTGCGAAAGCACACATGGCTCCCAATGAAGTCCCCATTACCCTAACAACCTTCCCTCGGCTGGGAACCAATGATGACTACATCCAGCCATATTATCCTCCGTCTGGACCAGCTCTCCGCTCCCAGTTTGTTCCTGATGAGATTGCCAACCCCCATATCCGATTTCCTACTCTGGCTGCCAACATTCGATCCCGAAGAGGTCGCAAGGTCGAACTGAATGTACCTGTTTTCCACGACACAAATACGCCTAAGCCATTTAAGGATCCAACAGTTAACTACGACCTTCATAATTGGCCCGAGGACGACGACGTCCGCAACGGCGCAGCCAAAGACGATCATGTTTACATGGACGCCATGGCATTCGGAATGGGCAGCTGTTGCTTGCAGATCACCTTCCAAGCAAAGAATATGACAGAGGGCAGAAGACTTTATGATCAGCTGAGTCCTTTGGGACCCATTCTTTTGGCCCTGACCGCCGCTACACCCATCTATAAAGGTTTCCTAGTGGACACAGATGTGCGATGGAACCAAATTGGCAATGCAGTCGATGACAGGACACCCGAGGAACTTGGTGAAGCTGTAAGATTTCCGGGATGATACCTTTGGCTCACCGAACTAACCTCTCGCAGCCTCTCAAGAACGACCGGTGGAGAATTCCCAAGTCGCGATATGCCTCTAATTCGACTTATATCTCTCAGGATCCTCGTCTCCGGAAAGAATACTTCGATCCTGATCTAGTCGTTGATGATGATATTAAGAAACGCCTTATGGACGGGGGAATGGATGACCTACTGGCGACGCATTTTGCACACTTGTTTATCCGTGATCCCCTGGTCATTTTCTCTGAGGATCTCGAAGAACTGGATCTTAACAAGAGTGACCACTTTGAGAATTTACAGTCCACTAATTGGCAGCACATGCGATTCAAGCCGCCGCCACCTGATAAAGATGATATTGGCTGGAGAGTTGAGTTCCGGTCCATGGAGATTCAAATCACAGATTTCGAGAACGCCGCATTTAGCATTTTCATCGTCCTCATCACTCGTGCCATCCTGAGCTTCGATCTCAACTTCTACATCCCGATCCAGCGTACTACTGAGAATATGGAGACGGCACATGCTCGCAACGCTGTTCTTGATCGGAAGTTCTGGTTCCGCAAGGACCCCTTCCCTCGCAGGGTGCCCAGAAGTGCACAGCAATCAACCAACGGCAGCACCTTCTCATCTACGACATCGTCAGCTGTGAATACTCCGCCTCCATCGCCTCCTCTTGGTCCCGTTGAGACAGAGTTTGATCTTATGACCATCGACGACATTGTGAATGGATGCGCAGACGGATCATTCCCGGGTCTCATCCCGCTCGTGGAGTCCTACCTTAACAGCGTCAATGTTGACGTCGAGACGAGGTGTTTCCTGGCCAGCTATCTTGATCTAATCCGGAAGCGAGCCGATGGAACTCTTTGGACCGGGGCTCGTTGGATGCGTGAGTTTGTAGCCAAGCATCCTAGCTACAAGCAGGACAGTGTTGTATCTGAGGAGATCACATACGATCTAGTGAAGGCCGTTGAGGAGATGACTGTCAAAGAAGGCAAAAAGGGATCAGTCGGATGGGAACTTCTCCGAGGCAAAAAGATCTAGATAAAGAGGCATCTACACACACCCACACACGACTAGATATCCAGAGTGTGAGCATGAATAGCGGAAACTTGAAACAATTTGCACATATTCATGACAATTATGAGGCAGCCCTCCTTGTCACGGCATCTGATGAATCTTAATTTTCTCCTTTCCCAAGTGTCTCCAACCAAAGTACTCATTCCAGCAGCATTTCCTCCTCAGTCGGCAGCCGACACGAGTCCGCCAGGCCAGTCACCTTCCATTCGCCGTTGAGTTTATGCAAAACAAAAAGTTCAACACCAACATGGTCCACAACCCCATTGATCTTCGCCCGGAATGGCGCCCACACAGCGGCCAAGTTCAAGCTTCCTGTTTCGTGCACCTTCACCTCAGGATCCCAGATGCGCTCATCGATGTCGTCTTTCAGCCCAGCGACATGTTCAACGAACGAACCAATCGTACAGAAGCGCAGGGAAGTTGGAGATGGGGGCGAGAGTGTCATCCCTCCTGCTCGGACACAGTGTTTCTCGAAATCGGCGCGCGACTTGGTGCTCAGTGCTGCGAGGAAACCTTGCGTGACTGCGATGATGGCGGCTGTGTCCTCGGATTCTAATTGGATTGTTGTCCCAGTTCGAGAGCGATTTGGTAATGACCAGCACATTGCTGATGGCATGATTTAGATGGAGGAAAGCATCAAGTCATCAAATTATCATTATAGTGGGATATCGTCTTGTTATATCTTCTATATTCGCTAGTTTTCAAGAGCAAACAACTCGATGTACATGTGTACCTACATATGTATACCCTCGCCATTATTCGGATCACAGCTGTTACCGTTACAGTGTCCATCGGTGTGTTGTTTCGGTCTGTTACACCTTGTCTAACTTTGTTCAATTTCAGGATTTCAGGAACCCTGCGATCTTGCTGTCATACAAGGGTAAGTGCTTGGTGTCACACATCGACTTATTTTGGCGCTTGGTCCGATTTTCATCCTACAATGTCCCCATGTCAACTATTTCCGTTGAACTTGATCCTTGTGTTACTATTAGGGGCATGTGGCAGCTACTAGGGCTATCAGTTCAATGATGATATGCTGCACTTTATATCTCCTTTTAATACCTTGCGAATCTATAAATCTTAAGACTCACTTGCCTCGGAAGTCAGCTTAAAAGCTTCGGTTAATCCTCGGAGTGATTAATATGGCCTATGACCAAAACAGACAATCGTCCGTCAAAGTTTGGAGAAGATGGGCCATGAAACTAAATACCCCGGATGATCCTGAGGGGGTATTGGTGGATGAATGTGCAGACTTACGCCATCCCACCTTTCCACATCTTGTCATGATCCGAATACTACTCCAATAGCCTATTGTTCCCACTTGCTATGTATCTTGTTTTGCTACATGCCCAGCAAGCATAACAGCCGTTCACATCTCCCGAATGTCGATCACAGACCATTTGAGTGATTATGGGGTTATGGGGTTTCCCCGCAACACGGACGTCTTCCGAGATGATAGTATGTATGGTACTATAAAATAAATTGAAACCACACACAATGGGAGGGATAGAGTGAAGAAGAGTGTGTCCATCTATATCATTATGATTGGAATTGCGACCGGCTTTCTACTATGGACAGCAGTCCATGCTGTCCCTACAAAATCATCTCCTACAGTGGCAGTGCGCAATGGAACTTACACCGGAGTGCGAAGCTCAACCTACAACCAGGATTTCTTCCTGGGTATGCCTTATGCCCAGCAGCCAGTGGGGGATTTGCGCTTCACTGTGCCGCAGTCATTGAATGCGAGTTGGGATGATACACGCGATGCAACACAGTACTCGGATATTTGTGTTGGATATGGAGTAAGTACAATTCCTTCTGTTATGTTCCAAGATGATCCTTACCAATGTGTAAATTAGACGGACTCGATTTGGTATCCTCAATCAGAAGCATGTCTTACCCTAAACGTAATCCGGGGTTCATCTGCCAATGAAGACTCGAAACTTCCTGTTGGAGTATGGATTCATGGCGGTGGATTTTATCAAGGCTCTGGGGCTGATGAGCGTTACAACATGTCTGAAATTGTGAAAAACTCGTATCAAATTGGTAAGGATCTCGCCCTCTCTTTGGATACTTGGAAGTCTGATCTAACCATTATCTAAGGCAAACCGTTCATCGCTGTCACGCTGAACTACAGACTGTCAGCATGGGGCTTTTTAAGCTCCAGTCAAGTCTCCGGCAGCGGAAACACCAATCTTGGATTGAGAGATCAGAGGCTGGCACTTCAATGGGTCCAAGAAAACATCGGCGCATTTGGTGGCGACCCCAACAAAGTCACCATATGGGGCGAGTCAGCAGGTGCCATGTCAGTGGGATACCACCTTACAGCATACAACGGACGAGATGACAAGCTGTTTCGGGCTGGCATCATGCAGTCTGGGGGTTCTATAACCGCCGGTCCAGGAAATTATACGACGTTCCAATCAAAGTACAACACATTGGCCTCCAAGTTAGGCTGCTCAGACGTCGTGGATTCATTGCAGTGCCTTCGTGAAGTGCCATTTGAAACGCTTAACACTGTTCTAAACGGCACGGAGGGCGCCTCCGATTACAACTTCTCGCCGGTCGTGGACGGGGACTTCGTTCGGAACTGGGGTAGTATTCAACTGAACAAGCATGCATTCGTGAAAGTCCCTATCCTTGCCGGCACCAACACGGATGAAGGAACATCATTTGGGCCCAGAGGAATTAACACCACAGAGCAATGGTATCAATACTTAACAGGTATGTATACAAGTCTACTACACTATACCAACCAGCAGCTAACCCATCCAGACGGCGGGTTGAACTTCCAAACACCCGCCTCTGTAGCCAAGCGCATCCTCGAACTCTACCCGGACGATCCATCGCAAGGCATTCCAGCATACCTCGGAGACCAGCGCGTGCCATCAAACGGCCAGCAATGGCGCCGCACCTCAGCCTTCGCAGGTGACCAGTCCATGCATGCGAATCGCCGGCGACAATGCGAAGCCTGGGCCGAGACATCAACCCCAGCATACTGCTACCGGTTCAACGTGCACTCGGCAGATGTCCCACTCCTTTCAGGTGCGAGTCATTTTGAGGAGGTAGCATTTGTATTCCACAACGTTGCTGGACTGGGATATCACTACGGCAAACCGTTTGATGGGGTGCCGCAGTCGTACATTGACCTCAGTTCGATGATGACGAGCATGTGGGCATCTTTTATCCACGACCTCGATCCAAATCCGGGGGTTGTCAAGACCCCTATACATTGGGATTCCTATTCCACAAACAAGCCCGTTGATCTCTGTCTCGATGCCAATACTACCAGTCATATGGAGGCTGATACATGGCGCAAAGGCGGGATCGACTATATCAACTCCGTTGCACGGGCCTTTTGGCGGTAGAAGATCCATGGATGTGATTACAGTAGCTTACGTTAACCTTACAAATAAATGCAGTGGAAACCGGACCCGCGATCTACCTTGGTAGGTCCGAATTAAGGCCATTGAACCATGGAACCCTCATTTGGAATTCACTGCCCACGCGAGTATTGCATCACTGCTCAGGTGGATCAGAGCCAAAGTACGCCAAGACACTGTGTACGGAGTACTTCCTATCTTTTAATATAGAAAATTAAGACACGCAATCTATATATTACAGCCCACGGAAAAAAAAAAGGTGGGGGCGGTACCTTAGTAATTCCAGCTCAAGTCGAACTATGTTGTACTCCGTAAAGCCGGGCGCAATCTACAGATACCCCGTTATACTCACTAAAGCTACAGATCGACCTCAATATTCAATCTGGCAGCTCAATTACAATGGAGATAAGGGTCCCAGCGGAACTCGTATTCCAGAACCATGGTTACCTTCCTCCCGAACCCCTCCAACTCTCCAAACGATTCAATAATGTCTTTTTGCCTTTTTAGACCCACGATATGTCTCACCCCTAAAGTCGATCCGCAGTGAGACATACAGAGTAGACATATTAAAATAGGCGTTGATAGCAGGGCGCCCCGAAAATGTCCATCCACATCTATATTGGAATCCCACCTCCACAGGAATGTAGCCGTCCCACTCCAGGCGCTTATCGCGCGGATCCCATAAAAAGCAAAGCCATGTCTGACAAACCCTGCCGTCTCCACCACAGGTACTTACATGAAGGAGCAGTTGCAATTTACGACGTACATTGGCTGCGTGTGAGATACTCACCGAACTCGCATGGAGAATGGGTATTTCAGAATGGATCAGACCCGTGACGTGGCCAGGGCTTACAAATTCACTCAAGATACACAGCCCTGGGAGGAGCTCACATGCCGACGACCCCAGTACAATACCTGCCCAGCCTTTTTTTTTTTCTCTCTATGGCGGGTACCAAGTTGTACCTCATACATTCCAAAGCTCACCGCCACAGTTTCAGCAATGGCGCTTGTCTAGGAGCCAATCGTAGATCGCAGGCGGGGGGATACTTGCATTAAGCAAGGATCTCCGGCACCTGGGGACTGCATCAAGATCGGGGCGGGGCTGAAATTCTACGATTTGAAACTTTCATGCACGACTAGTGGTTTTTTTTAGAATGGTTGCCTCCTTTTTCTAATACAACCTGGCCAAAACCAAAGATACAATTGTGTATGCATCCCCTCCTGCAAGCCATCTCCCGGGAGATCTCGGGCACTCAATCGGGGTTTCGGACAGATGCAGCTGTTCGCTCGATCTCGGGCACAATGCAGACTTGAACTATTGACTTTGTGCGCTTGCAGTGGAGTACTTCGTATCCTGGTAAGTAGCACGGTATAGATCTCCCTGTGTGTCTACCCAAGATGTAATATTGTTTGTATTACTCCATATATCCGTATACTTCGTACAAAATACACAGATCAGCCGGGGAAAAAACTCCAAGAGACAAGCCAAGCTTGAAATCAATAGTTTGGTCCCATTCGGCGGGTAATTCGATTCGTTCTCCACCGCCCCGTACGATCTCATACGATTGGCCCCGACCAGATAGACTTTTTATCAAAAAGGGTATTTCCGCTGAATTTCAATATGGAGCCGCTAGATCCATGGGTCTCACCCGGGAACGACCTGTTGGGAAATCAAAAAAGGTAAACGAGAACGAAGCTGAGTGATGGGCCGGGGTTAGCTCCCATCCAATCAGAATCCGGCTGGTTGATCTGCACATTAATTAGGTTTCTATGGGTTTAGTTTTGGGTGAAGAAGATGATCGTGATATCCTGCAATAATAACTTGGTAGTACAAAACATACACCTACATAGGGTGAATTTGAGTGTTTCGGATAGATCCGCTGCAGTTGGTATTGTAATGTCTGCATTTCAGAGGGGGAAAAAAAGGAATAACAATGCAATAATAATTTATACTTGCATACTTCATACCCCGTATACGATGTACAGATGCAGAGCACTAATGCAAGTCCGTTATTTCCGGTACGTCTTTCACGGCCAAGTCGGAGAGCTTATATTGTACTCCGTACTCCGTACTATAATAAGCAATAGCGCATGCTTCAAATATACTACAACTAGCTAAGGCAGGGAAGGCAGAGAAGGCAGAAGAAGACCTAAAGAACAAGAACCTTACGCTCCACTCAGGCCATCCCATCCCTAAGTCGGCATGGCGCGGGAGGCTCGAGAGCCCGAGTTAAATACCGATCTACCACTTGCACTCTTTTAGCTCTTGACAATCTACCAGGTTAGGTCGTGTGGACCTTCACAGGAACCTTCAGAGGAACCTTCACAGGAAGTCAACATACACCGACATTTATTCCAAACAGAGTTCTGACAGCAGGGAAGAGACCGTCGCCGCCGCAACCCCCACAACGGACAGTTCGCAGTTCGGAGTTCGCAGCAAACTATTGAATGCGATCCACATGATCCCATAAGATAAAGTTTGTATCGGCCACCGATCCAAGGCTTATAGGCCGCACAGCACAGGCCTATTGACGATCAACAGCGTCATAGGCATATTTGTTCTAAAATATATACTGTGTACTACGTAGTCAGTGTAGGGAAAAAAAAGGGCGATCATGGTATGTCCACACAAAATTAGTTCGTGGAGGTGGTTCCAGATATGATATTCCGTCTCCGTGTTGTACTCCGTGTACGGAGTACGCGATTTTCACTTTCTCGGATATCTGCCGAATGAACGAATGAAGTTCGGCAGTGGTATGCAAGCCCCACGAATGGATACGTCAAAGTTCGCTAGTCCTTTTTCTTTGTCTATGATCCTCCGGTACGATATGGAGATTTTCACAGAGAGCCGTGGGATCCGACGCGCCACATAAGGGTTGTGGTGCCATATATTTCTTTAGCGTACGGAGTCCGCCCCCTAGAACTGAATAGAAGTTCTAGAAACAGCGCATAAAATCAACCGGGGAAGAGCGGCTGTCTCGGCAGCAGCTCGGCCGTGTCTCGGGGCGGTTAAGGACGGTGCTGGAAGACGAAAATAAACTCGGTTCGAGTCCGAATCCCATTCTATGGCAAGAAGTATCATGCCATATCGTTGGGGACTTCTCTACCTAGGTACTCCGTATGCGTAGAGTAACGTAAAAAGCTGCCCCAGGTGCCCCCGGCGAATTGAATGAGTCAGCACGTCCCAAAACGGAATATACATTCCAAGGTTCCATGGCTCTTTCCAAGATTGGCTCTACGCCACGTTTTCCCTTTTTCCGTTTTTTCCGGATTTTTTTTTTTTTTTTTTTTTTTTTGGTCCCCCTTTTTAAATGCCGATCTATGGAAATACGTAAATACCAGATGTATCTTGTAGTAGACAAGAGTAAGGGAACAAAGGAGGTTTGTACAGGGTACGGCTAATGGCATAGATCTCCACAGGGGTAAGCGAACGTGCGATCTGGGATCTCGATCCATTTTATCAACCTTGGACCCCTACTAGCTCGTTTTCTTGAATTATCGCGGCAAATAATATTCCGTCATCATCCGTCTTAAACCCCACCCGATGAACTAGCCAAGGTAAACAAAAAGAAGTAAACAAAGAAACCTCAAAAGAATCAACTCCTTTTATGGATAATAAAGTAAATTGCTACTTCCTAAGTGAGGATAGTGAGTATAGTCGTGGACATACTACGTAAACTCTCCAGCCCATCGGCATGCATTTGCAGATGCGGTCGAATCCTCCGAACATGGGTTCCCCATGTGGACTCACGAACTAAGCTGTCAACCTCGAGAATGACAAATTTTGAGACCCGGCTTTTTGATCCACCTATTATATACTAGGTACGAAATACCCTTACATACAGCGGAATGTGGCGGTCTGTAAATAAGGCTCTTATGAACCGAATAAAGTAGTGGAATTTACAGGTTAGATCGCAGATCCTATACGAAATAACTACAATGTAACATACAACATAATATCCGTATAGTTATTGCTTATATGCGTTGGAATATGAGTTAGGTACGCTCCGTGTTTTAATATGTATTTTAATCTAAATCTCATTTTGAGATCTCATGTCCGATCCCGATCCCAATAGATCGGGATCTGATTATCCTAAAAATACAAAATACCTGCAGCGAATGATCGCACTCCAATCCCGCCCGCTAGTTGGGCAAACTTCGACTTAGTCGGGGTGTCTATTGGTCGTCATTTTATTCCGAAGTAAAGGATTTCTCTCTAGAAGGAATCATAGAGTTTCGAATAATGGAGTTCCTTCCACAAGATAATGGAGATCTAAAACCCACTTCTAAATTAAATTAATTCCAAATAGTTTTGTATTAGGCCACCTGCATTTACAATATATTATATATTATATAGCGAATCGGACTTTCAAAAAAAGCCGAGGAATCATGCCATACTCTCATCGCCACAATGCACGCCCAACGCCCATAAAAAAATGAACTGTAACCCCAAAAGAAATACGTGAGATCATGCGATATGAAGATAAATAAAAGTATGATTAAGTTATAGTCACTCTGGAACCTTCGGTACCGAGACTTTACGGCCAACACTATACATGGGGTAACAGCTGGATTTACAAAGAAAGTTGAGATTTCGATTGATATTCAATTGGTGCCATTCCCGCGAAACAATTCCGGGGATATCCACATCCACACATTGACGAATAAAAGAAAAGTGTCATAAAACCTTGAGGATCGAATAATAATCGACTGGGGAGCCATAAAATGAACCATAAATGTAACGCTGAATGAGACATCGTACACACATCATATCAGGGACATACTCGAACAGAATAACTGATGGGGAACAACACAAAAAATGCAGGGTATAAACCAATGACGGGATTGAGAGATGAGAGGGGAAACATTTGAGGTAAAAGAGAGGGAATAAGAAAAAGAACCCAGAAAAGTAAAGAAACCAGTTTCAGACCAGGCCAATGGCTATTGAATCATCAAAGGGGGATATCTATGCTAAAACCGTTTTTCTCCCAGTACCTTGGAAGCTGTTGAGGGGTATTATATAAGAGCACCGAGTAGGAAAAGAGTCCCAAAAGACAAGTAAAAAAGAAAAAATCAAGGGAAGACATAAAAACCAGCATAAAAAAAAAGATGCCGGACAAGGGAAAGATAGCAGTATTCCCAAAAGAAAATGGCCAAACTCCGTTGCCTTCTATTTCCCACCTTTTTTTTTCCAACGCCACATGAAAAAACGAAGCTTAATGACTGGTTGGTGAGGCGGAGTCAAGAACCGACTTGGGCTTCAGGTTTGAGCCCAGACTCGCCGCCTTGTGTGCGCCCATCTTGCGAGTCAGCTTGGCGTAATGTAGACCGCAGGCGTTACACAACGTCCGGGCACCATCTGGTCCCCGACGCCATTCTGGTGTTTCGGCTCGGTTACAGCTGTGGCAACGACCAGGAGGGGCCGCTTTCTGTAAAACGGGGTTAGCCAAACAGATTCAAGTTGTGGAGCGGCGTGGCAGGGTGTCACCCCTGTCGACCACGGTCAATCCAGGGGAAAAGGAAAGAGTCCAGAACTTACTCCACGCCGTTTCTTTGGGTCTGCGCCTGCAAACCCGCCAGTTCCTTTGAATTCTTCTTGGTACATCGCCATGTGGTCATCTTCGGTCTTGAACGCCTTTCGTTGCGCCATCTGTTCGGCGAGAGCCTGTTCCTGGTTGACCACGGCTGTGCGTATCCGGATCAGGGCATCTTGGTTCCGCCGTTGCATATGAAGCATATCCTCCACCTCATTTAGCGAGGGGAGGGACCCTAAGAGCGGGCCAGAACGCTGCGTTTGATGTGCGCGAGCTGCGTAGTGCCGTGAAAAGTCTAGCGTTCGCGTACTTAATTCGGCGATCTGTTCCACAATGTCAGTCCACATGTAATTTCGGGTGATTTGATCAGCCGTTTATCAATTTTGTCCAATGTGGTTCAAAAATAGAAAAGATGACCGATTCCAAAAAAAAAGAGGGGGGGGGGGAGGGAAAATCCATACCTCATTCAAAGATGTCTCCACATCATAAACGTCCAGATGCCGTTTTCCGGAGTCGCCATGGGGAGGACCTGGTCGACCCACAAATCCACCCTTGACTTCTTCCACACGCGGTGCACCCATGTAGGCACGGTTGTCGTAGGGAGCAGGAGGGTATGAGTGCCCACCGGATTGGGGCGGGAAGGAGTAATTTGGAGGGAAATGGCCATAACCATTGGGCGAAGCCACGCTACCGGCGGAGGTTGGCGCACTGTACTCATAGCCGGATGAATTTTGCGATCCAACCGACGTGATTCCTGTTTTGGCGCTCTGTGTAGGAGACTTCCCCGTGCTGATGGAGTGTAGTGAAGGATTGCGCGAATCTTGTGTATTGATGGAAGCGAGACTGGAACGCGATGCATCTTGCACCTGACCTTGATGTGAGAAACCGGGTTCCCGCATCAAGGGTCCAGTCGGTGGTCCATTCGAAAAGGGATTCGGTGGTCCAGCTGGACCTTCTGCGCTCGGTCGTCCGATGAGATGTGAAGGCGGTGCAGGGTGTGTGGATTGTGGTGGTGGAGCGGAGGTAGATGCAGGGTATGGGAGAGGATTGTCGTTGCCGAGGGCCTCATGGATTGATGGCAGGGACTGTCTTGGGGTGTGTTTTTCTTTCTCGTCTTCAAGGGTGCGACGTGCCTCCGGCGACGAGATGTACCCTGGTGGTGCATTCGACGCGTAGGAGTAAGGTAGGGGTTGTCCGGCGTACATGACGTTAGGACTCATCAGAGGAGTTGGAGAAGCGGTGGCGCTCGAAGGGTGTCTGGAAGTGTATCCCGATCCGTCTTTCCCTAAGAAACCTATCGCGGGTAAAGGGTCTCTATAAATTGAAGATTGGTCAGCTTCGGGCGACTGACTGTAAGGTCGTAAGACCAACCTGTGCCTAGGTGCGGCTTCCAAAGACCCCATCACGTTAAGAGTAAATAGGTGGATGCGATTCCAGAATGAAGGGAACCAAAGTTCAAGGTTGGAATGTCGCCTCTCGTGCGAGGGAAAATCGTTCCACCTGTTCGTGCCGAAAGTGATGGAAAAGAGGCCCAGATCCCAAGATCCAAAGATCCGGGGGGGCGAAGGTTGGAAGTGGCGTTTAGACGGAACCCGAGTAACCTGATGAATTAACCAAGTGACCTTCTCTTTTCTCTTCTTTTCTTTTAATTTCCTTGATTTTTTGGTTGTTCCAAAATAAAAATCAATGGAACTTAAGGAAGAAAAATAGAGATCTCTCAAGAGGGAGAGATAGAGAGAAGAATAAAAAGAAACCCCTCCAAAAAAAAAGTATCTTAAAATCTTGATCAAAACCGAAAAAAAAAAGAAAAGGGAAAAAAAAAGAGTCAAGATCGCAAACGCAAGGGATATAAAGCGTGGAAATGGGAATGTCAATCCAAATATGAAAGCACGAGGTGGAATGGGGATAAATATAAAAGAATACACCTTAAGAGAGGGGAAAAGGCCAAAAATCAAAGGGGATCGAGGCTACTTCATTTCAGGCTTTAGATTGGAAACGGGAAGCTTAGAGAGGAGTACAGGAACTTAATTTTGGATTATTTTATTTGATTTTATTTTTGATAGTAAAAACATATAAATAAATATTAAAAAGAAATATGGTTTAAAAAGAATAATAAAAAATAAAAAACCCGAAAAAGAAAAGGGAAAAAAAAAAGAAATAATAAAATCGATCGAGATCCGAACAGGGGGGAAAATTACCCTGAAATTGCCAGATCGTCATAACCTGGTTTTACAAGGCAAATTACCAACTGCGGATCATCGGGTTCATACCTATCATTTGGTCTTTAGGATATCTCAGACCCAAAGAATAATTACAGATAGTCTTTCTGTACAGAGTACATATCTATGTAATTACACACCCTTCTCTTGAACCTGCAGGGTGTCCTCGGTGTCTGGTATCCTAGAGACACAATGCGACACTGGTCAGGAACCTCCAATATCCATCTTGGTAGTACATGGTTCCTACAACATAGTAATGACCCACAACCTATCCAATATATTCTTAGCACTCATATTTAGTACGGAGTAAATATTAAATAACTAGTAAATAGTAAGGAAAAGTTAAAGAAAATGATATAAAATAATATAATAAAAAAAGGAAGTTAGCCTACCCCAGAACCTAGGATCGATCGAGATAAACGGCCGATTCTCAACGTGCTAAGTTAAGGGACGGCTGAAATACCGGTAGAGTGGCCCAACAGGGGGAGAAGCTAGCGGGCAATAGTTCTAGCTCATCACGGTATTCCAGTATGCTGGAATCAATCTATTATTATCTTATATAACAAATAGCGCATAACGCAGGGCAATCTAAGAGCAATCATAAGATGGACGTCGTTAACACGACAAGTATCATGTACAAGGACCTGTATTTGGATCCATGTCACATGAGAGAGATCTCCGATTCAAAGTGGGTAAAATGTCAAATGATCTAAACTCAAGTTCTAACAGGTTAGACCGAGCTTATTAATAGTGAAGGACATGATGTCAGACCTGTATTGGTGTCCATGAGTGCTCCAGTACTACAACGGTCTACTGGGTAGGGTTCAGGGCTAACTTGGAAGGCAACCTTGGACGGATCTTTCACTCTTTATAATCTGTATACCTGCAGCATGTGCGCAAAATATATCCCCAAGCCCCGGGTTAGCAGAACAAATGACTCAGAGGTAAAAGAATCGAGTCTCGGGGGACATGCAACCCCAAGTAGTGTCACAAGGGGGGAATACAAGATGCACAAGGGGGTATACACTAATTCAAGATCTCGAGAATGGGGACACAGAGGGGCTCTTTCCATCGCAACTGGGGGAATCAGAGACGTGGCTGAGGCTACACAGTCAGATCTGAAAGCGCCCGATGTGGTCCAGATTACAACGTTCCATGGTTCACTCGACTTTAATTTATTTTACCTTTTTTTCATTATTTTCACTTTCATTTTTATTCTTTCCCTATACTTGCACTATCCATACTACTAGTATCATATGTGATCCTCTTTTTCATTCAAACAGAGAATACCCACTAGATACTATTTACGTCACCGAGCGCAGGTGAAATCACAAAAGAAAAATTAAAAAGAAGAAAATCTGGGAAAGGCAAACTAAAAGGGAGGAAAAATAAATAAATTAATTAATTAATTAATAATTCGTCAGTCTCGGAGCACGCTACCCCCTTGAGTACCCGCCGAAGAGGATCGGATCGCAAGGGTATTGCAACACACGTTGCTTAAGCTTTAGATCGAGATCAAACACGGGACGTTTATTGGCGAGATCGCGTGGGCTTCACTCCATCTCAGCCTTTCAGACCCTGACATTTATAATGTGAGAACTGTGTCAGTATAGGGAAGCTTGAAGACATGAGAAACATGAGAAACATGGATTTATGGGAAGAGGAGAAGAGGCATATGGGCCGGTTGCCTTTCCAGGCGCCCTGCGTAAAGTCCCGGGAAAAGTCCGACTTCGATAGCGTTTAGCGTTGTCTCTATAGTGTCTTGGAATTTTCGGACTTTTAACCACGGAGCTTTAATTTACTACTCCGTAAGGATTACGGAGTACGGAGACCCTGCTCTCAAAAGCACCGAAGGATCAGAATTATTTGGAAAAACAATTTTCTGGAGCTTTAGCTTTGTTGGCCTCGGACCCACCACGTTAGACGCCATATTTTCCGTTCAAACTACCAGGATGTGAGCAACTTCTTGTCTAGTCTACTTGCTCCGTACGGAGTACGGAGTACTGAAAACCAAATTTGTCTAGTTTATCCCTAGCCCCGAGCCTGGCACGGCAGAGCTGTTATGGCCCCGTTCGCCTCCTTGATCGCACTTCAGCGCACAGACCCAAGGGGAGGAAGAGGACCCATCATGATGTACGATGTACATCGTATGGTCCAACGGTCGGCCCAAGGTCTAAAAGTCGACGATCCAAAAACGGCGAAAGGCAATCGCCTCAAGATCTTCGGAATATCCAATGCGGTTGATCTGCGATAGTTCTTAGCTGTACCATGGTGTACCATGTACAAAATACTCCGCACACTTGAGGGAATTACCTCGGATCAGCCTTCCAAGGCTGATCCTTTGTGATATCTTTCCCATGCATACTCCGTACAAGCAAGAGCAAACCCCGAGTCTGATACATATTTGAATTCCCAGTGCACAGGATTTCAGCTCATGCGCTGGCCACATCCAGGAGGCAGTGTTTTTGCTCCCCCAAAAAATGAGAATGCGGCGTGTAAGCACATAATGGCACAATCGACTTTGTTGACGGGTCCAAAATCAACTGCGTGGAAGCGATCTACACAGTAATCGCTGCATGGCGAGCAGCCCAGTGCACCAGCCGGATCTTACTATTTCAGCCACTCTACGATGCACTCCGTGCGCACTGGAGATTTAGTGCATGCACGGTAGGTCACTTCCATCTGCCGCGCATGAATGCAGTAAGGATCTCTCTGCGATTAGGAGATTCTCCACCTGCAGAATAATGGGGTGCTGAGGAGGGACAAGGCGCAGGTAAAAAGATCACACTGCTGAATCCCGATGAGACTCATCACAATGAGACTGGAGGCTGAAATCCACAGCTACTCTGCACATTACGCAGTTGCATCTCTGGTTGTACATCGACAAACTAAGTGTGCCTGGGGCATTCATCAGGGGCACCGGATTTCCCCAGAAATCAGACCACTGGGGCCCCCCTGACCTCTCACTCGGGTTACCTGGTCAATGCTCAGGGGGGTTACCCCTATATTAGCATACTAAGGCACTGTTTGGTTTTGAAATGTATAGTATATTTGATTACGTAATCTTGTTTTGGTATGAAATATGTGGTATCTATACATAATGGAATTCCAAAGGGATACATTCTTACTTGTTGTTTACTGATAAACAACCCAACATTTTATATATATATATATCTCTATTGTATACACCTACAATTACTTACCAACTATCTTTTGAACCTATTTACTACTATAGCGAATTACGAATCTATCTAGTAGAAATACCGCAATCATCAGATTAGAGAGCTTATAGCTTCTAATCCTAAAGCTGAAGATAGACCTATATATGATAGGTCGTTCGGGCGTACCTTCGGGGGTAAGCCCCCCGGGAGTACCCCCAGGGCCCTTAGTAGTAGTTAGTTATGTAGTGGTACCTAGGTACGTTGGTTGGAATATGTAAGATTAAAGTAGTAAAATACTAGTAAGGGAGTGGTAAGAGAGAAGTGGGTGAATACATGAAGGTGGTAAGGTAATGAAAGGCGTAAGGCAAACATTAATTTTGGTGGGTGCCTAAGGCTAGTAACCCTAGTGAGAGGTTAGGGGGGCCCCCCTGGTGTGTAGTCACGGATTTCCCCGCGATGTCTCGGCGCCTTTCGATCTGAACTATCAGAATCGCAACTGGTCGCACTAGCCCGGTTGCAGTACGCTCCGATGGATCATACACGATCGAAGTATAATTTCTGCAGTTGACCTGATTGTTTTTAATACGGAAAAAAAAAACAGAACCGGTTTTTATGGAGTCCATCCTGGTTGCCTTTTTACGGCAACTAGGAGTGCAGGATGAATTACGTAGAAGCCTAGACAGTGGTTTCTTTTTTACGGGTCGCGTCCCACTAAGAATATCACAGCATGATCTTAATATTCAAATATAACATCGAACCAGACTCTGGTGGGGAAGAAGAACTTTCCCTAAAAAGTGGCTTTCAGCATCGAAGATATTCACGTGTTTGCAACGCCCCCTAGCCCCATAGGAAGTATTTGGACGAATGACCGCAAATTCACTGAAAATTCACATCCAATGACCAATGAGATGAGTTCTCGAACAGATTTTGACGTCAATATCAAGCTATCTCCTAGAGAAGGTGCCGATCTTTGGCCAAGTGTTTTCGTTTTCGTTTATCTTTTTTACTTTACGATACAGCCGCTAAAGGTGAAAATCATTGCCTAAGAAGCAGAAGAGAAATGACTCGACAAAATAACTGGAGACCACTAGAGACCACTAGAGACATGATCTCGCGAGTAAGTTGATCAACAAACCGTTAGAACCGTTTCTCCCCTGAGCTCCGAGGCTGACAAAAACAATCATAGGAATGATTCAGCACGCTATATTTCTTTTTCCTGAACAATTGTGGAGAACACATAAACGGACGATCACAGAATCCTAACCGCAAGGAGATGACCGACAACTTATTTGCTCAAGTCGGCAAGAGTTCCAGATCCGGTCCCAATTTTGGTGCGCATCGACCATTGACTATCATTTTTTTTCTCCGATACAACATATGATGATCCTGGGAGATGGCTCACGAACTAATATCGTCCAAAAAAGGGGCGAATACCAAAGTTCGCCACACAACGACTATCACGTTGATCTACGATCCAAGACTGCAGGTTTATCGATTCAGCCAAGAATATTTCCAAGGTTGGTTATCTTGCTGACATTCAACTTACTCAGCAAAAGAGACTAAGACATATTCCCCTCACCGGGTTAATATATCCATGCAGACACAGCACGGTTCACGTTCCTATGCCGTACACAGTAAAACCTCCGGAGATCTACCTAGTCCCCAAATAAAGAGTCATGCCATGTCCCGAGACTCCGAAGTGTGGCGGTTCAGGAGGTTGTTTAATTCGCCCAGTGGGGACCTCCCGGGAATCTCTCCGATCTCTAGTCTCAAAAGAGTAAGTTGACAGCTGCAAGTTGACCAAAAGACAAAGACCAAAGGAAGAAGGAAGAGAGGGTCCGATCCTGGGCTAGAAATTGACCAAGGAGAAGAGCCGAGGTGATGAAAATGTGAATTATTTTTTTTTTGGTTCTCAAAAATTAGGACCAATCTGCAAGGCAATCTGCACGTACGGCAAAGAAACGGCACCAACGTTCACAGGGCTTGGTTTTTTGAGCTAGCAAGGGTTCTTTGGCTGTATTACGCCAGAAGAGGATAAGAGTGACATTATCCGGGCAATATAACGGGAACCTATGTCCTGCAAGATGTCTTAGTGTGTCTTACTGGTTTACAGATTAGACCGAACTCCTCATCGAAACGTGTCAGATCTCCGATATTCTAATGGAAATTATCTTTTTGATATTACTTCAGATGGATTGGTAAGGACTCCGCTCTATTACTCCGCTCCCTGGATCATACGAATATGCAATATGCAGTGATATTATTGTGATATTGATTATGGATATTCCCAAGCGAAGTCCTATAGGTATTTTCTTGTCTCCTGACTCAAACATGGGACATCCTACGGACGGAAGAACGGAAGCCTTTTTTTTTTTTTTTTCCATCCCCCTGATCTCTGTGATTGACAGCTGCACGTTTTCAATTGTCCAAGCACATATACGCCCACACGGGAGAACTCTGAGCCAAGAGGTCGGGGATTTTACTCATTTCGCTTGCGTGGATTATAGACAGACCGACATTTAGAAAGGATTTCCACGACGACAAAGGGGAAAATAATAACAAAACAGCCATAACAAAATAAAAATGGGGAAACCAAGCCGGACCGTTCCCAGACTCCACCACAAGATAGACCGCTTCGATCAGCGGGGAGGAATTTCGCATTTCTCTTGGAAGTTCCTTTTTTTTTTCTCTCTCTTCCAGAGACTAGGTGCTTAGCGCCAGCTGGTAGTCCCAATGCGGGACTAGCCCAAGCCAAAAAGTTCCCCTGAGAGATTAACGAGATTACAAGTGGGCTGGCCGTTTTAACTGACCCACACCATCTTCAATGGCAAAAGGAATCTCTTCAGCTCCACTAATATTACAGATTCGGCATCTGCCCAAATCCCGAACCATCTTGATCTTTGAAATCTAAGATTACATGTCGGATAGTTCCGCCTAGGCAGAGTACAAAGTACATAAATGATATATTTGATAGTATCTTCATGATGATCTCAGTCTTCCACAGGAATTAGACCCGAATCATTGATTTAGGAGGTACCATGTACCATCCATGTGTATATTGCACTAACTGAATCTCTCAACAAACTGCAAGTCTCTGATCCACAGATAAATAGAATCCGAACACGGAGATTGGGTTAAGAGATATGGGAGATTGCACTCCATATACTCCATACTCAGCCACGCGAGGAAATGAGCAAAAGCTGACTTGGATTAATTAAGATCCGCCGGTGGATACACAGTGGATAAGCAATAGTCCCGACAGTCCCTCCAGGTTTCCATGGCTCCATTTGTAGAATATCATATCAATTATATCAACTTGCTTTTTTACAACATATGCAGATCTCGGGAGTTATATGCCGTTTGGCCTGTGCTGCTGCTTGATAGACGTACTCCATACTCCATACGCGTGCAAATTTGGTTTTTCTTTGCGGGTCGAGACGGCTGAGTAATGATGATGAATTGGTCTGAAGGTTTGCTGCCGTGTGGGGTGTTGTCAATTTTAGGGCCTTGATAATGCTGCGTTTCCTGTGTACACCCGTTGGGAAGTATCCAACAAGCCTATTTTAAACAGATCGCCATTGTTGGATGCCTTTTTAAGTATAGTCTCACCCGAGATACCTAATAGAGACTGGCACAATGCAATGCTGTGTACGGAGTATGTTGGAAAGAACTCGACTGCTCGGCGATCTCTCGGGTACTTCTTTAATCTTCCATATACATTTTGTGTCAATAGCCTATTTAGTGCATCTTCGAAAGGATTGATCTACATCGAATGGTGCTTGCTGTAACCGAGACCATTTCCAGAGGCAGTAAATGTATAGAAATAGGTACATGCAGTAGGTCATAAATCATATGCATGGGAATCCCTTCCGGTCTCGATTTTAAAGTGGACGGGCTCGGCCGCATCTCGGTGAAGTTTCAAACGGTTCTCCATTGGACAGAGTGTATGATGACCATAATGGATACCCTTTTCTATCGCTGTCACCCAGACTACTAGCAAGGATGTCAGAAGGACCAAAAGCTTCAAATAAGCGTAACCGCTTGGCACATAAGCTATGCGGTATCTATATGATTAGTTTCCATCTCAAACGATATATTGGTAGATCCCTCGAATTTTAAGAGCATTGTCCTAAATAGCTGTACCTTTTTTTTTATCTGACTCGTAACATCACTACTGCAGTAGCATTTAACCGAATGGCCGAGAACTGGTTCTATACAAAGCGCACCAATCATTTTTCCAAACGCAAAGCCCAAAATCAAGGGTCCAGTCCATATGGCTGGACATCGTAAGCTGCAGATATGGCCCATTGCAGTATTTGACAGGTGAATTATGCACCCCAAGACTTTTAACATATGCATTAGCAACCAGCCTAGCCCAGTTAGATATTGATTTTTGGCCATCTGGACGAATAAGATTCCTCCAGTGAGGTCCAATAAAGTTTGGAATCTGACCTCGGGAGCTACCACACGTCAAAAAAAAAGGGAGTCTCCCGATGATTGGAGAACTTTGAATACAGCTGTGAGCTTCAAGAAGTTTTCAGTTTTCATTCTACTATGCATGTTGTTATTTTGTCCTTGCAGGATTCTCCTAGTGAATAATCATAATCATGGCTTTTCTCCCGCTGTTTCTTCCAGCCATAAAAAGAATTTAGACAAAAGTACGAAAAATGTTCCCGCTTTGATCTCTTTAAAATGTCCACGTATCCACCCGATCCCTGTTCCATCTTGTACTTTTATGGAAATCTCCGAATAGAAGCCAAAAAGAACTGGTTCGCCCTGGTCCCAGCAAGGCAATTCTAGAAGCGGAGCCCAAATTTGGCATTTTCTTCCAAAGGTCTTTCCCGTTCCCTTCCAATAGATCATCTCAACGCTATTTTTATCGCTTTAAAAAGGAAGGTGGATGGGCTAGTGGAAAAGTCACCCAAACAGCTGGAATCCAGCATAACCGAAGGATCGGCAATCGTCAAATATACCAAAACACATGGGCTGGATCCCCGCAGATCCATGTCATGCCAGTTCGAAAGGGAACTGACATGAAAACGGCGGTCCACGGCTGATCTGACAAGTCCTGACAGATTCTGACCGGGTCTAGCATGGTCTTCACGGTGGAGAGAGGTGGGCCAAAGGAAATATGAATCCACATTCCAAAGTTCCCTATGAACGTCGTAATTTTATCCCGGGTACCGAGTACTACTCCCATATCTTGAAAGGTCTTTGACTCTCAGGCCTGTACCTAAATCCCAACGCAGTCAAGGCGTCGGGGATCTGGGCAGTCTAGCTAGGGTGTTTATGCGCTTAATCCAGTTTCCAATTCTTTTAGTGCGACTCGGGATTTGCAATACGATTTTGTGGGAGTCGATCGTACATAGTGATTTCCATGACTTCCATGATTTCCATGCTTGACTCCCATCTCTGTCCTCGTCTGGGTAAATTGGTAGAAACTTTACACGTAAACCTTGCAAATCTACTCCGTATGGGCAAGATGACCTGATCCACAGAAAAAACGTCAACCATGTGCCACCGAGGTCTCGAACCAATCAAACTTGTCTCCTACTGGCCCCTCCACTGCTGTCCAATGTCAAATCCCGGGCTTGGCTCTCGGGTCTACGGAGTACTGGTTTATAACCTGCATACAGATTACAGCCGAGACTTCATACTCTATCCCTTTTCTACCTTGGATCTTATATGGCCAATGATACGAGCCCTGGCCTTGAATATACGCCCTAGGGTTGACCGGCCCGGAATCCCGTCTCTTTGGGCTAGGTGCATACGGTAATGCAATGCAGCTTGCCGTATGGAGTACATTGCAGCGGGATGTTTCGTAGTCGAAACTTAATCATTGGATGAGACTATCTGGTGCGGAATGCGGAGTACAGCGTGCATAGGAATGATGGGTATCGTATCGTACAATATATACCCCCGAGTTATGTTTTATGCCAAAGCTTCAATATTTATTGTACCTATGTATCGTGCTTGGTTTTATGAGTATTGGGGGGTAATTTCTAGCATGGTTCTATTCATAAGGAAACAAAGAGGTATTTGGAATTTGGCATTCTTCCCTCTTGTGTTTGTGCTTGGCCCTATGCGTGAGATTTATGGATTCTATGCGGGATTATATATTATTTGATGCATTGCTGCTCTTTTCAGCAAAGCACCAACATTGTTAGTTACAAAGTAAATTGTACATAAATCTAGCCTTTCTCTTTACCAAAATATCGATTTTTTTTTTTTTTTTTTTTTTTTTTTTTTTTTTATCTACCAAATCCTTAGATATAACATAAAGTCTTCATCGTTAAACTCCAATGTACGACATACCCACGTGACTGTACCTCATCAAGTGGTCTGTGCACTGAGCTTGGCCTATCCCCACTTGAGCTTCCAGTCTAATACATCCATAGTAAATACCATTCCTCTTCGATTTCCTCTACCCAGCCTCACTTGGATTTTTCTACATTATGTCTTCCATTCTGGCTCTGGCTGATATCCCTACTGTGGCACGTCTATACCGCGCGAAGCGGCTCCTTCCTGTGTCCTCAAAATTCCCACCATCCCAGTCTCTCAACAACACCATCTCCATCATCCGCAATGACATCACCAAGCTCCAAGTGGACTGCATTGTGAACGCTGCCAACGAGTCTCTCCTCGGCGGTGGTGGCGTGGACGGTGCAATCCACCGAGCTGCAGGTCCCAAGCTAGTTGAAGAATGCCGCCATCTTGATGGATGTGACACTGGCGATGCAAAGATCACTTCCGCCTACGAACTGCCCTGCAAGCGTGTAATCCACACAGTCGGCCCAATCTACAGAAGAGAAGAGGACCCAATCGCGCTCCTTCGATCCTGCTACCGGCGCAGTCTGGAACTGGCAGTCGAAAACGATATGAAGAGTATTGCTTTTGCCGCTATCAGCACCGGAGTATACGGTTACCCCAGTCGAAATGCCGCCGAAGATGCCATCAAAGAAGTGCGAAAATTTCTCGTTGGACCTAATGCCGGAAAGCTGGAGCGTGTCATCTTCTGCAACTTTGAGCTCAAGGATGTGACCGCCTATGAGGAATTCATCCCGTAAGCTTGTCCCATCTCTCACACTGCTTGATATGATACTGACAATGGTTCTAGGGAGTATTTCCCTCCCACGCAGGAGGACTTGGCTGAGAGCAGCGACGCTTGAACCACCATGCCAATGAGATGTGACACGCCTCACTCGGCATGCACACAGTGGAGACATGTACCAGCATGTCCCTGACACGATTCACGATCACCATCATACGAATTCAACGAAGCACACTCCTTTCCTTCTGTGATATCATGTTAGCTTAGAAGCGATTTTTGCTCAAAGGTGTTGTCCTTGAAACCGCCATCCTAAGTCTTAGTATTTCTCCGTACCGGTAGCACATGAGGCGAAGATGATTCGTCTCCACTCTTTGATAGCGCTTTTGTATTAGTAGGGGCAATTTTTATTATTGAAATAAGCTTGTAAGCAGCTTCTTTTCTTGTTTGTACTATCTTCTACAAAGACAATAATCTTGGTGTCAGCCCACTCATCTGCTGGTGAAGGCAGAATGCAAACAATGCAAACACCCTATCAGATCGCGCATTTGATCATGATTCAGCTCGAGACCACTTCACTCCAATTCCAATTGCAAGTCCCTCGATGATCATAACTGCATAATGAAACTCGACTACCTGAACTGAACACCCAATCTCCAACACAATCGATAGTCCCCGCAAATCCCCCTCCCCTTCGACCTTCGCCTCCAACTCCAAAAATGTCAAAACCACAACGGCCAAGAGGGATACCAACCCCCAATCCGCGGTTCCGAGTGCATATCCGCGAAGAGCCAAAGCCTCAAATCCCAGAACCCTCAACATACGAGGGCCCATCCCTCTCCAAACAAAAACGAACACCCGCCCTCATCTCACATTTCGTCACAAACCTCCGCCAACGCATCTCCGCCCTCCCATACCCCGTCCGACGAGCATGCCGCACTCTCCGCTGGGCAGCACCTATCCTCCCGATCGCACTCTTCTTCCCAGAACACGTAATGCAAGTGATGTGGGTTCGCGGACCCTCAATGACACCATACCTGAACGAGGAGTATGCGCAAACGCAAACGAAGAGCGACATGGTGATGGTCAGCATGTGGCCGTGGGGATCTATACTGCCGTTCAAGAAGGAGCGCAAGCTTGAACGAGGGATGATTGTTACTTTCCGGTGGGTTTCTTTTCCTATGCGTGTTTACTTTTATTTGCTTTATTCTATATATTGTTGTTTGTCAAGTCGAGTGCAGCAAATATTAACAATATCCTCGATACATATAGCTCGCCTGCAAACCCGTCTCATATCGCTATTAAGCGCATTATCGGTCTACCCGGTGACCGGATCACGACTCGTGAGCCATGTCTACGACAAACGCAGATTGTCCCGTGGAATCATGTTTGGTTGGAGGGTGATGCGGAAGATCCGCGGAAGACGTTGGATAGCAATACGTATGGGCCTGTTAGTCTTAGTTTGATTACTGGGCGGGTATTTGCGGTGCTGGGACCGCGGATGCGGTGGCTGAATTGGACGGACTGGGAGTCTACGTCGACGGATGACGCGGCTGTGGATTCGTACCGACAGAGTGTGCGGGATCGTGTGTTGAAGGATGCTGTTAAGCTCGACCAGCCCATGTTGAATTGATGAGCTGGTTATAGATGGGGTCTGGCGCATATATTGATTGGCCTCTTGTATCTGTTGATAGGGCTTGATTTTCCCATGTCTGATGATGTTGTGGACAGGGACTTGTACATAAATTAGGAACGTCTTTTGGATATCATTGTATTACTACTTTTGAGTATAAAACGTTGCGCTATGCGTATGCGGGTGAAAGGGCTGAAAGGAGGAAACGAAAAGCGAAAACAAGGTGGTCTATACCAATAGAAGAGGAATAATCATGAATGGCCGAGAAATGCAGACAATTCAATCAGTGATTAGAGAGAAACAAGCCGTATATCTTCATGTTTCTCTTCCTGAAGACGGTCGATTTCCGAGGAAATACTCATCACCCAACGATCCTTTTCCACACGACTGCGGGCTTTAAACACGATGGTACGGCCATGCTTTCCGAGCGTGGACACATGACGCAAGGATCTTTTGGCTTTGCCTTGCTCCCCTATTTCCTGTGCTCGGAAGTAACTCTTACTCAAGGGTTGCCAGATCACGAAGGTGATAGCGGTGTCTTCATCGCGACTTGTGAAGGCATCTGAATCGAGGTACACCCGCGGCAGAGCATGAAGACCAGGGTTATTGCTGTCAAATGTCTGATTGGCATACAGCAAGTCGTTCTCGGTAATCAAGCCAGAATAAATATAGCAATCTTCCAGTTCGATAGTTGCTTCAAGTTCTTGATGAATGTGTGGAATCTCGGTGCCGTTTCGTCTGCGCAGTGTGCTTCGGAAAATTAACAGCTTGCCTGCTGTGAGGATGACATGACATTGGTGGAAAGTGGTGTGGCGACGGGGTTTGCGGTAGAGGTCGCCGGACATCTGTTGATGTTGTCAGTAGGTTGTGCTTGTATTTGTCTAATGTTATGCAGCGATAACATACCTTGATAGTCCGACAACCAGACAGGGAGCACATGTTGTGCAAGTGTGGAGACGCCTCGGCTTTCTTCACTTCCCACTTCTTCGCGAACTGCCCGACAACAGATTCCATAGCCTCATCGATATCCAACAGCTTGAGATTACGCTTCCGTACGGCCTGCAGCTCTGCGGCATCATCTGTGCAGCGAGCGTGCCAATACTTCACAAGCACATCGAGCCGTTTGACCCACTCATCCCGTGTGCCATCATCGTATGCCTGGAGTCGAATGACAAGGCCATTATCGAGAACCATTTCAAATGTCCTATCGTCATCGAACTCTCGCGTTGCTCCGTCATCCTGCCGTGAGTCTCTGGGTTCACGGTTGAAGTCCACAGAAGGTCCTTCCCGGATGTTGGGATCAGCAGGGCAGCTGCCACGATAGACATTGCGGACTTCTTGCACCCGACACATATCGATATACCCATCCGATTGGCTGATATTGTGCACATTCCTCTGCACATGCGCATAAGCCTCTTCATCGTGCCGTTTGACGAATTCCTGATTGCCGCTGGAAAGCCATGTAATCTGGCCACTTTCAAGTGGATAAGGATCGATATCCCATGAGAGCGGCATTTGATCCAAGATTTCACGGGCAGTTGGCACACTTCCATCTTCTGGGGGAGCACATTTCGGCGGTGGCGGGGGTAGTGCCTTGGCTGGCCGACAGAAAAACAAATAATGATCTTGGGTAAAGAAGTATAGCCGTTTGAAGAACATCTTGTTCATCCGCTGGTGCACACCCTTCTGGGATGTAAGACGGACTAGAAATCCTTCGATCGGGGCGGGCTCCTCCTGTATGCCCCGGTGCCTGATTGTAGTAGAGTAATGATGTCTTGGCCGTAACTCAAGCTCATGAGATGATTGCATCCCAATGGTCCCATACATCTTTTCCTCGTTGACTCCAAATACCCATTCAAGTCGGTCGTACCGCTTCCAAGCAAGTCCCATCTTCTCGGTCTTGGACCAAGCTTTCAAGACCTCGGCCCACTCAGCGCGGCCTTCGAGCATATCCATGCATCCTCGGATGATTGTAGCGGCAGCAAACTTGGTATCAACTGCTGCTGCATGCTCGCTATCAGAATTATCTGCTTTCAGTCCTGCCTCGAGCTGGCTGAAAGGATTTTTGAAAATGAGGGAAACCCCCAGATCAGGGACGTGGATAGGGAGTGAGGTGGGACGCCGCCATCCAAGCACCTGGCGAATGAAAGTGTACCATTCAGCAGAGTGCGCCGCAGACTTTGGACGGAGGATAAATATTTTGGTTCCACGCTTGCGGGGATGCCAAATAACGATGGTCTTGTCGAGGGGAGAGTAGAAGTTAACATGGGTGGATTTGTGGTTGAGCCGTACTTCGTAATAAGGAGGTATTTTGCTGTCCGGACGTTGCACGTCAGGAATTACACGAGTGCGGTACATCTGAATGGCAAATGGCGTATGCTCTACAGAGCTTTTGCGGCATACGACGAGGAACTCCCTCCACTTGTCCACGGTCCGTGTTTCCATGCGCAGGCTGTCATTCTCGGTGTAATCGGCGGGAAGTGTGTCCTGCACAGTCTCTTCCACACAGACCAGCATTTTTTCTGCTTTGACAATCTCCCCATCTTGCACCTTTCGTCGGTGCGGTCGATTGGCAGAGATAGTACCTTGAGTCTTTGCAATCTTGGAGCGCATCTTTTGCTGCCTGTGTCTGATGTTGTCATCAAGGTTGAATTTTGCCATCTTCCTAGTGAGTCTCCGTTGGACCTGCGCATCTTCGCCAGCGTCATCTTCATCTTGTGGGTCGTGGCGTTGAAGCGTTGCTCGAGATACGCCAGATGCCTTGCTTCTTTGCTTCCCTTTGTCCTTGTACCTGCTTTGAAGAAGCTGTGTTGTCGAATCGGCCTCGCTTGGAACCGCGGATGGATTGGGGTAAAGAGGGCTGGGAGAAGAATGACCGGTCAAATTTGTGTTATATGAGCGCCGGGACTTTGGTCGCCGCTCAGGCGGTTCCGATCTGCTAGCTCGTATCGTGGCTATTGATTGTACCGTGTCTGCAGAGCTGGCGACCTCTTCTCTGGCGGTGACAAACGAAGACGAGGCAAGATCGTTGCCGTACATGTCGTATTGTGCCCTTGTTCTGGCTTTGGGGGTGCTGTCTGTATCCTCTCCGCTATCCTCTCCGCTACCACCTTCGCTACCCTCCTGGTTATATTCTCCGTTGACTTCCCCGCTATGTTCCCTAGTCTCTGTGTCCTCTTCCGGTAAGGGGTCATCACCACTGGCCTCAGCTTCAGGGTGGGTTAGGGTTTGGAGTTCCCCCACAGGCTCTGCTGCAGCTTCTTCCCTTGCCTCTGTTTCGATCTCATCACATTGCTCCTCGGCGGCCTGCGTGCTTGTTTTGGTGAGCGCCAGGGCAACCTCCTCATCTAAATCGGGCGACGATGGGCCGGGCCGATCGCCATGTTCGCCGTAGTGGGTCGCAACAGGACCTGCAGAGAAGGAGATGTTCTGTGATGTATAGTTCCTGACTTTCAGTCGAGATTTATACCAGGACTTGCGATGACCTTGCAGCCAGCCTTCTGGAATTGGACCAACGAAAAATCGCCGGTTCGTCATATGCAAATGGTTGGCAGAAGCATGACGCTGTCAAAGAGCACCAGGTCAGTTCTACAACTCAATTCCCAGGAGACAGAGACATACCAGCTGCTGGTCTGTGTATGAGCCAGTCTGCAAGGCATGATAATGTTCATGGTATGACGAGCTCGGGTCAGTTTCTGGTCGCGACCCATTGGCCTGGTCCGGTGAGGAGGTCATGACAATCTACTATGTAGTACCCTTTTAGACCAAAAGGGCATGCACCAGACATATGCAGGAGCAACTAAATTGCCCAGGCACCGACGAACCCCAAGTAAAGTTCATAGCGCGATCGCCAATCTCGATGTAATGTGGTTCGATGACGTCGTAGCAGATCCAATGCAAATGCTGCAAACATCACAAACAATTTGTTGACACTTCAGTCCTGTTTACACTGTTTGCAGCCTCTCTATATCCCGTGTGCCCCGCCATTATTGGCTTGCGTGGCAGCAGCGGTGAAGTGGACAATATCCAACGGTCTCCTGATTAAGCTCTTTTCTCTTTCTCCAACTATCTATTTTCTACTTGAATTCTTCTACAAAAATGGCTGCTATCCCCGCTGACGCAACATGGTTTGATACCATCAACAAGTCCTTCGCTGATGTCCCTATCAATGCGGAAAATGGCATCTCGACCACCGAGTTCCTCGAGGCCGCTGAGTCCCTGGTGACTCTCTTTGGTGGGTGCTGCTCCCCTGCATAGACCTACCTCAAACTAATGCAGGAACTTCATAGACGTCCTCGGCTCTGCCGCCTTCACCCCAGTCAAGAATGACCTGCTCGGCAACATCAAGGTTCGTCCAATACATTATGTCGCTGGTGTCAACGCATTCTAAAATCCCTCTTAGAAAGTCCGTGAGCGTCAACAGGCAGCTCCTGCGGAGTCTGAGACCCTGCAGGCCCTTGTCCTGAACGAATTGAAGACCGGCAAGCACGTTGCCACTGAAGGTCTGGTCTGGCTGGTCCGGTATGTTCACATGTCTCAATTGTGATGGAAGAGACCAATTGCAATGGCATCGCTTCCGTTTGCATAAATATGCATGAACCATTGACTGATCATTGGTTCTTCTCAACAGAGGCCTCGACTTTACCGTCCAAGCCCTCCGTCACAACATCGACAACTCCTCCTCGGAACTCTCCGACTCCTTCCGCGGTGCCTACGGCAACACCCTCAAGCCCCACCACTCCTGGATTGTTAAGCCTGTCTTCAGTGCTGCCATGTCTGCCACCCCATACCGCAAGGACTTCTACAAGAAGTTGGGTGAGGATGAGGACAAGGTTACTGCCGAGCTGGCCAAGGAGGTCGCTGCTTTGGAGAAGGTGATCGCCATCCTAAAGGCTTTCCAGGATACCAAGCCTGCTCAGTGGAAGTAAGTTTGCCCTGGAGGCCTTCCCACTTGATTAAACATGTGCACTGTGCAACTTGATATGTAAATATTCGATTTGGCTTCATTCAAGCATGCGAGTTTGTATTCTTGTAGCGAATTCACTGTTTTGGTCGTCAAGGAACCTAGAGCATGGTGTATCTGGGGTAGAGATCCGAGCGTTGCAACCTTGGAATGAGATCATCGATTTATACCTACATAGGTAGGAAGGAAGCAGATATCACATGGAAGAAGGTAGGGAAATGACTAGCGGACCCGTCAGTCTATAAGAGTCCACGGGTGAATTGAATAGGGAAACAGCAAGACAGCTGTCAGCGTACATTGTAGTAAGCTTGGAATCCTGCACCAGTTATACATATTCGCTAAGGTAAGGTTCCTTATTGGGTTTCGTCCAGGTCCGAAAAGCAGGTACACCCGAGGCCAGCATCACCACCCGTGGAGCTGGGTAGACTTGGCAGAGTATCCCTCCATAGCCCCACCAGATGCTCCCCAACATCCCGAGGTCAATATGAGATAGCTCGGTACATGTGTCGTTTGTACATGTGCCGAGTACTAGCTTCGCTTCGATCTGGCAGACTCTCCACAGAATCGAAGGGCCCCATCTTATAATACAACATAGAGTATAGCCTTGTCTCGGCACGCGGTCTGGGCCTAATTTAGAAGACCCGTGTGCCAAGACTATATGGCAGCTAATCTCAATTTTGGAGCGATTCGCTGGGGAGACCCATATTAGATTGTTAGATTGGCAGTTGGGGCTCTGGGAGTATAAGTCATTCCGGTGATCCGTATATATTATGACGGTACTCCGTATACCAAGTGCAGTAGTAAAATATGGTGATAATACTGCCGATTACCCAATAATAGTATGTTGGTTGACACATAACTCTGTAGTCCCAGAATGGTATGTTACTTGTGGGATCCACTTGGGCACGGAAACCGGATGAGGTAATTTCCGACAACCCACCTCTTCTGCCGGGGTCCCCGCTAATCGAATGCTTCGTTTCAGATCTATGTTGTAGGGATTTCCTTAAGAGCCTCGAGACGATTTGCATTATCTGATGCGGAGTATCGAAACGAATCTCTAGATCGGTTCATCTCCTCAGATGAGGCCTAGATTAAGTGCGGCCATCGCCAAAACTTACCAGTATTTTCCGCAATGCACATTCCAACTCCTAGACAAGGATCGCCTGCAATAGCCGCAACCGAGAATTCAGGCGGTGCAACTGGGTTTGGGATGGGCAGGAGTGCTCCCCCTGAAGACAACACGAAGACAACACGAAGACAACACGAAGACAACACGAAGACAACACGAAGACAACACGAAGACAACCCGAAGATAACCCGAAGACAACCTTTGGAACCTTCCAAGGTTGGAAACAAACTTCACAGCAGATTATCAGCAACGGGTACCCGTTAGAGAATAGTCCCGGCACTAGCATCACGGTAGCATCGTGGTGGTATTGGATCTTTTCAAGCCATCGGGTCCACTGGTGATTTGATTCGCGGCCATCAGTGGGGAGTGGATTGTTCGGCTGGACTCGACGGAGAAAAAGAGGCCTGGGCGTACTCCGAAGATGTTCTACATCGTACTAGTGTAGTGACAAGAGGCTTGAGCGGTGGCATCTGAAACTCATTGGAGGCTCCTGTCGTACATGGGGGGTCAAAAGTTTGTTTACACTCCCCAATTTATATATATATTTTTACTCAGCCACCTACCTTTTAACATTTATTACTCCATCAATCATGGTTTAATTGCTTATTAAACATATATAAATGAAGATAATGCTTAATACTTTGTGTGCTACCCCTTTGCTCTCTTTACCGCCTCAATCCGGCTTAGCATTGATCGGATAAAAGCATCAATCTAGCCTTAATCTAGAGCTTGCTAAGCAACACGAATTGCAGTACGAAATCCTTCTAATCTATCTCAGATTTACCCTATATACAGAGTTCTAGATAGAGTTCAAATAGCTTCTTTTTTAATATAAACCATACATTCTTAATAAGGTTTAGATCCGGCGAATATGGAGGCTATTCTATCACCTAGATATCATACTCTTCAAACTATAATTGTATAAGTCTGCTGTATGAATTCGAGCATTATCTTACTGAAAGATAGAACTAGGTTTGTAGATTCTAAGGAGTCCTTTTTCAAGGGTTTTGATATATAATTATATATTAAATCTATAACTAGGCTTCTTTTCTATAATAATTAAATCTAAATAGCTACTAATCTAGATAGTATCCTATACTATCTAAGAAATTTGTTTTCTATAAAGCTAGAGATTTATAAGATTAGGTTAGTATATTTTATTTTTAAGTCGAAATACAAATTGGATATAGGAATTGTGCTTTTGTTAAATAGAGTATTTGTTAGAAACGATTATATTGTTTAAATCACTATAACTTAACTAATTTTTGACAAATCCACGTTTTCTTTATATATCAAAAGACTTCAGAAAAATACGCTTCTTTGACTTCTAATAGCCGATTCCTAGCTTACGAAAAATATGTTTAATTGTTAACTTTGAAACGCTAGTCGGAAGCTCCGGAAAGCGGTAAACAATCCGGTAAAGGTAATAAATAGCAGTACTAGTAAACTTCTTTGGCCTACTAGATCGAGAGCGAGACTGAAGGGAATTGGTGGAATTGAAGTGTTTAACTATATTATAAATCGCTTAGCGGGAGTATTGAAAATCGTATGCAACTTTTGTCACTTTTTGGCCATTTTCTACAGCGTAAATGATAGCGGAACGTGCTTTTTCTGAAAGCTCTGCTTTTACTCGATTTCCACTTATTTCGGTACCAAATAAGCGCATTATGATGGAGTGGGAGAGTAAAGAAGTTGATTGGTTATTGGGTGGTGGGGAAAAAATAAAAAGTGCCCAGGTGTAAACAAACTTTTGACCCCCCATGTATTCAGAACTTGCCATGCATGTAGCTTGCACATGGTTATGGGAGAACCTTGGAACGTTCTCTTTTCTTTTCTTTTCTTTTCTTTTCTTTCCTTTTCTTTTCTTTTTCTTCTCGAGTTCTTCTCGAGTTCTTCCCCTTCCTCCACACGTGAGACCATGTGCCACGGTTAGAAATTCGCCCTAAACCGGGGCCTACCCAGGTGCCGAAGGGCCCCATTGTTCCAAAGTTTGAAGCAGATGTCTAACCCGATATTAACAAGGGTGTAGTACTCCGTATTACCCGTTGGGACTATTTTCTTTTTGCCTGTTTTGCATTTCCCGTTATGTGTCCTCATTTTCCTTTTTCTATACGAGAACATCGCATTGGCCCCTCTCTTTCGTGGACCATTCTCGCCACTGATACCCGTGGTAAGGCTTGATCTACACGATGGATTTTCTCTTCATGTAACATTTTTCCTCTCTTTAAACTATCTTATTCTTGTTGCTCCTTCGGACATCCTTTGCATACTTCGTAGGGAGACTATACGGAGTACGGCATGAATTGGTGACCATATATTTATTCTTCGAGTCAATAATGTTGCCACTAGAAGGTCGTAGCCAGTCGATCTTTATCATTACTACTGTCTTCCTTGGAATCTCATTTATTGCCGTGTGTCTACGATGCTTCGTACGCCTTCGACTTGTCAAGGCCTTTGGCTGGGATGATACCTTTATGGTATGCGCAATGGTATGTATGATAGGTTTGATGCCCAAACCTCAGGCCTGGACTAATTGATTTGCAGGTATTAAACATCTTGTTCGCTTTATGCGGTATCACTGGCGCATTCTACGGAATAGGACAAAGATTCAATGATCTCGTGAAAAGGGGTACGATGGAAACCGCAATGTTTGTATGTTGACCTTCGACTCCAACCTTCACTTACGAGATAAAAATCACATGCTAAAACTCCCTCAAAGTGGTGGTGGCTCGGTCAAACCAGCTATGTCTGGACCTGTGCGCTGGCCAAGATCTCTATCGCATTCGCCCTCCTCCGCTTGACGGTTTCCAATACCCATAAACTCGTGTTATGGGCTGTGATTGGCGTCACTTGTGCTGTTGGTCTTGTCTTCTGGTTCATGTTGACATTGCAATGTCAACCGGTTGAGTTCTTCTGGCAACGAGTTCGCCTTTTGTCGAACCCTCATGCCAATGTTTCTGGCACCTGCATGAACCTTGACTATATCATTGACATGGCCTATGTCTACAGTATCACAGCTACACTGTGTGATCTGACCCTCGGTCTTTTACCTATTGCTCTGGTGTGGAACTTGCAGATGAACCTAAGGACCAAGTGTGCCTTGGCGGGCATTCTGGGAATGGGATGCATGTATGTCTGCCCTTTGATACCCCGAAATAAGACTTTGTATTGACGTATTCTGGTATAGTGCGAGTGCAGCAGTCATCGTTCGCATTCCCTTCCTACACGATTACAAAGATACTGATTTCCTATGTGAGTTTCCATTCCTCTGATTTATATTTACTCGATAAATCCACAGAGAATGAAAAAGCTGCAACAACTAACACTATTCAACCCCGGCAGATGCAACCACCAACATCTCAATCTGGTCCAATATCGAAGCCGGCCTCGGAATCGCCGCAGGCAGTCTAGTAACTCTTCGACCGTTATTCCGCTGGTTCCGCGACCCCAGCTCTATGGGAAAGAGCAAAAGCAAAAGCAAGCACACCGGCGGCAGCATACCTCTCTCAAGCATCAACGCGGTACGCTCCACCACATCCAACCCGCAATACTGGCGACCAGACATAGATCGGGAAGACCAACATATGGTGATTACGACGATTCACACCTCGAATGGATCGGAGGCGAGCCAGACGAGTAGCCAAGAAGATCTGAATCCGACACACAGTGGCACATTCTTTCAGGGGGTGAATGTCCAAAAAACGTTTTATGTTTCAGAGGATCAGAGATCGTAAGTGGCTGACCGGGTAGTTAGATAGACTATAATATATCTAAACTTCAAACTTTATTTTTTTGCTCAATACTGCTCACTGGGCCTTAACAAAGAGGGCATTCAGTACATAAATTAAAATGGAAATACAAGGCGAGACCGGCTTATATTTCAATGTGGAATTGTATAATGCTAGCAAAGAGATAAGTGGTTTATATTTTAGGTTATTTCGATATCAAAACACACCATGATGCGCTAAGTGGTTATAAAAGGTATAAAAAATAATCATAAACAGCTAGAATACAGCCATTGCCTCTAATTCATGGGTAATATGCAGCGAAAAAAGCGAAGCGATTTGCTCATGTTGGATGTACGGCATGACTTTCAGAACCATGCAACGTTCTTCGTAATCCAGCGTCATTCGTGCTCCCCGGAAGGAGAGCTCATCTTCTTCGAGTTGTCTCACGGTGCTTGCATCAAGGTTGAGTACACATATGTAATCAGGATTCGCGGTTGAAGTAGGTAGCTCGGAGTTTGATTTCTTCACGCTCGATGGCATATCGTCGTTGTTTTTGATTTCCGTGCCGTCTTCACCTCATGCAGACACGGTTTCCGCTTCTTCGTCTGATTTTTTCCCCCGTAATTTAGGGACTTCTCACGATCTCAAAGAGCAAGGATCGACGATGAAGAAGGATCACTATGATGCAAATTTGTTCCTCCACATGATCCCGAGTCTGTATTGGATGGAACGATTGGTTGATATTGTCGTGTCTTTCCTATGGAACTAAAGTTGAAGGAAGGCGGACTTGCTCTCGTAGCGTCGTGATTATGCCTTTGCCTACGGTCTCGCCGAGGCGATGATTGGATCATCGCAATATGCGTTGCCTTCGAACTAAACTTGGTTGTCCTGGGCGTATGCGACCCACTTCTTGCGTAGTTTGCTGCCAGCGAGGGGTTCGTAGCTATCGAGTGTGACGTTCACGGTGTAGATGGGCACTAGGCCGCCCATAAATCGGTTCACCGTGCCCGCGTTGCGGTTCAGGAGCCACGGAGCCAGTGGAACTCAACTTCCATCGAGGTATTTGCATAATTCTCGAATCCTTGGTATGAGAGAAAGCTGAAGCAATGCCATGGTTGAAGGCGTATCACCAGGTGCTATCTTGATTCTACTTTGGCCTTTGGGTGCCTTGGCTAATCCCCAGCAGGCGTATGGCCGATCTCTGAATATGGTTCAGGATCGATAATTTCGCGGTCGTAGAAATATGCCTGAGAATAATTAGCTTATCATGATCAGTATGGACGGATCCGACCACTTACATAACGTTGGTAGCATCACTATCAATGAGCCTTCTCCGGTATGTAAGTCCAGGTTGTTAACAACTGTGCCATTTCTCTTGTTCATGTTAGTAAGGGTAACCTAGCTCTAGATATGGTGGGGACTTGTTTATGTTCTTACCTGCGATGCGAAAATTGACCTCCAGTACTTTGATATCGCTGTGCCACAAGGCATCATGGTCAAGTGGCTCGCTAGACACAATTTGCGATATGCCCCATGTGCCGAGGGATCAAGATGAATCTCGCGAGCCCGCGCGACATAGTTTATGTAGCACCCGGGAACGCGGCCATCACTGCCTTGCGATCCTTCTACGCCCAGTTGGTAGACGCGGGGAGCCGGCGACAAGGAATCCCACAAAATTTGTCCGCGGGTGTCATCAATTAAAGAGGAAGTGGACGAAAGAAAGAAATATAGGATGGGAAAGAAAAAGAAACAGACGATATACCAGCCGAGGTAAGTGCGGGTATATATATATATCGTTCCTTCCCTTACGAGAAATGGAAGGAACCAGGAGTTTTTCGCTGCACATTAAATAATATCAAACACATGTTGTACACTCCTCATTGTATGTAGTAACTAGTTATATAAACCCACATGACATGCAGATATGCTTTTCAACGGGGCTGCAGGATGCGCTAAGACCGCCACCATGCAAGTTTATTTTGAATATGGAAATACCTTGTTTTCCTTTATCAGACACTTTTTGGCTCCTCTCTTCAACAGCCCGGCCGGGCTAGCTCAATCGGTAGAGCGTAAGACTCTTAATCTTAAGGCTGCGGGTTCGACCCCCGCGTTCGGCTATTCCTAAAAACCAAACCTGAGATTTCTTTTTTTTGTTCTTTTCTTTTTGGTCGTGGAACATGATGTTTGAGTATAGTTCTAGATGTTCTTTTCGGATGTATTTTTAGATATCTTTTCCGTGTATACAAAGGAGCTAAAACACATAAACCGTGCAGAGGGGCTTTTCTATGTGTATAACCAGGGGATTCGTCTACCGCATTCCTTTGTACTTCTAAGACATTGTACTTCATCTGATCTGGTCTTTGCTCCTTTGCTCCTTTGCTTCTTTGCCCCATAGAGCTACCAATGAAGTATATGAATGGCTGCATGGTACTTGTAGTATGTAGCCATCATCTGTCATTAGCATCTCAGTTGACCAGGACTTGAGATTCCTCCTTGCTTACTCTTCCAAACGTGGATACTACGTGTATAAATTCATTTGTTTATATCTCTCTCGGTTAAAGGTATATCATTGTGTGTTCTTTTATCATCGACTCCTCTTTCTAACACGCTGCTCTAGTTCGTGCTTTACCACCGTTTCGATACCGATTCCTCTTTTTCAATTTTCACCATGGCAGGTTTTCGAAGATTTGGCAGAGCCGTGAAGAAGGGATCGTTTGCAGGTCTTCGAGGCATTGGCAAAGTCGTGAAGAACGGATCACTTGCTCTTGTGTGTGGGTGTCTGGGGCTGTGTGTGCTAGCGGTATTTGTTGTGGGAGGCGTTTGCCAAATTGTCATTAGCACTGGTGTGCTACTGCTGCGTCTTGCGTGGAGTATTTGCTCATGTGTCGTCTTTGTTGCAGTTGGTTGGTGAAATTGCGAGAAAGACCCATCCTGTGCATAGGAATTTTATTTGGTGGATATACATACGATCTCTATGTGTGAATGAATATATAAACAAGTTCATCTGAATTACGAAAGAATTCCATATATATATATATATATATATATATAGTAAAGCCATTGATTGTATATACCCTAGAAAGAACCAACGCCCGATGCTATGCACATATCATCGTAAAGCAAAGTGCTCGAACGCCAGAACATCAAGATTGAAAAAAGGGTGCGAGCGAGAGTAGATGGGTGGGTGACCAAAAGACGCAAGATAGAGGTGCAGACACCGCGTGTGAACAAAAATAAATATCCCCACCCCAACAATTAAAACCCAAGTCAAGAACTTGGCTGTAAATTTCCCGTATAAACACCTTCGAAATCGAGATTCTCAAGCATGCCACTGACGTGATCGATTTCACGGCTCAAGTCCTCAACGTTCATCGCTAGGCTGCTGACTTCATCGAATTTCCGCCGCCGATTGGCATCGGCGATCATTTCGGACACGAAGAACTTCTGCTCTTCCAGCACGATCAGCCGGTCTCGAAGAGACTTTTCTTCTGCTTCCAGAGCTGAGACGGCACTGCTGGTGTCGCTGGCTAAGCTGCTATTGCTACCGCTAGCGGCAACGCTGTTGTATTTGATGGACGCAAGAGCAGACTCTGGTGGCCGGAGACCCACCGAGGAGCCATTGACTGGAGTACCCGGGGAGATTGTCCGCGGGGAGCTTGTCCGGCTGGGTATTCTCTCTGACGCGGGACTTGCATGCTTGAGGATTTTGGGGAGGGATTTGAGGGGTAACATATGGAGGTGAAGGAAGTTGCTGGCTTGTTGATATATAGCCTTCTGTAGCTTTTGTTGTGTGGGGGATTGGGTCGGCATGTCACGGATACGTCGAGCCGCAACATCATACTGTGCAAAAGAATCAATCAGTCGCTTGCGCACCTTGGATGCATCTGCAATCTGGGCGGATGATGGAGGTCGCCTCGGATCCCTGGTACAATGCCATTAGTAACTGACTGGAACACTTGGAACAAAAAACATACTGTAAGGCTGTCAAAAGCTTTTGGAATCTAGGTAGATGAAGGCGGATGCCCCTCTCAAACTGGGTCAAGTTTTCATACGCCTTGATCTCCGGCGGTTTTCGCGTCATGTCTGCTTTAAAATCGCGTCGATCAAACAGCGTCGCTTTACATTCCTTGCACAGCCTCACATCAATGTTGACAAGGTTATCATCATTGGTTTTCTCGGAGGTTGCTGTCGAGCCTATTAGAAATTAAACCAAAGTCACGAAGGAAGGTCGTCTCGGAACTCACCAGGAGAAATGCTCAGCCCAACCTCACTAGAGCACTCGGTACTAGGATCACCGCAGACAACTCGTCCGCAAGTTCTGCAGTGGTGCCTGCGAAATGTATAGCCCGAAAAATCCTGTTGGCAAAATGGACATCGTGAAACACTCGCATCATCTTGCCAGCTGACAATCGTTTGCTCTATTTCCTTCCGCTGATCATTCTGCCACGCAAGAGACCAAAGCTTGGTTGCACTGGGGTGTATTTGATCTGGTGGTAGACTAGCCAACAGCTGAGTGAGACGGGTTAGTCGTTTTTCGAGTCGGGAAATCTCCAAAAATTCCTTATCGACAGTTTGTTTTCTTATTGATTTGAATGCATCCATTTGGTTCCTCACGGTTCCTGTTGCTTGTTTAGCTGGGTTCACAACCGCAAAGCTGATGTTCTCACCATGATGATCATTGTATCCCTCTCTTGACTTGTAGCAGGTTTCGCATACTCGAGCCCATATTCCTCGCACCGGTTCATGATGTGCCGCTCGCGAGAGCTTCATTTGGTACATTGTGTGTTCTTCGCAAAACAGTTTCCCGCAACTCCGACAGTTCACACAGCCGTTGGTGGCATTCAATCGTTTCCCACAGGATGGTTCCAGACACTCGTCGTACATACAACTTGTTTGCCAGTGGTCTTTTGTTATGAGATCCTCGGGGTCTAGTAGTTTCGGAGGTTCGGGGATGCCTGCATGGTGTGCTAGTGGGCGGCTGGGGAGAGGCGCGCCCTGGTTCTCGTTTGATTCAAACACATCCAGGCCTTTCAACTTCTGATTTAGGACTGCCAATGGCTGGAACTTCCTTGCCTTTTCCATTTGGACCTTGAACCAGTCTTTGACTTCGTCTTGGTGGCTATCTTCCAGGTTGTGATGGATGTCGTCGAGATGTCTGCGTCAAATCGTTAATCATACGTTCAGGCGGACATGAGCGGGTGACGATGGATCGGTACCTATTTAATTGCAGCAAAGTCATCTAGACACGGTCAGTATCATCTCATTTGACCTTTAAGAAACAAACAGGGCGGAACAAGCGTACCATCTGTTCGCTGCAGATCGGACAGGAGAGCTGAGCCCCCGGAGCAGCCGGGGCGGCAGATATCGAAGTGTCGCCATTCTCTATTGAAATGCGTGAAGTGAGATCCTGAGTTTCTGTCGAGAGCTGTGATGCGGCCTGTGAATTAAGGGAAACGCTGCTGGCGGTCGGCGAGAGCACCCGTGGCTTCGGCTGCGGGGACGGAGCTGATGTGAGCGCGCTTGGGTTGCCCAGAACACGACCTCCACCCAGCGTCCTCCGCGACATGATCACGGGGGCATGAGAAGGTGGAGTAGAAGCTGTTTCAGCACAACATCCGTTGGCTGTACAGAATAAAGGGTCCTTGGAGGTGACCGGAGGGAAGTGCCAGTTATGATGTGGAGTCAACATGTGGCTCCAGGGGCCCGCCTAAGGCATCTTTGCCAAGAGTTCTCAGTGAGATTTGTGGATTTTATAGATTTCATAGATTCTACAGACGATACTATTTATTGATTTGATTTAGTTTATATATTCACTGGTTCGACATATCTATCCCCCCCTTTTAACACCCATTTCAAAAGCTAAGCTTATATAGTATCGTTGCTCAAGAGTATATACCTCGGTAGCACACCATACAACATACGATATACAAAGAAAGAAATGTTAAATGTTTGCCCAATTTGTTTCATTTGTGCTGTCTGATTTGAATTGAAGCCATACCTTCGCCAACAATGAAACCAGACTAGTCAAGCCAAGCAGAAACGACAGACTGAAACGAGACTGAAACGACAGACTGGAAACGACAGACAAGAAACGATAGCTATATACTCGCTAAAAGCAAACACACAGACTTAACAAATTAGGCACTTTTTTTTGGTTTTTTGACGATTTTCATCTTTTTTTTGCCTTTTTCATCTGCTTTTGCGTCTCGGTGATTCATAACAGGTTCGTGGTCTCATACCGATTATATACAAGCCTGGGTCCAAACCCAACGCAAATCCAAATCATGAGCGCGTTTATCTCTCATAGTCACGGTGGTAGCTGGTACCGGTGTTTGGATTGTCGTATTCCTTGTGGACGCGAGTAGATCCGTCATCAAAGCGGTCAACGTCGCGGTGTCGATAGGTGCCAGCGTTGTTAACGCGCTCACGGTGGTGTCGACGGCCAGTGGGGGTGCTGTAATCAAGATGCTGGTCGTAGGCACCGGTGGCGGGGTCGTATGATGTGGTGCCGCGGCCGGTGTCAGTATCGTAAGTCGTAGCAGTTGCATTTGAACCGTAGCCCACTGCGCCAGCGCCAAGGCTATAGTCCCTTGTACCGTAGGTGTTGTAGCCGGTGGGGCTGTAAGTCGATGTCGAACCTAGAGTATCATAGGTTGATCCCGCAGGGTTGTAGGTTGAACCCGCGGTGTCGTAGGTATCGTAGGTCGTAGACCAGGTGTCTCCGTAGTTGGTCATCTTGACGATGTGTTCTCAAAAGAGAGAGAGAAAGATTATTATCCTTTTGTGTGTTCGTTCTTTGTTTGTTTTTTGGAAAGTAAAATGCACAAGGTCAGACTCATTCTTATATCCTTGTCGTGGCGTTGAATCTCAGGAGGATGATACTGGCCTGACATCACTTGGGCGATCATGGAGAATTCGCCAAGTGAGGCAATGCGGCTGAATGGGAAAAGAAGCTAAAGATATAAATCGCACATCTTTGGAAATAGCTCTCATTGATCCAATTTTTCTGGGGCATCAGTTCCAGACTGTTGCCTCAGAAGGCGGGATGATGCTGTATACTTCTCTATACCCCACAGAATCGACAGATGATTACATTGAACCCCACAAGTGCCAGATATTCAGGAATTTCTGTAGATTTCCAGAATGATACCATGAAATTAATTCGACTCGGGAGAGTTCTCTTTATTTCGTTTTACCAAAATAGGTGGATGGTTTGAATCGAGACCACAGCCAGACCTTAGGATTAGCTCAAAAACATCAGGTGGAGTTCGATATCCCCGAAATCGTGCCTTGAATAGACATAGTTATTGGTGCGATTTGGATAATGCCAGAGAAAAGAGCAAAGAGCAAGAATGCTACCTATGCAGTCAATACTAGGAAAGGATAACAATTAGACACCCATAGACACACATCAGAGCGCTTCAATTATACTATGTTTTACAACCCTCAGGTTGGCTCTATGTTGATGTCGACTCTCACCTAGCCACAGTTACACTTAGCTATCCCGACCAAGAGGGGCCAATGAATCCGACAGGAATTCAGTGGCGTTCATCAGGTCTGTGCTTCCATAGACAACTCTGCGGCGGTGTCCAGGTGCCGTACGTTGAGCTGGCGCACCTTCGGCGCCCGGTTGGCCATTTGTTCGGCGAACCCATTCCTGCAAGTTGCCGTACTCATCCATGCTTCCACCACCGACTGTAAAGACAATAGCCTCGCTGAAAGCTTGACGACGTTGTCCGAAACTGGCACCGGTGCCAGGGCCTGCGCTACCAATTCCACCAGGCATCTGCGGGTTCCGCGATGCGGATGCTGGAGGCATGGCGCCACGTGCGTTGGCGCTCCTCGGATCAAAGTAGAGGTAATTTTCGGTCTTTGCAATAGCAGAGCTTGAAGCTGCAGCCGGGTCCATGATCGACTCGGTGATCTTGGTCACAGTAAGATCCTTGTTCGCTGGTAGGAAATTCTTTACTCCTGAAATGAGCGAGTCGAAGTTGGCGCCTAAAGCGCCCGAGGTGATGCGATCCGTCAGACGATTTGAAAGTGAGGAGAACCCACGGAATAGATCGGAGGATTGTTGTTCTGGAGCGGCTGTTGTCATCATGGTCATACGGGTGATCTCGCGCACTTGGCGGACATAAGAAAGAGAGGAAATATCAGTCACGCCGGCTTGGGCCAGGGCCTCTTCGAACTGAGTCATTTCCGAGCGGCTGAGCTCAGTTTCAGTGCTGAGGAACCAGATCACGAACAAGCGCAGCTTGTCCAATGGTTCACTTCCTTTAGAAGCATCATTGATTAGCTCCAAGATCTGTGACTTTGATTGTTTGGTAATGGTCTCTTCCAGCTCGAAGAAGTTGTCCAACTGCCGATCCTTGATACCCTTAAGCAGTGCGGTGGCAATGTTCATGTGCATATCAAGAACTGCCTTGCGTTCCCGCAACTCGGGGAGAAGAGTGATGGCGGCCTTGAGATGTTGCGCGGAGGCACTGGTATCGTTCTGGAGATCTTCAATTGAAGAGGCTCCCGTCTTCTTTGTAATCTCATTCGCATCATCCTTGTACCGTGTAAGCTCAGCATCGATATCCTCAGCCACTTGGGGGAAGGGGGCCCCGGCGTTGCGTTGCCAGAAGAAGTCGGTACTGTTCAAGTCATAGGACTTTTTGGAGCCCTTGGCCGAGTCCGCATCGCCTGCACCTGCATCCACGGTGATTCGATTCAAACGCATTTCAAGAACATCCTGGACCAGGGATTGATATGTCCACGAGTGGGAGAGCATTGGGACTAGATCAACGTTTCGGTCCATGATGATTAGTACCGGCCGTGCGGATGGCACTCCCGGCAAAGCGTTCTGATTGCCCGAGAAGAGGTTGTCTTTGGAATTGAGGATGTGGTCCCGCAGTTTCCGGTCCAGTTTTGTTGCTATCAATTCCGCCGCACCACCCTTGGGGCACCGTATGATTGGAATAGTACCTGTCCAGCCAGTCAAATCTTCGTTCAATGATCCAAGGTAGGATATAATACTTACCCATTGTCACACTCACACTGAACAAGCCGCTAACCACATTATCAACGATCCCATCCAGGTCTTCATCAGTCGTTTTTGGGCTGTTGATCTTGTAGTATGCATCTTTTCCAAGCCCTAAACTGAAGAGGTCTGGCTCTGCCACAACAAAGTTGAGATATTGATCGAAAACCTGCGCAATATGCTCAGATGCGCCAGAAGTAGCTATTTGAGAAGCGAAGTCCTCAAGCAGTGGCCGCGGGACGGAGGATAGGAAGTTCACATAGGCTGGGGAGTAGAGCCCGTGGGAAAGGTCACGAGTGATCACTTGGATATTTTCGGGGGTTGGTTCCACAAGATATACAACTGGGACATCTGGGATAGGGTATCTTTGTGAATGAAGGTTTCTAGGAGTGAGTCTTCGTTAGCGATGGGGTCAATTTAGGGGGGTGGGGAGGGGGGGGGGGGGGGGGGGGCGGCAACCGTACAGATGAATAGTTATGCCCCATGCCCGGAGGTCATTTACCCTCAGGACACTGCTGATGACATCCCGGCCCATTTTATCGAACACCAAGACTTTCCAGATCGGGTCACCATCTTCATTCAAGATCGGAGTGGAGTGCGAGATAAGACCGCCGGACCCGGACTGATCGATAGTGTTGTCTTCAACAGGTTGTGGATCATGATTCAAGTTCAATAGCTTTTGAATTGATGCTAAAAGCAGGGGATTAGTAAAGGCCAATTCATCACAAGAATCCAGCTTGCGTCACTTACCGACCTGTCGGTCCCGGAGGGACATGGACTGCGCCATGGCAATAGCTGACAGCGCTGTGTGAGATTGGAGAAATGCTCGGTTTCAACCAAAGCTTGATAATGTATGGAGCTGCGCAGGAAGATAGCCGAAATATGCGCGCAACTCTTAGAAGGATGATGAGATTGTACCTTGCACTGTTGACACCGGGGATCTTGCTATCGCTCCACCTGGCATGGATCCCGCTGCGCTGCGCTGACATAAATGTTGCAAACGCTCCAAACACGAAGGATCACATGGATTTGATTCTGCCATGTAACACAGGGGCTGTAATTTACATGGCGGTAGGCCAATGGAGGTCTTTCAATATTATAATTACGGTCAATTTCGGTATACCATCGTATCATCGGTTAACCGCCTTGCCAGCAGCTTTTGTCCCTTTTACTCTCTTCTTCAACCCAAGTCATCTACTCTAACCATCCCTCAACACCTTTCCCCAATCCCTTCTTTTTTTCCGTAAAGCGAATGGCTGCGACGATAGAGTGGCCCTTCGTATGAGAGCTTTTTTCTTCTGTGATTCCGCAAGGACTTTCTTTTGGGACAAAACTTAAGAACGAGAAAGGAGAGCGAAAAGCCCAGGGACAACAGGAACAGCCCAAGAAGAGAGAAAGAAGGAGATACAAAGTCAAGGACACAAGGAGAGAGGCGCCGGAATTGAAAAAGCCGGGCCATCTTAATACTTCTACGTTGTATTCGCAACTGCGGAGCCTTCGTCATTAAGCTGCAAGGTCAAAGGGTAACGCCGTCACTCGCAGTACTGGGGAAACAGGCTTGCTGCCTGAGGCATACACCACTTTAATCCTGAGTCAAAGCTAAAAGCAGTCTCTGTTTTCTCTCATAAGGTACGACAGTACTCATACTGCAACTCTTCAAAGTCCATTCTAGGCGTATCAAACATGTGAATTGTCTAATCCTTATCAATTCTTCAGACCAGCAGCTCTACAGGCCCCTGTTCTGCCGCGTCGTGAGACAACCATCCAATCATCTCACGTCCCTCACCGGAAAAAGTATTTACCCTATTGAACTTCCGACCCACTTCCTTCTTCCCAAAATAAAAGGCGGTGAGCGCAAAATAAACTCCAGGCTTGTCCAGGCAGGTGCGTGCACGTGATTACGTGAGGTTTCATAGTAGCTTAGAGAAGCTTCGACTGAGGCTCACACCATGGAGCAATCAGCTCAAAACCCTATGCAGGGGTTACCTCATGGGAATTCCTCACTACCTGCAGATTACTGGAGCACGCTTGATCCCGCCTATCCTGATCCCGAGCAGCAGCTTCAGCAGCCATCTCAACAACAACACGATTCTGCATCGCAACCAACACCTCTTGGCATCGGATGGGACCATCCTGTTTTTCAACAGCAACAGAGAGAGCTAGCCCCACGACCGGATCCTAACCATGGCATCTACTCGTCAGTGCATCAGCCTTGGCAGCAAACAAATCCTCTGCAACAGCCACCGCAACGAGGATATGGAGCTTCGCCCCAGTATCAAATACATCCACAAGCTGCTCAATTCCAGCAAGGGCAGATGTCCTTTGACTCTCGCCCCCTGAGTGCCTCCGAATCTTCGGCATTTCCGTCATTTTCATACCAGCCAAATTACTTCCATCCACAACACCCACATATCGCAGTGCCAGACACTTTCCCCGAAGCACCTACGCAGCAGAGGATACAGCCACGACCACAGCAACAGCCTCAGCCATCAATTTCTTCATACCCTTTACCTCAAGGCTACTCCTCAGAAATGCTGGTAAGATGACCTGAAATGCCCTTCATGGTGACCATGGCTCTAACCCTAGGCAGCAAAACACAATTGATTTGACCAACGATTACCCCGATTCAGACCCAAATGTCACCATTAACCCCCAGTTCCTTAATTCCTCCACCCCGCAGGCATTCAATCAACAGCAGTCTTCGTTGGCAAACAACTTTCTTCAGGAAATCCCTGCGGACTTCCAACGACAAGGGAGTGAACAGTAAGCTATCACTTGGATTTGTGTTTGTCCAAAATACATTGGCTAATTTTCTGAAGGGCCAGGCTGTTCAATTACTACCAGCATGATCTTTCAGTTCAGTCGCAAATGACACCAACTGGAAACCAGGTGCTTACCCCTAGAGGTATGTCCAGACCACTTGAAATCCATTGCATTAGAATCTAACACTGACTTTTCTAGGATTACCAGTTCCGCAAGTTGTAATCACCAATAAGAAGGAAGCTCATAACAAGCAGCAAACGAAGACGATTTCTGCACATGGCCAAATGAGAACTGTGTCTAAATCAGAAAGTGAAAGTTCGGATGAATCCGATCTTGAGATTGAAGCACCCGACGAGCCGTCGCCTATCCCTCCCACCCGTCCGACTGAGCCCGAGGCTGCAGCCCAATACGATACCCTCCAAGCTGTATGGTCACCAAGGAACAAATGGCCTGGTCCTGAGAAGGTCAAGAATGCGCTTGTAGCCTACAAAGAACTTGTCAAATCATTGAGAGATGCATGGAAGGAACAAGTTCAGGCCATGAAACTAGCAGAAAACCAAGACGACAACCAAAAAGCAACCAAGCTTAAAGAAAGGGTCATTTCGCAACGTCGAACTATGGACAAAATTGCGACCACAACACTGGAAATGGGTCATCCCAATATTGTTGACAAGTATGTATCCCTCTCCCCTCCCAACTCCTATATCTCATCCCGCCCCCTCTATCTGCCTATGATGGTCACACAAATCCTCAAGCTATTTGAGAACACCTATAAATATTCCTGGAAGCATTGGATATTACAGCACTGTCACGGGCTAGAATAAAGGGCCATCGCTCCATTCGCCGGTGGCAAGGCTTGATTATACATGCGTGTCCTGAACACATATATAAGAATACCAGATGGAGCAAAAGGGTCCCTATCATATTGAGTTCCAGATGTGCCCTTAGGAGGCCATCTGTGAACCTCATTGAAGTGGAATCGCTGCTATCTAGAAATTGGCTTGAACTTGCAGCTTTGTGTGGCAAAAACTTGAAACATTGACATAATTGAGCTCAAATGACTGATTGTTAATTTCATGTAGGCTGGGAGAGCACCCTATGGTCGTGGCAGCTCTATATTCCTTCTTGGTCGACCGTTTCCAGGCAGCAGACTTTGCTGGGACTCTGACTATTAATTTGCTTGAGGTACGTTTGACGTTTATCTTTGTGTCGAATCAATTGACTAACATGGAATAAGCTCTTCTCGCGTTTCTCAACTTTGACAGAAGACATGCTGCAAAAGACCAATCTTTCCAAGTTGCTGCCCAAGTTCCTCAAAAAAGGTGGCCAGCAGGTTAAGGACCTCACACAAAAGATCTTGGACAATGCTGCGGCCTCTACGAAGCGTAAACAGGAGAGTGAAAAGCCCAGCAAAGAAGAGAATCCAAAGGGACCTTTAGCGGATCAGCCTAAGGGAGACGCTGGAGCGAAGCGCCCCCGCGAGGCGGATAACAATCTGCAACCTGGCGCAAAACGAATGGCAGTTGCCAATACCTTGAAGGATGCGAATAAACTTGCACCAGGCAATGGACCGGCCAAGGGAGCACAAAGTAGTAAACCAACCGGTGCGGCAGTGTTGCGCCCTAAACCCAATATCGTCGCTCCAAAACCAACAAGTCTCTTTGGCACTTTAAGCTCAGCTTCGAAGAGACCTGGGACTACAAATGCGGATAGGGCTGCCGCCGCGGCTGCAGCAAAGCCAACGTATGTACCCATGAGGAGAGTGGTTCCGAGACTCACCTGTATTAACCCTTCAAATAGTGCTGCCCCTGAAAAGGAAAAGACACCAGCCTCGAAACCAGCTTTCTCTTTTGGTGACATTATGGCCGACTTGAACAAGCCAAAGCAGGCACCAACTCCCAAGCCTGCCGAAGACCAGCCCCCGGAGACTGAAGCTGAGCGCACAAAGAGGTTGCATAAAGAAGAGCGCCGTAAACTTCGCGTGACTTGGAAGCCAGATGATGCTCTTACTGAAATTCGACTATTCACCCACGATCCCGATGAAGAATTAGGTCCCGGCGACGGGTCCTTGCGTTCACGGGGAGACGTTAAAGGTGAAGGTAGTGTTCTTAAGCTTCACAAAGATTTGGACGAGCTGGAAGAAGAGGACCTTGGTGGTATTCGCGAGACCGTATTCCAAGATAGTTATACTCTTTCGAGTAGGTTATTCCTCCAAATATACCTTGGATTATTACTGACCATCATAGTGGTCGATTTCGATTTCGAAGAATCAAAAGACGGCAGTTTCATCAAACGCGGCGGCCCCCAGCTGCCAACAAGCCCCGAGAGAGAGGCTCAGGAGCATCGGGAATCTACTACCCTGATGGTATTCTATACTTCTCCTGCCGATATGCCTGACACACCCAAGGAGCCACCGACTCCTGACCCCGACGAGATTGTTACCGAGGTATTGCCTTTCGGAGAGTTGCCCGATATGGTCAAGGTATGCTATACTTCTAAGAGTAGTATAATTCAATACTAACAAAGTCACTACAGGCCCGCCAGGAACGTTATTACTCCTATATGAACCCCAAGCCTGCGGCTCCCCAACAAACTCAGCAACCGCAGCAACCTACCCCCGGGGACAGTGGATTTGACATTTCCAATTTGCTCAAGATCATCCAGGGTGTGCCTGGACAGGCGCAGCCAATTCCACCGCCGCAGGCAACTCAACCCGGGGTCATGCCGGATCTCGAGAGGACTATCAACATGTTCCGTCAGCAACAACCTCAATCCCAAGTCGCCCCGGCTCCACCAGTGCCCACTCCTCAACCTCAAGGCCTTGACTTCAATGCGATCCTGAATGTCATGAAACAAATGCAGGCGCCACCTGCATACTCCCAGCCTCAGCAATCACAATCAGCAATGGCACCCAACCTCGGCGCCATGTTCGCCCAATTCGGTGGGCAGAATCAACAAGCTAGTGCTCTCCCATTCCAACAGCACGGCCATGACTATGAAGACCCGGAGCGCAAGCGAGGCCGCGAGGGTTATTATGACGACCAATCTAACTCCGATTCGTGGAGCCGCTCGAAGCGGACCAGAGTTGGCGCGACCGAGGCCAAGCCTGTAAGTACAGTGTGAATCCAGCATTTTATGAACAATTAGCTAACTCTTTTGAAACAGTATAAGGTGGGGCTCGTTGCCTGCAGATTCTGGGCTGAGGGCAAATGTCGCAAAGGCGACAATTGCACTTTCCGCCACGATCCTCTCTAAATCAACACCATGTATCGCCACATGCTTCCTTTTCGACAGATACCCTTGTACTGCTGTTTTCTACATTGGTACAATCTTTCTTTCTCCCATCTATGCATTACTATGTTGGTGTATGGTTTTTTCTTTTCTCTTTATCTTGTACTAGGTCATGGACATGCATTTTACAACTAGAACTCTCTAGTTGGCGTTCATCGGACGGTTGCGTTTCATGGTCTGGGAGGTCGGCACATATTGATTCGTCCTTTTTAAAATCCTTTGCATGCCCCCGGGGTTCAGGCGTTTTCCTTTACTTTCCACTTGTCTCGCCTTTGTTTCTCGCTTCGCAGGTGCATTTAGCGAAGGGCCCCCATATCTGGGGGCTGGTATTATGGCGCATGGATTGAGGACGATGACAAAAATGTACAATTAGGATATCATTATCATTATTTTTTTTCCACAGAATATCTTCAGCTCTATAGTCTCTTTCATTTTCATCCCGAGGTCTCTTAATAGCGGAAACGTCGGACCAATGATAAGAGGTCCCCGATTCTCATAGAACTCCCGCTTACGGAACTAACGGAAATCTATATTGTACAAGCATGGATTCATCTCAGTCCCTACGAGATACCTGTGCTAATCCAGATTCTCTCTTTGTCCTTTCGGATGAGGACCTAATTCACCTCGTGTACAAAGAGTTTCCGGAGGAAATTGACCGTCTGCGACGGGCATACTCCATCCGAGATGGTCCCTGGACTCCTCCTAGCACTCCATCTCCATCCTGCATTCTATACAACGAAGACTACGACGAAGTGAATCGTACACTTGTGGGGTTCCTAGCACTCCGCTGGATTCATACGGGGCAATATGAGACCTTCATCAGTTCAGAGACATCCGCATCTCAACTAACGAGGACCTCGTTCAATTGGATCTACGAATTCTACACGCACCTCATCACAGATGCGAACGCACTCTTTACCTTAATCACCTCAATAATCATCAACGACCTAGGCAAAGACCCACAGCTAGCCTCCGATTGCTGCGCAAAGACAGGTGTGGACATATCAACTCTCAACCACGACGCCATTCTCCTCGCAGCCTGTGATGCCGGCCTAGTCCCATCGCTGGACAAACTTCCAGACCAAGATAGGGACGATGTTCTCCGGGCGATCAAGCTCGGCGCGACCTTCAACTTTGGCCAACTGGCCCAGGCAGAAAACGCCCCGGCCTGTCTGTCCGGTCTACCCCGCATGAAGGGCCACGACCGCAGCTTCCGACTCCGCTTCATGGAGCAACTGCTCGATATCGCCGGTGCTGCGGGGCACATGGACTGGACGTGTGCGAAGAAACTAAGCCAGCCTATCTTTGACTCCTATCGAAATGTCTACGATGTATGCGAGGGTGTCATTTCCGGCACTCTGACCGTCCGCAGTGGGTATGACTTGATATTAATTCGACGTGCAACGTTCCTGCGTGACAAGGACGTGCGGAGATTCCAAGTGGAAGAGAACCCAGGGGATCGGGCATTGATGCGGTTGTTCTGTATGGGCAATGTGACTACGCAGGAAAAGGCGCTTTTGTATGAGGATGCGTGGCGTGCGTTGGAGGACCCGGTTAGGGAGACTTTGGCAAATGCTCTCAATCTTGATGGTCGGAGGGGTGAACCGGCTGTTCAGCCGACGTATATTCCTGCTCTACTTGGCCGTATACAGGATGTGAATGCATTGGTGTGTACCCTGCATTACCTTTCTCAGGTCATGAGTGCGACCGACACTGAAGACCCTTCGGCGGTGGTTATCGAGCGGAGTGTGTATTCGGTTTTGAAGCAGTTCGTTGAGAGTGAGGAGTTTCAGGAAGATCCGACTATTCTGGAGAGGGTCGATGTGCCTGATGGCGTGGTTGCTTTGACCACAGCCTCGGTTTGATATGTTGTCATATATCATAACTATAACCAGTTCACTTGTCGATAATTTAACAATTTGGTGAAATTCTTACTATTCTGTCTGATGTTCCTTACCATTCATTAATCCTTGTCAGCAAAAAGAAAAGACAAAAAGAAAGGTCGTGCCCGGGATCGAACCGGGATTACTGGTATCAGAAACCAGGGTGATAGCCATTACACTACACAACCGATTTTTCTTGAAAGCAGATTTATGAGTGAGTAGATGAGCAAGTAGACGAGATGGTATGTTGTGGTATGTAGATGCATGATAGTTATAGTTAGGGGGAAAGGTGGGATCATGATAAAGAATGTTATATAACCACTACAATGGTGAAATATCTGTGCAAATGTCATTTATTCAATATTAAAGTACAAGTAGACCAATATATCCATATCCACCTTGGAATAGATAGATGTCTTTTTTCAGCTAGATTTACATACCTCAGGTGTTCTCGGTCCAAGGCGAAGAGAAAAAGTCTGATGGCTTCAGTCCGTCATAGACGAGGAGGAGAAGAGGTAGAGGTAGAAGACAGCTTCTGTTTCATGTGGGCCAACCGTGTACGGTTGACATCGCCCTGACTCGCCAAGCTGATGTTCAACCAGTCGTTACGCGTAGCCTGCTGTTCAAGCGAGCTGCGCATGCGAACAACACCCTCACGATACAGACAGTTATTCTCAAAGCGCCAGCTGCATAGCAATACCCGGAGCATGCCGCCTTCCCGCCCGGAGATCAAGGCCACGACAGGTGGTCGCTCGGCGGAAATCACCGACACTGTCATGTCGCCCGTGTCCACGATAGTGAAGATGCGGTGCGTTTTAGGGAGCCCCAGTTCTTGAAACTTATTCTTCCAATAGTTCTTACCCTCGGGTTCCTTGCTCATTCGGAAATCACGGCGCCGTATGTCCTTAGAGAAGACAGTCGACGAGGCTGTATACGACAGGCGATCATTGAAATTACCATAGATGGTTTTTTCAAGGTCATGCAATGACATCGTGCCTTCGAATCCGACAAGATGGCTGGCGCATCCTCTATCGTTGCAGAGCTTCCGTACTGCCCAAGGACTGAACCAGGAGACCACCCAGGCGACTCCGAAGTACAAACCAACGGTCACTAGGTAATTAGGAACAATTATGTACCTAATAATGTTCATCAAATCAATTGTCGGTGTCTCCAGCTGTGATTGGAAGTGAATGGTTGAGACCAGAAGCGCAATAGCGGACGAGAAGAGAGAAAAGCCAGTCGCTGCGTAAATGATAGCAAAATACATGATTTTCTGTGAGATGGAAGTACTCATCCCCGTCAGGTTCTTGGCATAATTCAATCTCGGGAAGCGCTTCCATCGGATGGGGATGCCCCGGCAGCGATCTACGACGACCGTGGGCTCGTATGAACCTTCACCAACACCAACCACATCACAGAGCGGTTTGATATCCCAAAGGTGAGTACCGTATTGGTCTTGATCTGCGATATTGCGAAGAATCGTCTCACTGCCAGCTGGAGCCAATGTAGGCAATGTCTCTACCGTGGGATTTTTCGGGGACGGCCACAGACAGAGGAGACGCTCAAGCAGTTGATTGCTATCGTTCACGATGGATAGTCGCGCAATGGCCTGGAAGACAGTATCGGAATCATTGGGGTTAAGTCGATATGACAAGAGTCCCATCGCAGCGTAGGCCATATCGCTGGTCGTGTACCCCTTGATGTCGACGCGGCCAGTTGTCTGCTTCGCCATGGCTTGGACAGCAAAAGTGAACAACTGTAGGTCGCTCAACTGAACACTGTTGGTATAATGATTGATGAGGTGGCCTATGGCGTCTTCTTCGTCTTCATTCGAGTCTGACTTGGGGGGCTGCCAGAAGCTAATTTTCATGTCATTCAACGTGAGTGCATGCGGCACGAACAAAGGCATAGAGGTCGAATGGGTGAAACAGTATCGGATTCTGTTGGCACCGAGGAGGACTTCCGGAAATGTCCATATTCGTTCTCCCCATATTCTTTTGTCCTTCGCACTTTCAGTGGGCAGGACTACATATACTCGCTTCGCACCGCGGACTGCATCGCAAATCGTGTTGATATCTCTGGTGCACTCCGATTCAACCTCACCAATTGATGCAATCTTATTTTTCGAAACACAATCGACGTCCACCCAAAATGCTTCTAGCTGGTCTTGTGGGTCTCTGTCACGGTTCTCGTGCTGGAGCATGCGCTCAGCCACTGAATACAACATCTTCTGTAATTCATCGCCTGTTATGTCACGATAATTCGCCCGAGAAAAACTCAAGAAAATATAGGGTTGCAGCATGCCCGTCTTTTCATCACGAAGATCATCAGTCTTCTTGGGAACCCACTGATTGGTAGTTTGGTCTTTGACCACCAAGCGGCTAGGAATCGTAAGACCGCCAATCTTTGACTGCCGTTGCTTATTCTTGGGATGCTGATCCAGTCGATTCATTGCGTGTTTGGGCCAGTGCCAGTAGAAATTCTGATACTTTTTGTAGGGCTCAGTTGAGTCATTCTCACTCCACGGGGAGGTACAAATCTCAACAGAGAGCACAACTGGAATAATCCAAGATAGTGCCAAGGTGAGCAGAATCCTTGTGATCCAGTGCAGGGTTGATAGTACCACGGTGCCCAGCATCAACGGGATCCAACGCAGGATTTGTGTGGTTTTCAATATCCAGTTTTCCTGCTTTGGAGGCATATGCTCCTCCTCTTCTTCGTGTTTTTTGACTCGGACGCCGTCGAAGCGGGGAAGACCAAACGGGTTCAAGCAAAGTTCGGCCAGGGTGATGATGAATGGGACTCTCCCACGAATGTGGCGTCGCCCCCAGTGACGAGGGAGATGATCGGGCTCTCTATAGACATCTGGAGTCGCCTGCACAACAAGTCGACGTGCATACCCTTTCTTTGTGCTGTAGTATGTGTCCATGTCGATATATTTTTTGTGGTCTTCGACTCCATCAGGGTTCAGATATGTTTTCTTGCCGTCTCCATGGTGAGCATCCTCCAGCTCCAGTAAGAGATCGTCGATTGTTTCCAAGTTGGCAGAAGGCCGTTTGAACCGCATTCCAGACGATCGATGGTGTTGTCCATCATATCGCTTTACGAGATTCTCTCTTGCTTTCTCCGTATCTGTCGGCTTCTTCCGCCCGAAAGGAAAATAACGAGCCATTTTTGGCAATGGAGACTTGATCTCAGAGGGAGAAGTAGGAATTCTCGGGGACGAGATTGCGCATCAGGTCATTCGTTCAGCAAAGATATTGATACTGGAGGGTCTTAAGAAAAAAAACCAAAAATTGTAAAGCTGTCTAATCTCTTCATTCCTCGAATATGAACCCACATTTATGGAGTTCATTTCTACCCCTATAGATGGGCAATCTTGAGGCTCAATTGTGATGGGAGATATGGATTTGATTGGTTAAAAATACCTCAATACAGCCCGAATCGAAATGCATGCTCATGATACGACATAATACATAGTTTATGCACGTCTAGGGAGGCACAAACGTTAAAGGAACTCAGCCTGTATTCATGGCGCTAATCTCGTAGTGTCAAGAGACTTGGCGAGTCGTAAGCATTGCATTAGCGTTGAAACTGGCCAATTGCCGGTGCGCAATTTAACGTTTTGCTTTTTGTCAAGGCGTCGGATACGAGAGTAAGCACCTAGGTGCTCCCGGGGCCGTACGCAAATGGACAAGATGGACTAGATCCTATTTCCCAAAGTAGTTGAACCGCAAATTGCAGACTTTTGACCCCTAAAGAGGTTCGTACTCCGTGTTCACAATCCAGTAAAATGGGGAAGTGGAATCATGCCCTGGTGACTTGGTGACCTGGTGACCTGGCGAGACACGGAGTAGTTTGGACTTGGGTGCATTATGAGTGACCCCTGTCATCTCTTTTCCTTTTCAGCCGCAGTTGCAGGGTGACATAGGCGGGGGGGGGGGGGGGGGGGGAGGAGCAAAGCTTCAACCGTAAGAATGATAGCCATATCAATAACCTCTTTTTGGATCATGAGCAGCATCCTTTTTCGAGCCATCTTCATACCATAATACTTCATAACTCTTTACCCTATGTATCCCTGGAGTGAGAGCCTCAACTCTTGGGGTCGTGGAACGGGACTCAAGATCGATGCCCTCGGTCTTGTCACGCTCCTCGGAGCGGAGGAGATGGACCGCAGTATCGGACGACTCGTGCCGAGCATATACCTGAAATACCTACCATTATTGGGTGCTTTTGTGATAGCTGGAAACCGATTCACCACGAAGAAACCCGGATTCGTTCTCTACAACATATCAGCGGGGATCATCACCACCGAGCTTGCCGGCTGGTTTTCCCGATGGCTCCAGACACAGGACTTCAAACAAGTTCGGAGTATTGTCAAATGGCAGGTCAAGGAGCAGTCGCACAGATGGAGAGAGTTCATCGTCGGCTTCTTGCTTGTCGGGTTGCCGGTGCACGGGATGCTCATCGCTCTGACTGTGTTAGCCGCTGACTGGTGGGGATTGGCCAATGTGATAGCCATGACCATTTCGGTGGCAGTGCGGTGTATAATGGTAGCACAAAATCAGGCCGGCATCGATGCGAATATCCAGAAAGCACGGGAAGCACTCGAAGCTTACCCGGCTAAGAGGGCCAAGTATAACGAGTCAATGGAGAGACTCGAGAGCTGTCGCCAGAAGGGTCAGGCCATGGAGGGGGTCAAAATACCCATCGAGCCTCAAAACCCAAACAAGATTGCCAAGGTGATTGTGGTGACAGAGGACTCAAAGGTTGTCACTCTTGCAGTCCCCATGTATCTACCGAGATGGGCATTTGCAACCAATCCCCAGCCACCGAACCAATACATATATCAGGCGTGCCAATGGATAGGCTGGGCCGCTTTTGCGGTGCATGTCATTAGTATCGGAATGGCGGCCTTGTACACGCAAATTATCTCAGTGGTGGTGATTCTCGTTTCCACAGTCCTCACGGCTCACAGAGTTGGCTGTGAAGACTCCCGAATATGGGAATCCATTCGGAGTCACTGGGGCCACGAAGTCCAAGAGAACAGCTGCTGGGTTAGCTCGAATCTCAAGGCCATCGCATCTACCTACCCCGAGGAGTATATGGATTGGCCTGAGTTAGAGGAAAAGAACCCCCTTACCGTGCATGTAGGCAATGAAGAGAAGATTGGTCAACAATGGACTAGACCGATAGGTCCATCCGACTTGGAATCTACTCCGATCTCGAAAAATAAGAAGTCTGAAACTCGGCAGGACTTACTTGCTTGGCTAGATTTAACGACGGAGGAAGACAAAGTGCTGATCGCTTGGGGGCTCATACCACATAGCCTGGAATGGCAAAATGCATATAGAGAGAAAAAGGATATACACCGTAAGAGACTTGGGATGGTAGCATTGGAATCCACCCATTGATGGGATGTGAAGGTTGATGCCTTGGAGAATCAGATAATTAATTGGGGGTCAACATCCTTTACCGCCCTTCTCTTCGTCTGACTATCAAAGACATAAGTAACTTTGGATGAAGTTGTTCACCAACATAATTCTCAATACTCGTCTATAATTTATTAGCATCGTTTCTATGTCTTACATTGTGATAAACCCCAAGCCACTTGATCTACCAAAATTCACCAATATGGCCCCCAACCCAGATGCCGACTTGGCTATATGCAACCACCTCATTATTGTTTGCTGTCATGCTATTTACACCGGAGGTTCACATCTTGGAGCCTCAGAAGACGAGTGGTTAGTGGACCGGAATAGACTCTTTCTTTATAGGGAAGACAGCACCTGATGCACCGAGCAGGCTGATTGAGCCCTTCCAAAAGGGGGAAACACCCACATTCATCGATCATGTCAAAGCCGGGTTGAAAGCTCTAGCAGAAGGTTCTCATGGCCTGCTTGTGTTTTCTGGGTAAGAGACTTTCATCATATCCTTTTCAATTTCTTCTCGTTGATCCATCGCATAGAGGACCTACCAAAAAGCCTAGAACTGAGCTCAGTGAAGGTCAATCTTACCTTGTAAGGCGCCCGAATTCCCTAAAACCGATCACCCAGGAAGCTCATGTATAGCAACATTCAGAATCTGGCGAGAGACAATGGCTACTTCCAAGAAATGTCCACTCTCCCCTCAATTGACCCATCAAGAGTCATCGCAGAAACCAACGCTACAGATTCATACCAAAACCTATTATTCTCTCTAATACAGTTCCGAGTATACACAGGCGTTTATCCACAGAGAGTCACAGTTGTGACGCACGAGTTTAAACGCGCTCGATTCATGCAGTGCCACTTTCCAGCCGCGGGGCTCGTCCCAGTTGGCTTGGAACAAGAAGACCACGCGCATAACGTTGCTGTGATAGGCATCAATCCACCAGAGGAAATCACTCCAGCAGAGACCTTGACTCGAGGCGAGGCTATGAATGGGATTGGGCTTTGGAGAGAAGATCTTTATGGAGTGAACTCGGATCTGGTAGGCAAAAGGGTAAAACGAGGCTGGTCCCCTGGAATGGAAAACGATATATTCCCCCATTTGGGACTGGAAAATGTGGTGTTGCATCTAATTCGCTATGATGGGGGTGATCATTGCAATATGTGGTTCCCGAAGCGAGAGAGCTTGCCTTGGTCTTATACTAGACATGATACAACCAACAGGGCTTGATTTTGATTGAGAACAAATATCAAGACTTCTGGTATGATAAGTGGAAGCAGTCCTTGATCCTTTCCCGAAACGCCAATCCATAGTATCCTTCGTATTTGATCATAATGTGCCACCGAGAGCTCAATCCGCTAGCCGGTAGCTGACCAGAGTCCCAACTCGGTGATTGTTTGTGCTGAAGCTCCTTAGCTGGACCTTCTCTGCGTTCTTAATTTCCTTGGCATCACTGTCGCCCCATTCCACGGGCACATCTGAATCGGCGTCGGCATAGACAAGTACATTGAAGGTGCAGTCGCCATCAAGGACGGGGAGGAAGGTGACAGAGGCGGTGATTTGGCGGAAGATGGCTTGGATCTCCTCCTGTATTTGCTTTTCTGTCTTCTCGACAGGTTCGGTGGGTTTCGCATCTCTTCAAGACACAAAGTGTTAGATTAGTGGTATGATCAAGATAGGCTCACATTAGACAAACTTACCCCGGTGTACTGTTCTCTTTGTCGCCGGCTTTCTGTGAGCTCTTGCTTTTGGATTGCTTGCCAAAGATTTCGACCTATTCCATCACGTTATAGTCAGCCACAGACTCAGATGGGAGAATGTCGAATGCATACGTCGAATTGCCATCTCTCCACATGTTCACCGGTCTCCTTGCTCGTGATAACTACCACAAGCTTCGAGATCTTTCCTCCCTGCATCCATTCCTTCAACTGGGACATGATCTTCTTGATGTAGGCTTTGACCTGGTCGTCGGCCGAAACTGCTAGGAGGTTAGGGTTGTCGACATCGATTAAGAAGAACACGGTTCACGAACCCAGCATATTGAGGCCATATTTTTTAATACTATTTCCAATTAGCTTGCTGAATTGTAGCAGGCAAAGGTGAGAGAGTATACTTACGTTGTGAAATCCTCGGGGGGGTAGACTCCTCGTTGGAAGCTGAATACCCAATGCGATCAGCCAGTGTTTTGGACCGAGTACGATTAGCAACTTACAGGATTGAATTAATCGAGTATTCAAACTGAGACTGTTAGTACTCGAACTCCATTGACGCAACCACACGACTCACGAATTCGGAGACAAGCTTGGCCGATCCTGTTATCTTGTAAGCTTTGTACAACCACGAGAACTACATAAGTAGATGATGGGTGCAAACCTTTGATTGACAGCTTGTGCACCTTTGACTTCTCCTTGGTTTCCGGCATGATGAGCTTGTAGATGAGGACTTTGAAGGTGAAAGAAAGGTAGAGCTTTGTTTATGTCGAGTGGTCACCGCAGCAATAAACAGTCACCGCCCGCGCGTCCGTTTTTTTCTCCGCAAATCGTGACGAGACCAACCAGCACTGAAGCGCTAATCGATTTCCCCGCGGATACACTTCGATTCGACGCTTGCATACCATCAGCCCCTCCTATGCCACCGCAGAAGTCCCAATGCGAGGATGTCTGCAGTTAGGCCGATGGCTGAGCGCAGCGCCGAGATGCCAGGCCGCGAGCCTCCGACCAACTGTCTTTTCTGCGTATAGTTATAAAAGGAGTTTCTCTACTACTACGATCTACTATGGACGTCCGAAAACGACACCCATAAAACTGGACGTCAACCTCGAGAAGAGAATTGCCGCCATCCCAATCGAGCGTTTTCGCAATTTCTGCATCGTTGCACACGTTGACCACGGCAAGAGCACACTTTCCGACCGATTACTCGAATTGACCGGTACGATTGAAGCGGGCACAAACAAGCAAGTTCTGGACAAACTCGATGTCGAGCGAGAGCGAGGAATTACGGTCAAAGCACAGACATGTACTATGATTTATAACCATAAAGGAGAGGATTATTTGCTACATTTGGTCGATACACCTGGTCATGTGGACTTCCGTGCTGAGGTGTCGCGAAGTTATGCCAGTTGCGGTGGAGCGATCCTCTTGGTCGACGCCAGTCAGGGTGTTCAGGCGCAGACAGTCGCCAATTTCTACTTGGCCTTTGCGCAAGGCCTCGAGTTGATTCCTATTCTCAACAAGGTCGATCTACCCTCGTCAGATCCAGAGCGGGCTCTGGAGCAGATACGAAACACATTCGAGATTGATACAGAAAATGCGGTGATGGTCTCGGCAAAGACTGGATTGAATGTTCCGGCTGTGCTACCGACGGTGGTGGAGAAGATCCCTGCGTAGGTTTAACCAGTGGCTTCCCAAAGTGCTGTTTTTTTTTATTTTGCTGACTGTATGCTAGACCTATCGGCGATTCGAAGAAACCGCTTCGTATGCTCCTCGTGGATTCCTGGTACGACTCCTACAAGGGCGTGATCTTGTTGGTCCGTGTTTTCGACGGTGAGGTGCGTGCAGGTCAGCAACTTATATCCTTCGTTACCGGTCTCAAATATTTCGTCGGTGAAGTCGGCATCATGTATCCGACTGAGACGGCGCAAACCGTTCTCCGTGCAGGTCAGGTTGGGTACATCTACTTCAACCCAGGCATGAAGCGGAGTAAGGAGGCCAAGATAGGCGATACCTTCACAAGAGTCGGTTATGAAAAGATCGTCGAGCCTTTGCCTGGATTCGAAGAGCCCAAATCGATGGTCTTTGTGGCTGTATACCCAGTGAATGCGGATCTCTTCGAGCACCTGGAGGACAGCATCAACCAGCTGGTTTTGAACGATCGAAGCATCACAGTACAGAAAGAGTCCTCTGAGGCCTTAGGCGCCGGTTTCCGTATGGGCTTCTTGGGAACCCTCCACTGCTCCGTGTTTGAAGACCGCCTACGACAGGAGCATGGCGCAAGTATCATCATCACCCCACCCTCCGTACCAGTCAAGGTCGTGTGGAAAGGTGGCGCCGAAGAGATTATCACCAATCCCGCCAAATTTCCCGATGATGATAGCGTACGACTCAAAGTTTCCGAGGTCCAAGAGCCATATGTTTTGGTCACTTTGACATTCCCAGAAGAGTACTTGGGAAAGGTGATTGAGCTCTGCGAGGCCAACCGCGGCGAACAACAAAGCATTGAATACTTCACCGCGACTCAGGTCATTATGAAGTACGAGCTGCCCCTGGCCCATTTGGTTGATGATTTCTTTGGAAAATTGAAAGGAGGCACCAAGGGGTATGCCAGCTTGGACTACGAAGAATCTGCATGGCGAGCCGGCAACATTGTCAGGCTACAACTCTTGGTCAACAGGGAGCCAGTGGACGCTGTAACGCGGATTATGCACTCGAGCCAGGTGAGCCGACAAGGCAGAATTTGGGTAACCAAATTCAAGGAACATGTTGACCGGCAGCTTTTCGAGATCATCATCCAAGCTGCTGTTGGCAAGAAAATCATTGCTCGTGAGACTATCAAGCCTTACCGAAAAGATGTGCTGGCAAAATTGCATGCTAGTGATGTAAGTCGGCGACGAAAGCTGCTCGAGAAGCAGAAAGAAGGCCGCAAGAGGTTGCGAGCAGTTGGAAATGTGGTGATTGAGCACAAAGCTTTCCAGGCATTCTTGGCGAAATAAACATGTAAATTAGCAACCAAATATATTGTATAACATTATTTCTGAGATATCACGGTTTATACATAAAAAAGCCCATTTCACAAATTCAAGCTTCTTACCCTTTTTTCCCGCGCTCTATCTCGAAAGCTTGAAAAGAGGGCCAAGATATTTAGAAAAAAGACATCTAGAAAGACATTTAGAAAGACATCTAAACAGACGACCCAAAAGACATGACAAGGCCGCATAAGTAGCCCATTATTCTTGTCTTTCATATAGAGAGAGACATTTATACAAAGCTGCAGGGCACCTGTGTCAGCGGTGAGAGCTTTACCGGCAGAAAAAAAGTTCATGTCAAACCCCGCCATATAACTTCTTCCTCTGCTCATTCTCAGTTCACTTCATTGTGCCGAAACACCCTCGCTCAAGATTTGTGGCTGCTGTTTGTAAATCCACTAACACAATACCGGAGTTAATTCTTCTTTGAGCCTGAAATCTTGTTCCTAGCGGCTGAAGTCCGCCTATGCCGATCACATCGCCTTGAGTCACCCTGCCATGCTCCGCATTTGACGACGGCCATGCAGCCTCCAGAGGGTGCGCAGGTAGACCTGGGCAAGGCCCAGGTCATTGACAGCGTTCCTAAAGTGATCAAAGAACTGAAGTTTGGTGTCTTGTACGCAGTTCACTCACCTGTGCTTGTCACAAGCGTTTGTCGCAGACTTGATCGCTAATGAAGATTTATGTTTCCAGAACCAACGATGACATTGTCGGCCAAGCAGTGGTCGAAGTTTCTGACCGAAAATTTTTCGACTTGGACCAGACGCGAACGGTCGTTGCGAATGGACCTCTCGACCAGCGCATGGGTATCTCGAACAAGACTGATTCTTGCGCCACATGTGGAAACAACCTGAAAGACTGCAATGGTCATTTCGGCCATGTGAGACTGGTCCTACCATCCTTCCACGTCGGTTATTTCAAGCGCGTCATTTCGATCCTTCAGGAAATTTGCAAAGAATGTTCGAACATTCTGCTCCCCGAGGCGGAGCGCCGAACCTATCTTCGCGATATGCGCCGACCGGGCCTTGATAACCTCCGCCGGACCCAGATCGCAAAGCGCATCAACGAACGGTGTCGGAAAACCCGTCAATGTACATACTGCGGGGCGATCAATGGTGTCGTGAAGAAGACCGGAACAAGTGCGCTGAAGATTACCCACGACAAATTCCGTGCATTCAATGTCTCGGTTTCCGTCAAAAAGCAAACACCAATCAGCAAGGATGTCTTTGATAACTCTTTCCTCGAGGCAAGAGGCGCAAACCCAGAGGTCGAAAAACACTTCAAAAAGGCGCAGGATGACATGAACCCCCTTCGCGTTCTTAAGCTATTCAAGAAAATGTCCGACTCTGACTGTGAATTGATTGGCATGAATCCAAAGGAGGCTCGTCCGGAGATGTTCCTCTGGCAATTCATTCCAGCTCCGCCGGTTTGCATTCGACCTTCAGTGGGACAAGATGGTGCATCTACAGAAGATGACTTGACCGCAAAGCTAGGTGACATTGTGCAGAGCAATATCAATCTTAAGAATGCCCTGCTCAAGGGCGCTCCAGTTCAGACAATCATGGAGTGCTGGGACTACATGCAGCTTCAAATTGCTGTCTACATCAACAGCGATGTGCCTGGGCTTAACAAAGCTGATCTCGGAAAACCAATCCGAGGCTTCGTACAACGCTTGAAGGGAAAGCAAGGTCGTTTCCGTGGAAATCTGTCAGGAAAACGTGTTGATTTCTCTGGGCGAACTGTCATTTCACCCGATCCCAACTTGCGAGTTGATGAGGTCGCTGTTCCGGAGCTGGTGGCAAAGAACATGACTTATCCCGAACTAGTGACCAGATACAACAAGGAGAAACTACAACAACGGATTTGCAATGGTAGCAACAAATGGCCCGGAGCGAACTTGATCGTCAAGAAAGGAACTGGATTCAGACAGATGTTGAAGTACAGTAACACTCAGCGTATGGCCGATGCGCTGCAAGAAGGCGATCTGGTTGAGCGTCATCTTGAAGACGGAGACATTGTGCTGTTCAATCGACAGCCTTCCCTCCACAAGCTCAGTATTCTCTCCCATTTTGCCAAAATCCGACCCCATAGAACTTTCCGATTGAACGAGTGTGTCTGCAACCCTTACAACGCCGATTTCGACGGAGATGAGATGAACCTCCACGTGCCGCAGACTGAAGAAGCCCGAGCAGAAGCGATGGAGCTCATGGGCGTGAAGAACAACTTGGCCACGCCCAAAAACGGAGAGCCCATCATTTCTGCCATCCAGGATTTCATCAGTGCCGCCTACGTGTTGAGCAGCAAAGACAACTTCTATGATCGTGCCTCCTTCACACAGATCTGTCTCTATATGCTTGGCCCTGAAACGAGATTCGATCTCCCACCACCATCAGTCTTGAAGCCCCAGATGATGTGGACTGGCAAACAAGTCTTTAACATTCTTATGCGCCCCAACAAATCCGACCCTGTTATGGTTAACTTGGACGCCGCCTGCCGTGAGTTCAAGATGCCCAAGGATGGTCGTCCCAAGGACTTGGATCCCAATGATGGCTGGCTAGTCATCCGCAACTCGGAGGTCATGTGTGGTGTGATGGACAAGTCTACAATTGGTTCTGGAAAGAAAGACAATGTTTTCTACATTATGCTCAGAGATTTCGGCCCACCGGCAGCAGCCGAGGGCATGAACCGTTTGTCAAAACTGTCCGCCCGATGGTTCACCAACATCGGCTTTTCAATTGGTATCGGAGATGTCTACCCTAGTGCAGGGCTCGTTCAGTCGAAAAATGATCTTGTTGAGGCAGCGTACTCGCAGTGTGACGCCGTCATTGCTAAGTACAAGGCGGGCACTCTGGAGAAGTATCCTGGATGTGACGAATTGCAAACCATGGAGAACCAAATCTCCGGTATTCTCAGTAAGGTCCGTCAGCAAGCTGGTGACGAGTGTATTATGCAGCTGAGCAAGTACAACTCGCCCCTGATCATGGCCACTTCCGGATCCAAGGGTTCTAGTATCAACGTGTCCCAGATGGTTGCCCTTGTCGGTCAACAAATTATCGGTGGTCAGCGTGTACAGGATGGTTTCCAGGATCGTACCCTTCCGCATTTCCCGAAGAATGCACGACAGCCTCCGTCGAAGGGTTTCGTTCGCAACAGTTTCTTCTCCGGGCTGGAGCCCCCAGAGTTCATTTTCCACGCTATGTCCGGTCGTGAAGGTCTGGTCGATACAGCTGTCAAGACCGCCGAGACTGGTTACATGTCTCGTCGTCTGATGAAATCTCTCGAAGATTTGTCATCGATGTATGATGACACGGTCCGTAACTCGTCTGCTGCCATTGTTCAGTTTCAGTATGGTGACGATAAGTTGGATCCCGTGGATATGGAGGGTAAAGCTAAACCCGTCCACTTCGATCGAACATTCATTCACTCGGAATCTACTACGTACAACAATGATGAGCGCAGCTTGTTGCCGATGGAAATGATGGAAGTCTGCGAACAGATGCTTTCAAAGGAACGTGCGAAGCTAAACCGCAAGGACTTGCTCGGCAATGACCTGGCGTACATGGACCGCAGCGATCACGGTATCGATCAGTTCGAAAGTGCCCGTGATTTCCTTGACTCAATTCAGGAATACGTGCAAAAGAGAGCCGACAAATTGATCTCTCGAGGTGGCGATATCGACCCGTCCGACCAGCGGAGCCGTAAGGGCTTGGATCATACAGGCAAGCTGACTGAAACCACACTGAGGGCTTTCATCACTGCTTGTTTGTTGAAATACAAGAGAGCCCAGGTCGAGCCCGGCCACGCTGTGGGTGCCGTTGGTGCCCAGTCCATTGGTGAGCCCGGAACGCAAATGACCCTGAAAACTTTCCATTTCGCCGGTGTCGCCGGAATGAGTATCACGCAGGGTGTACCTCGTATCAAGGAAATTATCAACGCCTCAAGAGAGATCAGTACTCCCGTCGTGGCTTGCGAACTGGTCAACAAAGAAAGCACTATCGCTGCTCGTATTGTGAAAGGACGCATTGAAAAGACCTTCCTCAGCGACGTCATTCACTCCATCACGGAGGTTTGGTCCCCCGACGATGCTTACTTGAAGGTTGTTCTAAACTGGAAGACTATCGAGGATCTGGCGCTGGAGATCACGACGCCGCAGATCGTTGAAGCGATCAAGACCAACAAGCGCTTCAAGGGCGGGGATCTCAAATTCTCCTGCAAGCAAGCCTCAATCAAGGTCCACATGGATCTTGATCCGGCTAGCAAGGCGGGTCTTTCTAAGACGGAGATTGCCGCCACCAGCATTGATCCTTTCCTCCGCTTGAAGCATTTGAAGCGTATCCTTCCTAACATCCAAATCCTGGGCCACCCACGTGCCACCCGTGCTATCATTCGCACGGACGAGACCTCGACTACGAACACTTTGCTCGTGGAAGGCTACGGATTGAGGGAGTGTATGACTACGATGGGTGTGGACGGTCTCCGCACCCGCACCAACAACATTATGGAGGCACGAGAGGTTCTAGGTATTGAAGCCGCTCGAAGCACGGTTGTCGTCGAAATCAGTGAAGTCATGAAGGACATGGACATCGATCCTCGTCACATGCAGCTCCTGGCGGACGTCATGACCTACAAGGGTGAAGTGCTCGGTATTACGCGTTTCGGTCTGGCTAAGATGCGTGACTCGGTGCTTCAGCTTGCTTCGTTCGAGAAGACTGCGGATCACCTTTTCGATGCCGGTGGTCTCGGTCGCACCGATCTCATTGAGGGTGTATCGGAATGTATTATCATGGGCAAGACGGTGTCACTGGGTACGGGTGCTATGGAGGTTGTGCGTAAGCTAAACTTCTACCAAGGCCAGATTGGCCCACGAAAGACGGTCTTTGAAGATGCTTGGACTGAACATTGTGAGGCACCTCTGACAAGAAGACCCAAGAGGAAGGTCCGATGAAAGTGACTGTGACTCTGTGACTGACTTTGTGACACTGTGCATTAATTTCGGCGTTAAGAATTTGGCCTTGTGGACAAGGCTTGTACATGTACTTACCTGAGCGGGTGAATTTCATTGACGTTATGATCAAATAGTTTTTTTTTTCTTTCATTTTTTTATGTTCCAAGGTTCTTTGATCCTCTACATTGTTCACGGGGTGGATTATTAGGGCTATATAATGGGCATCCAATACTCCCCGTGTATACACAACTTCAAGGTTCGAACCTATCACAATCCTAAAAAAACAAAAAAACAAAAATCGGGGTGTGTACGGACGTGAAGCTAATTTCCAACACGACTGTAGAAAGATCTAGGGACAAGCTTCTCAGATTATATTCAAATGTTCATGGATTCTACCTTTTTTACACTCAACGGAATGTCTCGGATTCTCTACCTATAGGTACTCCTGTACCGAAATACAAAATACCCCAAATATTCCCAGGAATATCATTAAGATCTCCTTTTTTTTTTAACAGCTGCATCCAGCCGAAAAGAGATATTCCAGAAATACGAGAATCGAGGGGCCCTTTAGGGTCAGAGTAAAGGGTCGGGGAGCTCTTTACTGGGAAAAGAAAAAACCAAAGACATCAAATCACAGAACACACAGCCCATGTCCGGAGTGACCAGGGAGTGAATCGTCCAATCAGCATCGTGAAACCCCTGAGGCAGCCATGGGTGTTAACCTTTGGCCATCACATCGCCTCGACAGTTTCTTTGTTACCCATTGCCTTATTTGGCCACGCCACATCCGTAAGCACTCGGTGGGTTGGATGTTTCTTTGTCTTTGGGCAGAGTGGACTGTCTCTCTCTCTCTCTCGGATATTGATTTCTAGCTGAATATCCGTGGGTCGCACTTAAATCTTTTACATCTCCCCTCATCTATCTCCCCGGCCTCCCCGAAAAACAACCCGGATTTGCACTGTGATGATCATGGAGTTTGGCAACCCAAGAATCCCTAGGAAGCGTGAGATCCGAACACGAGCCCCGACAGCCTGTCAGACCTGTCGGCTACGCAAGACTCGATGTGACAATACCAGGCCGACCTGTAGCTACTGCGCCGTGCAGGGGATGGAGTGCAACTATCCCGAAACATCGCCACAGCAGAACCAGTAAGATATCATCATTGTCCACAAGTGTGAAAGATGGAGGGGGGGAGGGACAACACACTAAGCATTGACTTTATTCTTAGAGTTGGGTTTGACCCTGGCAACCCATCGAATAATGAGGTGCTCCAACGACTGAATCATATCGCCGGTTTGCTGGAGAACTTCAAATCCGAAGGTTCCACCAGCTCGACTCGTTCGCTCAAAGAAGGATTCTTTGAGCTGGCTATGCAGAACCCTAGCCCCGTAGCCGAGTCATTGCCGGGGAGCAATCCACCTAGCACCAGCACTGGTAGTGTCGATGATCGGGGAACCGATAATGATCCCCGGATCCTTTACATGGCTAGTTCCGGGGAGAACATGCTCCGATGGCCCATCTTCAACAAGGTCATCACCGAAGCCGAAAAGCATATCCGATCCTTTCTCCTCGACTCGCTGGATAACCAGCCCCGCAGTATGCAGGCACCCCGACAGGTGGGGATCGGAAGCTTTGTCGATGAGATCCCTAGACTTTGCAGGAAGTACTTCTTACTATGCCACCGAAGAAACCCGATAGTCGATCTAGACAGTCTAGACCGCTATGCCAAGGAGGTCACGGTCCAGGGCCTTGGATGGGATGGTCCCTCGTGTCAAGTGGTATGTCAGCTCCTTTTTAGGAAGTCCAAAGTCCCACTTGAACTAAATCATGTCTCTAGTTGTTAGCGTGCGCCTTAGCTTCGTGCACATCATCCAAGTTTGTCCCACTGTCAGAGGACATGCCAGCGAATCTCGATGGACTCCAAGCGCCCCCAATGTCCGACGCCAATCTCGATTTGGCTGAGACATATTTCCACGCAGCAAAACAGAGATTCGGTTTCTTGCACACCTCCCCAACAGATATTCAGTGCTTCCTTCTTGCTGGAAGCTACCATAGACATGCCATACGACCTCTGCAGGCTTGGTTCTGTTACCAGCAGGCATCTTGCAGATTAGAAGTTCGTTTGCGGTCGCTGTGTAGAGAACAGTGGACCGCTGATGACAATTACCATAACCTGGAGTCGAGACTATACTGGTCGTGTATCCAAGCGGAACAGTAGGTTCTTTTTCACCGGGCTTTTATAGGATCATCAACTAAGTATCGTCAACAGTGAGATGCAGAGCGAACTCCCTCTCTGGAGCAGTGGTCTTGAAAGCCTAGGCTATTCAGACCCATTCCCCAAATTCTCCCGCAGATCTCCTTCCTCATATGACCAAATGGAGGAAGACCAAGATTTCGCAGTCAGGCCAGGCTTTGAGCTAGATGGCACCGAAGAGGAAAAAGGCTGGAAATTCTACATCGGGTCTATCTGCAATCGCCGAACCACTAATGACATAGTGTCTGACATGTGGCGTCAAGGCGAGAAGGGCTGGACCAAAGATATCCCCGATCTCCTAAGAAAAACCTTGGACGCAGAGCGTGTTGTAACATCATGGTACGAGCCCCGAGCCCCGAGGTCCCCCGAACACAAGTTAAATATCCCCGACTCAACTTGCTAACTCTTCCCAAAGGTACCAAATCTCGTTAGCGGGGATCCAGTCTGCAAAAGACAACCCAGACCTGAGGTTCTTCTTCCGCGGTCGGTACCACATGGCACTGGAGAGGATCTACCGACCAGCATTCTACCTTGCAATGCATTTTCAGGGTATGCCAACGTTCATCAAAAAGAACAACCAATTGTGGGCCGAAGTGTTCCACTTGGCGCAAAAGGCCATCGACAACTGCGTTACACTCATACCAAGCTACTGGTATCAGTTCCGACACGAGTGGATCTGGAACGTGGTGCGGGCTAGCTTCGCCTGTGCTGTGCACATTCTTGGGGCTGTCTTATACCAGCTTGAGGCATCTCGGGATCCTAATACGTGGCAGGTGGGGTTACCAGTGAATTGGACTGCTTTGGTGAGGCTGTCGATTCGAACGCTGAAGCATTGGTCGGCGGAGTCTACTGATCTAGAGGTTATGGCGTCGACTCTTGAGAGGATGTATCAGGGTACTTGTCGGTTGGCTAATGTGCGCCCTGATCTTCATCTGCTTTGATTTTAATTGTTAATATGGAGATATGGAGATATTGAGAAAAGGGGGTATACATATAGGGGTTTGTGAACTCATGTGCCCACATAATTATGAAGATACTATGCCATTGATGATTTCAAAATTATTTTAATTTGCAAATTGCTTCTATTTCGATCAATTGACATCTATTTAACAACATTAACAATATTAACATACATATTAACATATTCAATCGAACTATCAACATCCAAATCATCCCAGCTGGTTATGTATACAACCGCTTATACTCCGAGAATCCGCCCCACCACAACTTTTTCCTTCACTTCAACACGTCCAACACTCTTCATCCCTTTCCCTTTCCCACCTTTCAACCTCTTTCTCTCCACTCTCACAATGGAAGAATATAAACCCCCACCTCTCCCCTCCCCCTTCAACAATACCACACCACCACCAACCCTCCTCACCCAAGGTGCCGAAGCCCACCTTTACAAAACCACCTCCCTCAACCCCTCCATCCCCGCCGCGCTCAAGATCCGCCCCTCAAAACCCTACCGCCACCCAATTCTCGACCGTCGACTCACCCGCCAACGGATAACCTCAGAAGCACGATGCCTGGCGAAACTCGTACGGGAGGGCGTCAGCGTTCCAGCCCTCTTAGCCCTGGACTGGGAAGGCCACGGCGGCACAGAAGGCGGGTGGGGCGGTGCCTGGCTAATGATGGAGTGGATTGACGGGCCTGTGGTGCGGGTAGTTCTCGAGCAGTGGGAAGCATGGATGAAGCAGAACCAAGACTCGCTGGATGAATCACAGATCGAAAACGAAGAAGCGCGTGTGCGCGACTTGTTGAGGAAAATGGGCTCGGCTATCGGTGTCTTGCACAAGGCTGGTGTTGTGCATGGAGACTTGACTACGAGTAACCTCATGCTGCGACCGTCTGCGGATGCAAGTGGTGCTGTTGATGGCGCTGGCTCGCCCTCCACAGAGGGCGATGTCGTGCTGATTGATTTCGGTCTCGCGTCGCAGAGTAATCAGGATGAGGACCGGGCTGTTGATTTATACGTGTTGGAGCGAGCGATTGGGAGCACGCATCCGCGCTCGGAGCCTATGTTTGAAGCGCTGATTGCGGGTTACCGGGATAGCTACAAGGGGGCTCTTTCTGCGCTGAAGAGGCTTGAGGATGTGCGCATGAGAGGGCGGAAGAGGAGTATGCTTGGTTAAGCCAGTCTCGTCTGATTTTAGAGATGGATGCAACCGTCCCCTCACTCCAGCTATGATTGATTTTAAAGCAAAAAAGAAACGCCACGCTTGTCACGACAAATATCCATATTGACGACGCGAAGAAGAAAAAAAAAGAAGCATTCATGACCGGTCCTTGAGACATGTGCCGACATCCGCCGACGCGAAATATCCCTTGTTCTCGACTACTCCGCGATCCTTGACGACTGCCGTGTATTTAACTACCCACTGTGGCTCGACATCTCCCTGGATACCGTCGTTGGCCTCGGGAGACGAAGCCAAGATGCCCGCACCACTCTTCTCGACGGGACCGAGCAGTTCCCGCGTCGTGCCGACAGGAAGAATATCATGGCAATCGTTATGGGTGAGGAGTTGAATCTTCTCTTGTTTCGCATAGAGAATCAAATGTTTAGGAACGACACAGCAATCCTTAAGATTGATCTGATCGACCGAGGGCTTGACCTTGGTATGCGGGAGGAACCGGGCCAAGCGTTCGCTGCCGAACTCCGCGACTCCCAGCTGGGCGATCACGCCCTGCTCGTGCAGCCACTCCAGCACCTGCCATGTCTGCACCAAACTGTCGAAGTCGTCCGGTTCACCGTTGCTCGTTTCGTTGTCTTCTTCTTCGCTATCGTCGTCTGCATCGAACAGGATCCCCGGGAACGAAACGATCAGTAGATCGATAGACTTCACGTGTAGTTCCTTCAATACTAGATCAATTGCCTCTCTGGTGTGTGCGCACCGCCTTGATACCGGGATTCCCGGTAGGTAGAATAGCTTCACTGTGATATCGTATTGGTCGCGCTCTTCTGATAGACCGGGCTGCGAGAAGTCGATCGCGGGGATATAGAGACCATCTTCGGTCTGTAGCGTCCACGAGGGCGGATGCGATGCGGCTGAGTGACCATTTGTCTCGGTGCCGTTGGCCGGTGAGGTTTCGATCTGTTGCGAGGCAAGGAAGTTGGATCGAAGTGAGTTGATTAGCTCAACGTTTGATTTCTGGGTCAGGGGCTGGCGAATGACGGATTGCCGTCCAGCTTGCATAATATTCCTGTGAAGGTTGAGTGACTTTGATTCAAGGCGCATCGAATAACACTACTTACGAACTGGATAGAATCAACTTCATGATGGAAAAATAAGTGAGAACTTGGGATATAGATATATTGAAATCTAAATCGCAAGTGTTAAGAGGACAAGATGAAGATCAGAGAGAAAGTTGAAAGTTGAAAGTCGCAAGTTCACCCCGCGGAGAGCCCCTCCAACGGGCCTCTGACAAATCCAACGTTCCTCCGGCTTCCTCTACTCTACACTCTACCACTTCACCCATTTTACCTGCATCTACTTCAATCCTCATCAACCGTCGGATCCCAGTCCGTGGGAGAATACTCTCCCGTATCAAGCGACTTCATATCCTCATCCGCCAACTCAAAGTCAAAGACATCAGCATTCTCGCGAATGCGCTTCGGCGTAGTAGACTTGGGCAGAGGCACAAATCCCTAAGAACCAGACCATTAGCACACCCGATTCTATATTATATCCTTTGCCCTGAACAAACTCGATCCTACTTACCATCTGCAAACTCCACCGAATCAAAACCTGCGCCGGCGTCTTCCCATACTTCTTCCCGATAGAAAGCAACACAGGCTCCGTCAATCGACTCCCATGCGCAAGGGGCGAGTACGCCTCAACAACAATCTTCCTTTTCTGTAGCCACTCCACGATATCCGAGTGGTCCAGCCATGGATGCAGCTCATACTGACCGACATCAATCTGACCACCCCCACCACCCTGGATGTAAGCCTCCAGTTCTTCGAGGTGGTGGATGCCGTAGTTGGATACACCGATGGATTTCACTTTTCCTGCTTTCTGGGCTTCGACCAGTGCATCCCAGGAACCTAGACGGGCTTCTTTGCCGCCGTAGGGTGCATGGATTAGAATACTGTTGGTTATGTAGATCCAGCGGTTAGATTGTACATTCCATTTCCATGGGGGATATATATGTTTGCTAGATTCCCGTGGAGAACTTACAGGTCAAAGTATTCCTGTGCAGCTTCTCGTAGACTGGAGTTAATAGCTCGCTTGGTAGGTTCGTAGCCCATTGATCCTGGCGGGATCTTGGTCGTAAAGAAGATCTGCGATCGATCCAGATTGGAATTCAGAATTGCCTTTCCGCAGGGTTTCTCATTGCGGTACATGATTGCTGAGTCGACCTGAGATTTGGTTAGTGTGGTCTTGCGATTCTTCCTGGGGGACGTACATGGCGGAATCCAACGTTCAGAGCTTCGAGAGTAACCTTCTCGGTCGCGGATGAGGGACTGTCGTTTGGTTAGGGGATTTAATTCAAAATGAACGCATCGATTCAAACGTACACCATATACACCTATTTTTATACCATGTCAGCTCTCTTCCAAGGTTGAAGTTCATATAGGTCTGTGTTTGCGGGGTAACTAACCCCATATCCTATAACTGGGATCTCATGTCCTGACTGTAGCTGATACTTTGACTGGAGAGTAAGCTTTGCCATATTGTTGATTGAAATTTGAAGTATGAAGTATGAAGTATGAGGAAGAATCACTCCAGCCTTGTTTGATAAGAAAGCGATGAGATCATAGTGGGGGGTTGATGCGATGTTGCCCGAATAGGAATCGTCCTCTATAAAAACACCCCACAACTTGATATGTCTGTTATACTATTCTACTCTATGGATCATATTGGGAGATTATAATAGCAATTCAAGTCTAATACAGCGAATCTCATCTATAGGTCTATGAAGCCTGCACAAGGTTACTCTTCTTCGCAACCAACTGTGACACCGACGTCAAAGTTGCACCTCCAAGGATCTCAAAAACACCCAACTCAGCCTGAAGCTCTTCGGCAAACCAATCGCGCAGCTCTACCGCAACGAGCGAGTCCACTCCATATTGGTGCAAGGGCGTATTCGCATCAACATCCGCCATCGCCATACTCACGGTCTTGGAAAGTTTTTCAGTAGATAATTCCAAAACAGCCGCATTGGCATCGGCCAAAGTCTCTGCTTGTAGCAGTGATCCTGCTTTGGCGCTGTGTGGTCGACTATCTGCTTTTCCACCGAGTTTCTCATTTGTGATCAGGTGTCGGACGAGTGGGTTATCTTGCCATTGTTTCTTGTCGGAAAGTGCACTTGGGGACAAACCAACCACAGTCTGACAATCCAGAGGTGTTGGAAGACCGATCCTGGGATCACAATACTTGGCTAGCAGGGCATGGAACTGTGCTTCAGTTACTTGTACCACACCACTGCTTCCACTGTCGGCGGTGACACCAGCGAAATTACACACCCCCAAGTCCAGGGAAGTCGCCTTCTCACTCATCCCAACACGGTATCGAGCTAGTGCATCATGGAAAGTATTTCCAGCGGCGTAGTTGGCCTGTCCACTGGTTCCTAGAATGCCCGAGAGAGACGATAGCAAGATGAAAAAGTCCATGCCTTGGGGAAGATGTTTGTGGAGGTTCCACGATCCTTGCACCTTAGGGCTAATAGATTCCTGCCAGAGTTGGTGGGAGATTTCTTCAAAACGAGCGTCCTAGGGAGGTTAGCCCATCTGAAAGCAAACAAAGTGACATCGATACTCACTCTCGGTACCATGGCTGCCTGGATACATCCTTTGATCCGGGGCATTTGCGATCTGGATTCACGCAAAGCGTTCTTCACCGATTCTCCATCCGAGACATCACAAGATGGGGCCAGGACCATTACGCCTTTCAGTTCAAGGTGCTTGACAAGCTCCTTGCCCTTCTCACTTTGTCCCCCGGACCTTGACAGAAGGAGCAAATGGCGAGCTCCTTGGTCTGCCAGCCAGCATGCGATGTTTCTTCCCAACCCCCCGAATGCACCAGAAACCACGAACGTTGCATTGGGATCCAATGAGAAACTGGGTCTGGTTCTCAACGCCATCTAGAAAATAGGGACCTGTCAGAACTAGTAGATAAGAAAGTGGAGAAGTAACTTTTACCTTAACCTGATCGTGTCCTCGCATCTCAAGCACCACTTTACCAACATGTTGGCTAGTCTGCATCTTTTCAAATGCCTCCTCCATTTCCCCTACGCCGTATGCGTTGATAGGCTGGGATGGTCGCAGGTTGCCAGCCTGTATAGAATCAAACACCGATTTGAGAGCAGCGATGCATACCTCGGGTCTTTCAACTGACATGGCAGTTAAGTCGATGGCGCTGAAGGTAACATTCTTGAGGAACTGGAACATGGGGAGCCCCTGGTTTGATAGAATATCCCTTTTACCGATCTCGATGAATCGACCATAAGGTGCAATGCACCTCCACGATTCGAACAGACCTTCCCCTGTCAGTGAGTTGAGAATAACATCAACACCCTTTCCGCCCGTGCGATGCTTGATCATCTTTGAAAACACAACCGTCTGGCAGGAGAAGATGTGGGACGCGGGGATGCCGTAGATATCCATAAGCAGTTGTTTCTTGCTCTCGGAGCCAACTGTTGCAAAAATCGTTGCTCCAGCATTCTTTGCAATCTGGACTGCTGCTTGGCCAGTATCACCGGATGCCGAGTGGATCAACACAGTCTCGCCAGGCTGGATGCGGGCCAGGTTGTGCAGTGCAATGTGTGCAGTGGCAAAATCGACTGGCACAGCTGCAGCATTGGCGAAGGATATACCCTCAGGGATCTTGACGATGGGACCAGTTTCTCGCAGGCGAATTGACGTGGCAAAGCAACCATTGTGTACGGCAGCAACGGAATCACCGACTTGGAATCGCTCACAGGCGTCACCCACTCGAATGACATTTCCAGAGCATTCAGATCCGGTATCACTCGCTTTCGACTGGCCTGCTGTAATTAAGTCGTCATGAGAGTTCAGCCCTGCGAATTTTATCTGGATCTCGATCTCATCTGGCTGGAGTGGCTCGTAAGCAGTCTCATCTTCGATGAACTCAAATTCATTGGTTAGGCCCGGAGATGCGGTATTAAGTCTCAGTGGAACCTGGCAGTCGAAGCTCTGCGTACGGTGTTGATGAGAGGTAGCCATGGCAGATATCCCCTCACTCAATGGTCTGGAAGCGATCAGACGAGGGATATTCAAGACTCCATCCTGCTCAATGTACTCCGTATCTGGATTTGCAGTCGATGGCGACAAGAAAAATCTAATCAACCTTGTGATATGATTGCGTTGCTTTATATTCAAGGGGCCACGAGGCTCGAGCGAAAGTAGGTGATGTTTGCGTGTGCTATCTTCCGTCATCAGTACGCGGAATAGTCCATCCACAAGGCGGAACTGCGGCTGGGAGGGAAGTATGCCTCCCCCTTGGTTGATCCACAGCACCTGTGATGCAGAGGAAAGGAGACTCTGAAGTTGTTGGAACAGCTCCGGTTGAACGTCTGATAAAATGGGAACGTGAAGCTCGAGAAGGAAGATCCGCAGCAATGAATTTTCAGACTTGTACTCCATTGCCTCTTGAACAGAGGAAGAGCGGACAGGGGCGAGCTTGTTCGATTGACAGTATTTAACAAGGAACTGTGCGAGTTCTTGCTGGCCCGACTCGGCAACGTCGTAGACAATTTCGATTTCCGGGATAGGATAGGCTGCTGGGGGTTCCTCGGCGGCTGTGGAGACTATCAGACCAAATTCATGGGATATGGTTCCATCAAATTCTGGTAGAAGGAGATCCAGGCCAGAGAATCCAGTCTGGAGAAGAAGTTCGTCCCATCGCCTCTCATCGAAGCAAGGGCTCAGTCTCGAATCTGCGACTGAATCTGTGGATTTTAGCGCTGTTGTTTGGTTTTTATCGGAGACGAAGGACCTACTAAGCCAAAATCTCTCGAGAAGGCCGAACGTAAAAGTTGACCGGACACCAGGACTGATCATCTCGTACAGCATGAGCTTGCCACCTCTAGATATTATGTGTCAGATTGATTGGGACATTGAGCGTTGGAAACGACACTAACGGCTTTAGAAGCTTTCGGGCATTGCCTAGAGCATCCTTGATGTTCGAAGTAGCATGAATGACCTGGATTGAAGTTAGTAGTTGCGGTATTTCTAGGAAGAAATGTGAACGCACCATAGAAGCAACGACTATATCGTATGTCCCACGCTCAAACTCCTGTTTCTCGGGATCCTGCTCAATGTCCAAAAGTTTGAATTTCATTCGTCCGGCCTCCTGATGGAATTGATCTTGGACACTAGCAAAAGACGATCCTGACTTATCGGTAAAGTCCCACTGGGCATACTGCGGGTCGCTGGTTTCGGTATTCCCCAACGTGCGCAGCATAACCTCTGTCATGGATCCAATTCCAGCACCGACTCCCAGAATCTTCATTTTGGGGTTGAGATGAGATAGAAGATCAAGGTATTTTCCAGCCTGTCTGAGGCCATGGGATTCGTGAAGCTAGTCCTGTCATAAGCTATAGCACTGAAGTATGAACATGAAGACTTACTTGTTCGGAGTAGAATTCTTTCAGCATGTCGCCTTCAAAAAAGGCCGACGGGTCCATTCCACCGGTAAGGAACTCCAACAGATTTCGAGCAACAGTGACGTAGAAATAACCTCTTTTGTTGAAATTCAGCAATCGATTTTCGACATCTTGAAGATCTCCAAGATCGACCAGCCGACTCTTCAACGGCTCAGTGGCAAATTGAAGCAGGCCTTTATCAAGCAGGTGTTGCCGATCCATCATCCAGTTCACATATTTCTTCAGATGTGGCTGTGATGGCTTGAGCTGCTGCTCGGATAATATTTTCAGTGTTTCAATGATACGCGCCATGAACATGAAATTCAAATCACCCAAGAACTCTTCTGCGTCTTCTGTCAAGTCCGGGTATTCCTTGATACAGAGATCTGTGGTTTCTATGTTGCTCAGTAGGTTGAGGTCGGGCTTCCATTGGACCTGATAGCAGAGATCTTCGGGGGACGGGGTATTTTCCTCTGTGTTTTCTGAGCTATTGACATCTGTTTCAAGTCCCTCAACAGAGATCAGAGTTTCACGCAATGCCTCGTCAAATGTGAAAATGTCAGAGGAAGGACTAGTAAATGAAGATCCCACAGTGCGAGTAGCATGCGTCCTCAAAATGCCGGATGATGTGTTTTCGAAAGCGCTCGCAACCCACAAATTTCTCACATACTTTGGAACAGTAGTGGGTATATTCTCTGTTTCAGAAGCCATCTCGGTCCAGATGGATGTCTGCAAAATGGCATCGAGCGTTGTCGGATGGATCGTCTCGCCTGTTGAAGAAGAGAATCTTTTGACTTGAGCAGTTACGCATGGCTGCACAGGACTAATTGACAATTTGTCGATGAGCTGGAAGGCTTCTCCATAGTCATAACCGGAGTTCAAAAAGCGGTCGTATAGAGACGGGCCATCCACTGGCAATGTACATGCTTTGATGGCATCCGAGTAGGCTTCCAATTGTGAGTTCCACAATTCCTCTGCGTGTACTTTGTCCATTTCAGGCTCCTCCTCGGAGGTATACACGATCTGAATAGATCCAGTGCAATTTTCGATCCATTCTTCGTTCTCACACGTACAGAGGCGAAATTCAAAGCTGCTAGAGCTTTTGGAGTCCATGCCTTTGACAGGGTGGAGGTAGAAGCTAGTCTCGATTCCGTGTGTTCCAGGCGGAACTATCATCGCGGCATGGAATCTGGCTTCTTGGATGTTAAACCCGGTAATGGTTCTTCCTTGCTCTGCCACCTGCTTGGCCGCCTCGATGGCCATCACCAACATGCCAGCGCCGGGGTATATAATCGTGCCATTGACCTTCTCCGTTGTTAGTTTGTAAATTTTGCGCCACGGAAATGGTCTCCTCTCACCTGATGATCTTTGGTCCAGGGCATCTCAGAAACGCGTACAAAGTTTCTCCACCGCATCTCGAAAGGATTGCAGTTCGGATCAGAAACCCCCAGTAGGTCGTTCCGGCCAAATGGATGCAGCCGGTGATCTTTGCTGATTTTACTCTCATGCCAGTATGAAGTATCGTGATTGAAGGGGTATTCAGGTAAATCTGGCAGTGATTTTGGAACATCGTGTCCTGTAGAATCAATTCCATTCACCAGGGAAAGATCAATCGGATAGCCGGCAGTGTGCAGTTTACCGAAGACGGCGAATGCAGTATCGGCCGCTGACATGTTTCGTACCAATAACGAAAAGTATTCAGTTGGTGTATCGTTTTCAATGTTCTTCAATACATCCTTGCAGGGACCCTGTAAGACTGAATGTGGACCAACCTCGAGTATGTGGTCAATATCTCTTGTCCGGCGATGACTACCATCTAATCTCTTGTGGGAATTTGGAGCAGATCCCGAGAAAAGTCTAGTTAGTCCATCCGAGAAGCGCACTGGAGAGACCATATTCTTAACCCAATACGCAGCCTGAGAGACCTCTCCTGGATCGATCCAGTCGCCCGTCACAGAGGACACCATCTCGGGGCTATTCTTATGTCCCGTATAACCCACCTCCAACTCTCCCATCGCGGCCTGATAGAGAGATGCGACTTCCTTCATTTGAGAGGAATGATAGGCCAAATTGACCTTAAGCCTCCGACAAAGGATATTTTCCTTGTCAAGTATGCTTTTGAGGGAGTCGAGGTGGGTCACCTCTCCAGTAACCGTCACACTCTTGGGGCTATTGATGCAGCCAACAATGAGATTGACAGCCTCAAGATCCTTGCTAAGCTTGTCGATGTACGGCTTGATGCCCTGTTCTGATAGGCCCACTGCAAGCATGGAACCTCTCATTTGGCTGGAATTCTCGAGCTTACTGCTCATATAACCTCGATAATAGGATACCTTCCAGGCTGATTGTCTGGAGATTGCACGAGCGCAGTAACTGATAAAGGAGGTAAGCATAGTCTCTCAAGGGGGTTTGGTTACTTACGCTGCTGCCACCTCGCCGGATGAATGACCTAGTACTGCTTTGGGAGTGATGTTCACAGAGCGGAGGAGATCGACCAAAGCCACCTGAAGGATTGTGCACAGAATTTGGCTATACTCGGTCTTATTGATATTTGAAGTGGATTCACTGCGTTCGAGCTCATCTAGGGTATGTTAGCAGCGAGCCACGCCATGATCGATAGGTATACTTAACATACCAAGGGGCATCCATTCGCATCCTAGTGTTTGGAGATACTCGCCGGCATCCTCTATACTTTGCAGGAACACGGGGTAAATATCGAGAAGCTGGCGCCCCATCGCATACCACTGGGCTCCTTGCTATAAAACTCTCAGTTTCGGTCATCTCAAAAGAAGAAAGGGCGCACACTTACCCCAGAAAATACCATAGCAAGATTCGAGGAACCGCGAGACTGGGAGGCTGGCGAAAATCGGTCAACCAATGCCCCCAGATCATCTGACGGGCGAACGACAGCAAACGACCTCCATGGTAGATGAGTCCGTCTACAGGCTAATGTATGAGCGAGATCATTTAGAAACTTTGGGCTCTTCCTGGCCGATTGTGAGATGGTAGGGAAGCGTGACTTCCAGGTTTCTTTAAGTCGAAGAATGCCCTTTTCATCTGCTGCTGACCAGACGAGGAGTTTGGGTATATCGTTTGTTGTTTCTGTTAGTCCATTGGAGCCAGTTCCATTTGAACTGATTTGCCCCTCTGTGTCCAAATCGCAATCTCTGCATTTAGATGGCTGGAAGGGAGGCACTGTATTATGATTTCCTTTCAGGCCATTCAGTTTCATGAAATTGTAAGCATCATCCAGCACAATATGGGCGTTTGATCCTCCATAACCAAAAGAGCTAACCGATGCTCGTCGAAGTCCCTCCGAGGGCCAGGGCAGAGCTTTTTGTGGGAACTGTGTCCGTCAGATATAAGAACGCAAGTGTTCAATTGGTTTGACTTACCTTGATATTTAAAAACTCGTCATCAATTCTGGGGTTCAAGCTCTGTAAATTCACACTGTTGGGAGGAATGATTCCTTTCTCTAGTGCTAGAACTGTTTTGATGACTCCAGCAACTCCGCTGGCACCTTCCAGGTGCCCGATATTAGACTTCACCGACCCGCTGGATAGTTTATTAGCGTGGGTCAAAACCTGGAGCTATCATACTCACATGTATAATGGATTATCTAGAGAGTGATGTGGTCGAAACACAGAGCCAATGGCTGCAGTCTCAATTGGATCTCCAATGGCAGTTCCTGTGTTATGTTAGCTTGGATTGCATGCAGTCTTGTGGATATTGTGATGGCCGGACCTGTTCCGTGTGCTTCAAAATAGCGCGTCGTTGCCATGTCCAGCCCTGCCTTGCGATAAACTTCTTGTATTAATGTAGCCTGCATCTCGGTACTCGGCAGCGTAATTCCCGGTGTCCTTCCATCCTGGTTAGAGGCAGAAGACCTTATCACGGCTCGGACTGTATCCCCGTCTCGCACGGCATCTTCCAAGGGACGAATGACAAGGACGCCAACTCCTTCGCCACGTGCATACCCATTGCCACGTTCGTCAAAACTGTAGCAACGACTGTCTTTAGATAGAAGTCCCAAGTTGTCCATCATCAATGATGTCTCCAGTGCCAGGATAACGTTGCTTCCAATTGCCAGTCCCTAACGGTATCAGAAATGTCATGGACTTGATTGAAACGTACACTCACCATGGTTGAGTCACCACTCCATATTGACTGACATGCCATATCGATAGCCATGAGGCTGCTTGAGCAAGCCGTGTCGATTGCAGCGCTAGGTCCTATAAGGTCAAAGAACCAACTAATGCGGTTCGCCACCATATTCCCCGTCGTTCCGGTGATGCCCCACTTCTGTAGATATTGGGGGTCTTTTGCCTGCAGCATTAGGTACTCATGGCCTGATGACCCAGCAAAAACGCATGTCTTTGATCGTGCGATTCCTTCCATGGTAATACCAGCATTCTCTAGTGCTCGGTAGGCAGCTTCCAGGATCAGCCTCTGCTGAGGGTCCATAGCCTCTGCCTCTGCGGCAGTAATAGAAAAGAAAGGGGCATCGAACAAGGCAACATCCTCTTTCATGAAGTGACCTCCACGTAGAGATAAGCTGTCAAGTCGATTGGCGTCCAGGCTATGGTGGGAGTCGATGTTCAGCCGATCTGGAGGGAACTCCGTTGAGGCGCACCTTCCCTCGACGATCATGTCCCAGAAGGATTCTGAAGATACGGCATCCTGTGGGAACTTGAGTGACAGTCCAACAATTGCCAACGGCGACAATGTTTTGTCAGTTGGCCCTGACATCTTCCCTGTTTGTTACTGTTTGACGTTTGTTCTGTGCTTTGGGGATCTCAAAAGGGGAAATGGCACCTGATAACCCCTTTAAGACAGTCTCTCTGTCGCCATACTGTCTCACATTCTTACCTCTGCCTACGTACATATGTGGGTAGCGGTGAACTGCAATGAAAATCCTCGGACAAAACATTTGACACTTGGCAGTCTAAAAGGCTGGAAATTCAATTTACAACCTACAATCGTTAGCTGATTATGCGGCCTCAGTCCTTGGCGACTTGGCGATGGCGATATAGGACTCTATAAATATGACGCATTTGGCTGACGGTTATATAAGAGACGTCATATGTAAGACCACTCCGATGGTCTTTTGGGTGTTCTTTTTATATGTCTTTTTAAAGTCTTAGTAGAAGTATACAAAGCCGATAAAAACTATAAACCGTACGAAGGACTTTTCGATGTATGACCAGGGTAATTAAGGATTATATGGTATCACCATTATAAAATTCCGTTTAGCAATTCCATTTCACTGCAGAGTACTACGTACCTAGTGACGAGTTAATATATGTAGGGTAGTGGGGGGCGTAACCTAAAAGAGATAAGCTAGGCATTCCTTGCATCTGTATCTTACATCCGTGGACTGTTACTGCAGGCAGATCTTCTATCTTATCTACAGAAATAGTAATGGAAAACACAAGTTGCGGTCAACTTATCTGCTAGTATTGTCCCAGATGTGATAGATAGCACAGGTCAAACAAGGAAACCCAAAAAGGGGGATAGAGATAGCCCTACAATATAGAGGGTCCAAATGTCCTCCACCTTGAAGCCAATCATTCAATCTACGTCAGCCAATATTCAGACAGCAAACGCGCGTCCAAAGGGATACGTTATTTCAGGTTTTTTTCTGGTTTTGCCGTTACATACATATTCGGGTTTGACGGCGTGGGTAGTTGGCAGTCTCGAAGAAATCTCCATTTTTTGCCCCCTTTGGTCTTTCTGCGTTATATTTCCATCAACATGCATTTTTTATGGTATAATGTTCCTGAATCTCACATTTAAGGTCCCAGGTAGCTGACAGTTCCGACAGTCTCCATGGTAGGGGCACCAATTCGGAGGTAAGATATCTTGATTTCTCACTGGCTCGGTCCTCATATAAAAGTTTAATTTGCTGACTATTTTGATTTTAACTCTATAGATCTTCAAGCGGCAAACTGGTACCTTTGTCTACTAAATCTATAAACAAAAGATCAAACTAACATCGGGTTAAAGCTGCGCTTCGACATGAGCTCGGTGACGGTCACAGCTATGACTTTGTCGACGGAACCTTTCCCTCGGCGCTTAACGAAGGTTTGCTTGTCCCGAAGCCTATTGATTAACCAATTCTGACCAAAGACTAGATTTGAGAGAATTACTACCTCCCGATGATGAAACATTCGCCTATTGCAACCCATTATCACCACAGTCTTGTGCAAAGGCATTCGACGATCTCGAGCGCTATGTGCAAGCCGAAGGCCCATACGATGGTGTCATGGGGTTTAGCCTGGGTGCCACATTTGTCATGTCGTGGATGTTCAAGAAGCTGCGGGAGCAGAAAGACAACAGACCCGTGCAGCTGCCCTTCAAAGTGGGAATCTTTTTTTCTGCTCCGGGCTTGCTCCAGTACCACGACTTGTTAGCCGAGGAATTATTCGGATCAAAGTTCAATCCAGCCGACGGGCTTCTTGATCTACCGACCGCTCATATTTGGGGATGTCACGACCGAGACAAGGAAAAGGCTGAGGCAGCTAGCCAGGCGTGTAATGGGTTAGTTAGGTCTGTTTTTGTGCACGACAAGGGGCATGAGATCCCCATATCTTCTGATAATGTGATCTCGATGGTCAAGGCTATTAACAGGGCCATTACAAGAGCACAAACCTAGTCTTGATCTAAAGGCTGCATTGTGAACATGTTATATTACACTCCAGACTATCGCATTCCAGCGATAACTACCCATTTATTTGAGTAAAGCCCAGGGAGATCTTACATTCCATGACTTACCACAACCAAATGGCATATTGACCATTAACATTTAGACATGCACCCAAATGGAGCTTGTAGGCATGTTTCCGATAGTGATCTCTCATCTTTCTTAGGCCACAGTGGTACTTTTTTCCCTGATGAATTTCCCGCGATGTGCATTGCACTGCAGCCTGAAGCTGCGAGGCACGGGTTGTAGTCGGAGCAAGGGGAAGTCTAGCACGGGCGATAACGGGTTCCAAGATGGCTGAAATGCGGATATGTTTTAGAAAGTGACGACGCGCGTTTATTTCTAATCATAGTGATGGTATCAAAGATTGCAACTATGTAAGGGGTAAGTCTCCCACGTACATTATTGAGATGGACAAATTATTTCGCCATAATGATGTTGATGCGGATTGCTTTTTAACCTTTGATATTTGATACAGAGATTCAGATGGAGCTGAAGCAAAGGGAAAGGATTACAGGATTCAAGCGAGGAAGGCAATTGCGGTGAATTTATTAGTAGCGTGTACATAATCTTGTCGAGCAAAGATAGTAGATGCGCACCCACTCAGGCGGAGAATGATAATTTGTTAATTTCGCGGTTTACATCGACAGTATCCTGATATCTTGATCGCGTTGACAGCGAATCTCCGCAATGGTTCAATCCCCGTGGCCAACAATGCATGGGCGATCAGGGCTAGTGAGGAAGATCGCCCTTGATATTAGAGATCAGGCTGGATATATCAATACTGCACAGCCTTATCATGTACGTATAACAAGTTCTATGTCGTCGATCGCTTGTTGCCTGGGAAACAACTGGTTTACGACGACAATCCCATGGGCTCACCGACTTCTTCCTACGGTGCAGCACCGGGATTCACTGTGTCGACATATACAGGAGAATCTCCAAGCGCTGTGGAGTTCCAAGAAATTCACCGACTGTTCAGCTCTCCACGTGAATTTGTTCTACTATGTTCCCATTCCCGGGTATGTTGCCTTATTTGCTGTGCACATGTATGCGAAATCAATAGTACATCGACGTGCATATCAGTAGGCAACCCAAAAACAATATACTCGGCCTAAACCCCGATGCGTTCAACCCGAAACACTTCCTTGGACTTGGCGCGTCCGATGCTAGTGGTGCTATTAGAAATTATGCAAACATGGGATTTCTTGCGCGGTCCTCGCAGTTTGTGGTGCAGGGCTTTGCGAAGTCGGAACTTGTTTGTTTGGTCACTGCTACTGTTGGTCGGGTTGGTCGGTTTGATATGGGGATCAAGTACCCAAAAGCTGAATTCAGAGGTCACTGGCCACTGAGACTGCGACTTGTGCTCCTAGTGACACGTACTGGTAAGTACTGGTAAGAATCACTCCACGCGAAGGATAGTGAGCGCCAAATGGACTCTTTTCTGTTTATTCTTTATTCTAGCCGGTTCTAGATAAGTGCTGTCATTCCAAGGCTTACTGTGGCATGTTCATACACATGACTGATCGCTGAAAAGCTTCATTGGCAGACGATACAATATAAGTCAAGGTCACATCTTAAGATCCATATTTTAGTATTCTCAAATTCCATTTCATTTCCCCAAACCCCGATTTTGGCTGTGAATATCTCGCGAAGCGGAAATGAATTACCGGATACAAATGGTCACTAACGGTCCCCGTGCTATTTAGCCCTAACTCCGCATCCCTAGAATATCTCCAACCTCGTTGCGGGATACCCGTACAAGTCTATCTCGGACAATCTATGCAATTTGTGTCTGTGAATCTTATATCCCAAGGAAGGAAGGACATACTACATACTCCGTGTGCAGTCAGAACCCCTCTTCATCTAAGGTAGGGTGTTATGTCCACCAAATGTTAACCCAATATGAAGAGAATTAATATAAGCTTAATGTGCTTTAACCCCAGGAGTGTAAATCTATGATAGCGACACTCATATCTTAAACATCAGCTTACTCCCCCTTCCCCCTACGTTGCTGCGAGCCAGAAATCTCTATATCATAATCACTGAGCTATAGAGATTCTCGAAACTTTCTAAAGTGGCTAGTTATGATCTAGAAAGAATTAGACTATAAGAACAGAAAAGAAAATGTTTAGATATCGTTGTTGAAATATAAAATTGTAATATATCAAAGCCATAACCTTGGAAGGTAACATTACCACCACATTGGGTAAAAATGTCTTACTATATAAGACTTGTCCCTCGCTGTTTTTTCCATCTTCATTCAATTCTCCTAATAATCTGCCCTCATTCCATCCGCCATATGCCCCTGTTGTTCTCCCTTTTCTAACTGCCTCAACTTTCCAGTTTCACTCTCGCGCACAATTTTCATTCATGTTATAAAAAAGGCGGATCGATCACCGACGTTATACAAAGTGCGTATTGTTCTATACTATTGTGATGCTGGCTAGTGGTGACATTCCATACGCGCCAATGGTGATACAAATGCAGGATGATGCAGGGTGATAGTGACTCGCAATGGCCAGGGCAGGTAATATTCAGCCAAATTCTTCGACAGTACGGAGTAGCAGCAGCCATTCAAACCAAAAATTAAAAACATTTGTACTTGCTAGATTGTTTTAATAAAAGCAAAAAAAACATGTATTAAATGTCATGTATCACATGAACATTTCTAAAATCCAACAACCGCCTCTCTATGTATACAGATACAAATCTTCAAATCACCGAACTAAACCTTTCTTTCTAGCTCCTTCTGAGCTTCGGCATCAACTTGCTCTTGCAACTTACGGTCCGCCTCACGCTTAAGTTGGTCGGGACGACGAAGAGCAATGTCCTTGGGGCGGAAGTCACTGAACAGGTGCTTGAGAACGTTCTCAATCAGCCAGCAGCCACCGTAGTCGAAGATCATCAGCACGGTCAGAGTCACCTTGAACTCATTGGTGAAGGGAACGAGGCGCAGCTTCTCATTCAGCTCGGGAATGAACTCGGTGGCGCAAGAGAATGCAACACCCGATGCGGCGATGAGACCCCAGTACATGCCCTTGTTCTCGCGGATGGACTCGCGGAAGGGACGACCTTGGTAGTTGATCGAGAAGGTGGAGATTTGCTGGATCAGCTGGAGGAGGTAAATGGCGCTGTTCAGGAGGGAAGGCTCAAACTCGCCCTCGAGATCAATATCGGAATCTCTCCTGTCGGTTGTGTTAGCCATGAAGTGGGACAAACGAAAGGGGAGTTCTCATAACGTACGGCTCGTGCTTATAGACATAGTTGGAGAGGTAGATCAGAGTCGCAATGTGGATGGCGAACTGTCCAAGAACAGATCCAATGATGTAGACGTTGAAGATATTCGGCTGCGGACGCTCCTTAGACAGACCTTCGACAGACTTCACACATTAAAAATTAGCAACCAATTTTGTCAACATGGGAAAGGAAGCACGACATACCTTGGCGCGGGAAATAGAAAGGAAGCAGACACTCATCAGCATACCGCTGATTGTGACCTGTCCATCACCGAACTTAATACCATCCAGGTAGATAACACTCAGACTGTAGGCACTGATCAAGCAGTTCAAAGCAAGAATCTTGTACATCTGAATAGTCGCAACCAGGGTGCAACGACCTTGACGAAGAATGTTGGGGATAGCAATAACGTTGGCCAACTTGCTGGTGAAGGGAGCAGCGACTGAGGCATCACCCAACTTGATAGTGGGAGGCTCGCTGTCATCCAGCTCCTGTTCCATCATAGAAGATGTAAGCTTGTCTGCAAGCCCAGCTGCGGCAGCCTGGGCCTTCTGCTGCTTCTGCTGCTGGGGGGTCAAGTTCGATTCCTGCAAGGCCTGAGCGCCAGGGGATGTGATAGTCGGGATAGTCTCGGGGGTTCCACCGGGGGCGGTGATCGCGGCACCCTTGCGCTGCGACTCCCGCTCCATGGCCTTCTCATAGTGTGGGTTGGAAGGACCAGGGGGATACAGGTGAGCGATCTGAACAGGGACTGGAGGGGCGGGCTGGTTGAATCGCTGCATCATGCCGACCTGCTTCTCGTACAGCTCCTTCATCTTGGTGGTCCGATAGTGTTCAGCGATCCTGGTGAGATCATCTTGCGAGCCGTTCAGAAGCGCAACACCGACGTGAGCCTGCTTCAGAGCGCCAACATCGTTGGTGCCATCACCACACATCAGGGTAGTGTATCCAGCGTCCTTGAGACCAAGAAGAATGTCTTCCTTTTGCTTGGGAGACACACGAGCATAAACCCAGGTGTGACGGAGCAGATCAGGGAGAGCCTTCTGGTCCTTGAACTTGGCCAGAGCATATCCGGTGATACAGATGTCCTTAGTCTTCAGGATCTCCGGGTCGAGGGGCTTAGTGGGGTCGACGTCGATATTGAGCTTGTCATCGACGGTACGCCAGACAATCCTGGTTCCAGAGTTGTCATGTTCGGGGGCATCGAGGATGAGAACCTCACGGTCAACAATCTCGACCTTGCGTGCGACGTGGACAGCGGTCAACGGGTTATCACCAGTGATCATGACAACACGGTGGCTGCTCTCATTCAGCATACGGACAGACTTGATGGCATCATCCTTCAGGGGGCACTGCAGGACAAGGAAACCGGCAAAAATCAGCTCGGATTCAACCTCTTCGCGGACGTAGTTGTTCACGCGGCCCTGGGAAAGCTCGGATTCAGATGAAAGGTACTTGTATGCAAGAGCAAGCACACGAGCGCCATTGCGAGTGAAGTGCTTGTAAGTTTCTTCGTAGTTGGGCGGTGTGTTGACTAGCATAGAGTTGATGGTCTCGGGGGCACCCTTGACACCCACAAAAGTGGACTTGACCTTCTTGGAAGTCCTGCGGTCATTGGTCGTAATGGTCGCGATAGTACTCTGGCGTTTCAGCGCCGAGGAGAACTGGAATCTTCTCTTGATTTGAACAGACTCGACATTGCGACCGGAGATAACGGGGGCGTTGCCCTTAGCAGACAGAGTATCGTTCTTGCCCAGAGTCCAGCCAAGCCATTCCAAGGTAGCCTTTTCCATGGGGTCACCGACGACCTCGCCCTCATCCAGCTTCACCAAAGCGTGAGCACTGGCGAGAACGAGAGTGGTGTCGGGTCCAACAGCAGCGGAAGTGGCCAATTCGGTGTGAGCACCATCTGCTTCGACCTTCGAACCAGCCTCACCTAAAGTGAGTCCCGCAATACCATCAACGACAAGGTCCTCTCCGGTCAAGGTACCGGTCTTGTCGAAGCAAGCGATATCAACACGACCAGCGAAGGGAATACGGAAAGGCTCGGTGCAGAAAATGGCATACTTGCTCAAAGCAGCAAGACTAGTGTTGACGGCCAAGCTCAGTTCCATAGGCAACTCGGGAGGAACAACACTGGTGATGATGAGGACACAGTCGAGTAGAAGCTTGGAGCGTTTGCGGTCCCGGATCACACCCTCTTGCCACACGTACCACGAAGCGGCAATTGCGAAAATCAGGAGGAAGAGGATGAACAACAGGGCTTCAACATTGTTGGCAGAGACACGTTCGGTCGAGTAGATCATGGTCCGGACGAGGCTACCCTGGCTGGTTTCGAAACCGGTCTTAACAACCACACCCAGAGCACCATTGTCTGGGGGCATGGTAACATTGCTGGACAAGTTCTTCAAACTCGAGTCGGCAGTGAGATTAGGGTGAGTAACCTGGAGGACCTTGGTACCTCCATGCACAAACGAGAGCTTATCCAATCCATCCGGTTCAATCAGGTCAGTACCGGGACGGAGCTGGACGGAGTCTTTCAGAAGAGGTGTGCTCTCGCCAGAAAGCATAGCCTCGTTCACAATGACACTGCCTTCAACCAAAAGAATATCGCAGGCAACGCCACTGTCCTCCTTGGTACGGTTCACTGACATGAGATCACCGGGAAGAAGCTTATCACTGGTGATCTCCTGCCATTTGCGTTCACGGTATACCCAAACATCATAAGGCTTGATGCTCATTCCACGGAACTCGCTCAAGGTCCTCTGGCGCTGCCACACAACGGTGCTCTCAAACATAACGAGCATGAAGAGCGTGAAAAGCGAGTAGTACCAGTATTCATCCAACATCCACAATCCAACACAGAAAATCTGGAAGACGAAGAACGGCGCGACAGCGTGCTCCTGGAAGAGCTCAAGGAAACCGGGAACGGGAATGTCGAAGGTGTTATCGCCATAGTGGTGGTAGATGCGGTCAATCTCGGCCTTCGACGTGAAGCCCTCGTTCAGCTGGAAAGTCTCGAGGGCTGGCTTTGGTTCGGCGTCAAGGACGTAAGACAAGGGTGCGAAGGTGCGAGTCTCAGGGTAGAAGAGGAAGCGGCGCTTCTGGAAGAGGAACGAAAGGGTTTTCTTCGGGCCGGTAGTCTCATAAATCAATTTGCAGATCTCAGCAGAGCCAGCGTTAGTGATGGGAACCACTTTGATAAGGCGGGCAGTGTCGATGGACTTGGCTCGAGTAGTGGTGAACAGGGTGTTTATATCAATGTTCCACTTCGTCATTAGCCAAAAGAGCGACTGAATCGTGATGATAGACCCCGCGAACACGAAGGTCCATTCCTGTCCCTGAATGTAGGTATCATAACGCTCGGGGGAGAGGTAGAAGGCGAAAAACACAGGCCAGATAACCAGGAAAGGCCAGACGTATGTATGCAATTGCCAAGGGATCGGGTTATGCAACGAGGCAGTATGGATCTGAGGGTCGTCCACGAGCTTTGCCCTGTATACTGTTAGCTGCAGCCAAAGGACCGGGGGGCTGTTCTGGTAACGCACATGGTGGCAATCTAGTGACCGCGGTCAGAGTCAAACAACCAGAAAAATTAAAGACTCATACGAAGCCGGAGAGCAATGATAAGATCCAATCGAGGAAATGCCCAGATTCGTAGATGAAGCCACCTTCCACCTTATAATTTTGGTTCCAGAGGATTCGCCGCTCGACGCGCTAGCATTATGTCAGCCGGCCCCGACCGCCTTAGGCTTATGTAGCACTATATCGCTCTTCTCTTCAACAGCCCGGCCGGGCTAGCTCAATCGGTAGAGCGTAAGACTCTTAATCTTAAGGCTGCGGGTTCGACCCCCGCGTTCGGCTATTCCTAAAAACCAAACCTGAGATTTCTTTTTTGCTCCTTTCTTTTTTCTTTTTGGCAAATTATATTGCTAAAGTAATGGGATATCTTTTTTAGACATAGAACATAATGTTTAGGTATAGAGTTTAGACAAACGCCATACATACTTATGCCAAAGACACAATAACGAACATTGAATCAACAGTTAACTAACTAGTATGACACATGGTATTTCAATGTCGGGGCGACATGCTGTTGTTGTTGTCTGTCTGCTTGGGTTCATTTGTAGAGTGCCGATAATATATATCACACGGATACCTTGGACTTTCTTACCTAGCTTGCTCCATCCACCTTCTTGTCCGCTATCTCCTGAGTCAGACCTTTCACCATCTCCGTCAACATCTTAACCTGCTCCTGCAGCTCTCTGAGTTCATATGTACAACTATCAACCTTGATATCCGCCGTGGTCTCTACCACTTGCTGTTTCCAAGTATCATCAAGATCAAAATTGACCTCCTTAGCCACATGCTCCCATTCCTGAGTACAGTCATCGTCTTCTTCGCCATGGCGGCGATTCCATCGAATCTTGTGCGCCTGACGGGTCTCAATCCAGGCTGCGACGACAAGCAGAGGGGAATAGATCACACCCATTACAAAGTAATTCAGCTTGGCGTAGGCCTCCCGCGAAAGCCACCATTCGAATGGCGCTATCAGGAAAACAATTTCGACGAGGTTGAATGCTAGTACCCAGAGTAAGTTAGCCACACATGTGCTACCGGAATCGAGAGAATACGTACGCGGGATAAAGACATTCTCATCTGGGGCGCGCACGAACTGCATGGTTTTCTGCGCGAAGATAGCCATGTACTCGTCCGTCGCGTTGCCAGAGATATCTTCATATGCGCTGTTGTACAAGGCGATGAGAATATTCAACAAAACTGATAACTGTTAACATTATCCCAAACAAGTTGAATGCAAACTGACCAGTCATAACAATGAAGTTGAAAACGTAGTAGAGGATGATGCCGAAGGGAAATGCAAAGTCCTGGAAAGTGTCGAACTCAGGACTCTGCATGATACTGTTTACCATTCCCTGGAGAATGTTTCGGTGGAGGGGGATATCAGCATCCACTTGGGCCATGCCGACAAAGGCCTGGAAGAAACCAGCCATAACCACAAATAGAAGAGCAAAGAATATCAAGCTCTCCTTCATCATGACTCGAAGAACCACAAACATAGCACCGAAGAAGCGGAACGAGTCAAGATAGAGCATCATACGCATCCAGAACATAGGACCCGCAAAAGCCAGGAAGTTGTAGCTGAGCTCGTTATATAGCCGCCTTTGTTCATCGTGAGTAGATGACGAGTGTGCCAAGGCAATGAAACGCATGATAAGTGACACCACCAGGATGGCGTAGAGGGTTGAGTTGAAGGCATTCCAGAATTCGAGGTAATTCCATCCAACCTTCCAAAACTTGATCCCCTCGTCGCAGATGAACGCAAGAGTCATACCGTAAAGAATGGCTTCGACCACATCCACATCACCGCTTGGGTTCACGGTATTGATGACTGCCGTATAAACCGCAAGGTAAATCAAAGAGAACAGAATTTGGCAGACATTCTGATACAAAGGAGTTCGCATCCGATCAGGATGGAAATGAACCCAATATCCGGTGTTAGACTTCTCGCTGTATTCGACAAAGTTAGTTGGGTTGCCTTCTTCCTGGCAGATCCAACCCCTCCATAGGTACTGGATGCATCGCTGGTACGGGGCAGAGCTGATGACTCTCAATGCATGGAGATCTACCGCTCGCTCAATGACATTGGCAGGATCGGTCTCTACCCCCTCAGTGAAGATAGAGTATCGCTTGAGTAAAATATCCCTCAACACGTAATCTTGGTTCTGCTCGGATTCGATACTGTTGAAGTTAGTCAGTAAATAGCAGAAAACGCGAAATGTTAAGGGGCCATTACATGCGCTTGGCGATGACCTCGCAAGCCACAGCCCGAACCTCGTGAAGGTCCGAATCCCAAAGCTCGACGGAGGATTGGATCTTGAACCATCGCAGACAAACCAGAAGACAATAAACAACGCATGCTTTGTATTCGTCTCCCCCGGCCTGCTTGGCAGTCTCAACCACATCGTCCGTGATGATGCGGCTGTTTGGGTCGGTCAAGAGATGCCCCTGCACTTCGCAGGAGACAACCTGCTCAATTTGATATTTCAGCCGAAGAGCAACCTTGGCAATTTCCTTTGAAGAGTTAGAGGCGTCAGACTCATCGGCAGCATAGGCCGGTAGCACTGCGACTTGTTAGCAGTGTTCCACATCGCGGTGTTTGGAAATGACGTACGTCGACGACGTTCCACCTCGACGCGGTGCCGGGTCCTGCCAGGATCGGCGGTAAAAAGATTTCTCCAATGTCCCATATCGCGTAGAATGTCGCAAAATATAGGGAAACAAGAAGAGTGAAAAGAGCAGAAAAAGGGAGAGTTCGGCGAGAGAGTTTTCGGCTTGAGGGGCACCAATGATGATCGGCGGTAGATAAGGTTTAGCTCACCTCCATTTAAATGGGCATTTGATCTTAAATTCATAGAGGAAATGGATTTATATATCTATATGTAAGTACATATGGTAGTGTCTACAGGGGTACGATTTGCATTTAAAAGCATGACTGGCATTGAACGTCTCGGTTGCATCGCAAACATTATGTGCATTAGAACTTGCACCCTGTGCGGACCCAGCGTCTTGGAAGACGGTGGGCACGAGGATTTCGACCGCAATTGGCATGCAGCGAATACACAGGCGTGGATAAATCATCCCCAGACCCGAAGTTCAGGCGACTGCCCTGGCTAAAGGGCGAGTTCAGACTGCAATCCTGCCCATCAGCACACTGAGCCATTGAGCCTTTCTCCGATATGTGCAAGCTTTTTTCTATCCATTTTTGCCCAACTCTCCTCTAGCGGTGATTCCAGCTTTGGATTCCAGCGCTGATGACCGCTGTATGCCCCTCGACTCGGAGTTATAACCCATAACTTACTCGGGAACACCCTCATCACTTTCGGAGTCCTCATCTCCGCTGACCTGGGTGTTCTCACGCTCGCGCTTCTCCATAAGCTCCTGGAGGATCGCATCGTCATGCTCAGTGACGGCCTTGGGAGCCATCTTCACGGTGCAGCTACCGCCGTTCGCCTTGATACGCTCTTCGATCTTCACAATAGCCTCCTCAAGCAGCTTAACACCGAGGGTCTTGTCGAGACATTGGCTGGCCAGGACGTAGAGAGGAGGAGCCACCAGTCTGACCTTGATCTGGTTCTCAGGGGTGTTGTCGGCCTCAGCGGTACGGAGGGCATCCTTGACGGCATCGATTCCATCGTAACCGAAGCAGGTAACCTCGATATCGGCACGGACCTTGGTAGGGTGGGGGGTCAGCTTGCTGCTGATGTATTGCTGCAGCTCACTCTTGACGGCATCGCTAGGGAAGGTGATCTCATCCCAGACGTTGGGATTCCTGGAAAACAACTGTCAGAGAAATTCGATGATATCATGAGACAAAAAGCACAAGAACCTACGTAATGGAGATCTTGAAGGCATCGTGCGCGTGGCCGTATTTCTGGTTCAAAGGCCACCCGATGTTCTCGTATAGGGTCTCGAGGGGGGTCTGAGTCGCCTCCGCGACGTGGCGCATGATGGAGTGCACTGCCTTGCTCTTGTTGTAACGTTCCTCGCACTTGATGACATCCTCAGGAGAGACACGTCGCTTCGACAGATCGATGTAACCTTTAAGTTGACAAGTTAGTTCTCGAGTTCTTCCAGGCGAATAGTGTATCCTTGCCTTTCTCCTTGTCGACACGAAGCACGATGACGACCTCGTTGCGCCCAATACGGATGAGCTTTTGGATACTGCGAATACGTCTGCGAGACAGTTCTGAGAGGAGAATCATGCCGTCGATGTTGTCATATTCAAGCAGCTTCACGTATGCGCCCATCTCGGCGATCTAGCTCGTTCACACAAAAATTAGTCCCCGTCGCTTTGGTCTCTCATTTAATGGCTCAGTTGATCCGTACCTGCTTGACATTCACCATGACGAAGCTATCCACCTCCGGATACTTGTCCTCATAGAACCGACAGTTTGTTAAAGACATCTTGGCGGGGTTCTGTTTTTTTTCCTCGGGGAAATCTTAGGTGCGAAAGAGACGGATTTGATGGCACAATCGAGACGGTCGATATGCTGGCCAATGGGATATGAGTAATCGTAAAAGTCAGAAATACAGGAGCGCAGAGGGGAGAGGCGACGCGAATGAGGCACAATCTATCTCTTTGTGGCGGACTTCAAAACCCACATTGACCTGATCAGTCACGGGACTGAAAGGCACGTGATTGTGCTTTACACCGCCTTCCAATTCCAAGTTCCACTTGTTTGGTCTTGGCTGACACATCAACAATCGATTACGTCAACGGAAATCAACAGGCAAGACGGGCAATGTTCTTTGTACACATATGTACACTTAGGTACTCGATGGCATCGATGGCATCTACGAATCAGAGAATTCCCTGAGATTATGCTTACCATGCTCCTTATCTTCATTGCACAGTCATTCTCCGAGGATCACCGTTGAATTAGCGATAACGCATACTTTCCCCGCTTATCAGTCCTAGCGCGCCAGGCCCTTGGCCCTTGCCTGACCGACAAAAAACAATTCGGCCTGGGCTTGTGATCATAATTCTGAATTGCTTTTAATCTCTTATTATAACCAGCATTCATGGCGGACTACTTCGTTTCTTACCTTTTAACCTAACATTATTCAGGCGTCTCTTTCCAAACGATCATGTCTGAGACAAGTTCATTGCTCCCCGGGGAGTCTGACGGACTCGGACGTCGGACTCTACGAGACCGCATTGTCGACGCTTTCCGTTCGTCGCCTCAAACCGGTCTTGGGATATCGACAAGCTCAAGCCATGGCAACCAAACCGGCACCGGGGTTACGAGCGAACCAGACGTGAGAACTCGACTTCTGGAATCATACCTCCAAGCCGATCCTGCGTGTGGTGAAAGGCGCTGCAGCCATGGTACTTTCTCACCCCAGGTAGAATATGTGGGAAGACATTCATACATTGGAGGGGCAGGCGACGCATTTGGATATAACGGTCATGAAGTGGCAGACGAAGCGGTCGGTCGCCCTGGAGGTGTGGTAGACCACCCAGAGTCAGTCCCAGGTTCAGAGACTCCGTCACAGATGAAATCATCTTTCACTCTTCCAATAACCGATACAAATAAGCAGTAGGTCGTATCTTATTCATGTACTACGAGCACTTTCGTAGCCCGCCGCAAGAATGGTAACTGACGAATCAATGGCAGATACATATCCTACTATATTCCTTTTTTCAATTGGATCGGACAATATCATTGGTCGTTCCTGCGCGGTGATCTCATGGCTGCTTTGACCGTGGCATCCATCTACATCCCGATGGCCCTCTCTCTGGCCTCCAATCTTGCCCATGCACCGCCCATCAGCGGCCTCTACTCCTTCGTCATCCAGCCCTTGGTCTATGCCATCCTAGGAAGCTGCCCTCTCCTGGTAGTTGGACCAGAGGCCGCGGGTTCCCTGCTGACGGGTGCTATTGTCAAAGCAAGTGTCATGCAAGGGAACTCAGGCGAGGACGACCCTACAGAAACTGCTCTTATTGTAGGAGTGGCTACTGCCATGTCCGGCGGCATGATTTTGGTTGCCGGACTAACCCGCCTAGGGTTTTTGGACAACGTCCTCAGTCGACCATTTTTGAGAGGATTCATCACTGCCATCGGCTTTGTGATTTTCGTAGACCAGCTTATCCCAGAATTGGGTCTGGCCGAGTATGCCAAAGAAACCGGCGTCAGTCATGGCACCAGTGTTGAAAAACTTATTTTCATATTTCGATACGCTCGAGAGTGCCATGGACTAACTGCTATCGTTTCGATCGTTAGCTTTTCTGTCATCATGGTGTTCAGGTTGGTACCGCGCCCCCGGGTTTACATTCGTCATACTGATCATCCGCAGAACTTTGAAAAAGATGCTTGTGCCTCGTATCCCACAAGTGATTTATTTCCCAGACCGCTTCCTGGTTGTTGCCCTGTCGGCGGTTTTGGCTTGGCACCTCGACTGGGAAGCCAAAGGGCTCGAAATTCTTGGACCCACAGAGGTTTCCTCTGGAGGACTATTCGCTTTCGATTGGCCTTTCCAGCTTGCGAATATGAAACATGTGCGCACAGCATTGAGCAAAGCCTTTATTATCGCGCTACTTGGCTTCTTTGAGTCATCTGTTGCGGCTAAGGGGCTGGGCGAAGGCAGTTCAGCTGGAATCAAGGGAATGCATATGAGTGCCAATCGCGAGATGGTTGCACTAGGCGTTGCCAATGTCATCGGAGGTTGCTTCTCGGCTCTGCCTGCATTTGGTGGATACGGGCGAAGCAAGCTTAGCTCACAGACAGGAGCACGATCACCTATGACTAGTGTTTTCGTGAGCATTATCACATTCACATCTGTCATGGTGCTTTTGCCTTATCTCTACTACCTCCCGGTTCGTCCCTCTCCAACCTACACCAGACCGATATGGCTTTTCCCATGTGCTGACCATGCCAATTCCCCAATAGAAAGCAGTTCTGTGCTCCATGATCTCCGTGGTAGCCTTCACTCTAGTTGAAGAATGCCCACATGACCTAATCTTCTTCTTCCGCCTGCGAGGCTGGTCAGAGCTCGTCCTCATGCTCCTCATCTTCACAACAACAATTTTCTACTCCCTAGAACTAGGCATGGCGATGGGAATAGGCCTATCAGTGATAATCCTCATCCGACATGCGACAGCCCCCCGAATCCAGATCATGGGCAAGGTCCTTGGCACAGACGCACGTTTTGATAATGCCGAACTCCACCCAGAAAACGTGGAGCTAGTCGAAGGCGCCCTGATCGTCAAGATCCCCGAACCGCTCACCTTTGCCAACACAGGCGATCTCAAGAACCGTCTGCGACGTCTGGAACTCTACGGATCCACTCATGCTCATCCTTCTTTGCCGCGCATGCGCGCACCGGAGCATAATAAGAATATCATTTTCGATGTTCATGGCGTTACGAGTATCGATGGGTCTGGTACCCAGGTTCTCTCTGAGATTGTGCATGCGTACGTGGAGCAACGCGTCAGAGTCTTCTTCTGCCGCTTGCCGAATAGGAGTGTGTTCCGCATGTTTGAGCGGAGTGGTATTGTTGAGACTTGTGGTGGGTTGACTCATTTCGTGCCCAGTGTTGATGAGGCGCTGCGGTTGGCGGAATCTGAGGATCAGACGCAGGAGATATAGTGTCTATCTTGCTAAAAATTGGTGACATGTGTTTGGATATGGTGTCGATATCTTGTACGGATATATTGCATTTTTGCCATCTAAAGATAATCAAAAATATGGTGCTACTTGACTTATTGTCATAGAGCAACATTTTGCGAGGAGATAGAGAACATGGCCAATTATTCCTTCAGTAACGAGCTTTGGTTTTGTTGGGTTCAATGGAAACTGAAGTAAGCCCTTACGGTTTGCTATGCACCACGATCAGGTCTCCTGAGCGTGCCATCTTGGCAATGAAGACCAGCATTGCAGCATTCGTAGTACCGGGGTGATAAAACACTGGGTCGACGCATGACCTCGCAGCTGTAATTTAGCTGCCCCAGTTTGCACTTCGTTGCGCAGTCGTGTATTGGCCACGAGTCCAGTGGATTGAATAGACCCAAGAGCAAAGCTATGAGCTCCGTGGATCGAGGCAGGTCATGTCGATGGGTCTGCACTTGCTCGGTCCGAGCTCCGAAGATATTGTAACAGGTCCCAGTTTCACACTGGCACAGAAAAACATCCAGAAGTTCACGTAGCAGAATGATCCTCCACAACAGCCTTCCGGATCACCGACCGCAGAAGCGATTCCCCCGCCTCCAAAGCAAGTTCATTCTTATCGCTTCCACCTCGAGGGCCCTCATCCCCATCCCCGGAATCCCTATCAGCAGCGACCACCAGCTTCACACGTCCTTCACCACCCAAAACGAATGCAGCACAGGCAACCTTCGACAGTCGCACATGCTGCTTAGCAGCCTGGTCCGAAGACGACCCATCCAGATCCAGCTTCATGGCAAGGTGCGTCTCCAGGTATGAAGTAAGATTGGTAATGAAAGGGCTGCGTAGTTTATGCTGAAGACTGCGCGACTTCGGCGCCGACTGTCCAGGCTGATCGCGGAGAAAGCCCGCTAGTGAAGCGCGTGCGATGCCAACATTCAGGGATCTCAGCGCTGGTGCAATCGATGATGAAAAGGAGAGCGTGAGCTGTAACTCTTTGATAACATCTTCGACTGTGTCGCTTGTTCCTGGCCGTTGAGTGCGCAGGGTATCAATGTACATCTCTAGACCCGCACAGAGAAAGCTCGACGGCAGTCGTAGGGGCGAGCAGTAAGTGTCGAAATTGGTAGATAAGAAAGCGATGAAAGTTTGACGGAGCGCAGTTGGAAATCTGGTTAGGAGGAGAGGGAGAGATGTGGACCCCGTGCGCTGATTTGTGGATGATGTTGTGTCTGCGAGCAAAGCTGCTTTGTAGACGATGTTTTCGTATTCTAGCGTTACTAGAATTCCAGGAAATGTGGTATCCTGGGAACTGCTTGGCGCTTCGTTGCGCAATGATTGAGGAGAGATTGGCCGCCATAGACAATCTTTTAGGGCACCCGTTTTGGACAGCGCGTCGTCGTCTGCTGCACTAGTGCTTGTATGAATACCAGCGAGGACACGTCCTGTGAGATGGTCGCGTAGACGCGTTGCGTATGTCTTCAAGGCGACCTGGTTGTCTAGGAGTGTTTCACAGTCATTTCCATGATGGAGAGGAGAGAGACGGTGGATGGTCCAAGAAGTATTGAACAACTGTTGTTGGTCTGCTTGTTCCATGACAGCCAATTTGTGAGTTTAAAATAAACTCGGCTAATTCTTATGCTACAATTGAAGCATATCGTTGTCGAGGAAGACTGATAGTTGGCAATGTACATAGCGACGCGTGCGGGTTGCAAACAAAGCAAACATCTAATCTTTGCGCTGTTTGCGCTTCGCAGCTGTTCGTGTGGATATTCTGACGAGTCTCACCGCCTTCCGGCCATGCAAGACATCTTCTACTATCCACAGCTGTGACATCATAAGGTCCTAGTATGCCCCTACTCGCCCAGAATGTCACAATCCGATGAGAGTCTTAGCCCTGCTGTTTCGTCTGCCGGCTTCTCTACTTTCGCCGAAGCAAAATTCTCCTTAGAAGCTACCCTCGCAAGTTATCAAGAGCTAAACACCGATGATGATACAAAGGAATTCCTTGAGACCTGTTTCAAATACCTCCCCCTGGATGGACAGGTCAATTTGTCGGAGAATGTTTGTGGCTGTCGTGACGATGAACTCCGCCAGCTAGCCACCAGTATTGATACTGGTTTGCTACGCCCTCTTCTGTCCAAAGGTGGGAGGGGGAAGACACCAGCCATCGCGCCATCCCCCCGTGCCAGCTTTTCCGATTCAGTTGAGAACATCCTCTCCCGCGATCTTTCACCAGCGAGTCTCAATGTCCAAGAAAGACTTCGCGGAATCTGTCTGAAGCGGGATGGATATCAATGTACCATTTCGAAGATCTGGAGCTCCGGGGTGGAACCTCCCTCTGGCGAACATAGCGGCACTTTACAGGCTGTGCATATTATCCCGTTCGCCCTTGGCAGGTTCACCAATGACGATGAAAGACAGAATACCTCTGAGGTGTGGGCTAACATTTTTCGCTACTTCCCGGCCCTCAACGACACCCTCAACATGTCACCTGAAGATGTGAACCATGAAAGTAACATGATGATGATGATCACCCCACTTCATGAAGAGTTTGCCCGATTTCACTTTGTGCTTGAGGCCACCGAGACCCCTAATCGGTATCGGCTAAAACAATTTCCACGCTTCGCATCTGATTACACGACAATCTTCTTCCCCCGCAACGGGACTGTGACACTGACTAGCCATGACCCTAACTGCCATCTTCCCGAACCCCTGTACTTACAGTTGCATGCTGCCATTGGTAATATCTTGCATGCAAGTGGTCGGGTAGATAAGATTGAGAAACTCATAGGGGATCTAAGAGAGACAGGCGGCTTCGGACTGTCAAAGGATGGAAGTACCAACGTCGGTGATCTACTCTCGGTCAGTCAACTTTCACTGCTAGCTTCAGATTCGCCTATACACAGCAAGGTACGATAGCAACGTGCCCGGCTTAGACTACCAGGAGAAAAACCCAGATCTGGTTAGCTATGTAGCGGCCGTGTCGGCCTCGTCACGACATGCGCTTTACCCGATCCGGGACATTTGCCACCTGAGGCATCAGCCACAGGTCCACTCCACTCCAAAGAGGCTTTTTCCCCATCGCGGGACTCACATCGGGATTTCTTTTTTTTTTTTTTTTTTTTTTTGGTTTTATGTATTTTGTCCCTCGAAGTCTCGATTCTTGCTCCGTCATGAGGTAGCATTTGTTCTCTTCAATCTCAAGAATCTCTACATTTTTCTTCTCTCTTTATTCTTTACTCCCTTGACTGCTCACTGAGATCGTCCCCCAGATTTTCCTCCCCCTCCACCCGATCTCTCCAAACCTGATTTCCTTCGGATCGAGAGCCCTTCTCTTCGACCCTTCCTACTTCCAATCCCGGCGATATACCCACAAACAAAAACACTATGGTCCGCAATCTTGTCGTCATCGGAGGCAACTCCCACCCTCAGTTGACTCAGAGCATCTGCGGTGTTCTCGGCATTCCTCCCGCGGAGGTTCTGCTCTCAAAATTCGCCGTGGGTGAGACTCGAGTTGAAATCCAAGAGTCCGTCCGTGAAAAGGATGTCTACATTATTCAATCCGGCGGCGGTAAAGTCAACGACCACCTCCTAGAGCTTCTCATCACCATTTCCGCCTGCAAAACCGCCTCAGCCCGACGAGTCACCGCTGTCCTCCCTCTTTTCCCCTACTCCCGTCAGAGTGACATTCCTTATGACAAGGCCGGCGCCCCTCTCGTCAAGGCATCCGTGGGGGGTAAACCCGCCAATGGATATACATTTGAGAGCACCCCTCCGACTCCGGCTCCGGGTGGAAAAACTGAAGGCCTAGGCTTGATGAATGGAATGGAAAGCCTCCAGAAGGGCCTTGCCAAGGCTCAGATTGAGGAGAGCACTGGCAGCCCTGTGAAGCGGCGGGGCAACGGTCTGCCCCGCAGCGATACAACGGATTCCCTCAAGTCCCTGACCAACGGCACCGACGAGGCAGCGAGCAGCACTTCCTCCAAGATCAATTCCTTCCAGCCGCGTCCTGGTTACAAACAGTGGGTTGCACAGGCCGGCACCCTGGTGGCAGACCTCCTTACCTGCGCCGGCGCCGATCACATTATCACCATGGATTTGCACGACCCGCAGTACCAGGGATTCTTTGATATCCCCGTCGACAACCTCTACGGCCGACCTCTACTGAAGAGCTACATTCAGCGCAACATCCCAAATTACAAGCAGGCTGTCATTGTCAGCCCCGATGCCGGAGGTGCCAAGCGCGCCACGGCTATTGCTGACCAAATGGGCATGGAGTTTGCCCTTATCCACAAGGTAGGCTTATCGAACGCTTGGATTTCCCTGTAATTCTCTAACAATCTCATAGGAGCGCCGCCCCACCAAAATCACTGACCGCCAGAATGCCACCATGATGTTGGTTGGTGATGTCCGTGATCGGATAACAATTCTGATTGATGATCTGGCGGACACCTCGAATACCATTACTCGCGCTGCCAAGTTGCTCAAGAAGGAAGGCGCATCTCAGGTATATGCCCTTCTCACCCATGGTATTCTGAGTGGTGACGCCATCGAGCGCATCAACGCTAGTGCTCTCGACAAGGTCGTTGTGACCAACAGTGTGGATCAAGTTGAACACTTGCGCCGCTGCCCGAAGCTGGAGGTCCTGGAAGTCGGCCACGTTTTCGGCGAGGTGAGTCCCATTCGTCCGGTTTATCCCACATAATATACTTACTGACTTATACCTAGGCCATCCGCCGCGTGCACCACGGTGAAAGTATCAGTGTTCTCTTCCAGTATGATTGATCGCTGCGTAAGCTCTTTTTTTTCATTTTCTCCGATATCCTAAAATTTCCATGTTCGCTCTACGACATCCTCAACCTCAATTCCCTTTGCCATAGATCCAGGTTCGCAGTAGACTTGGTACGCTGGATTTGAATCTGGTATTTTCTGTGATTTCTTTCTATTACGCTTGCTCTTATCTGGCCTTGGCTGGCTTTATCTTATTTTTGTTTCGAATTTTCCTGTCATACTATCTCTGCCACACCCTTTGCCATCTGCACATATGAGCAATGACCGTTGGATCGAAATTGAGAATTTCATTTTCAACATGCATGTAGGTAGTCACCGGTCTTGGACTAGACTATCAATGTGGCTGATCTGTGTACTTCATGGAGACGTAATACTTTCTAATATTGAAGTTCATGCATGTCGGTCTGTGCTTGATTGATCACGATTTCTCAAACCCTTGCATATTATACTGGATAATATCTGGCGCTCGAACCTTTTCCCTTCCTATTTTGGTGCTCACTTGTTGCATTCAGAATACATGACTTCATGGACGCATAAACACCAAAAGAGTGCAGTCGTCCAATCTCTTTTACCGAACATTTGGGAGAACAACATGGATGTCCTGCTACCAGAACTGATATCCTGAGTCGTGTCATATATTGATCCCGAAACAAGAAAACTAATAGTTCCCTTGGTCCCACATGTCCCTGTGGGCTGTCACTGGTGGCTATTATCGAAGGACGCACATTTCCATCAACACTAACTACTAAGTGATTGGCAGAATTTGAACAGCTAGAATGGAGTATACGCAGAAACTTGTATATCCGGAATCCCAGCAATTGATGGCTTTCTTCACATGTTGTCACGCACCTAGTTAGTAGCATGGCCTGTAAGTTTGAACTAATAGGGTAAAATTAGCCTAGATCACTCGTTCGTCCCTATAGATCTCCCCTTTTCCGTTTCGTGGAGTAATGTGCCGCTATAAGATATTCAATTCTGCCGCCGAATTTATTTAGTTCGAGGTAACATATTTAGGAGGCAACCATTCGCCTATACAACCTACGCCTCGATATCTTCTGGAGGGCTAACCCCCCTGAGCATTGACCATGGGGTCAAGCCTGGTGTGATCTGTAGTGAACTGGTCAAACACTTCGCGCCAAGACATCAAGTTTCAGTTTTTTGCACCTCCTTTCCTTCAACTTACGCCAACATGTTCCGAACTCTGTGCTTTCCCAAGTCTTTCATTCGACGCAGTGTCGCTACACGGGCAAAAATGCCGTCCCTGCAGAATCTTCCCGATGAATTGCTGCTCAACGTGATCAACAAACTTTCGGTATACGACGTCATGGCCTTGTCGCAGCAAAGCCGTGGAATACATGCTCTATGTGATGTGAAAAATCGTCAGAAATATCATCAATTGAAGTTCGGCCGAGAGAAGTACCCGCAGACCCATGAAGCTGTACTTCAAGCTGGCCTAGACACATTACTTGCCATCTTACGAACTCCCTCCCTTGGACATTATCTTCGTCGTGTGGACCTGTACGGAACTGGAATGGTTGAGTTTGATCCTGACTCCGAAAATTCCATCCAAGATTCTATGCTTTCCCCTGAGGACATCGACAGACTCAAGCAAGCAATCCTAGGCGCCGGATTCCAAGACGCACAGGAGCGCGAGTTAATTTTATCTATGCTTTCACGAAACCCTGCTAAATTCCAGTAAGCCTGTATCTCTATCTAAGAATATGTCACAGAGTGCTACGCTTTTGTTACTCACTAGCAATATAGATCTGATTCCAGCACGGAAGCACTTCAGTTCAAAGATGCCCTTATTACGCTCTTAGTTGCAGCTGCCCCGAATCTTGAATTCATTTCAATGTATCCATTACTGGAATACATTCGATCTTCATCTGCTAGGGATTATGAAAGGGTGAATCTTCTCCAAAGATTGCTATATCGGGCCTCTACGTCTACAGAGTCGGTGCCTTACTGCCAAAATCTACGAAATATTAGCTTCCACCCAGACGATAAGCTTAACGAATCCAATAAGTACGTTGAAGACCCATATTATCATCGGCTTAATATGGTCCGTAAACTACCGGCTATTGAATCGGTCGCTTTTAAGCTGGTAACGTGGAGCAATGAAGCCGGAATACCACCTCCTCCCCGTTCCGCCAACTATAGCAAGGTCAGCTTTACACATTCTGTAATGGAAAGTTGGGATCTTTGCCGTATCATCGAATCTGCCAAGACCTTGAAAAGTTTTACTTCCACTATCGGTGGTCGTTTATACCCTGAGGGTGGCAGCCCCGTGTTATACGTGACTCCGATATTCAAGTCACTTTGGACGCACCGCCGGACTTTAGAGGAATTGAACCTGGATATGGAGAGCCAGACACCTCGACAAGAATTATATGATGAGGAATATCAGCCCCGCCAAGAAGATGGGATGACCGAAGAGGACCGAAAAGATTATGAGGAGCAATGGGCAGACGAGCAGCAGGAGCTAGCCGCCCCAGAAATCGCACCCGTGCGCGTCTCCCTAAAAGACTTTCCACAGCTCAAGAATCTCAGTATTGGAGCCCATACGCTATGCTATCTAGCTCGAGGTGCAGGAGATGGCAAGAAGCAGCTTGACTCAAAGTCTTTCAGCCTTGTTGATCATATCCCGTCTACTCTTGAGTCTCTCCGGATTTACGGGCTCGGAGAGCCCGTGGATAGGAGTACCCCCTATCTGGATTACGAATCTGATCTAGATGTCGATGCCCAAATTGAGCAGCTGGCGCGTGAGAAAGATGCCAAACTGCCAGGACTGAAGATTTTTGAAGGCGTTGATCCTTGTATTCCAAATGGCAGGACTGTGGATGAAGGGGCGGATGAAGATGATCTAGAACTTTTCTGGAAAGATCCAGATGACAACAGGTTTGATGAGGTTGATGACGACGTTTGATGATAATATCAATCTAGTATCAACGCTGTCACCAGTGTATATTAGTCCCTACTAGACCTTGCCAACTCCTATAGGACTAAGAAAATTTTGGTCCTATATCCTGGTCCTATCACTCCTATAGGACTAGCCAAATTTTTAGTCCTATTACTATAGTAGTCCTATAGGAGTAGACCTTGCCAAGTCTGGATGTCTTTCAGCTCGCCTAATTTGGTTGGATCGTGATGTAATTTTAGTCCTGGTGTACTTTTTCCTTTTAGCGTTTATCGAGCAACTATGAGATCTCTCACTATCTATAGTCTTAATAGCTGCAGATTTGGTTGTCCAGAGTAATGATACTAGGGGAAAAGAGCACGTGTGCACAGTACAACCCTGGCCATTTTAGTGCAGCCGAAGGATTCTGATCCCCGACATAGCGTTAAACGGTGTCTTACCAGATTCGGACTCCGTCATTAATTCCAAAGTATATCTTTCCTTGGCAAAAGGGGCCATTTCTCCTTAGAACCCTCCCCAGGTTGGAAAGAAGTGATTTTTTTTTTCTCTCGTCCTTTTTAAGTACATTCACCGCATTATTGCCGTAGTTATGCTGCAGGTGAAAAATGGTTGGAATTCCTAATCCCATCACTGTTAACATGACTCAATACTGTGTGTTATCGGGGGTCACATGCTTCCAGCCCTAGAGCCTCCGGGGAAATAAATAGAGAATTCTTTTTAGCTCTAAGATAGCTTCCTCCTTTAAAATCCATCTTTTATCATTTTTCACTCCTTTCTGCTGGGGACGTTTGTCTCAGCATCTAGATTGGTTCTAGACATGGCAACCACTGAATCAAAACTCACGGTGGCTGTCTCTGGCAGCGAGGAGGAACAATTGGGACAGTTGGATCAAGGGTTTCGCGCTTGGACAGTCGTCTTTGGAGCATGGTGCTGTCTATTTTGCGCTTTTGGCTGGGTGAATGGTGAGATTCCTCCCTACTTCTCGTATTTCTCATGCCGACCGATAACCTGATACGCCTTGCCCTAGCCATTGGCATTTTTCAAGAATACTACCAGAACAATCAATTACATTCATATTCAGCGTCCAGCATCTCCTGGATTTTATCTTTGGAGCCATTTGTACTCTTTGCAGCCGGAATTGTCATCGGAAGAGTAATCTAGCCCCATCAACCCTAGGAGGTATACATGTTAACCTTCTTTCTTTCAGGTATTCGATAATTATGGCCCGAAATGGCTTCTTCTTATCGGGACATGTCTTCACGTCTTTGGTATTATGATGACCTCCATCTCGACGGAGTACTACCAATTCTTGCTAGCCCAGGGGATCTGCAGTCCTCTTGGTGCAAGCTTCGTCTTCTCGTCCGCACTCTCTTGTACCGCAACATGGTTCGAGAAACGACGTGCCTTGGCCTTTGGAATCGTTTCCAGCGGCTCGTCGCTAGGTGGCGTTGTATTCCCAACCATGTTGTCTCGGCTCTTGCCTAGTATCGGGTTCGGATGGTCACTGCGTATCTCTGGATTCATCGTCCTCGCACTCCTGATCATTGCCAACCTGACTGTCCGATCGAGAATAAGAAATGTTCCGCGGCCAGTGAAGCTGAGCGATTATACGAGTCCGTTTTCGGAGGTACCGTTTGTCTTGCTTATGCTGGCATCCTGCTGCGGATTCTTCGCCATGTTTGTACCAATCAGTTACGTCGTTGTAGAGGCTCAGGAGGACGGAGTCAACCCCGACCTAGCTGGGTACTTGTTGACTATACTTAATGCCGCCAGGTGAGTACTACTCAGTATTTTATATTAGGACGAGAAGACCATGGCTGAGCTAACCTATCCTGCAGTCTCCCTGGTCGAATTCTACCAGGCTACCTAGGAGACAAACTGGGCCGATTCAACGTCATGATCACCATGTGCTCCTTGTCCGCCATCGTTATCCTAGCCCTCTGGCTTCCAGGTACCCTTCTCTCCCCAGGCAGTGCGGCAATCTATATCGTCTTCAGCATGTTGTATGGATTTGCATCGGGTGCATTTGTGGGCATGGTACCCGCCCTGCTGGGCCAGATCTCGCCCGACGTGACCAAGATCGGTGTTCGTCAGGGTGTTTTATTTACTTGCATCAGTATTGCATCTCTCACGGGGAGTCCCATTGCTGGAGCAATCTTGAGCCGACAAAATGGGACCTACTGGGGATTACAGGTATTTTCAGGTGCAATGATGGTAGCAAGTGTATTCTTCTTCATTGCGGCGAGAGCGGTGCTTGCAGGACTGTCTATCGCAAAAAAGGTTTAAACATAGGTGGAAATATAATAGACAGTCTTGATACATAGTCATCACAGAGCTGAGCCATGACAACATCCAAGTTGGTCAGACCTTTAGGGTGGTGAGTTGTCCAACGGATGAAGACTTTCGTATGGCAAAAGCCTTTCGCACGAAAACAATTTAATAAGGGTTAGTATGCCGGCATTTAGAATTGGGAACGACCTATAATTGGATTTTAGCATATCTTACTATATAGGCTGTAGTATAGATATTCGGCTCATTAGCTCTGTTCTTAGTAGCTAGTTACCACTAGAGAATAACGAGTAGTAGGCAATAGGCCGCGGTAAACTAATCGGCTATTATAGTACTGTATTATACTTAGAGAACCCTAGTTATTATCAACCCATATGTAGTTCGTATCTACACTAGTTATCTCAATGTAACATCACATTAACTAGCGGCATAAGCCACGTAACTGTGTATACTACTGCAAGATCCCTGACTAGAGGATTCTAATTCATTTCCCCGGTTATCTTTTTTTTAAAGGATTCACTAGGGTTAATTGTGGTAGGGTTCTCGCCTTTTTTATCTACTCGAGCCCCTCTGCACCTGCATATGTCCCACTTTATACTACAACCACCCCAGCATTAAAATAAACACACCCTCATCAAAAATGATAGCCCTCGCAATCTTCGACTTCGACGGCACCCTCTTCGATACCCATGAATCCATCTCCCAAACCATAAAACTCACCTTCGATGCCATCCTCCCCACTCACACCCCTCCCCAACCCGAAATCCACCGTCTCATCGCCAGCGGCGCCGGCCTAGCAGACACCTTCAAAGCCCTACATCCCTCCCCGGCCGAATTCACTACGACCGTTGAGAACGAATGGATTGAAAAATACCGTGCTCTTTATGCCACCCACGGCCAACTACTCATCAAAGCCTTCCCCGGCGCCAAGGATCTCTTGATTGAACTCAACGCCCACAAGATTCCCATCGCTATCGTCAGTAACAAGGGTGTAGCCGCTGTGAAAACAGCACTGGAGCGGAATGGTCTGGATGGCTATGTTCCCGAGGATTTAATCATCGGCGATAAGACACCGGGCGCCAAGCGCAAGCCCGATCCTGCGAGCTTTGTGGATGTTCTCGTTCCTGTTTTGAAGGAGAAATATGGGGTGGGGGAGATTGATTCAGGGAAGGTTTTAGTTGTGGGTGATACAGTGGCGGATGTTCAATTCGCAAGGAATATTAAGAGCAAGGTCTGCTGGTGTCGGTATGGGTACGGAGATCAGAAGGCTTGTCAGGAATTGAAGCCGGATTTTGTGGTTGATTCTTTGGGGGAGGTTGTGGGGATTGTGAAGGCTTAAGGCCCGTGACTGGTATACAACTTTTATGCGTATAGAATTAGTGAGTCTTAGCTTGGTCGGGTTATGTCCACGGTCTTATTAGTATAGTCCACGGATGGGTTGGGTGCAATGAGCCACATGTGAGATTCTGTTAGGATCGCATGGTTTCCATTGGGTAGTACTAATTACTAGCTAAGTACAGAATGTATTATATCAGCGCTAAGTAAGGGCTTAGCCTTATAGAAACCCCTAAGCACTTAGTAAGAGTAAGTGCTCTCGCTACTAAGTACTTGGCTAAGTGCTAAGATTATACTGCCTAAGATACTAAGTAGTAGGTATCTTAGGCCCTAAGAGTATATAAACCCTATAAACCGCTCGGGAGTATATCTCTCCCTACTAGATCTAGCTTACTATCCTTAGAAGCTATAAAAATAAAGTTATATAGACTTCTTAAATAGGTAATTAGTAGGATTAAACGAGATAAGGGGTAAATAAAGGGCTTTATTTAGATAGAAAGTAAGAGAAACCTTATTATATAGGTTTATCTTATTTCTTTATTTATCTAATAAGTAACTTCCTTTATTCCTACTAAATAAGTTATCTTAAGTAAATAATCTACTTAAGTATAAATAATCCTATCTTTCTACTAAGAAAATCTCTTTCTCTTTCTATTTCTTAGTCTTTTTTCTCTATTCTACTTTCTACTAATATTAATTAATTTATTAGTAAGTAATCTAGTCCTTAATCTCTTTTATCCTCTCTTTATTAAGTACTAATTTATTACTTTATAGAAGTAAATATATTGTTTCTTATAATAAACTCTATTACTAGACTCTTATTTAATCTCTTTAATATACTAGTTAGAGACTTAGAGAGAAATATCTTTAACTTCTAGTTATTTAGTATTTTGTCTCTATTATTAGTATCTAAAGACTTACTAGATATAGAGACCTTCTTTACTAGAGCTTTATAGTAATCTAGTAAGTCTCTTTCTCTTTTCTTATATTTATTATCTCTCTTACTAACTAACTTCTTATATAAATAAGTAGTCTTTATTCTCTTTCTTTATTAATATTAATACTAAGGATATTACTAAGTTGCTTTTAGGTCTTAATAATATCTTATAGCTAGTCTTTTTTTAGGAAGTATAAGATATATTAGCTATACTATAAGAGGAGTAGGTAAGAAATAGAGATAAAGTAGACTAGTTATAAGTTAATAGATATTTCTAACTTTATACTATTATATCTTATAACTATTAGATAGCTATTATTAGCTAGTATATTAGTATTACTACTTTCTCTAGGAAGGAGTATACTTAGTATTTATAAAAGAATACTAGTTTTCAGGCTAGTCCTATTAGTCAGGAAGGAATAATAATAGGGGAGAAGCAATATATTAGTATTCTCTATATAGAGACTAATCCTTGCTAAAGACAAGTTCTTTATAGGTAAGATCCTTTATAAATATAGTATCAAATCATATATATAACAATAACAGCTACTAGGATTATATATCTCTTTATTCTTATAGTAAGTAACAAGATACTTATCTATATATATATAAACAATAAATATTGTATTAATAGATTCCTAAGACATCTTTGTATATCTTAGATTAAAAGAACTATTATTCTTTACAATTATCTCTTCTCTCTATATAGGTTGTCTTAACCTATAATTAGCAATTTCTATATTTTAAGATAGGTCTTTAGAAGGGCTCTATTAAATCGAGGTAATATCTATTTTATATTAGAGTATCTACTCTTTATATCCTTATCTTATTATCTATTTTATATTCTTAGACTCTATTAAAGTAATAGGTATTAAAGGAATAGATCCTAGAGGTCTATTAAGTAATCTCTATTATATTAAGTATAAAAAGACCTATAATACTTTCCTTTTATCTTAGTATTATTTCTTTAACTTTAAAGGTATAATAGCCTAGAATTTACCTCTTTTTAGTAAAGAGCCTATAAGACTAACAACCCTTTAGTATTAGACTTATCTCTATTATACTTAGTCAAACTATATAGTAAATATTAAGACTATAATTAATCTAGCTATATATATCTTTTCCTAGATAATTTTATTACTTTATAAATATTATAATATAAAGAATATTTCTTATAAACTAGTATAGTCCTTAGTACTCCTTCTTAGAATCTAGCTAATTATATAGATTTTATTAGTAATATTTTAGGATATTATTAATTTATATAATTTATTAGTATAATTAGAGATTTTCTTTAATAAAGTAGTAGATTAGCCTAAGGAATTTTGCCTAGATATTTTTAAGATAGGATATAATCTTATAACTATCTTTATATAAATATTAACTACTTATTATTTATATTTCTATTTAGTTAGAGTAGTTAGTATTCTAGATATAAGTTCTTTACTCTTTTTTTCTTAGTATTTATTAGTTAATTATTAGTAGCTTACTTAAGAGTATTATAAGTAGTTTCTTATATATTATTAAGAAGATATAATATAAATATTATAAGCTATATCTTCTTTATAAGATAACTAAAGTTATATATTATATCTTTATCCTAGTAATATAGGCTATACTAGTTAGATAGTAGTAAAATAGAGGTTCTATATTGTGATTTATAACTAGTTAGACTTCTAGATAGGATCTTTAGACCGGATACTCTTAAATAAGTAAATAAATAATAAGGAATTAAATCTTAAACTAATTAAGTAGATATTTTGATTATTTCTTAAATATTCTAGTACTAGATATTTGCTATATAGAGAGATTGTCTTTAGTTATCTCTATATCTATTTTAAAGTAAGTTAAGATAGAGCTACTATTTATAATATCTATCTATTTAGGCTAATCTTTAGTTAATCTTATAGCCTTTCTCTAGCTTCTATACTCTTATTTATTATATCTTAGTTTAGCTAAGTATAAGTTACTTAGTAAATAGATTTATTAAAGAAGTTATTTAAGATCTCTAGCTATTTCTAGCCTAAAGATCCTAGGATATTTAGAAGAAAAGAGAAGAAAGAAGGAGAAGAATTGATAGTTAGGGGTTTTTATAGTTAGTCTATATATTTAGCCCTAAATAATTTTAGTCTTAGATTTAACTTACTTTTACTTTAGTCTTCTTTTACTCTTACTTTTGCTTCTATTTTATATATAATTTAATAGCTTCTTAAGTATATTTTATTGTCTTTATAATTATCTATTAGTTATATTTAGAAGACTATCTTATCTATTTAATAAGATAGTATTACTCTCTATTAAACTCTATATTATCTTTGATTTCTTTAATTTTCTATTTATCTTTATTATCTAATTTAGATATTAATAAGAGATCTAAATTGTTATTATCTCTTTTATACTAAGATTATAATAATAAAATAAAGAATATATTATAGATTAATATATAATTATTAGAGAGAAGTAGGTAATATATCTATTTCCTAATAGAGTTAAGTATTCTAAATAAGCTAATAAATCTCGGAGATAGCTTCTTAGAGATTATTTTTAACTTAAGATATTTTATAGATAAAGCTACTAAATTATCTAGGCAAAATATTATTAGATTATAGTATTTGTTATAATATCTTACTTATATCTTAATAGTAGTTTACTAATATTTCTTAAGTTTTTCTCTTAGTTATCTTAGATTTTTAAGATATATAAGTGCTACTAGAATCTCTCTCTCTTTAGTACTATTCTTAGTATATATTTAGAAGTTTAGACTATAGTCTAGTAGGGCTTAGAATAGGGAGAGTCCTATAATAGAATTTTTTATATTATTATATATAAATTTAGTAGTCTTTAGTAGTTTTAGCTATTATTTTTAATTCTCTAAGATAAAATATTATAGATAATACTTAAAAACTTAGTTAATCTATTTTATCTAACTATTAGTTTAGGAATAGAATACTATAAAGAAGTATATCTTTATTAAGAAAAGATAATATAGTCTCTTCTAGAATATATTTATAAAAAATAAACTATAGTTAGATATAATATTATTTAATAGGCTAAATCTTAGTTTAACTTATTAATAAAATAACTCTACTAATTCGGCTATATTTATTATACTTAAAACTAGGAAGAAAAGGGACTATTTCGAGAAATAATCTATAATAACTAAGATAGTATTAATAATTCTATCTTAATATAAAACTAAAAGAAGTCCTATAATAAAATCTATAAATAATTTAGTAAAGGGTCTCTTAGGATATAAAAGTAATTATAGCTTACTATAGGGCTAATATCTAGGTATTTAGTTCTTTTAGTATATAGTATATATTTTAATATATTTTTTGATATCTTTTTAGATATTAATCTAATAAAATTGTCTCTTTAGGAGGTCTTCTATTCTAGTATAACTAAAGTAGCCTATTATAGGATTATTATGATATAATTAAAGTAAGCAGTAATATATATTATCTTGCTGTAAAAGAATACTAGTTTTTAGGCTAGTCCTATTGGTCAGGAAGGAATAATAATAGGAGAGAAGTAATATATTGGTATTCTCTATATAGAGACTAATCCTTGCTAAAGACAAGTTCTTTATAGGTAAGATCCTTTATAAATATAGCACCAAATCATATATATAATAATGATAGCTACTAGGGTTATATATCTCTTTGTTCTTATAGTAAGTAATAAGATACTTACCTATATATATATAAACAATAAATATTATACTAATAGATTCCTAAGACATCTTTATATATCTTAGATTAAAAGGACTATTATTCTTTATAATTATTTCTCCTTTCTATATAGGTTATCTTAACCTATAATTAGCAATTTCTATATTTTAAGATAGGTCTTTAGAAGGGCTCTATTAAATCGAGATAATATCTATTTTATATTAGAGTATCTACTCTTTATATCCTTATCTTATTATCTATTTTATATTCTTAGACCCTATTAAAGTAGTAGATATTAAAGAGATAGATCCTAGAGATCTATTAAGTAATCTTTATTATATTAAGTATAAAAGGATCTATAATACTTCTCTTTTATCTTAGTATTATTCTCTTAACTTTAAAGATATAATAGCCTAGAATTTGCCTCTCTTTAGCAAAGAGCCTATAAGACTAATAATCCTTTAATATTAGATTTATCTTTATTATATTTAGTTAAACTATATAGTAAATATTAGGACTATAATTAATCTAGCTATATATATCTTTTTCTAGGCAACTTTATTACTTTATAAATATTATAATATAAGGAATATTCTTTATAAACTAGTATAGTCTTTAGTACTTCTCTTTAAAATCTAGCTAATTATATAGATTCTACTAGTAATATTTTAGGATACTATTGATTTATATAATTTATTAATATAGTTAGAGATTTTCTTTAATAAAGTAATAGATTAGTCTAAGGAATTTCGTCTAGATATTTCTAAGATAGGATATAATCTTATAACTATCTTTATATAAATATTAACTGCTTATTATTTATATTTCTACTTAGTTAGAGTAATTAGTACTCTAGGTATAGATTCTCTACTTCTTTTTCTTTAGTATTTATTAATTAACTATTAGTAGTCTATTTAAGAGTATTATAAGTAGTTTCTTATATATTATTAAGAAGATATAATATAAATACTATAGGTTATATCTTCTTTATAAAGTAACTAAAGTTATATATTATATCTTTATCCTAGTAATATAGGCTATACTAGTTAGGTAGTAGTAAAATAAAGGTTTTATATTATAATTTATAACTAGTTAGACTTCTAGATAGGATCTTTAGGCTAGATACTCTTAGATAAGTAAATAAATAATAAGGAATTAAATCTTAAACTAATTAAGTAGATATTTTAATTATTCCTTAAATATTCTAGTATTAGATACTTACTATATAGAGAGATTATCTTTAGTTATCTCTATATTTATTTTAAAGTAAGTTAAGATAGAGTTACTATTTATAGTATCTATCTACTTAGACTAATCTTTAGTTAATCTTATAATCTTTCTTTAGCTTTTATACTCTTATTTATTATATTTTAGTTTAGCTAAGTATAAGTTGCTTAGTAAATAGGTTTATTAAGAGAGCTATTCGAGATCTTTAGCTATTTCTAGCCTAGAGATCCTAGGATATTTAGAGAAAGAGAGAAGAAAGAAGAAGAAGAATTAATAGTTAGGGGTTTTTATAGTTAGTTTATATATTTAGTCCTAAATAATTTTAGTTTTAGATTTAATTTACTTTTATTTTAGTCTTTTTTTACTCTTACTTCTGCTTTTATTTTATATATAATTTAATAGCTTTTTAGGTATATTTTATTATTTTTATAGCTATCTATTAGTTATATTTAGAAGATTATCTTATCTATTTAATAAGATAGTATTACTCTTTATTAAACTCTATATTATCTTTGATTTTCTTAATTTCCTATTTATTCTTATTATCTAATTTAGATATTAATAAGAGATCTAAATTATTATTATCTCTTTTATACTAAGGTTATAATAATAAGATAAGGAATATATTATAGATTAATATATAATTATTAGGAAGAAGTAGGTAATATACTTATTTCCTAATAGAGTTAAGTATTCTAAATAGGCTAATAAATCTTAGAGATAGCTTTTTAGAGGTTATCTTTAACTTAAGATATTTTATAGATAAAGCTACTAAATTACCTAGGTAAAATGTTATTAGATTATAGTATTTATTATAATATCTTATTTATATCTTAATAGTAATTTGTTAATATTTCTTAAGTTTTTCTCTTAGTTATCTTAGTTTTTTAAGGTATATAAGTACTACTAGGATCTCTCTCTCTTTAGTACTATTCTTAGTATATATTTAGAAGTTTAGACTATAGTCTAGTAAGGCTTAGAATAGGAAGAGTCTTATAATAGAATTTTTTGTATTATTATATATAAATTTAATAGTCTTTAGTAGTTTTAGTTATTATTCTTAATTCTCTAGGATAAAATACTATAGATAATACTCGAAAACTTAGTTAATCTATTCTATCTAACTATTAGTTTAGAGATAGAATACTATAAAGAAGTATATCTTTATTAAAGAAAGATAATATAGTCTCTTCTAGAATATATTTATAAAGAGTAAACTATAGTTAGATATAATACTATTTAGTAAGCTAAATCTTAGTTTAACTTATTAATAAAATAACTCTACTAATTCGGCTATATCTATTATACTTAAAACTAGAAAGAAAAGAGACTATTTTAAGAAATAATCTATAATAACTAAGATAGTATTAATAATTCTATCTTAATATAAAACTAGAAGGAGTCCTATAATAAAATCTATAAATAATTTAGTAAAGAGTCTCTTAGGATATAGAAGTAATTATAGCTTATTATAAGGCTAATATCTAGGTATTTAGTTTCTTTGATATATAATATATATTTTGATATATTTTTTAATATCCTTTTAGATATTAATCTAATAGAATTATCTTCTTAGGAGGTCTTCTATTCTAGTATAACTAAAGTAGCCTACTATAGGATTATTATAGTATAATTAAAGTAAGTAGTGATATATACTATCTTGCTTAGGTATATATATACAATCTTTATACTTTAGAATATCTTATTTATTAATTGACTAATCCTTTAGGCCCTTTCTTTTAGATAAAATAGTAGTTTTCTATTATTAGGTTTCTTTATTGTTCTTCTATAGATAATAGATCTATATTTAGAGATTATAATTATCCTATTATAGGAAGATAGCTATAACTATAGTATATAAAATACTACTAAATAGAATATTAAGCTCTTAATATAATATTTCCTATTTAGCCTAGTTAGCTTATTTTATATAAATACTTTAAATATATATCTCTTAGGATATACTAGATCTAGGATCTCTTTATTAGGGTAATTTGTCTAATCTAAACTAGGATTTATTATATATATTATCTATTTTGTTATCTATAGATAAATCAGCTATTTATTTAAGTATATATAGCTCTATTCTTATAATCTAGTTATAGATTAGAGTTATTAACTCTGTATTAGGAGTGATCTATTCTAAGTTTAGTTATCTAGATAGTCTATTAATAGGATTTGTTTTTCTAGATTAGTATTTTATAATAAAATTAAAGGATATTAGATATATATACTATTAAGTTTATCTTCTATTAAGCTTTTATTATATTATAAATATATATAGATTAGTATAATCTATTAGTATTTCTATCTTATACTTACTCTTATTAAGATAGTAATACTATTACTAGAATAAATAAATAATTATATAAAGTTTCTAGTCCGGGATAGTATAGTTTAGCTCTAGGCTAGAAAACTTATAGGACTAGAATATAACTAGATATTATATTCTATTATTATCTAGTTAAAAGAGGACTCTTATTATATCTTTATTAGAGGTATCTATTTTAAGTCTAATCTTCTTTTTAGGATTAAAATATTAAATAAGATCTATAGATTTAAAGGCTTCTTTTAGTTACTAGAATATAGTTAAAATAGGTCTAATAAGCTTAACTAAGCTAGGTTTTCTTTTATTTTTTATTCCTTTTAGAAGATTAGTAAGAGGAATAGTTATAAGAGAGAACTAAGATATAAATCTATAGTAGAAATTATAAAATCTAATAAAGACTTAAATATCTTTATATATTTTAGGTTATTTTTATTATAAGATAATATCTACTCTTTTCTTATCTATATAAGTATTATATTTATTAATAATAAGACTAAGAAATTTAATACTCTTTTAGTAGAAATTATACTTTAATAGTTTAGTATAAAGACTAGTATTTTATAAGTATTCTAAGACCTCTTTAATAGCTTTAGTATAGAAGTTATAATCTTTAGAAAAAATAAGGATATTATTAAGATAGATAATATAGATAATATTAAATAAATTATTTAAAGTATTATAAATATAGCTTTAAAAAGTTATAAAAGTATTTATTAAACTAAAAGATATAACTATATATTTAAAGTAATTATATCTAATATAAAAAGCTATCTTCTATTTATTATCTTTTTATAAGCAAATCTTATAGTAAGTATTTTTAAGATTAATCTTAATAAAGATCTTAGTCCCTACTAATCAATTAAGGATCTTTATAATTAAAGAAAGAGAGTACTAGTTCTTTATTAATATATAATTAAGCTTTCTATAGTTAATATATAGATATAAGCCTCTATCTTTCTTTAGAGTAAAAAGGACTAGTATATCTATAGGGCTTTTTAATAGACAAATATATCTATTTCTAAGATTATCTTAGATATATTAATATAGAGTTTTAAGTTCTTTATATAAAAAAGGGTATAGAGATCCTATTAGTAAAGTATATCTCTTAATTATCTTAATTATATAATCTATACTAGAATTTTAGGATAGGATCTTAGCTTTTAAATTATTAAAGATATATTAGTACTCTTTTAGTTCTAGAAATAGCCGAGTCTAATTAATTAATTTATAAGTCTAGGATTCTTTATCTTTATCTTCTAGTAACTAAGTGTCTTCTAGTATTTTTACTACTATAAAGTAAGTAGTCCTATTCTTATAATCTTTTATAAAGTAATATAGACTTACTAGTTCGAAGTTTAGAGTTCTAAATTATTAGGTTTTACTTTTATAGTTAATACTAATATTAAATTTGTAAAGAAATATTATTAAGAGTAATATAGAGCTATTATATAAATAATTAATTATAATATATAATTATAAAATAGTCTTTATAATCTCTCTAGAATCTATAAGTATTATAGATACTATATAAATATCTTATATTTATAGCTAATCTAGATTTATAATTTATAATAGAGATACTAAGAGAGATACTTATTAAAGCTTTTAAGCTAATATAAACTACTTACTAATAAGATCTAATTCTATATAAATATCTAGGTCTATAGTAATTTTAGTACTATTATAAAAGATTGCTTAAGTACTTAAATATATATTAGTCCTTATCTATAAGAGTAGAGCTAGATCTTTAGGATCTAATTTAGCTTCTTTACTTTTCTCTAGATCTTATCTTTTTAGATAGAGCTTACTTTAGTCTTCTTATCCTATTCCTTTCTATTTATCTTACTAATTTATTAAATTATCTTCTTTTAAAAATAATTATAAGTATAATATTTTAGATCCCTATAAATAAAATAGGTTTCTTTCTTTATATTTTTACTCTCTTTCTATAATTAACTAACTAGATCTATATCTAGTAATATAGATTTATATCTTTTTTATAAGTTAAAATAGGTCTTTAAGCTATCTTAAGCTCTATCTCTATTATAATATCCTTCTTAAGGATATTTTCTATAATAATTAGGACTAATATTAGTATTCTAGTTATTATTTTATTAGGAATTAGATACTTAGCTATAATAGTCTTATTTCTCTCTCTTATTAGATCTATATTAATAATATTTATCTCTTTATTTTAGATTTATAAAGTATATATACTATTAGATAATAATATATTTTACTATATTATCTTAATTAACTTTATTATCCTAGGAAAGGCTATTATATACTACTATCTTATTTTATAACTAGGAATCTAACTTACTAAAGAATAGCTAAGCTCTTATAATAAAAGTTTATAGTTTAAGCTAATTCTCCTATCCTACTAGATAAGTATTAAATATACTTAGATCTTAGGTTATTTAGTACTAAGTCTCTTAAATCTTAATAGTAGTAATAGATTTAAGATTTAGAGTATTTTATAAAAGAGTTAAAGTCTAAATTTTAAAGCTATTCTAATCTCTTTCTGCTTTCTTATAGACTTTTATAGTCTTATTTTAAAGATAGCTTTATTACTTATCTTTATAGTTATTAGTTAAATAGTTCTTAGTAATAGTTACTTTTTAAAGACTAGAAATATATTTCTTAGATATATCTTTAAATAATATATCTAGATTATATAATTATTATTTATAATATTTTAGTAAAAAGTTCTTATTAAAGACTTTAATATCTTACTTAATTTTATCCTTCTAGCTTCTATTACTATCTTTATTATTAGTATCTTAGTATCTCCTCTTTCTCTATCTATTTAGATTATCTTCTAACTAGTATATCTTCTCTTATACTTATTATAGTTTAAGAATATAAAGCTAACTTTCTAGTTTTCCTAGATTATCTCCTAGAGTTAATCCTATATTACTAGATCTAGATTAATCTATAATAGTTATAGAGATATCTTATTAGGATTCTATTTCTAGGATTATTAGTTATTTTTATTTATAGAGTTCTTTAGATTCTTCTATAAAGCTAATAGCTAGTCTTTTAATAGGAATAATAGGTTATCTTACTCTCTATATAGCTTTTATAGTATATATTAGGTCTTTCTTTAGTTATATATCTCGAGTTATATATTGCTTTCCCTTATCTACTATTTTCCTCAGTGACTAAAGAAGAAGGATTAGAAATTATAAAAGAATACTAGTTTTTAGGCTAGTCCTATTAGTTAGGAAGGAATAATAATAGAGGAGAAGTAATATATTAGTATTCTCTATATAGAGACTAATCCTTGCTAAAGGCAAGTTCTTTATAGGTAAGATCCTTTATAAATATAGTACCGAATCATGTATATAACAATGATAGCTACTAGGGTTATGCATCTCTTTGTTCTTATAGTAAGTGACGAGATGCTTACCTATATATATATGAACAATGAATGTTGCACCAATGGATTCCTGAGGTGTCTTTGTATGCCTTAGGTTGAAAGGACTGTTATCCTTTATACTTGCTTAGATATATATATATAATCTTTGTACTTCAGAATATCTTATTTATTAATTAACTAATCCTTTAGGCCCTTTCTTTTAGATAAAATAGCAGTTTTCTATTATTAGGTTTTTTTATTATCCTTCTATAGGTAATAGATCTATATTTAGAGATTATAGTTATCTTGTTATAGAAAGATAGCTATAATTATAGTATATAAAATACTGCTAAATAGAATATTAAGCTTTTAATATAATATTTCCTATTTAGCCTAGTTAGCTTATTTTATATAAATACTTTAAATATATATCTCTTAGGATATACTAGATCTAGGATCTTCTTATTAGAGTAATTTATCTAATCTAAACTAGGATTTATTATATATATTATTTATTTTATTATCTATAAATAAATTAGTTATTTATTTAAATATATATAGCTCTATTCCTATAATCTAGTTATAGATCAGAGTTATTAACTCTATATTAAGAGTAATCTATTCTAAGTTTAGTTATCTAGATAGCCTATTAATAGGGTTTATTTTTCTAGATTAGTATTTTATAATAAAATTAAAGGATATTAGGTATATATACTATTAAGTTTGCTTTCTATTAAACTTCTATTATATTATAAATATATATAGATTAGTATAATTTATTAGTACTTCTATCTTATACTTACTCTTATTAAGATAGTGATATTACTACTAGAATAAATAAATAATTATATAGAGTTCTTAGTCTAGGATAGTATAGTTTAGCTTTAGACCGAAAAACTTATAGGATTAGAATATAATTAGATACTATATTCTATTATTATCTAGTTAAAAGAGGACTTCTATTATATCTTTATTAGAGATATCTATTTTAAGTCTAATCTTCTTTTTAGGATTAAAATACTAAATAAGATCTATAGATTTAAAGGCTTTTTTTAGTTATTAGAATATAGTTAAAGTAGGTCTAATAAGCTTAATTAAGCTAGGTTTTCTTCTATTCTTTATTTCTTTTAGAAGGTTAGTAAAAGAGATAGTTATAAGAAAGAACTAAGATATAAATCTATAGTAGAAATTGTAAAATCTAATAAAGACTTAAATATCTCTATATATTTTAGATTATTTTTACTATAAGATAATATCTACTCTTTTCTTATTTATATAAGTATTATATTTATTAATAATAAGACTAAAGAACTTAATACTTTTTTAGTAGAAATTATACTTTAATAGTTTAATATAGAGACTAGTATTTTATAAGTATTCTAGGATCTCTTTAATAGCTTTAGTATAAGAGTTATAATCTTTAGAAAAAATAAGGATATTATTAAAATAGATAATATAGATAATATTAAATAAATTGTTTAAAGTATTATAAATATAGCTCTAAAAAGTTATAAGGGTATTTATTAAATTAAAAGATATAATTATATACTTAAAATAACTATATCTAGTATAGAAAGCTATCTTCTATTTATTATCTTCTTATAGGCGAATCTTATAGTAAGTATCTTTAAGATTAATCTTAGTAAAGATCTTAGCCTCTACTAATTAATTAAGGATCTCTATAACTAAGAAAAGAGGGTATTAGTTTTTTATTAATATATAATTAAGCTCTTTATAGTTAATATATAGATATAGGTCTCTATCTTTCTTTAGAGTAAAAAGGACTAGTATATTTATAGGGCTTTTTAATAGATAAATATATCTATTTCTAAGATTATCTTAGATATATTAATATAAGATTTTAAGTTCTTTATATAAAAGAGGATATAGAGATCTTACTAGTAGAGTATATTCTTTAATTGTCTTAATTATATAATCTATATTAGAATTTTAAAATAGGATCTTAGCTTTTAAATTATTAAAGATATATTAATATTCTTCTAGTTCTAAGGATAACTAAGTCTAATTAATTAATTTATAAGTCTAGGATTCTTTATCTTTATCTTCTAGTAGCTAGATATTTTCTAGTATTTTTATTACTATAAAGTAGATAGTCCTATTCTTATAATCTTTTATAAAGTAATATAGGCTTATTAGTTTAAAGTTTAAAGTTCTAAATTACTAGATTCTACTTCTATAATTAATACTAATATTAAATTTATAAAGAAATATTATTAAGAGTAATATAAGGCTATTATATAGATAATTAATTATAATATATAGTTATAAAATAGTCTTTATAATCCTTTTAGAATCTATAAGTATTATAGGTACTATATAAATACTTTATATTTATAGCTAATCCTAATTTATAACTTATAATAGAGATATTAAGAGAGATATTTATTAAAGCTTTTAAGCTAATATAAACTACTTACTAATAAGATCTAATTCTATATAAGTATCTAGATCTATAGTGATTTTAGTACTATTATAAAAGATTACTTAAGTACTTAAATATATATTAGTCTTTATTTATAAGAGTAAAGCTAGATCTTTAGGACCTAATTTAGCTTCTTTACTTTTTTCTAGATCTTATCTTCTTAGATAAAGCTTACTTTAGTCTTTTTATCCTATTTCTTTCTATTTATCTTACTAATTTATTAAATTATCTTCTTTTAGAGATAATTATAGGTATAATATTTTAGATCTCTATAGATAAAATAGATTCCTTTCTTTATATTTTTACTCTTTTTCTATAATTAACTAACTAGATCTATATCTAGTAATATAGATTTATATCTTTTTTATAAGTTAGAGTAGGTCTTTAAGCTATTTTAAGCTCTATCTCTACTATAATATTCTTTTTAAGGATATTTTCTATAATAATTAGGACTAATATTAGTATTCTAGTTATTATTTTGTTAGGAATTAAATATTTAGCTATAATAGTCTTATTTCTCTCTTTTATTAGATCTATATTAGTAATATTTATCTTTTCGTTTTAGATTTATAAAGTATATATACTATTAAATAATAGTATATTTTACTATATTATCTTAATTAACTTTATTATCCTAAGAAAGACTATTATATACTATTATCTTATTTTATAACTAGGAATCTAACTTACTAAAGAATAGCTAAGCTCTTATAGTAAGAGTTTATAATTTAAGCTAATTCTTTTATCTTATTAGATAAGTATTAAATATATTTAGATCTTAGATTATTTAGTACTAAGTCTTTTAAATCTTAATAGTAGTAGTAGATTTAAGGTTTAAAGTGTTTTATAAAAGAATTAAAGTCTAAGTTTTAAAGCTATCTTAATCTCTCTCTACTTTCTTATAGACTTTTATAATCTTATTTTAAAGATAGCTCTATTACTTATTTTTATAGTTATTAGTTAAATAGTTCTTAGTAATAGTTACTTTTTAAAGACTAGAAATATATTTCTTAGATATATCTCTAAATAATATATCTAGATTATATAATTATTACTTATAATATTTTAGTAAAAAGTTCTTATTAAAGACTTTAATATCTTACTTAATTTTACCCTTCTAGCTTTTATTACTATCTTTATTATTAGTATCTTAATATCTCCTCTTCCTTTATCTATTTAGATTATCTTCTAACTAGTATATCTTCTCTTATACTTATTATAGCTTAAGAGTATAAAGCTAACTTTCTAGTTCTTCTAGATTATCTCTTAGAGTTAATCCTATATTACTAGGTCTAGATTAATCTATAATAGTTATAGGGATATCTTATTAGGATTCTATTTCTAGGGTTATTAGTTATTCTTATTTGTAGAGTTCTTTAGGTTCTTCTATAAAGCTAATAGCTAGTCTTTTAGTAGGGATAATAGATTATCTCGCTTCTTATATAGCTTCTATAGTATATATTAAGTCTTTCTCTAGTTATATACCTTAAGTTATATATCACTTTCTCTTATCTACTATTTTCCTTAGTAATTAAAGAAGAAGGATTAGAAATTATAAAAGAATACTAGTTTTTAGGCTAGTCCTATTAGTTAGGAAGAAATAATAATAGAGAAGAAGTAATATATTAGTATTCTCTATATAAAGACTAATCCTTACTAAAAGCAAGTTCTTTATAGGTAAGATCCTTTATGAATATAGTACCAAATTATGTATATAACAATAACAGCTACTGGGGTTATGCTTCTCTTTGTTCTTATAGTAAGTGACAAGATGCTTACCCGTATATATATAAACAATGAATGTTGCACTAATGGATTCCTGAGGCGTCTTTGTATGCCTTAGGTTGAAAGGACTATTATCCTTTATAGTATTAATATAGTATTAACTGCTTTGCTTTTTATTAGGTTATAGTCTTTAGTAAAGGCTTAATAAGAAATATTATAATTAGCCTAGGTTCTTATATATACTATTACTTTATAAGTATAGTCTATATTTATTTACTATATATAAAGGCCTCTATCTAGATACTAGAAGTACTCTATATATACTTACTAGAGTTCTAGTATTTTACTATAACTCTTTTTACTAGTTTATTCTTTATCTAGTCTATTACTTAGCCCTCTTTTTATCTCTTTACTTCTCTTATTATCCTTTATTTTACTATTTTATATTTTTTAAGTTCTATATCTAACTACTTATTATATAAATACCCTTATATCTTCTTTACTAATCTTTTTTACTATTCCTAAGTTAAGTCTAGTAAAGAAGTTATAGAGAAGAGTATCTCTTTTATTTCTAAGTAATATAGTATACTTATTTATAAGTTATTTAAGACTTCTCTAGATATTAAATTATAGATAGAATATTAGTTAATAAAGGAGATAGTATAGATATAGATAAATATTAGTCTTATTAAAAGAGATTTATATAATTTAGAGTTATTTTATAGTTAAGAAGTAATAAAGTAAGCTATTAATAGTAAGAAGATAGATACTATTTAGACTAATTATATTAAGAATCTTTAGTTACTAGATATTTAGTAGATTTTTATTAGTACTTATTAAATATAAAAACTATTACTCTAATAATAACTTTCTTATAGTCCCTTATAGATTGTTTCTTTATAATATTATAAAAGTCTTTATTTACTTATATATTTATTATAGTAATAGAATCTTTACTTATTATAAATTTATTATATAGTAATATAGTCTATAAAAAAAGTATAGAGATACTTATTATATTACTAGAGTATTCTTTATTAGCTGATCTCTTTAGCTATTCTTTTTAGAAGTATTATTATCTTCTAGATCTAGTTATAGAATCTCCTTTATCTCTTTCTTAGTAGATATCTAATCTATTTACTAAGACTTCTTTATCTCTTTCTAGATAGATATCTAGTCTATTTACTAGATTTCTCTTACTTTTTTTTAAGTAGATAAGTAATCCTTCTCTATCTCTTTATAGATAAGGACTATACTTTCTAGACTATTTTTTTAGATCTCTTCTATTTACTAAGTAGATATTCTAGCTATTTATAGTAATATTTTATCTAGTATATATACTATATTCTTTGCTTCTAGTATAGGTATTGTCTTTCTTATTATCTTAGTAGATAGTAATTACTTTTTTATCTTTATTATAATATACTAAAGTACTTCCTTTCTTTTTATTAAATATAAGTATATCCCTAAATACTTTATTATATCCTATTTAGCTCTTAAGATTATAGTTAACTTATAATAGCTAGATAGCTTATTAGAGTTCTTATTAACTATCTTATCTCTATTAAGTAGGTATCTAATATTTACTCTTTTTTACTAAAGCTAATACTTACTATCTAATAATATCTATAGCTAATTAGGATTATTAATAAAGATATTAACTAGATAGTAATTATTTACTAGATTTCTTAATATCTAATTACTAGGCTTAGTAAGTATATATATACTAAGTAGATAGGCTTTTAGGATCTTATATAGCCTAAATCACTATAATTTAAATTTCTATTTTACTTTATTTTAAACTAATATCTATTTATCTAGTTAGAGTAAATAAGTAATTACTTTTTTATCCTAAATTTTCTAGGCCTAGATAGTCTTATATAGTAATTTCTTATTAGCTTTAGTTTTTATATAGTTAATAGCTATAATCTTACTATCTAGCTTTATTAAGTCTTAGATAGAGATTATTAGCTTAGTATCTCTTAATAAATATAAATAGATTTTATATATTAGATAGAATAGACTCTTATTAGATATTATATACTCTTTTACTCTTATAATAAATAGGACCTAGGCTAAATATAGATCTTATATTTAAATAGACTTATCTATATAGTACTTAGTAAATATATATTCTAGTAAGCTATTAAGATTCTCTATCTTCCTATTTATCTATAGATAATATAATATTATTATCTAGTACTTTATATTAATTAACTAAATAAAATATTATATTAAAGTAGTAAATAAATTAGTACTATTATCTATTAAGAACTCTATTAGTATACTATAAACTATAAAAATATTATTATAAAAGAACTTAATAATAGCTTCTTTTATCACTTCTAATAAAGTCTTTATAAATAGTTAGCTAATAATATAGTTAATTATTATAATAATCTATTAGTTATTACTTAGTATTATAGATAATAAGCTAATAAGATTAATATCCTATTTTTTAAATAGTCTAGTATCTATATTTACTAGATATTAGGATACTTTATACTTAAAATTCTTATTCCTTAATTTTAATACTTAGTAATTTAGATAAAGATATACTACTTTCTTAGTATCTTATTAAATACTAAGCTACTAAGTATAAGTATAGAGTATTCTATATAGTTCTAGATAGTCTAAGTATCTATACTCTCTATATATTCTCTTTAGAAAGTCCTTCTAGAAGAATAGCTCTAGATATAGAATAGAGGATCTATCTCTATATAGATAAGTTAGTCTAGTATTCTCTTTCTATATTATAGCTATTAGTAAGGATAACTTATATATTATTAACTTACTAGTCTAATATATAACTTTCTAGTAAAGTAACTTATTATCTAATAAGCTATTAGCTATTAAGTATTAAATAATAGTAATATATTATTTTACTTTATTAAATCTATCTACTTTTATTATTATATTTAGCTTTTTCTAAGTAGATACTTCCTAGACTATATTAGCTAAGTCCTTCCTAAGAAAGTCTAGATACTAGCTAATAATATTAAGAATAACTACTTTCTCTTTCTTCTAGTACTAAAGCTCAAGATTATATACCTAGAATTTATTAATCTAATAAATAAGTTACTTATTATATATCTATATTATTATAAGATATTAAAGGCCTTTATAATTAGTAATAATAGTAATCTTTATTCTATTCTCTAAGTATTTATTCTAAATATAAAAAGCTTTCTTAATTACTAAAAGCTTCTTCTTATATATTAGATAGTTTAACTTTATATCCTTTAACTTATAGCTATTAAAGATAATAGGATATATCTTCCTATTATTACCTACTTAGTAAAGTATAAAGCTAATTATCTATTTAGAGATATTAGTCTTTATAATAAATAGTTTAGCCTAGTTAGATTAGATAAGTACTAGGGTCTTAATAAGTATCTCCTTTAAGTATATAAAGACTATTTTATATTATTTAGTCTAAATAATTAGTCTAAACTTCTACTTATATAGTTCCTTATTAGCTTCTTTTATTAAGTTATATAAGACTACTACTATTTTTATAAAGTCCTTAATAAAGTATTAATAGTAAATAGCTAGATCTAGGAAGTAGTAGATCTTACTAATATTTATTAGTTATAACTACTTTTTAATAATATCTAGTTTTATTATAATAGCCTAGATCTTACTATCTCTAATAATATACCTATAGAACTCTAGCTTCTTAATAATAAATATATACTTTTTTAGTTTAGTAAAAAGTCTTTACTTATATAAGTACTATAGTACTTTCTCTAAGTAAGTATAATAGTCTTCTAGTATTTTTAAATATACTAGTATATTATCTAAGTATATAACTATTAACTTATCTAAGTAAGGATAGAGTATCTTATTTATTAAGATCTAGAAGATAGCTAGTATATTATATAGTCTAAAAGATATTACTTACTATTTATACTTTTCTTAGATAATATTAAATACTATCTTTAGTATTACTTTCTCTACTATCCGGACTTACTAATATCTAGCTACTAAGTTAATCTTAGATAAATATCTAGCTTAGCTAATAATATCTAGTAAGTCCTAGATTCTTAGAATAAAATATCTATTCTTAGTAGTAAGTTTATTAAGGCCTTAGTAGTTAATATATATCCTTTACTCTTCTTCTAGCTTCTTAATAAATACTACTAGGAAGCTCTAGAGGCTTACTAATATCTAAATTAACCCTCTATTTAGTAAGTCTTTTACTTATTTCTTTAGCTCTTTAAGCTTCTTATAAGATAAAAGATATATATTAATATTTATTAGATTAGTAGTATCTATATTAATATAATAGATAATATTTATTAGATTAGTAGTATCTATATTAATATAATAGATAATATCTCTCTTAGAAAGTAAGTCTATTAATAAGTTATCTATAAAGATATCTATATACTTTTTAAATAGTTCTACTAGATAAGGATCTTTAATAGAAAGATTACTATCTTTACTTTTTATAATATAGAAGACTATATACTTAGTATTCTTATTCTTTAAGACTTATTAAATATCTCTTTTTAATAGTAAGTTTAGGATTTCTCTCTCTTCTCTATCTAATACTTAGCTATCTATTATATATACTTTATATTCCTTTTTATAATTAGTAAGCTATATTCTTTTTATTAGAAAGCTAATCTTAGGATTATATATATATAGAAAGTTATTACTAAGTACTATATTATATCTCTTAATATTAACTATCTATACTCTTTTTATACTAGTCTACTTATCTAAATAGATCTCTAAGTCTATTATATCCTAAATATATAAGATCTTATTATTTAGTAATAATACTAGTAATAATATATACTTCTTTTACTTATTATCTAGATATTAGATAGTCTTTAATAATATAAATATATAACTTATCTTATAATCTAATAATATATAATAAGTAATAAGAGATCTAGTTATTATAGACTAAGAGAGTAAGCTATTAAAGAAGTTAAGATATTCTCTAAGGATATTTAGTCTTATTATAGCCTATAGGATATCTTACTCTCTTCTATCCTAGCTAAGTCTAGTATCCTACTTATTAGGATAGTAGGACTTAAAGAGAGGGTTAATAAGCTTACTTAAGCTTATTAACCCTATACTTTTTTCTTTATCTTATAGTTTCTCTTAAGATATCTAGGCTTACTATACTTAAAGTAAGTCCTTATATCCTATATAGTAGATAGATCTATAGTATTAGGATTTATAGAAGCCTAGCTAATCTTAATATATTATATAGAATAGCTATATCTAGTTACTTTCTAGATACTCTATTTAAGCTCTAGTAGAAGATTAACTATTTCTTTAGTATTTATTTTAGATTAGTCTTACTATCTAAACTATTCTATCTAGAGAGTTAGGTTTAAGCTTAATACTAGTTATAGGATATATCCTCTTTCTAAAAGGCTTTCTACTAAGTTATAAGATAGCTTTAATAAGATAGTATAGTATATAGATAGGAAGTTATTTCTTTATTATTTATATATATATTTATATAAGTAGTCTAATTCTACTATCTTTAGCTTAAACTTAGTCCGGATCTAAGCTTTAAAATCTATCTAAATAGTAATCTATTCTCTAAGTCCTATATTTACTTACTAGTTAGTTATTCTCTACTTTACTTAGATATCTCTAATTAATAAGCCTATAGTAAAGACTAGCTTATATATATTATTATTACTTTAGCTACTTACTATTTAATAGTATATAAAGTAATTATTAATATTATATAACTAGTGATTAATAGTATTGCTTTTCTAGTTATCTTAGTATTTAGCTAGCTAATCTAGATCCTTTAGATAGCTAATAATCTCTACTAGATAAAGACCGGATTTTAGCTCTATAGCTTCCTAGCTCTAAGTAAGACCTAGATTAAGTACTACTACTATTATAATAATAGTCTTATATTATACTACTATTATCTCTAGATTAAAGGCTACTTATTAGAAGATTACTAGTCTTTATAGTAGCTCTAATAAGTAATTAAAGGTATTTTATATATTCTATAATAGGTAATCTCTAAAGATTTCCGGAGTTATTACTTAGTTAGATTATAGTCTTATTTCTATTTATTAGAACTATTATTTCTCTTTAAAAGACTAGTTTTCTATTATAGTAAATAACTAATTAGGATTTTAGTAAGTTAGTATTCTTTTTATTAAGGATCTCTTACTTTAAATTTTCTTAACTACCTCTACTTCTTAGAGGCCCCTACTTCGCCTCTAAGGATATAGATCCTTAATCTCTTATAGTATTTTCTTTAGTATATTATTACTAGTAATCTTTTAGTACCGGCTTAGTAAGTAGTCTACTATATACTACTTTATAATCCTTAGATCGAAAATTCCTTATAGTAAGGGCTTATTTAAAGCCCTTACCTATTATCTAGCTTTCTAGATATACTTATTAGTCCCTAGGAACTAGTAAGAAAGTATAGTCTCTTATAGGGATACTACTGCCTCTCTCTAGCTTACTATAGGAGGTAAGGCCTTAGTAAGATATATTACTAGATAAGATTCTATTAGGATTATATAGTTTCTATTAGGTAGTACTAATTACTAGCTAAGTATAGAATATATTACATCAGTGCTAAGTAAGGGCTTAGCCCTATAGAAACCCCTAAGCACTTAATAAGAGTAAGTGCTCTCGCTACCAAGTACTTGGCCAAGTGCCAAGATTGTACTGCCTAAGGCACCAAGTAGTAGGTGCCTTAGGCCCCGAGAGTATGCAAACCCTGCAAACCGCTCGGGAGCACATATGGAGTGAGAGTCTGCACGTGACCCCAACACCCGTGCTGAGATCTACTGAGCCATCTGGAGTCCATAAAAGTAGCCCAAATAGGAAAGCCCCTGTATCAACAAAGTATGTAAATCTCCGGTGTATTTTGTCCTTCTATGTCATAAGGATAAGGTCAAACACATGCCAAACGCCTCATACGAAAAAAAAAGTAACACAGCCGAAATCAAAGATGACCAGATTATCCGATCAAGGAAAAAAGAGGTTGATGCGCTCACGTTAAAGAACAAACTGGGTACTCGATACAACGAAATCGGCTGGCAACCAAAGCAAAATGCCAGCCAGGAAGATAGGTAAGTACAAAGAGGCGGGAAAACAGAAAATCATAGAGGGCCCGAGTCGAGCTTAGAAAACGGAGATGAAGTTTCCGATTCTCTCCTTCTGGTTCTGAGCAATGCATTCCGAGATCCAAGTAACATTCCGGATTTCCTAGACAATATTAGTTTCATGCTCAAAAATTAGAGGGATTGGTTCTGAGAGGCTTACCTGCTCCTTCAACTTCATCCAGGCGTACACCACAGCCGGGGTGAATTGACGGGTGAAAACTAGCTTTGACAGATCCATCTCCTTTTGGTAGAAAAGGTCCTCTAAACTCTTGCCATCTGCCGGACCTCCGCCCATACCACCGAGACCGCCGCCGCCTTGGCTCAGACCCACGGCATCGAAGAAGGCCTTGTAATCAGCCACGGCACTTACAGCCAAGGCTACACCCTCGACATCCTCTGCGCGGGAAAGCATGAGACTGCCCTCTGGGTAGAGCTTGCCGAACTCCGGGTACAATTTCCTCCGCTCGAGCTTGGACAGCTCGGTGCCAAAGGAGTTGAGAGTAATATTGATAGAACGGCGGTCCGCCTCGAACTGCAGAATCTCCGCCATGACATCCTGTGTTGGTGTCCCACTGAAGTCTGGGTGGGTGTTGATGAAGTTGTAGAAGTCCTCCAAGTAGTTCTTGTAAAGGGTGTTGCGAACGATCTCGATGTTAAGCTCGTCTAGATCCTGGTGGCTCAGACTACCCTTGAAGTAGGCGGCCAGCGGGGTCTCGATCAGCACCGAGTTATACAGTTCCTCGATGTTGGTCGCAACACATAGTACGGGAAGTGTCTCGAACCATCCTAGTGGGTGGCATCGCTCCAAAAGTTCCCGAGTGTCTCGTTCATGCAGAGTGCCTGTGATCAACAGGGCGATGTTGTCGATCATATATCCGTATGTCATGTATTCGAGGAACTTGGCAGAGGAGCCTGTCGCCTGGGCGATCAGGTACTTGAACTCAGCCACCAGTTTATCGGTCATCCGGCTCGCCAGATCGGACGTGGAGGGGTTGGGGGAAAGAGAGGCAAGGAAATCGCCATATGAGGGAGCAAGCTGGAGCTTGACGTCTATTTGGTGGGATTGTCAGAATCAATATGCAGTAGTATACTCTGCAATAGAGTCAGTGGGGTCAATAAAACGTACCATCAATTGTCTCGCATTGAGTGAGGTTGGAATAGTTCTGGCTGCTCAACAGGCTGTTCCGATAGCCGCGAACAATGCCCTCGACATATCTAAGGGAGTCAACAACAGGCTATTCGGACCAAGCAAAGACATAGACCACATACCCGCCGTTAACATTAAAGAATAGGCCCTCCATGGTGAATGTGGAGAAGATGATTGGAGAGACACAGCTGTAGCTCCATCCGTCTTGAACACGCATCGGGCTTAGTCATGCACCTAGCCACACGCCCAAGCCACTCGTGGCACCCGCTTTTCAACTTTTTTTCTTCCGTGCAAATTTAGATTCAATTTCTCCAACGACACCGGTGGCCGACACGCCCTACGCTAATTATTTTTTCCACCATTTCCTCAGTTCGGTTTATCGTTCGCTTTGATTAGTTCCTTCTTTCCTGTTATTTTTCGATTCTAAACGCCGTGGCCGCGCACCATGACGCTTTTCATCCTTACTGAGACCAGCGCGGGCTATGCCCTGCTGAAGGCCAAGGACAAGAAGCTCCTCAAGCGTGATGATATCGCCGAGGAGGCCTCCACTGCGGAGGGTGTCTCCAACCTGTACGTCAATTGTGTCTTCCAATCCTGCCTGGAAAAAAAAATTCGAGTGGGAATGGACCGATTCGCTGAACGGGCGCAAAAAAATTTATTATCGGCGACAATGTCACTAACGGAACCTCTAGTCTCAAGCTGAAGAGCTTCCAGAAGTTCGACAGCGCTGCCTCAGCTCTGGAGGAGGCTGCCTCCATCATGGAGGGCAAGGTCACCCCCGCCCTGGCTTCGCTTCTTGACGGAATCAAGGATGAGAAGAAGGTCTCTCTCGCCGTTGCCGATACCAAGCTCGGTAGGTCGATCTTGTAAAATCTCTTCCCAGAGTATGTATGCTGACGGTGGTTGTGAACAGGAAACTCCATCAGCAAGCTTCCCGGTCTCGACATCCAATTGATTGCTGACTCCACCACCAACGACATCTTCCGTGCCATCCGTGAGCACCTCACCACCCTCATTCCCGGCCTTGCCCCCAGCGATATGTCCACCATGTCCCTTGGTCTGTCCCACTCTCTCGCCCGTCACAAGCTCAAGTTCTCCCCCGACAAGATCGACACTATGATCGTCCAGGCCATTGGTCTTCTTGATGATCTTGACAAGGAGCTGAACACCTACGCTATGCGTGTCAAGGAATGGTACGGATGGCACTTCCCCGAGCTGGCTAAGATCCTCAACGACAACATTGCCTACGCCAAGCTCGTTCTGAAGATGGGTATGCGCTCCAACTGGGAGACCGCTGATCTTGCTGAGATCCTCCCCGAGGAAATCGAGGGTGCCGTCAAGGCTGCTGCCGATCGCTCCATGGGTACCGAGATCAGCCCCGAGGATCTGGAGAACATCCAGGCTCTCGCTGAGCAGGTCGTTGGCTTCTACGACTACCGCTCCCAGCTTGCCAGCTACCTCACTTCTCGCATGAACGCCATCGCACCCAACCTGACTGCCCTTGTCGGTGACCTCGTTGGTGCCCGTCTTATTGCCCACGCTGGCTCCCTCACCAGCTTGTCCAAGAGCCCCGCCAGTACCATCCAGATTCTGGGTGCCGAGAAGGCCCTTTTCCGTGCCCTCAAGACTAAGCACGATACTCCTAAGTACGGTCTGATCTACCACGCTTCTTTGATCGGCCAGGCCACCGGCCGCAACAAGGGTAAGATGGCCCGTATCCTCGCCGCCAAGGCCTCTCTGGGTATCCGTGTCGACTCCCTCGCTGAGTGGGGCGACGATGCCACCGAGGAGGACAAGGCTGCTCTCGGTACCGAGGCCCGCTTCAACCTCGAGCGCAAGCTTGCTGGTATGGAGGGCAAGCCCATTAAGCCCCGTGGTGTGGCCATTGCCCCCAACGGTGTTCAGGCCGAGAAGTTCGACCTGAAGGAAGCCCGCAAGTACAACCCCGATGCCGATGCCCTGGCCTCCGAGGAGCCTGCCACCGCCCAGAAGTCTAAGAAGGAGAAGAAGAAGCTCGTCGAGGAGGTTGAGGATGAGGAGATGGCTGATGCCGACTCTGATGAGGCTGAGGATTCTGATGAGTCCGAGGCTGAAGCCCCCAAGAAGAAGTCCAAGAAGAGTGACATTGAGGCATTGGCTGCCAAGGCTGGTCTCAGCGTTAAGCGATACGAGCGGAAGCTCGAGCGTGGCGAGATCACCTTCGATAAAGAAGGCAACCCCACTGCAGTCAGCAAGAAGGACTTGAAGAAGTCCAAGAAGGATTCCAAGAAGGCCGACAAGGAGGATGGCAAGAAGCGCAAGCGTTCCGAAGACGACGATGAGAAGAAGAAGAAGAAGAAGTCCAAGGGAGAGTAAGCGTATGTTTTCAAAAGTTTGTGCAATGTGACCGGATGGCTTTCCTGGGATCTGTATGATATCACACTTTTTTATTTCTGTTCTTTTTTTTGTTGCAATCTTCCTGTTGCTCGCATGTTTGGGGCATTTTGAGGTTGATCTACCGGTCTTTCACTGGCGCAGAGGGTGCTCGTTAGGAACAAGGCAGTACAGTTTTAGCTGGAATAATCTGTTCATACTTCATTACTTGATTGTAAACATGTAGGCGTATGTATTGCAACATTATACTCTCAACCAACTCTGTTCTAGTCTCAGCTCTTGTTGTTTCGCCTGTATATAACTACTCGATTTGGTAGATAAAGACACCGCCCAATTTCTGCCGGCAGTTCAAACAATTTTCCTTTCTTCAGTCCAGTCACCCATTTGCTCCAGTCTATACTGCCACATTCAACACACAAAATGAGGGTAAGATATATTCTGATCGAAGCTCATGATTTCTGCTAACAAAATAATCCAGATCATTGACCCACAAACTGCGGTCCTGACCAACGTCGAGGTCCTTGCCTATCTGACCTCCAATCCACCCCGCCGACCACCGCCAAGTTCGGGGAACTGGGCACCAAGCCCAGATCTCAGAGACCATAATACAGTGGTTAAGGAGGTGAGAACCCCTATACGGTCATTGTCATATACCGACGGGTTATTGTGGCCTTGAAACTATACAGCATGTCCCAGCGCGAAGCGGAGTCGACCAGATCCCAAGCTCCGAAACCAGACACCAAGAGACACCAACAATAGAAAGAAAAAAACAACCGACTAACTCTCCCAGATTCACAACTATGCAAGCCGTCTCTCTCCCCACCTCCTACGATACCCCCGCTACACAGCCCGCCCTTCCTCCTCCCAGTCGAAATCACAATCGCAAGCCGCAATGACCGGAACACTGCGAACCTCAAATTCAGCAAGTACAGACACAGATGCTAGTTCTCTGCCGCCACCAATCCCCTCCTCAGAAACAACACCTATGGACACCGCTCTCCGGGACTTGGTGGTCCGTCTACAGCCGTACGGACTGACCAAAGCCGAGGTCGTTATGATCTTGAATCTTGGGGTGGGACTGAGTGGTAATCCTGCGACTGAGGAAGCTGCGGAGCAAGGTGCCAATGGGGAGGATGTGATGGAAGTGGATGGGGAAGCGGAAGGTGAAGGTGAAGAGGGCGAGGAGGAGGATTACACTGCGGTGGTGTTGATGGACGGTGTTATTGAAGAGCGGGAGCTCAGACTCTCTGATGAAGATGTTAAGGCTATTTTGGCTATCATTAAGGAAACCCTTACGGCGGATTACGAGAACGTCAAAGGGTGAGAAGTTGGAAGTTGTTTTATCACAGATGTTGTATATCAAGAATCAAGAAAGAAACCAGTCTACTTCTTCAGACCTCCACAGCAGTTTCATAATGGGAAAGGCCACATTGCTTTCACTTCCTTAGGGGTTTTCTCGCCGGAAATGTGCCGAATGTATATGTCCTGCAATTGCTTGTTTAGGTTTCGTGTGTTCTCAAAATCCAACTGTGGTGATATCCAGCCTTCTGCGTCTGTATCCAGACACTCCCGGGCAAGGGCCTGGACTTGGTGCCAATCTTCATAACCAGCGAATTGGCGCTCATGAATCTGGATCTCTTCTTCTGTGAACGAGAATGGACACTCTCCAGAGAATCCCAAGTCCGACCAGCTCTGAAATATCTCTATGAGGCATGCACGAAGTGGGAGAACACCCATCTCCGAAACCTCGCCACAACGAACGAATAGCTCTCGAAGAACTCGCGGCACATTCATGGCGGTATACGCTGGTCTGTTCTCGAGATACGTGGCGATCTCATAAGTCTTCGCTAGCATATCTTGCTCCCACTCGGTCATTGCAGCCTTTTTTCCTTCCTCGTCTAATTGATCAAAGTCGTCTGGCAGCTTCACTTGTACAGGGCCTCTCACGTATTCACTCTCCTGCCAAGGCTTCAGGAATATTGGCCACCGAGCCTGGAGAAAGGCTGGTAAGACCAGCATTCCTTGTAAATCAATGAAAGATACTATCCGTGAGGGTTCATCGGGCGAGACGAAAATGTTTCCCATATGTAAATCTGTGTGCCAGAGCGTTGGTTGAGAAACCCGCGAAAGGATGCTGTTGGCATCCAAACGTGTCATGAGACGTATCGTGGTTTCTAGAAGTTGGGTACATTCTTCAACACTTCCGCGGTAGAAATGTGCATGATTCGTAAGATGTCCGTTGGAGATTCGAGACAACTCTCTTTTTGAGATGGAAATCCCTAGGGCTGAGATTGTATTCCCTAGGAGCATGTTTCAGTTGGTGCTATTGTCAAATCACAAGAATACTATACTCACAGGGCCCGGTATCATGCACACCTGGGATATCAGGAGTTTCAATTTCCTCTGTTTTGTATGCGCGGTCACAAGAGGGACCGATACAGAAAGAACCTGTTGGATCGATATCCTTGTCCAGAGGTGTGCAATTCAAAATGTTCGTCTTTTTCCGCAGATAAAGTCCCCCAGATGCAGGAAATCGAATAGCCGACAGCTGGGCCTCCAGCCTCGCTAGGCCTCTAATGAGTGGTGGCCTTTCTGTCTTTGGCATCTTTTCCCAAACCCGAAAAAGCTGGACCCCTGAAGCTTTCTCCATGATGATATACTCAACTCCCACGGCGTTGGAACTGTCCGAAGACCAGGACAGTACCCGGGGAACGGGGATACTTGTGTGTTTCCTTACTATTGATTATTAGTAGTTGAAGCGTTACAATGTTCCTGAGAACCACGTACAGAATTCTAAGACACCAACCTCGCATTCTGTGGTCAAGACTGCAGGTCCGGCAATGCGACATGGGATTTTGGCGATGACTTCCGTCCCATTCTCCTTTTGCATCAGAAGGACTTTGCTGAAGCCGCCTTCCATTTTCTCAATGGCTGTGATTGGAGACGACTTGCCTCCGACAGTGGCAGCAGTACTGCAAAGCGCGTCCAGGTCAAATTTCACATATCGTCGGTCAAGTTGGTGCTTTTCGTCAACAAGGAAACGACCATTGGTATAGGCGAAGATCTCTTCGCGACTGATTGATCTTCCTTTTGGAATTTAATTAAAGGAAGCAATCCCAGATTTGATTGTCTTACCTCGGCATGTTATGGAAAGATAGGCTCTTTGTGGTCTCTGTATGCGCTTGGAAGTCCGAAGAAAGGAGAGCATGGCAGGGTCTCCACAGGTCAGATACCACGATGGATGTCAATGGAATAATATTGCTCCAGTTCGAAAACAAGCGTCGAAATTAACAAGATCCTTTCTCGGGGTCTACACTTTGTAACTTGTAGAGTCAAGATGATCTTGAGCACGTTACCTACATCCCTGCACAGCCACAGACACAGACCAATCAGAGTGCTCCGCGGACTATAAATGTGCCAACGCTGTGGTTTATTGTACATATGATCAATCTTAATATTCGCTTTACGCTTCGTCTCAGTATTCATCATAAAGCCTAAAATTACCCTGTCAGGATTTCTCGTTCGTAACTTAGCTTTAGCAACTCTCTGCTCAATCCAATCTCACATTCACAATGCACTTCGACGTCTCCGTAGACCTCTCTCCTCACATACCCATCCCATTCCCAGGCTTCCAAGTAAAAAGTGGTTGGAAGAAGAAGAAGAAGAAGAAATTAATGGATTGACTTGAGCTGCTTCTGAGGGGAAGTGAGAAAGAAGAGAGAAAGCGAAAGCGAAAGTGTTTCTCGCCCAAGAGAAGCAAATTCCAATCAAGTGTTATCACAAAGATGGAAAACAGCTGATCCCCAAACTTGGTGAAAGATGGGAAGAGCTTACGGGTTCTGATAACTCTTTCCGTCGCAAAAAGGATATTGCCCCATCACCATACCATTGCACTTTACAGAAGACAAGAGGTATGTGTCTCGCTTTTACCTTGACATAATTACGCAATTTAATAATCCTCGATCTTAGGATGATTGGTTTCTTTGGTACGGTCACACGCACAAAGGGAAGGGAAAGGTGGCCATAAACTTGGTCATCGTTGAAACAGAGCCTGGTCAACCTGCTGACGCTTTGCGTCACACGCTTGCTTATATGAGTAAGTAATCTCTCTTTATACCCATGTGTTTATTGTTGGCGTAAGTGTTGTGGGCGGCAGCGGCAGTAGTATTCCACACGGTTGTAGCCATAAATTCCAGCCCGCGGTTTGATTCGAACACCCCCGATACTGCAGTATAAGTATTAAAGATTACATAGTAGCATATAGACTCGGGATGCATCTCAAGGTTACCTTGTATCGCCCACCAGTTAACCGTGGGGACATTAGGCTCAATGGTTCCCCTGTAGTATCGATATGAGCATGTAACTCATAAAGCAAAAGAGCTAATTAACGTAGACCTCGGGAGGACATGATTATTGCCTTATGCTCCACATTTGACTAGTCATTCTAGGATCACGGGAATGTCCTGGATTAATATAAATTGAAACAGTTGAACCGAGCTCGATCGTCTCTTCCACGAAGCATTAGTGCGATGGGTCAATACCTTTATTATCAAGAGCGGCTTTGCACGGCTGTTTCATCAAAGAGCGCAAGACTACTTTGACCATGTCTGACTAAACGTCAAGGTTCTCACAGGTATAATGAACCGATCGACCTGATGAATCAGCGGAAAATAAATGTCCACGGGTGTTCAATATGTGGCGGAAAACTTGGCGAAGCGAACACAGGTAGTTGCTCTGTGTTCATGACTTGAAGGAATACCCTCTCGGTTTGGCTTTGCTACGGCAATCAGCAAATTATCATTCCACTTATATGGTTTCATTCAAAATTATGCTTTCGACCTATCAGACGAATTGAATCTTAGCCACGTACAATTTGAGATGGAAGTCACTTGGAATTTGAATCTATCTGCAAAAAGGTTTGGATATATATAGAACACAGAACATGCGGTAGCGCTCAATCATGCCGGGGATACCATTTATTCACACTTGGGCCCAGCAAAACAGACATAAATAGTACGAGCCAAAGAAAGAAGGAAATAGAGTGTGTGAGGAATCAAGAGAGCAGTCTCTCATATCCCATGGATGCCAGAATAATATGAATACCCAAGACCATGGTAACAGACACAACAGACAACAGGCACAGCATCAACCCATAACGTCAGGAACCAATCTCATCGTCATTCCTCTGCGTAGTAGTTATTTGCAGATTCCGGTGGGTTCGTTGATTAGAGATCATTGAGCGCATCGATCTTTGACTCCACTTCATCCAGAAGCTTGTCCAAATTTTCCTCGGTGGCGGCCTGGGTGGTGTCGACTTTGATGGTAACATACTTCCTATGAGGTGTGTGCTTTCTCACAAGAGCCTTCAAAGACTTTGCTTGCGGATTTGTGTTGATTTGCAAATTCATGACCACAAGATTTGGCTGGCCTGTGACAGACTGGCCTCGATCAAAACGGACTCCATATTTCATATCTTTCTTGGCATTTTGTGCTGGATAGATACGACTTCCGGCAAACGAGTTGTCAGTGGATGGGTTGAGAAGCCTTTTCATTGCTGAACTGGCCGTCTTCGCTTCCAAGAAGAGTTCTCTGACTGCCTTTTTTAATGCCTTCGACATCTACTCCTAGTTAGATAGGCCCTCAAAAGTTTTCCTTTGCAAAGATATAATACCTTGAGAGGTGAGGAGTCCAAATCTTATAAATATGTTCAAGGGATGTCCGAAAATCAAAACACTTTAGGATGTGAGAAGAGAAAGAGTCCTGATCAATGATCATGTCCATGATTGCGGTGGAAGTGGGATCCTTATATAGGCGTTGTACTTGGAAAAAGAAAAAAAAGGTCAAGCCATCAAATAGCCCTTAGGGCGTCTAGCTGGGCTCATCACCATTTTCCTAACATGATTATCAGTACTCCGTATTGATCCTGAAACTCTTAAGATGACGCCTCAAAAGTATTCCAAAGGATGATAATACATATAGCCAATGACTTTGTGACATTTGCTCCACTTTCGGGGAATTAGCACAGATATTTTTCATTTGAAGGCAATGATAGGTTACAACTTAGAAACGGCCCTAAGGATGTGGTTACTATGTATATAGTAAACGCTGGTGGCACATGCATTAGCCCCCTTAGGATGAGTACGCATTAGCCCCCATGTCATGTATCATGATATTTATCACTATAGTAAGATACACAGCTCTTCCCTGGTCTCGGCCATATGGTACTTCTATTATCAGTCCCCATATTAAGAGTCCGTTATCACATATTGTCACTACGAGGCCTATGAATGATGAATTAATTAGGGTTAACGGACCACCCCACACATAGAAAACTCCAAAAGGTACTATCCCCGAAATAGTTGGATCACTATGCCAATTCCGCTGTGTCAACAGCGTTTAACGTGATATATTTTTAGACCTTGATCTTTTACCGCTGGCCTTTTAGACTCCTAACATGCATATTTAGCTGTGAATGGCTTATAATTTAGAACCACTATTGTTTCATCGCTTTAAATAAAACCTGCATGCCAGCAATTCGCCGTGGCAATCAACATTATAGCTTGCACATATAGAGTGGGGTACCAACACATCAACCTTAGCGCTTACCTAGTGCAAGTGTTGGGCCAGGGCCGGTAGGAGTCGTAGGACCCGCATGGGCGCGTAGTTTAAGAATCACACGTGATCATGTTAAAGACACGTGATTCCGAAATTCCCAGTGCTATCCCTGAGCGCGTTCGTTACCATTGCGTTTTAATGAACCAGAACTCCCAAAATGCCACTTGAATTTGCCAGAAGCTATAGATTTTTTTCTGGGCTACTGAAACCATCTGTCTCCTACACCACTATCCGTTCAGTGACCATGCCGCTCAGCCGAGGGAGAGCCTCTGATACCATCATTCCTAGTAGGTTGTTTTCTTCACCACAAAGAGAGAGATGGCTAACCAAATGGTAGATTATGATCCAGAGGAATTCTACAGGTATTCTGCTCAGAAATGGTTGTGGAATGAGCCGGCACAACTGCTATGCAGATACGTCCAATTCAATATAGACGCCCTTATCCATGTTGCCGAAGAAGCTGCAGGACACGGATCAGTCTGTGTGGATGTATCAAAGCTGCCAGAAGGAAATTCCAACAAAGTATTTGTTGTCACGATGCAAGATGGAAAACAGCTCATCGTCAAAATCCCAAATCCCAATTCGGGGCCTGTCCACTACACCACATCATCTGAAGTGGCAACTATGCAATTTGTGAGAGATCCATAAAATAAGGGTCATGGACATACTGATTAAATTTTAAGGTCCGAGAGAAGCTTCATATCCCCGTTCCCAAAGTTCTTGGGTATTGCTCCAGGGCCAGCGAAAGCAAGCTCGGGGTAGAATACATTGTGATGGAGAAAGCTCCTGGTATTGAACTTGGTCGAATATGGGAAAATCTCAAGAATCGCGATAAGCTTTCCATCGTGAAACAGATTGCTGCTATCACCTGCACACTCGCTCGAGCCCAGTTCCCATATCATGGTGCACTTTACAGAAGACAAGATGTTACTCGTTCTGAGAGCTTCGTCCTTGACGATGAGTTTGCTATTGGGCCCACAACTGGACGAGCATGGTTCGACAACAGGAGAGCAGATGTCGAAGTTCCTCGAGGTCCTTGTATGTGTCTTTCTTACTTTGGCATATTTACGCGAATTCAATTAACCCTCGATCTCTTACTAGGGACCTCAGCAGAAAATGTGGTGAAGGCACTGGTTCAACGAGAAATAGCATGTCTAGAGAAATTCCCATCCTTCCCCCGAGACACTCAGCAAGGCATATTCGGCGGTCCCGGTGGTTACCATCCAACCAAGGAGGCGAAACTATCTGTTCTACGCGATTTCCTCAAAATCTGTCCTCATCTTCTCCCCGAAGAAGAGAAGCTCTCTAACGGTGTACTTTGGCACAACGACCTTCACATGCACAACATATTCGTCGACAGCGAAAACCCATCTCAGATTACGAGCATTATAGATTGGCAAGGCACACCTATCTATCCCATGTTCCTCATTTGCCATCATCCCTCCTTGATTGAGTATGAGGGACCGGAGCTAGATGGATTTTCCCAGCCTGTTCTCCCTGAAAATATCAGAACCCTTGACCCCGAGGCTAAAAAGGCTGCAAAGGATTTGTTCCTTTCCCAGTCTTTGTGGCTTGCCTATGAGATAGAGGTGCAGAAAGCTGCGCCCGAGCTGTTGCATACATTCCGTCACAGAGACACATTGCCCGGCCAAATACTGGGAATGATTGGCTCCACATACGATGATGGGGAACCATATGTACAAAGTTTACTTGTGGATATCACTGAAGAACATGCCTGGAAGCAGCTGGTCGGAGTGGGTGAAAATGACAATCCCAGCGTGCTATGCCCTCTAAAGTACTCAGAGCAAGACGTGGCAAAGTTCAAGACAGAGTATGCCAAGTGGGAAAAGGACATTGAAAGGAAAACGCGAGTACTTGAGGAGATAGGTGTCTATACAGGATGGAATGGTGCAGTGTCTCCTCATGATTACAACGAAGTAGTGAGGAGACTTGCTGTGGCCAAGCAGAATTTCCTAGATCGGGAGTCAGCAAACGAAGAAGAGAGGGCGATGTGGGAAAAGGTCTGGCCGTTTCAAGATTCTGTGAAATGACTACAAGAAGAATATAGTGAAAGACAGTAACTGGTAATTGCACCAAAGTGATGAAACTGAATTCCACTCCATTTTTAGAAACTATTCGGACCCCATAAACCATGTTGTTCTTCAAGTTCCATAACTTTAGAGTTCCATCCAGTTTTGTCGGCGACACTCAGACTTCATTCACCAACAATGGTTGCCCAGGTGGTAATAGGCTGTCCAGTAAATCGCTGCAGGATGTGTTGATGTAGGCGTCCTTGGTCTCGATGCCGGCCCATTTGAGATAGAGTGGCCATGGCTGTGCAGTAGAGGTCGTCGATAGGTTCAGTAGGGTCGACAAAACAGAATATCAGCTCTATTTGCAATAAGGTCTGGGCTAGGTATCGCTACTCCTCGTGACAGTCGATCCGAACTCCAAAGGGAGCAGGCTCCGACGACCAGGCCGCGGCCACGGTATGGTTGCGTCTACTATCGGTTCAAATGAGACACGAGTGGTGCTACACAATGAACGATCTGCTAGGAGAGAGAGACAACTTGTTCATTCCGTTGCTTTCTATATACGCCAACCTCGCCAAAAAGCCAGTTTCTTCCAAGGTTCCATCTATGATGGTATCATACAAAGTCAGTCCCGATAATGTACAGCTATTCCTGATAACAGTCGAAAGAATCGCCAGCTTCGACATAAGAATAAATCTGAATTCTTTTGCGAATCCGGCCACGCCATCATAGTGGTTTATCCAACCAGGCCGGTCACGCAAAAAGACAAAAAACCATCCAAGCTCCAAACATCACACGGGGAGCAAAACCTTGATAAGCTTGAAACTCAACGTGGGGATATAGCGCAGAGCAGGTGGTTTGATAAGACGGTGAGCTGGACAGATGGTCTCAACAACCCGGCAGCGATCCATCCATCGAGAATGATATAGTGGGTAATAAGGGGGGAATAATAACTCAAAGTCCAGCTTTAGGTGAATTTGTCGAATAGGTCGAATTGGTCGAATTTCTCATTTTTCTCTTCCTTCCCAGCAATGAGACTTCCATACTGGTTATAAACCGGATCATCTGGGTCGTCAACTTCCTTAGCCCAAGGTCCAAGGTCATCGTCAAACAGATCTCTTTCTTGGCCATTGCAGACCTCAGCAAAGGTGATCCAGTTCTGGTCATCGGTCCAGATCCCACCTCGACCTCCGCGCACCTCCAACCAGTCTTGTCCGCCCAGCAGCGACGACTGTGCCGCGTCGAACCCGTGTGAGTCGCGGACATATTTCCGCAGTAGGGCGCGTCCCCATGGGAAAAACCACATGTTCTCCCACCAGGTGTTGCGGAGCTTGGGGTCGCCGTTGAGATGGGCGACTACCGGAACCGAGGCGGAGTGGGCATTCGTCATGAGCGAAATGTTGTGCCAGGTGCGCTCGCGCGGGTTCGGCAGTTTGTCCAGTGTGGCATTCCATACTGGTCGTTGGGTTGATTCTTTTGCGAAGCGGGACTGGATAAATGGATTAGGGAGTGCTGCGATGTCTGGTGGTAGGAGGAGACGGTGTTCGCGAGGAACACCGTGTTGCATCTGCAACGCAGACATCTTCGTGATGTTGCCGAATTTAACCCACTCGACATCCCTGCGGGACATGATCTGGTTGAAGAAGAGTTGAGACTCGAAGTCGACGCCAATGCCATATTCGTAACGGTGACCTGTCTCCAGCCGGAGAGTGAGTCCGGTGATGTTTGCTGCATCTGAGATGCCCACCATCCGGTAAAGCAACTCTTTGAAGTCGTTGGCTGTTCGCCGCCGCTCCAGTTCTCTGATAACCTCTTGCCGTCCATACATCTGTGTCAGGGCCTGGTGATCTCCAGACTTGTTCGAGCGAAACTCAACTAGCCGCAGGACCTCATCGTAGATCAGACGCAGATCCGCAGCCTGGCCAATGACCGCTCCTGGGTTCAACCACCGGGGCCGGTTCAGAGATCCATCCGGGTAGGCATCAGTCTTCCAGCCATATACATCCGGAGGTAAAGTTGATTCAGGGACAGATACACAACCGGGGTCGTCCAGCAACCCGGGGAAGCACATCTTGCTTGCGCCAAAAAGAACGCGCTGGGTGTATTTCTGTACCATCTCAGGTGCAGCCCCGGCCTTTTCGCCCGCCACTTCTGCAAACCCAAACTTGTCCCGCAGCTTTCGGTTGTTCGCCCTTATGATAGCCTGGAACCGCTCCACTAGAACCTTCGGTGGCAATTGAAAGAAGCTGTCTGCACCATCCACCATCAGCACGAAGTCGCGGTCATGCACGATCTTGCTGTCTCGGAGGTAGTTGCGCGCCCGCGTGATCCGGTCCACCATGCGCTCGGCCTCGGTCGCTCCGGGAGAGCCATGCCCATAACCGATTAATGTTGGCGGTGGGTATCCAAGGATCATAGCCGACGTAAGTGTTCGGCAGACTCCGCGCGAGCTCTGCGAGGCTGGAACTAGAACATGCAGGCGCGGGTTGGGCTTGTCCAGATTGTGAGGGAGAGTATCGTTGACATTAATATCGGTGCGGGGAGGAAGAAGAACCTGGGCATCTTCCGGGCGCTGAGGGAAAGGATGGCGAGAGGGAAACTTGGTCCAAAAGTCCGGTTCGTGTCGCTAGGCAGGTTGTCAGCTTCTTTTGTCTTAGGCCTGGCAGTCACAGCATGTCTGTGGCGCAGGAAGCAATCCCTACCGTTGAAGAAGACTGTAGCATAAGAAAAAAGAAGAACAATACAATCACTGACAAGCCAATTGTCTTAGCCCGGTTTGTCCGTGACCGACGGTTGAAGGCGTGCCACAGCGGAGTCGACTTGGCATCTTGAAAGTGTAGTGGCACGTCCTCCGACGCCATCATGCAAAAATAAAGTCGAATCAGATACTGGGTAAAGCAATATGGAACATTGTAAGATGTTAGGAACCAAAAGGAACCAAAAGGGAAACGGGAAATACGCAATCACCCCGGAGGTGGAGAGAGAGAGAGGCTGCGATCGGCGAAACGTTTCCGGTGCCACGCCTCGTCACCTCGTGGACCCCTTAAACGTCTAAGCTTCATATAAGGAGTATACGTCTCAGCTCCATTGTACACTTGCAGTTTATTCAACATCTGAATCATAACTATAAATATTTAGGATCTATGAGAATATCTGATTTTGTATCTAGATATTATCCATGGATGTCTCTTATATGAACTACGTGAAACACCTTCCAAAGTCAACCTTAAAAAGGCAGTATACCATCAGATTTCTATTAGTTTGCAGAAAATACGAGGGCTGTAAAAGATGCAAAATACTATGTATACAGCCAGGTCCAAGTCTCCATGTAGAGAACCAGCTCAACACACATGCCAGAACCAATATGTACTATGTACATCCCATCAATCTCACTCCAAGTAAATTTCCTCCCTCAAACGCTGCAAATTCCGGAACAGTCCACCAGCAGGTGCCCCACTGTCACTATCCCGCCGAGCCTCAGACCTAGACTTAGACTGTCCTCGCTGGTTCTGATCCGCCTGGTCCAAAGTGCGCCGTCGATCCTCGACGATATTCGCCAGGCTATCCACGAACCGATTCCGGGCTTTTTCCTCAGCCGATGTATTCCACACAGTGGCCAGCGTCCGAAGAGCTTCAACGCGGCGGTTGGCAGCGTCCAGTCCGGCGTATCCTCCGCCCTCGCTATCGAGTAGCTCGGTCACTTCTTTGCGTAGCTTCTTCATCGTTTCTTGGCCTTTTTCTTCGCGGTCTTGGCCTTCGGGTCCGAGGTCTGGTCCTGAGACCGAGATGAAGGATGATGAGAATGAGATCTCGGATGGGGGTAGTGGCCAGCTCATTGCGTCGCCGAAGGTCTGGACAACGTCTTCTAGACGTGATCGCACTTGGTTCAGTGTGCGGAGGTTTGTTATGTATTCTGGGTCTGTGGGGACGACGGGTTTGTTCTTGTCGTCTGGGCTTGCTGTTGACTCGTCTTCATTTGTTGGCGCATCCTCTTCGACTTGTTCGGTCTTGCGCCCGTCTTCTGGTGAAGGCTCCGGGACGAACTTTGTTATGTCGTCGCGGAGGACTTCGGTCAGGGTTTCGGACAGCCCGATTGTCTCGCCTCGTAGGACTTCGACTTCGTAGGCTAGTCGTCCACCGCTTCGGAGGATTTCGTCGGTGAGTTGGGATAATGTGCTCGAGAGACGGATGTTTTGAGCGCTAATCTGGGAGAGGAGGGACTGGACCTGCGCGGACAGCTCTGTCAGTGGCACAGATCCAGCTGCTCGAGATGCATTAGGTTGTGATGGTGCCACAGTCAGCGGTGATAGAGAGTCATTGAGGAAGTCGGCTGGGTCGAAGTTCGGGTCGGCAAAGTTAGGGGGTGCAGTGGGTTGGTTTGATGGTTTGACGCCGGCTCGAGTTGACGAGCCGTATGTTTGCGATGCCATTTCTGTGAAGCTCTGATTTAGGAGCTTCGGCAATCTGTCTCGAGGTCAATTCACGCTGAAGAGAGAGCTGGCCTCCGCGGGGAGGATCGATATCTCCACGCCCCACCGCCTTCTATTTCTATTTTAGGTATGGTGTCATGCTATTTTAGGTATAGTTCCTGGCCGCTTTTGGTCTGAGATCTATACAGCGTAAACAAAGGTGATCAACCAATAGTTACATGTTTTCCTACATATCTTACTTCTTCATTCACTATTTTAATCCACTGTTCGTCCCACCGGCTCACTTGGGAGCTCAGCCCTAATATCCTGGGGTCCAGTTGCCTTCTCATGTGCAACACTCCTCACGCCAACAGTCTGAATATGATTCTCAAGCTCCTGAGGACGAGAACCCGGGCGAAGATTTATCGCCAATCCCTCTGCTTTATTCTCTCTCTGGATTCTTTTCTTTTTCCGCCGTATAAAAGAAAAAGAAATAAGAGCCAGGAATGCAATAGCCCCAAGAACGCTGCCGACAGCGATCCCGGCGATAACACCGCCTGAAAGTTGGGGCGATGAGGATGATGAAGTTGAAGTAGATGTTGGGCTTGAGATCAAAGAAGTAGATGTTGAGCTTGGTATCAAATGCAATGTCGAGGTAGAAGTGTGTTCACCCAGCTTCTGAGCTATCGTAATTGCAGATGAAGTATTGCAGCAGCTAGCATTATCCCCACAACACCAAGTCGTCGAGTTCGCAGTGCCATCGCAAGAGGTCATCTTGGCAGAAAAGTCCGATCCACCACTTGGTGTCTACCAAATCCCAATTATCAGCTCACCATACAGCCGAAACGCCCATTCGCAGATGTATGAAAGGGTTTCCATATTCCCTTCAATAACCTGGCTTGAGATCAAAAACACATACCGATTCCTTGGTGCACACATCCAAACATCCATTATTCGTCCAGTCGGAGATCGTACACTGATTGCGCCAGTATGTAGTATTTGTGCCCGATTCCCCAGCGCTGTTTCTGTACGTCAGTACATTCATGCACAGTCCATTGGCGAGACATTCATCCGAAGTAACTCCGTTGGTGCTGCTGCCGCCAGCTGGGTTTGACCGGTTACTGGCGCAGCACATGCCTATTGTGTCTTTGATGGAAATGCATGGTTGATATATAGGATTTGATGCGACGGTTCCATCGTGGTAGTAGCAGAGCGAGGTTACTACTGGGGTGATGCTGAGGATGCTGAGGATGGGGAATGGAGAATTTGGCTGGTAGATTGACTTCATTGTTCTTTAGTCGTAGTAGATATCATCATGGATATTGATAGATGGTGAAGGGGTAACCGGAAAGAATAGTGCTAGATCTCTGATTTCGAAACTACTGAATCAGAGGGAATAATATATGACAAGTTGGATATGAAATACGGATAAATCAGGGGGGCTCTAGATTATGACAGTTAATGTGAGTTATCTCTGATGTTGTATTGTGGCCTACATATGCAGGCCGAATTAGTTCTAAGTCATATGGTAGGCTAATCATAGGGGTCAGCAGACACAGATTACCTCTAGTGTTCTATAGTGGCCTACACATCTAGGCCAGTTCATAACATGCAGCCCGAATTGATTCTGGGCAGCTTTCCGCGCTATTTTCACTGGATTCGGTGGTATAGGGCATAATATAATGCATGAGCCGATTTCTTCTCCGCAGATATTGATGCATGTACCCCCGAAGGAATAGAATCCTACAAGAAAAAAGAGCTAAAGCCGAAAGCTGCGGAAAATAAGCAATGTTAAAACTGAGAAGGGTGATTATAATGTATTATATCTGCACCTGATATATATTTACATCCGATGGAAGCCGTGTAGCCCCAAAACAAGCCCCATCATGCAGGTGAGACTATATATACTGGTATAAGACTCGACAAGCCCAAGCCGAGACTTCAAATCGCTGCTCATCGGTTCCAATCCGAGACCTTCAATGGAAGTATCATGCGTCTATACACAAAAGCATTCAATCCTCAATTCCATGACTCATGTCGGCCAAGTATTGCAGAGACCGGGAGCCGAGCGAGGGAAGGTGGGTATAATTCTGATTTCGCAAAACAAGAAAGCAAAAACAAGAGAATCTAGGCACCAAGTTCATGCACGAACTTTGGGCCGGTGTTTACCGCATCTAGTTCAGAAGGCCCAGTCGTCTGCTTGTTCGCCACAACGCTAGACGCTCCCGCCTGCGAGCTCCCACCAAGCTCGCTGGCTTCTGGGTGACTCCCTCCGAGTGACGATGTATCCGGTAGACTCTTCTGTCCTTTGTTCTGACGCCGACGGAATAACCAAAATGCCAGTGCGGCGATTATAATGAGTCCTGCTGCGCCGACACCGACGCCAACGCCGATTCTCGCTCCTGTTGACAGGCCGCTTGTTTCTGTCCCCGTGCCTGGAGCTGCAGGGTTCGCCGATGTTGGCGCAGCTGGGTTTGGGGATGCTGCGCCGGTCTGTGTTGATGAGGTTGTCGTGTCGGATGTCGTAGTGGCGGAGACAAATAGGCTTCTGTCTGAAGCTTGCAGCTCGATTTGGATTGGTTGCGCCCACATCGTGACGGGGCCGTTGACCTGTGTGCTCTCCTGGCTGACCTGGCGGACGGTGACAATGGTGGATGATGAACTAGGAAAGTGGCTTATACATCCGCCGTATGTCGTTGTGGAGTCCCTTGGCTCCTCGTAGTAGGAGAAGTTACTTGAGGCTTGTCAATATCTGAGTCGGAATCTAGAATTGGGATTGTTTTCGCACTTACGAGGGACAGCATATGGCAGTGGTTGCTGGATTGTGAATCACTAAATCGGCTGAGGTGTATCCACCTGGACAATAGCCTGGGCTATAGGCGATAGTTGGTCGAATTCTTCCATACTGACTGTACCCAGAAGGGAAACATGCAGGATCGGCATTGTCGTTCGCGACGGCGTTTTGCAATAGGAGTCCATTTTTGACATTGTTTGCCGCCTCTGGTTCGTATGTCCATGAGCTCGAGCATGAGGCGGGGGCTGTGAAGATACTTGACATTGCCAGCGTTGTCGTCGGCATTGTCGTTATCGCTACCGGGTCACCTGTCACCCTTGCGACTAATGTCGGTATAGTAGACGTCATTTTGAAGCTGTATCTGCGAGGTAGCTCTATAGGGTGTTGCAGAAGGGAAAAGCAAAATCAATATTCAGCCCCCAAATCGAAAGGGGGCTTATGTTGACCGTGTTGTCTCCCGTATATTTGCGCCAATTCCGAATTGATCTTAGCTTCTCTCGGTACACGGTCTTAGTGCTGATGCTGCGCTACTCTAGTTTCTCACTCAGGTCACGCTGCCCCAAACCTAGTCAAATTTGCATTCATTATCCAGACTTTGGAAATTGACTCGGTCTGAATCGCCTGAATATAAAATAATCCAGAATGTTAAATAACTTTCCTATCTCACCATAAATCTCCCACTGAAAATACCCAAGATCGGCATCGCAATGTCCGCTAACATGCTAGCGTCTTCACAGCACATTTTCTACCCGATGTCTTGGCTGCAGCTGAAACTCACCAGAAACGCCATCTGCACATATCAGCGCTACGAGTTAGGGTACGGGATACATAGTATAGTAACGGGCATCTAGAGTATATCGCAGTATGGCAGCTTTCAATATTTTCAAAAAAAAAAATCAATAATAATAACAACCTCAATACGAGAATATTAGGTTTCCTATGTGGATTTCCCTAATTTAAAGCTTTCAGCACCTTAGCCCCTTCTGACACAAGTCATTCTAAATGGTTAAAAGGTGGACGCTCTCCGCATCAACAGTCAAATGATGAGTCGCATTGTTATACGGTGTACAATTATCTTACTGATTGGTCCTGGGCATATTAGGTGCAACAGATAGAAAGGGGAGCAATATAGAGCAAAGGTTGCATTACACTAAATAAGTAGGAGCAAAGCACATGTGCAGTCATTGAGACATTAAAACGGCTGCGATAACAAGCAGCAAACGAAGGTGGGTATCGTCATGGATCCAATCACGTCCATAATACAAAAAAAACAATTAAATCCCCAGAGCGCGTAGACAAATGAGGCTATTGGGGGAACAACTTCAAGGGGTCCACTTTCCAGAAAGGGCAAGGTAAATCACAAAATCGAGGGAAGGGTCATATCTTCACGCAAGAAGTTGACCAATTAAATAAGGGAAGGAGACTACACAAGCATCAAGGTCACATCTAGATGTCTTCGACAACGCGAGCGTTGATCGCACCCTGGAAGCCACCGTCATTGCTGCTGGTCGGGGCACCGTAGTTGCTCGGACCCTCTCCCGCATTAGTAGCGGCTTCCAGTTGCTGGGTCACATTCGGGGCCACTCCAGGCAGGAAAATAACCTTGCTGTTGGCAGTCTTAGCCATAGCCTGCATCGCTTCGAGGTAGCGGATCTGCATAGCCGGAGCGGAGGACAGGATATCAGCAGCCTGGCGCATCAACTTGGCGGACTCGACCTCGGCGCGCGCGGCAATAACCTTGCTTTCACCGATACGCTTCGACTGCGCCGCCATAGAGAGCGAGTCTTGCAGGTCGTTGCTGAAGATGATGTCCTTGATCAACATCGACTCGACCTTCACTCCCCATCCGGATGCGACCTCCTCGATGATCTCCGATGTCGACTGGGCGATTTCCTCGCGACGCTCGATCACGTCTTGCAGCACTCGTGCGCCGATCACGTGGCGCAGGGTGGTCTGCGTACGCTCGATCAGGGCTTGTCGCACGTTCGAGATACCGAAGGCGGTCTTGTGGGGTGAGACTACTTGATAGTAGATGACGGAGGTCAGGTTGAGGGTGACGTTGTCCTTAGTCATGCAGACCTGACGGGGTACCTCGACGATTTGAATCTTGACATCGACCGTGATGATGTGTTCACTGAGCGGGTTGATCTTAACCAGACCAGGATCGACCGATCGCTCGAAGCTATAATGATCATTGTCAGTGAGGGGATATTCGATGGAAATGGTCGAGAGGGGGGGGGGGGGGATCGATCACTAACCGTCCAAATCGCGAAATCAAACCGACTGCACCCTGATCGACAGGCTTGAAGGGATTTGGGCAGCAGATGCAGCAGGGGATAGCTCCGAAAAATCCGATACATTCACCCAGGCTGTGGACTAAAGGAGGTATGGTTAGGACAAGAGTCGCAGGGCGTGTAGATATTGGTGCAACTCACTCAAACCGGCGTACCAGCCATGCGCATCGGGGTTATCATCAGCATGGTTGATTTGGTGCGCGTATTTGGGCTGCAGATCGCTCATGCGAAATGGCTGGACATCGACCAGAGGTTGGTCTATTCCACGATTGGTGACGGGAGCCTTGCTGGTGCTTGCGCCGTTTTCAGACATGGTTGAAGTGTAGTTTTGAGGATATTGGATATTTGGATATACGTGGGATTTTGATATAGAAGGGATGAAGAAGGGGGGGAATCAAAAGGTTTTAAATGTTCCAAAGGTAAACAACAAAGCTTCCAAGGTAAGGCTCCCTGCACTTCTCCGCAGTGTGGGACCACCTGGACACCTCTTTAATCGCGAACAGAGGATTGAATATGATTGGACTAATAATTCCAAGACTCTCTCTCTCCGCAAGGCTGAGTCTTTGGTCGGGCGCCGGCCCATGCAGATTGAGGGGCCGAATACCCGGTCATAGCTGTTTGCAGCACAACTCACCGGAACAGTTGATATACAACATGGGGACTTTAGGGTATCAAGATAGTGGCTATAACTTCAAGTGAGTGGAAATCATATATTGTAGTACATAGATGCAAGGTAATCTTCCATTTTCATTCCTCCAATCTTGCGTTACATCTTCGTATCCCCGACATTGCACATTCCGATCGGACATATCTGGGCGTCGTCATAGGTGTACTTTTGCATTAGATATGCACACATGATAGCTCGGGTTTCCAGATATCTTCTAAAAAAGTTCCAAGGTTCCAAGGCGCAGGGCAAAGGCGGATTCCACGGGGATAGTGTGGCCATGGAAAGGCTTTGTATTGGCCATCACATGAACTGTCAGGACCCTGGAAGGCCTCGAGAACGAGAGCGAATACGTAAAATATATTGGACGTCCAGAGAACCAATAGTGTTGGATGATTTTTGGTCCCGGCCCCAAGACCCAGGAGGCAGTGCCCAGAAACCTCCAAGTCAGGGCAGTGCTAAGAGGCTCGGCTTGGTGGATACTGGAGAAGGAAACTTAACTTTAATACGCCTTATGGCTCTTTTAGGTCAGTGTAGTATAGTTCTATACTTATAGTGCATAATAGTGGGCGGTCTTATATCAACTAGCATCATTGGTCTAGTGGTAGAATTCGTCGTTGCCATCGACGAGGCCCGTGTTCGATTCACGGATGATGCACTTCTTTTTTTTTTCTTTTTGTTCACTATCTACTGTTGGTGGAATATTTACGTTCTGTATTCATTTCCATCTTTTTTGATATGAATAGATTAGGTAACAATACGAATAGTTTGATATTTTAAGGCTACTATGTCATATTCTATACTTTGCAATTATTGACCAAATCGGGTAATAACCTCATTCCAGGATACATCCAGGATATATATCACTCGAAGCATCAAGTACACAAGTACACAAGTACACAATTAACCATTATCATGATTATGATCAATAGCAAGCTTGAATACATTCCTCACATACAACATTGAACATAGTAAATATAGAAAGTATAGAGCAGTCATTCCTATACGGGATAAAGTCGCGCCTTACGCCATACTTCACTCGCCCGAGAGAAGATAAACGCACAACATACTTCGTACAAGTGCAACATATGTTATCAAATAGCATTGATCTATCAAGTTCCCGAGGTCCTCAAACCCCCAATAGTCATTTATGTACAACCCCACACATGCTGACGCCATCGGCCTCCAACTGCACGTCTTTTTGCGCGTCTCACGGCAATACGTCGCGGGGTTAATAGATACACATGCAGGGACAATAAATAGAATCTACCCCTCCAGAGCTATCGTAAAACAATTAAAATTAATTCAATCCTCTCCTCTCAACCAGACAAACACCCATCACCATGTCTTCCGAAAAGAAACAACTCATCATCAATGCCTTTGCAATGCAATCGCCAAGTCACCTAAACCCAGGTCTATTCCGTCACCCAACAGATCAAGGCGCAGACTACAAGAACATCAAGCACTGGATCGCGCTAGCCAAGAAGCTCGAAGATGCCAAATTCCACGCCATCTTCTTCGCAGATGTCCTAGGAGGCTACGATGTATACAGAGGTCCCTCAAACCTCTCCCCAACAATCCCCGCCGCCGCCCAATTCCCAATCAACGATCCCCTCTACAGCGTCCCTGCCATGGCAGCAGCTACAGAATCAATCAGCTTCGGCGTAACTGCCTCAACAACATACGACTCCCCCTACGCCCTAGCAAGACGTTTCTCAACAGTAGACCATCTCAGCAATGGTCGTATCGGCTGGAACATCGTTACCTCATACCTCGACTCCGCAGCTCGCAACTTCGGTCTTGACACACAGGTCGAGCATGACGAGCGATACCGCATCGCCGACGAGTATCTCGACGTCACCTACAAGTTGTGGGAGGCGTCTTGGAGAGACGATGCCGTGTCCTGGAAACAGGGCACCGAGAGCAAGACACAGGGTTATGCGGATCCAAAGGCTGTCCGTGAAATCAATCACAAGGGAAAATACTTCCAGGTTCCTGGTCCTCATCTCTGTGAACCGAGTCCTCAGCGCACGCCGTTTATCTTGCAGGCCGGTACTTCGACAGCGGGTAAAGCGTTCGCGGCGAAGCATGCCGAGGCTGTTTTCTTGCATGCGCAGAAGCCAGAGCTTGTTCGTCCTTCTGTTGATAGTATCCGTCAACAGGCTGCGGAGATTGGACGGAACCCCCAGGATATCAAGGTTATCGCGGGTGCGTTGGTGATTGTTGCTGAGACGGATGAGGAAGCGAATGCTAAGTTCGAGGAGCTGAAGACGTATGGCGATCGGGAGGGCGCGCTTGCTCTTTTCGGTGGTTGGACTGGATATGATCTGTCGACATACTCTGATGATCAGGACTTCCGTTTCGTGGAGCTTCCTGCTGTTCGCAGTATGGTGAATCACTGGGCTAGTACGGTGCCTGGCACTGAGGGCCAGAAGTGGGATAAGAAGACTATTGCTGAGTATTTGGTGCTCGGTGGTAATGGGGTTAAGATTATTGGAAGTGTGAAGACCGTGGCTGATGAGCTCGAGCGATGGGTGACTGTTGGCGATGTTGACGGGTTCAATTTCAGCTATGCTAGTCTTCCTGATACCTTTGATGATGTTATTCGTTTGTTGTTGCCCGAGTTGCAGCGCCGTGGTCTGTTCTGGTCGGACTATGCTGTCAAGGGTGGCACTTTCCGCGAGAACATGTATGGGAAGAAGGGTCAGTCCAGACTTCCTGATGCGCACCCTGGTGCGAAATACTTCTGGAAGGAGGGCCAGGAGGTGCCTCCTTATTCATTGGAGCAGTCGAATTAGTACTATACTCGTATTAAAGAAAATCTCGAACCCTTTTGTTGCTACATAATTAGCACGTGTTTAAATATTGTATGGCTTCATTCACTTTCTCATTGTCAAATATATCCTTGGTTAAATCGGTGTTTAGAAGTGGTTATAGAAGAATAACAGTAAAAAGAAATAAAAATAGTATTGCCCAACGCTACATAATTCGTCTATATAGGTATTTCCAAATAGGAAATTCAATCTTGCATTGTAATGATCAAGTCTAACAACCTCCCTCAGACATCCCACCACCCCTCCATATGACTCTTCAAATCAATATCCTCCGGCAATCTCAAATGAGGCGTCAATTCCGCCCCCGGAGTCAACTCTTTCGTAGTCCACCCATTACCAAAGTAAGCAAACCGATTCCCACTTGGATTAACATATGTATACTCCCAATCCTCCCAACGCGGGTCTCGACGAACATAATTCGAATGCGACGCACTACCAGGGAAGAGACCATGGATCCGAGACCCGGGCTTGCCACCGTTATACCACGAGCTACAGTTCGCCGACCACACAGTACGCGGGTAGAACTGGTCGCAGTACTCGACAAAGTCATCGGCTGCTTGCTTGGACGGGACGATCGACTTGATTCCCTGCGTGCGGATCTTGCGCAGCACTTTCGCGATGTATGTCACTTGGTTCTCGACATTGTTGGGAACCGTCCCGCTATGTCCCGAAGCGTATGGACCGGCGAGCCAGAGGAGGTTGGGGAATCCGGGTGTTGCAAAGCCGAGGTATGAGTACGGGAATCCGAATTTGCCGTCTTGTTTCCAGGCCTGCTTTAGGTCGACTCCGTCGGCGATGATGGAGAACGGCGGGGCGTGGTCGACGTTGGCGCCTGTTGCGCAGATTGTGATGTCTACTTCTCGCTCCACGCCGTCTTCGGTCACAATGCCTTTCTCGGTAAATTGCTTGATGCGCGTCTGGATGTAATCAACGTTCTCTTTGGATAGAGCCTCTAGATACCCTGGACCTGGTGTTGGGCGACGACAAGCTGGTGGGAAGTCTGGGATGATCTTGTCTGCCAATTCAGGCTTGCCTGAAATACGCTCCAGCATCAGGGCGGTCCATTTCTCACGCAGTTCTTCGTTTTCGGGTGTGTCTTTAAAGATTGCTCCGAAGCGCTGGAAATATCCCTTCTCGACCTCCCTTCGATATTCCAGATACGCCTTGGGATCTTTCCATGACTCTAGCTGTGTCTCGGAGAACAAGTTTGCCTCCAGTCGACGGACTCCCGCACTTCCGCTGCTGAATGAATCTGCAATCCAAGTTGGATTCCGAGCGTAGTGATCAACGTGGCTAGCAAATGGTTGAATGGATGGTAGGACCTGCAAGCCGGAAGCACCATTTCCGATAAGAGCAATTCGCTTGCCTTTCAGATCAATGCTTGGATCCCAGCTAGAGGAGTGAAATAGTTTTCCCTTGTAATTGTTGATTCCTTCATAGTCGGGTAGCTTCCAGGCATTGAAATGACCGATGGCATTGATTAACACGTCCAGCTCTTCCTCATAGATCTGTTGTATTGATGTGAGCAGAGAACCCCAAGGATCAATGCCAACCATTTCTTACCTTCGAGCCATTCACATACTCAACAGTGACATTCCACTTTCCTTTCTCGGGTTGCCATTCGGCCTTGTGCACTCTTTGTCCTGCGCGAAGGTACTGGTACACATTGTGCTTACGTGCGACACCCTGCCAGTATTGTTTGATCTCCTCTCCCTGGGCGAATTCTTCCGTCCATTGGGTATTTGGTGAGATGCTGGATTGGTATACATGTGCAGGAATATCGCAGCGAACACCGGGGTATGTATTCTCGAACCTGTTTGATATGAATTAGCAACCCACAGCAAAGACAAGAGCGGAATGGAGAATGTACCATGTGCCTCCCTAAAGAATATGGTTAGCTTTGAAACAACATTGCAACCATCAATTGACATTAACATACTACATCAGCATTCTTATCATAGATTCGAAGATCAAGTCCCGGCAGTTTCGCAGGGAGCAGCACGCCAGCAGTAATCCCTGCAAGACCCGCACCGATAATACCAACCTTGATGGGTCGCACCACATCAACCGGGTGTTCCTCTAGTTCAAATCGGACATTCTCAATCTTCTCTGATAATCCGCTGACATCGCTATCTACCGTTATAGTAGTGGATCCATTCAGGTCGGAAGGACCCTTGATCGATTCCGAGGTAAGTCCGATATTCGACAAGGGAAGAGCCACCTCGGGGGATTGCACAAGAGTCATGATATATTTTTATTTTCTCGTTCTCGTGACAAGTCTTTCAAACAATCACAGCATAAACATGTAACCGCTGTCGCACCGAGCTGGACATCCCGCCATTCTTGTAGATGAATTTGCACCCCCGCGCGCCTGCACGCCATGTGAAACGTTTTACACGCCACCTAATGCGAATTGCAATCCTGCGCGTCGAATCTGATGGGTGGCTTCATTTGGACTGTTGGAGTCGGGTACGCGGCTATAGTGTGATGTTCGGGGACTGATTTGATGTCACTAACACCATCGCGGTCCGTGATGGCGTGCCGAGGGGGGTTATCGTGAACACCATCCTCTCCACTCGCCACGCCATTGCGGAGTGCATTGGTTGGAGTAGATGTTGGGGTATCGCTTGTTTGAAATTGGGATGTCGCCATTTGATATCTCGGCCGATTAGAGCTCTTGGGGAATATTCTAAAGACTTGCCTGGCTTGTACATGCCAAGGTATTCAACATGGGCTTTGAAGTTCTAGAAGTTCAATTTATATTCCTTTTGTGATTGAATGTATTTGCATATCTCTAATTAAATGGAAAAGGTTAAGCCAAAACAATGTACTGATAATGTTGGGACTACAGTGGCATGTATCAACCAACCATCACCATCCTATATACTACTGTTTTCTTACTCTTTTTGATCGGTCATCCCCAGGGCTCGCCCGCCAAGTCAAGTAATTACTTTGATAGACAGTATACGTGCAGGGCAAACATAAACAGTACCAACTGGATGAATTTTCGAAAGAAAGTTCGTAAATAATAATCCACCGAGAAAAACAAATCTAGGCAATCTCGGCCTCAATAACCATCTCATACTGCTGGGGATCAGGCCAAAAGTTGACAATTTTAAACCCAGCATCAGCCAACAGTTTCGTCCATGTGCCTTGTGTTCGCTCGGCAGCTGACAGCAGCGACATCATCTCCACATCCATTGTAGTCTGACTGATACTCGCTCCTGTTGGTGGGAGAACAATATCATAAATGAAAAGCTTGGAGTAGCCCTTGACCATCGCATCTTTGGTGTTCACAAGCAATTGGTTAGCCTTGTCATCTGGCCAATCGTGAAGAACTGCGTGCATAAAGTATGCACGGCTCCCTGTGGTTTGGAGATTAGTAAATATCACCAATTATCTGCACTGGGATTGTTCTTACCTTTCACCGGCTGAGGCAAGAAGAAATCATGAGCCATAGCAGTAATCTTCTTATTAACCTGCGCGTTGGAAATCACTTCGGGAAGATCCTGCAGCACTAGCGATCCAGTAGGAAGGTCTGGGTGTTTTGCAAGAACGTGAGAAATGTCAATGCCGGTGTTTCCGCCGAGATCAACCACAAATGGAGAGCCATCGTCCAGTTTGGCACCCTCCAGCAGCTTTGTTGTATCGTAGACCTTGGTCCACGGAGTCTTCCATGCTGTCCAGGCCTCCATGTGGCCAGTGAAAGCTTCAAAGCAAGCGGGAGTTTTCTGCAATCGCCCAAAGAAGTTGAGACTGTCTGGGTCACTGTCTGAGTGGTTATTCGTATTGATATCCGTGGGCTCTTTGTAGGATATCTTTGCTAGATAAGCTGGCAGGTTATGGCCAGCAGCAAGGTATTGATTGGTTCTGAAACGTCAAAATGTTAGTATGACACTGGATCAACATCAGAGGATACATGTATTCTTACGCTGCCTGAAGTGAGGCGCGGACCTTGGTGCTCTCGTCGCCGATAGCATTCGAGAACGGGGTCGGTTTGAATCTGTCTTCCCCTGTCTCCTCAACCACGTTGAAAGCAGCCAGTAAGCGGAACAATCGACCTGTATATTTTTATGAGCCTTGCTGGGTTAAAATATGAATATTATGAAGAGAGAGCTTACGCAGCAGGTTTGTATCAACAGTGGGGGTGGTAAATGCGACCAGTTGATCGATAGACTTCTCACCCCCAACACTTGTCCAGGACTTCCAAAGACCCAAGTCGATGCATGTCTGTAGAGCGGCAAAGACGACAGGCTGTTCGAAGCAGAAGCCCCAGGCACGCTCATATGGTGTTTCTACTCGGGCCAGTAGACGACGTGCTGCAGCGCGTACCTTTAGACGTTCGACTTCGTTTCCGGCAAACATCCCAGGTTCAATAGCGTCAAGCGAGCCAATGATACTGTCGGTTTCAAATGGCAGTCGATCTCCTGCATGAGCTTGGACGTACTCTGCGCCCTTGTGGCTAAACCATTTAGGCTTGGCTGCATCAAGAGCTGCAATAACTGCTGTTTGAGATGGCATGTTGCACTTCCAATTTTGGCTTGGACTTGAGTAATTGGAAAAACTGGTAGTTGCCTCATAGGATAATAAAAAAATCAATCGACTGACGGTTCTAGCTCTCTTATATGTGCGACCCGAGCCTTTGGAACTACACTAAATGCCGCGACATGACCTCTAGGGGATTTTCCTTAGCCAAGGTCAATTCACATCGGAATTACCTGGTTAGGGCAGATGCGCAAAGCCAACTATGTTTCTAGACTTGGACTTGCCAGTGCAATGCTCATTCTAAATCCCCGCTTGATTAGATTTGTGACAGCCTACATTCTCGAGGCGATACCCACTCATTTAGCCACATTTAGAAAGGATCGCTATATGCCGCCCCACTGCAAGGGATATACGGAGGACATAGCCGGGGAAAAGGCAGCCACTGCTTCCAATGGCAAGGGTTGCGTTAGAGTGCAGATCTGTCAAAAACCTTAAATTGGACTTTGGTGTGGCCACTGGACACATCTCGTAGAATCAATACATTGCTGATGATCTCTCGGGGAAATCCGTCGCATTTCGGTTTTGGTAGATGATGTTTAGCAAACCCAAGACGCCCAATTGATTCATTAGCCAGCTTACAAATTTCATAGTATAATGCATCGAATGGTCTATCTTCTCGACTCCATATTCCAGGCCTTTTAAACAGGGCATATGTTGTGCCGCATGGCCTAGTCAAACGACAATCTGCTAGAAGTGTTCTCAATCCTCCACTTCTCATACACCCTATTCTAGCTTACACTATACGGATCCGGTTTCGCCATATAGCGCGGTCGGACATGAGTTTCAAAATTGTGACAGAGAAATCCCAGGTTGCCCCTCTTCTTCATGTCTATCGTTGCTAGATGTGGCAAGGCTGGTGTAGATCAAAGGTCCAAAAGCCGCCTGCTAGGAGCGATACATAGAATTGTATAGAAATAAACTCTATCACTTTGCATTAGGGCAGCGATTTGGATCAACAATTCCAGTGGTAGTATGCCGGTAATTATGGTGGGGTCGAGGGGAGAATCAAGAGCAAGTCAACAACTTGTAACTGATGGCTTGGCGTGACTAATGGGTCTCCACCAAATGCTATAGTTCAAGACCCTGGATTGAATCCATTTATATGTACGGAGTACTCCGTATACATCATATTGTTCCCCTTGCCGAGAGGATCATGGTGTAAAGAGCAAGATCAAACAAGGGATGCAAAGTAACATGAGGCGGCACGGGTGGCTTGATTTTCCCCCGGGGCCCGTTTCTCAATGCGCTTTCATACTTCATGACCCACAACCCAAAAAGCTCCTTGTTACATAGGTAGCTCACAAGATCGTCGTCTTCATCATGGCCTTTTACGCTCTAGTATGTGTTGTGGAGTTTACAGGATCAATATCAATACCACCCTAGTATGGGTTCTTGATGGAACTTGACAGCGCTCAAAACTCAATGGTGTACTATTGCGGCGGATCATTGGTAGGAGACAAGATTGCGCAGGGGACAATGCTGAAGCAGTGATGTACCTTTGCTCTCATTTGACAGAAATTGATGTATCTCAATGTGTACAGCACATAAGATAAAGATTCCATACTGATCTTGTTGTCTGGAGTAGCGTTGTCTCTATCACTCATCCTTCTACCTCATCCTTCTACCTCATCTTGAACCCCCGTTATCTTCAATATGGGTGTTTACGGAGGCTTAGGGCCCATGACCAATGCAGTTCTTTGGGTGGAGGCGGTTGTATTTGCAGTCTTCGTCGGGCTAAGGCTCTATACTCGAAAACACATTCTCAACTCCGTTGGTCTGGATGATTATCTAGTTTTGATTGCGCTGGTGAGAACAACAAACCGCAATACCACCTTTGTCATGCACTTTCTAACGTACTACAGGTTCTTCATATCCTTTACACTGCCTTTGTCACAGAAGCAACCGTTTACGGCCTCGGGCAACTATACGCTGATGTCGGTGATCCAGTCATCTATTTTACGGCTGTCAAGTATGAGATATTCAGCCAGGTAGCTGGAATAATGGTCATTGGCGTTGGCAAAGCCGCTGTGGGCGTATTTCTTCTTCGAATTGTGCGGAGTAGAATCCAGAAGGCAATTATCTTGGCTTGTCTTGCAATCACTGCTATTATTACGCTTTTCGCCAGCATTACTGTTATAGTGCAGTGTATTCCAGTTGAGAAATCCTGGAACCCAACCACGCCAGGCCATTGTTGGCTCGACTTTTCCAAGGTTGGTTACACTGTTGGATGTGAGTACCAAACTGCCCCCGATTGCCCCAGTTTGTATACATGAATGCTAATCCTGAGGTTTTGCAGCATGGTTTGTCGCCGCAGACTTCTCCTTTGCAATTCTTCCCTGGTTCATTGTCTGGGATCTCAACATGAAGCAGAAGGAAAAGATCACCGTTGCCTGTGGTCTCAGTCTTGGAGTATTGTGAGTCTAGGAATACTCCACACTTTGGAATATTAATCTGACGAGATACCCTAGTGCTGGAGTATGTGGCATTATCCGCACCAAAGCCCTGGGAGGATTGAATGCATCGGAGTACATATGTACGTTCTTTGAATATTCCTTTTCATGACAGTATAGCTGACCGGACTCTAGATGATACGGTCCCGATGCTCATTTGGTCTGCCACCGAGAGCTTGGTCACGATCATGGGTTCGACCATCCCCGTCCTCCGTCCCTTCTACATCTACGTCAAATACGGGCCGGATGCCACGAGCAGCTCGGGTGAGACCTCCTACAGATTGCCATTGTATGGCAGTGGTCGAGACCGTTTTTCAAAATCCGGCCTTGAATCTACAGTTGACGAGCGGGGCACTACTCAGCACCCCGTCATGAATAATAACCCGAACGCTAGCAATGAGAATATTCTTCGGGGTGCCGCGGGTATTGAAAGAACGGAGGAGGTCTCAGTTAGTTATGAGCAATTTGGAAAGAATGGCTAGGGGAGGGTTCTTGGATTTTGGCTTTTTCACTCTTTCGGGAGTATAATAATGGCTTTTCGGCCCGAAGCCATGCAATTCTGATGCCGAATTTTTGTCTTTTTGTGAATGCTCTAATCCTTGAAGTTTGTTCTGTTCTGTTCTGTTTTTTGGTTTTTTCAAGAAATAGTGGTTTTAAATTGTTGGAAGGTTGCATGTTCGTTTTAGAAGACTGATGTGTCGTGATCAAGTGCAGATTTTAGCGCATGACTCAGACTACAATTTCTTCAACTATCACTATACAAGATCGTCTCAAGCCATTCATTTCTTAAAGCCCAACCGCATATATTTTGGACCACAACCCAGCACCCAACACTCAACCTTCTTCACGTCCGCCATGTCCTCTACCCCACCAACAAATGGACACCCACCTAAAACATGGACACGAGGCACTAGCCCCGAATTCTTCATCTCAACCGAACCAAGCCTACTCTCTGTAAAAGCAGTCAATGCCGCATACGATAGAGACTTCATTTACTGGGTCAAAAAGCCCTTCCCAGAGGAGGTTCTGTGGCAGATGCTTCACGGCGCCCTGAGTTTCGGCGTGTACAGGTGGACGCAACCCGTGGAATCCGTGAATGATTCTACCATCCCGTCTTCGGATAACACTGAGCAGATTGGACTTGCTCGTGTAGTCACAGATGGTTGTTCATTTGCCTATCTGTCGGATATCTACGTTCTCCCCGAGTACCAAGGCAGTGGACTTGGGAAATGGCTTGTGGGTTGTGTTGCCGAGACCCTTTCCAAGGAGAACATGCCGTACCTACGTCGGATTATGTTGCTCACTGATGATGAGCGCCTGCAGGCTTTCTACGCAAAGATGTTTGGTGTGAAGGTCGTTGGGCGTGAAGAGCGAAAGGATATGGGGAGGGATTTGGTGTTTATGTGTGCGAGACCGCATGCGCAGCCATAATTAGATTGAAACTGCTAGTAGCCTATGAATGTGGTGCGTACTTGGTATCTGAGCAAGAAAGCGAGGCTTGTGGCTCTGGCAGCTCATATTCATCCTTTCACTCTCTACCACGGAAGTTGCAAAGGAGTCGGCAGGTTCTCCCCAAGAACAGCCTCTGCGGTGCCGATATCTCTGTCACGGATATATTAGTCTGGTTTCTGATAATAGACAATCAAATATCTTACCCTGGTCCTCTTGGCGCCCAGAATTCTCCGGTTTTGCTAAGATCGAACTCTTCAATGAAAGACGCAAGCGTTTTCGCGGCTTCATCCGGCGTCACGGCTGTTTTTCAGAGAGATATCAGGTTAGATCCAACACATTCCGGAGTTCACAAGGCCTGGAAGAGTAGTGCACTGATCACTCACCTCCACCTGCATCCCAGAACTTATCGAATCCAACGCTCTTCGTCATCTCTGTCCGCATAAATCCAGGATGTACCAGACCGACTGCAATTCCCTTCGGCTTCAAGTCCAGACTCAAAAGCTTTCCGACCATATTCAAAGCAGCCTTACTAGCATGGTGGCCAAAGTTACCCCCACCTTCCTTCTCGTGGCGCAGAGTGATGCTGCCGCTCTCACTGCTGATAAGGATCACTTTACTCCCCTGGTCTAACAACCCGGCTTTAACGAGATTGTGCACCACAAAGACGGGACCAATCGCAGAGGTTGTATACATTTGAACCTGCTTCTCCCAATCTGGAGCATCGAATGTTTCAAAGCCAAAGTATCCGGCGCTGATGATGACCGTTGAGATCTTTGTAGATGGAAGCTGCGAAACAAGCTTTTGGCCCACATCTGGTTGGGAGATATCAATTCCTGTCAGCCAGGTGACTCCTGGGCTGGGCTCTGGGTTGGAGGATCGGGAGGTTGCAAACACATTGGTCGCTGTCTTTGTGGAGTACAGTGTCCGCAGAGAGGCACCCAGTCCTCGAGTGGCACCTAGAATGAGGATGTTGGCCATTTTGTAAGTTGGAGTAATATGCTCGAAGATATGAATGTAGGAAGGTCTTTATATCTCCAGAGTTGCCTTGGGCACGCCATTGAGGGATGACGTAATTGCTGCCCAGGGTCTATCTCTGACAAGTTTGTTGCGGACAAAGTACATCTGCAGCTTGCATAGTATATAACAAAACTTGACGACTTCGTATATCATGCTCATATCAGATCATTGCCTACATTTAGGTGGAACTATGGTCCTTTATAGTCTTGGTTGTTACTCTAGGTGATTTTGTCTAGTCTTTGGTCTTGGTCGTATTCAACACGAGAGCCAAGCTTAGCATGTCTCACTGGGAGATTAGTATTTAATTTGCGCTTGGATGCTACAATGCTCTACTCCGTTCTCGACCTCTCAATACATTCCCATCGCAGGAGTGGATCATCAATCGCTTAGTCATGTGCTATTTATGGAACCTAGCTAAGATCGCCCCCTTCAATCAACCTGGTTTTATCTCCATGAGCCCCGGCAAAGTGCGCCTCTCGTTGGGAGCCAGTCAATTCATGTGTTGCAGGGCTAAAGAATGACTGGCTTTGCCAAATTAGCCCTCTCCGTTCAAAAAGTCCGGGCCGCGATCCACAGCAGGAGAAAGGCGGGCGCCAAGGACCAGCGAGGATCGTCTTTGAGGTGAGTCGTTTTGCGACAATACGCGGAAATTCACTGGCTCACTTCTCTATCAGAATTGATCATGCAGACATTCCCCCTTCCTCGCCATGGGACCTCCCAGTCGAGATTCAAATCCGCATATTCGCATATTCCGGCATCACCGACTTCCATCCGCTGAGACTCGTTTGCAAGGCTTTTTGCCAACTGCTCACCAGGAATGAGCATGAAATTGTCCGACAGTATCTCCGCTTGCGTCGCCACGGTACCCTTCCATCCCCAATCGACGATGACCGCACCTATACTCGAAACCCCGGCGACGATGTCGTGCTGTTATCGGACCTATTCCCACCGTCCAAAAGCGCCAGGGGCGGCCATCTCTATACCTTCAAATACTTGCATGGGCTGAGACGCAGGCAAACGCTCTGCTCAAGGCTCTGCTATTACCTGGCAGATCGGATCCTCGATCGATTCATCCAGACCGAACCGGCCGTCATGAAGGCCTCATTTCCTGCAAAGGGAAACGAGCGCAATGCCCTGGTCAAACGTGGTATAGCTAGCATATGGTTCCACCTTGCACCACTCATGTAAGAACAGCGGGAAATTGCTTTTACTCCAGCAAGTAACTGACCTCTTCTCTACCAGGTACTATACGCTCTATTTCCTCGAATCATATGCGTCCGCCCGACGCGAGCATACGAACATGCTCGTCCAAAAATACGAGGCGGGCCAGCTGCCTGTACCATTACCACTCGATATCCGCCGGAGGATGTACCGCGAATTACAAACCCGGATCCTTCGAAGCCCTCCCTTCACCAACACGGCGGCGTTGGTTGCGACACACCATTGCATGCATTTGCTTGTTTCATATATACGCTACGCCATGTCTCCAGATGGACAAGCCGAGATCGACGACTCGTGGATTAGCTCGCTGCTCACACTGGCGCCGTTTGTGCGGATCGTTGAGTTTTTCTCCGCTGAGATCGGGGACGGTGGGAGCCAGCGAACACAACGCAAGGACTTTATGTACAACTTCTATAATGACACGACGAAGTATGAAAAGGATCACATGAACTCGGTTGTTTTTGCGCGCGCATCTGCGCAAAACTTGCATAGTTCAGTGCAAGATATCTGGTTTTCTGCTGCTGCGGCTGAGTTGAGAGCCCGGCGAGCGATACCCCATGATGTAGAGCACGTCTGGATCTGGAATGGTATTCCAATTGTTTTTGGGTGTCCGGATTGCCATCCCACGAGAGGATGGCAGGCATGATATGTTGAGTTTAAGCGTTTAAGTGTTGGAGGCGCCTGGCGTCTAGATTCTTATACTGGAGATATACTGGCGTTGGATAGATGAACATTTCAGCCAATTGCATTTGCATTCCATTTCATCCTTACTTCTCAACCCAAAATGGTAACAAAGACAAAGAAATAAGAAATTATTGATGGCTTTGCTTTTAGCGTTAATTTAGGATCAGCAGGGATCTTTCGAATCTGTACCTACACTGCAAATATTACAAAGATATATAAGAATTGAATCCATGTAAGATGCTGCCATTTTAGATATATCATGATGTAGCCGTCCTACCGCCCCATTTAACCCACACCTCCAGAGGTATGAAGTCTTTCTTAGTTATTACGGCTCGCTAGTGAAAAATCGAGGAAGAGGAGGTTCTTAACTGAATCATAAACGCCGACACGGGGATAGCGTGATGGCTGGCGTCTTCCTACCCTTAGACAGAAGAGGGCGTAGTAAGCCAGTATCAATGCCGGCGGCTAGCTGGCGGAGTTCATTGTCGTTACGATAGCCACAAACATCCTCCGACAGATTGACCTGTCCATCCTGGGGGAAGTATTTGAAACAGATCTCAAGGAATTTACCCGAGTAAGGTCGGGCTGGTAAGACGGCCAAGGCTGTAGCTCCGGGAATCCGTCATTCGCCCGTTCCAACCTCCCTGTAATAGAGTTAGCATCACAGTCCCAGTATCCAAATGCGGGGTTGAGGCTCACAAATCAAGTTGAACTCCGTTGCTGACTCCATAATCTTCCAGTGTAAGTTGATCTTTAAAAGGGCGCTCGCCTTGGCGTTTGAGAAGAATTTCGTGGGGTTCACGACCAATTCGAGCTGCCACTTGGGCTTTGAATAGCTCTGCGTAAAATGTTAGCACACTGCTGACGATCAACAATAAAAAAGCAAGACATACTGATCGGATCTGAGGCAAGACAGGGGATCGCGGCTTTGGTTCCCAGACGATCATTGACATGGACCACAATCATAGGTTCTGAGGATTGCGGAGCGACGGGCTTCTTCTTTTCTTTCTTCACTTTCTTTTCCCGGTCTTCGCGCGGCGCATCTCGATCGTCGCGTTGCTGAGCCCGGTCGCGGTCACCATCTCTTGGTCTATCTCCATAGCGGTCGCCCTCTCGGTCACGTCGTGGTGACCGTGGTCGGTCTCGGTATCCTCGTTCTAATCTGCGATCATCGCCGCGGGAATCGTCAGTGCGGCTTTTGTCCTTCCACCGAAAGCCCCCGGTCGTCTTTCTGGGGCGCTCTCTATCAGGATTTTCTCTCGCACGAGGAGACCTGCTTCGTGATCGGTCGGCCATGACTGTGGATGGAGGAAAGATGGAGTTGCGTGGGTACCTGACAAGCCCAGATGTAATCCAAATGAAGCTGGGGAGGCACGTGACGATATGCAGCTGCCAGTGGAGTAAGCTAGTCCAAAATTGGATTAGTGTGTTTGTTCACATCAGGAGCTCTCCTGTCTAAAGTACGTTGGATCTCTCCGCACTTTTGATCTACCTCTTGAATAGGCAGGCTGCAATGCAAATTGTCAATTGACTCTGGCATTTTTGCTTTTTTTTTATCTGACTCCTCCATACTCAAAATGCCAGGCCGACTAGAAGTTCAACGTCCCTCTCCGACGACCGTCTCCTTCACGGTATCGAATGCACCGCAGCGGTCGAGTTCCCCCGCCAAAATCCTATTCAGTCTCGAAGTACTGCTGCGTGCGGTTTTGTTTTTCTGTGTGATTGGTGTCGGCATTGCGCGCGTCCGGATTTTCTTCTTCCAAGAAGATGGGAGGGTGATAAGCTGGCCAGCTGTGTGGTCAAGCCCGCTCGGATCCAAACTGTGTCGCTTGGTGGATTCATACAACCCACTGGCAATTGCCGTGGTTAGTGCATTGGTAATATACGGTGTTTTCAGAAGAGGTTATATCGGTATGTTGAGAAGGAAGGGTTGGCTTTATTAGATCTGTGCATGGCTGATGGTCCGACAGAGGAATCGCTCTTGGTTATTCGAGGCTTCGGAATCCAGACCTCAACATCGTCCTCGACATATCTTTCTACTGCCTCAACGAGGTTCATTCCTACCACGCAAATCCAGGACATTGTGATTCACGAAGCCTTCAAGGGCTTCGAAGTCCGCTTCTATTTAGCGGTCATCGTTGAAGGCGAGCCCGATGCCCTGGTGGTTTTCCCGGTATGTGATATCCTCAGCGTTATTTACTCAAGGCTAACATTGTGACTAGCATATGTTGCCCAAGCGAGAGATCTTAGAGCAGGTTTGGAGAGGTTCTCGGCGGTGTCTTTACGACGCGAAGTCATGATATACCCACAGCCTCTGTCTCAAGAAATTTTTGTTTGTGCAAAAGGCTATCTTGCTTAACCCCGAGGTTATATGCTCTATCAGCAAGTATATACAACGTGATTCATTCCAGTGCCGCCCTTGCAGCCGCGGTATTTGCTAGTCTTCGCTGCTTTGTGAGAAGTCCTTTGGCATTTTGAACTTCCACGGTCTGCATCTTGGTCTTCTCGTCGACAGGAGTATATTTCCCACCAACAACAGTATCATTTCCACCATACCAGATCTTGGCACCTCTGCTTGATCTTTTGGAATACACCGCATTTTGCCATTGGGTGTCGACGTCTTCCACGTTCCGGTTACCCTGGCTGACACTCAAGTCTAGCAAAGCACCCGCCAGAATCTCATCTATCTTGCGCTTTCTCCAGACGGTCCACAAACTTTCAACGGTGCCCCGCATCCCAAATTTGCAATCACCCTTGGCGCTTCCCTTGCCGTTTGCAGGGCTATCACCAGCATAGACCCAGTTCAAGGAATCCAGGCGACTGCCAGACTCTATGTCGGGGAAAATGCAGTCCCAAAGGACCAGCGGAGCATCATCAGCCATCGCATAGGTCGGCTTTCGCGGGTTCTTGGCAATGTCCAGCAGTTCAGGGACGATAGATGGGGACTCGAGTCCCTGTCCGACTAGGAACAGAATTGCAACCATGTGTCGCACCTGGTGCCACAAGAAGGCAGAACCGTGAAGATTGAACGTGTAAACCTGAGGGACACTTTGAGAAACCGTGTCGGGAGTCACCAAATCCGGTTCGGGCACACAACCCTCTTTGGCCTGGAATCCAGGTTGACCAATATAGCCCACGGGGTTGACCTTGGGATTGACGGCTTCGATACTAGAGTGGTGGATAATGCGTTCGAAATTATCAATCTGCTTGTTGGTGTCCAACTTGCAGAAATTCCGGAAATCATGCAGACCCTCGAAATGCTTAGCTGCCTCGCGCATAGCCTCAATGTCGAGCCAGCCCTCACGGAACTCAGAACGCGGGCCCGTGCCGTTCTGTGCACGGTTCTGGAACCCAATGGACCCAGGAGTTGGAGAGAAGGCGGGGTTGGTGAAGAAGTACTTGTATCGACGTTCACGGCAGGAGAAGCGGGCATCGAAACCAGGCGGCGGGTTAGGACACCACGCCAGAACCCTGATGTCTTCCGGAAGCACCCTGTTTAGAACATTGATATAGTTCATCTCATCGGCTACATCATCCCACTCCTTTTCAGTAGATCCCGAGTCAACGAGCATCGCATCCTCGCCCTCGGCGGGGGGCTTGGGCATAGGTCGTTGACTGCGGACCCGCAGTCCAATAACCTGCCCAAAAGCGCTCACACCCTTATCCGTACGACCTGCTTTAGAGTAATCGCATCCATCCCAGTAAAGGTGGTAGGGGCGCATGGGGATGCGCTCCTTGTCGGTTGGTTCCATATCAGAGGTGGTCTCGGGGGAGATGAGGCGTGTACGTTTCAATGCCTTCCACAGAATCTCTTCAACGGTAGGCAGAGGTGTGGTATTGCCATTTGTATGTTCGAGCCCATTGTATGCCTGTCCCAGATATGCGAACTTGAGCGCAATGAACCGCGTCGAGTATTTGGAGGGGTCAAAACTGCGATCGGGTTTTGGAGGTTTGGCGGCTTTGACAAACCGCGTCGGCGCAGGCACTGGTGTAGAGTCACTATCCGGAGGAGAGTGTGGTCGTTTCTTAGAAGGATTGAAGGTCTCGGGGAGAGGGATCGCAGGTTCCTGGATGTCGGTGGGGATTGGCGCAGAAGAAGAGCGGGGAGCCTGCGACGGCTCTTCGGTCGGCGCTGTGAATTCTGTTGTCTGAGAGTGAAGCTGGCGCTCTAACTCTGTGATGCGCGCGATCAGGCTGGAGTTACTCCAGGCCGAGTAGTCTGGTTGGTCCTTAATGTCCTTAATGTTGGTGTCCGCCATGTTTCGGGCTGTGAGAGGGCTAGACTGGCACAGGTTTCGGGTTTGCCTGAGGACTTGTTGGAGGTTGTAACTCAGTGGAAAGAGTCTGGCAGACGGTTTCCACATACCACGTCAAGCGACCGAGACTGAGATTGGAGAGGTGTGGACATTCAACCGGCGGGAATGGAAATTGAAAAAGTTCCCCGGAGGCGCTGTTTGGTGTATTTTTGGATTTAACAGGTGTATTATAGTGTAATTACATGCACTCTATACCCACAGTTGTATGTATTTATTGTATAGTGTTGTACTATGGTGATTTAACTGAAAATTTTGTTGAGGTGACTTTTTTGTATAGCAATTTAGTCGATATAGGATTTAATAAGTATAAATGAAAGTATAATTCAGATGAATTTATGGGCTGTAGAAACAATATATATCTCGACAACCGCGCTGGATTCGCCAAGCCTCGAACCTTAACTCCTAAGTTCATCGCCTCTCTAACCTAAAACACACCTACTATTCTCTGAAATGAGATTTGTGGTGAAATTACTATAGACTAGCAGATACAAGTTTCTGCAATACACCTGTTGATTAACTAGCCGAAGGGTGCAAGTTGATCAATACCTGGACAGTTGCACGTAAATCGAGTCAACGGCCATCCCAGCATGGCTGAGGCAGATCATCACCCGGACAGTAACAACTCAGTCTCTTTACTTCTACTCGGGGATGCAGGATGTGGGAAATCAACATTCTTAGCGTGAGTACCTGGTCGTCCCACGAACCGCGGCCCTGAAACCCAGTTGTTTGCAGCCTCCAAACGATCTATATATAGGGACATGCTAACATCATCCAGTCGTCTGAAGAGTGGAAGACCGTCCCCATCAAGGCCATCTGATAATGAACCAAATACCCTTGAACTATTACGAGATGGTGATCAACCTTTCATTTACGATATCCGGTTCTCAAAAAAGACATTCACTCTAGAACTTTACGACACATCCAACCCAAACCAGCATTGGACAAGCCTTCGACCTGACGTTGTTGTTATAGCCTTTGATATCTCCAATCGAGACACACTTGCTGGACTAAAAGAGGTAAGTCTCACATATATTATTCGGAGTAATTGTCAGTTCGTGCTGAAACTCAATGTTATTCCTTAGTGGCGAAATGACATTACTCGTTACTTCCAGCACGGCCATGGCGAGCGCCTTCCAGTGATGATGATAGGCCTGAAAAGGGACCTACGGAGAGAAGGCGAGGAAATCATCTATCCACAAGAGGTGAGTGACTATGAGCTGGAGCTTCGCGCCTTGAATTGTCTCATTGGCTAACTGGGTTCTCTAGGGTTATCGCATTGCGCAAGAACTTCGTTGCGATAGATACGCCGAGTGTTCGGCTGTCACAGGCGAGCTGCTCGCAGAGACGTTTGAAGATCTCGCGAGACTGGCAGCAATGACGACGACTGAAAAAGGTGGTCAGTCTGAGGGAACTTCTTGTGTTATACTTTGATTCTTTTGTTGTCAATGTTCTATCTTGTTTCCCATACCCAGACATGTATAAACCAGTCGTGTCAATGCCCGAGGACTATGTCCTCGCTTTGATTTAGTTCAGCGATCAATTGATAGACATTCAAGGCCTTGGTAACTGACCGGTCAAAGGTGCAACGCATTGCTAAGACATTATAGCCTAGTTGATAGGGAGCCTGCCATTAGACCAGGCGGTACCCTGCAAACATATAATACACTGAGGGGGACTCGGACCTTCCAAGGTTATAAAAGGCATCGTACCCTACCATGTGCACATATTGATGACACGATCAAGTCTACAGCAAGGCACATACACTACAAAACCTACTGGATATGATACCAAGCACAACCTTTTCAGATTACTAGAATACACACAGGGAGAAACCAAGGTAACGATTAAGTCCACCTTGTGAATTGACAGCACAGGGCTTTCCCCCAGAAGCTTCGTAAATAAAAGCAACTGGATCTCTTTCCCTCATAAGCGCCAGTCAATGATTGGCATGGCAATTCCTCCCCGATGCAAAAACATGGAAATAAAAAAAGTGCTGGTAAGATGAGACCACTGAGGCAAAAGATTGAAAGGTTCCCGGTGAAAGCTCGTTTTCTTCTGCTGTTTTTCAGTTTCTTTTGGTTTTTTGTGAATTGCACACAGGGACTAGGATAGACATGTCAAGGGAATTTGCGGGAGATTGCAATCCATTGTTGTGAATGGATTAGATGGTGTATAAGAGAAAACAAGTGCATTTCTTCGATTCCTGTGCCTCGAGGGACCCAGAAAATCGTCACAATCATCCCGGATCACCAAACTTTTTATTGAGATCAAACTTCCCCCCTCTCAACGACTATCCTCGTCACCGCGAAGCAATTTACCACTTGGCCTCACCAGTGGCGGGAGCAGCCTCAGCCCACTCGCCGGTGGGGGCAGCGGAGCTGGCAGCCCAGTCGGCACCCTCGGCATCCCAGCTGGTGGCACCGGCAGTAGCGGTGGCAGCGGAGGCAGCAGCGAAGGCAGTGCCGGGGTTACCAGCGCCGGGGGCGGAGGCATCCCAGTTCTCACCAGCGAAGCCAGACTCGACGGCACCAGCGCCGATCTCCTCAGCACCGGCGACCTTGGTCTCATCAGCAATCTCCTTGTTCTCCTCAGCCTCGGGGTCGCGGTAGAAGTAGAGATCGACAACGGTGTCCCACTCGGTCTCGCGGGTAGCGAGGGTACCGCGGAGACGGAGGACCTCACGGGCGAGCATCCACCAGACGAGACCGATGGCGTGACGACCCTTGTTGTTGGTGGGGATGGCAACATCGACGAAGTCGGTGGGGGAGTCAGTGTCGCAAAGGGCAATGACGGGGATGTTGACGTAAGAGGCCTCCTTGATGGCCTGGGCATCAGTGCGAGGGTCGGTCACGATGATGAGACGGGGCTCCTTGAAAGAGCGGGTGATGTAGTTGGTGAAGTTACCGGGGGTGAAACGACCGGCAATGGCGGTGGCACCGGTGTGGGAAGCGAACTTCAGGACAGCACGCTGGCCGTAGGGACGAGCGGAGATGACACAGACATCGGCGGGGTTGTCAATGGCGGCGATGATACGGGCGGCCAGGACGATCTTCTCCCTATTTCAATGAAACATATATATTAGACACTATACTACAGTCAGAAGTCGTGTTGCGTTCGCGCATACCAGGTCTTGCCAATGTTCAGGACGTTGACACCGTCGGCGCGGAGCTTCCAGAGGTAAGGCTCCATGTGCACCTGAAGGTTCTTGGAACCAAGGTGGCACTGAGCGGCAAGGAGCATCTCAATGTCCTGCGCGGTAGGGTTGAAAACCGGGGGGAGCTGGGAAGGGGCCATGTTGGGCGATTGATGGATTGATGAGTTGGAGGATCAATCGTCTGGCTCTTGTCGTGGTGATGGAGGGAAAAAGATCAAAGCCAAGCCGCAAAATTGTTGCACTCTCGCGATTCGGGAGAATTTCGCTTGCGTGCGCTAGGGCTAGGGCTCCAGGGCTCGCTGGGGTATTGGTTATGTAATACGGATCTTGCCCAGGTGGCTTCCCCATCCACGTGATCCTGGGTGCCTGGGGCAGAGAATATCCTGACTAGGATTAGCGTAGTTGGACCTCCGGCCGCAAGATTTCCCGACGAAAGGTCGATGGAAAAGAGAAGTTGATTGTTACAATAGAGTCATATACTCGCCAGCTACGCCCACCATGCCTCCGCGCATTTCAGTTCAGTCCTCTTTGAAGGCATTGACCGGTATGCTAGTCGAGATCAGTCAAGTCAAATGTTCAATTACCTGGATGCTAACCAAGACTCGTATAGGACCAACCTACGGATCTAGCCCGTTGTCCAATTCGATCAACACTTCTATCAGAGCTGCGTCTAGCAAGGTTCAAATCCGGAGGAAGCATGACCCATTCCTGATGGCCCAGGCGCGCCAGCGCAAGGCAGCCAATGTCTCCCGCCAGAAAGTCCTCGCGGAGGAACGGGAATCCTCGCTCGGTGACCCTGTTAAGAGCCAGCCGACACCATTTATCCTAGAGATGACAGCAATCCAATCCAGCTCGCACATCCCATCATCTTTGTCTGAGGATCTCAACTACTACTTGAAGTCGAACGAGTTGGATGCCGCCCTCGACTTCTCCAAGGATTTGACCGCACCACTTAAAAGTCCCGATCGCAACACAGCCGATCCTCAAGCTGAGAAGGAGGCAGTGAATTTGCATAACCAAGAGCATAAGAATGCCCAGGAAGCAATCAACCGGATTGTCAACCTCAACAATGGAAACACCAAGGACCGCGTGCGCCTCAACATTACAAAGTGCATCGAAACGTTCGGGCGACACTACACAGACTCAAATCTCCCACCAAAGCCTTCGGCTATGGCCCATGAATCTGCCCCTGTTCACCCGGAACGCGCCCCGCGTGTTGGACCCGATACCGGCTCTGCGGAGGTACAAGCGGCGATCCTGACCGTGAAAATCATGAACCTCTCCCGACACCTCGAGACCGCCAACAAGGACAAACACAACAAGCGCAACATGCAACTACTAGTCCACAAGCGCCAGAAGCTGCTGCAATATGTCCGCAAGAAGGAACGCGGAGGTCCCCGGTGGCAAAACCTGATGGGGACATTGGGATTGTCCGACGCTGCGTGGAAGGGAGAGATTGCCCTATGAAGGGCATTGTTTTAATAAGAGATCTTTTGTATCTCTACACTATTCTCTTCTTTTGTGATTGGCTGGCTTTGAAAAAAGTGCCAGCGTGTTACCTTGTATCATCTATCTAGGAGCTAGCGAGGGGTACTTGTTGGTCTATGTCTCTATTTCCATGTTTCATTCGCAGAGCATCTGTACAAATAGCATTGTTTCTTTTCCCAGATCTATTTTCACGTTAAAACTAATCCAAGTAACCAACTTGTGATTGAAGCATAAGTTCTGGAATTTGGTCAGTTTCGCCTAAATGATCTCTAGCATTGTTCAGGTACTCGAGAGCAATCTCTTCATCAGGCATTGGCTTCAGACACGGACTTTTTAAGTGTATGAAAGCTTTAATCGCTAGATTGTGATGATTATGTGGGGCAGATATTTTGACAACATCAATGAGCAATGGTTTATTTTGAGACAGACAATGGCCTATTTTGGGCTTATTTAAGAGGAGTAGACTATGGAGTATGCGGGGGACGATCTAAGATGAGACGGGACGAGACGAGACGAGACGAGAAGAGTCAAGGCTGCTTCATGTATCAATTGAGAAGTAAATTGAAATGTGATATATAATGTTGAATGCAAATAGCCCATTGAAAGAAAATCTCCGTGATATCCGACAATAGGGACAATAATTGGTACAATAGTCAATGGGTGTCCCTTGCGACTCTATAGATCCATTCACGTATCACACCGCCCTGACCCAACAATTCTGCCGGGTCGCGCCTTCCGATTTTGAAAAAAAGTGACATGGTTTGGCCCAAAAGGCGCTCCTTCCCTTTTGATCGTTTAGTCGCGTCTAGCAACCGTTGTTGTTTACATCTCCCCATCCTCTTCTTCTCCTCTCCTCTTCTTCTCTTCTCCTCCCCATCACCCACAACGTTACCATCCAAAGCATTGCCTTTGGATATCTCTTACCAGAGTCTTTGTGATCGACTCTAATCGGTTAGTAACTACATATGTTACCTAGAAATCCTTGAGATATCTCTGACTGATCCATTACATTTCAATCAGACTTCTCTCACCTGCCCCTCACCACCCCCTCGCCACCAAACCCCCTCCCTCCTCATCTTGCGCGTTTCGCCAAGATGAGACTGCGGTCGAACCACGTTCTTCCGCCAATCTCGGAGTACGTCCCACGCCGCCGGCGCACGCGAAGTGCGTCGGCGGCGGCGACGGACGCATCTGAGACCACCACCACCACCGCGCCCGAGGCGCAAGAGACTGTGTCAGAGACACAGTCCGCTGGAGAGAGGCCCGCTCCAAAGCGTAAGCCAGCCAAGAAAGCTGGCCGCAAGAAGGTCAGTCCGGAAACCAGATGTCACAATTGTTCATACCTAACTCATGTTTTAGAAGGCCGCAGCAAAGGGCAAGAAGGCCGCCGCCGAAGCCACCGACGAAGCCGCCGAGTCCCAGGAAGACCCCGTTGCACTCATTCCGTCGGTGGAGCAACCAGACACCGACACCCGTACGTTGCCCCCCAAGCTCCCCCGCGCTCCCCCGCGCATGTTCAGAGGACGAATCATTACGGCCTTCAAATGGGGCAGTGCCAGCGAAATCCTGAAAAGGGAGCCTGAGCCAACTCCTTCCCCTCCGCCAACCCCCGTCACTCACTATGCCTGGCCGCCTGGGATTACCTATGATAAGCTTCGTCGCATCCCCTGGTCACTCCCTTGGTCCCCACCACCTCCCTGGAAAGACTGGCCTCGCAGACTCCCTATTATTGATACCCCGGATGAATCCCCGCTGACCCCCACGGAAGAGACCAGCAGGAAACGGAATCGATCGTCCGAAGTCGATGCTACGCCGTCGAAACGTCACAAGTTGACACTTCAAACTCCACCCGGCTTCGAAAACCGTCCTCGTGGCAGCTCTCGCAGAACGTATGCGGATCGCGCGCGACGACGCGAAGCGGAAAGGAATGGACGAATCGATAGCACCATTTACCGTGTCCCCGAGCTTTTGGCTCAGCAGGGCGAAGATGCGAGATCTGGCAATTCGACCCCTCTGGCCTCTCCCGCAAATGAAGAGACTGCGCCCCATGGTAATCGCATTGTTCCATTCTCTTCCTTGCCTTCTGCACTTCCACCAACCCCAAATCAGAATCAAAACCGAACTGGTTGGGGACAATGGTTCTTCAACTCAGTGACTGGTCTTTGGAGACGAGGCAATGTGCCCCAAACTGCAGAGGTCCCACAAGGTAGTTATCCCTTATATCATGGTATATATTTCTAGTGGCTAACATGGTGATTCTAGTGGCTGACCCTCACCGTCCAATGGGAAATGAATCTTCTGCTTCCGTCTCAACACCCTCCTCGGCTCCCCCTTCCTCTTCTGTTATGCCACCAAGAAATTTCGAATCTCCCACTCCCCGCCCACGTGCTGCACAGCCAAACTCGCGTCTGACAGCTAGTGCACGTGCTCCACGAGTCAGCCAAAGAAGGCAATATGACTATGATCTGTACCCACGAGGTTTCGACCAAGCACTGCTTGAGCGCATGCGTGTCGGGGAGGAGGATATTGCGGGCCTTGAGATTCCAAATTCACTAGCAGAACTTCGTGCGATCTGCGAGAGAGAATCGAAGAAGCGCAAGCGAGAACCCTCACCTGATGTCATTCCACACCCTCCAGGATGTAGTTATGGGTTTGACCCAGCTTACTTCGAGATCCCAGAGCACCTGCTCACAGGCGAGCAGGGACCCCAGGATACTACGGCCAAACAAGCTACAGTCAGCGATGCACCGAAAGAGGAGCATGTCTCCAAGCGTGCGCGCCAAGCCACAGTCAGTGATGCACCAGAAGATGAGGAGGTCTCCGAGCGTGTCCGTGAAGATACCACGACCAAACGACCTACACCCAGCGATGCATCGGAAGAGGAGCATGTCTCCCAACGTGTCCGCTCTGACAATGGCCGCCTGGAAAGCCTCTTTTACCAGGGCCCATCCCAGCCCATCGAAGATTCCGACGACGAACTTACCAAGGCCCGTAAGCTCGCAGAGCAGTACAAGCCGAAGACCCCCAGTCGTCTTCGAGCGGCCCATCGCTTCTCGACCATTGAAGAGGAGGACGTCCTCCGTCGCCGCAAGATGAGAAAAACCTCCCTGGCCACGGCATGCCCTACCGGTGATCTGATCCAAATCATCTGGCCAGAGACTGAACCTTGGATTGAGCGCTTGGATTTTGGCGATCCTAACCTTCACAAGTATCTACCGCGCGCATGGCCCATGACTGCCGAAGGCCGAACTCAGGAGGCAAAGGATGCATACATTGACCACCATCATGGGGTCTTCATGAGCCGGCTTGCTACTCGGCGTGCCGATGAATAAAAATGAAAATGAAAAAGATACCTCCCTGGCCACGGCATACCGAAATACCTTCAATGTTCCGAAATACCCCCTCGAATACTTTTCGAGAGACCTTCTGAAACACGCTCTGAAGGACCTTCTGAACAGGTACCTTCTCAACTACCTGAAAAAGAAGAGAAAAAAAAAGAAAAGAATGGAATTACAGAGTTTCCTTGGCCCGCCTTCTGTGCTTGGGCCAAGTGTTGGGACCTCAATTCTGTTCTTTTCGATATGACATTCTTAGGACCGCTTTTGGATCTCCTGAGGGGCGCTTGGGCCTAGGAGTGTGACCTTTTTTGGCCTTTTGCGATTTGTTTTTTGTTGTTTTTTGCGTGCTTTTTTTTGTCGCTATTTAGCGCATTGTCATGAGTGAACATTAGCGGTTGTTAGGTTATTTGAATGGAATGCTTAGCTTCCACAAGCCAACAGGTTGTAGAGATGAGGTTCGTAGAGTAGAGAGATTGGAGTAGAGAAAATAAAGACACAACATGGTATGGTATATAGATATCTACTATGCTATTTTCCAACTAGTCAAAGCCCTGGAACTCATCGTCCTTTGCTTCCTTCGCGCTAGCTTGGTTCAATAACCGCTGCTGCTCATTCTTAGCACGAATCTCCTCCAACATGCGCTCCGTTTCAAGAGCTTTCTGCTTCTGATCCTCTGGCAATTGCTCCCATCTCTCCTTCTCCTTCCGAGCCTTCTTGAATTCCTTCTTCTTGAACTTCTTATCCCGTTCTTCGGTCTTCTGACTCCAAGCCACACTCTCCGTAGCACGGCGCTTGTTAGATCCCTGCTCAGTGCCTTGCGCATTAGCAGCCTCCTCCATAGCCTCCTTGCGACGCTTTTCTTGCTGCTTGTCCTTGTACGTGTAGTTGGACCACTCAAGTTTAATCCCCAACGTCCGATCTCCTTCAAAGGAGCGTGCTTCAGGCATCTTCGGCAACTTAAGGAGTCCCCACGCCTTGCCGAGAGCCTCCCAGTCCAGATCCGCAACTCGGAAGATACTGCTTGCTTGGTGCTTGCTGTAGCTGCGCAGCCAGCTGACGAATGCCTTCTGGCCCTTGTCATGCATGGCGCGGTCTTTCAACACCGCTTTGCGGACCTTGTCGATCGCGGCTGTGGCCTGTTCATCCGTGAACTCGGGTAGACTGTATGGCGCGACGGGGGTTTTGCGAATTTCCAGGAACGAGACGTAGTCCTCCTCGCGGCCGGGATGGACGAGGACGATGCTGAGGCCTCGACGGCCGGCACGACCGGCGCGACCGCATCTGTGAATGAAGGTTTTGGGGTCGGAGGGTGGGTCGATCTGCACTACGAGATCGACGGAGGGGATGTCGAGACCGCGAGCGGCGACATCGGTCGTAAGGAGGATGGAGGGGGTTGTGGAGGTGGTGAAGCGGTTGAAGTTCTTTTGGCGGACGTTGGCTTGGTGTTTACCGTGTAGTGGGACTAGCACGAACTCGTCTCCGAGGATTATGGGTAGTATTGTGGCGAGATAGTCGACACTGGAGCATGTCGATACGAAGAAAATGGTTTTTTGCGGTGTGGGCTGGACAGTGGAAAGGATGTGCTTCAGAATGGCATATTTGTGAAGCGGGGGTGTTGTCAAGTAGGTCATTTGCAGACTATTGAGTGGTTAGATTGGGTTCGGATTTGAAGCAACGGATGGAAAGACATACCTCGCTGGAGTGCGCTTTTCTTCAACGCCAGCTCCTCCTCTGACCTTGACGGCAATTTTGACGGGATTTCGTAGACCAAGTCGGACGATCTGATCAACGGCTTCACTGATACTGGCACTGAACAATCCTGTACGTCGCTGCTTAGGCAGACGGCCCAAGATCTTTTGCAGGTCGTCTTTGAATCCAAGATCAAGAAGTCTGTCGGCCTCGTCCAGGACAAGCATTTCAAATGATGCCTGGGGGCAGTGAACGTGAGGCGACGAAAGCAGCTCCAACAATCTTCCGGGTGTAGAAACCAATACATTGGGCGAATTCTTGAGGAATAATTTCAGATCTTCCGCCGGAGATGTTCCGCCGCCCAGGAGAAGTTGTGGAACGACCCTCAATGTCGATGAAGAGGTTTTCGCACGAGGAGCACCCTCTTCGGCGGGTTTGATGGCTGCGGCCGACGCTGGATGGAACTCCAAAAGGGAGAGAAGAACTTGGTGAATCTGCGAGGCCAATTCTCTGATATATCAATATTAGCAACGAACACTGCAGACCTGGATTTGCGCATTAACCCACCTGGTCGGGGAAATGACAATGGCTCCAACATGATGCTTCTTGAGAGGTTGATCAAGACGAAGAAGCTTTTCCACAATTGGAATCAGGAATGATAATGTCTTTCCACTTCCAGTGACAGCTTCCACCACCACATCTTTATGTTGCATAAACAGAGGAATGGCCGAGGCCTGGACTGGGGTCATGCGCGTGAAGCCCATTGAGGCCACAGCGTCGAGGGACCATTCTGACAGCGGGGGAGTGAGAGCATCCCACGCTCTTGAAGACGATTTGGGAGGCATTTATGAATTCCGACTGACACCGAGTCGTCAAATTGCTTCTCGAGTCGCATCGCAAAGAAAAAAAAAAATATCCGTTATCGATTAGATACCAGGCACGTGACTGCGGCTGTGGGCGGAATCTGGGATCGTGATCTGCTTTTTCCCTCGACTTAGTCTTACTAAATTTACTTTACTCTTATTTAATATAACAAGTGCTTGGTGATCGCAGCATGTACTGGGTTTCTGTCTTATTCCTCCAGATTATTCGCCCATAATTAACGATAAAGCACTGTCACGTGCTCCCAAACCGCCATCATTGCTTTGTTAGCGAGTCCGTTGATATTCCGTGGCATATTCGCTTGCGACAACACAGATATCTGTACGCGGTCACCTGTTGGTGTCGTCAGAGCCTCATCGCTGCCTGCTTTTAAGTTGGGGGTACCCGAGATGTCCTCGCCAAATTCCGTACCGGCAACGCCTCGCGTGATATCACCGACACCCTCTATATCGGACCCCTCCGAGACGCCCGATGGATATAACGCACCAGTAACACGGTCTGCAGCACGTCGCTCGCGTCAGCCAGAAGATTCACCCGAAAGTACCAGTTCAGCACGAACATCAAGATCCCCCACGACACCCTCGGCTCGGCGCAACCGCCGATCACACCCCAAGATACCCGCCTCGCCGCCGCGCTCGGCCAACGGTACTGCCTCGAACAATCTTCTATCCCCGTCAAGCATTTCCGCTGGCCTGCGCGACTTATCAAGATCACCATCTCCCCTCGGACTGATCCCCCTCCACGCCCGCTACCGCAGCTTCATTCACCGCCATGAGATCCCGCGCAAGGTCTTGCACGTGTCAATCGGATTTTTGACTTTGTCATTATACAGCCGAGGCGTGCAAACTCTGCAGATAACACCTGTCCTTTTCACCGCACTAGTACCGATCGCCGCAACGGACCTCATCCGTCACCGCTTCGAGAAGGTCAACAAGGTATACATCCGGTGCATGGGTGCCCTCATGCGTGAAACAGAGGTCGCCGGCTACAACGGCGTGATCTGGTATCTCCTCGGAGCATACGTTGCTCTCCGGTTCTTCCCCAAGGACGTCGGTGTCATGAGCGTGTTACTCCTTAGCTGGTGTGACACAGCCGCCTCGACATTCGGTCGTTTGTATGGCCGCTACACCCCCCGTCTGCGTCCCGGAAAGAGCTTGGCTGGTACCGTGGCGGCATGGCTCATGGGTGTTGTCACCGCTGCTGCTTTCTGGGGCTGGTTCGTGCCTTACATTGGTGCTTTCCCTAATGACCCGCAAGACGCATTTATGTTCACCGGACGCTTGAATCTGCTCCCGAACTGCGTTCGTGGTCTTCTGGGATGGGAACCCAGTGACTCGGCGGTTATTACTGGTCCTTTGGCTTTGAGTGTCATGAGTGTCGTCTCTGGCGTTGTTGCCGCTGGCAGCGAGTTCATTGATATGTGGGGCTGGGATGATAATCTGACGATCCCGGTGTTGAGTGGAGTTGGTCTCTGGGGTTTCCTCAAGGTGTTTGGGTAGATGCATAAATGATACAGATACAGTTGCTGATTTATCGGCGCTTGCACAATATTCCCTTTTCGTTTTATAATATTATTTTCTGTTTAATACTTGGGCATGTTTCTCATGTGCTTTATTTTCTGGCATTGTGCTGCATCAAGAATTGGATTCTTGTTTAGATAGGAGCTGGCTGAAGCCATGCACATTTTGGTACTTCTCTCTTCTCTTCGAGTTATACTCTTTGGGTGTATGTTTTGCATGGTTACTATCTAGACATGGCTTTTGTACGTTTTTCAGATATACGCACATGGTCTTTCTTATTTACAAAAAGACGCCCGCAACATATGTACATGACATCCAGCAATCCATGAGATATTAGCTTGCCTGGTTCTTGACAGAAGGTGTTCGCCATGTCCATCCAACGCCGTAAGAAAACGAAAAATGCTGTTGCACCGCACATACTTGTATCCAAAAACCCCAAACCCGGGAATAATCAAAATGATGCAAAACGCTAACCCGCCAAAACGAGAAAAGGGGTATATTCAAGGCATTAATCAAACGAGGTCAAGAATGCTGACGCGTGGGATTCTTTTCTTCTTGGTAGCCTGCCTGCGAGATGTGCTCAGACTATCAGCAGTTGAGCCTTCGCACGGATCTTGTTCAGGCGGAGATGGGTCGATCGACCAAAAGCCGTCGTGCAGTATTATGTTCTCCAGGTGTCCCGTGGTCTTGTGCTTCGAAGTTGACCTCGTCGTCTCGTTGGAAGGCTTCTTGGGAGACTTTCTGGGAGACCTGTTTACGTCGTTGGTCTCATTGTTTTCGCATGTCTTCAAGCTCAATGGCAATGTATGCTCCGGCTCTAATTCAGGCTTGAGGTTGGCTTGACTGCAAGATCGGGGTGGTTTGACATCTTCGGTCTTAGAGGAACGAGTTCGAACTCTTGTTGCTGGCGGTGCCTTCTTTGTTGAGGGTTTACGCAACGAGCAAGTTGCATTGTCTTCATGCTGACCCTCGTCGGTTTTCGAGCTCAGAGAAAGGGACTCGATGGCTTTTTCGATGTGTTCAACCTCAACCTTTTCCTCACACTGCACTTTGGGATTCTTCTTCGACTTAGATAGAGTTTTCCCGGACGAAAAAGGCAGTGCCATCGGTGTTCTGGCTATGAAGTCCTCCATGAAAGTCTCAGATTCACGAACGTCGGAGACTGAATAGCTAATCTTGAGCCCCGTGCGCCTTGCCGATCGAGATGGAGAATAATCGGTGTTCATGTCCAGTGCGTCCGATTCCTCAATATCAACCCCACCAGCTCCCAGAGCTGTGCGTCTTGATCTGATGCGAGACTGGTCTGAGACGGGATGGCGCTTGATATTAGCAGAAGGAGACAAGTTACACATCGAAGAGAATGAATCAAGGATACTATCGACCTCCTGAGAAACGTAGCGCATTGTCGGTGATGATCTCTGCTGATTATACATGCTCGGAGAGGAGAAAGGATCGTCGTCCTGGTCCACAATTATGGGCGAAGAAGACCCAGCACCAGAAACAAGCCGGGAAAGAGGATTCTGGGTCGATGCAGTGGCTTCCAACAAGTGCGTCTTTTTAGTTGTTGACAATTCAGACTTTTCTTTCGTGAGAGTTCCGTATTTCAAGATACTCCCCCGTTTCATTCCAGCATCAATCGGTCCCTTTTTCTTGGGACCGGTGCGTCGAGTACTGGTCTTTTTCTTCGCCGCAGCTGCTTCGGCTTTCGCGGCCTTTTCGGCCTGTTCCTTCTCCCAATTTTTCACAACCCCAGGAATACCTATTTTTGCGACAGTCTCGAATATCCAGACTTTTTCGAGGGAGAATGGATCAAATTGTTTTGTTACCCGAGACTTCGATGGTGAGGGAGGAACCGATTCAGCAGCTACCTCTGCGTCGTCCTCTTCCTCGCCTTCTTGCACACTAGTTTCGGATGGAAACGGCGGGTTTGGTTCTTCGGCAAGCAGATCAAGCCCAACAACATCTGCGGGTAGCATATCTAGCTGGAGTTCTGGTACTGCATCAGTGCCAAAGCTTGACCGGCTTCGATACACCTTTTGCAGACCAGCTGGGCAATCGGGCACATATGAAAAACCAGGTGACACGCCTAGAACTGGTCTCTGGAGACGGAGTCTGTACGAGACAAGAGGCTCGGCCAGCAGCTTGACCAATTTCCTTGCCCCCGAATAATAATTCCATTCAAAGTGGTCTGCGGCAAATGTTCGGATTGCCATCGGGTCGATATTTTTATCCCACGCCTGTGCGAGCCGATTTCTCAAAAAGGTCATTTCCTCATCGCTGGAAACTTTGGGCTGGGCATAGTACTCGAGAATTTGTCGGTCTGGGAAAACGTCTGGAATGCGAACTGCTGGATGTTTCCTCGTAAAATACCCACTCTCATTCTCCTCAAGTTCATACTGGAGTCTTTCTCTCCACTCGCTCAATCCTGTATCCACGTCTGCTTGTGACGCAAGCTCCTGTAGAAGATCCTCGCCGAATCCAGCCTTGGCAATCTCTGCAGCAAGCTTACTGCCACATTTCGGAACACCAGATGGTAGATAGTCCCCTCCACTGAGCATAGCGAATAGAATCATTCCCGGTCGGTCAAGGGGTATGTTTGATGGATGTCCATCCTGCCCCATTGCATAGCATGTGACATGAGTTGCAGAAGAGCTGCCGCTTCCGCTCTCTTTTGAAAAATTCATAATGGTAAGAGACGATCCGAACATCAATGCATCGACATCGTTGCTCATAACAGCGTCTACAATACCTGCCTGCTGCAGCCGTGCACATTCGGCCTCTGCCTCACCGGGTGCCTCATGCCACGGGAATCTGAATCGCTCGATCAGGTCCTTGGAGCGTTTGATGATTGGCGCATTGCCATAACTGCGGGTTGAGATTGCTTTGCCTCTCTTGAAAGCAGGTTTTTGCCGTCCATCATAGACAAAAAGGGGGTGAACTGGCAACGCGAGTAACTTCAATAATCGATAAAATAGTGTGCGTAGCTCTGGGTTTCTTCCTCCCCGACCTGCTTGGACTTGAAAGAGCCAGATCGAAATGTCGACTGCAATGCGGATCGGTCTTGCTGTCCGTTCTAGGTGCGTCACTGCCAACTTAGCCAGAGAGATACGCTCTCCTGGGCCAATGGCATTTATGAGCCTTAAGGAAGTTAGCCTTTTGACTGAGAAATCTGGAAATACAACGTTCGGCTTCTCATGCGGTGGATAAACAAGTGCTTTCACTCATGCTCAGGGATATCTGTTTTCTACCATGCAAAAAAGAGAAAGAAAAACGATCTCAATTCACTTACCCAGGAATACCCATGCCGATTAGAGGCAATAGAAAAAATCAAAAAGCAGTTAAAGCGCCCATGTGGAGTTAAAGATGTACAATACGTCTTGGCTGTTGCGGAGAGAGGAGGTTGTCAAGTAAATAAAGACGGCCCGATGTAGATCCGTTGCCCACCAACAAGCTTCCCCCAATGAACCACCTGCGCAAGCTTATAGATCTTGCTTTTCTTTTTTGTCTTTGAATTCAATCTGATGGCGTTGAAACTCCAACCCCTGCGCTGGTGAATTGAATACTTGTCACTACGAACCCCCGGACTCTTCTTGCTCCCAGAAAGGAGAGCAAGCCCAATCAAGCATGTCGAGTGATACACCCTCAATGGGTGCCAGTAAACGCGCATCAGCAACTTCCGGTCTGCGCAATAGCCAGACAGCACGACCTGTTTCCCCTCATACACCACAGGCACGTTCGGGAAACCCCTCATTCGCCAGCAGCACATCACCGAGCTCCTCCTTTCGAAGCGAAGACGATGCGATCATATTTGAGATAGGCGCACGATGGCTCCGCGCAGGATTTGAAGGAAGCAGCGCACCCGTATGTGTGGTTGGCTTTGGACCCGAAGACTCGAGGAGAGTGGGGGACTATCGAGGATGGACCCAGGGCAGCACCGGTGCTGGACGGCTACCGCAACCCGTCGACTTGGAAGAGTGGACACGGGCATATGAATTGTGGCGGCTAGACTCCCGAGAGGTTGATCTGGGCCTTGTCGAGGATAAGATCGAGCGCGCGTTTCGGGAGACATACAACCAGTTCCTGTTGACGGATGCAGGCACATCTCGTCTTGTTCTTGTCCTACCGTCTCTCATGCCACATCCATTGCTGTCGTCGTTGTTGTCGACGCTATTCAGTCGCTGGCGCTTCCCGAGTGTTACCCTTCTGTCCAGTGCGACAATGTCGGCCACGGCTGCGGGATTGCGGTCGGCTTTGGTGGTTGACATTGGCTGGGCCGAGACCACAGCAACGGCTATCTACGAATATCGAGAGATGACTACGAAGAGAACAACACGGTCTATGAAGCATTTGATGCAGGAAATGGGGCTACTTCTTACTGGGTTGGCTTCCGACGGGAACCAGGATACGGAGACTGTGGATAAGATCTCTGTTGGATTCGCGTACTGTGAAGAAGTTGTCAGTCGGTTTGCCTGGTGCAAACCGCAGGCAGATGAAGATACAAACTCAGATGAACCGGACCGGAAATTGTCGATTCCTTCGCCCGCAAACCCCGAGGAAAAATATATGGACGTGCCGTTTTCACGTCTCGCCGAACCTGCCGAGAAGGTTTTATTTGCACCAGGTGTCGAAGAACATGAATTGGATGACGAAGAAAAATCACTGCCTTTGCTTGTCTACAACACCCTTCTCTCGTTGTACCCTGATGCACGAGGAACATGCATGTCTCGCATTGTCTTTGTGGGTGGCGGTTCTCGAATTCCTGGGCTGCGGCAGCGAGTCCTTAAAGAAGTCTCACTTTTAATTGATCGCCACGGGTGGAGTCCAATTCGAGGCAAAGCACTCGAGCGACAGCGACAAAGATTGGAGGAGCTGAGACTTTCAGCCCAAAAAGCTTCCAGCCCACCTGAAACCCCTAAGAGCAATGCGGAAACACCATCCACCGACGACGAACCAGCCGATCCCTCAAAGGAGGTGCCTGAGATCGATTTCGTGGAACAAAAGCTCCGCCGACAAAACAAAGATATCCCAGTTCCTATTCAGGGAGTCTTGCGCGAAGTTGAATCTCTTGGTCCATGGGCGGGTGCAAGCCTGACAACCAGTTTGAAGATCCGGGGCATGGTAGAGATTGAACGCGAGAAGTTCTTACAGCATGGACTCGCTGGAGCTACACGAGACATCGACCATCCTGTTCCTGATCGTCGATCGGGCTTGAGATCTGGCGGTGATCGGTCAAGTTGGACGCTTGCAGGCTGGGCATGAAAACTATGTACATTTTCAATAACAATAGATACCCCATTCGATTTCCAAGCGCTTCACCTGTATCTTGTATTTTTACGTATAATATTTCTCCATCACGGAGCATCCGAAATAGGATAGCCGGAGGTTCGGTTATGGCCCGGTTTTCGTTAAGCGTGGGCATCGTATCGTAACCTTGATAGTAAGTGTTATCATAAAGAAACATTACGGTCTGATATTCAGCTGGTAACTATATAGAAAATGTTTGTCTTCATCGTGATAAAGTACAGACCTCTTAGGGCAAATTCTATAGATACGGCGGTCGGGCATTATGTTCTCTTCCGTGAGGTAGTACCGCAACATATAGGGATGGGAAAAAAAGACAGAGCTTATTGGATTACAGTACAATGGAAGAAAGCAAAAAGACAAAAAGATGAGGGCCCGAAGCGCGATTCGAACACGCGGCCTCTCCGAATTTGAGATGTGAACCCAAACGGAGAATCATACCTATGATGAGTTAGCGGGGAAATTGATGTTATTGTGAGTTGAATGAAACGTACCACTAGACCATCCGGGCGGAGGATGAGATAATCGACGGGAATATGACCCGTGACTTGGATAGTTTTGAGCTTATTTGAGTTCTTTCATTATCACACTCACTTCTAAGGTGGTCATCGTATTTATTATAAAAATAGTCTGCCGCTTATGCGGCCTTATGATGTCCTTTTAGATGTTCTTTTTAGATATCTTTTTTCTGTGTATATAAAGGAGGTAAAAAAAAGCATATTCTATGTAAAAAAGACTTTTCTATGTATAACATTTGATTAAAGCGGTTCAACTAACCAAAATTGGTTCTATATTAAGCGGCTAATATTTTTTTTTTCTCCAAATACAAATGTTGCTACTATATCTGTGTATATCTCCCATATACCCAGAAGGGAAACAGACCTCAAGCTCGTTATAATCTCAAATTCAGTAAAAATGTATGGTGTAAATCCCTGCGCCGTGGTTGGTCGATTACAGATATATTGACCTCGGGACCCACCTTTCGCGCGGTGTGGATCTCGAACCATCGACGTGGAGCCTCACACGTGACTTCCATATCGCGTAGGACCAATCACAACCCAGAACATCAGTCCAAAAATACCCACACCGTATAACCTCTATAAAGGATCTCTAAAGAAAAAAAAATAGGTAGGCTTCTCTTTGATTGAGCGTGTCATCCTTAGTGCAGGGGCCATGCTAATCTTCTCTGTATATTTTCAGTTGACCATATGCCCCGAGGGGCGAAATATATATGTGTCCAGTTCATTATAACCTCACTTTTCGGCAGAATCACACCGCCTAGGCTTGCAGGCCGCTATTTCTATACAGCATCTCTAAACATAACATTGAGTTATCTTATTGATATTACCCAGTGAGGCATGACATGGAGCTAAGCACGTTTAAAAATGTGCATACATTAATATTGGCGTATCATATCTATATATTTTAGTAAAAGAAATATGGTTCATGTAGACAAAAGGAAATATATATGTATGGAGTTGTCACTGTTAGATCATATATAGATCAACACCTACTCCGTAGGTAGTCCATTATATAGACATCTAGATAAAGTAAGGTTAGTAGTATATAGAAGATGGGGATTTATTGCAAGTTATCAAAGTTGATGGATCCGTATAAAAATCTTCACTAAAGAATAGTGGGGCGCCAAATTTCTTCTATTGTATAAACTACATATATCCACAGCTAGCTTGTCTATTATTTTGGTATGGGAGTCAAACAGTACTGAAATGTGAATTTCTAGCTAAGCCATATGGCTATACTGCTGCGATCGATACCTACAACAATGCTATATTGTTTGATGATCTAGTTATAGGCTATAAGACGATGTCTTTGGACGTGATTCCTATGTATATATCCTCAAACAGCCCCACAATATATCTTCTGCCCGGATGGTCTAGTGGTACGTTTCATTCAACTCACAATAACACCAATTTCCCCGCTAACTCATCATAGGTATGATTCTCCGTTTGGGTTCACATCTCAAATTCGGAGAGGCCGCGTGTTCGAATCGCGCTTCGGGCCCTCATCTTTTTGTCTTTTTGATTTCTTTATATTTTTACTTTGGAATAAAATCTTCACAAATACGGCTCACGCTATCGAAAGTATTGCTGCTTAAGGAACTTATGTATATTCATTTGTGTTGTGAACATGCAAAATTTCGGAATACGTATTAAGCCGCTAATACCGTGTTACAGCCGTACTACCGGTATTTCAATATCAAGGAAGGAACCCCGGATGAGTAATGGAAGCTGGGGAAATCGACCTCGGGAGAAGAGACCGCCCCGAATTGTCCCCGACTTTTGCATGAAACTAAAGTAAAATGAACGGTTTCAGTCCTCCGCCATTACGTGCACCTACAGCATGTGTTGCGTGCAATAAAAAGAAGGTACGAGAAAGTGGAATAACTTGGAGAGACATACTGATCTCTTTAGGTTCGCTGTATCTTCGATGGAAATCCCGATGTATGTGTGAACTGCCAACGACATCAATGGCCCTGTTCGTAAGAAAACAGATTTTGATTTATGGCGTTGGAGTAAATATACTAACTGCCGTGCAGTCGACGAGAGCGCAAGAGAAAAAGAGCCCATAGTAACGATGGTGACTGCAGCGTCAATGATAGAGGACCGGTTAGAAGGAGACGTGTGAACTGGGAAGAGCCGACGAGTAACTTTAGTCCTATCGGCTCAGCCAGATATCCACGCACAAGCTCTGAATATGACCGGGATCGGAATGAGTGCCGTGAGACAAACGAAAGTAGAGCTGGCACTGGAGACTATGCACCGATCACACCAGACTCCAATCCATATTCATCCGCTTCGACTTTAAGCTTCATGGCACGCTCTCGCTACTTTGACGACGCAGTGGCAATCAACGAAGAGCAGGCTAGATCTTACCCGGAAGGAGACGCGGATGGACCAACTGAAGATGACATCCAGCTGCTCAGACTGCAAGGTGCATTCGATCTCCCACCACGAGCTATCCGAGAAGGTTTGATTAACACATTTATGGAACGATGTTCACCATGGATGCCGATAATCGAGCGGAGCTGGTTAGAAGAAAGCGGCACTCAGAAGCCGTCAATTCTACTTCTTCAGTCTATTTTCGTCGCTGCAAGCCGAGTCACGTCTGCACCGGCTGTGACTGCGTATGCATCCTTGCATCAGTTTTATCGTCGCGCGAAAGCCTTGTTCTGGTCTGGATACGAGAGAAATCCAGTGACTGTCGTCGCAGCAGTGTGCATTTTGCATTGGTATAACCCAGAAGGCCCTGAACATGTGTCCACCAATACTAGTGGATTCTGGCGATATGTGGGAGTTGGGCTAGCTCATCAGATTGGATTGCATAAGGAACCAACGAATAAAAGAGATGCTGCCCTGAGGCGCAGACTGTGGTGGACTCTATATGTAAGTCAGGAATGTGTCCGCTTTTTTTCTTTAGCAGAGAAAAGGCTGACATCAGACAGGCCAGAGACTGCTGCATTTCTGCAGGACAGGGCCGGCCACTAGCAGTGGATCTGGAGGATTGTGAAGTGGCACCGCCTTGCCCCGAGGATTTCCATGATTCAAGCTCAAATGCTACTCTATTTATTGCATATGTCGAGATCAGTTCTATTCTGGGCCATCTCACCGAGTACTGTCGTCGCAAGACCCTCACACGTGAGGCTCGACAGAATCTTGAGAATCGTTTATATCGATGGACACGCGATCTTCCACCCTCACTGCGCTTGTTTTGCATCCAGAATATTTCAGAAGATGCAGCACCACCGAAAAGAACATTGGCCCGATACAATTTTGAAGCACGTCAGCTCCACATCCCATACTTTACCTGCCTCGCAATCCTGTGTCGACCCAACCCCGGAGAGTCTGCGTCACTAGGAGTGCTTTTAGCGTCGTCTTTTGTGGCAGGAATATTTGAAGACTTTCTCGCTCGAGATGAGATCCAATTCCTAAGCCCAGTGTTTACGTTCCACCTTTTGGCCGCCGGGATCGGGCTTCTATCGTGCAATAGCGTACCCTCACACCGGGAGAAGGCAGCAGGTAGCCTGGAATCCATCTACCTGGCCCTCGAGGAACTCGCAAAACGCTGGTCATCCGCGAAAGGCAGCCTAAGAGCGCTGAAGAGCATTGCTGAAAAGCAGCGAAGCGCATCGACAGTAGACGAAATGCCGTCGATGACGCTGTCTAGAGAACATCAATCCTTTTTTGAGGGATTTGGCCCGGATCTTTCCTGGGCTTGGTCATATTTCATGGACCTCGGACAAGCGGGGCATGGTGGCAGCACAAATCGCTTTATGGTAGCCGGGAACCCAGAGGTGCTAGGAAATTGGGCCGAGTCCCGGACACCGGATGCTATATCTTCGGATGAGTACAGACCACTCACGACGATCTTAAATCGCAACGAAGGTATCACTATGGGAGATATGTCGCAGGATATTCCAGGTGATTTCTTTAATCAATACCAGGGAATGGGGGATTGGCTGTTTAAGGATTTGGAATGGAATGGCGAGATTGCCTGGTAGAAATTCCTTGACTATGTACCTATATATCCATAGACTCCAGAGCATTATAGAGAATATGACACTTGACGAATATGTTCGAATATTCTCAAATTTCTTTTTATTTATTTCGGCACTCGGTGAATTTCGGCAACGTGAACGTGAGGATGTGGAAATGCGGGGGGATCTACGAACGTACATCGCAAGATAACAAACGGTTTAATGAAGCAGCTCGAAGTACGATATCAATATTTACCCAATCGTATACAATTGGAATCATGACAGGCATCCCAACATTCCACAATCTCTCCCTCGAGAGGCATGGGAATGTATTCGTTCTGACCATGCAGAAACCCCCGGAGAACCGGTTGAACTCATCGTATTGTCAAGAGATGATCCGGGCCTATCGCTCTATAGAAAGAATCTTGGGCTCCAACTCAGAAGGAGCAGTAATTACGCAGGGCAATGATGCCAAATTCTGGTGCACTGTACATTGAAGTCCTCGACACAGAACAACATTGGAGAAACTAACAAAATACTCATAGGGACTCGAGCTAGATGAATCAGACCACAACCCATTTGCCAATACAGACGGATTCTATCCAGTGAGAACAGCTCTTGAGCTAGCTTCGAACAGAGACATTAGCATGTCTTGCATGAGACCACACTAACAACCAGCATCCAGCTCATCCACACGATCCTCGACTTCCCATTCCCAACAATCGCTCTTCTAACCGGGCACACCTTCGGTGGTGCCTGTCCACTGGCTCTGGCACACGACTACCGAATCATGAACTCCCGCCGCGGCTTTATCTCCATGCCCCCCGTGAACCTGGGACTCCACTTCGAGGGAATCGGCTCGCTGCCTCGTCTCAAGCTGCGTCCGCAGATTGCGCGTAAGATGCTGCTTGAGGCGCATAAGTGGACTGGGCCCGAAGCACTGAAAGATGGGATTGTGGATGCTGTTGCGGAGCCCGAGGAGATGCTGAATGTTGCTTTGGAATTGGGGGCGAAGTGGGCGCCTAAAGCGAAGATGGGGTAAGTTTCGATCTGTACAAGAAGCCTTTTATAGGAAGAATATCTTCTAATTCTGTGTAGCGTGTATGCTTTGCTTCGTCAGGAGCTTTGGGGGGATGCTATTAAGAAGTTTCAGCGTATTAGTTATGTGCATAGTCGGGTGACTTCCGCGCCTGCTAAGGTCAAGATTTGAAATGGACAATGATATAAAGTACAAGGACAAGTACATGTATGTGTAAAAATATTCAGCACTTGATCAGACAGGCTCTTAAATTTGATCCTATAATTTGGCCTTATTCTCCCTGCTCCAGACTTGTACCTCAGGCAGCTCTCCATAGTTAGGCGGAAAGAACTGCGGTCCCAATATTTTCTTCTGCACCTTCCCCGTCCCCGACTTGGGCAATTCACCTTGGACCACACGAAGAATAGTCGGCATCTTATACCCAGCCATCCTACCCCGCAGATCCTCCCGCAGCTCAGCAATTGTGAGGTTATTACGGGTGGTCTTTTGATCTTGTTTTAGGCTGATAGTAGCAGCAACTCGTTGACCAAACTCCTCATCTTCAACGCCCACAACCATAACCTCGGAAACATAATCCAGACCCAGGATTTCACGTTCGATATCTAACGCGGAGATCTTGTAGCCACCTGACTTGATGATATCGATCGAGGCACGGCCCAGGATAAAATAATATTTTCCTTCGCGGCGAGCAATGTCTCCCGTCTTGAAGTACCCCTCGGCATCGTGTGCATCCGCCGTTGCTCTCTCGTCGAAGAGATACCTATTGAGAAGATGTGTGAGAATGGAACAACATCAGCTTTCAAAAGGACATTTGACCTACTTGGAAAACATATAAGGACACTTCACTAATATCTGACCTTCATCGGTAAGCTTGAGTGAGACCGCCTCAGCAACACGACCAACACTGTTCTGCGGCGTTCCATCGGAATCAAGTTCAGTCTTGATGACTGCGCCAAACTCTGTCGCACCATATCGAGTGAGAATTGGCTTGTTCCTAATTTGATGCCAGAACTCTTGCACAGGCCCTGGAAGTGCCGAAGTACCACACAGCATCACTCTAATCTGACGCGCACCAGCGATATATTGGTTACGCACTTCAGGAGCTTGGTTTGCAATATTCTCTTCATAGTACCGCATCATACGCATGTATATGGTGGGAACTCCAGAGAAAAAGGTAAGACCTCCCTGTCGCCAGCGCTCCCACGTCCACGCTGTGTCGAAGCTTCCACTGCGGAACTCGATACATGCACCGGCTGCGAGAAACGGGAGGAAAGTCAGCCCCACACCGGAGGCATGATGCACTGGAAGGACATGGAGGACTGTATCTTTGTCTGTGATTTGGTAATAGTCTGCGTCGGCCTCCCCATTCCCAGAGATATAACTGCGACGCTGCACAGCGCCCTTGGGGGGTCCTGTTGTGCCGGACGTGAAAATTACCAGTGCTGCCGCGTTCATATCTGGAACTGGGCCGGAGGAGATGGTCACTTCATCTGACGGGAGAAGCGTGGGACGGAAATGAGACGCTATTGGGGATATGCAGGGGATGTGTACGCCTTTGCTTTCTCCCATATAGCGAACCACAGACTGGGCCGTGTTTTCGCTGGCTGTACTGGCTACCAAAGCTACACATCGGGCTTTTAATAAGAAGTACGAGGCTTCTTCTGCTGGTACTGCGGCAGCTGCTGCTTATTAGCTATGTGTTTTTCTCTGGAATATTGAAACTTACCCATGGGCACGACTGCTGCACCGATTGCGAGGATTGCGATGAAGCCGACGGTGTATTCGTACCCTCCCGGTGCAAGTAACCCAATGTATACCTCCTTGTCCGAAATCAAATCGCGTCGAGCTTCATGGCTGAGTGATCTTTCTAAAACCTTGCGAAAGGCCAACACGTCCGACACAAGATGATGGTATGTCTTTTCCACACCGGCAACCAAGTCCCGAACCACAATCGGCGAAGGCTTACGCTGTGCATAGCGTAATAGTCTGTGGAAAAAGGGCAGATTTGGCAACACGTTGTCTCCCACATGTGGAGGTATGAATAGAGTGCGGTCGCCCATTTTGTTTGCGTTTGTGTACTACTGAGCTGGGGTAGTTGACCATCTTATCCCGCTGCATTCGAGTATACACATTGCGGCAACACATCATCCCCCCGCTGAATTCTCCAACCAATAATTCACCGCTATACTCTGTCTATTCGGCTACTTAACAAATTCTCCGCGGTTTACATTTACCATGCGGGGTAGAAGTGTCGGCATTCGGGACTCGGTGATTTTGAAAATACTACGGATTTAGCCAAGGCAATTCAATAAGGGTATTTGATATATGAATAAAGTTGAGGATAATGAAATTGTGATTGATATACAGATCTTCCAAGAGTCAACTTCAAAATGCCTGATTTCACGGATAACCTTCGCCCAAGCCAACCAGATGGGCCAACGACACTAGCCCGCGAGCGTCAACAATCCAACATCGCTACTGAAGAACTAGGACACCATTTATTGGCTTCAGATGGATTTTTGGAACGACAAGCTCGGATTCTCCCCATCATCCAACAAGAGCCACTTTTCTCCAAAGACCAGCAACAAAACCTCTCCCGACCGGAAAGGTTCAAGCTAGGAGTTGCGCGCGCAAAACTCTTACGCCGAATGAGAGACACGCACAGATGGAGCTATCCCGAATACCAAATGGCCGAGTACTTGGTCGACGACGTGTCACCCTACTTCTTGCACATGGAGATGTTCATCACGACCATCCACGAACAGGCCAGCGAGGAACAGCAGGCGTACTGGCTGCCCCTAACCGAGTCCTGGAAGATCATTGGTGCATATGCACAGACAGAATTGGGACACGGGAGCAATGTCCGTGGCTTGGAGCTTGAGGCGCGATGGGATAGCCGGACCATGGAGTTCGTGCTGCATAGTCCGACTCTAACGGCGAGTAAATGGTGGAATGGCAGTTTGGGCCGTTTAGCCAACCACGCTATTGTAGTTGCGCAATTGCTTCTCCCGGATCCTGGATCACCGGATATATACGTCTCGCATGGTCCTCATCCGTTTATTGTGCAGGTGCGGGATGTGAAGACACATCAACCGTTGAATGGGATTGTTGTTGGAGATATTGGTCCGAAATATGGATATATTACTATGGACAATGCGTATATGCTGTTTGATCAGTTCAGGTTTGTTACTCGATCCTACCCTTACGAGTCTATTCGCTAATAATATGCTAGAATCCCACACTCTGCTATGCTATCACGATACTCAAATGTCGATCCCAACACAGGGATTTATACCAAGCCAGAGAAGCCAGCTCTCATCTATGGCTCACTGACCTACGTGCGGTCGAACATGGTCCACCGCGCCCGACTCGTCCTCGCACGGGCAGTCACCGTGGCAGTGCGGTATAGCAGTGTGCGACGCCAGTTCCAAGATCGAGACGGCGATAAGAAGGGACCAGAGATGTCCGTTTTGGACTATCCGACTGTCCAAATTCGAATCCTGCCCCTCCTTGCTACGACGTTTGCACTTCACTATACAGGTCTTGCCATGCAGACAGTCTACAAAAATGCACGACAGGATATCGAGAAGGGAAATTTCAATTCCTTGGCTCATATGCATAGCATGTCTTCCGGATTGAAAAGTCTGTGTACTATCCTCGCTGCGGATGGCATTGAGACATGTCGACGGGCGATGGGTGGCCATGGGTTTGGTGGCGGGAGTGGCTTGATCCAGGTTAATAATGATTATCTCTCCAAGCCGACTGTTGAGGGTGATAATTGGATGATTACGCAGCAGGTTGCGGCGTATCTGATCAAGAAGATGACTGCTGCTGTCGAGTCGCCTGATACTGCCAGTGTTGATGAGATTGATGCTCGATTTAAAGAGTTTATTTGTAACAAGCGTTGTCCAGTATCGGAAAAGAGAACATACGATATCCTGAACAGTGATTTGGCCATTGTTAAGAGCTTTGAGCTGAGAGCTACTGCCATGGTAAGTTCTACAAAACTCATTCTATCAAACGGCTTGAAACTAATAATCAACAGGCATACGACGCATACGAACAAAGAGTCATCAAAGAACAAAATTGGAACAGTCTTCTAATCCAGCTCCACAAACTAAGCCGGGGTAAGCAAAATCTCGAAACGATGTGTTGTTATACACCGACCTAACACAAAACACCAGCACAATCCGAATCAATCATCGTCGCGACATTCTTCGACGCCCTCTCCAACGACAAAACCCTCTCAGCACCCATCAAAACCGTCCTATGGGACTGCTTCCGCTTGTTCGCATTATACAGCATGGAGAACGAAAGCTTCGAATGTAAGCCACCAGCAACAAAATCACCATTAATTCCCACAAACTAATGAAAGCACCAGTCTTCCGCTCCCACGCCGCCTCCCAAGCAGATTTGAATGCCCTAGCTAGTCGAGTCCAGGACCTAATGGCGCGTATCCGACCACATGCTGTGAAACTGGTTGATTCATGGATGATTCCTGATTATTTATTGGATAGGTGAGTGATCGAGTCGTTTATATGATTTGATACAGGAATATGTGTCTGACCGACTTAATTATAGTGCGCTGGGCCGATATGATGGTCGTGTTTATGAGGATCTATTCAATCGTGCCCATCGGTTGAATCCGCTGAATCGGATTACTTTCAATCCGAATTATTGGGAAGATGAGATTGTTAAGGGAAGTGGGGATACCGAGGGTAGTATCTTGTCGAAATTGTAGATGTCTATTCTCTGCTGCATAGGTCGTGTTGTAGACCATTGAGCGAATTTGCATGTATAGATGTTCTATTATGTCTGTTTCCAGTATCGTGCTCTATGATTGAATTGGCCACAGATGGCTCCCATTCGTACAGAGTGAGGCAATAAATTCCAAAATAAGCCTTGCGTGTAAATATCCACGCAGAGATGAGTATTAATCCAATGCAAGTAGGTAGATAGCACACACTGTACTGTAGAATTATAAAATCTAGATAGTGCCGAACTGGTATGTAGCCCAGTTAACAGCGGGCCCGTCGTCAGGACCAAAGACCTGATAGGGGATACGGCCCCACTCAGGGTTATTGATACCATCGATCCAGTCCTCGGTCTCGATAACAAAGCATCCATATTTGTTAACGTGGGTGGCACCGGCATCACCACCCTCATCCTTGTTGCGCTTCGCCTGCGACTTCTTGGTGGCGATTGAGCCGTTCTGCCCGCTGCAGGTGTAGACTTGCAGGGCGGCCTGGTTGGTAGCGACATCGAGGCTGATACCGGTAGAGCTGGATGAGGCGCTCAGGACTGTGGCCAACGAATTCGACGCGTATGTTGAGGGTCGGTCGACGAGGAAGCAAGTATCGTAGCCTGTGCAGCCGGCGCCACAGAGGTCATAGGTCTTCTCGATGTCCTTGCCGATGAGTTTGGGGCTGGTGAAGTCCAGAGCTCCTTGGAAGGTGTTTTCAACGTCGTGGATGGTGCCGTTCGGGATTAAGATGCTGTCTCCACCGACGAACCGCTTTGACAGGGGGAGCTGCAGGGTGGTGTCCTTCAACACGTTGGATTCTTTGAACGCATTCAGGTTCCAGTAGATGTGATTGGCCAGCATGATGGGGGTCTTCTCTGTCAGAGAGAGAGCCACCAGCTTTGAGGTCAATTGGGGAAGTCCCTTGGGGTTGGATTGAGTCTTCTCGGTAGACACGCTAAAAGTGGCATGGGTAATGACGTCTCCTGGGAACTTCTCGAAGCCTTGATCGAGCAAGGTGAAGGTGATGGAGGACTCGCTGTGCGAGGTGACTGTCCAGTTTTGCATATCATATCCGATGAAGCCACCGTGGAGGGTGTCCGCACCATCATTTTCATTCTCAGGAACGTGGTAGGTATTCTCATCAATGGTGAAGGTACCGTTCTTGATACGGTTGGCATAGCGACCAACAACCGCGCCGAAGAACGTGCGATTGGTTTCACTATCATGCAGATATTCCTTGGGGTCATCGTAGCCAACGACGACATCTTGGACGTTGCCGTCGCGATCTGGAACTAGCAAGGAGGTGAGACGCGCGCCGTACGGAATCAGCTTGGCAGTGATATTTTCTGCCTTGATCGTATAGCTTTTGAAGTGATCCGCATTTGAGCCAGTCGCAGACGGCGAGGGGGACGCAGTCTGAGAGTGAGATGGTGATGGCACAGCATTGACCAAGGCAGGCAGCCCATAAAGGGCGGCTGTGACATAAGATTTGAGATGCATTTTGAGTCCCAGGAGAGTTGTAACCGAGAGAAACAAGATACAAAAGAGGAGAACAAAACGAAGGGTGAACCGGGCAGGGCAAACTAATGAACGGAGCCCACGGAGGGGTACAGGCATTTTATGAGAAGCTCCGTTCGGATCGCAATAAACATTCCCTAATTGGCGCTAAACTACCTCCGCATGGCTTGGACGCTAGGGGGCGGGGGCAATGGACGGAAACCGGGGTAAAGGTCCTGGTGAGACCAGGATTTATCCGAATGCAGGTGGTGTGATTGACATCCAGGTCAACCATTGGACAGTTGAACAAAGCGGACGCTGGATAATTGAGGGGGAAGATCCGAGCCCCTATTCCGGGGTGAGTTCAATGTAACTTGGGGGCCGTGGGTCCAGTCAAGCTCAAGAGGCGTTCTGCCACTGACGGCACGGAACAAATGTCACCCTCGACCGAGCCCAGCGAACGGCAAGAACTCGGCAGAACTTGGCAAAACTCCGGTGGAGTAATTTGTTGACCGCCCCCCAAGTTATTAGTCAGCCACATCAATTCCCGAGGTCCGTGGACCTTTCCAAATTGGGTTAGTTCCTTAGTTCCTGCCTAAATAAGCCAAGAATGGAGCAGAAAGAGAAACAAAGCGGCTACTCAATAAGCCCCAAAAATCGCTTCATTCGATCATACACATAGAAACTCGTCGCTACCATGGGAGCCATTTTCACATATCCAATAGTCAGTCCAACATAAAAACCCCTCACTCCTCTCTCCAGAAAGATACGTTGGGCTGTCTTCAAAATGCCTGATTTGGTATCAACCACACTTCCAACTTGTACCTGTCGCCGAATGATATCAATCGGGTAAGAAACCGTTTGAGCGACTATGCCAGCAACTGCCCCACAGGAAAGCTGCGCAACTGTGGTCAGTTTGGTGGAAGATAGCGCCTCCAGAGTATAGGGTGCAAGGACAGGCGTGCGAAGCCAATCTCTAAGTAGATCATGGGCGAGGAAGGACGTGCCAGCATACGGAAGTATGCCTAGCATAGTCGGGGCAATTCCTCGATAGAGATTTGAAAAGCTCCCACGGCCTCCTCCTTCAAAGTACATTTTTCGAGAAATGCCAAGCCAGGATGAAGGATTATTCTGGACCGTTTCGAAGGCAAGACGTGTACGGATCAACTCGAGAGGATATGTGACCAATGTAGAGGTCGCACCGGCCATACTTCCGCATAAAAATCGACGCCATGGTGCTTCTTTCTCGGAAGATGTGATTATTGCTGCTCGGAATTGCTCGTATGCGAGAAAGTTGATACCAGCGTATGGAAATACCCGGACTAAGCTTGCCGAGTGGCCTTTGAAAAGCGCAGGTATACCATACGAGGTTCGAATGTGTCTGGCAGCCTGAATTAAACCATCCCAGCGGGTTGAATACTGCACAAAATGAGAGTGGGAGGTTTGAAAGAGGATTCTGATCCTCTCCAATGGGGCGACAATGGTTTTGGCCTACATTACTCTGACATTAGCAATTTACTGTTGGCAGTTGAGGTGGTAAGGCTCACAGCGCAGCCTGCGACACCTCCGGCCAGTCCATTTCGTAGAACAAAGTTCAAATTTCGGCTGTCTTCATTGGGGTTTGATGTGCGATAAATATGGCGGCTGCCTTCTGTCTTCGTCGATGGATCTTTCGCGATTGGGGCACTGATGCTAGTGCCACTCATTTTTCTCGCAAGAACCAGCAAGGGCTCAGAATGACGTGAACTGCAGAATCAAATCATTGTCAGATCCAGCAAAGGACATAAATAATAATAAATAATTACAGTGAAAAAGCACATTGGCAGTCATCCGACACATTCCCCAGTACACAGTGAGGAAGAGAGATAAGGCGGGAGTGACGGAGTGATGAAGTGAGGGAAAGGAAAAGAAAGTCTTGGCAGTCAAAGGGGCTGAATGCTGAATACTACGCCAACTCCCACCAGAAGGATCATAGAAAATTGTTGGTGAGCAACACGTAATTGACCGTAGAAAAGCGAGTTCCAAGCTTATCTCCTAACTCCGATCTGCAATATTAAATATTTCTTAGTTTGCTTTTTGGTCGAAACGGATATCCGTATTCTCGTGAAACTTGAAACTTGACAAATTGATCTCTAATTACTTCCCGAAAGCTCAAGTATAAAGGCCCTTTTGACTGTTTTGGTGACGCCAAATCTCAACCTCGCCACCACCGCGAATAACCCCAACCCGCATCGAGGAAAGGAGGTTGTGAGCAGCATTGGAGTGAGTGTAGACACCACCGTTGAACATGGCAGTAGCATCCTTCCCAATGGCCGATGAAATGAGGGTTTTACCACCAGGGTGCTCTGTGATAAACTTGCTCACATCGTGAATAACGCCAGCAATAGCAACTAGAGCCTTGCCACTCTGTGTTTCTGCAATGAAATCGTCCCAGTCGATAACAGGCAGCTGATCCAGAGGTACACCCCAATCAAGCTTAGAGCGCTTCTGGTCGAGTTTCTTCTGCAGCTGTTGCACCCGACCCTTCTCGATTTCGTTGGCTCGGAACTGCTTGAGGTTGCTTGCCAGACCGAGCTGTTTCCACACCCAGATTGACCACTTTGTGGGATCATACTGCCACCATTCGATGGCGTTGCGGTAGTCCGAGGGGAACTGGTCAGGGCTTAGTGGGTGCGAGGTAAATGCAAGGGAAAAGGACCTTCTTACCTCGTGGTGGAAGTTGTGGTAACCTTCACCGAGAGTGATCAGTGCGGTAACGACGTGATCGCGAGGTGAGTTCCTGTCATCGAATGGCTAAGGCGAGTCAGAGTGAGCGGGAAGATAACAAGAACATCATATGGACAATGACTGACCTGTTCACCCAACCAATGGGCGAGAGAATTGACGCAGAAAGTGGCTTGCTGCACAAATGAAAACCGAAGAATTCCAGCATACACAAGGCCGCCCTTCCAATCACCCCATCCCAGGCCAGCAACGAGCATAGGGAATAACATCCCGAAAACCAAGATGACAGATCCGTAATTCTTGTGCTGCCAGACGACGACGGGGTCCTCATTCAAGTCGGAGATGTCGGTTCTGCCTTTGGTTTTCGGGTTCTGATTGAGAACCATCCACATGAAATGCGAATACCAAAGGCCTTTCATCACACTGTATGGGTCCTTGACTGTGTCGGTCCATCGGTGGTGTGCCCTGTGCTTACTGCTCCACCACCGGATTGAGCCTTGGACGGCGCCACCGCCGACACATGCGAGGAATATCCTGATTGGAAGGCCACTGTATATATCAGATGTCGGTTAGTGCTTGATTCGAAGCAAAGCAAGGGGTGAGGCAGTGGCAGACTTACGCTTCGTAGGATCTGTGCGCCCATAGACGATGGTAGCCGGCAGTTATACCCAGTCCGGTCCAGAAGTAGTAAAGAAGTGCCCAAGCAGCAGTGATCGCTCTCAGCTGTGTATAGAATGCAGCGACGATACCGCCGACGGGTACGATCAGGATCAGGGTTGTGTTGACCCAGTTGACATGCTGGTACCAGTTGCCGAGTGTGATGGGTTTCTCGCTGATATGTTGTTTTCCAGCACTTGGCTCGGTTTTAGCCATTGTGGCAGTGGATTTGAAAATCGTATGTCTCTTGCAATTTTATGAAAATGTGGGATTGAATATATTTATGGCTGTGAGGTGAAAGTAATTTAAACCGGGGACCCTGAATTCAGGTTATTTAACATACAGAACTATCTAGTTATTTCATATTAAAGTCAATGGTCAGTTATGTTGCTCTCAGCAAGAAAGTGTTGAACCGTTGGGAATGTCAGGCAATACATGTTATAGATGGTTAGGGCGGAATCCTCCCAACTCCATCCCCCCAACACTCAAATCAGCACAAAATCTTTAGAAGTGGTCATTCTGAGACCGATTATTGGTTGAAATATTTTCTATTTTAATCATGAATTGATACTTGAGTCATTGAAATTGGAAGTAGGTCGGCAAATTCGCCACTGATTCGAAACCGATCCACTCATCGTCGTCTGGCCTCCGGGGCTAAGGCTGGGAGCCCTGTTATTGAACTGATAGGCAAAATAAAGTATGAGTTCATACATTAAAGGGTGCAGCCGTTGCCCGCCTGTCTGTACATAGTAGTGTATACTCTGTTTCAACATGATATGGCATTTACAAATGCCGTCCGGCCAGGACTGAATAGGAGAAGTTATACAATACAGCATATATCTCCTACAGTTAACTAAAGACAAAGCCCGTGTCTACAAGACCCAACGCACCTTCCCTGTGTTGTATCCTTTGTACCTTTTGTATGGCGCGTCTACACAAAAAGTACCTAATTCCAAGTGTATTATCAAGGGAAGGTGCACATGGTATCTTAATTTCCTGCTGGATTTAAATAAGGCAAGGCATTTTAAGGCAGCAATGTATATTTTAATTGAAACTGAACAGAGGCCGCTATACACCTTCGCATATAGGAGACAAACTATCAATGCCTTTACTTTTCCATGGCCTTCTGGAAAATAGACTGGAAAACCGATTCCGCTTTCTCCATGTCGACTTTGGCTGCTTCATCCCTCAGTCGTTGGGATCTACATATCATCTGATCATGTAGGGTCTCCCAGTCAACACCGACAAGCCGACCATTCTGCTTGACAATCTTTCCGTCGACAATCACGGTGTCGATATTCTTTGGCGATGCATGGAAGACCACAGTCGCGATAGGATCCACAACGGGCACCGTATCAATGTCGTCACAGCGGAAGATCACCAGGTCAGCCTTCTTACCAGGAACGATTGAACCAACCAACGACCCCATATCCATAACTTCCGCCCCTCCCAGCGTTGCCATGCGCAATACGTCGACTGTCTTCCTGTGAACATCTCTCTGGATTGTATGATGATCAAAGTCGCGAGCTCGTTGTGTCTGAAGAGTCAACCTCATCTGCGCCAGGAAATCATTACCTTGATTCGAAGTGATATCGAGTCCAAGGCACGCCTGACAACCCTGTTCAGCTGCTTTCCATACCACGGGATATCCCATGCCCATTTGCAGCTCCGTGTCGGGCGTCGCAACAATGCCAGCACCAGAGCTACGCACTGCAGCCAGCTCGTCATCTGTCATGCCACCTCCGTGACTGAATACGAGGTCCGACCCCATCAGCTTTGCATCAACGATATTTTGGACGACTTCAGGTTTGGGGGTCTTGTGAGGAACCACTGAAGTATGTACGGTCGTGAGCCTAGCTTGGAGCTTCCTCGCGCTTTCCAATTCCTGGATATTTTGTTCCCGGGATATCGTCGGTGGATCATTCAATGCAATACCGAACGTGAGAAGCGAAGTGGCTGGATCGTTGTTCGGGAAGTATTCCTGACGCACACGGAGAGCATCATCGACCCGTGCGGCCGGATCAAACGGGTCTGTCGCAGTGCTCGCGAGATTCCCTGGTTCTGTCGGGTTCTGGTAGAACCCATAGCAGAAGGTGCCTCGAATGGCCGCATCCTTCAAGCCCTTCACCGCTGCATCGGCGTGTGCGGGGGAGTTGATAACATGGCAGTGATCCAAGACGGTTGTTACGCCGTTGTTGAGCAAACTCAACGCAGCAGCGTAATTGGCAAAGTAAACATCAAGTGGTGTGTACAAGCTCCCATAGACACTCCTCAGGTGACATGCATAGCCGAACAGAGACCAATCAACCGTGATACCGCGTAGGAGGTGCTGCCACATGTGATGATGGCCGTCGACGAAGCCTGGAGTAATAATACAGTTTTTGGCATCGATGGTGGTCACATTGCTTCCACTCGGCACAGATAGGCCACGGCCTATAGCCTTGATCCGATCATTTTCTATCACAATGTCGTAATTGTAAAGGGGCTTCCCTTCCGGTGGCTCCATAGAGAGTACCGTTGCGCCTTGAATAAGAATGTATGAGTCCGACATAGTGCAGTGTCTTCAACGATGGAGATAGATCAGAAAATATTGTGAAAATGCAGAGAGATAAATACGAAGAGGCGGGGGACAGCCGTTTTATGTCACTGTTAACGTCACGATACGACAGTTGATCAGAGCTCGGGGCCCCCGGATTTCCTTACCTCGGGACCTCTGGATTTCCTTTGTTAAGAATCCAAGGTTAATCTATCTTAACAAAGGGAATCCAAAAACATAAATAGCGAACCTACTTATTTTTTGTCCAATCACCGTTTCGTATGCCGTCTATCGTCCAATCATATTCTACCACCTACCTTCCAGGGTTATCGAAACTTCTATTCCTTTGTCCCTACGAAAAGGGATAGGAGACCGCGTAACGCGCGTAGCGCGCGGTCGGCAAACCTTATCAACGGTAATTAATGCATTGATATCCTACAAGGCACTAGCAATGCTATTATAAGTATAGTATTTAGAGTAACTTGACTATGATTTCTATATACAAACCTCAAACGAAAAGACTAGCAACCTCAAAAGTAACCAATAGAAGGGGGGCGGAGAAAAAGAAAAGAGTGACCTATAGAATCTCAGATTGCGGGGTTAAGGTTGCAGCTGGCAAGCCAAGCCCGGATTTTAATTGGCCAAGCAATAAACTAGCGCCCGCACTGACCTATAAAAAGTATAGAATCTATCCAAACCTCTACCACGGCCGAATTCGGATCCAACTGCACTCGGTCCTCGGTCCAGCGGTCCCTCCCCAGCCCTTTTCCCTCCTTCAGTTTCCCATTTCCTTTGTCATCTACACTCCTTACACCCCCACACTCCTTTTCTCTCCCTAGGTCCAGCGCCTCGCCGAAAGCAAGGTTCCTCGGCCCCCAGGACCTCCGCCACTCCTGGCCTCACAAATTTGCCCTCCAATAGGAGGTAGGACGATGGAAAACCGCCATCTCTGACACATCTGCATCCATCTCAACCGGCGGAGAAGGGCGGGCAGCCAACTGGGATTTTTCCCACATCATGATTGTCGAATTGCCTACTATGGCAGCACTTTTTGTACATAATTCCATAACGAGACACGTCCATATACCCCTGGGAGGTTACAGGACTGCAGGCTGCGCCTGCAGCCCGCCCGACGTTAAATAATACAACAACGGTCGAAACACCCGAGGGCAGCGCACCAACGGTTGAGGCCTGGTTATTGTCGGCACACAGCTCAAATCTTATAGGATAAAGACCTCCGGCGGAGTAGAGGGGGATCCCCGTGCAGCTCTAACAGCCAGTATCCACCCACGGGCTCCCACGAATGCTTGCCTGGATGTGGGTTCACACTAGGGTTTTGTATAACCGTGCCAAGCGCCCAACACACCGTTGGTGTGTTGGTGCGCCCCACTAGATACCCAATCTACAATTTAGGTATCTTTTGTATGACTTTCCCATACAAAAGATACTTAAGTACCTATGCAAAATTTCTCAACCCTTGGACTAGCTAAAGTAAGAGAAAGAGCATAAATTGTAAGATAAGCCTAGCGTAATTGATTTAATACTAGTATTAATTCTCAATATCTAACCTGGATAAAGGACAAAGTCTTTAAAAAAGACACTATGAATGAAGTTATATGTACCACATGCTTTTTTTTCTTTGAGTTCACTTGATATTCCTTACTAACCTATTATTAAATGAAATAGACTTCTATTATACTAATAGTTATATATCTCTTCTTATCTCTTCCCTAACTAGTTCGAAGGTTGAGAAATTTTGCATAGTGTCTACGAGGTATATAAGTATCTTTTGTATGGGAAAGTCATACAAAATATACCTAAATTGTAGATTGGGTATCTAGTGGGGCGCATCAACACACCAACGGTGTGTTGGTTCCAGTTGGATTGGATTACAACACTGGCCCCGTGCACGCTTGCAAACCTTGTTCGTCATAATTAACATGCTTTTGGATTCGTTTTTCAACGCATACGTCGCTTCTTGCAAGAAACAATTCCTGTATACACTAAGTCAATTATATACCAAGAATTCAGGAATCCTACGGAATCTGGACTAGCGGCGTTGGTGTAGTCTTAACGCCTCTATCACATATTCCCCTATACAAATTCGAGGATCCTATAATCATGACTTGGCAATGCAATTCAAACTGCTTTAGGTATGGTCGCCTTCTCTAATTTATATCAACGCTAGCGTATAACGCTATCGCCGCTTATTTACTACCTAGGTATCTTCCTTCTGTTTCTCTTATAATAAATAGAATCTAACAAGTGAGGGGTAGAAGGATCTATAGGGGTAGAAAGGAAGGCATAAGTATAGCTTCATTTCCATATATGAAGAGATAGACAATTTTACAATTCAGTTTTGAATACACCTTTGTGAAAGAACCATTCCAAGTTATTACATGCTGTTTAGTATTAGTAACACCAATGCTGTTTCGGAACAGTAAGCCCATTAGCACATCGTGACTTCCTAGAATTGGGGATGGAATGGAAAGGAAGGTACAATTTACTTGCTGGTGGCATTGTCAAGTACTACTATCTTGCACTTCTTGGGCGTCGCTCTCCCCAAACAAAACAACTGCTTTTGTCCATGAGACAAGTTGACCTACTCTACTCCGGAAGGATGGGGGATTGGAGGCTCCTTATGAGGTGAAGTGACCCTGATCAAGGGCCTCTAGAACCGTCGTGACCCCGATGGTGTTAAGCTTCTGTATCCTGGTTTTGTAGTGGAAATAACAGGTATTTTCGAAAAGAAAATCTATGGATGTATGGATGTATGTAGGCAGCTTTCACTTGTCCGAGTTGAAACGTCTCTATAATATATCTGGTTATGTAAAGGGGGTTAAAATGGACATGTAAGATGCTCCGCAAACAAAGATTATCGCCTCGACTCCAACACTGCACTTGTCCCATTTGCTCCGCCCATGAGAAGTGTCTGCGACGTCACAAAATAGGCCAATCCCGCTCGCTTCATGTCTCCCACGAACTTGAGTCCCGGGACTCTCTCCAAACCCTTGGCCCCTCTCTGCTCCTCCAAGAAGGCGACCATTTCAGCAATGTCAATGCGAATGGGGCAGTCATGATGCAAAAACTTCAACAGCGACGATTCTTGTGTCGGGGTCTTCACAAGATTTTTCGCAAGCTGACTAGCAGCTGAATGCACGGGAGTCATCTCAAAATGACCTGTGGTACCATTGAATTCGGGCATGATGGACAGCTCGTCAACGAAGCCAACAAAATGCTGCAGCGCATCTACCACAGCCGTGTCATTTGCAGGCTCTTTGGCCGGAACGAAACGATGAATTGAGACAGGCACGTCGAGAGCCGAGACAGCATGCTCAAGGATCTGCTCGGATGCCCACCGTGACGCAACGTATCCGTTAGACCCATCCACACGTGGCTGGTACTTCGCCGCTGACCCTGCAGGGATTTCGACACCTTCCGCAGAGACGACACCGGCACTGGAGACATAGTGTATTGGTATCTGACGACCAGCAGCCATTTGGACCAGGAGTTTGGTGGGCGTCACGTTGATGGGACGGAGGAGGCTGTAATTGTCCCAGAAGGATCGCGTCGCAGCCATGTGCAATATCGCATCCACCTCCAGAGCAAGCGATGCGAATGTCTCCTCGCCAAGGCCAAGCCACGGCTCGGTCAGATCGCCGCTATGGGTGATGATTTTTGTCGAGTTCAAAGATAGGCGGCGTGGTGTGTTACCTGGCTTGTCACGGAGACCAATGCAGTGAATCTTGGATACATCTGGTCGGGCAATGAGCTCGGCTAGAATGTGCTTGCCTAAGAAGCCTCCAGAGCCGGTAACGAGGATTACCTTGTCAGTTGTCTTGAGGGGTTGGTGCTTGGTGGCCTCCGACACAGTGAAGTCGCCGAGCAAGGCCGTCTCTTTGTCCCAATCTATCAGGTCAACGCTCAAGCTCTCCTCGATCTTTTGCGTCATGTCACTCAAAGTATTGGCATCAATGAGGTCAAAGAGCCGCACTGTGACATTGAATGTCTGCCGAATGCGAGATTGGAGCCGTACAATGAGCAGAGAGTTGCCACCGACCGTGAAAAAGCTTGTCGAAGGGCCAATGTCAAGACCTAGCTCCCCAGTATTCAGCACATCTATCCAGAGGCGTCGAAGCTCCAGCATAGTTTCTGTCAATGATTCCGTGTTATCCTCATTATCATGGTTGGATCTCTGCGGCAACGGGAGCGCCTTGAGCGCTTTACGGTCCGTCTTGGAGTGGTTGCTCAATGGCATACGGTCCAAGGGGATCGCCATGACGGGAACCATGTACTGGGGCACATCTAGGTTCTTCAAGAGCTGAACCAGGAACGCTTCCGTGTCGACAACGTGATGGCGAGGGGCAAACACAACGTGTGCTACTAGGATAGGCGGGTCGCCATCGCGCAATGTGACGGCAACTTCCTTCAGAGCACCCCCACCTGCCTTGATGATATTGCTTTCAATGTCACCGAGTTCGATTCGCAGACCACGTATCTTCACCTGCGTATCACCCGCAATACGGTTATGGAACACCATTGCCCCATCATCTTGAAGGTGTGCGATATCACCTGTGCGGTACATCCGCGTCCAACCCTGTGCAACATACTCTGGTATGGCATATGGATTGGGCAGGAAGTGTTGTTCTGTGAGCTCCTCATTGTCTAGGTAGCCAAGGGATACGCCCGCGCCACCGATATACAACTCGCCTGGCATGCCGACGGGTACCGGTTTGCGCTTGTCGTCCAGAATGTACGCCGCATAGTTGGGGAGCATGAAACCACATGGAATACGGCCATCCGGGGGAGGCTCGCGATACGCGACTTCCATCTTGGTCGACGAGATAGAGATCTCAGTCGGTCCATAAGAGTTGAAGAAACGTAGATTGGGCAGCTGCAGGGTTGCGAGGCTCCGCGTAAGTGTTCCAGTTAGAGACTCGCCACCTCCAAATGCGAAGCACCAGCTAGAGGCCTGCTTGAGATTGTCGCTTCCGTAATCGAGCCAGAGTGAATATTCGGCAGGAGTGGCCTTTGTGTAGGTGATATTCTCCTCATTGATGATCTTGGTCACCTCGATAGGATCCCCACGCTTGTCCCAAGGCACGATGTATACAGAGCCTCCGTTGACTAGACCCGTGTAGATCTGATCTGATGAGTGGTTGAAGGTAAAAGCACTTTGCTGGAGCACCCGTTCAGCTTTCAGACCCCACTGCCATGTATAGCCCTCAATCTCATTGCGCAGACCTGAGTGCGTCACAACAATGCCTTTGGGCTTGCCTGTCGACCCGCTCGTGTATAGCAGTGCGGCAACAGCGTCGCTGCGAGACACATTAGGTACGTTGATCGACTTCATGCCAACCTCAGATACATTGACGACTTCTGCAAATGTGACATTCACTTGTGCGATATTGTCAACAGTTGTGGAGTCGGCAAGGATAGCAGCCGGCTTGCAGCTCCCTGCAACATCTGCAAGGCGAGGCAGCGGGTTCCGAAGGTCCAATGGAACATATACAGCTCCAAGACGCATGATAGCGAGCATCGAACAGGGCCAGTCAACGGTCGCATTCTCAAAAACGAGGACTCGAGAGCTCTCGCCAACACCAGCCTGCTGTAAGGCTGCAGCAATGGCTTCGATGCGATCGGTCATGGCACCGTATGTGAGAATTGTGCCGTGGCCATCTTTTAAAGCAACTTTATCATCATTCTCTTTTGCAATCTGATCAATCCGATGAGGGATTGTACCATCAGGCCAGGAAGATTCAAAATTGGGACCTTGATATCGTCAATAGGGATAAATTTGGGAAGAGATATTGAACAGGTTTACTTACCATGTCCCACATTGAGTGCGAGTTTCAGATCCTTGTCGCTGAATAAGGCAAAATCTTCTAATTTCAAGGAGGTATTTGTCGCGAATGTATCCAACAGGTGGACAAACGTATTCAGCAGCAGCTGCGCGGCCGTCTTGTCGTAAAGGCTGGATTGAGTACGGAACAGGATGCGCGCACTATCTGCACCATCTGTTACGTCAAGAGTCATATCGTATGCGGTACGTCCAGGATGGACCTGCAAAAACTCGAACTCAGTGCTGCCAAAAGACAGCTTTTCTTGATGACCTTGGCGATAATCAAAGAACGCCTGGAAGAATGGACTGTATGCCGAGGACCGAGGCACATTCAATTCCTTGAGCAAAATGTCGAAGGGTACATTCGAGTGTTTCAGGGCTTCCAGCGCCTTTCCACGGGCCTCCCCAACGCTCTGAGCAAATGTCTGGCTGGAGTTGCGTTGGAAGCGTAGAGTGAGGAGGTTCAACAGTAGGCCAATGGTGCCTTCAACATCGGGATTAATTCTGTTGGCGTCAGCAATACCGATTGTTAAATCGCCAGCGTCAGTGAAGCGGAATAGCATGGCCTTGAATGTGGCGAGATAGAAGTGGAAGGTCGTGCAGCCATTGACCCTGGCGGCTTCCCGAACTTTAGCCATCAGCTCGGAATCCACTCGGCACTCGACTTGATGGACGTTGAATGAATTAAGCGGCATGCGTGAGGTCATGTGCGACATAGGCAAGAGCGGTAGTACGGGGTGTCCGTTCGGGAACTCGTTCTTCCAGTATGCAATGTCCTCATTGAAAGCGCCGCTCTCAAACGCAGCTCGCTGAACACGGGAGAATTCGGGGACCTGACAGGGAGGTGGGCCAAGGGGCTGTCTCTGATAAGCTTTCTCAAGGTCAGCAAGGAAGTTTTGCAGGCTGACCCCATCCATCAGGATGTGGTGGTAGTTGAAAAGAAGATAGTGCTCTGAGGGGGAAAGAGTGAGCAAAACTAGTCGCATCAAGTTGCCACTGGCAAGATCGAACGGAACTTGCTTCATGGCGGCATACTCGATGTCAACATCCTCAACTCTGTTGATGTTCTTCCTCTTCAGCCGGACGAGTGAGTTGGGCAAAACCTTTTGATAGGCTAAGTCTGCCTCACGCTCATGGGCCACGAAGCATGTGCGCAGCGACTCGTGTCTGTTGGTGACTAGGCGAACGGCGCGCTCGAGATCTCCAGTACGCAAGTTGCCAGTGATGCGGAGGTAAAATGTGACGTTAAATGTCGCCGGGTCGTCTATCAGGAGCCCTAGGAACCAGAATCGTGATTGCTGGAAAGATACCAGTTCTGTCTTCACAAAGTCAGAGGACGGAGTTAAAGCCTTCTCTGATTTTGTAACCGTTGTCAAGTCAACATTGGAGGGAACATTGGACAGGACAGTTGCTGGGGTGCTGGAAGGCGACTGGTTACTAGACAATGCCGATTGCGGAGAGGTCGTGTTGTTTTCGCTCCATCTACCCGGTGATCCCGTCTCAGAGAAGGACGGTGAGGGTGGAGATTTGGGTTTCGCAACCGAAGGCTTGGCTGTGGGCTTAGATGATCCCGTCTTGGATGGGCCTCCAGATTCCACGTTTGGGAGAAGGCCTTCCGGTAGCTTTTCCAAGGCCTGTTGGCACAAGGTTGCAACAGTGCCACCCCCAAGAACCTTGAGTACCGGAATGTCTGTCTTGAGCTCCTTTAAGAACCACCCGCGCACCTCAACAGCGACTAATGAGTCGATGCCAAGCTCCACAAGGGGTATGTCGTGGCCGACCTGCCCATCGGCAAGTCGCGAAATCATTGCCAATTTGGCCGCGAAGCACTCTGATAATTATTTGGTTAGTGAATGTTGTGGTTGAAAACAGTAGGTCCATTTCATATCTCACCTTTCATAATTTCAAGCGCGTCTGCAGTACTTTTCGATACAGCGAGCTGGTCACGGACAGGAAGTACGCACTTCTTGCCGGCAACATCAGCCTTTGAAGAATGATCTCCTAGGATGACTTTGTGCTGCATCCGTGGATCGTGGATCCACGGAACGGGGAACTCCTCGCCCTCTTGGACATTCCGGCAACCGGTAGTCACCATCGGGCTCGCACCGGAAGTTGTCGCGCCAGCTCGAATGGCCTCCGCGAGGAGTTGGTGCAAATCCGTTTCGGAGACAGCCATGAAGCCATTTCGGATTAATTGTTCTCTGGCAGTACCACTAGCACGCTCTAGGTATCCGATACCAACGATGGAGCCGATATCCAGAGAGGTGGCCGCGAGACCACGTTTACGGCGCTGGCCGACGAGGCCAGTCATGTAGGCATTTGCAGCCGTATAATTGGACTGCCCACTATTGCCAACAACCGATGTAAGGGATGAGAAAACGATGAAGAAGTCTAGTTTAGCATCACCGAGCACTTCGTCAAGATTTTTAGTTCCGACGACTTTGGGGTTCATCACCTTCTCCAAGATTTCGTGCGTCATTTCTGAGAACGTGGCATCATGGAAGACAGCTGCACCGCTTGCAACGCCAGCAATTGGTGGAGAGTTTGCTCTGAGGTCCGCGAAAACCCTTTCAACGTCCTCCTTGTTTGTGACGTCCCTGGATAACTTGAATTAGCCACAAAACTTGTTAAAATCGGTCGGCCAGCTTACATGGGAATGAACTTCACAGTGGTGTCCTTCTTCTCCATTTCAGCCTGCCATTCCGGATCCGCCTTGGGGGTACGACTGGTAAGGCAAATACAGCCAGCACCATTTCGGGACATCCACTGAGAGATCGACTGACCCAGCCGCCCCGAAAGGCCAACCAAAACGTATGTCTTATTCCGCGAGAAGAGCTGAGTGGCATCGATAGGCCGTACCTGAACAGGGACCTCTCTATCCACTGTCCAGTCAACAATACTGACCGGAGACTTCGGCACAGAGACATCAATCAACTCAGTAGGGCGGATACTAGCACTTGGGATCTCACTCGATGCAGTCGTCTTCGCCTCACTGACTGCATCTTGTAGAGCTCGCAGGATGGTGTCGCTACTCTCTGCTGGCATGAAAGATTCAGGATGGAATAAACCAGACGAGCTGATATGCCTGCATGTCACGGGGAGAGCTTCTCGGATCATAACAGCAGCATCTTGATTGTCGTCATCGGTGGAGAGGTCAAGGAAATGCGTGGTCGTGACTGGAATTGACTGTCTGGCAACATGACTTGAGGTCCAAGGGGCTACCTGAATCCATTCAGACTTTGCCGTGAGGTTTGCCGTACTAAATTTGACGTCTATATCTTTAACAGCGGCTTGTTGTTTCAATATGGAGGCAAATGACTCGTTCTCATCAAGCCCGTGGACGAGCAAATGACTGTGAGCAACCACCATAGAAAGCAGTGCCCGGGCTAAGAGCTGCTTAGCAACAGCGGAGACCAGCGTAGAGAGTCCACCTGTATGCCACTGTGCAGTCACATGGGCCAATGGAGTGGACATCGACGCGTTCGTCTCTGAAAGCGTGATTACCACCTCGTCGGTAACTTGGCTGGGACCAGCCCCGAGGAACAAGAAAGCCTCAGGAGCGACATTGATGGCAGATAAAACAGAGTGCTTAATCTGGACGAAATTCTGACCAGATTGGCGGATCGGCTCTTCTCGCAGCACAAAGAATCCTTCAACAGACTTGGAGATGAGAACAGAAGAGTTACCTGGGTCTACCATTTTGGTGACTACTCGTCTCAGTGAGTTGATCCTGCCGTTTTGATCATCCACCTGAAGTAGACGCGGCACCATAAGGCGTTCTTTCTCCACATATAGCTCGGGCTCTCTTGACCAGAGTGTCTTGTCTTTGAAGTTATGTTCGGTGTCTTCCCATTCTCTGAGGGCAACAAGCCGAAGAACAGCTTCGCTGATAGCTCGGGAGGCTGTGCTCCCGGTTTCATTTAGGTCAAGGAACTGTAGAGACAGGTGTGGCATCTCGTATGCGATTGAACGACCAAATCCAATGCTGGCATTATGGTATGGTTCATCTGCTCTAGCACCTTCAGTGACCCACAGAATGTTACTCGCAAGCTCGAAAAGACACTTGAGGCCTTCGAATTTCTCTGCGGAGACATCGCGGAAGATAGGGTCGTCAATATCGGCTAGATTGATGAACGTGGCCATTGAGGAGATATCGTCGTCATCAGTTGGAAGGCCATTCAGTACAATAATCTTGCCACAGAATTGACTGAGGTGATCGTAGATTTCTTCGGTGAGCTGAGCTGCCTTCAGTGACTGATTGCCAACAATAACAAGCTCGTCCAATTGGACAAACGAGGGCGTCGACAGCGGCTTCCGTAAGAAATTGATTCTTTTATCAACGGCCTGGGTCACGATAGCAGAAAATGGCGATGCCATTCCGTTGGTTTGCGGTGTTATGGAATCAATGCCCGAGAATCCAGCCTTCCGAAGAGCTCCATGCCACTGCGCAGTGTTCACAGGACCGTGCTTGCGGACGTCGTTGCCCTTGACAATCCCTTCTTCCAGAGTTCTGGTGGGGGCATCACCAGTCAGCCCAGAAGCTAAGAGATAGCCTCCCGGCTTCAAGAGGCGTCGAATGTTTTCTAACTCAGTGTCTGAGATCGAGTTGCTTGTCAAGGCATTGGATGCAATGACCAGATCATAAGAATGATCGTCGAGGCTTTGGGAGGATGGTTTGTCAAGAGGATCAAATGTCTTGAGAAGAAGCTTCTCCTTGAACTCCGTGAAAGACTCCGCTGCCTTTTCGACCGTCTCTGTCGATGAATCGGTGAAAGTGTACGACGAGAGCTTGCTGCCAATTGATTCTAAAACCGCCCTCGTGGCATGTCCCTCCCCTGCGCCTAGCAATTGTTAATTACTTTCCCATAAATATGATAGTGTCTATATGTGGGCCTTACCTATTTCAAGGATCTTTGCATGCGGATACCGGTGCACAATCTGTTGTACGACACTAGCCAGAGCGTCGTTACATTGAGAAAGTGCGAGGCCTTCAGAGGGAGGACGACCCTTACCCACAGCCACAGCCAGGTCAGGGGACATAAGACCATACACGGATGTTGAAAACATAGAGCGGTCATCATCGGCTGTTGCAGGAGAGAAAGGCTTCATCGACAAGCCCTCTACCTGAATCATCGTCTCTTGGCCGTCTTCCGTGAAGACATCGACGCTGCTTAGCATGGAGAGTGAATCAGATTCATGAAGAACCGCAGAAAGCGACAGACTCGTTGGTGAGCTAGGTAGCGAGGCGCAGAGCTCCGGGTTCACGCGAATAGACTTGATGGAAGTGGGCACATGTAGTGACCACAGCTGGTCGTCTCCTGGGCTCATTCGGGCAAGGAAGGATGCCTGGAATGCCACATCCAGCATTGTGGGGTGAACAATGAGAGTGTTCTCGTCTTCACCATAGCCGTATGTCTCCACTCTGGCTGAGGCCTGGTTGAGGGTTCTCTTGGTTGAGGATAAAGTTTTGAAAGGGCCATTGTAGCCGTAGCCGAGTTGGTGAAGCGAGGAATAGAACTGTTCAGCTTCAATATCCACCATGTTTTGTTCATTGTGTGGCGAGGAATGAAGCGTAGAAAACGATGGAGTTCCATAAATAATCGTGACCTTTCCTCTCGATACAACGCTCAACTCGGTGGACGACCCTGTGTTCGCACATGAGTAAACAGCAAAGTCTGCTGTTTGTTTCTTCGTGCGAGATTGGTCTTGGGTAACGCCTGTAAGGGCAACAAGTGTCTCCACAGCAAAATTCGCGCCATCATCGAAGGTTACAGCCTTGTCGATAGTCAAGTCGTCGATTTGGAGTACTTTGACACTCCTGCCTTGCGCGAGCTTGAGGCCCGCTTCCAATGCCATTGCCACATACCCTGCAGCTGGGAATACGGTCTGGCCCTGCAACTGATGGCCATTCAGCCATGAAATTTCATTGGCTTTGAGGAAGTTGGACCATCGAAGGTCACGATCCGTGTTGTTCGGGGACGGGACGCCAAGCAGCTCGTGGAAAGCCTCTCCCCTAGTTTGCGTCTTCTTTGCCAAGCGTGACTGGTACCAATACACTCTCTTATGGTCCCATTGATAGGCTGGGAGACCAATGGCCAGTGAGGGAGTCTTGTAGGCAGGAGATATCAGTTCCTCGTAGAACTGGAAGTCAACTGCACCAGGTCCACAATGAGTCCACACAAAGCCTAGGGCATCCGAGAACGCCTCCAAATCATTGCTCTTCCGCTTCAAAACACCAGTGTAGGGAAGGGACATCTCGAAGTCAGAGAGGGTTTGTAAGGCAGGGCCTTTGAGTGCCGGATGGGGCCCAACTTCGATTGCGAGGTTCAGCTGACTTCCCTTGGCTGCGCCCTTGACAGCATCAGCGAAGAGAACCGTGTTCACCATGTTGTCATTCCAGTAGAGATCACCAAGCGAAGCTTCAGGCTGCATTGGCTCGCCATGCTTAACGCTGGAGTACCAAGTGCAAGAAGTGTTGCGGTTGTAGTTGATCTGGATGCCACAGGTCCGGAGAGAGTGGATGTAGCGCTCACTACACAGCAGCATGTGATGGGAGTGGTACGCAGTATCAACAACCAAGAGCCTTGTGAATTTCTTTTCCTCGTCGAAGACTCGCTTGGCGTGTGAGAGGGCCTCAATGTCACCGGAGAGCGTTAGACTAGCGGCTGAGTTCTGAGCAGCAATCTTGACGCGCCCCCTGAACGCCGGTAAATTGAGAAGTTCTTCTGCGTCCTCCCAAGTTGTTCCAACTGCCATCATGGCGCCCTTCTGGCCCTTAGGACCACGGGCGTGTTTGGCATATACGCCTCTGTAGTAGGCAATGCGGATAGCATCGTGGGCGGAGATAAAGTCGGCAGCGTATGCGGCTGCAATCTCGCCCGATGAATGGCCCACGACAGCCTCAAACGTGATTCCAGAACTCCGTAGTAGATCAATCAATACTACTTGGATGGCTGTGCAAAGGGGTTGTGAGAGGGCAGCTTCATTGAGTCGGGAAGCTTCGGCGTCTGCGCAAAGCTGGTCTGCTATTCGCCACGTCGGGCGGTCGGCTTCGGGCAGTGTCGCGAGAGAGTCATCAAGCTGCTCGATCTTCTGCCGCACAGTCTCTGACGTTCGGATCAGACCAGCAGCCATTGTCGCCCACTGTGCTCCCTGTCCGGTGAAGACACCCAATACTTTGGGCTTGGTGGGAGCTGATCGCGTACCAACATTCGATCCAGCGTTTTCCTTGGCCTTTTCAACCGTGCTATCAATCTTGGAAACCAGCCCTTCTACACTCTCCGCAGTCAGGGATGTTTTGAAGGGCAGAGCCGATCTGCGCGACTGAAGCGTCCAGGCCAGGTCAGCCAGATCGACAGTGGTCTGAGTCTTCAGAGAGGTAGCATAAGCGCGTAAATTCGCAGCTAGGGACTCTTCGGAGGCTGCGGAAAAAGGGAAGATCCTGAACACAGACGCGTTGTTCTCATCATTTCCTGTGATCGATGTATTGTTTGTCTCTGTGGGTGGCTGGTATTCCTCCAAAATGGCGTGGCCATTGGTGCCGCCAAAGCCTGTTGAAAGAAGTGATATGGATCAGCTTAGGATTCTTTGCGGTAAGGCCTTCTCATCCAATAGTACATACCGAAACTGTTCACGCTCGCTCTTCGAGGCACACCGTCTGGCAACTTAGGCCACGCTGTCGGGCAATTGGGGACGCGGAGATTGTCACAATATTGCGCAACCTCGTCGTTTAATTGATGGAGAAGCATGTTAGGGGGGATTATACCGTGCTGTATGGCTAAAGAAGCCTTGAAAACACCAGCCAATCCTGCTGTGCCTTCTGTGTGCCCGATGATAGTCTTGATGGATCCAACATATAGGGGGTTTCCATGGACTGGTTGGCTTCCAAAACATTGGCTGATTGCGGAAGCTTCGCGGGGGTCACCAGCTTTGGTACCCGTGCCGTGAGCTTCGAAGAACTGCGGCCAATCTCGCGGATTATCAATATCCAACCCGCCCTTGGTATACGTCGATCTGATGAGGTCTGCCTGGGCCTCTGAGCTTGGAACTGTCAGGCCAGTGGATTTGCCATCTTGATTTATGCCCGTCTGGCGAATGAGGCATTCAATGTGGTCCCCATCAGCAATGGCGTCGCTGAGTTTCTTGAGCACAATCGCTGCGATACCATCACCCCTGGCGTATCCGTTCGCACTAGCATCCCACATGCGCGACTGCCCAGTTGGGGACAGTAAATTCATTTTGCTTTCACCCACAAATTGCTCTGTATCGGATCGTCAATACTGGCACCATGTTTGCCTTCCTTGGGTAACCGCAGTGTACTTGCGTGGGGAGACTAACCTGGTCCTAAGAGTAATTCGGTACCACCGGCGATCGCTACCCGGGATTCTCCTGACCGTAGTGCCTGTACACTCTGATGCAGCGCAACCATACTCGAGGAGCATGCGGTATCGATACTCATTGACGGGCCGTGCCAGTCGAAGAAGTAAGAAACGCGGTTCGCAAGGATAGCCCGGGAAGTGCCAGTAGAGAAGTATGTGGGTATGCTGTTGATATCCCGCAACATGATGTCGTAATAGTCGACAGACATGGTACCAACATAGACGGCAGTGTCTGAGCCACGGAGCATGTCGAGACGATGGCCACCGGCTTCCAAAGCCTCGTATACCACTTCCATCAGCAGCCGCTGTTGGGGATCTGTTCGCCATTAGAGACCAGCACAACCTTGTCGAGTTTTGGATAGAGGCATTTCAGAACCGGGAAGGTATCGTGATGAACCGTATCCGTGTGAAAGATATCTCACCGATGGATTCAGCCTCATTAGGGCTGATATTAAAAAATGTGGCGTCAAATGTGCCAACATCCTCATCGAGCATGTATGCGCGCTGCACATTCATCGTTCCATGGTGAGCTCCATTGGGGTGATAATAGCCCCGTAGCTCAAACCTCTCATCAGAAGGCTCCTTAGACACATCCCTCGGCTTCTCCAAGAGGTTCCATAACGCTGAAGGGGAACTTGAGCTACCTGGAAACCGACAGCCGCTACCTACAATGGCAATGGGCTCAGGCTGGGGTAGAACCATGTCGGTTGTAGTAGCACTACTGCTTTGGTAATGCTTTGAAAGATGGCGATGACTTGAAATGATACAATAGTCCAGGAGCACGATGTGAAAGATGTCTACCGGAAGAGTCTTTCCAATATTTCGAGACAAAGTTCAGGTCAAGTACCATCCGTCGGTTGATAAAGGACACTCTGGGATTCCCATATCTATTCTTCTCTCTAACTATCGCCTGCTGAAACGACAGGCGTAGCATAGAATGTACCGAATCGGGTTGCACCAAGTGAGAGATTAGCAATTGCGGCATCACTAAACGTATTCGGGCTCTTTTCTGGGCGACCTGGCTCGAAGATTCCAAGAGCCGCGAATCTAGCGTCGATTTTTGGGACTTTCCGTAAGTGGAGACCACTGCCAAGCCATGTTGAACAATCATCGTTTTGGTATATTCATACACAATTTCAGCAAAATACCACATCGCAATTACGGCTGGAGATGTGCGTGAGGCAGGGGGGCTTATCCGTCCGGTAGACTTTCGGTGACATCGGTCATGATGATTTCCGATAAAGCTGCAGGGCGTGCTGATGCAGATCTCGTGCATGTGTCAATCGTGTCTAGGGGCCGCTCAGGGGCCAGAGAAATCACCGAATTCCGAAAACCCCACAGCGGCAGGTTTCATTCGAGAGTGCTTGCTCCATAGCATAGCGGGGCTATCTGCACCTGATGATTCGCTTTCATTGGCATATTTCGAAACAGAGTGGGGAGAAAAGACGCGTTGAGCATGGAATTGGAAGAAGGTTTCGGTTGGAAAATGCTTGGCGTGTTGGTTCGGTGCGCAGGTGGGTTCGGCGCTTTGCCGAGGGATCAACAGCAGCTCCATTGATCTAGAAGTTCCCTACCCATTAACCCGAATTAATGCAGAAATGGATGCGTATTGCACTAGTATAATCAGGCACTATGGTTACCAGGGTAAGCGGAGTCAAATCCAACATTTACTCTATTTTAAAACAAGAGGCTCATGTATCTGCCCAAAATCGTAGAGATATATTCTTGCATTATCAACTTAATACATCTCTTCGATATACCATTAGCACTAGAATCAACGCTATCAAAGTCCCATTTTGGTTGGACTATGCATTCTATGGCAATGGAAGATTTTAAAGTTAAGCTGGTGGAATTGGTCTCCCTCACAGGAAGCCTAATTGTGTTGGTGGGTGTTCAAATTCCAAGGTTACTCGCCTAAGTTATATCAGCATATCAAGCTCATCTATTTTCAGTTCATCGCGTACACTGGATGCAGAGCTGTGTATAATGCCTCCTTTGATGGGCTGCGCCATATCCCAGGCCCTTGGATCAACAGTGTCTCCATGATACCGTATGCAAGGCACATGCTTGCCGGCACGACTGTGGAAAATTCAGTGAAACTACACGAGAAGTATGGTGATGTGGTGAGAATCTCGCCAAACGAGGTGTCTTTTATCAGTGGCGAGACTGCATTTCCAGATATTTACGGTATGTGAGCATTGAAGGAGGAAACAGCTAGCTATTGCTTATCAAGACCAGGGTTTCGCACCGGCAAGCTCAAGGGACATCCCAATATGGAGAAGGTAAGTACGCATAACTCACATATTATATGATTCTGTTAACTCACCTTATCGCCAGGACCCAGTGTGGTATGTCAAGCCGAGTAATGGATCTCCGTCTCTTCTGCAGGCGAACGATGAAGACCACGCAAGAGGTATGTAATTCCATGATCCATGCTCCAAGACAGTACAGCCTTTCTGATTAACTCCTCATCGACTGAATAGGCCGCCGAGTACTTTCCCATGCATTTAGCGAGAGGGCAGTTGCCGCTCAAGAACCTTTGGTACAGACTTATGTCGACCAACTCATAAATGGGCTGAAGGGAGCCACGGCTGGAAAGGAAGGGGAAGGCGTAGTCGACATGGTGTCGTGGTATAACTGGTAATATAAGCCTATTCGTTCCAAAATACAAACATTGCAATCTAACATGTCCTAGGACGACGTTCGATATCATTGCTGATTTGATGTTTGGTGCGCTTACTTGTCTCCAAAACTAATCGTTTTGATCATCCGAGCTAATTCGAATACTTCCAGGTGAGCCATTTGGGTGCTTACAGGATTTATCCACTCACAAATATGTGGCCGTTCTGCTGGAATCTTTCAAGTCGCTCAGGATCCTATATGTTCTTGCTCATTTTCCATGGCTAAAATACTTTGGCAATCTTTTCCTTGACCAGAGACAACTTCAGAAGCGAAAGGACCATTTAGTACGTTGTCATCTCCTCATCACCGTCTGTGCGATGAGCAGCACTAACTTCTATAGTCTTGGGTTTCAACCCAAGTTCAGAAGCGAAGAGACAGAGACACAACACGGCCTGACTTTATGACATTGATTCTGGCCAATAATGGAAACAAAGGATCGAAACTAACAGACGAAGAGATCAACTCCAATGCGTTCCTACTCCTCAACGCTGGTTCTGAGACTACCGCAACGCTACTCAGTGCTGTTACTTTTCTTTTGCTCAAGAATCCTACAGTCATGGAGAAACTGAAACAAGAAGTTCGTGAGAAATTCGCGTCGTATGAAGAAATTCAGCTGCCCGCTCTCAACACTATGACATATCTACATGCGGTGTTGTTGGAAGCACTCAGATACTTCCCACCAGCTCCTGTTGGTTTTGGAAGGGTGGTAAATCGCGGTGGCGAGTTTGTTTCCGGTCACTTCTTACCCGAGGGTTGTATAGTATCCGTGAGCCAGTATGCGGCATATCATTCGAGCAGGAATTTCAAGGACCCGGACGCCTTCGTACCTGAAAGATGGTATGTTCCCCGTGTAATATTATTTGACAACAAATGCTAACGACATGCTTCAATATAGGCTGGGCGAGAAAGAATACGCTGACGATAAGAGAAGTGCCGCTCAGCCCTTTAGCTATGGCCCGCGCGGTTGCTTAGGGAGGAACCTGGCACATGCAGAATTGCGGATCATCCTGGCCAAAATGGTCTGGTCTTTTGATATTGAGCTCGAGGAGAGAAGTCAAGACTGGCTGAGTCGATGCAAAGTGATGAGGCTATGGGTGAAGCCTGAGCTGGTTGTGAAACTGAAGAACGTCGTCAGATGAGATTAAAAATGAGTGTAACTTCACGACCATTTTGATATTGTGAATAGTCATGAGTCACACTAAGAACTTGAAAGATTTCATGTACGCGTCAAGTACCAGTCCCAGTGTGGCTTTTTTCCCTGGTTTCAATTCCGACTACGATAACAATCATTAATATACAAGTTATACAAGTTATACTTTTAAAGCTTATTTTGATATCGAAACCGTATATTTACAGTCAGATTGTGAAATAGTGGTGCAAGCCTTTGAATTAGATCATTACAAGAATAGTCAGCCGCTTATGCGCGTTGTCATGCTCTTTTAGATGCTCTTTTAGGTGTATACGAAGACCGTAAAAAAAATAATACTTTGTGCAGGAGATTCCTCTATGTATACCCTTTGATTGAATGAGTCTCCCCTTATCTATTCTACCCAAGCCTTACCCCGGTATGCGTCCTTTGGGTAGCAGAGACCAACAAAATTGCCATTCTATCTACCTCGATATATCTCAATTCTATTACTTACATATCGGCATGAAGTGAAGTAATACTCCGCCTAATCTGAACTAAAGTCTTCTCACATATATAGATCACAAAGTCAATCTGCATCGTTTGACAAAATTCCAAAGAACAACCATCTACAGTGAGCCTCGGCATAAGCTGATAGGTGTCATCTGACAAGGGCCCACTTCTCCTGATTTCAACTACCGTAGCTAACGCTTGAGTAAAAGTTTGTTCTAGTCTCACGTAACAACCTAAGACCACGAACAGAGTCGACCGATCATGCATGGCTAGCTTGATTTCACCAAAGGAATCAGACTCAGCCGACCCTTCATAAGTGGGTTGTAAATGGTCTGCTGGATCGATTTCCTTGGTCAGTCTTCCGAGCTGGGATGTCATATGCAGAAGTTGGCCGATCTGAAGGCTAGACAAGCTGACTGGTTGTGTGGAGAAGGAAGCGGAAACTCCAGGCATATTCCCGCTGGCGGGCTTGGGGTGTAAGGGATGTCGGTATATGGCAACATTGAGATCCCCAAGCTGCTTCAGCCAATGGCCGTGGCTGTACTCTCGATCTCCTGAGATATCATCTGGGTCGAACTCAAATAAAGAGGCGCCGTCTGCCGATACAGGTGCAGATGCAGGCACAGGCGCGGATGTGGCCGGATGGGCCGCATTTATGACACCTTGGGGCTGATAAAATGTGGCAGGGTTCTTGATTTGTGCATCAGAGAAATCCCCAAGTAGACTTGTCTCCCTAGAAATAAGATGAACTTAGTATACTCATTGTCAAAGAAATGGCGAAAGGGGGATTTTGAAATATACCAATTGAAACAAGTGCCATGCACACCATGTGGTGGGGAGATGGCTATCTGCAGGCTGGGGTCCGTGGGGAATGAAGCCAATCCCAGATACCGAGGCAGGTCAACGGCGGTAGAAGAAAGGAAGGACGTGGGATCCTGATCGTCAGACATCGCCATAGGCATTTCAGCGCCATTCTCCTGAGGCTGAGTAGTACCATCATTGCTAGCGCTGGGTACCCATATTTTGGTATGTGCTTGATTTTGAGCGATGTCGTTTTTGGTTTTGGTAGAGCAGCGAGGTCTACCAAAAGGACGAGGTCGCGGTTGTTGGCAGATAGCCCGAGCACGGGTGCACCTGCGGCAAGTATTCGAGCCATGCTCCCAGATGCATCTCAATTTCTGCCCTTTGCACCGATCGCAAGCAGGTTTGTTTGAGTCATTGGTGACCGTAGCTGTGTTGGTTGTCGAATTGGTATTATCGTTGCTGGCCCTGTTGGCTTTCCTACCAGGCTCAGGTCTTCCAGTGAACTGTTCAGAGAAATTCATCTTCGAAGGTTGATTGGCGGCTGACAATGCCAGTTGAACTTTAATGCGCCTGCAGTTTTGATCAAGGGCTAAAGAGGGGAAGCGTCGACTCAACGGTAGGATCCCGGGATTAGTGGCAGCCATGCTCTATAAGCATCCTGGATATGCTACGAATAAGCCGCATTGCCTCAAAAGCCCTTCGCCCGGCTTGGATTTTGCGACAGTAATCAACACGTGCATATACTGGCATATTGCTTCGAGGGATTATGTGCAGCGATATGCAATCTCTGCCCAATGGGAACCTTGAATGGTACGGACATATGCACAGTGATAGGCTTGCTGCTTTCAAATCCTTCAACAGTACTTATGTACATGGTAATATACTGAGTAAGCGACCAGTCTGACTTAATATTGCTCGGCGAACACTGATATGACGAATACAGTCCACTAGCGACAAGTTCTGCAGACCGTAAGTGGGACATTAAGTGCGAGGGTTAGGATCCTTCAAACGTTAGAAGCCGGGGTCCCCAGGGCAGCAACCAATGACCACAATATGTTCACCCCATTCCGCTAGTTAGGTTGGGTTATCGGGGGGGGAGGAGGGGCGGGGGGCAAAACTGTCGAGACTCTCCTCTATTTCTCACTGAAGACCTTCCGAGGTTGAGACCTCGGGACACCTTCCCGCTTACAAATATCCCCGGGTCACTCCCGACCTTGGGAGGCCCAGGGCTGCCCTTACTACCTTAGGTCAGGTCTTATATTATCGCGCGAATCCTATGCAATGTGATTCTGGTGTATAATAAATTTTACACACTAATAATTTGCATAGTATTCACCCTCAAGGGAAGCCGGAAATTATTCAAAGCTGCAATGCTATTTTTATGTATTTTAATGCCTGATCCATCGGGATCAACAAACTTGGAAGGATTCTCGTTGCATAAAGAGCGATTACGAGCCAGACCCACTGCACCGATTAGGTTAGCGATACTTAAGCCTTCCAGGGTTGGTAGGCTTAGTCCACGTGTGTTACATCCATAATGCACCTATATTGCCTAGAACAAAGAGTTTCCTAGCTAAGCCACCCAATGGACCCAAAACATCCACATAGTCCCTGCCGAGTCGGATTCATATTTCCATTGCCCCCCCTCTGGCTGCGACGTCCCTGGTAACCCCCACTTCACCCATTCATGTCTTCTTTCACAGATGTCTCCACTTCCGTGCGTGTATGCAATCCGAATCCAGATGCGAGGTCTCCACCGTGACTCTCATGCAGAGTCAAGATTGGGATACTGTACTCGCCACCATTCTGGTTGCGATAGGGAATGGGTTTCGTAAACTCAATTTCGCGCATTCTTTTTCGGAGTTTGCTGGCCATTTCATCAAAGCTAGTTTTGTGGACTCGGAAGGCAACAAATGGTGGTAGAACCTCGAAGCCGGGGTAAAACAGGATACCGTGGTTAATCGGGAATAGAACGTCTTCGATTGGGCCACTAATTCCCCGGGCCGAGTAGTGCTCCTTCCAGCCGCCGAGAGTTACGATCAGCATGGCGCGTTTCCCTGCCAAAGTGCCTTCTCCGTATCGGTCTCCCCAACGTTTGTCAGAATGATCTCCAACGCCGTGGCCAAAGCCATAGGTGTAGACCCTGTCCACCCATCCTTTCAAAATTGCTGGCATTGTGAACCACCAGAGGGGAAAGTGGAATATCACAAAGTCGGCCCATCGCAACTTGGCTTGCTCGTCAAGCACATCTTGAGTTAGGGAACTCTCCGCGTATGCTTCGACCGATGCGGTGCTGCAAAATCCCACTGAGTTAGCGTAGCCGTGACTATCAAATAAGACGAAATCATTATTGGCCCCAATATCCTCAGACACCTTCCCGTCCCAACGATCCCCATCAACAATGCACTGCTTATGATTCCGCTGACTTACATCAGGTCGAGCCGTTGGTCCGTTGGAAATCTCGGAAAGTCTTCACGATCCACTTCTGACTTCCACTTCATCTTGTACAGATCGGAGACCTGGACATGATGACCTTGTTCTTCCAGCTCCTCTACAGCAATTCGATGAAGTGCGCCATTGAGAGATTGGGGTTCCGGGTGGGCAAAAATAATCAAAACTTTCATTGTTTCTGGGATTTGAACAAATGCACCGGAGAAGAAAAAGTTAAAAAAAAGGATCTACCGTACCCGCCCTTGTCTGACTTTAAGTTCTAGAATTACATATAAACCAAAATTGTCAACTTTTGCACATGAAGGATGTATGAGAGATTTTTCACGTCGATCGCTGCAGGAGATGAGGGATGATGTCAGTGATAGGAGCACTTGCACCATGAAACGACTCACAGTAATAGTACCAGATAGGATAAGCTCGGGGGATTTTCCTCATTCGCTATCTACGTTCTAATTAGGAATAGTGTTCGGTAAGTTTCAACCTTTCCAACCTTGGAAAACTGATCCCAAGCATTTGCTAAGCTTTGCCTAAGTGGGTGCACGGGTCGTTTGATGGACCCACTGACATTTTCGGGAAGTCCCGCGGTTTCCCCGCAGCCAATCAAAGATCCTTGCCTCCTCGGGCCCTGTTTACACCGATGTCTCCCTTAACTCCGTTAACCCCATCCATCGGAGATAGCTTTTGGAAGATACCGAATGTTACTGTAGGTCCCAGTTTGATGGCCTCAAGTGCCTTCCATCTTGGCATAAGTACTCTAAATCCTGCCATTTTAGAATCTTACAACCGCATATCCCAACGCCGATCCAACAAGCCTCTTCTCAACAGTGCACCACTGCATAATTTGATATCCAAAATACCCATCATGGCCGCACCAGCACTCCCAGCTTCCCTCACACCTGCCCTCAGCGACCGCGATGCCATCGCTGATGCCCTCTACCGCGGCGTCAATGCCTTTGATACAGCCGACGAGGTTCTCTTCAAATCTGCCTTGACTGAGGATGCCGTCTTGGTTCTCAACGGCACCGTCATGGAAGGCTACGACGCCATCTACAGCGGATGCTATGCCAACATCGCCAAAATGGACACCAACCACTTCCTCACCAACTTGCGTATCAACATCACCGGAGAATCCAAGGCTCAGGTGTCATGCTCTGCTCTTTCTCAACACTATCGCGGTGGAGAGGGCATGAAGCCCGGCTCTGACTTCCTACTTGCTGGTGGACTGTATGCGGTCGAGCTTGTCAAGGATGCTGGGGACGGATTGTGGAAGATTAAGCACTGGACCCTAAAGACCACTTGGGCACAGGGTGACTGGGCCGTTTTCGGCAAATAGATTAGGTGCTGAAGAGCATGAGAGCAAAGCGATCCGAGGAGTTTGTAGATAATACATACTACCTGGGCGGAGGGTCGGATTCGTGGCCGATGTGACCGAAGTATATAGCCGAAGCCAGGAATGCAAATAACGTGAATATAAATACCTAGGAGTCAACTAGGCCTCAGTTTTACTTTTTTTATGTGTCTGTGTAGATCCGTAGGTTTTACTTACTGTTAACCAGTGGGTGGAGCTAGGAGCTGAAACCCCTACCCGAGTCCCCACTCGGCCGGCCTTCGGGGTCTACTGGTCTAGATTATGACCTTTTAAGAATGTCTCATCAAACTAAGCACACGTATGGTTAGTATCCACCGAATAGTGGATTTAGTACTTTTGTCTACATGCCAAGGTTCAAGCAATCCAATTATGCAACAAGGGCAGCCCAAATTATATTACCGGATAAAGGGCGTCATGGAAAGATAGCAGATTCAGCCCGTATAAACCTTTGGTCATTGAATTAATGCTCTATCTAATGAGCTGTAAACTTGCTCCACTTCCGAATTCTCTCACCGTAAATGAAGAACAAAAATGGGACAGGCACTAGAGCGACACACAGAAATCCCAGCAAGGACATAGCCCATGGTACACCAAGGTTATCAAACTAGAATATGGTTAGGCGGATATCTTAATTAATTTATGTCAGGGTATTACCATACCATGTATGAGGCAAATAAAGGGAAACCGGCACCTAGGAGACCCCGGAACATGGCATTGATCGAAATTGCCGAATTGGCCATTACTTTGTAGACGTCGATAATATAGTTCATGCCCTATTTAGTCATTAATCAATATATCCTCTTGTTTGTAAGCGAATCCAAAGAGTGCATTTGCCCACCTGTAAGAAGATCAAGAGAATCCCGCAACCGATAAATACCCCTGATACCACCTGTGGAGCCCAAGGTAGGGAGGTATTAGAAGTCCCTGCCAGAAATGTCAGTCCATTGCATTTCTCTTCGATTTCACAGGATGAATAACTCACAGGCAAACCAAAATATGCCCGCAGGCATCATAATACTGCCAATCATCATGGGCACAAGACGCTCTTCCGGTGCATCGCCCACTGTCTCTAACTTTCTCCGCATACGGGTCATAGTATGGACGATAATGATGACAACGCCGATGAGCACACCAACCGTGATAGAGAGAAAGGGGAGAGACCCGATACCGATATCCCAGCCACGATGTTCCTCGAAGGCGATGGGGAATGCCTCAAAGCAGAGATACAAAAACCCGTAAATAAATCCCATGTACAGCGTCAACAGAGCTAGGATAGGCTCTTGTACAAGCATGATGAATGGCCTTAACATGTAGACTCTGGCGAGCTGCTTGAAGTCGACCTTGCCCCCCGGGGGCATATGTCCTCTCTTCTTTGCCAATCGAGCGAGGACAACAGGGCTGTATGTTTCAGGACAGAAGACGAAGTAAATGGCAAGAAATACGAGAGAGAAAATGATAGTCAGCCACTGTGTCCACCGCCATCCCAGATGTGACTTGGTGACGAAGCCGCCCACTGGATCGGTGTCAGTGCTGAGTCGTTGAACCAAGGCCTCGCCAGTTGACTTACCAAGAGGACCTAGCACGGGTCCCAGAAATGTAGCACTGGCAAAGCCAGCCACGGCAATACCCCGCGAGAGGGGTTCCCAGAGATCGGCGAGACCGCCTCCAGCCTATGGTTTTCTGGTCAGTATATCCCGCAGAGGTGGACGGCAAGTGGAGTTTGGAGACAAACAATAGCCAGCGGGGCAGCTGCGAAGGTCCCGCAGAGAAACCGACAGACGAATATGGTGGCGACATTCTTAGCAACGGCGATTGGAATACTGAAAATCGCGAACAGGAAGACGCCGGCGCTTAGTGGATATTTTCGGCCCAGAACCTCTGAAGCTGGACCAAATAGTAAGGGCCCGACTGCAAAACCTAGAACGTACAGAGCCGTTGCTAAAATCGATACCTCTTTGGATATACCAAACTCGTGGGTGAGCTGGCCACTAGCAGGACTCATCACGGACGAGCCGAAGGTAGAGATGCATACTAGCGAGGCCAGGCAGGCAGTAATGAACACTTTCTTGGGCGTGGAGAAGTTGCGCGGGTTGTTCTGCGAGCGAGGTGAGCAGGATTGTTCGATCACGTTGGTGTTGGGGATCTTACTGGATCGGTGGGCCCATCCCAGTCCAGTGCAGGCACCGCAATCGGTTCCTTTGAAAGATGATCCGAGTCGGAGCCGTTCTCCTCCCTGTTCAATGTAGCTTGCTCAGTGTCGGAGGCCATAGCATGCAATTGTTCAAAGTTTGAAAACTAAAACCTCAGTTTTAATGACACCCGTGTAATATAGTTATACAATGTACTATTAATAATCGATCCAACGACTGGAGACGGAATGGAAAGCAAAGGGAGAAAGCGACATACACTTCATCAGGGGAGGATGTTGCCAAGCTTTGTCTACGTCGTGAAGAACGAGTAAAGGATAAACGGCATAAGCTTCAGGGATCAGCCGTTGCTTCATCCAGGGTATTTCGGAGTTTGGACTCTTCGCGTGCCGTTAATTCCGAGAATGAACAACATTGCAAGGATTGGAGATTACTAAGTCTAAAATAAAAACAAATAACTATTATGCACAGGGAACTGCCTTAATGGTCTAGAATGTCTCGCTCTCTCGGTCTCTTCATCGTGCTGCTCGGCCTCGGTGTTATAGGCGTCCGCAAGATATGGTTGGACGCCACCGATCCACACAACTTGATACGAAAAAAGATGGTCCATGGGTAATCGGCAGCTGACTGCATGTCACATATCGGGCGGGAAGGTTTACCGATTCGGTCACTTTTGAAAACAGAGAGGGTCGACCGATTATGTCCCGGTGCAAAGTGATACTCACCTCGAATTGAGAGCATGCTACCATCGTCGCGTGCTACACCAGCACAATCTCACCAACCTGTATGTAAGTAAGTAGCCAACCTCGTTAGGAAAAATGAGAGACTCCAAACAACCAAATTATACGAGACGGTCGTACGAACCCATTTCAGAATCTCTCTGAACCCTCGTCTCAACATCCAAAAATGCCCTCAGCAACTCCCATTTTGCCTCGTCAGCAAACGACCATCGTAGCCGAGGCAGCTGGCAAGCTACGCATTCAACATGATGCCACGGTGCCATCCCCAGGGCCCATGGTGGCTATCGTGAAGACAGCCGCAGTGGCCATCAACCCAGTCGATGCAAAGATGCTCGACTACAGCCCTGTGCCAGGAGCAGTCCACGGCTATGACTTCGCGGGAACCATTGTCGCAATGGGACCGAATACGCCCGCACATCTGCAGATCGGGGATCGCGTTGCGGGCTGGGTTCACGGCATGAACTCTGTTGAACCGGACGTGGGTGCATTTGCTGAATACGTGGCGGCGCCCGCAGACCTGATTCTTCGGATACCGGACGAAATGTCATTCAACGATGCTGCCTCTATTGGTCTAGGACTTTTTACTGCCGGGCTGGGCCTTTTCCACGAGTTAAAGGTGCCAGGGTCGCTCAGTAACCCCAATGACTTGGAGATCGCCGAAGACGAGCGCTTCGTCTTGGTTGCCGGTGGCAGTACCGCTACGGGCACACGTGCTATCCAGCTACTTAAGCTGTATGTATAACTCTCTCACTCTGTATTGATTCTCTCGCTGCATATGCTAACTGAGGGCCGTTTTCTTCTATCATAGTGCTGGTCTTCGTCCTATCGCTACCTGCTCCAAGGCAAATATGGACTTAGTCCGCCGCTTCGGTGTCGAGCACGCCTTTGACTATAGTGACCCTGAATGCGCGGCTGAAATCCGCCGGTACACTGGCGGGACGCTCGCGTATGCGTTGGACTGCGTGGCCATGGCCGACACGACGCAGCTCTGCTATAATGCCATGGGCCGTGCTGGTGGTCGCTACGTTACTCTCGAGCCGTTCCGCAGTGCTATCGCGGAGACGAGGGCCCTTACCATTGAGCCGTCGTGGCTTCTGGCATTGACCGTGTTCGGACGCAAGGTGGACATTGATGGAGAGTACTCTCGGGATGCGCGACCAGATGATCATAAATTTGCGGTGGAGTTGACGGTGAGTGTGCAGGCGTTGCTGGACCAGGGTAAATTTGATACACACCCAATCAAGGTTATGACCGGGGGGTGGGATGGCGTCAAGGAGGGCGTGGATATGATTCGTACTCAGGCCATGTCTGGGCAGAAGCTAGTGTACCCAGTATGAGGCTTTATTTGCCGACGTTCTTGTCATTATCATACATTATACTTGGTCGTTTGAGCTTTGGAAATGTTAATTTCCCGCCCAAGGTCCGATTGACCTGGCAGAGTTTGACTTACTACCCTCGATGTAAGACAATTGATTGTTCTCAAGCGACAGCTATGCCGTAACCCATCTTGTTCTGTTGTTGTATAGGCACTGGGCGGAACTGTAGGGCCTTATCTACCTGAATGTCTCCAACCTCACAACGGCGGACTAGGCTATGGAATTATGCACACCAGGGTCCCACCTTAGAAAGCCACTAGAGCCACTAGCACATAAATGCTTGTTTAATGGACGGCTAGCTCCACCTGTACGAGACCTCAGCAAAAAAAAGAAATCTCTCCCTCGGGGAATCGAACCCCGGTCTCCCGCGCTTATCGGTATTAATGACAAGCGGAAATCATCACCACTAGACCAAGGAAGATGTGATGGTCGAGTTACTGCTCGGCCACTTGGCTGGTTGATGAAAATACTATGTCACTAGATGCAGTATGAGGTCTAATTGGAGTCAGAGAATGAACTTTACGACAAGGATTTATGCTACTGTCGATTTGTTTCGCTGACTACGTATCATAACTAATAAATCGCCACGCTAGATATTCTTGCCCTTGCGATGTAAAACTAGTCTATAGTCAAGCGGATTTACGGACCCCGTCCGACCATGTATAGAGAGAGGTATTGACGATCGCCGGGTAGCTTCCTGAAGACACTAGGATAATCGGCACAATGTAACCAGTAACCACCGAATTGCTCGGTCGACAAATCCTGTTCCTATATTTGGTCAAATCGAAGCCCACCTGCAATTGACAGGGATGAAGAAAAGTGACCGAATTCACTGCCCCTCAGTGCACCCAAATTCGGTTGCCTCGGAACCCTTTCTTGAAACAGCCGACAACTTCCACCAACCGAGACGCATCAACTTGGCTCTGGTCTTCAAGGCGAACAAGATGAGCGAAAGGTTGCTTTTTGTGCTTACTCGCGGCTTTTGGGTCTAGAGGCAAATCATGCAATATTCACAACGGAAATATATATCTCTATACTAGATCCAAATGAAAATCATAGTTATAAATTTGACAGGCTACTAACAGAGAAAGAACGACAATCGACGCTGAAGTTGGGTCTTATCTACTCAGAAACACATCCCTAGCACCTCACATAAGCCATCATGTCTGTCGATGCGGCCGTTGTCAAGAATGAGGATAAGTATATCCCTACAATCGATCTGCGGGACTACTTCGACGCCTACTCGGAAGAAAAGCGAGCAAAGGTCATTGAGCAAGTGCGGACAGCATGCCTGGAACATGGATTCTTTCAAGTTGAAGGCCATGGTGTGCCGGTAGAGAGCCAGCGGCGAATGTTCGCAGCCTGCAAGGCACTCTTCGACCTCCCGTTGGAGAAGAAGAGGCGGATTTCTCTTTACAAATACTCGTGGCGACGCGGCTATGAGGGACCAGGCGAGCAGCAAGCCAACGACCCACACCATGGTGACTTTGAGCGCGATGCTAAAGAGGTCAGGTTCATTGATGTTCGATCATTTTGAAAAACCAGCTAACGGTGCATAGGGCTTCTTTGTGGGGAAGGAACTTCCTCTGGACCAGGTGGACTTTGGCAAGGGCCCCAACGTGTGGCCGCCCGATCTTGCAGAGAACGATTTCCGCCGCCCGGTAATGGAGTATTATGAACATGCACGCAAGGTCGGGTTCAAAGTGATGGAGCTTCTTGCTGTCAGCCTGGGACACCCGCCATCGATTCTGAAAGACTTTACCACGGACGCTGCAATGTAAGAGAATACCCATTATCCCACTACATGGTTTGTATCTCACATGGAGTGCAGGTTTCTGAAGCTGCTTCGCTACCCGGCACACACATGGACCGATACTCGCAAGTTCGGCTCTGGCCAGCACACGGATTACGGCGGCATTACTATCCTGCTCCAAGACCCGGGTCAAGATGGCCTTGAGGTGTGGCACGAGGCCACCCAGCAGTGGGTAGAGCTTCCTGCTCTGGAAGATAAATTTGTGATTAACCTGGGTGACATGGTCCAGAGATGGACGGGTGGGGAATACAAGAGTACACTGCACAGAGTCATTAACAAGACCGGTGGTGAGAGGTATGCTGTGCCGGCGTTCTGGCACGGAGACTTGGATGCAAAGAATCCCTTGGATCCGAACGACACGAGCGATGAGACTGTGTTGGAATTCATCAAGAAGAAATTCTATAAGGGGTATGGATTGTCAGATGATACTACGCTATAGTAGGTCACAATGACTTTTATCCTTCAAATAGATCCAGGTCATATCATACATGTACGTTTGGATCCAACCAACTAGTTGATATCATGCACAGTATGTGGGAATCAGAGTGTAATTATCAACTAAGTAGGAAAAAAGAGTAGAAAGGAAAACAAAGAACTGCTGCTGTACGTTTCAGTGTTTACTAGAATTAAGATGACTTAGGACTAAGTACATGTAGTATATAGGGATTCATTAAAATATTGCCTCGTAACTAATAAATGTACTTTGTACCGCGGGGTCATGGCATGACATCAGAGGCTGCCTAGAACTCCTCTTTCAAACTTGGCTTCTCGCACTCCCCAGAGATCTCTCATCAGAAATATATCAAAAATGCACGTGTTGCGCGTTCGTTGAGTTCCCATTGTAGTTCTCGGCTTTCTCTCCCTGCATGATACGCTCGCTAACACTATGTAGGGGCTGTCCATCGACCATTGAGCGACTGCAGAAACTGAACCGTTCAATCAAGCAGATTTGCGAAATAGAAGGCGTCCCAGGCGTTTCTATTGGAGTCCTTGACCATGGAGAAACTTTGTGGACCGAAAGCTTCGGTTTCCGCGACAAATCCAAAACAGCACATCCAGACGTAAACACCCAATACAGCATCGGGCACATCACCATGTCAATGGTAGCTGCTGGTGTTGGGAAACTTGTGGAAGATGGAAAGCTTCAGTGGACAACGCTCTTGAGAGAAATAATACCCGAGATTGATCATACTGGTGTCTACTGGACCCACACAGCCACAATAGCTGATATTCTAGCGCATCGCTGTGGGTTGGATGGAGAAGTTGCAACTTTACTAGCCGATGGTGGAAATGGCGACGTACAACCTTGTCTCGAGGAGTTTCTAAAAGCTATCGACCGCATTCCTCACCCACTTCCGCACCGTGAGAGCTGGTTGATGGGTCCGTGGGGATACACTATCGCTGCGTACATAATCGAGCATATATCTGGGCAGTCACTTCACGAATATCTTCAGGATCAAGTATTCCGGCCGCTTGGGATGACTTCTACCACTTTGCGACAATCGTTTGAAGGGAACAACAATGTCGCTGAACCACATGCTTCACTTAGCAACGGGCATGCTTGTCCATTGGAATTCCAACCCAACTTTGCGAATACATTATTCGAAGGTCCACGCGGAGCTTATTCGACCGTGAGTGATCTTCTCCTATGGATGAAGGAAACATTGGCTGCGAGCCAGAATACCGCGGCATCCAACAACACAGTCTTGAAACAAATTCCGCATATAATTAGCAACCATATCGCAATGAATAGTCCATCACTGTTGGAACGATCGTACGGATTTGGCTGGGCGAGAGCACAGCTTCCTGGAGTCGTGGGCCTGCTCGGTGCAAACTCAGGACTTTGGGAAATGTCGGAACAGCCTGTCTTTGGGGCTGGAAACCAGTCTAGGCTCATGATTTATCACCAAGGCGGAGGACCGGGATACTCTTCATTCGTTGCTATCTTCCCTGAGACACAGTCAGCCGTTGTGGTCCTCATGAACACCACTGCGGTGAGCGATGCTGCTGACTGGATTGCCCGACTCCTGATCGAGGGCCTCTTCGACTTCGCCAAACCCACCGATTACGTGAGACTCGCAGAAGAAGGTAAAAGACGAACAATCGAACGGTTTGCTACACTACATAATAGGTTGGCCGAAGAGCGAATTCAAGGGGCACCGCCATTGCCCCTTAAACGCTACGTCGGCAAGTATGAGAATAAGGACTATAAGTACAGGCTGGAAGTCACCCTCAGTCCAGAGTCAGAAAGCAACCTCATGATTTCCTTTCGAGATCTAGACTCACAGCTCTACCCACTCCGGCACTACCACGACCACGTCTTTGAGTGGAGTATGAGCTTTGATGAAGTCAGGAAGAGTGGGAGATCTGATATCACAGATCCTTCATACTATAAGATTCGCTTCGAAATCTATCCCGACAACCGAGCGTCTCGCATAATTTGGAATATTCACGACGCATCGGTTCCTGGCGGACTGACCTTCGAGTGGAAAGATGAACGTCTTGCGGAAGCTTGGCGTGCAGTACATGCCGGTATGAACGACTTCGTTTCGAACACTATGAATCGGATTCGTTATTGACTAAAGGACAAACTCCTATTTAGACATCGTGACAGCCAAGACCTTGATATGAACTAATGGAAGATTGACATATCCAGTCTCTGGGACTTTCTTGAGCTTGGGTGCTTTTCTTGGCATTGAAGATAGTAGGTACCGTGGGGGACAATACATTCCACGCTGGATATCCCAAGATCCTCGAATGAACTAACCATTATTATAACAGAAGACCGGGTACCATTTGACCGAAGCCAGAAATCCCAAAGGACTGCTGAAGGAGTCCCTTGAAAGCTTGCATAGCTTTCGGGCGACTGCCAGGCCCAAATAAGACAAAAACAATAAAACATCCATACATGTGCTAGATCGAAATCTTTTACCAAACAAGCGAGACATTTATCACAAATTCATCCTTCTCAAGAAGCTCCTCTCCATACCCCTCTTAGCCTATCACGCGCAATCTAAGCATGAATGGACCAATTGCCCTAGTATCAAGGCATTGTTCATCTTTCCCGTTTCTCTCGCCATACAGCCAAATGCTGCATTTACCTTTATTCTCAACTAGCAGTCCGAGACTGAACATAGAGCCGACCTGGCCTTCAGCTATGCTTAGTGGGGAGCCAATCATACTAGAGAGCAGCGTCAAATAGTTCTTCATATCGGAGTATGGGACGACCACTTCAATCCGATGAACTCCGATTGCCTGGTTTGGATGGTTTGTGCTGCTAGATCGTCAAACTGCAGCCTCGTCTGCCTAGAAGATCCGCCATAGCACAAATGAGCATCCAAACGACCCTTTGGGAAGAACCTCTCCTCTAGAGTTTTCGATGCACTATAGAGTCACTCTATATACCGACCCTTTGATTCTTGTGTAGTATTTGCTTTTGATATATTCATTTGAATGACCTGTAATAAAGCAATACGTCCAGACTACTTGGTCAAAACCGCATATTCTTTTCGCCATGCAAAAAAGATATGCAACGACGGCTGCATGATTCGAACATGCGCCCGCGAACGGAATTGATTTCTAGCTGTGGATATTGTTAGTGGATGTTTTGTGGATCAAATTTTTGAAGAGAAACGTACTCAATCGCCTTAGACCACTCGGCCAAACCGCCGCTTAATAATTTAACCGAAAAATAAGGGATACATCAAAGGGCGGATTCAACTTCCTACCGAGATTCATTTTTATCTAGCTATAGACGAACTTATAATAAAGCAACACGTCCAGAGTAATCGCACCAATCGCCTAACACACATATTGTATATTAGTGCGCCCTAGTCAACGATAAATCGTAAAATTAGGTACCTTTGTATAGGTCACTATACCACACAAAAGGTACACAACATAGAAACCACAATATTTATTTTTTTTCAACCCCCTATAAGAGTAGTGGAATAATCAATCTATACATATTATTTAAGAGAGCTTTAGTTTATTTAGTGTACTTAAAATCATAAAACATTTTAATCTCTATATAGTTACAATCTTTATTTATATGGCGCTTTTTTTGATATCCCCCTCACGCTTCTTAACTATTAAGTATTTAGAATCAATCTTAGTAGTATGTTGTATAGTAGTTTGACCACGTCCACCCATTTCTCCTTTCCTTATTTTGAGGGTCTAGAAAAATGGATTTATTGTTTGTACCTTTTATATAGGCATACCATACAAAATGTACCTAATATTACATATATCGTTCAGTGGGAATTATCGTTGACTGGGTACACCAATACACAGTATGTGTGTTGGGATTGACACGATTACTTGGTCAAAACCGCATATTCTTTTCGTCATGCAAAAAAAGATATGCAACGACGGCTGCATGATTCGAACATGCGCCCGCGAACGGAATTGATTTCTAGCTGTGGAGATTGTTAGTGAATGTTTTGTGGATCAAATGTCGAAGAGAAACATACTCAATCGCCTTAGACCACTCGGCCAAACCGCCGCTTAATAATCTCCTTCGGCTTATCTTATCTCTTTAGGTAGACACATTCATGATTCTGCCATTTTATTTTTTTCGTATATATTCTGCCCACACTATGTTGATCCTGGTTTATATGGTAAAAAAGACCAGTTCTTGATTAGAAAAAAAAACGTATATTCTTACCTAGCTTAGTGCCATGTATGATAATAACTAGTAACTTCTTTTATAAGTAGCTTAGGTATACAGTGTAGATATAACGGGCCAGTGCCCGGCCGATATCATGTGCTTACACGTGGCCTTCACACCCTTTTGTTTATGTTCGGTCCCGTAAACTCCTTTTCTCCTTAAACTTTTAGACAACTGCAAACGGCTTAGTTATCTTGAATAAAAACTAGCTTCGTCCCTTCACAGTAGGTACCTACTACTACCTAGGTATCTATACTTCCGCAGAACCCAACATAACCCGGACTGGGTTAGGTTTTGGGTCGAAGTCCCCGACCCAGCACTGGGTCCGGGTTGAACTGCCCTTAACTAGACTGCGCCAAACCCCGCAAATGGGTAAGAGATGCCAACCCGCAACCCGAACCCGCAAACCCGATGGGTAGACTCGACCAACCCGCGTGGGTAGGCAGACTAAGGTTAATTTCTACTACGAATTAGGAAGGAGCTTCTGAACTTTTAGGCAACCGAGGCTAGGTTATTAAAATACGGCGGTTTGGCCGAGTGGTCTAAGGCGATTGAGTACGTTTCTCTTCAATATTTGATCCACAAAACATCCACTAACAACATCCACAGCTAGAAATCAATTCCGTTCGCGGGCGCATGTTCGAATCATGCAGCCGTCGTTGCATATCTTTTTTTTTCATTCTTTTTGCTGTGAAAATAATAACCCATTCGGCAAGCGAGTGGCCATGCCACCAATTCGCTCTCAATGCTCTTAAATTCAATAGAGCAAGAGGGTAGGATCTTACTAGCTATCTAGGCTATTAAAAATAAGTCTATAACTTTATAAATCGGCACCCTCTCCTCTCCTCCCGATTCTCGAGGCGGTATAATTGCTAGTGTACGAAATACGAAGACCCAAAGATTATTAGAAAGTGGTTTAATCTAGTTTAGAATCGACCCCGGCAGCGTGTATAACTTTAATAAGACGGGGGGTGGTGTTAAGATCAATAGCTATAGCAATACGAGGTGAATACTACGTTCGGTAACCACTTTGTGATCCTACAACATGTGGACACCTACATATATATACCACTGCAGTTGAACCGAGTTCCAGAACTAAGTTTGGCTATGCCTTTTTGGCTTAATGGGTAAAGGGTCGGGGTAGTGGCCGGTTTGTGATCTCAATATATGCATTTAAAATTAGTAGGTTGGATAGGGTGAACGGCTCGATGGCTCGATAGTGAAATACGTTAACTAGTTTATCTGACTTTTAGTTATTCCCCCCGTATTTTTAATCCTCTTTGTCAAATGGCATTATACCCACCCAATGACGAAGATAGTTCCTTCAACAATATTCCTCGGTATTCTAGGCTTCCTCCACCATCTATAGGACGAGCGATAGAGAAGGAGCTTTAATTTGTTGAATAATATACTACAAAAGTAATACACTAAACAGCATGTAGTAACTTGGAAGAATCCTTCACAAGGGTATATGATCAAAATCAAAATTGTAAAACTGTCTAATCTCTTCATATATGGAAATAAAGCTATATTTATGCCTTTCCTTTCCATCCCTATAGATTCATCTACCCCTCGCTGTTAGATTCGCATTCGTAATGAGAGAAACAGAAATAATATAGTAAATAAGCGGTCATAGCGTTAGACGCTGGGTTCTTTTTGATTCTATGGTTCGTATATAGATAGAGAAGGCGAATATGCATTAGAAGTAGTCTGAATTGCAATGCCATCTTATGATTTTAGGGTCCTCGAGTTTATATGGAGAAATATGTGATGAAGGTGTCAAACTATATCGACGCCGCTGATCCCGATTCCGTAGGAGTCCTGAATTCTTGGTGTGCAAGAAGCGACGTATGCACGAAATCAATTTAAGGTTTAGCGTTGAACAAACCCAAGGGCATGTTAATTATAGCAGGTTAACTTGGATTCTCAACATAATCGTGTAAGGAAGGAGGGTTTATATATTTATTGCCCATATCAACATATATTTCAGCATTTACATTCTGGGGGTTCAAAAATCATAGGTAACCTTACAATTACTACTTGGATTATAAGAAAATACACTACAATAAAGGATAAACTAGATAACTATAAGTTATTATACCGTTACATAAGAATAACTATAAGATATATTGTAGTATTGGGTGTAGTTTAGCATAGTAGGTTTTCGGCCAGGAAAGCCATATACGTGATATGATTGGAATCAATAAAGATTATATCAAAGGTTATACGTCTCCTGCACAGATTATACTTTTTTTACCGCCTTCGTACATATATATACACGAGAAGACATCTGAAAGAGCATCTAAAAAGACATAACAAGGCCGCATAAGCGGCCGCCTATTTTCGGAACTTTTATTTTTGAGCCTCCCTCTACTCCCGGATCACAGGGAGACTCGAGAATAATAAATTATATAATCCATTTTACCGAGTCTTCCGGAACAGTCCCCCCGAACCGAAACCCGCTTTATCCAGTCTGGCTATAACTACTCTGTAGCTAGATAGAAATGAACCTACCCAGGAAGTTAAATTCCTCTCTGATGTATCCCTTACTTTTTGGGTAGATTATTAAGCGGCGGTTTGGCCGAGTGGTCTAAGGCGATTGAGTATGTTTCTCTTCAACATTAGGTCCACCAAACATCCACTAACAATATCCACAGCTAGAAATCAATTCCGTTCGCGGGCGCATGTTCGAATCATGCAGCCGTCGTTGCATATCTTTTTTATATGTCTTTGCCGTAGAAAGGTAAAGACGTATATTTTTGACAAAATCCTATATCAAATAGGGCGCCGCTAAAACTTTAGCTCCGGATTTCGACCTCGCCTAGGGAAGCACGAATCGCGGATATCTGTCTCGTCCTTTGCATAACCTTGCCGTAAAAAAGAATATACGGGTTTGACTAAGTACTAAGTACTCTGGACGTGTTGTTTTATTATAACTCTGTCTACAGCTAGATGGGAAAGAATTTCGGTAGGAAGTTAAATCCGCTCTCTGATATCACATCATTCTCGGTTAAATTATTAAGCGGCGGTTTGGCCGAGTGGTCTAAGGCGATTGAGTACGTTTCTCTTCAACATTCGGTCCACAAAACATTCACTAACAATCTCCACAGCTAGAAATCAATTCCGTTCGCGGGCGCATGTTCGAATCATGCAGCCGTCGTTGCATATCTTTTTTTGTATGGCCTTGCCGTAGAAAGGCGAAAAGGTTCATTTTTGACCAGACCTCATATCAAATAACTAGGGGGCACCGCTGAAATTTCAGCCCGGGATTTCGACCTTGCCTGGGGAAGCACGAATCGTGGCTCTCTGTCTCGTACTAGGCCATTGTTGTGCAGCTGGGTACAACGAATGCGCCGAGCTTGCGATATACACCTTGTAGGAAACGCCTTTTGATGAGCTCTCGGACCTTCGTATATTCGCCGAGGCAGCTGCGTTAACGAGGAAAGTGATGGAGAAGCTCAGCTTGCCTATTCCGCCTGCGACGGCGTCTTGTCATCAACGTGGAGACACAGGAGCAAAACAGATGCCGTCTCACGGTTACCGACGTTGGCAGTGGTGGAACGCCTATGGCATTCCGTCAGTCAGTCTGAGTTGACGGCACCAGACAGGTTGCTCGCGCCGAACCGTTTACTATTCATGTCTATGAAGAGCTGGAACTGGGTGTGGAGTTGAAGCCTAGGCATAAATTTATAGGACATTATAATGAGCCGAACCTTGAACTTGTCAATGAGTACAGTGGAACGAAGAAGGCTCCTACGCTCTCGAATATAACCCATAGTATGAGGTGTGGGTTGAGAGACGGGACACTCTTACTCAGTGCTATCGACGTTGGACCACAACCCAGAAGAATTGGCTCTGTACTAAAAATTCGATATCCCGTTGTCAAAATAAGGTGAATTGATTTGCTGATGCTATATACCACCAGATGACGGATGATGAATCCTGAGCTGAATTCCTTCACTTCTTTGTGTACGCTTCTAGATAATCCTCGGATGTTTGCTATATGATTTGTCCTCACGTTCAATGAAACCAATGTACAGTTCTCGGGACAGCCAGAGATATGGAAAGGTCAAACTTGAGAAGAAGAACGGAATCCAGAATGACCCATGATTCTTGCCCTCAAATTTCAACTGAAAATGATTTTAAAGGCAATACCGCCGGCCGGGAGTATGCCACTCAGCATAGGAACGCCAATCAAGTCCCACACGCTGGAATTAGATTACATTATACTTTCTTAACTACTAAGAATAAGCAATCTAATAAGATAAAAAGAAAGCTCTATCGAGATCACCTTTTACCCTAGGAATATAGCGGAGCTCAAAACCTCTCGATTTAGTAAGGAATTTATAAGTCTAGGCCAATAGGTAAGCTGGATGTTGAGTGCAGACAGGAACTCGATAGCGGAGTTCGGGATGGTGATATGAATAATGATATCTGCGCTGCACATCGGCGCTTAGCATAGCAGGCATAATACTCGGCCACTTCTCGATCAACAAGTAGAGATCTGCATGTCTTCCCGAGAAATCAGTAGGTGGTGTGGAGGTAAGGCATGCAAAATCCACGCTGGCATCATGGTCGAATAAGCTGATGACCCAAGATTGGTCAATCCCTTGATAGAGCGTCGTATAGCCCGGTGCTATTGAAGCTGCAGTTGTTGCAGTTTGCGACAAAGCAGTTTCATGCGACAACCAAGGGGCCATTCTCGAAGAAGATCGATCATTTTCCGGAACCAACAGACCTACTTTGTCCAGGTCGAGAATCTTCCCGCCGACTATGTAGCCATATCAAGCTCACGATGAGCTTTTTGTGCCGCCTAAAGTGCCCGGTATCGCAATTGAAAGGTATCCCGAACCCAGATGATCGAGCGCGGCGAAAGAGGTGAGATGCTCCAGGATACTGACAAAGGAATCAGAGCTTGAGGCGATCGATACGGGGGACAGCGGGATATGTTCTTCTTCTTCTTCATCACTGGATCGGTTCGAACATCGTTTATGAATACGACGGGTGCCATCAGACAAAGGAGGGCTGACCAGCCCCGATTCTTGCAGGATTACTGCATCATCGGGAGCCATAATGGTTGTCCACACGTCATCATCGCAGGCCACGCCAGGTCTCAAACTCCCGTGTTGTCAAAGGAAAGACATCTAACTGGACGGTTTTACGTCCATCTTTGGTTTTGAGAACCATTCGCTTTGTCACTTCATCCGGAAATCGCATATTGGAAAATCAGATAAACGGGGGCTTGACTACCCCGATTCTTGCAGGCTTACTGTATCATCAGGAGCCGGAATAGTTGTGCACACGTCGTCGCCGCGGTTCAAATAATGGACTTCTAAGGCGCAGGTGAGGTGGGAGGTGGTTTTGGAAGGGAAGGTACGGGTGGATAAGAGTACTTATGTACCTGGTTACTTCATCGATGAAGTAACCTTCCTTCCAAGGTTGTATTACGTACGCTATATGTAAACGGGTACACACTGACATCTTATTAGATCTTCTTTTTGGATGTTCTTCTTGGGGTCTTTTTAGTTGTCTTTCATGTCTCTTTGTATGTCTTTTATATGTCTTTTTCCATATGCATATGAAGGCGGCAAAAAGCATAAACCACACAGAGGCGTTTCTATGTATAGCTAACCATGTCCACTCCATCGAGACAAATGCGGAGGGCAGCTTTGGGCTGGTGGTGAGCAAACTTTCCAAGACGAGTCAGAGGACTCGCGCCTCTTGTATATAGATATAAGACAACATAAATCTGGAGTTAGTTGTGCGAACCTCGGATTGCAGAGCACCTAAGGACCGAAAATCCGTGGATTGCCGCCGTGTGTGTGCCCTGCGTCATCGCCCGAGTGTTTAGAGACCTTCTCAATAAATTGAGGTCTCAAACACCTGTTCATTTTCGAAAATACGCGGTAAATTCAGTTGGATTCGAACTATGAGCACATCCGATGTCGACAAACCAACCATAGAGCCGCGTTGGTTTGAGCTATTTGCCACAATTGAAGCCAAATTCAAAGCCTCCAATATCGCCAGTGAAAAGTGGTATCTCACAACTTTAAGCGCAATTTCGACGACGCCAGAATCACACGTCTGTGGCCAGCTATACCTGTACCTGATAAGCCAACATGCATATTCGACCACCAGTGCGCGCTGGAAGCTGATTCGACGCATGCGCGAGGCACTATTTAAGGACATTGCTCTTCTCGGACTCCCTAAACCGACAGAGGCACTCCTCAGCGTCACCAAAGTCATGTCCGAGGAAGATGGGGAATATTCCTTCACCCGAGAAGGCTGGCAGTGCGACGACACAAATCATGCACGCGGCATGGATTGGTTAAAATCAATATATGCGCATAATACCAGTACACTGCTTGGGTTATTCAAGAAGCATCCAGACTTTGGCTTTTGGCTTGCTGATATCACCTAACGTATTCGGTAAGCGAGCTGCGCATGCAACCCAGCTGCGCACCCCACCCAAAACGCGTCAATTAATTTAACCCCTTCTTCTTTAACCACCCACCATGCCACCAATCCGTACTCAATCTTCTCGAAATTTAATAGAGAGAGAGGGTAGGATCTTATTAGCCATCTAGGCTATTAAGAAGCAAGAAATTACTGCTATTCGTAAAGCAGCGCGCTATTTTGACGTACCTAAATCAACCCTTCGAACTCGTCTTCGTAGAACTAAATTCTATACAAATTCTCGCGCTAATTGCTCTAAATTAACCGAAACTGAAGAGGAATCGCTTTAAAAATAGATTCTCTCTCTGGATATATATAGAGTAGCTCTCTGGTCCTCTATAGTATAAATTATAGCGGATCTTCTTCTTAAAAAGTATAGAACTACCCTAGTACTCTTAGTCAGCAAAAAATAGGTATACAATTTTGTTAAATAGTATCCTCTTCTCTCCTCTTGATTCTTAAAACAATATAATTATAAGCGTACGAAATATAAAGATCCTAAAATCATTAGGGAGTAGTTTAATTTAGTTTAAAAGACAATTATTTAATTTAGAATCTATCCTAATAATATTTATAACTTTAATAAGACTAGCTTTGTAATAGGATTGACTATAACTATAAAGTGTAACGGGCCAGAGCCCGGCCTGGATCACGTGAGGCACGTGCCCACAATACACAAAAGCCCCCATTGTCTGTAGATAGCGATCCTTTCTAGAAGATTGTTGTAAACAGTATATTGGCCTAGCCTTAATTGAATCAATAAAGCTTTAGCCCTTTATATATAACAATCTTCCGATTCTTATTGTTAAACTATCGGACTACTAACAGAAAGCCCTAGAAGTGATAATTCCTAGGTATAACAGAAGAATTACCCCTAGATTACTCCTAATTCAGCAATAAAACACTAACGGAATATACTAGTAATTATAGAACCTTAGAACTAGTAGAACACTCTCTTATTATAGGCAAAGATAATAATATAATAGATAATAAGGAATTAATAGACCTATAGTAAAGCAATAGAGTAGATCACTACTTCCTAATAGCGGATCGTGACTATATAAGAGTAGTATATAATGACTTAGGAATAGCTCTCTACTATATAAGAAGAGCGGATTTGCTGTCTTAAAGAGATACTAGCCTAGTAAGATATAAATATAGAAGCTAATAAAAGTACTAGTATAATAGCTATAGAATAAGTATAAACCCCTACTAAAGCACTATTAAGTACTAGAGAGCTATACTACTAACTAAGAGTATAACTCTCTAATCTAGTATTATTTATAAGAAGTATAAATAACTAGCCTATCTAGTATATTATAATAGAAAATAAACTAGTAGTTAATAGTAAGGCTATTAGTACTATATATAAATAGTTTATATATATATTCTCCTAGCTAGAGAAGCTTGCCTAGAAGAATACTAGAATATATATAAAATACTAATAAAATAATAGTAGTCCGGAAGAGCTATTAGATTACTTAGAGAAGATTTATAGCAATCTAAATATATAGGCCTAGGCTATCTAATATCTTTACTAGATTAGTTAATCTAAAGGTATAGCTTTCTTAAAGTTCTTACTATAGTTAGAAAAGGAATTTGCTAATACTAGAGTACTAGAATAGCCTAATAAAGCTAAGTAATAGATCCTACTCGGTTTACTAAATAGAACTATAAGTAGTTTATTAATAAATCAAGATATATCTACTATCTTTTAAGGCCTAATCTCCTATCTTTATAAGATTAGTATAGATATAGATATATTAAATATTAATAAACTATCTACTTATTACTCTATAAAGTCTATAGATAAGATAGATTAGATACTAACTATATTAGTAAACTATATTGATTTATATATAAATTACTAATAAAATAGTTATAAATACTATAAATAACTAAAAAGAGTTTAATAGATTAGTAAAAAGAAAATAGGTAGTTATTAGGAAGAAGACTACTATCTATACTATAGAAAGTCTAGCTACTAGATTATAGAATATCTCTTTCTACTAGTAAGATAACTAGAATAGAAGAGCTATATTATAGTAAGTACCTTAAAGAGGAAGGAAACCTATAATAATAATAAAATGTTATTAAAACCTAAGCAAACTATCTATATAAAGAAATTATAAGTAATAATTAAAGAAGATACTAAGTCTAGCTTAGTAGAAGAAAGTATATATACTAATAGTAAGTTAGAAAATAAATAGCTCCTATTCTTAGCTATAAGTAGGAGTAAAAGAGGGTTAAGAAACTAGATAGAAGCAAGGAACTACTATTCCTAGTTAATATTAGAATAAATAGAATCTAGTTTATAAAAGCACTAGTTAATCATAGTTATCTAAGCTATATAATAGTAAATAGAGTATTTGCTAGATCTCTTAATCTCCTATATATATATATTTATCCCTAATAGTTAGATAAAGTAGTAGTGAATTAGGGCTAAATCATCTATATTATCTATTTTAATACTAATATTTATAGCTATTAATATAGTATAATCTTTATATATATTATCAAAAACTAGATAGATAAAGTTATTCTTAGTCTTCTATAGATTAAGAGTATTAATAGAATATATTTACTAAATAAAGGATATATAGATATCTTCTTAAAGACTAGGAAGAAGACTAGATACTAGAATCAAAGAGATAGAATTATTAGACTAATTAATATAAAGATATTATATATTAACTATATCTCTATATAGTTAATTTAGTAGCTATTTGTTAGTATCTCCTAACTAGATTATATATAGATTAGGAAAGTTATACTAGATAATATTAATAAAGTATTATAATCTAAGAAGTATATTAATATAAAGGAAAAGCTACTAAAATAGTACTAGTGATAGCTAGATATCTTTAGCTAGTAGCTAGCTAATAAGCTACTACTATATTAATCTAGGATTAATTATAAAATATTACTAAATTATAACTAAAATAGTAATAAAGAGTACCTATCTTATAGCTTACTATATAGAATAAATAAGGAAGAACTCTTATATCTATAGAAAATATTAATAGACCTCTGTCATGATATAAGCAGATATAAGGCTATTCCCAGAATGATGCCTCAGGCCTACCGGCAGAATGAACCCCTGGGGCGGCCTGACGGTTTCGGTAGGGAATCACCTGTATTCCCCTATTATATCAGGAACTCCTACTACGGAAAACATTACCTTGCTCTATATATCATATCCCTATCTCTATAAGACTATATATAAATTGGGCTATATAGAGAAAGCCTAATAGTTCCTTAAGAAATAGTCTTTGACCTAAACTATCTTATTACCTTCTCCTACCTAATTGATAGGCACCTATCTTAACTTATAGAGTTTCTTAACAATTCTGTTTCTTCTTCTTCGATTATCTAAGAGAATAGTACTAAGAACTCGATCTACTCCTATTACTAAAGAGATACTAAATCCTCTTTAAATAACTAGGGAAATACCCCCTACAGAAGCTATTATCTAGGCAAATCCGGCCTAATTAACTACTAATCTTAATACAAATCTTATAATAACCTAAGCTATTATAGAGAAGCTATAGAAACTTAAGGATCTTTAAGACTAGATTAAGACTCTTAAATCTTAGCTTATAGGCCGAGTACTATATAAAGCCCTAATAAGTCTATACTAAGATACCTATAAAATCTCTAGATAAGACTAAAAGATTAAACTTAAGAGTATATCTATATTTACCCTCAATTTTATCTTATAATAATACTAAGAATAGCTCCTAGACCTATAATAACAATTTAAAAGAGTACTAAGATATTACTATAATAATTAGATCTAGATCCTTAAAGTACTTAGTTATATAAATATAATTTACTAATAGAGATAATACTAATATATTAATAAAAAGATACCAATTCTACTATAGAATCTTAAGAAAGATTAGTCTTACTTTAAGGACTAGACTTTAACTTTTATTAAGAATATAGCTATCTTAGAGTTAGAGATAATAGACTAACTTAAGAAAGTATATTAGATAAAAGATAAGAACCTCTAAGAATTCTATATATATCTTAATACTCTAGAATATTACTTCTTAAGAATAGTAGAGAAAGAAAGAGCTCTCTCTTTCTTTATAAAGCTTTTATATAATCTCTAAGATAAAATCTATTATTATATTATAAAACTCTCTAAGACCTAGAAGGATATAATTAATATTATATATTATTTCTAGGATCTAAAGAAATTAGAATTAAATTATAAGCAAAAATATACTAAAATCTCCGAAACTACTAGTTAGAAAAAGAACTCTAATCAAAAATCTTAGAAGTTCTAATTAATAGGAAAATTAAAATTCAAAGAAAATAAGAATATACTATTAGAAGAATACCTAAATCCTATTAAAGATAATAATAAATATAACTAATACTTTAACTATAAGAGTAAAAAATACTACTCTAATAAATATCTAAACCCTTAAAAGAACTAAAAGACTATAATAGTATAGTTAGCCCTATAGAGAAATAATAATAAGATAAAGTAACCCCTATATCTCTATCTCTTCTAATAGTAGGAACTAGAACTTAGCTTTATATTCTAATTACTACCTAAAATAATCTTAAAACCTATATAGATCTTAATACTAGGGTTAAAGCTAATCTAATAAGCTTTAAATTTATTAAGAAATATAAGCTTAACTAAGCAAAACTTACTATATCTTTCCTTTATACTATTAACTAAAAAATAATACTAATCTATAGAGTATAAAATATCCTAATAAAAGCTACTAATTTAAGAGATATTACTTACTAATTTAACTACTTCTATATAGTAATTAACTAGGATCCTTATCTCTCCAGAAGTCCTATCCTTCTCTCTATAATAACAATTTATAATCTTAATATCTATATTATAGGATAAAGTAATCTCTAGTGATTTAGAATATCTTCTATAGAAATCCTATCTCCGGCCTATTTTACTAAGAAAGTCTAAAATCTTATATATATTTTTATTATAGTTAAACTATCTAAGAAAATATAACTATCTATTAACTAGGATATTATTAAGATAGCCCTAGAACCCTACTAAATACCTACTAAACTATTATAGTATTATGATTTTTTCTTATCCTAAAATTTAAAAACCTTACCTTTTTTTAATAAGTATAATTATATTATTAATCTTATTCTAGAAATAAAGATCCTATTTAGCCCTATATATCTCCTATTATAAAAAGAACTTACTAAATTATAGAAATATCTTAATAAGAACCTTTAGAATAGATAAGTCTAAGAATCTAAAAGCTCTATTAAAACTCCTATCTTATTTATACTAAAGCCTAATAGAAGCTTATAATTTTATATTAACTATTAAGAACTTAATAAGGTTTTAGTTAAGAATTAGTACCTATTATCTTTTATTTTAGAGATTTTAGACTAGCTTTCTAGAGCTAAGATTTTTAGTAAAATTAATATCTAAGATACCTATTACTAAATCTATATTAAAGAAGATAATAAATAAAAAACTATATTCTGAACCTATTATAGATATTATAAATATAAAGTTATATCTTTTAGTCTTATAAATACTCTAGCAATCTTTTAAAATTATATTTATATAATACTTTATAATATTCTTAATATCTTTTTAATAGTATATTTTAATAATATCCTTATATTCTCTTTAGATTAAGAGTCTTATATAAATCATCTTTACTAGATAATCAAATAACTCTAGAAAGTAGGACTGTGAAGGGCTGAAGCTTTATTGATTCAATTAGGCTAGGCCAACATGCTGTTTACAACAATCTTAGAGAGAAGGTCAATGTTCGCCAGGCAATAGGGGCTTATATATGTTATGGGCACGTGCCTTACGTAATCTAAGCCGGGCTCTGGCCTGTTATAGTACCCTTCCTCTTGTATTGATCCTTATAATAGGTATAATAATATCACTATTAGCATCGAAATAGTGCTAGGAGGGCCTCGGAATAGGCCTATATTGTTACTTATAGTTATCTAATGCTAAGTAGCTCTTGATAATGTCTAATCTCTCTTATATTGTTTCTATATATCCTATCTACTTTACTAAAACCTTAATCTATATCCCCCTACTAACTTGCTTTTCTTATATTAATAGAATCTCCTTAACTTTGTACTCTAGCTTGCTATTGACTAGTATTAGAGGCGGTTGTGAATTATCTATAATTTATAATAAAAATAGGTCTATTATAGTAGGTTAAATTAACTCTATATAGAAGACTAGATATATACCAGAGGGTATATTAAGATATATAGTATAAGGTATAGAAGTCTCTTTAACTTAGTATTATATATAAATCTAGTCTAACTTCTTTAATAGGTACTAAAAATATATATTTTATAGATTTAGCTATATATAATCTCTTATCTAGTAGATAGAGACAGCTTACTAAGACTAATTTACCTATTTCTACTACTTCTCTTATATTATTGCTATTGCTAATTATACCTAATTAATAGCTTCTTATAACTGATTTATAAATATTTTGCTAGTATATATAGATTAAGTTAATACTATCCTAAGAGTATCTATACTACTATTCTTGATTCCTAGGGGGTTAATATAATATCTATAGGTAAAGAAGAAGAGAGATAGACTAGTTAATAAAGTATCTTAGTTATTGATTGTTATAGCTACTATTAGTAATAGTCCTATCTAGTTATCCTATATATAGATAATAAAAATATATATAATCTATTCGACTTCTTAGTTTACTTACTCTATTACTCTATCTAATTAGAGATAGAAGGTAGTAAATAATTATTACTAAATTAATAGCTTTTTATAGATAATTTACTAGAACCTACCTATAAACTATAGATCTTAATTACTTATAATTACTAATAAGAGTCTATAATATATATAAAAATATATTAAAAAGACTTCTGCTATCTACTCTATTATAATCTCTCCTATCTTAATTAGGATAATATTCTTTATTAGTCTATCTATAATAACTAATAGATTTATAACTCTATTCTTCTTTAATAGTAGGAGTTCTATAATAAAGTCTATTACTATTTTAGTCTAGATTTATTAGAGAATTAATAGTAGCTTTAGTAACCTATACTTTATATTATATTAGACTATACTTCTCTTATAAACTATATAATTCTATAAGAATTATTATATATCTTTTACTATACTAGGCTAGAAGAACTATTAAGATAGTATTAAATATATAGTATCTTATCCTAAATAATTAGTAATATAGAAATTATAAATCTTTTAAATAATTCCTATATATAGTAGCTTACTATCTAGGATCTATAGCTATTATTAGAAGTATAGTAGTCCTTACTTATTAAAATAGTATTCTAATAGACTAGTCTTTATACCTATTTTAGTAGCAATTTAATAGTCTCTTTATTATAAAGCTTAAAAATAAAGCTAGTAGGTTATATCTATTATCCTATCTTTCTTCTATTCTTTCTATAACTCTAGCTCTTTAAAGAGAGAGACTAGAGTATTAAAGTCTAATTATACTTCTTCTAAGATATTAGTACCTACTTATCTTAGTCTATCTAGTCAAACCAAGACCTTTTTAAAGAGGGTTTAGAACTGATTTAATAGCTATTTATTAGTGATATCCTAGGATATATCTTAGCCCCTTTATAAGAGTATATCCAGGAGTATTACTAGCTTCCTAGATTAATAGTATAATATAAAGTCAAACTTTACTATTAGGCCTATCTATCTTATTTGTTATTTATTAAGATATTATATCTTATTAAAGTATTATAGGTTTTTATAGTCTATTATAATAGTGAATTATAAGATTATCTTTAGCTCTAGCCTCTATTCCTATAATATATATATAATTACTAGTAGCTCTTTATTATAGATCTTATAGTTTAACTCTACTAGAGATAGCTTCTAGAAGATAAAAGTATAGAGGACTATCTAGCTATTATCTTACTACTAGGATAGAATAGCTTCTATAGCCTATCTAGATATATTAGTCTTAACTACTATCTCTCTCTCTTCTTTGAAGTATACTAGGATTAGTATATTAATAAAGAGATCCTTAAGTTCTATAAAGGACTACTAATAGGCTTTATCCTATTAGAATATTATATCTTTCTTTATAAGCCTAGTTAATAATACTAATAAGATAATAAAGTAAGATATAAACAATCTATAGAAATTAGTGAATCCTAGGAATCTATATATATTATATACTAATTTTAGAGCTTTCTATATATATATTGCCTCTATCTTCTTTAGGTCTATATAGATTCCTTTACTAGTACAGATAATAAATCCGAGGTATTTAACAGAGCTCTATTTAAACTCTGACTTTCTAATATTATATTATAATCTTATATCCTTAAGTTTCTATAGGACTTTATATATCTTTTAGTGATAATCTACTATTAAACTACTAGAGTATATAATAATATTATTAATATATACTAATACAAAGTTATTAAGATACTCTTATAAGATTTAGTTAATAAACCATTAAAATATTACTAGTATACTAGTAAGACTAAAGGATATAATATTCTACTTAAAAAGGCTATATTAGGTATAAAATACTGTCTTCTACTTCTCTCTTAGTACTACCTATACTTTATAGAATATTATAATAATATCTAGCTTTATAAACTACTTTGCTTTTACTATATTCTATAAGATCTTTCTAATAAAAGATAAAGAGTAATAATCCTTTCTACTTAGCTTATTTAACTCTTTATAGTTAATATAGAATCTAATCTTTTTATCTAGTTTTCTTACTAAGAGTACTAGGATAGCTATAGATAACTTACTAATATAAATAAAGTTCTTATCTAGAAGATCTATTAATATTTTTTATAGATATAAGAGTTCTTTTTTATTTATTCTATATAGTAGATTATAGGATAGTTACTCTTTATTACTATTTTAGTTATAATTTAGTGATATTTTATAGTTAATTCTAGACTAATATAGTGATAGCTTATTAGCTAGCTACTAGCTAAAGATATCTAACTATTATTAGTACTATTTTAGTAGCTTATCCTTTATATTAATATACTTCTTAGGTTATAGTATTTTGTTAATATTATCTAGTATAACTTTCCTAATCTAAAGACAATCTAGTTAAGAGATACTATTAAATAGCTACTAAATTAACTATATAGAGATATAGTTAATATATAGTATCTTTATATTAACCGGTCTAATAGTCCTATCCTTTCGATTCTAGTATCTAGTCTTTTCTCTAGTCTTTAAGAAGATATCTATATATCCTTTATTTAGTAAGTATATTCTATTAATATCCTTAATCTATAGAAGACTAAGGATAACTTTATCTATTTAGTTCTTAATAATATATATAAAGATTATATTATATTAGTAACTATAAATATTAATATTAAAATAGATAATATAGATAATTTAGCCCTGATTTACTATTACTCTATCTAACTATTAGAGGTAAATATATATATATAAAAGATTAAGAGATCTAGTAAGTACTTTATTTACTATTATATAGCTTAGATAGCTATAATTAACTAATACTTTTATAAATTAGATTCTATTTACTCTAATATTAACTAGGAATAGTAGTTCCTTACTTCTATCTAGTTTCTTAACCCTCTTTTACTCCTACTTATAGTTAAGAATAGAAGCTACTTATTTTCTGAATCACTATTAGTATATATACTCTTCTCTACTAAGCTAGACTTAGTATCTTCTTTAACTATTACTTATAATTTCTTTATATAGGTAGTTTACTTAGGTTTTAATAATATTTTATTACTATTATAGATTTCTTTCCTCTTCGAAGTATTTATTATAATATAGCTCTTCTATTCTAGGTATCTTATTAGTAGAAAAGGGTATTCTATAATTTAATAGCTAGATTTCTTATAATATAGATAGTAGCCTTCTTTCTAGTAGCTATCTATCTTCTCTTTACTAGCCTATTAGGCTCTCTTCGGTTATTTATAATATTTATAACTATTTTATTAGCAATTTATATATAGATTAATATAGTTTACTAATATAATTAGGATCTAATCTATTTTATTTACTAACTTAGTAATATAGTAAATAGATAGTTTACTAATATTTAATATATCTATATCTATACTAATCTTATAAAGATAAGAGATTAAGCCTTAGAAGATAGTAAAAATATCATAATTTATTAGTAAACTACTTATAGTTCGATTTAGTAAGCTAAGTAGGATTTATTACTTAGCTTTATTAGGCTATTTTAAAGCTCTAGTATTAGTAAATTCCTTTTCTAGCTATAATAGGAACTTTAAGAAGGCTATATCTTTAGATTAGTTAATCTAGTAAAGATATTAGATAGTCTAAGTCTATATATTTAGATTACTATAGATCTTTTTAAGATAGTCTAATAGCTTTTCTAGACTATTATTATTTTGTTAGTATTTTATATATATTCTAGTGTTTTTCTAGATAAGCTTCTCTAGCTAGGAGAATATATATATAAACTGTTTATAAATAATATTAATAGTTATACTATTAACTACTAGTTTATTTTCTATTATAATATACTAAATAAACTAGTTATTTATACTTCCTATAAATAACACTAGATTAGGGAGTTATACTCTTAGTTAGTAGTAAGACTCTCTAGTAGTTAATAGTACTTTAGTCAGAGTTTATACTTATTCTATAACTATTTTACTAGTATTCTTACTAGTTTCTATATTAGTATCTTACTAGGCTAGTATCTCTTTAAGATAGCAAATCTACTCTTCTTATATAGTAGAGAGTTATTCTTAAGTCACTATATACTACTTTTATATAGCTATAACCTACTATTAGAAGATAATAATCTACTCTATTATTTTACTATAAGTCTATTAATTCCTTATTATTTATTATATCATTATCTCTACCTATAGTAAGAGAGTATTCTAATGGTTTTAAGGGTCTATGATTACTAATATATTCTATTAGTATTTTATTACTAAATTAAAGATAATTTAGAGATAATTCTTCTACTATACCTAGGAATTGTTACTTCTAGGGCTTTCTATTAGGGGTCTGATAGTTTAATAATAGGAATTAGAAGATTGTTATATATAAAGAGCTAAAGCTTTATTGATTTAATTAGGCTAGGCTAACATACTATTTACAACAATCTTGGAGAGAAGGTCAATATTCGCCAGGTGATGGGGGCTTATGTGCGTTGTGGGCACATGCCTCACGTGATCCAAGCCGGGCTCTGGCCCATTATAGGACTCTATATAAAACTTAGTAAGTATATCTTTTACTAAGACTAAATCAACTTCCTAGGATTTATTATATCCTAAAAGGGTATTTTAATAGACCCTAGCTAGATTACTAATATCACTTTATAAGAGATCCTAAAGTCCTACTAGGATATTTAAATATTCCTAGGATTCTATAACTTCTATTATAGGTTTATTAAAGACTACTTTTAAATTGTATTACTACTTATAGTCTTACTAAAAGATAATAAAAATAAGCAAAAACCTAGATAGATTAACCTAATACTAGATAAAAAGATAGTATTTTACTATCTAATCATTATCTTTTAGTTAGTATCTTTTCTCTAACACTTTAACCTCTCTAGGCTAATTTAGCTAGAAATAGATATATCAGATAATACTATAACTAGAATTCTCTCCTAACTAAATAAGAGTAGGATATAGTATCTAGTAGCTTTCTAGTTATAGAAGTTTAATAAGATAAAGACCTTATATAAAACCCTAGATTAAGAGCTATTTATTATTATATACTTATTTAAATACTAGTAATACTATCTTAAAAGAAGTACTTATCTAATTAAAGTGTTTTTAGATTATTTTAATCTTTAGGCTTTTATAAAGTAACTAAAGTTTAATAGTAGATAAGTATAGTAGTACTTAGCCTTTACTCTATTTAATTTTATAATAAAATATTATACTAGGAAAAGCAATCCTATAAATAGATCCTTTTAGTACTAGCTACTAAGTAATCATAAGATTAACCTAATTTTATTATTAAGTTACTAAATAGTTAGTAAATTATAGATAACTAATTACTATTCTATTATAGTCTAGTTACTAATTATAAGTATACTTATCTTAAATATCCTATACTTTAAAAAAAATAAAGATAGGAATAAATTGATTAGTATAATCAATTAAGAAAAGCTTAGATATATATATTATCTTCCTAATATATAAGTTAGGCTAGCTTATATCTCTAAGTAGATATATCTTACTAAGATAGATATAGACCTTAAGGAGCTTATTAAATAACTTTAAAGTAAAGATCTAGAGACTTAGTACTAAAAGACTATTATAAAGTTATTAACTTTAGGATCTAAAGACTAGAGTATTAGGTCTATAGATCTTCTATAATTTAAAGAATATATTTATATCCCTATAAAAAGCAATTTAAAAAGCAAACTATTAAGTATTTATTATAATAATCTCCTAGCTAGCTATTTTAGGTATTTAAGAATACTTAAGCTAATAAAAAGAAAATATTACTAGCTAAATCTTTATCTAGATATCACTAAATATATAAAAGATTATTAGATCTACTAGGATATTATAGTAAGAAGATATAAGCTATATAAGAAACTATAATTATTATTAATCCCTTTATAACTTTTTATAGAGATCTTAATAGACTTTATAATAAGCTTATTACTAGTAATATTTAAATCTAGATTTATAGATACAATCCTTATTATTATAGATAGATTTATAAAATAGTCACTATTCTTCTTTATTTTAATAATAATTATAGTAAAAGACCTTATTAAATTATTTTATAATTATATAAAACTATACTTTAGACCCTCTAAAGATATTATATCTAACTATAGATCACTATTTATAAATAAGTTTTAATTAAAACTATATTACCTATTATAAATATATCTTAGGCTTTTAATAGTTTTTTATCTATAAACTAATAGATAAATAGAATATATAAACTAAACTCTTAAATATTATCTTTAGTACTTTATTAATAAAAAGTAACTCTTATAGATATCCTTACTAAGATCTATAGAATTTATATATAATAATATAATTAATTTAATAACTAGTATTTCTCTATTCTAAGTCTTACTTAGATACTCTCCTAACTTCTAATAATATTTTAAGGACAAAACTCCCTATAAAAAGGTCCTAGTAGTATCTATATAAGTTAAAAAACTAGAAAATCTCTATTAGAGACTATAGAAGTACTAGTAAAAGATAAATAAAATAATAATAAAATATTATAATAAAGACTATATCCTAATATAATTTAAGAAAGGAGATCTTATTAGTCTATTAACAAAAAACCTTAGATTAAAAGAGAGTAAGAAACTAGTATCTTACTTTATTAGCCTTTTCTATATTTTATAGGCTATTAGAAAATAAGCTTACTATCTAAGCTTATCTTAATAATATAACTAAATCTATAATATTTTTTATATAATCTTTCTAGAATCTTAGAGGAAACTATCTAGAAAGAATAGTAAATCCTTATTAATATCTAATTTAGAAGATAAAAAGAAATATAAGATTAAAGAAGTATATAATAAAAAATAGATTAAAGATATAAAATACTTTTTTATTAAATAGAAAAGATAGCTCTTAGAATATAACTAATAGATTCCTTAAAAGAATATAGAAAATATAACTAAAGTAATATAATCTTATTAGAAATAGAAAAAGAAGAAAAAACCCTTAATTATTATAAAGAGATAGTAAAACTATCCTAAAAAATAAGAGAAAACTAGCTAATAAATATAGAAAAGAATACTAAAATATTAGTATTATAAGAATATATAAAAAAACTACTAGAAAGCCCTCTCTTAAATTTCCTCTAATAGAATAGGAAAATCTATTATTATATACTTCTCTATCTTATTACTACTAATAGAGATATTATTATTATTATCTAAGTCTAGGATATCCTAGGTATTATAAACCTTTACTAAAATACTCTTAAAAAATATCTATTTTGCTAGAGTCTAGAGGATATATCTCTTATTTCTAGGTAATAGATATATAAATAACTTTAAAAAATATATAGTTTACTCTTTATAAGTATAAAAAAAGTTAGAAATAGTAAT